>CM077667.1:161610141-162860141 GCA_039707655.1 Elymus sibiricus
GCTCCGGCGCTATAAACTTCTTCGATGATATAGGGTCCTTCCCATTTGGAGAGAAGTTTTCCTGCAAAAAATCTGAAATGAGAATTGTACAAAAGAACTAGATCACCAATGTTAAATTCTCGCTTTTGTATTCTTTTGTCATGTCATCTTTTAACTTTTTCTTTAAATAGCTTGGCATTTTCATAGCCTTGTGTCCTCCATTCATCTAGAGAGCTAATGTCAAATAACCTCTTTTCACCGGCAAGTTTGAAATCATAATTAAGTTCTTTAATTGCCCAATAAGCTTTGTGTTCTAACTCAAGAGGTAAATGACATGCTTTTCCATAGACCATTTATATGGGGGCATTCCCATAGGATTTTTATAAGCAGTTCTATAAGACCATAATGCATCGTCAAGTTTCTTAGACCAATTCTTTCTAGATCTATTAACAATCTTTTGCAAGATCAATTTTATTTATCGGTTACTCAACTCAACTTGAACGCTAGACTGAGGGTGATAAGGTGATGCAATTCTATGGTTAACATCATATTTAGCTAGAAGTTTACGGAGGGCACCATGAATAAAGTGTGAACCACCATCAGTCACCAAATATCTAGGGACTCCAAACTTCGGGAAAATAACTTCTTTAAGCATTTTAATAGACGGGTTGTGATCAGCACTACTAGTTGGAATAGCTTCTACCCACTTAGTAACGTAATCAACAGCAACTAAAATATGAGTGTACCCATTAGAGGAAGGAAAAGGTCCCATATAATCAAAAACCCCAACATCAAATGGTTCAATTGCAAGTAAATAATTCACAGGCATTTCATGACATCTACCAATGTTACCAATTCTTTGACATTTATCACAAGAAAGGACATACTTACGAGCATCCTTAAAAAGAGTATGCCAATAAAAACCAGACTGTAATACCTTGTGTGTAGTTCCGTCACCTGCGTGGTGCCCTCCGTAGGCCTTAGAATGACACTTCTGTAGGATCGGTTCATGTTCATGCTCAGGTACACAACGTCTAATAACACCATCTACTCCTTCTTTATATATATGTGGGTCATCCCAAAAGTAATGTCTCAAATCAAAGAAGAACTTTTTCTTTTGTTGGTAAGTAAAATTAGGTGGTATATATTTAGCAACGATGTAATTAGCATAGTATGCATACCAAGGAATGCGGCGGGAAGCATTTATAACAGCTAATTGCTGGCAGTGGGTCATCAAGAACGTTTTCCATTCTAGAAAAGTTATCTGCTACTGGGTTTTCAACTCCTTTTCTATCAACGATATGCAAATCAAACTCTTGAAGTAAAAACACCCACCTAATTAGTCTAGGCTTAGCATCTTTCTTTTCCATCAGATATTTAATAGCAGCATGATCAATGTGAATAGTAACTTTGGAATCAACAATATAAGGTCTAAACTTATCACATGCGAACACAACTGCTAAAACTTCTTTTTCAGTGGTAGCATAA
The DNA here is from genome assembly GCA_039707655.1 of Elymus sibiricus. Classification (NCBI taxonomy): domain Eukaryota; kingdom Viridiplantae; phylum Streptophyta; class Magnoliopsida; order Poales; family Poaceae; genus Elymus; species Elymus sibiricus. The sequence goes on from CM077667.1 coordinate 161,611,609, forward strand.
TTTCGTTGAGCATTGTCTAGAGTCTTACTAGCATAATGAATGACATTCAATTTTTTGGTCTATTCTTTGCCCTAGAATAGCACCAACAACATAATTACTAGCATCACACATAATTTCAAATGGTAGGTTCCAATCAGGTGGTTGAACAATAGGTGCAGCAATTAAGGCTTTCTTAAGTATTTCAAAAGCTTCTACACAATCATCATCAAAAACAAATGCAATATCTTTTTGAAGAAGATTAGTTGATGGCCTAGAAATCTTCGAGAAATCTTTAATAAAACTCCTATAGAAACCAGCATGACCGAGGAAACTTCTTATACCTTTAATATCTTTAGGACATGGCATTTTCGCTATTGCATCGACTTTAGCTTTGTCTACCTCAATACCTCATTGGGAAATTTTATGCCCGAGTACAAAACCTTCATTCACCATAAAGTGGCACTCCTCCCAGTTCAAGATGAGATTAGTTTCTTCACATCTCTGCAAAACTCGATCAAGGTTGCTCAAGCAATCATCACAAGAAGTACCATAAACGAAAAAATCATCCATGAAAACCTCAACAATCTTTTCACAAAAATTAGAGGATATAGCAGTCATACATCTTTGAAAGGTAGTAGGTGCATTACATAGACCAAAAGGCATACGTCTATAAGCATAAGTTCCAAACGGACAAGTAAAAGTAGTTTTCTCTTGATCTTCCTTTGACACAGGTATTTGAGAAAAACCAGAATATCCATCAAGGAAACAAAAGTGTGTATGCTTAGATAATCTTTCTAACATTTAATCAATAAAAGGCAAGGGGTAATGATCTTTTCTAGTAGCTTTGTTTAATTTCCCGAAATCAGTTACCATCCTATAACCAGTCACAATCCTTTGTGGAATCCATTCATTTTTATCATTAGGAACAACAGTTATTCCTCCTTTCTTAGGAACACAATGAACGGGGCTCACCCATCTACTATCAGCTATGGGATAGATTATACCTCCCTCTAGAAGCTTTAATGTTTCAGTTCTTACCACTTGTTTCATTTCAGGATTCAAGCGACGTTGATGATCAACGACAGTTTTAGCATCCGGTTCCATATTAATCTCGTGTTGACATAGAGTGGGGCTAATGCCCTTAAGATCATCAAGAGTATATCCAATAGCAGCTCGGTGCTTCTTCAGAGTTTTGAGTAATCTCTTCTCTTCATGCTCTGAAAGGTTAGCACTAATAATAACATGATATATCTTCTTTTCATCAAGATAAGCATATTTCAGTGTATCAGGTAATTTCTTTAGCTCAAACACGGTATCTCCCTTTGGTGGAGGAGGATCCCCTAAAATGTCAACAAGCAAGTTGTGTTTAAGGATAGGTGTTTGTTTAAAGAATATCTCATCTATTTCATTTCTCTCATTCATATGCATATCATTTTCATGGTATCGCAAATATTGTTCTAAAGGATCAGTAGGAGGCACAACAGTAGAGGCTAGACCATTAATTTCATCTTTACTAGATAGTTCTTTCTCATATGGTTGTCTACCAAACTTGGAGAAATTAAATTCATGAGACGCATCACCAAAGCTTACTTTAACCTTCTCTGTAACACAATTAATTTCAGCATTAACGGTATTTAAGAAAGATCTACCAAATATAATGGGAAAAAATTATCTTGTAGTGAACCAAGTACTAAGAAATCACTGGGGTACTTAATTTTCCACACAAGACTTCAACATCTCTAACAATCCCAAGTGGTGAAATAGTGTCTCTGTTTGCAAGTTTAATAGTAACATCAATGTCTTCCACTTCAGCGGGTGCTATGTCATTCATAATTTCCTGATATAAGGTAAAAGGAATAGCACTCACACTAGCACCCATATCACACAAGACATGGTAACAATAATCTCCTATTTTAACAGAAATAACACGCATACAACCAACGGGTTTATTCTTATCTAGCACGTCCTATTCGTTACTAGCAGGTTTAGCAATGCTAGCAGCCTCATCATAAAAGTAAATAACCTGACCCACAAGTATATGGGATCAATCGTTGTCCTTTTGATAAGTAAGAGTGTCGAACCCAACGAGGAGCAGAAGGAAATGATAAGCAGTTTTCAGCAAGGTATTCTCTGCAAGTGTTGTGGGTAGCAATGATAGATAGTTTTGTAGCAAGATAATTCGTAACACGTGACAAGTAGCAAAAGTAAGAAGTGTGCAGCAAGATAGCCCAATCCTTTTTATAGCAAAGGACATGCCTGAGAGTACTCTTATATAAGGCAAATGCTCCCGATGACACATATGGGAATTTCCATCTAGTCATGTTCATCATGTTGAGTTGATTCACGTTCGTTACTTTGATAATTTGATATGTGGGTGGACCGGTGCTAAAGTGTTCTTCTTACTTGAACAAGAAACCCACTTATTATTACCCCCTCTCGAAAGCAGCCACAACTACGAAAGAAGAATTAAGATAAATCTAACCATAGAATGAAACATGTGGATCCAAATCAGCCCCTTATGAAATAATGCATAAACTAGGGTTTAAGCTTCTGTCACTCTAGCAACCCATCATCTACTTATTACTCCACAATGCCTTCCTTTAGGCCCAAATATGGTGAAGTTTCATGTAGTCGACGTTCACACGACACCACTAAAGGAAGCAACAACATACATATAATCAAAATATCGAACGAATACCAACTTCACATGATTACTTATAATTAACAAGACTGCTTCCATGTTCTCGGGAACAAAAGTAACTACTCACAAATCATCACCATGTTCAATATCATAGGTATAATAAATATGATTAAGGATATGAACATATTATCTTTCACCAAGGAAACCAACAAGCATCCACTACAAGATGTAATCAACACTACTAGTAGCCCCTAGGTACCAATCTGAGGTTTTGAGGCAAAGATTGAATACAAGAGATTAAGTAGGGTTTGAGATGAGATAGTGCTGGTGAAGATGTTGATGAATATTGGTCCTCCCACGAAGAAGGAAATGTTGGTGATGACGATGGCTTCGATTTCCCCCTCCCGGAGCGAAGTTTCCCCGGCAAAATCTCTCTGCCGGAGATCAAAACGGCCTCTGCCCAGGTTTCCGCCTCGAGACGGCGGCGCTTCGTATCAAAAGTATCCTCTTGATTTTTCTAGGTCAAAACCCATCATATAGCAGAAGAGGGGGCCGGAGCACATAGGAGGTGGCCCCAAGCCATCAGGGCCCAGGGGGGTGGGCGCACCCTGTTGGCTTGGCACCAACAGGTGCCCCCTCTGGTATATTTTTGCTCCATAAATTCACATATATTCCACAAAAATTCCTCGTGAAGTTTCAGGTCATTTGGAGTCCAGTGAATTTTCAGCCTTTTCTTGGTTTTCAGGTCCAGAATTTCAGTTTCTGGTAATTTCCCTCCTTGTGATGTACCTTATAATTTCAGAGGCATAAGAATTGTATGACAAAGTGGAATAATGACCAAGAATACAATAAATATTAATAAGAAATCACGATGCAAAATGGACGTATTAATGATCATGAGGACATGAAACATGATGTGAGATATCAAGTTGCTGAAAGAAAGAATTGAGTTTTTTGTATTCACCACCCCAGTTAGTTTGCATGGCAAAGATCTTAGTGTTTAGTTTTCGCTCAATAAGATTTTGAAAACTCTTGAAAACTTGAAACACTTCAGTTCTTTTCTTAAGAAGATGATGCGGAGCATCCTACAGACATCACCATGGCAAGAGTCCCTTTGTCAAGTGACACGTGCGACATCTACTTCATACGTACAAAGGTGAATATTCTCCTTTACACGTGTCAACGTGTGCCCTTCGAGGATGGTAAAATACGTGACCCCTCTCTCATGTGCATGCATAGGAGTGAGCAGAGCTACACATTCATCGAGAAGGAGTCCAAGCTCAAGAATACGACTACACCATCCGCGAGGGAAGCTTCGAAGCGGAGACGGAAGAAGACAGAGCTGCGGAAGTCTACAATGGCTGGACGACAGAAAACCATCAGACGTCCGACACTCTACAACGGCCGAACGACCGACGCCCTCCGGACATTCGACAACTTCCAGCGTCCGGACGTCTGAGCCCATCCAGAAATCCGACAACAAGACACCCGCACCGAAATGACGGAAATCCGAAGACCTCCAGACGATCGAGCCACGGACGTCCGACGCCCTCCGGATGTCTGGTCCTTCACGAGCCATCGGACGTCCGACGGGCTCCGGACGTCTGGACCCATCTGTGCGCAGCCGCGGCCCATGGCCTTTTATCTCTCTCCCACTTACCCTTCGTGGCTAAGACTATATATACTCTTCCCCCACCTCCATTCTAGGGTTAGCAATGGTTTAGTTCATAGATTAGTTGAGCATTGCTCCTTCCATATACTTCTCCTAGGATATTGCGACCTCCATGTGTGAGAAGATCCTACGGATGTCAAGGCCCCTATCTAGGGAAGATCCTCCGGGATTTCAAGGCCTCATCTCCCTTTGACATTTGGGATGAACTCTACCATGTATCCTCTTTCCCTTTGTTGTTCTTATACCTTTGTGGATCTTGTGTGGATGTGAATCTAGTGGATGTGTGATTGAACTTGTTCTTGAGTGTTTCTCTTGTGATTTCTCCTCATTCTTCCCCGTGTCCTTCGTGTTCTTCGTGGAATCCCCATTCGTTTTCTAGCCTAATTTTGTGTGTTTTTGTCTCAATTCCAAAATCCTCACCAAAAATAGTCATACCAATTTTTTTGCAATTTGTTGGTTATTGTGAGATTTTGTTGATTTTGATCCATGGAATCGTATTTGGCAAGTATATCTAGCTTTCCCACCACGAAATACACCCGTTTTTTCTTTTTTCCATCAATTTTGACCCCGAAAATCGAATTTTCCGCCCCAAAATGCGTTTCGGATATGAGATCTCGAGTTGACCCACACCCACCGGACGTCCGACCTTTTCCGGACGTCCGGACCCTTTCGAACCGTCGGACGTCCGACATTTTTTGGACGTCCGAAACACCTAAACAGAGGCGAAATCTCAGATTTCCGGACCTTCAGGACATCCGACCTCCGGACATCCGTCACTTCTCGAAAGTCCGACACGTGTAGAAACTGATTCGGCTGGAATTGTGTTTCGACCATAACTAATTCATGCGAAGTCCGATTTTGACGTTCTTTAGCTCATTGGATAGCTATTGACACCCCCCATCCCACAAAAAGACTTATAAAACCATTTGACTCCATCAAAATTTTGCATATTGGGCATATTTTCCTACGATACCGCCATAACTTCCGCATAGCCTTTCCACCATACACTTCCGCCACTCTAACCCAATTTTGTTTGAGATTTTAAGTTGCGGTTTCCGTTTTCTAAGGTGTTTCGGCTAATTAGGGACGGTTCTATGTCGCCATTCTAACCCAATTTTGTTTGAGATTTTGAGTTGCGGTTTCCGTTTTCTAAGGTGTTTCGGCTAATTAGGTATGGTTCTATGTCGACAACACCGCCTCTCATCATCGCCACGGCCTCGACATCGACATTGGCCACTTTGCCTTTTGGCACGCCAACCGTAAGTAAGGAGGGTAATCTTGACGACATCATTGTCCATTTCCTTGCCATTGCATTGATCACTTCGAGCCTATTGCGTACCTTACCCATTGAGACTAGCGAGTTGAGAATTGCCGGGCCACGTTACTTGTGCACCATAGTGATACTTTTATGCCGCATAGCTAGTTTAGCGTGCAAACATCTTGCTATCTATATTGTGTCATAAGTCTCTCCCGTGCATATCCATCATACTAGTCTCATATCTTGGTTCGAGCATCAAACATAGCGAAAAAAAGAGCAAAACGCTTTCAAGCAAAAGAGGAGATACAAAAAAGCTTATAAGCAATAACAATAGCATTGAGCCATTTTGCATAGTAGATACTCTTGGATCATACATACATAGCATACTTGGGATTGAAGACGGCACGTTTAGTCTCTTAGGTTGGTGCACAAGCGCGTATATAGACCATTTGAGCAATCGAGCTATTGTCTCTTCTGGTATCCGTGCAACACGAGCTTTTCCCGGGTCCCTCATATTTTGTGCTCATTCATTGGTTGCACGGATCCCATTTATCTATCCATGTGTGTGTTCCTAGTTCCACCATAGCTACTGATCTATTTACTTTGCATTGCAATTTTGTGAATCTTCCTCAACATTTTCGATATCTTGGATTAACATTTGCTTGAATTTTGTGCCACTTGTCCTAACCGAGCCACTTGATAAGCTTTACTTTGTAGGTGTGAGTGAACAAGTCCTGTACCAATTCCACTATTCTCTCAATTCACATTGAGTGAAACGGGATACATCCACAACTTTGGGAACGGTATCTTGGTATTGTTTATCTCATTTACCACTCACCTTTGCTCGAGTCTTGTGATGGCTAGGCAAAGCACATCATCTTCGGTCTTCGATGACTACATTGGCATGGGCAACCACATCAACCAAAAACTCGAACGACTCGCCATCGACATACGACACTCCGAAGCTTGGAAAATAGACTACATCGACAACAAGTTGGACGCTCACATGGATCAACTTCAACACATGGTGGCCAACTACAGGTCTTCTTCCCCTTTGTCATCTTCAAGGCGAAGACGCTCAAGTCGCATATCTTCGGAGCGCCCAACCGAAGCAAGCATCACACTGCAACGTCCTCATCTTTGAGACGACCGCCAAGACAACGGCAAGAAACAAGCGCGCCAAGACGAAGAACGCCGTCAACCACAAGTTTCGATGCCAACAACAAGGCGACCGGCTACATGCATGGATGACCCTTCCATCTTCGAAAGCATCCCAAGGAAGATGGCCGAGCATGGGAATCTCCCTTCGGTCATGGAGGCGCGCGTCGAGGTGCCATCTTTGGCCCTCATACAAGACGACGACGACGAGAAGATGGTTGAGCATGGGATTTTCCCTTCGACCACGGTGGCAAGCGCGACCCTCTTCGACAACATGAAGACGGCGCCCACATGCGACTTCTACTCGGAGTCAAGTACCGAGGCCAAGCTTGGGATGTTCCCTTCGGTCTTGGAGGAGATTGATGTTTGGCAACATCCTACGGCATTCATCTTCGGAGGCGTTATGGATGAGGAGGTTGAGCATGGGACTATCCCTTCAACCACGGCGGCGCAAGGAGTTGAGCATGGAGACGTTAGCACCTACATCTCTCCGACACCGACATATGACGAGATGCCCCAATTTCCATGTGAGGAGATCCACCACCACATGAGCGAGATGAGTGACTCCACCATATGTGACATTGAGTGCATTTCCTATGAGAGGATGAGTGTGACCACCACTAGCCCCATACACGAAAATATGCCAAAATTCCTATGTGAGGTTGAGAGCCATCACCACCAACTGAGTGACTCAACCAACCATATGAGCCTAGAGGGAGTGAGTGAGCCACACCACTTAGTGAGTGAGGTAGTTGAGCGGACATGTGAGGTCACTATGATGTCTAACAACTTAACCTCTACTCCTATTGTGTCTTCTTCTTTGGTGCAAGGTACCCTACATGACGATGTGCCTACCCTTCATAAGTCCATTCCTCCAATGGGAATGACGATGGCCATGGTGGACGATGATGCCCCACCCACATGGTTCCATCATGATGTTGACCATGAGTTGGTACTTCCTACCTCACCTACATCACATGAGCGGAGCTCTAAAGGTAACATAGGTGAAGATTCTTTGCTTGTCCCACTAGTGGACTATCTTTCCATTGATTGCTTGCGTGATGTTGATCACCTTATGAATACTTCACATGCTATGTCTTCTTCATGCTTTGGTGTGCCACCAATTTTTGATGAATATGATGATGAGCATGTTGACTTACCTAGTTGTGAAGCTATACTCCATAGGATATCATGTGAAAATTCTATTGGTCACATCATGTTTGATAATCCGCTAAACTTGTCATATGATATGCGTGAAATTTCCTATACTGTATCTTTGCAATCTCACTGTAGCGACTATGCCTATCCCATAAGAATTAATCCCATTTGCTCATATGGCATAGACGACAAGCCCATGGTTATTGGCATTTGTTTTTCTTGTGATGATATTGCCATGCTTCCTTTGCATTATTTGCACAATTATCCACATAGGCCATGCCATGATCACCATGATTTGGAAATGCATTGTTTTGGATGTTGTCCATATTCTCTGAATTATGCTTCCGCTATTGCACATGAGGAGACCCCAATAGTTTCCTCATACATGTTAGGAGATTTTGTTCCATCCCATCCATTGCATGATTCCACCCTTTGTGTGCATCACCCCATGCATAACATTGCTCCATATGATTATGATGATGCATCTCATATGCCATGCCATGAAAATGAATATATATCGCATGATTGCATCCATTGTGTGCACCATCCGCATATCATGAATATCAATGCTCTCGATAATTCACATGATGCACTACATATTTCTCGTCTCCATTATGTCATATATAACAACAAACCTTTAATGATGGATGACATGTTCTTATATCATGCATCTCATTTATTTGAGCATTGGTTATTTTGTGCTAACGAACACAAGCCCATGCACATCCTAACGGATGATGTATACATATACCATGCGCACACAATTTTTCCTTTGCCTTTGTTGTGTGTAGGTACTCATGATTACCCATCAACCTCACAATCCCATGAGTTGACGAAAAGAGCTCTTGAGAGCACCGATGTTTTGGGATTCACCAGAATGTGTCTCCAACCATTCCCCTCGCGCAAGGACTACGCGCACCTCTTCTACTTGGTTCTCACACGAGCATGGGCTATATACCACTTGTTATCTTATGCTCATGTTCTCGTGTTCACTTTGCATGCTATGCCTCATTCTATGCTTTTACCATGCGATTGTGACCCTTGCTTGCATTTACCCATGAGTCACCATTGTACTACCACCATGTGTATTTGCATGCTTGGTGGAGATCCTAAGTGCTATTGCCATGTTTACCTTGAGCATTATGCTATTGTTGCTTCTTGTATTGGGAGAGTCATGATGTTCCATTGCTCTTGACATAGGACTTCTTGCCAATGCAATGACGATACTTTGCTCATATCTCGTTTTCATGCTTGTGATATGTCATGTGCACTATGTATGCCAACTATTTGCACACGTGACATGATTGCCATGATTACATCTAGTATGTTGCATCTTCGCACTACTAGTTCACATGCCTTGATTACTATGATCACTTGCCTTGTTGCATCACCCATGTTACATGCTTGCTCTTTTCCTTGGGTTGATGACATACATGGCCATGCCTCTCACATGATTAGTGTTGATCATTGTCTCTTGTCTCGTTTACTTGCATCTTGTAGTGAGTGCACCCATGATATGATTGATATTGGGATTGCACTACCGTTATCATCTATGCTTGGAGACATGATCATATTACTTGTGACGCATGCTACTTTGATTGAGCTCCATATGTTTTGTTGTGCTCACATGCTACGCTTACATACCATGCCGCATTATCTTGTCCCTTCTTATGATAAGAATGATGATGACACTTGTTGGGTCTTTCACCACACGAATGATAGGTTTTGCATTCACGCTAACCTCATTTGTTTTTCCGAGTGTTTGTCGTATTCTTTCATTTTGAAGGCTTTGCAAGGTGGTCTCGTCATGAGACATATTGGTCATGCGAAGGCACACATGATGAGCGACAACAACATCTGCGGGAACTTTCCCATGGTGAGCTCGTTCCTCTTGGGTTATTTTCCCATGCACTTATCGAAGGGTTCACATTTCCATTGTTGTTTCATCCTTGTCGTTTACATGATACATCTCATGGATGGAGAAGCAACATATCTTGTGCATATGAGTAACATTGGGCACATTCTCATGCATTTGGACATTTGTTCCAACAATTTCACATTTGTTGCCCAACATGCTAAATGGAAACATGCTTTCCACAACAAATTTGCTCATTATGAATGGATTGACTCACATTATGAATTGCTTGATACATCTTGTCTTTCCATCTTATACTTGATATATGAGCTTGTGCACTTCCTTAGCAAATTTGTTGTGATCTACCTTGATGGACTATTTATACATGATGCTCATTTTGTCCACCATCAATTGCATGATACCATCATCTTTTTAGCACCATTTGCCATGTTCATGCTTTTGATAAATCTTCTCTTTACGACATTATGCTACATAATGGTAGAATTTTTGACTTGGTGCACATAGAGCTTGATCCCATGAATGCTTTGCGTATCATTCTCATTCATTCTATAAAGCTTCATGATACTCGTCACGAACATTCTTGCCGAACGAACTCATGCTTCATAGATGGACACCTTGTGTGCGCTAACCAATGTATTTGCAAGTGTACTTTGTGTTTGCTAATTTTGCATGTACATCATCTCGGAGTCATCTTGGAGTACTTTGGGCGCACCATGACTTCCACTCCGTCCAACTACAAGTTCGTCCATGACTACCATTTCCATGGTGATGAGGATTTTGATCCGAGGACGGATCTTTCCCAAGGGGGGGAGATGATGCGGAGCATCCTACAGACATCACCATGGCAAGAGTCCCTTTGCCAAGTGACACGTGCGACATCTACTTCATACGTACGAAGGTGAATCTTCTCCTTTACACGTGTCAACTTGTGCCCTTCGAGGATGGTATACTACATGACCCCTCTCTCGTGTGCATGCATAGGTGTGAGCGGAGCTACACATTCATTAAGAAGGAGTCCAAGCTCAAGAGTACGACTACACCATCCGCGAGGGAAGCTTGGAAGCGGGGACGGAAGAAGGCGGAGCTGCGGAAGTCTACAGCGGCCGGACAACAGAAAACCATCAGACATCCGACACTCTATAGCGGTCGGACGACCAACGCCCTCCGGACATCCGACAACTTCCAGCGTCCAGACGTCCGAGCCCATCCAGAAATCCGGCGCCAAGACACCCTCACCGAAATGACGGAAATCCAAAGACCTCCAGACAACCGAGCCAGAGACGTCTGACGCCCTCCGGATGTCCGGTCCTTCGCGAGCCGTCGGACATCCGACAGCCTCCAGACGTCCGGACCCATCTGTGCGCAACCGCGGCCCATGGCCTTGTATCTCTCTCCCACTTACCCTTCGTGGCTAAGACTATATATACTCTTCCCCCACCTCCATTCTAGGGTTAGCAATGGTTTAGCTCATAGATTAGTTGAGCATTGCTCCTTCCATATACTTATCCTAGGAGATTGTGACCTCCACGTGTGAGAAGATTCTATGGATGTCAAGGCCCCTATCTACGGAAGATCCTCCGGGATTTCAAGGCCTCATCTCCCTTTGGGATTTGGGATGAACTCTACCATGTATCCTCTTTCCCTTTGTTGTTCTTATACCTTTGTGGATCTTGTGTGGATGTGAGTCTAGTGGATGTGTGATTGGACTTGTTCTTGAGTGTTTCTCTTGTGATTTCTCCTCGTTCTTTCCCTTGTTCTTCGTGTTCTTCGTGGAATCCCCCTCCAATTCATGAAAGATCGACATCGACACCCACGGGTTTGCCCCGTATCGGAAGATAGATCCAAGTAAATTTGCTATAATCATCAATGAAGCTTACATAATATAGATGTCTACCAAGTGAAACTGGAGCTGGCCCTCAAACATCTGAGAATACAAGTTGTAAGGGTGTAGTAGAGATACTGGTAGAAATAGGATATGGTAGCTGATGACTTTTAGCTTGCTGGCATGGATCACGAACTGACTCAATGCTAGACTCATGAGCATGGGGGCTTATTTTTGCTAAGAACAAGTTTGGTAATAACTGATGAGGGGTGACCTAATCTACTATGTCACTTTGCAGAAGACGGCTTGATGGATTCAATGACGATGATGAAGATATGAGTGGGTAAAGGCCTCCCACACACTTGCCCCTAAGAAGAATTCTCCTTGTGTCCAAATCCTTAACCAAAAATAAATCTCTACCTAATAATAAAGCAACTATTGCGTCTGGTCGTACGTCATAAGATTACCTCTGAAGTTGTGAATAATTACCCACCATGCCACCGATAAGTGGGAAAACGATTCGTTTTTTCACATCGGCTGTTGTGATGGTTAAGAGGAGGCGATCCTCCAATTTTTCGCAACAACATGGGCGTCCTACTGGTTGGACGGTTGCAGGCGGCCTGGGTTCGAACCCCACCCCTCCCCTATTTCTATTTGAATTTTAGAATATAACTACAGCGCCCAAAATGTGTGCTTACCTGATGGTTTGTATTTTTTTGGCCCAGCTAATCTATTTTAGCTTTTTATTTTCGTTTTTACACGTGGATTCAAAATGCTTTTTGAAATATTCATATCGTTTAAACTCCAAATTCAAATCTAACATATTATATTTGGAAATGTCACATATAAAAATATGTAGATTCCAAATATGCAATTATCTTGCATATTAAATATTTTTAAAATTGTGTTTTGGTTATAACCTTAATTAATACTCCCTCCATCCCAAAATAACTGTCTCAACTTTGTACTAGCTCTAGTATAAAGTTGTACTAAACTTGAGACACTTATTTTGGGACGGAGGGAGTAGTTTAATACCTTCTTTATATGGGGTATTTTGGGAATGTCTATTGTATATGTTTCGTACTCATTTAAATGAAGTGAATATGATTATTTGATGCTCTCACAAAAGTTATTATTGGCACTATATGAGATGTTGATTCCTATCAGAGTTACAATACGTACATGATCATCTTCTCTATTTCGTACAGTGCACAATAATCATCCTATATACGATGATGTACACGAAACTGATGATACAAGCTTTATATAAACCAGTGGCTTAAAGTTAAACTGGTGATGTACACGAAATTGGGACCATAATTTATTTTTTAAGAATATCGATGTTAATATGCAACCTTAAACATTTGGTACGCATGTCCTTACAGATTGATTGTTTTCGGTGGAGCTGTCTAATATGTTTGCAACCAAATTGACTTGGATTAAAGTTGCAAACACATATATCAATAAAACAAAAATAATGCTCGTATGCACATGTTATCATTGAATACTAAAATATACTTTTTATCTTCATTATAATGAAATATTTGTTAGGCATCACGAAGAAAAAATGACAACAAAGACGTAAACATATACCGGCAAGGCGGCAACTAGGTAGATATTCCTGTTGTTTAATGAATTGGAAACACCTTGAACTTGAGTATACTTCAAAAAGCATTCTACCTTTATGTTTTTGCATATCATCACTTATCATGTAGCTTGTTGTATAGTATATTGAAAATTTTCAAAAGATTTGCTAATGTCGTCGATGTTTCAGGGTTGATTTTTTTCTCCCGTTGCAATGCACGGGCATGTTTGCTAGTAAGGATAAAATTTAGTGTGAAAACGATTATCAAGGGTGAACCTATGAAGATAGACAAGATTTTTTGAAGTTTCAGGTACATATAGAACTTTGTTTACATGCACATTTTTTATTGGGGTTTTGACAATTGAATTACCAACATGAGTGATTTCCATACCAGAACCGTTTGCAGTGTGAATCTGATCCGGCATGTGATACTTGTCTTTGGTCGTCCACTTGTCCAGCTCACCTGTGATGTGATTTGTGGCTCCACTGTCTGCACACCAATTTGTGCCGATGCCGTAGCCATTGGTGACAACATTAGCCTCCTTCTCTTCATAGTCATCTTCTTCATAGCGATCCCAACATGCGCAGGCACGTCCTACAAGGAACTTGTATCATATTTGGCACTCGGGGGTGATCCCGATGTGGTTGTTGATGTTGACGCAGTTGTTGCTGATGTTGTGGACGACCTCGGTAGCTCCTTCTGTTGGAAATATGCCCTAGAGGCAATAATAAATTGATTATTAGTATATTTCCTTGTTCATGATAATCATTTATTATCCATGCTATAATTGTATTGACTGGAAACGCAAATACATGTGTGGGTACATAGACAACAATGTGTCCCTTGTAAGCCTCTATTGGACTAGCTCGTTAATCAAAGATGGCTATGGTTTCCTAGTCATGGACCAGAGTTGTCATTTGATAACGGGATCACATCATTAGGAGAATGATGTGATGGACAAGACCCAACCGTAAGCATAGCAGTTGATCATGTCAGTTTATTGCTACTGCTTCCATGTCAAGTATCTGTTCCTACGACCATGAGATCATGCAACTCCCGGACACCGGAGGAATGCCTTGTGTGTATCAAATGTCATAACATAACTGGGTGGCTATAAAGGTGCTCTACAGGTATCTCCAAGGGTGTCTGTTGGGTTGGCATGGATCGAGACTGGGATTTGTCACTCCGTATGACGGAGAGGTATCTCTGGGCCCACTCGGTAATACAACATCACAAGAAGCTTGCAAGCAATGTGACTAAGGAGTTAGTCACGGGATCTTGTATTACGGAACGAGTAAAGAGACTTGCCGGTAATGAGATTGAACTAGGTATGGAGATATCGACGATCGAATCTCAGGCAAGTAACATACCGATGGACAAAGGGAACTGCATACGGGATTGTCTGAATCCTTGACATCGTGGTTCGACCGATAAAGATCTTCGTAGAATATGTAGGAACCAATATGGGCATCCAGGTCCCGCTATTGGTTATTGACCGTAGAGGTGTCTCGGTCATGTCTACATAGTTCTCGAACCCGCAAGGTCTGCACACTTAAGGTTCGATGATGTTTCGGTAGCATTGAGTTATGTATGGTGATGACCGAAGGTTGTTCGGAGTCCCAGATGAGATCCCGGACGTCACGAGGAGCTCCGGAATGGTCCGTAGGTAAAGATTGATATATAGGAAGTCCCGTTTTGGCCACCGGAAAAGTTTCGTGTATTTCCGGTAGTGTACCGGGAGTGCCGGAGGGCCATCGGGAGGGGCCACCCACGCCGGGAGGCCACATGGGCCTGAGGGGTGTTGCACCAGCCCTTAGTGGGCTGGGCAAACCAGCCTTACAGCCCATGCAGCTAGGAAAGAGTGGGAAAGGAAAAACCCCAAGTGGGGGAAGGAAAATCCAAATTAGGAAGGAGTCCTAATAGGATCCCACCTCCCTTGTGGCGGGAGGTGGATTCCTCCCTTGTTTGGTTCGGCCGAACCTGCTTGGAGTAGGGGCCAAGGCTGCCTCCTCCCTCCTTCCTCCTATATATATTGAGGGATTTTGAGGGCAACCCCTAACCCTAATTGCCACGTGCTGCCCTCTTCTTCCTCTAGATCTGTTCTCCTCCAGGTCTGTTCGGTATAGCTTAGCGAAGCTCTGCCGGATCAGCTCCACCACCACCGCCACCATGCCGTTGTGCTGCCGGAGAACTCATCTACCTCTCCAACCTCGCTTGCTGGATCAAGGAGGTGGAGATCGTCATCGAGCTGTACGTGTGCTGAACGCGGAGGTGCCGTCCGTTCGGCACTAGATCGGAAGGACCGTGATCAAGATTGCGGGACGGATCATGATTGGATCGCGAGACGGATCGTGATGGGATCGCGGGACGGCTAGCGATTTGGATCGCGAAGACTTTTGACTACATCAACCGCGTTTCTTAACGCTTCCCGCTTAGCGATCTACAAGGGTATGTAGATCCACTCTCCCTCTCGTAGATGCTCATCACCATGGATAGATCTTGCATGTGCGTAGGAAAATTTTTGTTTCCCATGCAACGTTCCCCAACAGTGGTATCAGAGCGAGGTCTATGCGTAGATGAGATCTCGAGTAGAACACAAAGGAGTTTGTGGGCGTTGATATTCAGATTGCTTCCTTCCTTAGTCTTTTCTTGATTCAGCGGTATTGTGGGATGAAGCGTCCCGGACCAACCTTACTCGTACACTTACGAGAGACCGGTTCCATCGACTGACATGCACTAGTTGCATATAGAAGGCTGGCGGGTGTCTGTCTCTCCCACTCTAGTTGGATCGGATTAGACAAAGGGTAGTCCTTGTAGAAGGTTAAATAGCAACTTGTATATCACCGTTGTGGTTCTGCGTAGGTAAGAATCATTCTTGCTAGATACCCATAGCAGCCACGTAAAACATGCAACAACAAATTAGAGGACGTCTAACTTGTTTTTGCAGGGTATGATGTGATATGATATGGCCAGTAACATGATGAGATATATGTGATGTATGAGATGATCATGTTTTGTATAGATTATCACGACTTGCATGTCGATGAGTACGACAACCGGCAGGAGCCATAGGGTTGTCTTTAATTTGTTTTCGCCGTTTTTGCTTTACTTTATCGCTATGAGTTAGCAATAGTTGGCGCGACAACCTCATGGCGACACGTTGATGGAGATCAAGATGATGGAGATCATGGTGTCATGCTGGTGACGATGGAGATCAAGTCGGTGCTTTAGAGATGGAGATCAAAAGCACAAGATAATGGCCATATCATGTCACTTATGATTTGCATGTGATGTTAATCCTTTTATGCATCTTATTATGCTTAGGACGACGGTAGCATTATAAGGTGATCCCTCACTAAAATTTCAAGATAAAATTGTGTTCTCCCCGAGTGTGCACCATTGCGAAAGTTCGTCGTTTCGAGACACCACGTGATGATCGGGTGTGATATACTCTACGTTCACATACAACGGGTGCAAGCCAGTGTTGCACATGCGGAACACTCGGGTTAAACTTGACGAGCCTAGCATGTACAGACATGGCCTCGGAACACAAGAGACCGAAAGGTCGAACATGAGTCATATAGTAGATATGATCAACATGGAGATGTTCACCATTGAAACCACCTCATCTCACGTGATGATCGGACTTGGGTTGGTGAATTTGGATCATGTGACACTCGAATGACTAGAGGGATGTCAATTTGAGTGGGAGTTCTTAAGTAATATGATTAATTGAACTCATTATCATGAACATAGTCAAAAATGTCCTTGCAAATTATGTTGTAGATTACTAGCTCGCGCTATAGCTCCCTTGAATTTTTTTTGTTCCTAGAGAAATAGAGTTGAAAGATGATGGTAGCAATAATGCGGACTGGTGCACCGCTCGGTGCGCCACCCCCTCAAGCGTCGTCTGTAGATGTTGTGAACATCTGGCAGGCACGTTCTGATGACTACTTGATAGTTCAGTGTGTCATGCATTACGGCTTAGAATTGAGGCTCCAAAACGTTTTGAACATCGCAGAACATATGAGATGTTCCAAGAGCTGAAATTGGATTTCAGGCTCGTGCCCGTGTTGAGAGGTATGAGACCTCCAACAAGATTATTTGCCTGCAAGATGAAGGAGAATAGCTCAATCGGTGAGCATGTGCTCAGATTGTCTGGGTGCTACAATCGCTTGAATCGAGTGGGAGTTAATCTTCCAGATAAGATAGTGATTGATATAGTTCTCCAAGTCACTGTCACTAAGCTACTAGAGTTCGTGATGAACTATAAAATGCCAGGGATGGAGATGATCCCTGAGCTATTCGCGATGTTTGACACTGCGAAGGTAGAAATCAAGAAGGAGCATCAAGTGTTGATGGTTAGTAAAACCACTAGTTTCGAGAAGGGCGAGGGCAAGGAGGGAAACTTCATGGATGGCAAGCCAGTTTCTACTCCAGTGAAGAAACCCAAGGTTTAACCCAAACCCGGGACTAAGTGCTTCTATTATGAGGAGAACGGTCGCTGAAGCGGAACAACCCTAGATACTTGGTAGATAAAAAGGCTGGCAACGTCGACAGAAGTATATTTGATATACGTGTTATTGATGTGTACCTTGCTAGTACTCCTAGTAGCACCTGGATATTGGATACCGGTTCGGTTGCTAAATGTTAGTAACTCGAAATAAAAGCTACGGAATAAACGGAGGCTAGCTAAGGGTGAGGTGACGATGAGTGTTGGAAGTGTTTCCAAGGTTTATGTGATCACCATCGCACGCTCTCTCTACCTTCGGGATTAGTGATGAACCTAAATAAATGTTATTTGGTGTTTGCGTTGAGCATGAACGTGATTAGATCATGTTTATTGCAATACGGTTATTCATTTAAGTTAGAGAATAATGGTTATTCTGTTTACATGAATAATACCTTCAATGGTCATGCACCCAATGAGAATGGTTTATTGAATCTTGATCGTAGTGATACACATGTTCATAATATTAATGCCAAAAGATACAAAGTTAATAATGATAGTACCACATACTTTTGGCACTGCCGCTAAATGTCATATTGGTGTAAAACGCATGAAGAAACTCCATGCTGATGGATCTTTGGACTCATTCGATTTCGAATCGGTTGAGACATGCGGACCATGCCTCATGGGCAAGATGACTAAGACCCCGTTTTCGGTATGATGGAGCGGGAAAGTAACTTATTGGAAATGATACATGTTGATGTATTCGGTCCAATGAGTGTTGTAGCGTGCGGTGGATATCGTTATTTTCCTACCTTCAATGATGATTTGAGTAGATATGGGGATATTTACTTAATGAAACACAAGTCTGAAACGTTTGAAAAGTTCAAACAAATTCAGAGTGAAATTTGAGATCATAGTGACAAGAAGATAAAATGTCTACGATATGATCGTGGAGGTGAATATCTGAGTTACGAGTTTGGTATACAACTTAAGACAATGTGGAAGTTTTTTCACAACTCACACCACCTGGAACACCATAGTGTGATGGTGTGTCCGAACATCGTAGTCGTGCTCTATTGGATATGGTGCGTATTATGATGTCTCTTATCGATTTGCCACTATCATTTTGGGGTTATGCATTAGAGACAACTACATTCACTTTAAATAGGGCACCATCTAAGTCCGTTGAGATAACACCGTATGAATTTTGGTTTGACAGAAACCTAAGCTGTCATTTCTTAATGTTTGGGGCTGCGACGCTTATGTGAAAAAGGTTTTCAACCTGATGAGCTCGAACCCAAAGCGGACAAATGCATCTTCATAGAATACCCTAACGTAACAGTTGGGTATACCTTGTATCTCAGATCCAAAGGGCAAAGTGTTTGTTGCTAAAACGGGTCCTTTCTCAAGAAAGAGTTTCTCTCTAAAGAATTGAGTGGGAGGAAGATAGAACTTGATGAGGTTGTTGAACCTTTGTTTCAACCAGAGAGTAGCGCATCGCAGAAAGTTGTTTCTGTGGAGCCTACGTTAGTTGAAGAGGAAGTTAATGATGATGATCATGAAGCTTCGGATTGATTTACTATGAAACCTCGTAGGTCGACAAGGACGCGTACTGCTCCTGAGTGGTACGGCAACCCTGTCTTAGAGGTCATGTTGTTGGACAACGATGAACCTACGATCTATGGAGAAGCGATGATGGGTCCGGATTCCGAGAAATGGTTAGAGGCCATGCAATCCGAGATGGGATCCATGTAAGAAAACAAAGTATGGGCTTTGGAAGTATTACCTGAAGGGTGAAAGGCCATTCAGAACAAATGGATCTTTAAAAGGAAGACGGACGCGGACGGTAATGTCACCGTCTATAAAGCTCGACTTGTGGAAAAGGGTTTTTCACAAGTTCAAGGAGTTGACTACGATGAGACTTTCTCACCTGTAGCGATGCTAAAGTCTGTTGGAATTATGTTAGCAGTTGCTGCATTTTTCGATTATGAAATCTGGCAGATGGATGTCAAAACATCGCTACCTTAACGGTATCCGTGAGGAAAGGTTGTATGTGATACAACCGGAAGGTTTTGTCAGTCCTAAGGATGCTAAAATGTATGCAAACTCCAGCGATCCTTCTATGGACTGGAGCAAGCATCTCGGAGTTGGAATATACGCTTTGATGAGGTGATCAAAGTTTTTGGGTCTATACAAAGTTTATGAGAAACTTGTATTTACAATAAAGTGAGTGGGAGCACTATAGAATTTCTAATAAGTATATGTGGATGACATATTGTTGATCGGAAATGATGTAGAATTTCTGGAAACCAAAAGGGTTTGTTTGAAAGGAGTTTTTCAGAGAAAAAAACTAGAATGAAGCTACTTAAATATTGGGCATCAGGATCTATAGAGATAGATCAAGACGTCTGATGAGACTTTCAATGAGTACATACCTTGACAAGATTTTGAAAGAGTTCAAAATGGATCAGTCAAAGAAAGAGTTCTTGCCTGATTTGTAAGGCGTGGAGTTGAGTGAGACTCAAAGCTCGACCATGTCAGAAGAAAGAGAAAGGACGAAGGTCGTCCCCTATGCCTTAGCCATAGGCTCTATATAGTATGCCATGCTGTGTACCGCACCTGTGTGTGCCTTGCCATGAGCCTGTCAAGGGGTACAAGAGTGATCCAGAAGTGGATCACTGGACAACGGTCAAAGTTATCCTTAGTAACTAGAGTACTAAGGAAATATTTCTCGATTATGGAGGTGATAAAGGGTTCGTCGTAAAGGGTTACGTCGATGCAAGCTTTAACACCAATCTGGATGACTCTGAGTAGCAATCCGGATACGTATAGTGGAGCAGCCATTTGGAATAGCTCCAAGTGGAGTGTGGTAGCAGTGTCTACAGTATGACATAGAGATTTGCAAAGTACACACGGATCTGAATGTTGCAGACCGTTGACTAAAGACCTCTCTCACATGCAAAGCATGATCGAACCTCAGAACTCATTGGGTGTTTAACAATGTAAATCACATGGTGATGTGAACTAGATTATTGACTCTAGTGCAAGTGGGAGACTGTTGGAAATATGCCCTAGAGGCAATAATAAATTGATTATTAGTATATTTCCTTGTTCATGATAATCGTTTATTATCCATGCTATAATTGTATTGACTGGAAACGCAAATACATGTGTGGGTACATAGACAACAATGTGTCCCTAGTAAGCCTCTATTGGACTAGCTCGTTGATCAAAGATGGCTATGGTTTCCTAGTCATGGACCAGAGTTTTCATTTGATAACGGGATCACATCATTAGGAGAATGATGTGATGGACAAGACCCAACCGTAAGCATAGCAGTTGATCGTGTCAGTTTATTGCTACTGCTTCATCCATGTCAAGTATCTGTTCCTACGACCATGAGATCATGCAACTCCCGGACACCGGAGGAATGCCTTGTGTGTATCAAACGTCACAACGTAACTGGGTGGCTATAAAGGTGCTCTACAAGTATCTCCAAGGGTGTCTGTTGGGTTGGCATGGATCGAGACTGGGATTTGTCACTCCGTATGACGGAGAGGTATCTCTGGGCCCACTCGGTAATACAACATCACAAGAAGCTTGCAAGCAATGTGACTAAGGAGTTAGTCACGGGATCTTGTATTACGGAACGGGTAAAGAGACTTGCCGGTAACAAGATTGAACTAGGTATGGAGATATCGACGATCGAATCTCGGGCAAGTAACATACCGATGGACAAAGGGAACTGCATACGGGATTGTATGAATCCTTGACATCGTGGTTCGACCGATAAAGATCTTCATAGAATATGTAGGAACCAATATGGGCATCCAGGTCCCTCTATTGGTTATTGACCGTAGAGGTGTCTCGGTCATGTCTACATAGTTCTCGAACCCGCAGGGTCTGCACACTTAAGGTTCGATGATGTTTCAATAGCATTGAGTTATGTATGGTGATGACCGAAGGTTGTTCGGAGTTCCGGATGAGACCCTGGACGTCACGAGGAGCTCCGGAATGGTCCGGAGGTAAAGATTGATATATAGGAAGTCCCGTTTTGGCCACCGGAAAAGTTTCGCGTATTTCCGGTAGTGTACCGGGAGTGCCGGAGGGCCATCGGGAGGGGCCACCCACGCCGGGAGGCCACATGGGCCTGAGGGGTGTTGCACCAGCCCTTAGTGGGCTGGGCAAACCAGCCTTACAGCCCATGCAGCTAGGAAAGAGTGGGAAAGGAAAAAACCCAAGTGGGGGAAGGAAAATCCAAATTAGGAAGGAGTCCTAATAGGATCCCACCTCCCTTGTGGGAGGTGGATTCCTCCCTTGTTTGGTTCGGCCGAACCTGCTTGGAGTAGGGGCCAAGGCTGCCTCCTCCCCCCTTCCTCCTATATATATTGAGGGATTTTGAGGGCAACCCCTAACCCTAATTGCCACGTGCTGCCCTCTTCTTCCTCTAGATCTGTTCTCCTCCAGGTCTGTTCGGTATAGCTTAGCGAAGCTCTGCCGGATCAGCTCCACCACCACCGCCACCATGTCGTTGTGCTGCCGGAGAACTCATCTACCTCTCCACCCTCGCTTGCTGGATCAAGGAGGTGGAGATCGTCATCGAGCTGTACGTGTGCTGAACGCGGAGGTGCCGTCCGTTCGGCACTAGATCGGAAGGACCGTGATCAAGATCGCGGGACGGATCATGATTGGATCGCGAGACGGATCGTGATGGGATCGCGGGACGGCTAGCAATTTGGATCGCGAAGACGTTTGACTACATCAACCGCGTTTCTTAACGCTTCCCGCTTAGCGATCTACAAGGGTATGTAGATCCACTCTCCCTCTCGTAGATGCTCATCACCATGGATAGATCTTGCGTGTGCGTAGGAAAATTTTTGTTTCCCATGCAACGTTCCCCAACACCTTCCACCATTGCCGGTCGAGGGACGCCTTCCTCAGCTGCGCCCTCTGTGGCCGCGCCCACGACCTTTGTTCTTGTGTTGGCCGCTTCCCCTGTACACCGTATTTGCAGAAGTGTTGAAGCCGTCATATGTACTGTCGCCAAGCTTCTACACCCGTTGGTCGAAGGCGAAGATCTAGGCGAAAATCTCATCCACGACGATGGGGCTTTTTACAGCACCAATGGCCGCCACAACAGGGTCGTAATCACGACCGAGACCCGCAAGAACGTAGTCTACCATCTCGGGTTCAGAAACAGGATGGCCTGCTGCTGCAATCTAGTCTCCAAGGTTCTTCATCTTGGCGATAGCTGGACATGGATCCCTTCTTCGTAGTGGCGATGGCAATCCGCATGTTCGTGATTCTAGATTGAGATTGCGATGCAAGGATTGTAGTGATCGCAGTCCATAAATCGAAGGTACTTTCCTTAGCAATTACTTGTGCAAGGATCTCCTTGGAGAGTGAGTTCAATAGGTAACTAAGGACCCATTGATCCTTCGACACCCACAACGCGTATGCAGGATTTGGCACCGCGACCGTGCTCTTGTCTGTCTGTTGCTGCTCCACCATAGTTGAGGGCGTGATGTCAGTTCCATCGAGAAGTCCAGTGACCTGCGCTCCTCATAGGCCAGGCATCACTTGAGCTTTTCACAAGAGGTAGTTCCTCCTTGCCAACTTCTCAAACGAAGAAGGACCGAGGTTAAGGACGACCGTAGTCGAGGTGGAAACCATGGGAATGGAAGGAAGTATTTTACATAGCTAGATTGAAAAGATGATGGCTCTGTATACCATGTAAGTTTTGGAAGTGTTCCTACTCCCAAAAAGAGCCGCGTGATGTATATTTATTATGGACGAGGAGCCCTCGTCGTGGCGTACAAGTTTTGCATTGACCAATCTTTGATCAGATCGCTACATAGGATAGACCAGGAGACTTTGAACGAGATACAACGAGATACAGGAGGAGGTTGAGATTACATGGAGTATTGCATGAGTCCAGAACTAATACGTCTAACAGTGCCAAGATCTGTGCTTGCCATCGGACGGCTACGGAGGCGTTTGCCTGAAGTGACAAGAAATATGACGGTCAGATATACAAGACTTCCCAATAAAATCACAATCACAGATTGCCATTTGTTTCCTATTCTCAAAAACAGAAATCCCGTCGTCAATCAGGCCGTTCCGGCCGGACGCCGCACCTTCCCCGCGCCCGTAGAAACCCTACTCCTTCCCTCCTCACCCGCAATCCAAAGCCGTCATTGCAGCGATGACGCCTCCCTTCCTCGCCGCCTCAGGCCCCGACGACCACGCGTTCGTCCGCTGCGCCTCCGGCTGCGACTCCTGGGCCCCCCACCGCGTCCGCCTCGACGGCGACTCGTATCGCCTCTGCTCCTCCTGCGTCCTCCTCTCCAACCCCGAGGCCTACTGCTCCGCCTGCCTCCTCCTCCTCTTCCCCGGCGCCTACGCCGCCTCCTCCCGTCAAGCCCATGTCGACTTCTCGCCGGGCCCCACCGCCGCCTGCTCCAACTGCGGCGTCTTCGTCGCTCACCTCTCCTGCATCGCGGACCCGTGCTCCTTCATCTGCCCGCCGTGCGCCGCCGCCGTCCACAACACGCCCTTCTCGTACGATCTCGCGGGAGTGGGGCGCTCCGCGCGCGTACTCCTAACCGCGGCGCTGCTCTCGCACGAGTCCGCCTTGCACGACGCCGCCGCGGCCCGCGAGAAGGCGGAGCGTTGCGTACAGGAGGCTGCGGCCGCCCGGAGGCAAGCGCGCGCCATGCTAGACGCCGCGGTTCGCGCCGCAGAGGCGGAGGCCTACAGGGACGCCAAGGGGCAGGCTACGCCGTCAGCGCCCGCAGTCGTGCAGCTCAAGAAGAAGACGCCTAATACCAGCGGGCACAAGAGGAAGACCCCCAAGAGCAACGATGCGAACAGGGAGAGGGACAAGCTGCTCAAGTTCAACGACATGCAGCAGCCGGCGCTGGCGTTTGCCGCGGCGGCGGCCGCCGCCGCAGCCAGCTCAGTGCCATCGCCGATGCCATCATCAAGACTGAATCATAGTCAATTGAAACAGGAAGCCATGCCATTGCCGATGCCGTCGTCGAGATTGGACCGCGGAGGTGACTAAGCATGACATTACTGCAGATGGAGACCCTATCAATTAACTGTACTGCACAGTAACTGTTGTGTAATTCTTGCAGGTTCAGCAGACAGAGCGGCGAAAGACGACTACAGGGCACTCTTTGGCACCTTGCAATAGTGAGATTGGAGGTTCCATTGTCATTGTGCTGCAGCATTTGGTTCCAGCAATTTAATTTAAGGAATGAAACGTTCCAGGGTCAAAGAATCCCCATCAAGTGTGAATTCCTCTCACTGTAAATTCTAGTCTTATGTTAGCCGATCGTATCTACACGACTGTTTTCATCTTATATAGCTGCTCTGCATACTGCATCAGTTACAGTTTGCTATTAATGGAAGAACAAAATGTTGCTCCTGGATAATATATAGTTGCTCTCATGAATGCAAGAGGAATCGCGCTGCTAGAATAGAACCTATATTTGAACTTTGAACTGTTGGTTCCTTTCAGAAACCATCTGGCCAACCTATATGTTCTTGAGGTTTGTTTCAGGAACCTATATGCTAGAACCGTGCTACATCAAAGCACTTTATTATTGCACTTGGGGGTGCATATGTTCTTTCATTCATGTTATTTTGGCATGAGGTTGTCAATGTACTTCTTTTTCAGGACTAGGAAGACTGGAAAAACGACATGAAGTGTCTCCGATCTTTCGTATTGCTACCTTTCTAGCATATCTCACTGTGTTTAATCTTGTTGTCACTTTTGTATCAAGATACTACCGTTTGTACTTTGAGCACTGCTACATGGACGATGGTTGCCGGCCGATTCCTGCACGACAAAAGATTGCAGCCATGTATTCTGTTCGTTCAGTGGGCTACAGCAGTTGATCATGAGATTTTCGTCCGCCAGCCATCGTGTGTACAGTAGTTCAGGCATTATTTTGTTCCAGAGTATGTACGCTGTAAAATCTGAATTTGGCAGTACATATTTGGTTCCAGAGTATGCTGATCAGATTCACAGCTTGGTGAGCTTTCATTATTTTGTGGTTTCATGTGGTTTCCGTTTTTTTTTATAACTTGATTTCCATCAAATATTCTCTCGTGTTTGCTAGGCAGACAAATATTACGCTAATACTGTATTTGTTTATCTAGCCAAGAAAGCTAACACAGCCACATTATTCCATCTCCACACAATGTACGGTCCATGACCACACAAAAATAATGAAAAAAATTAAACTCATGGCTAACATGCATGATTGCTGAGGTAGCATGGTTGTATCGATAGCTTATTGCCAAAAGAAAAGTATATTTATGGCCATATGTGTGATTTGCTCATGTGACGTGACTGCATTTTAAGATAAATAGAAGTAGTAGAGATCGTATGCTTCGGTATAATATAGGATACAAAGCTTTGTTTTCTCTGAAGCAGCCCTACCTACATAACACAAAGCTTCACCTTTGGTGAAACTATTGCACCCAGACAAGATCTAGCGTGCACAGCAGCGCCGTCGGAGCATGCATTTTTTCTGCAAAATCTGTGCACATAATCATCATCGCGAAGCTCTAGAGCTGTGTCCACAGTTAATGCCTCCAGCGCAGGGGCCTTTTCCACAACATGCACAAGAAATTCAAGTTGACCTCTTGCCCCTTTATATCCTGTCATATGCACACTCTTCAGATAATTATATTCACAGTGCTCAAGGTAATGTGGCTTGTCCACAGTACCCTTGGCCGCATCACAAAGATGACTACCACCGGCAGTAAACTGCAAGATTAAAACAAGGTAGTATATATGATTAGCACGATTTATATGATAATCCATTACACAAATTCGAAGTAACGAATAGATACACTAGCACCAACAGAAACAAGATAGAAGGGATAAAACCAAATAGAATATGGTGCCAACAAACTTTATCTATTGGCCCATAAGTATCAAGAACAGTACTTACTTGCACCAACAGAAACAAGATAGAAGGGGTAAAACCAAATAGAATATGGTGCCAAAAAACTTTTTTTTTTTTTTTTTTTTGTGAAAAACTTCCAATTTATTCATCTTCAATCATGGCAGTACAACGAACACCAGAAATAATAAAAATTACATCCAGATCCGTAGACCACCTAGCGACGACTACAAGCACTGAAGCGAGCCGAAGGCGCGCCGCCATCATCGCCCCTCCACCGCCGGAGTCGGGCACAACTTGTTGTAGTAGACAGTCGGGAAGTCGTCGTGCTAAGGCCCCATAGGACCAGCACCAGAACAGCAACCGCCGCCGATGAAGAATAACGTAGATCGAAAGGATCCAACCCGAAAACACACGAACGTAGACGAACAACGACTAGATCCGAGCAAATCCACCAAAGATAGATCCGCCGGAGACACACCTCCACACGCCCACCAACGATGCTAGACGCACCACCGGAACGGGGGCTAGGCGGGGAGACCTTTAATCCATCTTCAGGGAGCCGCCGCCGTCTCGCCTTCCTGAGCAGGACACAAACCCTAACAAAACTCAAAGGAAAGACTAAAAACGGAGCCCTCTCGCCGGCCCTTACCAGGATCCACCACGTTCCCATGGCCCTAGGGCCACCGGAGACAGGCGGACCGGCGGCGGCGCCGGCGAGAGGCAAAAACCCTAGCTTTTTTTTTTGGAGGAGAGGAGACGCCGTCAACTTTAGCCCTGGTCTTGCATTGTTCCCGTGTAGCACCGTATCTCTCGTGCACATAAGAATTAAGAACTGTACTTACATGGATCTCTAACTTCTTAATAGATGGAGCTGCTCTCAGAATGGAAACTACACGGGGAAGTTTGTTTATATCTACAATTGTTATACCCAATAACAACTGTAAGCACCTAAGATGGGAAAACATGCATGGGCTATTCAACAGTGATTGCGTCTGCAAGACAAAAAAAAGGTGATTTGCCAGATGATGTTACATAAATCAAATGGTAACTTCAGTGGCATTGTAGGAACAAACCTCTATTCCCGGTTTCAAAATGTGTAGCGTCAGATTTTGCACCCTCGGAATACCATTGAGAATTGCACTGATAGCATCATCGAAATTTGCCTTGAAGAGCCATAGTTGTGCATTTTTCAACATGGAATCTCGATTTATAACAATGGGAACAATGTCTCCATGATATACAAATGTATCCAGTTTCAGAATTGGAAGTTCTATCCTGGTTATTTCACACCATACAACTGCTAGGTGCCGAAGGTTGGACAACGGACGATCCAACTTTAGCTCGTCCTTCACATAGCATCTGACCAGGCTTAACCATTTAAGATAACAGCAACTGGGCAATATAACTTCAAGATCCATTCTAGTGATATCCACGAGTTCTAGGTCAAGCTTTCTTAAGCTTGGGAAACCACTGAATTCCGATGGTGGTCTCAAAGATACAAAGCTAAGTTGAATGCACTCTAGACGTGATATGCTTTCAGTATCCAAGAGGTGAAATGGAAATTTGTAATGATCAGCATACCAAAGGTTAACTGGATGCAAGTAGAAAGCTATCTTCCTTATCTGCCCTGACACCGCAAAATTAACCCAATCATTCAGATTATCAACGAACATGCTTTCAAACTGCAATTCTATATTGAATTCTTCAACAAACTTGCCATGGCAATTTCTCACAACCGCGTTAACATTATTGATGAATTCCTGCTTGTGTTGGCAATATTCTTTTCTTTCAAGAATATGATGGGGATACCAAGCAGGAGCAGTGAAACATAATTTGTAGCAACAAGTAGCACAGATATATCTCCAATTACTTGACAAAACACTAGCCCTTGAGCCCTCTTTAGGAGGCAACTTCGATACAATTGTGCAGAGCACCTCCTGCGGGCATCAACATAATATATCCCTCAGTATTAGAAATGACATCAATCCTCAACATTCGCACAGAAAATAAATTTGACATACCTGTGGAAGGTCTTCCAATTTAATTTTTGATCTTGCACTTGTGATTGATTTACCATGGATATGATTTGAGGATGTTCTTTTGCAAACTGTATGCCTCGTCATTTTGAAACTGAAATTAACTAGGCAGGGTTCTTCAGATATGATGGTATTAACAAGTGGATAGTAGCGATACTCGTAACTCAGAGGTGAAAAGCATGTAATGAAAATATACTCCCCTTGGTTTCGAAATAGAGGTTTTTTGACTTTGTACACTATCTAATATGCATGTTTGACAATTAGTTCTTGGAAGGTATGCAAGTTCAACGTTATAGTAAATTAATGAAAGTAGTACGACATAGATGACTACATATCACTCGATGCAGGAAAACGGGGGCATACCCTCCTTGTCAGAAAAAAAGGCATGTATAATAATATAGAAAACACAAATGCTTAAAAGTGTCCACATGCGCTATTTGGGTGAAGCGAGGGCACCCTTTGGTTGGGGCAATGGCGTGCATCACATCACAGAGGGAAAATTCGGTTCCACAAGTACCAGGAACTTGCATTTAATTTGTGTTTTCTAAATTTTAAAAAGCTATAACTCCTAAGATAAATGAGTTTGACTGCAGAATGTGGACTTGATAAAAATACATCTACTTCCAAACTTAGGGAGTACTCCCTCCGTTCCTAAATACAAGTCTTTTAAGAGGTTTCGTTAGGGGACTACATACAGATGTATATAGACATACTTTAGAGCATAGATTCACTTATTTTGCTTCGTATGTAGCCCCCTATTGAAATCTCTAAAAAGACTTATATTTAGAAACGGAGGGAGTAGTATATATGGTTGAAGTTATACTGTTGTGTGCAACTTCCTTGTATCTGGTATCACGGGGTAATTAAAAATTTATGTCTACTCTTTGTACATATTATAGAAAGCTTCGTGAAGGCGCATGCTTGTTTATGACAAGTCTGTATGATATGGCATGGTAAATCGAATATTTGCACACAATTTTTTTTTTCGAGAAACCAGCAGGAGCTCTGCCTTTTCATTAAGAAGAAGAGAGTTGGCCAATTTATAAGGAAAACTGGCCGAAAACCGATACATTGAAACACACACCAGCCCCGGGGCTGCGTACCTAACGAGCCGACTTCCCCGTCGCCCAAACGACCAGAGTTGCCACCCCACCACACGACCCGGAGTCGCCACTCCAGCTTACAAACCTGAGCAACTCACACACGTCGGCCCCGAGGCCGCACACCACACGAGCCGACGAATCTGCCGCCCACGCGACCAGACCCGACACTCCACAGCATAGGGGTGCTCTCCGGAGCCGCCGCTCCGACTTCCCCGCCGGCCCCGAGGCCGCGCTCCAACTGAGTCGACGACTCTGCCACCCACGCAACCAGACCCGACACTCCACAGCCCAAAGGTGCTCTCCGGAGCCGCCGCTCCGACTTCCCCGCCGGCCCCGAGGCCGCGCTCCACCTGAGTCGACGACTCTGCCGCCCACACAACCAGACCCGACACTCCACAGCACAGGGGTGCTCTCCGGAGCCGCCGCTCCGGCTTCCCCGTCGGCCCCGAGGCCGCGCACACTCCTGACCGACGATGAACCAGCATTGCCGCCCAGCCATAGTGAACTGACGAAGGACCAGACCTCCAAGGCGTCACCCCCAAGAGGGAAGCGACGAGAACCTCGCCGACGCCCGCTTCGACCAGGGTCGAAACTTGGGTTTTCACCCGGAGAGCCCGAGACAGAGACGACAATGGTGGTGAAGGGGCTCCACGACATCGCCTCCAAGAAGGGAACGACGTCCGAGGACGCCGTCGACGTCGGCACCGACCGAGGTCGGGCAAGGCTTTCGCCCGGAGCTCACCGAATCCATCGCCACATCAGCCTGCCCAGCAAACCGTCTCCGGCAACTTGCTGACCGTCCTCGCCCAAGCAACATGACCAAACACGCAAAGCCGCTCGCTGCCGCCAACTACCACCGGCAGCACCGACCAGAGCAGCGCACCTCGCTCGCTGAGGCAACCTGCGACCGCCCAACACGCAGGACAGCACCATTGCTGCCCTGTCCTCGCACGCCTCCCCGCCGCCCCCGCGGACCAGGGCAAGAGCGCCTCTGTCGGGCCGTCGCCACAGGCCGACGCCCAGCCTCACCACCAGATCCGGGCGCGAGGGCCCCGGATCTGCCACCTCGCAGGCAGCCGCCGGCCCACCTCCGCGAGGAAGGTGCACGACGGCACAGCCGCGTCCTGGGGCCGCCGCCCCAGCGTTCCAGCGCCCGCATGGAAGCCCCGCCACCGGCCACCCGCACGGGGCGCCGCACCCAGCCGCCGCCGCGCCGGATCCAACCGGCCCAAGCGCCAGCAGCCGCCGCGCTGGCCGCGACCATCAGCCGCAGCGAGGACCCCCGCTCGCGCGCGAGCCAACCGCCCATGGCCATCGCCCCGCCGTCCACCTCTCGAGCCACCCGGAGCCGCGCCCGCGCGACGTGCCTGCCTGCTCCCGCTCGCGAGATCCGCCCGCGAGCCTGCCCGCGAGAAGCCCCGCCGCCACCTTCCCTGGAGCCGGCCCGGGCTTTGCCGGCGAGCTCCTCAGGCGACGGAGAGGTGAGGAGGGGGAGGAGGGGTGCGGCGGTGGCGGCGCCGGGGGGATCCCCCTGAGTCGCCACAGAGGAGGCGACGCGGGGGTTGCGTTGGCAATATTTGCACACAATAGCTATATGTAAGTCGATTTTGTGGGAGGAGGAACGATTAGAAGAGGAAGAAATCTGAACAAAGATGAAGGAAGAAAGAAAGATTAAAAGGAATTGAGATCTTTAACAGACCAGGGTAAACAGGGTAATTTAGATGATCTTGTGACTCTAGGTTGTAATGTGAACTACTAGTTGACAAATTCAGCGGATCATATGGACTTCTCTTGACAAGATTAGGCAGGAAAAAAAGAGGGGTCATGTCGCTGAGGAAGAATCCACAACCAATCCAGCATATAGCTTGAGAGAGAGGGACGGAAGAGGTTACCAAACCTGTGGAGATTAGCGACGGTGTCACCAGTGTCGAGGAAGATGTGGCGGCGTACTCATGCTCCGAAGGTCTATCCAGTTAATATAGGGGTTTCAGTGGGAAGGTCGAGAGGATTCATCTATCTACTACCCCTATAAAAGGACGAAAGGCGGAGATCCAAACAATCAGGTCCGTCCATGTAGAAGATCTAAAGGCCCATAATTCTCCGGTGTTTAACGCAACAAGCCACGCAATTAAGCCACTGATGCTCAATCACTAAGCCTACCCGCCCTCCCGAAAAAAAATGTTGCTCACAACATCACGCCCGCACGACCTTTCGCCAGTTCCACCTGGTCCTAACGGACGCCAGCGCTTGCGAGATCACGGGCGGGGCCTCCGCCGCCGCCCGCCGATCCTCCGTCGTCTCCCGCGCCGTCCGCCACCCACCGATCCTCCACCACCTAC
Source organism: Elymus sibiricus (assembly GCA_039707655.1). Classification (NCBI taxonomy): domain Eukaryota; kingdom Viridiplantae; phylum Streptophyta; class Magnoliopsida; order Poales; family Poaceae; genus Elymus; species Elymus sibiricus. The sequence goes on from CM077667.1 coordinate 161,643,614, forward strand.
CGCGCCGTCCACCGCCCGCTGATCCACTCATCATCCGTCGCCGCTCAGCTTGGCCTCCGTCCCCGCCCGCCTATCACCGACGACCTGATCTGAGAGCAGAGAAGCCAGTAAGTTCCCTTTCGATCTCCGTGGCCCCTGATTTCCCCCTTCCTATTCCTAGGATTTCTATGTCTGATTCGGTTCGTTTGGTGGTGCCGGTGTTCGCTTTCTGCACAGGCAGCGAAGGTTCTCATGGTGTGGGCTGGAGGCATCGGGTACGAGCTCCTCAAGACCCTTGCCCTCTCGGGCTTGAGTGATATACACATCGTAAGTGTATTGTTATCTACTACATGCCCCTTGCTTTCACGCCCTTTGTTGACACCGTGTCGAGGTTTAGTTCAAATCTAGCTTTTCACATTAGTTGTATTCCGCAGCACCTCAGTGGATGGCCGATATGCCTCTGTGTTGGTAGCGGGATCTATGATGGTGTTAGCGTTGCTGAAAAGTAGATGCATAAACTGCTTGGGCCGCTACTCTATCAAAGGTTTTCTCTAGGCTGCACTTACCTCCATCTGTTCTTGCTTGATTGTATTGAATTTAGGGCGCTGGTAGTGCCTTCTTAGATTGTGCATTTGTGTCAAAGAATGGCGTAACACACCCTTGTTTGGCTTTGACAAATGGCACACCCTTGTTGTCACTGGTGTCAGGGGCCACTTGCCAATGTCACATATTGTGTCATTTGTGTCAAACTTACTAACAAATGCGTGTTGTTTTGCTAAAAAAATCATTGTGCAGAGCATAGGGCGAGCCCAACTGGCTCATGTTTGGTGCACTGTTATGAAAGGTGATATTCTTCACAGTAGTTCCTTGAGGTTAAAATAGTTTTAAAATAGACAGGGATTCATCCTTGTTCAGGCAACCAGAGCAACACAAATCAGTTTGTTTGCCACACTTCTGAATGGTTCATCTTATTGCTTTTCTTATGCAGATTTCCTTGGACACTTGAGTTCAGCAATCTGAACAGACAGTTTTTATTCGGAAGAGTCATGTCGGACAGTGAAAAGCCCATGTATGTATATTTTCTACATGAACATATGGTGGTTATAAGTGTCGTGTGGACTTTTTCATAAATGATGCCTGCTTATAATATTTCCACCATTGATTTTGTTAGGTCGCGCGGTATGCTATTCTGAAATTTAGGCCAAAAATCTATATAAAGTCACACCATGCAAATGTTAAGGATGCCCAGTTCAATGTAGATTTTTTCAAGCTTTAATGTAGTTTTGAATGGCCTTGATAACTTGGATGCTAAACGACATGTGAATCGCCTCTGCCTTGCTGCTGAAGTTCCTTTGGTTGAAAGTGGGACCACTGGGTTTCTCGAACAGGTCAGGTGCCAAATATCATGGTTTTTGCATATATATCTTTGCATCTCCCTTGTCACTAATGCCCATGGGTATTTTTAAGCTTGTCTCTTGTATTTTGCTCGTAGTACTCCTGTTGCAAGGTGGCCAGTGTGCTAACCGTTGGTGGTCCCTTTTCATTTTGTTATTAAGATAGCGGAAATATTTACCCTAGGTGTACAACCTTCCAGTTGAGATGGCCATTGTGTACACTCTGATAACATGAGAGAGATGGCATTTCTATGGTTAAATGTTAGTGCCTAAACTGATTTTTTAGCTTCTGAATGCCAAGCAGGCACCAATTGAATACTTCCGTTGCAAGTTGATGAGCCCTTAATATGAGATAGAGGGAATTTCCATGGTTAAATGTCAGGGCCTAAATTTAATGACCTTGGCTTGTTGTTTCTCATAGTTTCCTTTTTTCAGATTAATGCCAACTTTTTAAAAATCAGCAAATGTTGGAATAAAGAATTCAGAAAGTACAAGAAAGGTATTACCTTCATTACTTTATGCAAGTTCTATTTTTAGTCATGTACTGAATTCTGTAATCTTATGCAATATGTGATACTTCCCATTCAGATTGCAAACATTGGGCAGCTCGCATCCAGCGTGCCCCTAGACGCATATTACATTTCTTCAATTTGTGGAAGTCTGTCAAGTTAGAAATTACTTCCCTTTCCCATCAAGATCATGGATGGTACAGTGTGGTGATTGCTGGTTTGTTTCTCTTCGTGGTGACTTCTTTTATTTTACTCATTATAATTTATAAGTCATAATTATGGATGACTTCCTTCGTTATACTAATGTGAGTGCTACCTTCAATTTCGTTGAGTTCTTGCAGGGAACTTCCGATGCTATATACCCCCCCCCCCCCCCCCTTCCCAAAATATAAGGTGCGGTTTCTGGGAAGTGGCTCTTATGATCCCGAGCTCATGTGAGCTCGGGTGAGCAGTACAATCGAAAAAATATCAAAACTAATTTTAAAAATTCTGAATTTTTTTTGTATGAAACTTTGACAAATGTTTTGATAGCTTGCAAAATTTCATCACCAGATGACATTCGTGTAAAGTGTGGCACAAAAACAGATGCTCCAAAATGTTATTTTCAAACGCATTTTGGAGCATCGATTTTTTTTGCCACATTTTACACGAATGTCATTTGGCACTGAAATTTTGCGAGCTATCAAAACATTTGTTAAAGTTGCACACAACAAAAATTCGGAATTTTTTGAATTTGTTTTCATTTTATTTTGATTTTACTGTTCACCTGAGCTCACATGAGCTCGGGACTAGAACAACACTTTCGGCGATTTATGGTCTTTGATTCACAACTTTGAATATGATTTTCACTTATATTATGTATACACAAATAAAAACTTGCAAGACAAATATGATGATACCATTTATAAATGCTAGAATCATTTTTTTTGTATTACTGTGCAAAGTTGTGCATTAAAGACCATGCAAAGTCAAGCGCCCCTTATATTTAGGGAAGCAGGGAGTATGAATAAGGAAATTTAAAAAGTGAAGGAGCGTAATTATGATTTTTTTGTTGCTTCCGCTCACATGCTTATCTTTGATGACAAGCTCTTTATCACACAATGTAGTCTATCACGGACGTCTCTTACATGGGTGATTTAACTTTATATATGGGCTATGTCTCTATTTTTATTAGCACCAACAAATGAAGCCTGATATTTGCTCGAGTATGCTTCTACTGTAGGGACATAGTGGGGGACATTTAAGATGTATAGCTCATATACGAGAGTCGAGAAATTCGCATAACCTAAAGTTATATTTTCTACTGTAACCGGAAATATTCCACAACAATACACTAATTATAATGAGCAGTGCAACAAATTCTACTTTTTTTCTTTTCCAGGTTTTTGTTTGGAATCAAATTCAGTACCAGCACTGCTAATTTTAATGAGCAGCGCAACAATTTCCAAAACTTCATTTATTATCTGTGCTTTGTAGGATGGCTTCAGTCAGTTGATGGCATGCAATTATTGTTTCTTGTTTTTTGGGAGGTTTCAATGTTTGAACGTTACTGTTTCTTGTCAATGAAGATTAGCTTTTTCTTTACGCGAGCATTACAATTTGATCAAGTTGGATGCCAGCTGCGTCCTGGCTTTGGTGACAGTTCCCAAAACGTGCAGATTTCTATCATTGGTTTATATAAATGACTTGCTTTCCCGTTTGTCAGAAAGGAGTGTGAGCCTTGATTACAAATCTTGATGTAGGACATCCTGAATCATCGTTTTCACTCTTGTTTCATCTGGCGAGATCTTTCTTTGCATGGTTACACCTTGAGAAACCGTGCACCAACTCACATGACACTAAATTGATTTCAAATCTTTGTTGGACGGAAATGGATCGCTTATTTAACCAACTATCATGCACCCATTATTCTGCTATGTCCATGTGCATTTAAGCTTTCTTTAGGCTTGGAACTTTATACATGATGAAAATTGATGTTGCCCAAAGTTAGGGTTGCTAACTAGGCACATCTTATTTCAATCAGTATCTATAGTTTCAGCTCATTAGCTTATGAAAGTACCTTGGAAAGTATGGTACCATGTCATATAATGTAATCTTGGTTGTTTTTTTGTTGTTGTCATTTTCTTACATGTCTTTCCTCTTTAGTGATTTACTACAAAAGTATTATTGATCTCCTATGTTAAGTGTCAACAAATGAACAATTTAAATGCCTTTGCAGTGATGAATCTGGATGAAGAGGAAGGAGAGAACATAATCTCGGTGAAGATATTTCAATGAGACAAGATAGTACTGTTATACAATTGAATTTTTTTCAGTAGAGCAATAGAAAATTGTATTGCTTCGCTTTTTATATTCCTTTTCCAATGTATTTTTTACGCAGTATTGGCCTGGAATAGATGATATCTCACAATCAAGTTTGAATTACTCAAATAATCATAACATGGTTGGTCACAGTTGTCCACTACATTATCGTATGCCAACCATTGTTTGCATAGTAATTACGTTCTCCATATTTATTTTCTGCTCATAGTCTGTTCTATGAGCAATAAGACCATATGCCCTCCATGGATCAAATCTTGGGTACTACTTTTCATTGATACCCAACTAACATTATCATAACTTTTCTCAAAAAAAAAAACTAACATTATCATAACGAGTTGTATATGATGGCTATTATTTTCAAGTTTCATGAGTTTTTCATTCGATTTTTAAATATGCGCCGTAGTAGGTGTATCGTTGAAAAGAGTATTGATCGAGACGTGCGTTGCACGTGCAAGCTTACTAGTCTAGGAAGAGGAATTGGACGTGGTTGTTCGTGTCGACGAACGTTTTTCTTTCTTTTTGAAATCCTGTCAACGAACGTTGAGAAAACTGAAGACGCGGAGGGGCCGTGAAAGAGGGAAACTGAAGTCGAGCAACAAAGGGCCGAGACGAGTTCGAATGGGGTTTAGGATTTGTATCTGTGCCGGACTGGGCTCGTCAACTTCTGGGAAAGCAGGCCTGCATGTTCATTGTATTTTCTTCTTCTGGCGCCTAATTAGGGAGTACTTCCTCGGAAGCCTCCCAACGATCACTTCCACGCGTCGTCACTTAACGCGTTCTCAGCCGCTGTCACGTGTCGCGCTCTGAGCGTTCCCTTCGAATATTTTTTTTTATTTTTTTGCACGCGCTTTCGGCTTTTTAGGTTGGTTTTTTTCTGTTTTTTTTTGTGTTCCGGTTTTTCACCGGTCTTTCTTCGCTTTTGGCCAAAAAAATTGCGCAAAAAAACGCGTTTTGTTTTTTTTTTCGCCAGAGGCATGGCGTGCCTTTTTTCCTTTTTTGCGAGAGGCACGGTTTTGCTTTCGCGAGAGGCACGGCCGTGCCTCTCGTAAAGGGAAAAAAACGCGTTCTTTTTTTTTTGCGAGAGGCACGATTTTACTTCCGCCAGAGGCAAGGTTTTGCGTTCCCGAGAGACACGGCCGTGCCTCTCGCAAAGGAAAAAAACGCGTTTTCTATTGTTGTTTTTTTCGCGAGAGGCACGGTGTTGCTTCCGCGAGAGGCACGGTTTTGCCTTCGCGAGAGGCACGGCCGTGCCTCTCGGAAAGGGAAAGACACGGTTTTTTCCTATCGCGAGAGGCACGGTTTTTTCGTCCCGATTTTTTTCGTCCGGTTTTTTCGTGAAAAAAAAGTTCAACAAAACCTATCAACATGGGATCTAGTTTTGAAGATGTCGACACGAGAAACCTAACGATGAAAACGGTTCGAGATTTTGATGCACGGTTTAAGAGATAAAACGTTTTGTAAATACGGATCTACGAAAAAAAGGAAAACTTTCAGGTTGCGACAAGTGGCACACATGCAGTGCGCCACTTGTCGCAACTTGGGAGGTGAGAGTGATCCATGAAAGATGTACTCATTAATTAGTGATTTCGCAAAACATTCTGTTTGTCGTTGTCGTCGTGGACGGATCGTTGTTCGCTCAGTCTTTTAGTCTTTCGGTGGGCCGTCCAGTTGTGCCAGATAGAAGCCCCATAGATCATTTTGTACAATCAAGCCTAATGAATGAAAGGCTACTTAAACAAAGATTATCTCTCTAAAAAGAAAAACCTAAACAAAGAGGAGAAAAGGTGCATTTCCCAGCAAAAAAGAAAAATCCACAACGATTCATTCTTCATCAACGGTTTCAGTTCTCACATCAGGAAGAGGGCAAACCATATCGGTTGCTACAACCACTAGAGTTACACATGGTACAACAGCAGGCAAAAATCATTCAGGCTAGCTTGCTCCTCCACTGTTCTGGCAGTGAAGCTCCGAACACCTGGGCCAGCACTATCTTCTGCCTCTTGTTCAGCCGGCACAGCTGCTGGACCCCGCCGGTGTCACCGTTCAGCAGCCTGCGCCCATCGCCGGCGGCCTTTCTCCTAAGGGAGCAGAGCTGCGCCGACGGGTCAGTTGCAGCAGCCACTCCGTCGGCATCAGCTTCGGGTTCGTCTGCTCCCCAGTCTAACTCGTCGTCGGTCATACCTTTTGATGCCTCATTCGTTGATTCAGAGCCTTCCCGGTTGTCGTCTTTCACGGCAGCAGTCTCTGTGTGACTGTCAGTACCCCACCATTTCATCGTTTCAGTAGACAGGCCAGACGATGGAAATCCGTACTTGAAATCATCCATGTAGGTGGGGATGTCTTTGGCTTGGCTAAACTGGGACAGGCTTGGTGCATTTTGTCTGCCTATAGCTGATCCTGCCTTCGCACTGCCTTGTTGAGCTTTTGGCACTCCCTGGAAAGCACCTGATGACCTGTCAATATGACAAAATTAAGGGTCAGACAACTGCTGGAAGTTGTTTATTCATTGCAGCAATCATCATTTGGTTAAGAGTAATTGTAAGACGCCCCATTGTACCATAAATTGGGGAAATGGAGATGATTATATCATTCAACAAACTCAGAAATGAACAACAATACATGAAGTGCCCTGGCCTTTGGAGGTCCTGTAGAGGGACCGTTTAAACAGAGTGGCCATGGTCAGGTTTACCTGGTACCTAAACCAGGCTACTGTTCCCATCATCCAGGCCCTTGGAGAGCATACGGGCACTCGAACCGTTAACCAGTAAGAAACACACCATATGCAAGTGGCACACAGAATAATCTCCACTTGACATTGATTAGCACAAGGATCCATGTTTCAAGTGCTTGCAACACAAAGTTGCCAAGTGGGTGAAAGATTGATCAATCAATTTATGGGTTGTGAGATTAGTAAACACTAAGCAGAGTAAAAGCTGCATTTAGTTTGAGGAGCAACCAATACAACTGGACATAACGTTAAAAAAAATACAAAACCTAAATCCAAATCTATTACATAGAAGTTACATGTATAGCTTGAGAGGGGGTTGTGCTTATAGACTACAGATAGATACAGCTCACAAGAAGTGCAACATGCATCATCAACACTACCTTCAATATAAATAATAAAACAGTTCCAATATCTTCTTAGTGGACAGTGAAAGTCGCAAACCATTCTATGCAGTGACGGAGCCAGCAGGGGGGCAGCTGGGGCCATGGCTCCCCCCATGCTGAACAAAATCCTTCAATTACCCCCTATATATTGTGCATTGTTCAAGATATCGGTAACTGGTACCATATCGGCCGGGGGCTGATAAGGGATTAATCGGCGAATCGGCCATTTAACTGAATATATCGGTAACCCATTTATCGGTAGGTTAACTAGGGCCATATCTATATATCCTAGGCTACATAGCAACAGTACTACTTGTACATCACATAAGAGAGCAGCACAGCAGCAGCAGCAGCAGCAGTACATCAGCATTTACAGAACAACGCAACATAGGAGAGTAGTGCTTCTGTTCTTGGAATAGGAGAGAGTAGTTTTGGGCCAAAAAATGCTTCCCAGTTAATCGGCCCAACCGATAATTCGGCCTGACAGCCGATAAATCGGCCTGTCAGACCGATTAACTGGGCCTCCAGTTAATGGGTCTCGAATAGGCTTTCTCTTATCGGAGGGGGTCCGAATAGCAGTTAACTGCAGTTAACTGCAGTTAACTGGCCGATATTTGGAACAATGATATTGTGTGGATTTGCATAGTTAAGGCCTAAATTTTAATGTATGCCCCCCTCCAATGATCATACATCTAGCATTTGCCCCCCTCATATCAAGTTCCTGGCCCCGTCCCTGATTCTATGTTATGCAGGATCAGGAGCAGGAACCCTAATAATCAGTAGTGTACAATCTTATACTACATGATTAAATTCTATTGATGTTCATGGAAAAAGATGTGCCGTGGCAAGTTCGACACTGATGACGATAAAAGTAGTGCATGGCAAACAGAGATTGCACTGTGACTTAGTACTGTTGGCAGGACTTGCAATGGATGATCTCCAATAGACCCATGCACATATAATAGCAGAGCCATATAAAAAGCTCTAACCTTAAGTGTTCTTCCTTCGCAGTAATCTAGAAATTGGACCTGCCGTGTCTTAAATAGAACACTTATATGCACTATAATATACTAAAAATCTTCTACTTCAGCCAAACTGTTACAATAAATACCCCAGTGTATTGTACTATAGTTTTTGAAAATCTTCTACTTCAGGCTATTGGGTGTACATTTCTAGTTAACATTCACTGACAGTCAAATGCATGAGCCTTGTACCTTGAGAGAGATTTACTGTTACAAGGGAGAGAATAAGTTCTTATACATGGAGAGTATCAAGAGAAAGGTACTCACGTCGCTAATGAACCAGAAGAGCTTATAGCCTTTTGTTTTGCAATTTTTGACAACTCAAGAAGTTGCATGGCTTTCTCTCTTTCAGCATTTTTCACGTCATCACCCTTCCCAGAAACAATCTGCAAGCATGAAGGTCCAATTAATAATACAAATTATTCAACTTTGTAGGAGTTGCAAGAAAGCCAGAACTAGGAGATATTCTGTTGCATTAAAAAGTACGCATATTAATAGTATGCGGCTACTCCACGGCCCATGGACCAGGCCCACACGCCAGCTGGGAAGAGTACACAAGTACTTAGTCGCCTAATCGAATGGAAAACACGTCACACAATTTTGCACCAAAGCATGCTGGCCCACACGCCAGCCACCGTGGAACTCGTGATAGGCTGTGAGTCGGCCTAGCCAGCCACGCACAAATTTGGAGAAGATTATTTGCAAAGGTTGTATGATGCACCAGTCATCTCTTCATAACTGCTTGAGTTTTGTTATAGCAGTCACATCCTGATGTAAATGGAAAGCCGTTGGTGTTTGAGTTATTATTAGCTGATATTAACAGTTTTTGGCGTCTATTTCACTTAGTCACACTTTCAACACTGAAAGGTGTCAAAATAAATAAATAAAACACGTTTTTGACATAATAAATAAAGGGCATGAAAGTATTCATGTTTACCCGTATCCATACTACTACTATACTATATAACGTATAAATATATCCAGATCTAAGGACTGGGCTTTGGTCAGATGGCTAGGTGCACGAGTGCATACCCGGCCCACCTGCGTTCGAGCGCAGGATACCGCAAAGAGCTCATGTTTGTCGCTCCTTTATAAAGAAGGCTTTCATGAGGGCATATCTTTTTTAATATGTACAGATCAATTTCATACCACCCCGAAGAATCCATGGGACAAATGACCACCCCATTGTGGGAATTTATGTGATTAGGCCTACTATACTCGACTCGCGAATAGCCGACCTGATAGATGCTATGAACTCGCGGGCAATCTTGGTATAACCGAATAATCATCTTGTTTGGTGATTTTTCTAGTTTAAAGACCAGAACATCGTGAGTCATTTTTTGCCATTGATAAAATGATTACAAGGGGAGCCTTGGCACAGCGGTAAAGCTGTTGCCTTGTGACCATGAGCAGTGGCGGAGTGTGACCGAAACAAGAGAGGGGGGCCAAATTCCAACACACAATATGCTCCCAAAAGAAAATTTTCACATCATTCCACGTGAATTTTTTTATCAGCCCCTTTTCTTTTTAAAAAGGACTGCATCATTCATAACGCATCAAATTTATACTATCTATTAACTGATGTGGTGGTGCCCCGCAAAAAAAAATAACTGATGTGGTGGACATCTAGATTACCAGAAGTCCAGAGCATCTCCCCTAAAAGAAGTCCAGAACATCTAAATACATCACATGACATTAAAAATAGGACATACTGGAACTTGGGCGCCTGCACTAATCAGAAACATGACATCAGTGTATTGGACATACCTAATCAAAACCAACGGTCTAGGCTGTGGTCTAGGGCGCCGGGCGCTGCATGCCAGCGTGCATTGCCGGCATGTGGGCGTGCAAGAGATGTGGCTCCAACAAACAAGAAGCCATGAAGAAACACCAGGCAGTACCTTGGGCGTGGGGCGCGTCCATGCAGCGTGTCGGTGTGTGTGTGGTGATCGTATGACCACTCCAACTGCCGGCCAAGAAGAAGAAGAGGAGGAGAAGCAGGTCAGGATGAAGAGAACCAAGGAGATCAGGTCGTCTCACCATCGACTCATGGAGGCTGGCTGGAGGCGTGAATGCGTACGCAGACTAATGGGCCTGGGCGGTTAGCGAGCAGGACCAGTTTTCCGCTAGATCGATCGGCTGATTGGTACAAGTGGGCTTTAACTGCTGTTGGACTGGGCCAAAGTATACCTACTAATTAATCTTGTGCACATTTGAAAGGGGGGATCGTGGCCCAGTTTGGCCTCCACGACGCTCCCATGAGGTCACGGGTTTGAGTCCTGGAAACAGCCTCTTGCAGAAATGTAGGGAAAGGTTGTGTACAAAAGACCCAAAGTGGTTGGACCCTTCCTCGGACCCTGCGCAAGCAGGAGCTACGTGCACCGGGCTACCCTTTTCTATAAATTGATTATATGTGCCAGCGTGTCAACAATTTCCCATCCCGAGTTGAAACCACACCACCAAGTATCATTTGTTCCTACCAATATACCAAATAAGAGTAGGCAAGCAATTACTTATGATGATTTGAACATAATTTGTGATATTTGTCTGCCCTGAATTCTGGTTCAAGCTCCGCCTCCGACTTTCAAATCTTATTTGAATGTGTATGGTTTTTGGGAAAGCAAGCTAGAATTTCCATTCTGTCCATGAACATGGTAGAGGTGTATTCAGCTTACACTAAACCTATGAGGTTTGGTTTGATCAATCCAGAGAAGCATTTCTCTGTTGGTGTTAGATGCTGGAGCTTCCAGAATATGAGAACAACTGATTGCTGGCAACAGCATGAGCCAGTTCAATATTACAGGCATGAAGCCGTAGACCAACAAAGCAGAATTAAATGTCCAGGTCTTTAGAAGGCGGCCTGACTGGATTTTTAATCCAAGCCACATAACCCACTGATTTAAGTTTAAAAATTCTATCAAGGTGTTTTGCTGGGATATTTTCGTTGTGTTGCTGCAGAAAAATAACAAAAAGCAACGCGAGTTCGTATTCTTATAGTCACCAAAAGATATCTGTCGATTCGGTTAGTCCCTGTGTTTACAGCAAGCATTCACCAAATGATATCTGTCGATTCGGTTAGTCCCTGTGTATACAGCAAGCATTTACCAAAAGATATCTGTCGATTCAGTTAGTCCCTGTGTTTACAGCAAGCATTCATGTTCTCACAGGTACATGTAGCTGAGGAAAAAAAGAACACTTAAGCATGCAATAAATGAACATTAATGCCACAGTAGAGCAGGGCACAAAATTGATTTCACGAACCAGCCACAGAACAGACAGGGATTTCACCTTTCGATACGGCCATCTGACAATACCGTGGGTGCGGCATATCCTCTTGAGGACGCTGGTGCAAACGCCTGCGGATCAGCAAGGTCACCTACCAGTCAGTACAGTACCAGGCAATCGCGAGAGGAAGGAGCGAATTCCGGCAACGCCAGAGGAGACGGGGCGGGCGTGGTTACCTAGGATGGAGGCGGCCTCCGCGATGGGGAGGGAGAAGAGCTTGGAGATCTCCTCGTAGGAGAGCGACACCCTGGTCGGCTTAATCTGGGCCTGCGCCTGCGCCTGAGGCACCAGCGCCAGCGCCAGGGGAGCCTGCTCCGCCGCTGGCTGCTGCTGCTGTGCCGGGGGCTGCTCCTGGGCCTGGGCGTTGGCAGCCATGGGGGGCGCGGACATAAGCGCGCGGTGCGCGGTGCGGAGAGAGATTTGAAGCGGGCGGGAGTGGAGAGTAGAGAGCGTGAATGGGATCGAAGCGGTAAGGAGGAGCTGGGAGCGGCGGCGGCCGGGACAGGACGGATCGGATCGGATCGGCAAGGGGATCTATCTATCTGTTCGGTGGGTGGCTCGATCGATTTGGGCGTTGTGCTGATTTTGAGGGCGGCTGTGCTGGTGGTGTGTCAGGGCAGGGCCTTTTTCTGGAGCCGACAGGTGGGCCTGCTTGTGGGCTTTTTGCTTTGTGATGATCTCTCTAAATCCAACGTAGTTTTCTCGCCGCACGTGCAAAAAGAATGGACAGGGGTTCTCTCTCCATCTAATGCCAGTCCGGCCCGCGTGAAGGGAATGTTCAAGTGGTGTCTCAAAAATAAAAAGGCATGTGCAGGTAATTTTTGTTGTTTGTCTCAAAAAGAGGAAAATTTTGTTGTTGCCTTAAAAAAAGTAAATTTCGTTGTAAAAAACATGAGTATAGGAACCGTGCAAAAAAATAAAAACAAGATGGACTTGAAACATGCTTTGCATGTCTGTTTTTCTTTAGTCATCTAAAACTTCAATTTAATCGTTGCTGAAATTGAAATTGAACTGCATGCGCTCAAGTGTAGAATTTGCTTTGCAAATGTCCTTCCATGCTTACATCATCCACGGTGTATATTTTCTTTTTTTCCTTTGTTGTGGAGAAAGAGAGAGCATAATATCATTATGTTAATTAATCATCAAAAGAGTTACTCCTAGTTAAGTGAGACAAGGCCTGACCAAATCATAACCCTACTCCCCATGGAAACCTAACCTATGACTCAAATCGATTCGAGAACATGCTGTTGTAAGCACAATTGATGTCGGTATCTCCTATTAGAGCAACTCTAGTTGCTCAGAGTTGCCATATGGACGATCGCCATCCACCATATGTAGATATGAAGGCTGTGACGGTTATATGCAAACACAGAGTCATCATAACGCGACCTCCATATTTGGCATGAAAATAAGAGCCATTTGTCATTGGGTCATAGGTTTTTGCTCGATTGATGATTCCACGAACGAGGGCGGACGGACGAACACATTTGATTCCATTCTAAAGTGGCAAAAAAATGTTGTATTGTGTCTTTTACATTCATAGAACACTGATTACCTTTGATCGGTTTCAGATGTAGATAGTTTCCAATTTTCCTAGAGTGGCCCTAGGTTATCGAACCCATGGGAAGTCATGCCTTGGAAAGGCGATTTTTCGCAAGAACTTGTTACTAAAAGAGTTCAAGTTTTTCGAACCAAATCATACAGTTTGACAAAAGGAAAAATAATAAGAAATAGGCTAGGGCTAGTGGTTTTACCTGCAGTCATGTACTTGTGCTCGAGATCTTATCTAGATAAGCAACATGGCATTGGTAGACACTGATACTTATATGTTCCGAACGTTACTTAATGTGTCCAAATAAACCCATGACCGACTGCTCTCGTATCGAGGTTCTGTTGTCCAACCAAGGCCCTTACTACCTCGCAGGGTTAACTAAGTTAGTAAAGATTTAACGAGACCAACACATTGGGTGTTTAATGACTACACCATATGTACCCCCAGAGAATAGGTTCTGGCTACCGTACTAATCTTACTTTCACCGATGTTCAACATAACTCTCTGCTCCTCTCTACACTCCACCTCTCCTCGATCGATCGTTGGTAGGCCAGGTACCCGTGGGCCTTATGATGAGGTAGAGATAAGAGACAAAAACCATTCCATAACACATGGAATGATGTTACCGTTAAAGTAAAGCAACAATCCCTTAGCGCATATACATAGAGCTGCGAGGCTAGGCCCTCAACCTTATTCCGAGGGGACTACTCACATATCGCATACGAATCACGAACAAGAGAGAATTGTAAAAACTGATACTTGAAGATAATGATTATAGGCTTACAATGCCTGCAAATTGTGATGTTCTATCGATTACAAGTGTAATGGATATGGAGATGGGGACTATGGAGATGGTTGCGGCTATTGTAGATAGGAATGGTGACGATGGCTGTGAAGGGTTGACTTGATGGATGAGCGACTTCTTTCATCAAAGGGGTTGCCTCTCCTTCATATGTTGCAGCCAGGCGGAATAAGATTTTAAGGAGCCTCTGATGCGAATTGACTCCAGGTACCTTCACAGTAATCATCACGAATGATGTCACAGAGGTGGTGGCACCTGGAATGACCATTAGTATGAGCGCGAGCGTGGATCAATGCTCATATTATTTTCCATTTATGACTTGATTGTGCACCTAAAATGGCACATTCATGTAGGGAACAAAATAAACAAAGAGATTTACAATATTTGCATTCATTGGTCATTAGTAAATCAAATTGAAATAATTATCTCAAAAAATCTAGGATTATCCGATTTAAATAGGGGTAAAAATGAGTGCAAAAACACACTCTTCAACCCCCCAATCTTAAACCTTAATTGCGCTTCCTCGAGCAAGAAACAACACCATAAGAAACTAAATGTTACGCTCATTATGCCTAGATATCCCATTGCTTTCTTCACCTAAACACTTAGCATAGTTGTAGCGGAGGCAATGGCTATTATGCAAGCTTGTTAGGCCAAGACAATTAAAACAAAGTCTTTGTTAGCTTGGTCAAAGTAGTCAACTAGCAATTTTTTATTCTGTCTGTCTAACACTTACTTGTGGGGAACAATTTGGAAGAACTTTTGTAATCAAAACATAATTAGGACATGAGAGGCAAGTCATAGAAAGCACGGTGCTAGAGTAACTCACTAAGACCCACATATATAGCCTCATCAAGGCGCAATAGTTTTTCTTTCACTATCTGCTGAAACTTTTGTTTTAAGTAATAAGACCATGCCAAAAAGTGAATGCGCAACAAAATTATTGTTGAGGGGGAGTTAGGCAATCCTGACCGAGTTTCGGTTTTATCCCATACATGTGTCTGATCATTGGAAATGGGAGTACTGATTCCTCTTAGTTAGTAAGGTTTTGGGACCCCAAGTGCTAGGGTTTGTAGCAAGCAGCAACTTCCCTCAAGTGACCTCAAGGTTTATCAAACCAACATGAGCTTAGTAACACAATCGATGATCAACACTTGCACACATAGATACAAAACTGCCTTGGCCCCCAATAAGACTAGTGAGATGGTCAGTCTCACTAGTTTACTAGTTACAAGGATTAAATTCACGAGTGTATGAAAGATTTATTGCAATGAAAAATAAAAGCAAGGAATTTAAAAGAGTGGATTGAGATTGAAAGTTTACGGGAAGAAGATTGACCATGATTCAAAGGTTCACTACTGGCTTCTCTCCAAAATAAAGCATGGTGTGGTAAACATATTACAGTTGAGCATGGATTAATTTACAATATTTATAACTATGACTATCCATGGCATAATCAACATGTGAGCATCACGACCCAATATATATATATATTCTTATCCAACTGCATCTATAGCCAATACTCCACCCAAGACCACCATCGAGCATGCATCTTAAAGTATTAAGTAAAAGTAAAGTATTGCAATAATCATGATGACATGAAGTAGATGTTATATTGTCTTCACCCTGCTTTCAAAGGATAACTATGCAACCATCTTTTATCCCTATTGGCAACAACATAATACGAGCCTTTTTCACTTTCTATCACTACGGTAGATTACTTGCAAGGTTGAACCCAACTATCATACACAACTCCCTCTTGGAGATCAAACGTCAAACTTGGCCAAAGAAACAAGAATAGATCAGAGAGCATATATGAATAAGAATTATGGAGCAAAGAAACCAAATAGATCTGAAAAATATGCATGGATAAATCTGATCATGAAGTGACAATTCATCATATCCCAAAAAACACACTAACATATACATTACATGGATCACAATCATGTAGGGCAGCTCATGCGATATTTGTATTGAGAAACGCGGGTGAGAAACCAACTAGCTACTGATATGGACCCATAGTCTAAAACAAACTACACCCAGGTGATCATGGTGCCCTTCAAGTTGATGGAGGCCACCGTGAAGAATTAAATCGGAGCACCAGGAGCCTCACACGGCCCCACCATGCACCTCTGGCCGCATGGGAAGGAGGTGTGGGGTGTGGGTGGCCCACTGGTCTATGCCGATCGCCACCGGAACCTTCCTGATGCAAAACTTTGCCTGATTTTGAAAACATGCAGAAAATAGCAACTTGCACTGGGCATTGAGTTAATAGGTTAGTTTACAAGAATATTACTATTTATTGGCCATCACTATGCGCTTCATTGCTCTATTTCACCGGAACTACACAAAGGTTGATTATCCAATCAGCGTGTGATACATCTCCATCATATCTACTTTTCAAAACACTCTTGCTCTTGTTTTGGACTCTAATTTGCATGATTTGAATGAAACTAGGCCGGACTGGCATTGTTTTCAGTCGAACTACATTGGTGTTATTTTTGTGTAGAAATAAAATTTCTCGGAATTGGACGAAACTTCACGGGGATTTTTTTATTGAATATATAAAAATACGGGAGCAAACACCTGTCGGAGGGGGGCCACCAGCTTCCCACAAGGCAGGGGCATGCCTACCCCCCAAGGCGTGCACTGCTGCCTTGTGGGGCCCTCGAGCCTCCGTTTGATCCGAATCCAAGCCTACATATACCGTCTTCTTGAGAGAAAATCAGAGAGCAAGTTTCATTGTGTTTTACGATACGGACCTGCTGCCACCTCCCGTTATTCGCCGGGAGACCTAATATGGAGTCTGTTCGGGGCTCCGGAGAGGGCAAATCGTCGTCATCGTCATCAACGACCATTCTTCATCAACAACCTCATGATTCTCACCATCGGGAGTGAGTAATCTCATCATAGGCATACTGGAGGAAGATGGAGATGGATGAGATTCGTCATCTAATCGAGTCAATCTGTTAGGGCTTGATCCCTAATATCCACTATGTTATGAGATTGATGTTGATATGCCTTATGCTTAATGCTTGTCACTAGGACCCGAGTGCCATGATTTCAAATATGAACCTATTATGTTTCCATGAATATATTTGAGTTCTAGACCCTACCTTCAGTGGTGCAGCGACGTGCTATACAAACGGTTTTTAACCCCTTTTAGTGACGCAGTTTCAAACCGTCACCTTGCTAGTGTGGGCGATAGGGGGGGGGGTCCATCGCACACGCTATACATCCCACATAGTTCAACACAAAAACAGTTTGCAATTTGGATTTGCATCACACACGGTTATTTCATGAAAACTGTATGTAATGTGCGATTCATTACACACGATTAAAAATAAAAAACTGTGTGTGATGTAAATGCCATCACACACAATTGGATCCAAAAAACTGTGTGCAATGTGTGATCTTAACGACGTGTTAATTAGTCCTAAAACCAGCTAGACGTAATCAATTTACTATGATCATCTTTTGACAATCAAACATAACTCAAAAATGCACATTCAAAATCCACTATGTGATTTCTTTTCAATCTTTGTCATACAACATACAAAAGTACAAACGTACTATCTCACATCACGTGACAGCTAACACATACAACTAGCAATCACATCTAATTACGGCGTAAAGCTTCATCAGTCTCTTGTTCGTCGATGACATCAACTCCCAAACCTTCCTAGATTTCTTATTGTATCTCATCCTGAAAAACCAAGAGAAAAGGGTTACAAGGTCAAAAAAATAAATCCTTACACAGAGCAGGGATTCAGTGCCGAGGCTCATCTGCACCTTCGATCATAAAAAAATCAAAACAAATTCTAGAAAAATTCAAAAAATTCCATTTTTTGCGTGGTAGAGAATTTGGTGCGTGAGGTTCGCTCCAAATTTCAGATCATTTGAACTTCTGAGTGCCCCTCGACAAAAAAGACAAATTTAGGGTCTATAAAAAAGTTTATTGTTCATGTATTGTTCTAACCCAATTTGTCTTTTTTGCTGACAGCGACTCAAATGTCCAAATGAGCTGAAATTTGGAGCGTACCTCACGCACTAAATTATCTAACATGCAAAAAAATGGATTCTTTTTGAATTTTATTTCTATTTTTAATGATTGTTTTACATTACATACTCAAGTATCCTACTTGAAATTAGTTCTTACACTAGTTATGCATATATATTTTTCAAAAAGTATAGCAAGAGAAAGTTCAGGACTTCACAAGAGAGATTTTGTGATTAGTTCGATGTCTTGGAGAATCTTGATGGATGAGAAGAATCAAGAATCGATTAGATGGCTAGAGACATCATACTTAGGCATACAAATAACAAGATTAGATTATTACTATCCGGCAAGCTAACTAGCAGCCAGCCTGATGGATGGATTCTTGGAAAGAGATGCACGGGAAGCTAGCTTACATGGCCACGAACTACACCTCCATGACGTTGCCTCTCGGGATGCATAACTTGTTGAAGCAGTTGTGCCATCGGATAGAGATCCCGGAGCTATACGGCCGCTTCGTGCCTGTGCTCGCGTCTACGGCCGACGACGAGCCTCATGACGTCCATGGCACCCGCTTCACGCACGGCCGCCCGACGCCGAGCGACCCCGCCATGTCCTACTCCTAGTCGGAGCTTGGAGCAGGCGTCGTCTGCCTCGCCGGCCATGGCATGGAAGAAGTGTGTGTTATGTTCATGGTTCTACAGGAGGTTGGATTGATGCTAGTTAGATATATGTGTGGATGTGGTAGAGTACGTGGTGATGAGATAAGGCTGGATATTTTTCTTGGCTATGAAGTATGGACGGATAGATTCATGCCATGTCATCGATCCAATGCTTCAATCTCTTCACCAATAAGAATTCAGTACACATATGTGTGCTTTCTTGCCATTTGATTTATGCCCTTACACCATCAAAATAATTGTGAATCCTTCTCAAAATTTTATTACAGTATACTGAGGTCTTATATTGACACCATGTCAAGTTTCGTATTTATTAGACATTATTTACATTTTCTAGAATTAAAATACCAATAAACTTCATGTTCACGGTTGATTCTTGCCGCATAGATATTTGAATTTTATATTTATTTCTTGTATGAGGCACACATATACTCACTGTCCTAAATATGATTTTTCAAATCATTTTTGTATACTTTTTTCTGTACTCGTAGTTCAAATTTGAATGTATCCGTTAAATGACTAGAAATGTAGTTAATGACTCCAATATAGCAAATGAGCTCTGAAAAGTGCCAAATTTTAATTTGTAGGATTCTATAGTGTATCTTAACTGTAGAAATAAAAATTCAATATCAAATGATAAAGGAAAACATAAGTTCGCCACCAATTTCATGCATTCACTCTCGAAACCATGATCGTTCCTTGGAGGTTGTCAGATTTCTTAAGGACGTACATCAAAAAAATGTGAAACCTTCTCAAATTTTTACCACATCATTGTGAGGTCATATCATGACACTATGCCAAGTTTCATATTTTTCAGACTTCATTTACAGTTTTTATAATTTCAATACCAATAAACTCCATGTTCGCAGTTGATTCTTGCCACATGTGTCTAATAAATTTATATTCATTTCTTGTATGAGGCATACAAATATACTCAATACGCTAAATATGATTTTCAAATCATTTTTGCATACTGTTTCATGCATTCGCAGTTCAAATTTGAATTATATCCATTAAATGACTGGAAATGTAGTTAATGACTCAAATATAGCAACTGAGCTCTGAAAAATGCCAAATTTTAACAGGGAGGATTCTATGGTGCATGTTAAGTGTAAAAAAAATTACAAGTCAAACGACAAAGGAATATGTCAGTTCGCCTTCAAGTATATCGCACAAACCATTATTCTTTGGAAAACTAATAATTTCAGGAATCACACACGGTTCCATTTATGAAAGTGTGTGCGATGACAGGTTACATCGCACACACAATGTATAAAAACGTGTGCAACGCATCACACACGTTTGCATTTTTAACACCGTGTGCAGTGACATGCTACATCACACACACTGTTTGCAAAAACTGAGTGCATGGCATCACACACGGTTGCATTATAATAACTGTGTGCAATGATATAGTACATCACACACACACACCATTTGTAAAAACCGTGTGCAAAGCATCACACACGTTTACGTTTTTTCAAACCGTGTGCAATAATAGACAACATCACACACACATTTTTTGGAAAAATCGTTTGCGCGACATCGCACACAATTATATTTTCGAAATGTGTGTGAAGTTACGACATCACAAACGCTTTTTTTCCTAATGTTACATCACACACGCTATGGTGTACATCGCAAACAGTTTTTTCGAAGGGTCTCTGATTGATGTGTCGCCTTTGGACCATCTTGCAGTAGTGCTTACAAGTTATACACACCTATTATTGTTCTGAACCATAGACCCCAAGGTGACAATAATTGGGATACTCTCGAGGGATAATTTGAGAAGTTCATGTATTCACCACGTGTTAATGCTTTGTTATGGTTCTCTATTAAAAGGAGCGCCTTAATTACCCATAGTTTCCATTAGGTCCCCTGGAGGGTAGGACAAAGGATGTCATGCAAGTTCTTATTGCAAGCACGTATGACTATATACGAAATACATGCCTACAAATGATTGATGAATTGGAGCTAGTTTCATGTCGCTCTAGGTTGTGACTGTTACCTAACGAATTTCATCCAAATATCCATCGCTACTCCATGCCTACACTTTCATAATATTGTCTTTGCTCAAGTTACTATTACTGCTACTATTACACTTGCTACAAAACCTATGTTACTATTACTATTGCTACTGTTGTTACCACTGCTATCATTATTATCATATTACAATGCTACTAATAAGTTGCTGCCAGGAGTTTGCTTCTCAGGTGTAGTTGAATTGACAGCTTAACTGCTAAGGCCTATAAATGTTCTTTGGCCCCCTTGTGTCGAGTCAATAAATTTGGGTGAAATACTACCCTCAAAGACTGTTGTGATCCCCTACACTTGTGGGCCATCAAGACTATTTCTGGCATCGTTGCGAGGGAGCATGGCTTGATACACCTCCAACGTATATATAATTTTTTATTGCTCCATGCTATTATATTATCAATCTTGGATAATTTATATGCTATTTTATATCATTTTTTGGGACTAACCTATTAACCCAGTGCCCGGTGACAATTCCTGTTTTTTGCATGTTTTTGATTTTTTCAGAAAATCAATATCAAACTGAGTCCAAACACGATGAAACTTTACGGTGGTTATTTGTGGACATAAAGAGACCCTAGAAACTTTGGGAGGAGACCGGACGAGGCACAAGAGAGCCATGAGCTCGCATGGCGCGCCCTAGGGGGTAGGGCACGCCATGCAGGCTCGTGACTCCCTCGCGTGGCCCCTGACCCAATTCCACTTCTATATATTCCCAAATACCCCAAAACCAACAGGGAGACACCCGAAACACTTTTTCCGCCGCCGCAAGCCTCTGTTCTTCCACGATCCAACATGGAGGCCTTTTCCGATACTCTGCCAGAAGGAGAATCGATCACGGAGGCCATCTACATCAACCTTTTTGCCTCCATGATCATGCGTGATTAGTTCACCACAGACCTACGTGTCCATAGCTAGTAGCTAGATGGATTCTTCTCTTTCTTTGATCTTCAATACTATGCTCTCCTCGATCTTCTTGGAGTTCTATCCGATGTAATCTTCTTTTGCGATGTGTTTATTGGGATCCGATGAATTGTGGGTTTATGATCAGATTATTCATTGAAAGTAATTGAGTCAAATATGAACTTTATTATGCATGATTGTTAGAGGTTTGTATTTCTCTTCGATCTATCCGTTTGGTTTGGCCAACTAGATTGATTTAACTTCGGTGGGGAGGTGCTTTGTAATGGGTTCAATCTTGCGGTGCTCTATATCCCAGTGACAAAGTAGGGAACAAGACACGTATTTGTATTGTTGCCATTAAGAATAAAACTATGGGGTTTATTCATATTGATTGGGTTTACTTTGTCTACATCTTGTCATGTTGCTTCAAGCATTACTCTGTTTGTCATGAACTTAATACCTAGAGAGGCAAGCATAGAAGCGCTCTCGAAGGGGAGTAATAGTAGTAGATGCAGAATCATTTCGGCCTACTTGTCATGGATGTGATGCCTATATACATGATCATTGCCATGAATAACATCATAACTATGTGCTTTTCTATCAATTGCCCAATTGTAATTTATCTACCCACCTTATGCTATGTGTTCGAGAGAGAAGCCTCTAGTGAAAACTATGCCCCCCGGGTATACTTAATCCTATTGCTAAAAACCAAATTACCTTGCTGCAATTTTATCACTTTCTTTTTTACTTTTGTTTTTATCAATCTATCACTATCAGAATTAATCCTTACAAGTAACGAGATCAAGGGGATTGACAACCCTCTTGCCCACGTTGGGTGCAAGTGTTTGCTTTTGTGTGTGTAGTTACTGAAGATGGGAATTGGTGTGGTTCTCCTATTGGTTTGATAACATTGGTTCTCACTGAGGAAATACCTATCATCTAGTATATTGCTTCACCCTTCCTCTTCGGAGAAAATCCCAACGCAGTTCACAAGTAGCATGGCTCTATTTGTTAAGTTCACTTGGGATTTAATTATCTGCTGCAATTTATATATCCACTATGAAGAATCTAAGAGACGATAAGACCAAGACCATGCCCTCTAGTATGAGGGGAGGTAAGGAACTGCCAACTAAATCTACTCTTGATTCACCTTGTGTTGTAAGTCAACTTGTGACACCACCACCTGCTATTCAATCTAATACGTCACAAGTAATATACACGAATTCTGCTATTGATGATGCTCATGATGATGCTTCTACTCTGCTTGATAAACTACCATTCCACTTGGTGAATTACTTGATGCTCATATTGCTAAAGCTAAAGAAACTGAAACTGAACTTGATGAAAATTATGATTCTCCTATTACTCCTCGTACTCCTACTAGAACTAAATTCTTTGATGGACCTGATAGTTATACTATAGATGAGGAGATTGCTACAGAAATACTTGCTTGTGAAAATAGGGAGAATCTTGCTGAATTAATTGCTAAGCTTAAAGAAAAGTCTATCAACAAAATGATGAAATATGGTCCTAAGTTTGCAGCTTCTCCTATTTTTGTTATTGATAAGGACAATGAATTTTCTGTTGATCTTGAACTCATTACTTTGGTAGAATCTGATCCTTTTCATGGTTATGAATCTGAAACGGGTGTTGTACATCTCACTAAATTGAATGATATTGTCACCTTGTTTGTTCAAGAGTAAAATATTCGCTACTATTATATTCTTAAGTTGGTTCCTTTATCACTAAAGGGTGATGCTAAGATATGGTCTAATAATCTTTCTCCTTGTTGTGTGCATAGTCCCCAAGATATGATTTACTACTTCTCTATAAAATATTTTTCTGCTCATAAGAAACAAGGTGCCTTACAAGAAAAATATAACTGTGTGCAACTTGAGGAAGAATGTCTCCCTCAAGCTTGGGGGAGGCTTCTTGATACGTCTCCAACGTATCTATAATTTTTGATTGTTCCACGTTATTATATTATCATTCTTGGATACTTTATATGCAATAATATGCTATTTTATATCATTTTTTGGGACTAAACTATTAACCCAGTGCCCAATACCAGTTCTTGTTTTTTTTGCTGTTTTTGACTTTTGCAGAAAATCAATACCAAACAGAGTCCAAACACGATGAAAAGTTTTGGTGATTTTTTCTCGCCAATTTTGGACCCACGAAGCTTTGGGAGGAGGCCGGAAGCCACACCAGGAGGCGACAAGCCTTGAGGGCGAGCCCTGGGAGTAGGGCGCGCCCACCAGGCTTGTGGCCCCCTCGTGAAGCCCCCTGACCTATTTCCACTTATATAAATTCTGGAATATTCTGAAAACCCAAAAGAGCAACCAGAAACAAATTTTCCGCCACCGCAAGTCTCTGTTCGTCGTGATCCCATTTGGAGACCTTTCCTGGTGCCCCGTCGAAGGGGGAATCGATCACGTAGGCCATCTACATCAACCTTGCTGCCTCCATGATGATGTGTGAGCAGTCCACCACGGACCTACGGGTCCATAACTAGTACCTAGATGGCTTCTTCTCTCTATATGATCTTCAATACCATGTTCACCGCGATTCCTGCGGTGATGTATCTGATATAATTCTCTTTTGCGGTGTGTTTGTTGGGATCCGATGAATTTTGGGTTTATGATCAGATTATTCATTGAAAGTAACCGAGTCAAATCTAAATTCTATTATGCATGATTGTTATAGCTTCGTATTTCTCTCCGTTCTATCTGTTTGGTTTGACCAACTAGACCGATTTATCTTCAGTGGGAGTGGTGCGTTGTAATGGGTTCAATCTTGCGGTGCTCTATATCCCAGTGACAGAAAGGGACAAGACACATATTTGTATTGTTGCCATTGAGGATAAAACGACGGGGTCTATTCATATCCCTTGAGTTTACTTTGTCTACATCATGTCATCTTGCTCCAAGCATTACTCTGTTTGTCGTGAACTTAATACCTAGAGAGGCAAGCATAGAAGCACTCTCGAAGTGGAGCAATAGTAATAGATGCAAGATCGTTTCGGTCTACTTGTGTATGGACGTGATGCCTATATACATGAACATTGCCGTGAATAACATGTCATAACTATGCGCTATTCTGTCGATTGCCCAATAGTAATTTGTTTACCCATCATATGCTATTCAAGAGAGAAGCCTCTAGCGAAACCTATGGCCCCCGGGTCTGCCTAAACATATTTACTAAAACCCTAAAAATACTTTGCTGCAATTTATTTCTTTTTTTTTAATTTTTATATTTTTATCATCTATCTCTATGAAGATTTAATCCTTGTAAGTGATGAGATCAAGGGGATTGACAACCTCTTGCCCGCGTTGGGTGCAAGTGTTTGGTTTTGTGGACCTATGTGCCGACGACGAGAGTTTTTCGTGATTCTCCTATTGGTTTGATAACCATGGTTCTCACTGAGGGAAATACTGTAACGCCCAAGATGCGATCCTATCCTTATTTTGGCACGAGGGCCTCGACAGGGATAGAAGCGCATCTCGTCGTTTCGCAAGAATGGATATCATTACAAGTACATGTAAAGAAGAGATGAGTACATGGAATTGGCTTGCACTCGCCACAAGCTACATCAATATCACATCAATACAATAGCATAACAATCATCATACAGAAGAGCAGAGTCTGACTATGGACGAAATCAAATGATAAAATGACATCCATCCTTGCTATCCCAAGCTGCCGGCCTAACCCATCCTAGATCGATGATGCTAAAGAAGAAGAACTCCAAATCAAACAAGCATCACGCTCACGTCAAATCATCGCATTACCTGTACCTGCAACTATTGTTGTAGTAATCTGTGAGCCACAGGGACTCAGCAATCTCATTTCCAAGGGTATCAAGACTATTAAGCTTAAAGGGTGAGGTATGGTTAAGTGGTGAGGCTGCTGCAAGCACTAAGCATTTATTTGAGTGGCTAACTTACGAGTACAATAATAAGGGGGGATGATCGTCGCATAAACGGTTGTGAACTAGTAATGATCTCTAAGAGATCCTGAACACCTACTTACGAACAATCATAACCCCACCGTGTTCTCTCTCGGTTCAGAAAACACGAGAAGAGACAATCACGGTTACGCACACGGTTGGTGTATTTTATTTGATTTTACTTCAAGTTTGCCATGATCGGGTGTTAAACAAAGTTTCCAAGTTGCCACGTAACCGCGGGCATGGCTTTCCGAAAGATTTAACCCTGCAGGGGTGTTCCAACTCATCCATCACAAACTAACCACAAGCTGCGTTGGAATTCCTCAACCGCGGGATAACCCGTGGTATTTGCAGAATCCCGATGGGAAATCTCAACTTCGAGATAGCCCGAAGTGTCGTCGAAATCCCGCGCACAAGACGTTCGAGAAAGGTAAAACAAATCCAGCAAGGCCGTCCGACGTGTCGACGAACCCGATAGGAGCCGCGTATCTTGTTCTCAGGACACGACCGGATGGGACTAGCTATGGGGAAAACCAATCCCCGAGTTTCCTCGAAGCGGCCCCGCAGGCAGCCCGTTTGGGACCTACACCATCAGCACTGGCCCCCTGTATTACGTTAAATTAATCCACGGGTTCATGACGCCCTATGCATTACTAACGGTGTTCAATATTATTATGTTGAGCAAATATAGTACCAATGTTGGGCCTTGCCAGATGAGTTTTATCCTAAAACAAAAGTCAAGGGGGTCCCCATAACAACCCCGAGCATGTTAGGAGCGCTCAATATGGAACATAACACCGGTACACAAGTAACTAGGGCGGCAAAAGTGGAACAAAACACCGAGCAAAAGGCCAAGCCTTCCACCTTTTACCAAGTATATATGTGCATTAAATTAAATAATAATAATATTGTGATATAACAAAAGTATCCATGTTGGCACATGGAAACATTGCACCTGCAACTAGCAACGCTATAAGAAGGGCTGAGCAAGCGGTAACATAGCCAAACAATGGTTTGCTAGGATGTGGAGGGGTTAGAGGCTTATCATGGCATTTTGGGAGGCTTGACAAACAAGTGGTAGGTAGCGAGACAAGCGATAGAAACGAGACATCTATCATGGCAATGATAGTAATGGTATCCAGGGAAATGGTCATCTTGCCTGAGATCCCGCTTGGAAGAAGAACGAACCCGTGAAGTAGATGAACGGGGCGTAGACGAACGCATCCTCACACTCCGAATGCTTTCGGAACTCTATCGAGAAGAAGCAATCCGAAAACAACAATCAACACATGATAAACACCCTAACATATTCATGATATGATGCACAACAAGGATGATGCATGTTATGCATGACATGACAAAGCACAACAATCAATTCCTACACATTAAGTGAAGCTTGCATATTGACGAAACTCCACATTCAATTCTTATGTTCGATCTCATTTAGCTACTCAACAATATTAAATGTGGTTAAACATGGCAAGAGGTGAAGCATAAGTAAACTAGACATCTAGGCATATTAAATGAGGTTGGAAACAACATATAGCATTTCCGAAATGACCCATATGTTAATTTCAAAATTGATCCAGATCTGAACTAATCATGTTTTATATTTATTAAACAGGGAAACAAAATGCACCATGTGATTCTACTCGTCATTCTAGTCAATTTTCATATATAGAACATTTGCAACGGAGCTACGGCCTAAAAGATATGACAAACACAAGATTATATGCCATGAATGCAAAATGCATGAAAATGACAACCACAAGCATTTCAAAACATGGATGCAACATGATAATATGATACTACATGAGATTCTAAGCAAGTTTCATATAGAGCATGTTCAAAACGGAGTAGCGGTTCAACAATAACAAGCAGCACAAGTTTTAGTTTAAATCTGTCCAAAACAGCAACATAGCATATTGCACACATGAAAACAACAAGCTACAAGATTCGAAAATGCACAAACTAAGCATGGGGCAGTAGCATATAACACACACTTTATTTCATCTTCACATATCATACTCAAAAGAGTCATGGATCACATGGTAGGAAGCTCACAACATGGCAATAAAATATAGCAGATTAGTACTTCGTGAAAATAACAGTTTTAACAGAGCAGTTTTATCACGGAGGCATATTGGCAGCAATAAAACTATATGCTACAGGGCATATCTTGGCATGAAACTTAACCGCATGGTAGAGGACATGATGCACTACAATTCATTCCATTATGGCAACATCAAATTATGCACAGATTCATGGCAAACATCAACACAACATGGCATACTGAAATAACCAGACTCTCAGACTTAGTGAAAATTAGAGTAGACAAGAGCAGCAGTCTTTAACAGATTGACATGTTGGACAGCAGAATTAATTATGATGCTAAACCTATTCATGCAAACTATTGGCACAATATGATAGAGCATAACATGCTTTAAAATTCATCCCATTGTGACAACACCAAAAGATCAATAGCAAACCACATGGCAAGACAGCAAGAAAATAACACAGTTTTCAGACTTTGAAATATTTTGGACCCTCAAAACAGCAGTATTTTATAGCATGTTGGCAACAAGAAAATAACAACTAAACATGCATTTCTATAGCAACCAAAAATACCAGGGCCTAGCACACATGTCCAAGGGCATATCTCATGTTTGCAACTATTTCAAAATATGCATGGATTAATTCACAAAAAATAAACAAAAGGGCATCATAGCAAAATGACATGCACACAAATTTGCTCAAATGACAAAACTAAATTCACAGATCAATTCCATGGATTTTTCTACCGCAAAATCATATATAATATGTGGGTTTTTGTTAAAGAAACAATGACACAACAATTATGCGAGACTAGGACATAAACCGTTTTAGCAAGTTGTTTATGCAAATGAAATGCAAACATGACCTCAAACATTTTTCTCATGCATGAAAAAGGGATATAAATGACCTACACATTTTACATATATGGTTTGATTAATTCGGATGCACGTTTAAATATTTATGCGCAATGCAAATCATGACAATTATGCAAATTAACAGAAAATGGCATGTTAAACATTTTTATCATTTGCAAAAGCGGGATATTGCGAATCTACACGAAATTCTACACGTTTTACATATATAAAATTATTACATGCCATGCACGGTTATTTACTTATTGGCATTTTAAAAACATGCATTTCCTGCAAATTAAAAAAACGCCAATGGCCAAATCTAGCACAGGCCCGAAACAAATTAAGCGCAAGGTAACTAATATGTCCACATGGCATTTATTAACAGAAAAGCTCCTGGGCCGAATCTGAGCAGAGCACTGGGCGTAACAAATTAAAATGTACACACGGGCGAGGGATTGGATGACTGGGTGCTCACCTAGCGGCTTGCTGTTGGGCTGGCTTCAGCGGTTGGGCCTTGGGGTTTGATGGGCCGAGGCGAGGCCGGTGCTAGGACTTGGGCAGACGCAGCCCACCCGAGGGCGCTGGCGGGGCGAGCGGGATCGAGCGGGCGCCTTCGTCCCCGTGAGCTCGCTCGAGGGAAGGCCAGGGCGGCGGCTGACTCCGGCGCCGACGGGCAAGGCGGAGGCGGGAAGCTACGGGGGCGGCCGGGCCTGGCCGGGATCCGTCGGATCCGAGCGCGACCGGTGGCGAGGGCGGCGGCTGCGACGTGAGGAAGGGCGGCGGCGTGGATCCATGGCGCGGAGGCGGGCGGCTCAGAGCGGGCCTGACGGCGGTGCGACGGAGCGAGCAGCACCACGGCGAGCGGCGGACAGGCGCGGAGGCGCCTCGGGGTTGCCGGCGGGGCAGCGCGGTGGCCGGCCGACGCGGAGGCGGCTGCTGCCGCGGGGAGCGATCGGGAGACAGGCGGCGACGGCGAGCGGGCACCTCGGGCCCGGTTCGGCCCGGGGCGGGCCATATCTGGGTCCGGCGGGCTGCAGCGGCTGGGAGGTTGGCTGGGGACGTGTGGCGGCCTCTGGTTGGCTGCGGGGTGCCAAGTGGCGGCGGGACTGGTGGGACGGCGACAAGTGGTGGAGCTAGGGTTGGACAGCGCGGAATTTGAGGTGGGAGGTAGGGAAAGGCTATTTTTGGACGTGGGGGTGTCCATCTTATATCTTATATTTACTAATTGGATGCACCATACGCACGCTCCACGTTAATCCTAGAAGTTATATATTTTAACCGTCAGATTAATTCATGATATATGTGTGGTCCGTTGGATGACGTTGCAGACCCGAGATAAGTTCAAAAAATTTAAAGGTAGCAGATCCGAGGTACGCCGCCCCCAACAACAATACACTGAGCGTGGTAAGTGGTAACTCTCCTTTATTATAAAAAAAGATCACGTAAGAAAGAGAGTCCTCAAGCTACGAAAAAGGAGGGCCGCATCCTCACCCCCGTTTCCAGCAAGAAAGAGTCCTCAAACTATCCTTTTCAAAAAACAAAAGTCCTCAAACTATGAAAAAAGAGGGTCATCCACGTTTCCAATAAATCACGTGCCTTCTCCCTTTTGGAGAAATGAAAAAAAAAACAAGTACGTACAGACATGTGTCTTCACCTCATGCAAGTGCACGCCCCTATTTTCAAGTATACAAAAACCACATGCATTTCCACACTAAGAATTTTTTTATGAAAGTAGTCCAGAAGCCCCACGTTAAAAAGAAGCCCTATGTGCAATTCAAAAACATCATATGCTTGATTGAAGTGAATTCTCGATCCACACGTACAAAAGAAGACTCACTTAAAAAAAACAGACACATGTACATAAATCTCATATTCATTATCGAACAAGAACATTGAATCACACATACATAAATCTGTCTTGACAAATATCATTGCTACCAAGGTCATTAATTCAATATGTGAAAGGACACGTAAAAATATGCATAATTAGTCATGCATTGAAAAATCATATATTGACATAAGTCTGTGAATAAATATTAGCTGCAACAATAGCATTGATTTTTGTGCTAGGGCTTGGCAATGCAGATTGTCGGGTTTTCAAATATGTATATTTCACAACCATATCCATTATATTTCAAAGTTATAGGTTAAAACAAATTTTCAAGTGTGACGAGGACACCCTAACGTATAATTTGATGATATATAGACACATTCTGAATTAACTAAACCACTTTAGTTAAAAGTTGAGGCAGGAGCACAGCCCGGTGCATGAAGAAGAACAAAAGATTATTTAAATAATTAGAGAAGCATTACTATTGTGGTGTAATATAATCCGACTTCGACAAATAAACATAATCTTAGATAATGGAATCCATCAGTAAATGGAACACATATCCTTCACTAGAATTATCTTTTCAAAACACTCAATACCTTTTGTAATTATTTATTTATGTAATTATTTTCTTATATACACCATCTTTACAAAAACTAGCCCATGCGGTTTATACCTCTCATGGGAAGCATTGCTGAGCAGTTTGTGTGTGCAGTGCTTCTTCCTCGGAACTTTTACTAAGACCTGATATATGCTATAATGTGGAACAAAATTGTAAGTTTAATTGTGTAAGTCATGCAGATGTGGATCTTCCATATGGAGCAAATAAATACATAATTTATCCATTTCATAGCAGGTACTATCAAATACACAAAGAGTCATATCTTCGGCTTAGATAAGAAAAGGTTCATTCAGACCAATGATATTAGTTTGCAAAAAAATGATGGGAAAACGGACGCACTCCATCTAATAATGAAGCCTATAATGCATGTGTTATTGTTTCTTACCATTGTTTGAGTAAGTTAGCATATGTCGAGTTGTATGATTTCGGAAATTTACCTCCTTCATTTTACATGTTAATAGAACTTTGTCAATAATTATGTATCCCTATAATAACTAGGCCGTGCTGGTGCACGGGTTGATGACTAGTATATAACATTTTTGCCTAGGGTTTGGGTCTAGGGGTGGTTTTTCGACCCTCCGATCGCGATCGGACGGTCCGGTCGGAGGGGTAGGTGTTAGGTGGGCTAGTGGGCTGTGTAGGTTGGTTGGGCTGAGAGAAGAGAGAGATGTTGCGGCCCGGCAATGGAGTTTTTTATAAATCGAAATCGTCCGACAAATAAACCGATGACGGTGCCGCTACGGTCGACCGTTCGGGTATCAAACTGACTCTGATTGCGACGAAATTTGACAGGCGGTCTAGCTACACTATATTAAGACCGCACGCCAACTTTCGACCCAATCCGAGAATATTTTATATGCACTTTTGAAAACAATATTTTAAAGATGCCGCGGGCGCGTGCATGTGTGGTTGGTCTCGAAACGGTCACCGCCGAGAACGGAGAGAACCTGCAACTACGAATGGATGCAAGTTTTCGAAAACGAGTGAGGATGCTATGGAGATGATGCGAATGATGCGATGATGAATGCGACAAACAAAAGAATCGCACGATGACAGCGGAATAAAACGGGAATCTTCTGGAGCGTCGGTCTCGGGCTATTACAAATACTTACCGCTACTATATGGCGTCACCCCTCCTCTTCGAGGGAAAACCCAACGCAGCTCACAAGTAGCACTTTTCCAATTATTAAATGCCTTGCCTGATAATCCTCTTAAGAAAAATGAAATATTTTATATCTTTTATAATGGACTAACCGATGCTTCTAGAGACTACTGATACGTCCATTTTGCATCATGATTTCCTATCTATATTTATATTGTTTTTGGTCATTATTTCACTTTATGATGCAATTCTAATGCCTTTTCTCTCTTGATTTGCAAGATTTAGACAAAGCAGGATATTGCCGGCAGCTGGAATTCTGGACCTGAAAGGCTATGGAAAAGTTGGAAATTTTCTGGACTCGAAATGACCTGAAACTTCATGGAGAATTTTTATGGAATATATAAGTAATATCGGAGCAAAGAAGCACTAGAGGGGGCCCACCACGTGCCCACAAGGCAACATGGAGAGACCACCCCCCTGGGCGCGCCGTGATGCCTTGTTGGTCCCAGAGGCAGCCTCCGGTGCCCATCTTTTTCTATATGAAGGGTTTGACCTAGAAAAAAAAATCATAAGGATACTTTCAGGATGAAGTGTCGCCGACTCGAGGCGGAACCTTGGTAGGAGCACTTTTGTTCTCGGGCGGAGCGATTCCGCCGGGGAAACTTCCCTCCGGAAGGGGGAAATCGAAGCAATCGTCGTCACCAACACTTTTCATGGGAGGACCAATGTTTATCAACATTTTCACCAGCACCATCTCATCTCAAACCCTAGTTCATCTCTTGTATTCAATCTTTGTCTTAAAACCTCAGATTAGTACCTGTGGGTTGCTAGTAGTGTTGATTACATCTTGTAGTTAATGCTAGTTGGTTTACTTGGTGGAAGATTATATGTTTAGATCCACACCTCTGATCTTGAACATGGTGATGATTTGTGAGTAGTTACTTTCATTCTCGAGGACATGGGAGAAGTCTTGTTATAAGTAATCATGTGAAGTTGGTATTCGTTCGATATTTTGATGATATGTATGTTGTTGCTTCCTTTAGTGGTGTCATGTGAACGTCGACTACATGACACTTCACCATACTTGGTCCTAAGGGAAGGCATTGTGGAGTAATAAGTAGATGATGGGTTCCTAGAGTGACGGAAGCTTAAACCCTCATTTATGCGTTATTCTGTAAGGGATTGATTTGGATACATATGTTTCATGCTATGGTTAGATTTATCTTAATTCTTCTTTCGTAGTTGTGGATGCTTGCAAGAGGGGGTAACCATAAGTGGGTTGCTTGTTCAAGTAAGAACAGCACCCAAGCACTGGTCCACCCACATATCAAATTTTCAAAGTAACGAACGTGAATCAACTCATCATGATGAACGGGGCTATACGACAATTCCCATGTGTTCTCGAGAGCACTTTGCTTTATATAAGAGAACTTTCCGGCTTGTCCTTTTCTATAAAAAAGGATTGGCCACCTTGCTGAACCTTTGCTACTATTGTTACTTGTTATGAATTATCTTGCTACAAAACTATCTATCACTGTTACTTACAGCACTTGCAGAGAATACCTTGCTGAAAACTGCTTGCCATTTCCTTCTGATCCTCGTTGGGTTCTACAGTCTTACCTATCGGAAGGACTACGATTGAACCCCCATACTTGTGGGTCATAAAGACTCCTTTCTAGCGCTGTTGCCGGGGAGTGAAGAGCCTTTGCTAAGTGGAAATTGGTAAGGAAACATTTCCGGTACGTATTGAAATTTACTGTTGCTTTTTACTATGGATGATAATCCTTTGAGAGGCTTGTTCGGGGTATCTTCACCTCGACCGAAAGTGGCAAGAGCCTCTACCCTGTTGGAAATATGCCCTAGAGGCAATAATAAAGTGGTTATTATTATATTTCCTTGTTCATGATAATCGTTTATTATCCATGCTATAATTGTATTGATTGGAAACACTAATACATGTGTGGATACATAGACAACACCGTGTCCCTAGTATGCCTCTAGTAGACTAGCTCGTTGATCAAAGATGGTCAAGGTGTCCTAGCCATAGACATGAGATGTCATTTGATAACGGGATCACATCATTAGGAGAATGATGTGATGGACAAGACCCAAACTATGAACGTAGCATATGATCGTGTCAGTTTATTGCTATTGTTTTTCTACATGTCAAGTATCTGTTCCTATGACCATGAGAACATGCAACTCACTGACACCGGAGGAATACCTTGTGTGTATCAAACGTCACAACGTAACTGGGTGACTATAAAGATGCTCTATAGGTATCTCCGAAGGTGTCTGTTGAGCTGGCATGGATCGAGACTGGGATTTGTTACTCCGTATGACGGAGAGGTATCTCAGGGCCCACTCGGTAATACAACATCACAATAAGCCTTGCAAGCAATGTGACTAAAGTGTTAGCCACGGGATCTTGTATTACAGAATGAGTAAAGAGACTTGCCGGTAACGAGATTGAACTAGGTATAGAGATACCGACGATCGAATCTCGGGCAAGTAACATACCGAAGAACAAAGGGAACAACATACGGGATTAACTGAATCCTTGACATAGAGGTTCAACCGATAAAGATCTTCGTAGAATATGTAGGAACCAATATGGGCAACCAGGTCCCGCTATTGGTTATTGGCCGCAGAGGTGTCTCGGTCATGTCTACATAGTTCTCGAACCCGCAGGGTCTACACACTTAACGTTCGGTGGCATTTCGGTAGTATTGAGTTATGTATGGTGGTGACCAAAGGTTGTTCGGAGTCCCGGATGAGATCCCAGACGTCACGAGGAGCTCCGGAATGGTCCGGAGGTAAATATTGATCTATAGGAAGTCCCATTTTGGTCACCGGAAAAGTTTCGGGTATTTCCTGTAGTGTACCGGGAGTGCCGGGAGGGTTCCGGGGGTCCATCGGGAGGGGCCATCCATGCCGGAAGGACACATGGGCCTTAGGGGTGACGCACCAGCCCTTAGTTGGCTGGGCAAGCCAGCCCCTAAGGGCCCATGCGGTTAGGAGGTGGAAATAGGAAAAAGCCCAAGAGGGGGAAGGGTTTCCAAGTGGGGGAGGAATCCTACTAGGAGTAGGATTGGAGTTGGACTCCTCCACCTCCCCACTTCGGCCGACTCCTAGGGGGAGCCCTAGGGGCGCCGGCCCCTCCCCTCCCTCCTATATATACTAGAGGGAGAGAGGGCCAAATACACCCAACCCAAAAGGCCACGGTGCAGCCCTCTCTCCCAATAGATCGTCTCCTCTAGTTTTCGGCGGTGCTTAGGCGAAGCCCTGTCGGAATAGTTCCACCACCACCGCCGCCGTGCCGTCACGCTACCGGAGAACTCATCTACCTCTCCGCTCCCTCTTGCTGGATCAAGAAGGCGGAGATCGTCATCGAGCTAAACGTGTGCTGAACGCGGAGGTGCCGTCCGTTCGGCGCTAGATCGTGATTGGATCGCGGGATGGCTAGCGATTTGGATCGCGAAGACGTTCGACTACATCAACCGCGTTTCTTAACGCTTCCCTCTTAGCGATCTACAAGGGTATGTAGATCCACTCTCCCTCTTGTAGATGCTCATCACCATGGATAGATCTTGCGTGTGCGTAGGAATTTTTTTGTTTCCCATGCAACGTTCCCCAACATCCCCAACCTACTGAACATTCTAAAAATATTTATTATGAGATTCCTTTGGGTATGTTAGAGAAACTGCTAGCTAATCCTTATGCATGAGATGGAAAAATACATCCTGATATGCACTTGATTTATATAGATGAAATTTGTGGATTATTTAAGCTTGCGGGTCTATTCGAGGATGGAGTTAAGAAGAAGGTATTCCCTTTATCTTTGGATTGAAAGGCATTGATTTGGTACAAGCTATCGGATGATGCTGGAACATGGAACTGGAATCGATTGAAGCTAGAATTTCAACAGAAGTTTTATCCTATGCATCTGGTTCATCGTGATCGGAATTATATGTATTACTTTTGGCCTCATGAAGGAGAAAGTATCGCTCATGCTTGGGGGAGGCTTAAGTCTATGATGCACACATGCCCCAATCATGAGCTCTCAAGAGAAATAATTATACAAAACTTTTATGCTCGTCTTTCTTATGATAATCAATCGATGCTTGATTCTTCTTCTACTGGTTCCTTTATGAAGAAAACTATTGAATTCAAATGGGATCTTCTTGAAAGAATTAAGCACAACTCTGAAGATTGGGAACTCTACAAAGGTAAAGAGTCAGATATAAAACTTGAGTTTGATTGTGTTAAATCTTTTATGGAAACCGATGTTTTTCATAAGTTTAGCACTAAGTATGGAATTGACTGTGAGATAGTAGCTTCCTTTTGTGAATCTTTTTCTACACATGTTGATCTCCCTAAGGATATGTGGTTTAAATATCATCCACCTATTGAAGAATTGTTATAGGAACTTGTTTTTGCTAAAGATGAAACAATTATCTATAATGTTGATCCAGTTGTGCCCACTGCTTACATTGAGAAACGACATTTTCCTGTTAGGATTAAGGAACATGCTAAAGCCACAATTGTGGTTAATAAAAGTAATGTTAGAACACCCAAACCTTCTGAACAAATAAATGTAGAACCTAATATTTCTATAGTTAAGGATCTCTTGGTTGATAGTATTGATGGGCATGTTATTTACTTCTGTGGCGAGCCTGCTAGAATCGCAAAAACCTGCTAGAAATAAATAGGATGTGTTAGATAAGAATAAACGAGTGGTTGGCATGCCTGTTGTTTCTGTTAAAATTGGGGATCATTGCTATCATAGTTTGTGTTATATGGGTGCTAGTGTG
This sequence comes from Elymus sibiricus, assembly GCA_039707655.1. Classification (NCBI taxonomy): domain Eukaryota; kingdom Viridiplantae; phylum Streptophyta; class Magnoliopsida; order Poales; family Poaceae; genus Elymus; species Elymus sibiricus. Next base: position 161,680,431 of record CM077667.1, read on the forward strand.
AGTGTTATTCCTTTTACTTTATATCAAGAAATTATGAATGATATAGCACCCTCTGAGATTCAAGACATTGATGTTACTATTAAACTTGCAAATTGAGATACTATTTGATCAATTGGGATTGTTCGAGATGTTGAAGTCTTGTGTGGAAAAGTCAATACCCTACTGATTTCTTAGTACTTGATTCACTACAAGATAATTTTTGTCCCATTATATTTGGTAGACCTTTCTTAAATACCGTTAATGCTGAAATTGATTGTGTTAAAGAGAAGGTTAGAGTGAGTTTTGCTGATGTATCTCATGAATTTAATTTCTCTAAGTTCCATAGACAACCAGATGAGAAAGAATTATCTAGTAAAGATGAAATAATTGGTCTTGCTTCTATTGTTGTGCCTCCTACTGATCCATTGAACAATATATGCTAGAACATGAAAATGATATGCATATGAATGAAAGAAATGAAATAGATGAGATATTCTTTAAAGAAGCACCTATACTTAAAAACAATTTGCATGTTGACATTCTAGGAGATCCTCCTCCACCTAAGGGAGATCTTGTGTTTGAATTGAAGAAACTACGTGATACGTTAAAATATGCTTATCTTGATGAAAATAAGACATATCATTTTATTATTAGTGCTAACCTTTTAGAGCATGAAGAAAAGAGACTACTCAAAACTATGAAGAAGCACCAAGCTGCTATTGGATATACTCACAATGATCCTAAGGGCATTAGTCCCACTTTATGTCAGCATAAGATTAATATGGAACCGGATGCTAAACCCGTCGTTGATTATCTACGTCGTCTGAATCCCAAAATGAAGGAAGTGGTGAGGAATGAAATATTAAAGCTTCTGGAGGCAGGTATAATTTATCCCATAGTTGATGGTAGATGGGTAAGTCCTGTTTATTGTGTTCCTAAGAAAGGAGGTATAACCGTTGTTCCTAATGATAAAAATGAACGTATCCCACAAATAATTGTAATTGGTTATACGATAATTGATTTCAGGAAATTAAACAAAACTACTAGAAAAGATCATTACCCCTTGCCTTTTATTGATCAAATTTTACAAAGATTATCTAAGCATACACACTTTGGTTTCCTTGATGGATATTCTGGTTTTTCTCAAATACCTGTGTTAAAAGAAGATCAAGAGAAAACTAATTTTACCTGTCCTTTTGGAACTTATGCTTATAGACGTATGCCTTTTGTTTATGTAATGCAAGTGCTACCTTTCAAAGATGTATGAGTGTTATATTCTTTGACTTTTGTGAAAAGATTGTTGAGGTATTCATGGATGATTTTTTCGTCTATGGGACTTTTTTTAATGATTTCTTAAGAACCCTTGATCGAGTTTTACAGAGATGCAAAGAAACTAATATTGTCTTGAATTGCGAGAAGTGCCACTTTATGGTGAATGAAGGTATAGTACTTGTGCATAAAATTTCCGAACGAGGTATTGAGGTAGACAAAGTTAAAGTTGACGCAATTGAGAAAATGACATGTCCTGAAGATGTAAAAGGTATAAGAAGTTTCCTTGGTCGTGTTGGTTGATAACCCACAAGTGTAGGGGATCACAACAGTCTTCGGGGGGAGTATTCTACCCAAATTTATTGATTCAACACAAGGGGAGCCAAAGAATATTTATTGGTCTTAGCAGTTGAGTTGGTAATTCAACCACACCTGGGATATCCACTGTAGCAAAAGTTTAGTAGCACGTAAAATTAGTAAAAGAACGGCAGTAGTTTGGTAGTGATTATAACAGCAGTAGCAGCAATAGTAACTTAGCACGAATCAATATGTGAAAAGCATAGGTATTGGATCGATTACACACTAGAGCGACACAGAACTACCTCCAATTCATCAATGTAATGTAGGCATGTATTCCATATATAGTCATATGTGCTTATAATAAGAACTTGCATGGCATCTTTTATCCTACCCTCCCTTGGTAGCGGGGTCCAAAACAAAACTAAGGGATATTAAGGCCTCCTTTTAATAGAGAACCGGAACAAAGCATTACCACATAGTAAATACATGAACTCCTCAAACAACGGTAATCACTGGAAAGAATCCCAATTATTGTCACCTTGGGGTATGCAGGTCATAGCATGTAATACGTGCATACAACTTGCAAGATAGGATCCGAAACACTCTCATATTTATGAAAACATAATAGGTTCAGACCTTAAATATGGCACTCGGGCCCTAGTGACAAGCATTAAGCATAGCAAAGTCATAGCAACATCAATCTCAGAACGTAGTGGATACTAGGGATCAAGCCCTATCAAAATAACTTGATCACATGATCAATCTCATCAAATCCCATCGCCGTCCAACAAGCCTATGATACGTCTTCGTTGTATCTATAATTTTTGATTGTTTCATGCCAATATTATACAACTTTCACATATTTTTGGCAACATTTTATATGATTTATTGGACTAACCTATTGATCCAGTGCCCAGTGCCAGTTCCTGTTTGTTGCATGTTTTTTGGAATATTTGTGAATTTTGAGAAGTGGAATCAACGCAACCGGAGTCCCACAGCCCCCACAATACACCAGGGCGCGGCCAGGGGGCCCACGCGTGCCCTGGTGGGTTGTGCTCACCTCGTATGTCGGTTGGAGCTCTCCTTTGGCTGCAAGGAAGCTAATTTTTGGATAAAAATCCCCTCAAAATTTCATACCGATCGGAGTTATGGATCTCCGGGAATATAACAAACGGTTTTCGGCCAGAAAATAGGAACACGAAACAGAAGAGAACAGAGAGGGAGATCCAATCTAGGAGGGGCTCCTGCCCCTCCGCCGCCATGGCGGCCAAGGACTAGAGGGGGAACTATCCTCCCATCTAGGGGGTAGGCCAAGGAAGAAGAAGAAGGAGGGGGGCTCTCTCCCCCTCTCTCCCGGTGGCGTCGGAACGCCACCGGCGCAAGGATCGTGACGGCAATCTACATCAACAATCTTGCTACCGTCAACACCAACTTTCTCCCCCTCTATGCAGCGGTGTAACTCCCCTTTTCCCCACTGTAATCTATACTTAAACATAGTGCTCAACTCCATATACTATTTCCCAATGATATATGGCTATCCTATGATGTTTGAGTAGATCCGCTTTGTCCTATGGGCTAATTGATGATCGTGGTTGGTATGATTTTATATTTTATTATGGTGCTATCCTACGGTGCCCTCCGTCTCGCGCAAACGTGAGGAATCCTCGCTGTAGGGGTGTTGCAATGTGTTCATGATTTGCCTATGGTGGGTTGCTTGAGTGACAGAAGCATAAACCCGAGTAGGTGGGTTGTTGCATATGGGAGTAAAGAGGACTTGATACTTAATGCTATGGTTGGGTTTTACCTTAATGATCTTTAGTAGTTGTGGATGCTTGCTAGAGTTCCAATCATAAGTGCATATGATCCAAGTAGAGAAAGTATGTTAGCTCATGCCTCTCCCTCATGTAAAATTGCAAGAATGATTACCGGTCTAGTTATCAATTGCCTAGGGACAAATAACCTTCTTGTTTGACAAAAAGCTTTCTACTAAACAACTAACTCTTATTATCTTGCTTTTTACACGTAGTTTTATTTCCCGCAAAGTACTTCTAGTTTTATTCGTGCAAACTATCCTATCACCTACAAAATAGTTTCATACTTGTTCTAGGTAAAGCAAGCATTAGCGTGCGTAGAGTTGTATCGGTGGTCGATAGAACTTGAGAGAATATTTGTTCTACCTTTAGCTCCTCGTTGGGTCCGACACTCTTACTTATCAAAAAAGGCTACAAACGACCCCCTACACTTATGGGTTGTCAAGACCTTTTTCTGGCGCCGTTGCCGGGGAGCAATAGCGTGGGGTGAATATTCTCGTGTGTGCTTGTTTGCTTTATCACTAAGTAATTTTTATTTTCTGTTATTAGTTGTTTTATATCTTTAGTCATGGATATGGAACACGAAACACCAAAAAAATGAGTGGTACTTGCTACTCATGGAGATGGGGAACCTCCTAAAACCCTCGATGCTAGTTATGTGGGACACGTTAATTACTCCTTCGATAATCCCGAGAAATCCTTAAGGAACTTTATAACGGGATACACATTGGATCAACGTGAGTACTTTAGGGATTATCGCTTATCAAAAAGGGAAACACTTATGGGATCAAATTAGAATACCGGAATGGTTTGCTTGGGATGCATGCTCGAGATGTGACTTTACTTGTTGCTCTAATATAGAAGCTCGACACCTTCCCTTTCAATGCAAATTTAATGTTAATGAAACCTTAGCTTCTTATGCTAAAGGTATTTATGATTACTATGATGTGGAACGAATAGAAGAATTTGTTGTTTTTAAAGGTGCTTATGAAATTGCTTCTTAGCTTGAAAAGTATGATGATGATGATGTTCCTTACGAATCTAAAATTTTATCCATAATTAAATATTGCTATGAGAATTATGATTGCAATGCTGATATTATTGAATTTATTGAAAGAATGACCGCTACCTTGGAAGAGACTAATATTTTGCAGGAATCGATGGAAGAAGAAATTGCTGAAACTGTGAGCTCATTAGATGAAAAAGATGAGGAGGAGAGCGAAGAACAAACGGAGGAAGAGCGGATTAGCTACCCGTGCCCACCTTCTAATGAGAGTAACTCTTCAACTCATACATTGTTTAATTTCCCTTCACACATACCGAAGGATGAATGCCATGATGAATGCTATGATGATTGCTATGATCCCTTGGATTCTTTTGAAATATCCCTTTTTGATGAACTTGATGCTTGCTATGCTTGTGGCCATGATGCCAATATAAATTATGCTTTTGAAGATGAACTATCTATAGTTCCTTATGTTAAGCATGAAATTGTTGCTATTGCACCCACACATGATAGTCCTATTATCTTTTTGAATTCTCCCAACTACACTATATCGGAGAAGTTTGCTCTTATTAAGGATTATACAGATGGGTTGTGTTTAGCTACTACACATTATGATTTTGATGAATATAATATGCATGTGCTTGCTGATCCTACTTGCAATTATTATGAGAGAGGAACTACATCTTTACCTCTCTATGTTTCCAATACTACAAAATTGCAAGAAACCGTTTATACTATGCGTTGGCCTTTACTTAATGTGCATGAATTGTTCTTGTATGACATGCCGATGCATAGGAAGAGAGTTAGACTTCGTTGTAACATGATACATATCACTTTGTGCTCACTACTAAATTGCAAATCATTGTTAATTAAAATTGGCTTTGATATACCTTGGGATCCGGGTGGATCCACTACTTGAGCACTTTATGCCTAGCTTAATGGCTTTAAAGAAAGCGCTGCCAGGGAGACAACTCGGAAGTTTTAGAGAGTCATTTATTTCTGTTGTGTGCTTTTATAAAGTTTAAAAACAAAAAAAATATAGAGGGGAACCTAAAACTTCACAAAAGGAAAAGTGAAAGTGAGAAGAGATGATGAGCATCGTTGAAGTGGGGGACGTCCTTGAACTTTTGTTCATGCCCATGGAAATTTTGTGAATCTTGAATCACGGAAAATTTTCCAACAAAAATAATTATCCCCTTGTACAAATACATTGTATTATAAAAATAATGTGCCAAGATTTGCCTTTAGGATGATTAGATTGCTTGTTGGTATGTGCGGTGTAAAAACAGAAACTTTGGCTGTAGTGCGTGAATTTTCATTTTTTACTCGAACGTCAAAAGTTTCTGAATTTTTTACACCGTATTTCTATACAAAATGGTTAATTTTTCATAATTTTTAGGAATTTTTGGAGTTACATAAGTATGGTCAAAGTTCAGATTACTACAGACTGTCCTGTTTAAGACAGATTCTGTTTTTGATGCATTGGTTTGCTTGTTTTGATGAAACTATCGATTTTATCGGTGGTGTAAGCCATAGAAAAGTTATAATACAGCAGGGATAATGCAAATATAAAATATGAATTGGTTTGCAACAGTACTTAAAGTAGTATTTTGCTTTATTATACTAACGGATCTTACCAGTCTTCTGTTAAGTTTTGTGTGGATGAAGTGTTCGAAGATCGAGGAGGTCTCGATACGAGGAGAAGAAGGAGAGGCAAGAGTTCAAGGTTGGGGATGCCCAAGGCACCCCAAGTAAATATCCAAGGAGACTCAAGCATCTAAGCTTGGGGATTCCCCGGAAGGCATCCCATCTTTCTTCAACAAGTATCGGTATGTTTTCGGATTCGTTTCATTCATGTGATATGTGCAAATCTTGGAGCGTCTTTTGCGTTTAGTTTTCACTTTTCTTTTATGCACCATGCTGGTATGAGATATTCCATGGTTGACTTATAGAATTCTCATTGCACTTCACTTATATCTTTTGAGTATGGCTTTATAGAATGCTTCATGTGCTTCACTTATATCATTTGAAGTTTTGATTGCCTGTTTCTCTTCACATAGAAAACCGTTATTTGTAGAATGCTCTTTTGCTTCACTTATATTTATTAGAGCATGTTCTTTTGTATAAATAATTAAACTCTCTTGCTTCACTTATATCTATTTAGAGAGTCAACAGGAATTGGTCATTTGCATGGTTAGTCATAAAATCCTACATAAAACTTAGGGATCACTGAATATGACATGTTTGATTCCTTGCAATAGTTTTGCGATATAGAGATAATAATATGTGGGAGGTACTAGTGGATGATCGTGTTTAGTAAGATATTGGTGTTAAGGTTTGTGATTCCCGAAGCATGCACGTATAGTCTCCCGTTATGCTAGGAAGTTGGAGCACAATTTATTCTTGATTGTCTATCTTTGTGTGAAGGTCGGGGGCGCGCGATGGTTAACTCCTACCAACCTCCCCCCTAGGAGCATGCGTAGTAATACTTTGCTTCGAGAGAGCTAATAAAACTTTTGCAATAAGTATGTGAGTTCTTTATGACTAATGTGAGTCCATGGATTATACGCACTCTTACCTTTCCGCAATTTGCTAGCCTCTACGGTACCGTGCATTGCCCTTTCTCACCTTGAGAGTCGGTGCAAACTTCGCCGGTGCATCCAAACCCCGTGATATGATACGCTCTATCACACATAAGCCTTATATCTTCCTCAAAATAGCCACCATACCTACCTATTATGTCATTTCCATAGCCATTCCGAGATATATTGCCATGCAACTTCCACCGCCTCCGTTTTGATGACTTGAGCATTCATTGTCATATTGCATTACATGATCGTAAGATAGCTAGCATGATGTTTTCATGGCTTGTTCGTTTTTTGATATCTTTGCTATGCTAGATCATTGCATTCATATAGGGTCATACTTTGTTCTACTATCGTTATAGTATTGAGTTGTAAGTAAATAGAAGTGTGATGATCATCATTATTCATTATTAGAGCATGCCCCAGTGATGAAAGGATGATGGAAACTATGATTCCCCCACAAGTCGGGATGAGGAAACGGACAAAGAAAGAAAAAAAGAAAAATGAAAAAAATGAAAAAAATGAAAGAAGTAGAAGGGGCATGCTAATTCCACACTTGTGCTTAAAAATAGCACCATGTTTTTCATATAGAGAGTCTCATGTGTTGTCACTTTCATATACTAGTGGGAATATTTCATTATAGTTAGATGCATACCCACTTAGTTTTCATATTGAGCTTTCATACACTTATATCTCTTAGTGCATCCGTTGCGTGGCAATCCCTACTCCTCACATTGATATCTATTGATGGCCATCTCCATAGCCCGTTGATACGCTGAGTTGATGCGAGACTTTCTTCTCCACTTTTACCCCTTTGAAACCTACCACCATATTCTATTCCACCCATAGTACTATATCCATGGCTTGCGCTCATGTATTGCATGAGAGTTGAAAATGCTGAAGCGCGTTAAAAAGTATGAATCAATTGCTTGGCTGACACCGGGGTAGTACATGATTTATACTTTGTGTTAAGAAGACAGAGCATGACAAGGCTATATGATTTTGTAGGGATAGCGTTCTTTAGCCTTGATATTTTGAAAGACATGATTGTTTGTTGGGATGCCTGAGTATTAATGTCTTTATGTCAAAAATAGACTATTGCTTTGAATCACTTGTGTCTTAATATTCATGCCATGATTAGATATATTATCAAGATTATGCTAGGTAGCATTCCACATCAAAAATTATCTTTTTTATCATCTACCTACTCGAGGACGAGCAGGAATTAAGCTTGGGGATGCTGATACGTCTCCGTCGTATCTATACTTTTTGATTGTTTCATGCCAATATTATACAACTTTCACATATTTTTGGCAACATTTTATATGATTTATTGGACTAACCTATTGATCCTGTGCCCAGTGCCAGTTCCTGTTTGTTGCATGTTTTTTGTTTCGTAGAATTACCATATCAAATAGAGTCCAAACGCGATAAAAATTTACGGAGATTTTTTTTGGAATATTTGTGAATTTTGAGAAGTGGAATCAACGCAACCGGAGGCCCACATCCCCCACAATACACCAGGGCGCGACCAGGGGGCCCAGGCGTGCCCTGGTGGGTTGTGCTCACCTCGTATGTCGTTGGAGCTCTCCTTCAGCCACAAGGAAGCTAAATTTGGGATAAAAATCCCCTCAAAATTTCAGCCCGATCAGAGTTACGGATCTTCGGGAATATAAGAAACGGTTTTCGGCCAGAAAACAGGAACGCGAAACAGAAGAGAACAGAGAGGGAGATCCAATCTAGGAGGGGCTCCTGCCCCTCCGCCGCCATGGCGGCCATGGACCAGAGGGGGAACTCTACTCCCATCTAGGGGGAAGGCCAAGGAAGAAGAAGAAGGAGGGGGGCTGTCTCCCCCTCTCTCCCGGTGGCGCCAGAACGCCACCGGGGCAAGGATCGTGACGGCGATCTACATCAACAATCTTGCTACCGTCAACACCAACTTTCTCCCCCTCTATGCAGCGGTGTAACTCCCCTTTTCCCCGCTGTAATCTCTACTTAAACATGGTGCTCAACTCCATATACTATTTCCCAATGATATATGGCTATCCTATGATGTTTGAGTAGACCCGCTTTGTCCTATGGGCTAATTGATGATCGTGGTTGGTACGATTGTATATTTTATTATGATGCTGTCCTACAGTGCCCTCCGTCTCGCGCAAACGTGAGGGATCCTCACTGTAGGGTGTTGCAATGTGTTCATGATTTGCCTATGGTGGGTTGCTTGAGTGACAGAAGCATATACCAGAGTAGGTGGGTTGTTGCATATGGGAGTAAAGAAGACTTGATACTTAATGCTATGGTTGGGTTTTACCTTAATGATCTTTAGTAGTTGCGGATGCTTGCTAGAGTTCCAATCATAAGTGCATATGATCCAAGTAGAGAAAGTATGTTAGCTCATGCCTCTCCCTCATGTAAAATTGCAAGAATGATTACCGGTCTAGTTATCAATTGCCTAGGGACAAATAACCTTCTTGTTTGACAAAAAGCTTTCTACTAAACAACTAACTCTTATTATCTTGCTTTTTTACTCGTAGTCTTATTTCCCGCAAAGTACTTCTAGTTTTATTCGTGCAAACTATCCTATCACCTACAAATTAGTTTCATCCTTGTTCTAGGTAAAGCAAGCATTAGCGTGCGTAGAGTTGTATCGGTGGTCGATAGAACTTGAGAGAATATTTGTTCTACCTTTAGCTCCTCGTTGAGTTCGACACTCTTACTTATCGAAAAAGGCTACAAACGACCCCCTACACTTGTGGGTTATCAGCCTACAAAGGAATTACTCACTCCTGGTGGTGAGCATCATGGGGGTGTTGATGGAGAAGGGTTGGTGATGACGACGGCGATGAATCCCCCTCTCTCGTGCCCCAAACGGACTCCAGATCAGCCCTCCCAAGGAAGAGTATGAGGTGGCGGCGGCTCTGTCTCGTAAAACGCGATAAAAAAATCTCACTCATTTGTTTCTCGGGGAGTAGGAATTTATAGGCTTGGACTTAGGGTGAGTGGAGGAACGTGGGCCTCCCAAGGTAATAGTGCACGCCCTAGGGGGGTAGGCGTGCCCTGTTGCCTTGGTGGCAACTGGTGGCCCCCCTCCAGTGGTTCTTCGGTCTAGTATATTTTATATATTCCAAAAAAATCTCCAAAAAGTATCGTCCAATTCCAAGAACTTTTATTTCCACACAAAAACAACACCATGGTAGTTTTGCTGAAAACAATGTCAGTCCGGGTTAGTTTCATTCAAATCATGCAAATTTGAGTCCAAAACAAGAGAAAAAGTGTTTGGAAAAGTAGATACGTTGGAGACGTATCAACTCCCCCAAACTTAATTCATTGCTTGTCCTCAAGCAATTCTGTTGATAAACTGAATGTGATAAAGAAAACTTTTACAAACTCTTTTGTTCTCGTTGCTATATACTCCCTCCATCCCAAAATAAGTGTCGAAAATTTAGTACTAAGTTAGTACAAACATAATACTAAGGCAGCGATTATTTTGGGACAGAGGGAGTATATGCTTAGCTAGTGCTCAGGTTTTCAGCAACAATCATAAATAACCATATCGATGATAACACTTAGGTATTATATTTACTCATGGCAATAACATAACCAACTAGCGAGTAATAATAAAATATCTCACATGCCAACAATTTGTCAAAACAATCATGATATAATATGATGATATGGTGTCTCGCTATCCCTTTATGAGGCCATAGAACATAAATGCAGAGCACCTCTAAGGTCCAAGCAGTGACTAAACATTGTAACTCAGAGTAGAGAAGATCCAGTCAAGCTCACATCCAACATTAACTAGACTCAATGCATAAAAATGACAATAGTGCTCCCTCGTCCGGTGCTTTCGCGAGAAGATGATGACTCAAGAATAAAATAAAATAACATAAAAGTAAATAGAAAGGCCCTTCGTAGAGGGGAGCATTGATTTGCAGTGGTGCCAGAGCTCAAGGTTTAAAACTAAGAGGAAATTGTAATTTTGAGTTGTATACTTTTCCTGTCAATGTCACGACAGAGTTCCATGCTAAACCCATTATTGGTGGTTCCCAAGCGGAATTGTAAAGTTTACTCCCATCCACCATACATACACAAGCCATGGCCGACCGAATTCACGGGTGCCCTCCAACATTTCAACTGTCCCGGGAGTTTTGTTTAAGTCATTTTTGATTATGCAGGACTGGGCATCCTTTTTACCAGCCTCTTTCATGTACCGACGAGCGAATAAATGCCCATCTTGAGAATAACCCGATTAGCATGGAAGATACTGACCGCCCCGCCGCTCCATAAGCGGTACAAGTACACAAAACAGATGTTTATTTGAATGTTTAGATGTGGCACTTGCAAATTTACTTGGAACGGCAGGGTAATGCCGCATATAGGTAGATATGGTGGACTCATTTGGAACAACTTGGGTTTAAGGATTTTGGATGCACAAGCAGTATTTCCTCTTAGTAGTGGCGAAGGCTAGCAAATATATTGAGAAGCGACCAACTAGAGAGCGAAAGCGGTCATAGCTATGCATTGAGAATAATTAACATTGAACGCTAGCATGAGTAGGATATAAACACTCTGAACATAAATATCATGAAGGCTGCATTGGATTTGAATCAACTACATGTTTGCACATGTGCCAAGTCAAGCCTGTCGAACTACTCAGAGGAGGATGTCATACTAACATACCACATCACAACCATTTTAATGCATGTTGATACATAAGATAAATCATTATCCACTCCTAGCTATTTAAGCATGGCATGAATAACTATAATCTATAATCTTCATCATAAACATGTTTACTCATAATATGCTGAATCAAGATCGAACGAGCTAAACATATTTACAAAAACAGAAAACAAGAGAGTTCATACCAGCTTCCTTTACCACGATCACTTCATCAAATTATCGTCATTATTGCCTTTCACTTGCATGACTGAATGATGTGAAAATAATAATGGTGCAAGTGTGTCATGGACTAAGCTGGAATCTGCGAAACAGTTTATACAAAGGAGAAGACAAGGTAATATTGGCTCTTTGTTAGATAAACAATAGTGCGTATAAGAGCCACTCAACATTTTCATCATGGTCTTCTCCTTTAAACAACTCAAGAAAAAGAAAAGTAATTCATAGAAACATACTGAAATATTTTTGGAGATTTTAGTTTTTCTGAGAAATGCAAATAAACAAAGGAAAAATGAAAGGCGAGAAAAACTATTTACACGGGAAAGCTCTCAACAAGCAGAAGAAGAAATGAGAAATATTTTTGGGTTTTCTTTTAATACTACAGCCTAATAAAACATGAAACAAAAACCGAAAAGAAGCGAGAAATATTTTTGGATTTTCAATGTTTTTCAAACACACAAGAAGATAGCAGAAATAAAACTAACATGGATATACAATGAAAGAGGGTGAACACCGACAGGTGAAATGAAATGCGTGAGCATGAATGTAATATTGGTGAGAAATACGTACTCCCACAAGATTAGGATTTTAGACTAGCTTGGTAATCAGCATTGATTGTCTGGATTATAATCGAAGTGGTAGATCGAGGAGGCATTCTGTGCCGCCTCTTCAGCTAGATGAGCATCCTTTGCTGCCTCGTTGTACTCGTGCGCTTCCTCCTCATAGATATAATATCTTTGTTTGCTCTGAAAGTCAAAGAGAGTAGGTGCAGGCAAAATAACAGAGACAACACGATATTTATCAAATGTTAAGTTGTAACCATAACCCCGAGCTCTGTCTTTAATAAAATCATGGTGTTGTGTTGCCCTAAACTCCAAGTATTGATCACACTCACCTGCTAGAAAGTTGGTCAGCCTGACATTTGTAATGAATTGCATGAACTCTTGGTAGAAACCCGCTTTGTTCATGAAGGCATTATGTGGCCATTCGCACGGGTAAACCTCCGTATTACGAAAGATGTTGATATCCCGATCTTGGGCACTCCCAACAACTCTGTTGGAACTCCGGCTCGAAGAACCTCTCCTAAAGAAGTTCATTTTCCTAAGAACAAATTTCTGAAATTTTTGGACCACAAAATTATGTCAACAAAACTTTGTAAGATTGACAACAAGTACTCATATAGATGCCTAGAGGCCATATCGAGCGTTCAAACTACTTGGAACTCAAAGAATTTAACATGCAAGCTCATTTTCAATATCACCAAGAGCAGCAAAATATGCAAAATATAATCCACTAAAGCAAAAACTAATTGGGGCAATGGAGGAGTCATATACCAAGGGGCAATCCCTCAAAATAGTTTCGGAAAAGGAGATCCGAGCAAAGAGATCGGAAATCTCAGGTTTGGGAGCAAGAACATGAGGGAGAGAGCAACAAGAATTTCTTCTAGAGGTAAGAGATGAAGTGGGCTGAATGGATGAGTGAGGGGGTCCTTGTGGGGGCCCAAGGCATCTTGGCGTGCCCTAGGGGGTGGTCGCGCCCTGTTGCCTTGGGAGCAACAGGTGCACCCCCGGGGTGTTTTCAGCTCCAAAAATTCTTAAATATTCCAAAAAAATCATGTAAATTTTTTGCGACATCCTGAGCACTTTTATTTTGGGTGCCATTTTTTATTGCATGGATAATTCTGGAAACTGGATAATCATGGCATTTTATTTTATTAAACTAAAAATAACAGAGGATAAATTATTGTTACATAAAGTTGTGCTTACTGAATTCATCAACCACATGCCTCTCAAAAAGGATTCATTAATAAGGTAGATCAAGTCTTATTAACAAACCGTTTCCGATTGACATGAAACCGATGAATCTTCATATAACACTAGGTTACCTCAATGGGGATTTGCATCTCCCCAAAAATAAGAATATCATATTCTTCTTGGCAGTAGGAAGAGGAAGTTTAAAGTCCCCAATAGTAATTGTGGCAACTTGCTCAATGGCATTAATATTATTCACCGAAGCTTGTTTCTTCGGAAAGTGCACTTAATGTTGTTTACCATTGACATGAAAAGTGCTTTTGTTGCAATCAATAACAGCCCTTGCAGTATTTAGAAAGAGTCTACCAAGGATAATCCACATGTTGACGTCCTCGGGCATCTCAAGAATAACAAAGTCCGTTAAGATAGTAACATTTGCAACCACAACATGAACATCATCACAAATTCCAATAGGTATAGCAGTCGATTCATTAGCCATTTGTAAAGATATTTCAGTAGGTGTAATCTTATTCAAATCAAGTCTTTTTTATAAAGAGAAAGGCATAACACTAACACTGACTCCTAGATCACATAAAGCAGTTTTGACATAACTTCGTTTAATGGAGCAAGGTATTGTGGGTATACCTGAATCTCCCAATTTCTTAGGCACCCTACCGTCAAAAGAATAATTAGCAAGCATGGTGGAAATGTCAATTTCTGGTATCTTTGTTTTGTTAGTGATAATATCCTTCATATGCTTCGCATACAAATGCATTTTCAAAATATCAGTCAAGCGAGTGCGCAAAAAGACAGGTCTAAGCATTTCTGCTAAGCGCTCAAAGTCTTCCTCATCCTTATTTTTTGAAGGCTTAGTAGGGAAAGGCATGGGTTTTTGAACCCATGGTTCTCTTTCTTTACCATGCTTTCTAGGAATGAAATCTCCTTTATCATATCTTTTATTCTTAGGAGGTGGGTTATGAAGATCAACAACAAGTTCTATTTCTACATCATTATCGGGTTCCTTATCATTTTCTGGAGGAGCATCAACATGAACATTATCGTTATCATTATCATTAGGTGAATGCTCATTACCAGATTGTGTCTCAGCATCAGAAATAGAAACATCATTATGATTATCAGAAGGTTTCTCTATCACAGGTTCACTAGAAGCAGGCAAAGTCCTATCATTTTTCTTTCCTTTTTCTTTTTAGTAGGACTAGGTGTATTAGAATTAATAATTTGTGAATCCTGCTCAACCCTTTTAGGATGCCCCTCTGGATAGAGAGGTTCCTTGCGCATTTTTACCCCCTCTAGTCATAACTCTAACAACATGATAATTCATTGTATCATCCATTCCATTAAGCAAATCATTTTGTGACTTGGCAACTTGTTCTAGTTGAGTATAGACCATGGATGAATGTTTACCTAACCCTTTAACATCATTAGCAATTCTAAACATCAAGTCACTCAAGCAATCAATCATCATAGCATTCCATTCTAATTGATCCTTAACATAATTATTAAAATGTTCTTGCTTAACAATGTAATTATCATATTCATCCATGCATTGACTAGGAGTCTTAGTATAAGGTATATCACTTTCCTAAAATCTACGGAGAACATTGATACGTCTTCAACGTATCGATAATTTATGAAGTATTCATGCCATATTCACCTATGTTTACAATCCTTTTATATGGTTTTGATGCACTTTATATGATTTATTTAGAACTAACCCGGACTGACGCTGTTTTCAGCAGAATTACCGTGGTGTTGTTTTTGTGCAGAAAATGAAAGTTCTCGGAATCGCCCGAAACTTTTTGGTGATTTTTCCTGGATCAAATAAGCAATATTGGAGCGAAGATCCACCGGAGAAGAGCCACGAGGTGGGCACAACCCACCAGGGCGCGATAGATGGCCCAGGCGCGCCCTGGTGTATCGTGCCCTCCTCGTGGCCCATCTTGGCGTGAAACCAAAGCCCAAAAATACCACCAGAAATAACCCTAGACTCTCCGTTCCGCCGCCGCAACTCTCTGTATCGATGAAAAACCAATCTGGAGACGTTCCAGTACCCTGCCGGAGAGGGGAATCCATCTTTGGTGGCCATCTTCATCATCCGGCGGGGGCCATGACGAGGAGGGAGTAGTCCACCCTCGGGGCGAGGGTATGTACCAGTAGCTATGTGTTCAATCTCTCTCTCTCTCTCGTGTTCTTGAGATGTCACGATCTTGATTAATCGATCGAAAAGGATAACTTTAAGGTGGTTTCGTACCCTACAAACAATTTCTTCTTATGCTCTCCGCTAGATAAGAACTTTGGAGTGATGACTCGTTGCACGTTGAGGGATGGTTATGTGATCCAATTATATTAGCATTGTTGAGAGATTGCACTAGCGAAAGTACGAACCCTAGGCCTTGTTTTCAAGCATTGCAATACCGTTTGTGATCACTTTTGTCACTTGCTACCTTGCTGTTTTTATATTTTCAGATTACAAAAACCTATATATACCATCCATATTGCACTTGTATCACCATCTCTTCGCCGAACTAGTGCACCTATACAATTTGCCATTGTATTGGGTGTGTTGGGGACACAAGAGATTTCTTGTATTTGATTGCAGGGTTGTTTGAGAGAGACCATCTTCATCCTACACCTCCCACGGATTGATAAACCTTAGGTCATCCACTTGAGGGAAAATTGCTACTGTCCTACAAAACTCTGCGCTTGGAGGCCCAACAAAGTCTACAAGAATAAAGTTGCGTAGTAGACATCAAGCTCTTTTCTGGCGCCGTTGCCGGGGAGGTGAGTGCTTGAAGGTATATCTTTAGATCTTGCAATTAAATCTTTTAGTTTCTTGTTTTATCACTAGTTTGGTTTATAAAAGAAAACTACAAAAAATGGAGTTTAGGTTGCATCATTTGTTTCGTCTTTATAATGTCTTTCGTGAAAATAAGGATTCCGAAAATTGTGCTCAATTGGTAGAGGAAGAAACTATGAAAATACTTAATGAGAATTCCTTGAAAGATGAGCATGATTGCAATGTTGCTAGTATGAATTCTCTGAATATCCATGATGCTAATGATATGCAAAGCCACAAGCTTGGGGATGCTATGTTTGATGAAGATGATATTTTTAGTCCCCCATGTTTTGATGAGCAAATTTATGATGATGATGGCATGCCTCCTATCTATGATGATTATGGTGATGACATGTATGATACAAAAAGTGATAGCAACTTTGAAACTTGTCATCATGATTTTAAAATTGAATGTGGTTATGTCAATCAAGTGTCTTATGATAGTTATTTTGTTGAGTTTGCTCCCACTACTATGAATGAGAAGAAATTTGCTTATGTGGAGAGTGATAAATTTTCTATGCTTGTAGATCATGAAAAGGATGCTTTATGTGATAGTTATATTGTTGAATTCCTTCATGATGCTACTGAAAATTATTATGAGAGAGGAACATATGCTTGTAGGAATTGCAATAATATCAAGCTTCCTCTCCATGTGTTCAAAGTTTTGAAGATGCACTTGTTTTGCCTTCCTATGCTAGTTGATTATTGCTCTCATAAATTGTTTGCTCACAAAATCCCTATGCATAGGAAGTGGGTTAGACTTAAATGTGCTTGTCATGTGTTTCATGATGCTCTTTTGCATGTTTCAATTATTATTCCTATGTGAGCATCATTGAAATCATCATGCCTAGCTAAAAGGCATTAAATAAAAACACTTGTTGGGAGACAACCCAACACTTTTCCTTTCTGTTTTGTGTGTTCACATTATTAAGCTACTGTAGTAATCATGTTTTGTGTCTTTTATTTCAATAAAGTGCCAAGTAAAGCCTTTGGGATGACTCACAAGATGAGTAGAAATGATGCTGAACCAAAACAGAAACTTTTGACTCCAGTACAGAACTTTTCATTTTTTACAGGAGCGCGATAATGATCTAAAATTTTTACACAGTCTTAATATACAAATTCTTCAGGTTGTCCTAATTTTTTAGAATTTTTAGAGACAGAGAAGTATGGCTATACTACATATCTTCACAGACTATTCAGTTTTTGACAGATTCTGTTTTGCATGCATAGTTTGCTTGTTTTAGTGTTTCCATAGCTTATATTTAGTGGTATAAATTATGGGAATAATAGAATACAGTAGGTATCATGTGGGAACAATTATGAATCTTGTCTTGACAGTACCTAAGTGAATGATTTATCTTTATTACACTAACCCTTCTCACGAAGTTTCGTTAAGTTTTGCATGATTGAAGTTTTCAAGTTTTGGGTGAGACACCGATATGAGGAGAATAAGGAGTGACAAGAACCTAAGCTTGGGGATGCCCAAGGAACCCCCAAGGTAATATCCAAGGAAGACTCAAGTGCGTAAGCTTGGGGATGCCCCGGAAGGCATCCCCTCTTTCGTCTTCAACATTATCGGTATATCTTACTTAGAGCTATATTTTTATTCGTCACATAATATGAGTTTTGCTTGGAGCGTCATTTTATTTTGTTATTTTCTGTTAGGTGTTATTTATAATCTTGTTTTTCAATAAAAAAGTTCCAAGTATTGCTTTTAGGATGCTTGAATTACATGTTTGATATTTGTTGTGTAAAAATAGAAACTTTCTCTGTAGTGTTGACTTTTCATATTTTACTGGAACGTGGAAACTTTCTGAAATTTTGACACTGTGTTTTCATATAAATTCTTTAGCCTGTAATAAATTTTCATAATTTTTTGAGTTACATAAGTACACAGGTTTAATAGATTGCTACAGACTGTTCTGTTTGGACAGATTGCTGTTATAGTTTTGTTATCTACTTATCCTATAGTTTCCATAGCATATATTGATAGATATAAATTGTGGAAACAATAGTAAACAGTAGATGATGTTTGAAAATTATTGTGCAACTTGTCTTGGCAGTACATGAAGTGTTGATTTATTCTTATGCGTACTAACCTACCTCACGAGTTCTTTTCGAGTTTTGTGTGGATGAAGTTTTTGAGAATAGGTGAAACTAGGATATGAGAGGATTGAACGAGATACAAAAGCTCAAGCCTGGGGATGCCCAAGGCACCCCAAGTAAATATTTCAAGAAGTCTCAAGCATCTAAGCTTGGGGATGCTACGCATCCCACCTCTCTTCGTCAACCATCGGTTAGCCTATGTTGAGCCTAAACTTTTATTCGTTCACATGATGCGTGCTATTCTTGGAGTCAATTTTTATTTAGTTTGCTGTTTGAATAAAATACTCAAATCTGAAAATATTTATTGAGAGAGAGCCCTCACATAGCTACTTGATTGTTTACCTACTCATTGATCTTCACTTATATCTTTTGAGAGTAGTTTGATGTTTACTCTTGTGCTTCACTTATATCCTAAGAGTAAATTGTGAATGAATGAAATATAATAAATCTGAAATTATCAATGTGCTTTATTCTTAGTAGAAAGTTCACATTTGGTTTAGAAAGTAAAATCTATTGAAGTTTAACAATCACAATATTGGTCATACAAGCAATTCGTGAATGATTAGTATAAGGAAGAGAACTTTCACATACAAATATATTATCTTGGACATCTTCTATGATTGTGAATACCCATTAATTATTTTCAAACTTGAGCAAATTAGTTGAAGTTGGACAAGGAAGACAATGTAATGAGTTATGGTTGTGTATATTTGCATAGAAGTTATATTGTTATGTATCCTCCAACATGTGGTGCTTGTTTAGAACCTTTTGCTAGCCAACACTTCGTACTAAGTAGAGATACTACTTGTGCATCCAAAAACCCTTAAACCCAGCTTCTTGCCATGAGAGTCCACTATATCTACCTATATGCGGTATTACCCTGCCGTTCCAAGTAAATTTGCATGTGCCACCTCTAAAATTTCAAATGAGCATCTGTTTTCTGTGCCTGGACCGCTCATGAAGCGACAGGGGGCGGTCAATATGTTCCATGTTAAGCGGGTTATTCTCATGATGAGTGTTTATTCACTCGTCCTTGCGCGAGAGGGGTGGTAATAGGGATTCCCAGTCCCGAAATCAAAAAAATATGCAAATAATTAAACAAAAATCCCCCAGAATGTTGTTGGTATGGACGGTACCCATGGATTCAGCTAGCCGTGGAGTGTGTTTGTTGGTGGAGGGGGAGTAAACCTTTACTTTTACCACTTGGGAACCGCCGCTAATGTGTTTAACATGGAAGATATTGATAACTCTTGGTCGTAACGTTGACAGGAAGGGTGCACCTCCCAAAATTATATTTATCTCTGATTTAAGCTTTGAGCTCTGGCACCTTTGCAAATCCCTGCTTCCCTCTGTGAAGGGACAATCTATTTACTTTCATGTTATTTACTATTCGTGTTGAGTCAACTTCTTATTCCAACCTCAGTCTATTAGTTGGCAAGCATCATGTGGTGGGGAAAGATCCAAACATATATATCCAGTCAAATATATTTGATCATGACTTATTATTGTTGACAATTATCTCTATGATAAATGAGTTGGGAGGCGAAACATTAAGCCCCTATCTTTCTCTGTGTTCGATGGATGCCATTTGTTCTAAAAATATGCTTTGAGTACTAGCAATCATAGAAGACTATATGATGATTGAGTATGTGGACCTCTTACTTAGACTTTGTTGAGAATAAGTTGAATTGCAATTGTTTGGTGACTAAGAACATATGTTGTTAAGTTTCAAGAGAATTCATTGTTTGAACCGTAACATGTGAATTGGTTGCTACTTTATCATGATGAGTTTTATGAGAAAGAGTTGTTGTTATGATGCTAGCAAAAGTGGTTGAAATTATCATTGATCAAAATTATGCACTATGCTAGCATTCACACTTCATAAATTATTCTTTTATCATTTACCTACTCGAGGACGAGTAGGAATTAAGCTTGGCGATGCTGATACGTCTCCAACGTATCGATAATTTATGAAGTATTCATGCCATATTCACCTATGTTTACAATACTTTTATATGGTTTTGATGCACTTTATATGATTTATTTAGAACTAACCCGGACTGACGCTGTTTTCAGCAGAATTACCGTGCTGTTGTTTTTGTGTAGAAAATGAAAGTTCTCAGAATCGCCTGAAACTTTTTGGTGATTTTTTCTGGATCAAATAAGCAATATTGGAGCGAAGAAACACTGGAGAAGAGCCACGAGGTGGGCACAACCCACCAGGGCGCGCCAGAGGGCCCAGGCGCGCCCTGGTGTATCGTGCCCTCCTCGTGGCCCATCTTGGCGTGAAACCAACGCCCAAAAATCCTATATATATAGAAACCACCAGAAATAACCCTAGACTCTCCGCTCCGCCGCCGCAACTCTCTGTATCGACGAAAAACTAATCTGGAGACGTTCCAGTACCCTGCCGGAGAGGGGAATCCATCTCCGTGGCCATCTTCATCATCCCGGCGGAGGCCATGACGAGGAGGGAGTAGTCCACCCTCGGGGCTGAGGGTATGTACCAGTAGCTATGTGTTCAATCTCTCTCTCTCTCTCTCTCTCTCTCTCGTGTTCTTGAGATGTCACGGTCTTGATGTATCACGGGCTTTGTTAATATAGTCGGATCACATGATGTTATTCCCTTGCTACCTTGTTGTGATGAATTGAATCTTTCCCTTTGAGATATCGTTATGTTGGATTGAATATTGGATTTGAGAACACATGATATATGTCTTGCATATGGATACCCGTGGTGACAATGGGGTGTTCTATTGATTCACTTGATGTATGTTTTGGTACTCAACTTACGGATTCCCGTGGTGACATTGGGGTAATCTATGCATAGGGATTGATACACGTTCTTGTCCTACTTTCTCCGATAGAAATCTTGGGGCACTCTTTGAGGTTCTTTGTGTTGGATTGAGTATTATGAATCTGAAATTGTTTGATGCGTATCGTATAATTAACTCATGGATACTTGTGGTGACATTGGAGTATCTAGGTGAAATTAGAGTTGGTTGATGCGTATCATATGATATTATTCTAGTACGAACTCTTAGATAGATCGAACAGAAAGGATAACTTGATGTTATCTTAGTACGAACTCTTGAATAGATCGATCGGAAAGGATAACTTTAAGGTGGTTTCGTACCCTACAAACAATTTCTTCTTATGCTCTCCGCTAGATAAGAACTTTGGAGTGATTTTTCGTTGCACGTTGAGGGATGGTTATGTGATCCAATTATATTAGCATTGTTGAGAGATTGCACTAGTGAAAGTACGGACCCTAGGCCTTGTTTTCAAGCATTGCAATACCGTTTGTGCTCACTTTTGTCACTTGCTACCTTGCTGTTTTTATATTTTCAGATTACAAAAACTTATATCTACCATCCATATTGCACTTGTATCACCATCTCTTCGCCGAACTAGTGCACCTATACAATTTGCCATTGTATTGGGTGTTTTGGGGACACAAGAGATTTCTTGTATTTGATTACAGGGTTGTTTGAGAGAGACCATCTTCATCCTACACCACCCACGGATTGATAAACCTTAGGTCATCCACTTGAGGGAAAATTGCTACTGTCCTACAAAACTCTGCGCTTGGAGGCCCAACAAAGTCTACAAGAATAAAGTTGCGTAGTAGACATCAAACATTTACCTCTACTACCTGTGTAGGGATATCAAGTCCATGTATTTCTTCAACAAGCAACAAATTCTTGACATCTTCAGATTTAATACCTTTTTATTTCATAGATCTCTTGGCTTCTTGCATATCTCTGTTCTTTTGAATAGGTTCTAGCGGTGGTTCAGGAAGTGTCCAATCATTAGCATTCTTGAAACTATTATTCAATACTTCTTTGGCCTATCCAGTGGTTCGTTCCTTGAAAACACAACCAACACAACTATCTACGTAGTCCCTAGAAGCATCGGTTAGTCCATTATAAAAGATATCAAGTATTTCATTTTTCTTAAGAGGATGATCAGGCAACGCTTTAAGTAGCCGGAGAAGCCTCCCCCAAGCCTGAGGGAGATTCTCTTCTTTAATTTGCACAAAGTTAAATATTTCATGTAAAGCAACTTGTTTCTTACGAGCGGGAAAATATTGATCAGTAAAGTAAAAAATCATATCATGGGGGCTACGCACACAACCAGGAGCAAGTGTTTGAAACCATTCTTAGCATCACATTTTAGTGAGAAAGGAAAAAAGCTTAAGTATGTAAAAGTAGTGAATCTTTTCCTCATGAGCAAATAAGGTGGCAATATCATGCAATTTAGTAAGGAGTTCCACAACGATTTCAGTTTCATAACCATGAAAAGGATCCGATTCTACTAAAGTGATTAACTCCACACCAACAGAGAAGTCATAATCCTCATCAGTAACACATATAGGAGAAGTAGCAAATTTAGGACCATGTTTCATTTTCTCCATCATAGATTTTTCTTTTAGCTTGCATAGCAGTTTCTTCAAATCATCTCTATCATTACAAGAAAGAATGTCTCTATCTATATCCCCATCCATAATATAACCGTCAGGTACTTTAGGAAAATCATATCTAGGAGAGCTAGGCATAATAGGTGATTCAAAGTCTTCATCAATTTCAGCATTTTCAATTTCCCTGGATCTAGCAATATGAGCATCAAGTAGTTCATTAAGTGGCATGGTTTCAGTTTCCAAGCATAGTATTAGCATCATCATTAACATCCTCCATAGTAGAAGTAGTATCAGATTGAATAACAGGTGGAGGTGTCATAAGCTGGTTCAGAACAGTAGGTGAATCAAATGCAAAGCTAGATGGTAGTTCCATACCTCCCCTCATCTTAGAGGGTATGATCTCTATTCTGGTATCTTTCAGATTCTTCATAGTGACAATTGAATATACCTAGTGAACACAATAAATAGAGCTATGCTCCCCGACAACAGCGCAAGAAAATAGTCTTGATAAACCACAAGTGTAGGGGACCGCAACAGTCTTCGAGAGAAGTATTTGTCGGGGCACAAATGCACACGATCACCTATGGGACCAGAGGTCCCTTTGTGGTTCCGCAAGGGGGGTCACGTTGCACAAAGAGCGGAGACCATGAGGCAGCTCGGCGATTGGGACGCCGGTGTTTTTACCCAAGTTCGGGCCGCTGTGAAGCGTAAAACCCTACTCCTTCTTTTGGTGGATTGATCAGAGGAACACGAAGAACACACGGCGCTCAATCCCGGCAAGGGTTGCCATCGGGGAGAGCTGCTATGTGAGTACAAGTGTCCAAAAGTCCGAATCTTGAGCTAGGTTGCCTTGGGCCTCCTTTTATAGGGCAAGGGGCAACCACAATGGCAAAACAGTCATTATCTATCGATTAGATAGCAAAACAGAGCTATCATACCTAACTCTGGCATTTAGGACAAAATACCATGATTGCTAGTCTAGGTGGCGCGCGGGGATGCATCCCCGGCAGGCTCTTGCCACCACTTAGCTGGCTGTTGCTTAGTGTCTTGACACGCCTCTGGATGGGTGTCAACTGGGCATAATTCGTCTTCCGGTGTATCGCCACGTGCTTAGCGAGAGCCACTTAACCACCTGAGGGCTCGACACCGCATCGACAAGCGACTGGCATTGCGATGCGGTGGAGCGGTAGCCGATCGGCTCGCGCCTGCCGGGAGACGGCTTGCCAGGTCTTCTTGATGATGCGCGCGCCTTGGTCCCCGGCAGGCACCGGGGACGCGGTTGGCGCGCCCTGGACCCCTCCTATGCTATTGCGTTGGTCTTGCTAGCTTTGCTTGGCCTTTTGTAGGTTGCTGCCGCCGGAGTCTGGGTCTTGATGCTTTCTTGGTTATGTGGTAGCTTTTCCTGGCGGGTTCAGGCCATGAAAGCTGGAAGCTTATCGTCCGTGCACAAGTTAGGGGAAATAAACACCCCTTTTTGTGTACCCCGACAAAAGCCCCCGGGCCTGAGCCATACGTGTCGCTTGACACATTGGGTTAGGCCCCAAACAGTGCACGGACACGCGTCGAAGAAATGATTTCCTCCCGTCCCACATCCACTCTGCGCAACTTCTACAGGTCATGGGGTCGTGGAACAGTAGCCGTTGGAGAAGTAACAACTGCCAGTAAAAATGGCAGTTTTCCAAAAAAGATAGCGAAGAGCCAGCCCCACGCGGGTCCCCCTAAATAAAAGGGGCAATGTACAGGGGCGTTGCTCATTCATATCCATTTCTCCGTCCTTCATCTTCTTCCTCAAGCCAAGAGAAACCTCTTCCGCCGCCGCTCCAGCCCACCTGAGCGACGCTAGATCATCTGCCGCCCTTGAGAGCTCTAGAGATGGGGCGAAAGACGGCCGCCGTCAAGGGGAAGCAGACGGCCGCGTCCGCGGACCCGACGGTGGAGGAGAGAAAGAGGAAAGCAGAAGAGCTGGAGAAGCGGCGACAGAGAGATGTGGTCATCTCCCAATCGGGCCTGGACGACAATACCTTGATCAAAAGGTATGCCTACATGTGGGGGAGAGAAACAAAGGGGCACAAAGCGCCCGTGGTTCTACCGGACGACCCCAAGGGGAAGGTGCCATCAAATTCGTACCGCTTCTTCTACGCGTACTTCTATTGTGGCCTCTCTCCCCCTTCTCTGATTTCTTCTGTGCCATGATGGTGGTGTACGAGTTCCACCTTCTGGACTTCACGCCCAATGCAATGGCGTGCATGGCGATTTTTGCCCATCAGTGTGAGAACTTCGTTGGAGTCGCCCCCAATGTGGATTTGTTCAGGCACTTCTTCGTTCCTCGGATTGAGGACAAATCCCATCGCTCGGGGAATATAAGCTGGATTCCACGGGGCAAGAAGGATGATTGAGATTACCTTCCTGGCCGGCAGCGTGGGAAATGGGAAGAGTGGAGGGGCGACTGGTGCTGGATCATGGACGACAAAGCCCCTGAGTTCTGCTTGGCGCGGGCTGGGTGCGTCGTGCACGACAGCGACTGGGGCAAGCCGAGCCTCACTGATGGCAAACTCCGCATGGCATTGAACAGGATCATTCGTCTCAAAGCTGCCGGGCTGTCCATTGAGCATGTGGGTGCTGACTTCCTCCGTCGCCGCATTGCTCCGATGCAGAAGAGGGACAAGTTTGCATGGGAATTCAACGGTCCTGCCGACTGGATGCGATTGTACCCAGGCCCTGCAAATAACCTGACGGTCTATGGCCATAGTTGGTTGTGCGATCAGCTGTTCGGCCGTCTTGGGCCGTTCCATTTGCCGACAGGAGTCATTCCCTTGCACCGCAACTCTGCCCGGAACCAGATCCTGTAGTGGGTGCCTAATTGCGACGCCTTCAGGGTTAAGCCCGATTGGGAGCTGCCCGGCTTGGACAACGAGATGTAGTGGGTCTCTAGCCTGGAGGAAATGGCTTCCAGGCCAGAGGATAACTTGACCGCGCCAACCAGGGCGGCGGAGAGGGCATTCATCACCGCCCGGATTGCGGAAGACAAGACTGTCAGAGCCGCCAAGGGAACAACCTCCGAAGAAGAGGAGGAGGAGGAGTCCTAGGACGATGACTCTTCCGAGGAGGAGAGCAGAAATCTTGCTCCGGGGGAGGCTACCGGGTTGGAGTCTGCCGGGGCCAGTGGTTCCCAGGCCGCGGCGACAGGAACCCAAGAGGGGGTCGAGGCGGAGGAGGTGAAAGAGCCGGAGGTGGAGGAAGAGGGGCTCGAAGTGGGCCCTCAAGCTCCAGAGCCTGGGCGCCGCCTCCGTCAACGCGTCAATCGAGAGTCGACGGTCCCCGTATCTTCCCGGGGGTCCCTCGAAGGTGAAGAAGATGACCTCCAAGGGAGGCGGACGCGAAGTAGCACGCCGCCAATCCTCCCGCCTTTCTCAAGCCAAAGTGTCTCCCGTCAAGCGACGGAGGGTTTCAGGGGTGGACCCCACCCCCCCGTCAAGCCCTACTTCTCCGCCAGGCTCGCCCTTGCCGGAAGTCCCGGCCTCTCCGCCAAGCCCTGCCCCTCCAACTCTAAAGAGGGGCAGATCAACTCCACCGCCTGCGTTGTATGAGCTGGGCTCCATGCTTATCGCCTCGGAGTGAGTTAATTGATCTCAACCTTTGTCAAAGTCTTTAACCTTGATTTTCCTGATTGATCTTGTATGGTTGATCTTGACAGGGATGAGGACGAGGAGACCCTTGCACATAGGGCCAACCGGGCCAAATCCGCGGTAGGGCTGGATTCCGCGGCAGGCATGAGCTCGGCAGCGCGCCTGGCTTGGATACAGTGGTTGAAGAGAAGACTCCCCTTCAATCCATGAGGCCCTCCTTGCCCAACTATCCCCTGGCATTGGCTCTGTGCCCCCCCAGAGCCACCTGGCATTGGTCACTGCCCCGCTAAGTCACACAACTCCTGGCTCGCCCTTCTCAGTGGGCACAGACCTTGACGAGGAAATCAATAGGATCCTGGCGCCGCTATCTCAGAGGATCGAAGGAACCGATGATACTGCTGATGGTGCCAAGGATTTGGCCTTTCTGGAATCCATAGTTGCAGGGCACATGGATGTGCAGGGCAGGTACGGCCTCAAGTAGCAGGCGGTCAAGGAGCAGCGCGACTCGGCCGAGCTTGTGGACCAGCAGCCGAGGAACACGGGAAGCAAGCTGCGAGAGTGGTATAACCGGCAGGTCCATTCTCTCAAGAGGCAGCACGAGACGCTATCCATGGCCAAAGAGGACGTTACTGCCTGGAAGGCTCGTCTGACGGAGCGCGAAGCACTTCTGGACGCCAGAGAGAAGAGCATTTCCTCCTGGGAGGGGGCCCTCGTGGCTACTCTCCGTGACAAGGACGAGGAGCTGGAGGGACGCGTCCGGCAGCATACCAAAGAGCTAGAGGACAACCATAGGACCACCCTTGACGCAGTTTCCCTGGAGTCCGCAACTCAACTGAAGAAAATATCCGACGAGCTTGCCGCCGCTTCTGTTGCCAAGACCAGTCTTGAGGTTCAACTGGACAAACTGTTGGAGGAACTTGCCGGGAGCACGAAGGAGGTCGAGGTCCTCAAGGAGGAAGCGCGAAGGGTGATAGCCACTCTGGAAGAGGTGCGATCGCAACTTTCCTCCAAGGGCCAGGATCATTTCTGATATGAAATCCAGGCTTGCTTCTTTGGAGAGGGACCTTGAATCTGCCGGGGCTCGTGAGAAGCTGCTACTGGCAGATTTGAGCAACGCAAAGACCCTCCAGAAGGATGTTGAGGACAAGCTGGAGAATCAAATCGAGCAGCGCGACCTCTGGATCAGGAGCATGACTGACATTGCCGAGCGCCTCACTGCCCAGATTGCAAAGATGAACATGAAGGGCTGGGCCTTCTCCGTCGGCAAGCACGAGGTTCCCAGCGTCAAGCTGGCACTCTTCTTCGATGGCCTGATCGAGGGGTTGAAGCCATATGAGGATGACAGGGC
Organism: Elymus sibiricus; assembly: GCA_039707655.1. Lineage (NCBI taxonomy): Eukaryota > Viridiplantae > Streptophyta > Magnoliopsida > Poales > Poaceae > Elymus > Elymus sibiricus. Next base: position 161,708,394 of record CM077667.1, read on the forward strand.
CGTCTGCTTCGCCAACGAATCTCGGAAGCTGGCGCGCGACGCCCTCTTCCTGGTCTTGAGCAACCTCGCCTTCTTCCACCCAGAGCTTGATCTCTTTGATTGTTTCAAGAAATTGCCGTCGGGCGCCGACACCTCCGCTGCCGCTAAGAAGGTCAGCCCTCTTGCTGACTGGGTCCTTGCCGTCCCAAGGACCCAGGCGAGCCATCGGGGTTAACTTTGAACTCCTTTCGTTGTTATGTCGTCATGTACTTAAGATACAATGGGTATCTCGTGTTACGGTATGCACTTCCTTTGTTTTAATGCTTGTTGAACTGATATTTCTATGTAAACGCATACTATCCCATTCGCTTCTCCGTTGGTTTCGTAAGATCGTTTTCCTTGTGTGTTCCGGTTGCCCGCCAACAACGTGTTGCCGCGATTGCTCTGAGGAACGGATCCTTAGCATTCCGCTGGCAAGGGCACGCTGCCGGCGAGGTCTCCCTTGGAGGTGTTGGATGCTGCCGCATGTCTTGTTGAGCAGGCTCGAAACAAAACATGGGCACAAATGAACATGGTAAGGTCCCATCCCACGCAGGATCTATCATACGAAACCTTCGGTTTTGGTGAAGGGGTATGAGAATGTGAATTCTAATAAAAGTTGATAACCATGTCAACTTAGCTTTTGTCGTGGCTTTTCTTTTGCCCTGGTGCGTGTTTATCCACGTTCATAGCCCCTCCCTTCATCCACTTGCGCCTTTCTTCTCCACGCTCCTCGGTGCGCACATGGGCGTGCACTCACTGCTGCCCTGAGAAGAGGGGGATGCGAAGAGAGGTGAAATGGAGAAGCTTGGAGATCCATTAGTCACAAGTATCACCCGTGGTACGAGCCTGCTAGGTTTATGTAAATGTTCATAACTAATGGGAACGGAGGGGAAAGCGTGAATGGCCGAGTCCTTCATCCTTTCCTTCATGCCCAACGGTCCCGCGGCGACCTATGCGATGGGCGCATAGGCAGGCGGAACCTTGCCATGATTCTCTTGCCGGGGGCGTGAACCGGTGGATTTGCTCTAGCTTTCGGCTCGGGATTTATTCCTGGCGGAACAAATGCAAGACCGAACCTCATGCGAGCTTATCGACACCGATGGTACCGCTGCCATGCAGAAACGATCACAGGCAGGGAAGGAGAGGGGAGGAGAGCTTATCCAAGTACCTCTTTCTTTCCTTGGCCTACCGGAACAAGCCGCACCTCCCTGGGGTTTAGGCGGGCTCATTTCCTTCCGACGTTCCTGGCTCCAGCTTCGGTCACGAGGGACGCGACAGTGGCGCCGCTTGCGCCAGCCACGTCGCCCACGACGCCCACCTCGTTCGTCGTCGCCACGGCGCCAATGGCGGCCACAGTCGCCTGCGAGGGAGTCTTCGGAGTGGAGGGACGCGCGGTTGAGCCAGACTTCTTCTTTGGAGTCATGGATGAAGAAGATGATGATGAAGATCGACTCGCCGCTCACGAACTCGGGTTCGCACAAACGACGCGCCCCCTACCTGGCGCGCCAAAGATGCCGGGGCACGGATGCACACGATCACCTATGGGACCAGAGGTCCCTTTGTGGTTCGGCAATGAGGGTCATGTTGCAGAAAGAGTGAAGACCATGAGGCAGCGCGGCCATCGGGACGCCGGTGTTTTTACCCAGGTTCGGTCCACTGTGAAGCGTAAAACCCTACTCCGCTTTTGGTGGATTGATCAGAGGAACACGAACAACACACGGCGGTCAATCCCGGCAAGGGTTGCCGCCGAGGAGAGCTGCTATGTGAGTACAAGTGTCCAAAAGTCCGAATCTTGAGCTAGGTTGCTTTGGGCCTCCTTTTATAGGGCAAGGGGCGACCACAATGGCAAAACAGTCATTATCTATCGATTAGATAGCTAAACAGAGCTATCATACCTAACTATGGCATTTAGGGCAAAATACCATGGTTGCTAGTCTAGGTGGCGCGCGGGGATGCATCCCCGGCAGGCTCTTGCCACCGCTTAGCTGGCTGTTGCTTAGTGTCTTGACACGCCTCTAGACAGGTGTCAACTGGGCATAATTCATCTTCTGGTGTGTCACCACGTGCTTAGCGAGAGCCACTTAGCCACCCGAGGGCTCGACACCGCATCGACAAGCGACTGGCGTTGTGATGCGGTGGAGCGGTGGCCGATCGGCTCACGCCTGCCGGGAGACGGCTTGCCGTGTCTTCTTGATGATGCGCGTGCCTTGGTCCCTGGCAGGCACCGGGGACACGGTTGGCGTGCCCTGGACCCCTCCTAGGCTGTTGCGTTGGTCTTGCCGGCGTTGCTTGGCCTTTTGTAGGTTGCTACTGCCGGAGTCTGGGTCTTGATGCTTTCTTGGTTATGTGGTAGCTTTTCCTGGCGGGTTCAGGCCATGAAAGCGGGAGGCTTATCGTCCGTGCACAAGTCAGGGGAAATAAACACCCCTGTTTGTGTACCCCGACAGTATTCTACCCAAATTTATTGATTCCACACAAGGGGAGCCAAATAATATTTATTGGTCTTAGTAGTTGAGTTTTCAATTCAACCACACCTGGGATATCATCTGTAGCAAAAGTTTAGTAGCACAACAAAATAGTAATAGGAACGGTAACAGTAACAACAACAGTTTAGTAGTGATTGTAAAAACAGTAGCAACAATAGTAACTTAGCAAGAATCAATATGTGAAAAGCATAGGCATTGGATCGGTGATGGATACGTATATTTATTGGATAACATTCATCATGTAAGAGTTACACACCAAAGCGACCCAGAACTAGCTCCAATCCATCAATGTAATGTAGGCATGTATTTTGTATATAGTCATATGTTTTTATAATAAGAACTTGCATGCCATCTTTTGTCCTACCCTCCCGTGGCAGCGGGGTCTATAAGGGAACTAAGCGATATTAAGGCATCCTTTTAGTAGAGAACCAAAACAAAGTATTAACACATAGTGAATACATGGACTCCTCAAACTACGACAATCACCGGAAAGAATCCCAATTATTGTCACCTTGGGGTATGCGGATAATAACACGTAATAGGTGCATACAACTCGCAAGATAGGATCCAAACGACTCTCATATATATGAAAACATAATATGTTCAGATCTGAAATCATGGCACTCGGGCCCTAGTGACAAGCATTAAGCATAGCAAAGTCATAGCAACATCAATCTCGGAACATAGTGGATACTAGGGATCAAGCCCTATCAAAATAACTCGATTACATGATAAATATCATCCAATCTCATCACCGTCCATCAAGCCTATGAAGGAATTACTAACTCCCGGTGGTGAGCATCATGGGGGTGTTGATGGAGAAGGGTTGGTGATGACGATGGCGACGAAACCCCCTTTCTGGAGCCCCAAACGGACTCCAGATCAGCCCTCCCATGGAAGAACAGGAGGTGGCGGCGGCTCCGTCTCGTAAAGCACGATGAAATCTTCTCTCCCATTTTTTTTCTTAGGGAATAAGAATTTATAGGCTTGGAATTAGGGTCGGCGGAGCCACATGGGCCTCTCAAGGTAACAGGGTGTGCCCTGTTGCCTTGGTGGCAACTGGTGCCCTCCTCCGGTGGTTCTTCACTCCAGTATTTTTCATATATTCAAAAAAAATCTCCAAAAAGTTTCGTCCAATTACGAGAACTTTTATTTCTGTACAAACACATCACCATCGTAGTTCTACTAAAAACAGCGCCAGTCCGGGTTAGTTTCATTCAAATCATGCAAATTAGAGTCCAAAACAAGAAAAAGGTGTTTGGAAAAGTAGATACGTTGGAGAAGTATCACTGGTTTCTATAGAAGATTCATTAAAGATTTCTCAAAGATTTCTAGGCCACTAACAAATCTTCTTCAAAAGGATATTCCGTTTGTTTTTATGATGATTGTGTAGAAGCCTTCGAAATACTTAAAAAGGCTTTAATTTCTGCACCTATTGTTCAACCGCCTCATTGGAAGTTACTATTTGAAATTATGTTGATGCTAGTAATTATGTTGTTGGTGCTATTCTAGGGCAAAGAGTAGACAAGAAATTAAATGTTATTCATTATGCTAGTAAGACTCTAGACAGTGCTCAAAGAAATTATGCTACTACTGAGAAATAATTTTTAGAAGTTATGTTTGCATGTGATAAGTTTGACCTTATATTGTTGATTCTAAAGTTACTATTTAGACCGATCATGCTGCTATTAAATACCTAATGGAAAAGAAAGATGCTAAGACCATATTAATTTGGTGGGTTCCTTTACTTCAAGAGTTTGACTTGCATATTATTGATAGAAAGGGAATTCAAAATCCTGTAGCAGATAATTTGTCTTTGATGGAAAATGTTCTTGATTACCCACTAATACTTGTAAACTGTGTTGGGATTTTCCTCGAAGAGGAGAGGAGATGCAGCACAGTAGAGATAAGTATTTCCCTCAGTGAGAACAAAGGTTATCGAACCAATAGGAGGACCACGCAAATTCCCATCTTCAGCACCTACACACAAAAGAGCACGCACTTGCACCCCAACGCGGGCAAGAGGGTTGTCAAGCCCCTTGAACTCGTTACTTGCAAGCGATAAGTAGTGATAGATAGATAATATAAATATAAAATAAAATAACAGTAAATAAATGGCAGCAATATTTTTGGTGTTTTTGTAATATATATTTTTGTGACGACCCGAGGGCCATAGTTTACGCTAGAGGCTTCTCTCTCGAATAAAGCATATGGTGGGTAAACAAATTACTGTTGAGCAATTGATAGAAAAGCGCATAGTTATGCAATATTTATTCACGACAATGATTATGTATATAGGCATCACTTCCATAAACAAGTAGACCGACTCCTGCCTGCATCTACTAGTATTACTCCACCCATCGACCACTATCCAACATGCATCTAGAGTATTAAGTAAAAACAGAGTAATGCTTGGAGCAAGATGACATGATGTAGACAAAGTAAATCCAATAAATATGAACAAACCCCATCATTTCCCCCTTAATGGAAGTAATACGATACGTGTCATGTGCCCTTCTGTCACGAGGATCTAGCACCGCAAGATTAAACCCATCACAACACACCATCCCGCTGAAGATAAATCAATCTAGTTGGCCAAACCAAATCGATAGATCAAAGAGAAATAAGAAGCTATGACAATCAAGCATATAAGAATTCAGTAGAGACTTAATATATTTTTATGAATAATCTGAACATGAACCCACAATTCATCGGATCCCAACAAACACACCACAAAGATGGATTACATCGGATAGATCACCGCGGGAATCGAGGTGAACTTTGTATTGAAGATCAAAGAGAGAGGGAGAGAGAGAGAGATCTAGGTACTAGCTATGGACCCGTAGGTCTGTGGTAAACTACTCACACATCATCATGGAGGCAGCAAGGTTCATGTAGAGGCCCTCCATGATAGATCCCCCTCCGGCAGGGAACCGAAACAGGGCTCGAGATGGCCTCCCATAGGAACAGAGACTTGCAGCGGCGGAAAAAGTATTTTGGCTGGCTCTCGGGTGTTTTCCCGATTTTAGAGAATATATAGGGGAGGAATTAGGCCAGGAGGTGTCGGGAGGTGATCCCAAGCCATTAGGGCGCGCCCTGTTGGCATGGCACCACCCCATGTGGCCTACGGTCTCCCTCCAAAGCTTCCAGGTCTTATTTTTGTCCAGAAAAAAACATCAAAAAGTTTCGGGGCATTTGGACTTCGTTTAGTACAGTATTCCTGAAAGGCCAAAAAACAAGCAAAAACATCAACTGGCACTGGGCACTAGGTTAATAGGTTAGTTCACAAAAATGATATAAAATAGCTATAAATGCATATACAGTATCCAAGAATGATAATATAGTAGCATGGAACAATTAAAAGTTATAGATACGTTGGAGACGTATCAGCATGCCCAAGCTTAATTCCCACTCGTCCTCGAGTTGGTAAATGATAAAAATAGAATTTTTGATGCAACATGCTACCCAACATGTAATCTATTTTAGGTATGATCTTTGAGAAATGATGAACTAATAAACATCAATATAGTAATACCCGTAAACATAAGCAACATAATCATTAACTTCCAAAATATACGATCCTTAAAGAAGGTTACTCCCCACTCATTTTATCATATTAGCATGGCATGACTCCGTCTTCACCACATAAGTATAAATCATGAGCTCCAAATTGTCAAGTCAGGTAATTGGATCGTACTTATAACGCAGTTTAGCATTTTCAACCTCACTGAATGCATGAGCGTGAACCATGGATGTAGCATATAAGTGGAATAGAATATGGTGATAGATATAAAAAGGAGTCAAAGTGGAAAGAAAGTCTCGCATCAACTAGGCGTATCAACGGGCTATGGAGATGCCCATCGATAGATATCAATGCGAGGAGTAGGGATTTCCATGCAACAGATGCACTAGAGCTATAAGTGTATGAAAGCTCAATGGAAGCTAAGTGGGTGTACATCCAACTTGCTTGCTCATGAAGACCTCGGGCATTTGAGGAAGCCCATCATGGTAATATACAAGCCAAGTTCTATAATGAAAAATTCCCACTAGCATATGAAAGTGACAACTTAGGAGACTCTCTATATGAAGAACATGGTGCCACTTTGAGGCACAAGTGTGGTAAAGGATATTAGCGAAGTCCCTTTTCTCTTTTTCTCTCATTTTTTCTTTTTTTCTTTTTTCCTTTTCTCTTTTTTCCTTTCCCTTTTTCTTTTTCTCTTTTTTTCTTTTTTCTTCGTGGGCTCATTTGCCCCCCCCCCATTTTTTTCATTTTTCGTCCGAAGCTCATCCCGACTTGTGGGGGAATCATTACTCCATGATCCTTTCCTCACTAGGACAATGCTCTAATAATGATGATCATCACACTTTTATTTACTTAAAACTCGATATAACAACTCAATGATGAAAAATAAATGACTCTATATGAATGCCTCTGGAAATGTACCAGGATGTGTAATGATCTAGCGTAACATGTAAACAATGATGAATGGTGGTTGTGCCACAAATATGATGTCAGCTACATGATCATGCAAGGCAATATAATGATGAACACACAAGTCATGTGATGTAACGGTGGAAGTTGCATGGCAATATATCTCGGAATGTCTATGAAAATGCCATAATAGGTAGGTATGGTGGCCAGTTTGAGGAAGATATAAGGAGGCTTATGTGTGATACAGTGGGTAAGGATGCACCGTCGAAAGCTACACCTATCCTCGAGGTGAGAACGGGGAATGCACGGTACCGAAGAGGCTAGCAATATACAAAAAGGCGAGTGTGCTTACATCCATGGATTCACATTAGTCATAAAGAACTCATATACTTATTGCAAAGCCTTATTAGCTCTCTCGAAGCAAAGTACTACCGCATACCCCTAGGGAGGAGGTTGGGAGGAGTTAACTATCGTGTGCCTCCGACCCGAACATCACTCGGATTTCAACAAGGAATAAGAATGCTCACACATCATCATCACGCTATAACCACTATTTAGATGAGTGTCAGTGTACATAGAAACATGGTATCCATTACCCAGACTTGTGTGCGGGCGGCTCCCTGGGGCCGGCAAGATTTAGTCAGGCCTTGGAGTCGAAGACAGCAGTAATCAAGAAGATAGAAAGCCAAGGGCTGACACTGGCGCCCCGACAAGATCTTGCCGGGCGACTCACAGCCCCGACAAGCCTCGCGCCCGGCAAGCCCCTCTCACTGTTCTAGCGCGCCACCCCAGGGCAACTACCAGCTTGTCTTTTAGCTTTTGTTCCTCTGGGTGCGTGGCGAACGCTGACGACGCGATGGGCTAAGGCGGTTCGATGGGATGGCCCCTTTGTTCCATCCCAAGGCAGGGCAGGTATACCTAACAGGAGCATTGAATGCCCTTGTCCTAGCCCGTCAGTATTAGGTATGATAAGCACTGTAGATACCTTGACACCTCATGTATTTACTGTGCTGCCACCCTTTTGTACTTTGCCACTGTTGGTGACCCCTTCGAGAGTATAAAAGGAGGCCCAAGGCATAGCTACAGGGGGGATCGGATCTTGGCTGGCCGTTCTGCAAGTGTAGCTGCTAGTTACTGTAGCGCTCCAAGAACTCAGCCTAAACACATCCAATACAACCAAAGCAGGAGTAGGGTTTTACGCATCTTTGCGGCCCGAACCTGGGTAAAATTCCCCTGCGTGTTGATCACTCGATCTGCTCTCTGTGTGATCTCTCTCCCCGCCGAACCGTAAAAGGGATCCCCGTGATCCCATATGTGTCGTTTCTCCGACAATGAGCAACAAGTAACATGCTTTAACTACCAATATTTCTACTAACCAACAATCATGTACTCATGCCCTTTCATATTACTACAACAATCATTAACCCACAATCTCTCTTATATGTTGAGGTACATGAAGGTTTTGATTATATACTCATTAAACCCATGCAAATTACTGTTACTATTTATTAGACTCTCAAACAAATTTAAGTGAAGCACGAGAGTTCAATTATTTCTATAAAATCTATACGCCACCGTGCTCTAAAAGATATAAGTGAAGCACTAGAGCAACTGCTTAGCTCAAAAGATATAAGTGAAGCACATAGAGTATTCTAACAAATCATGATGAACATGTGTCTCTCTCAAATAGGTGTGTCCAGCAAACAATGATTGTGGCAAACCAAAAATAAATAAAACTATAATACACGACGCTCCAAGCAAAACACATATCATGTGATGAATAAAAATATAGCTCCAAGTGACATACCGATGGAATGGAGATGAAAAAGGGGATACCTTCCGGGGCATCCCCAAGCTTAGGCTCTTGCCGCTCCTTATTCCTTCATCCATCGTGATCGCACCCAAAACTTAAAAACTTCAGCACACAAAACTCAACAGAAAACTCGTGAGCTCCGTTAGTATGATAGGTAAATCAAAAACTTTAGGTACTGTTATAAATTGATTCATATTTTATTATTGCATAAGGTACTTATTCTAACTTCTCCATGGCTTATACCCCCCGATACAATCCATAGCATCATCAAAACAAGCAAACTATGCAAGCAAAAACAGAATTTGTCCAAAACAGAACAGTCTGTAATGATCTGCACAAACACCATACTCATGTAACTCCAAAAATTCTGAAAAATAGGAAAACCTGGGGAATTTGCAAACCAATACTGTGTAAAACATTCAGATAAAAAATACATTCCGGTAAAATCAGAGAAATTCTGCAATGGACGCAAAAGTTTATGTTTTTGCACCGTATCAATTCTACTATCTTCCAAATCAATCCCAAAGGATTTACTTGGCACAAACACTAATTAAAACATAAAAACATAATCATTATATCAGAAATAATCATGTAAACATACCAAGACAGAAAGTAAAAAAAATAACTATTGGGTTGCCTCCCAACAAGCGCTATTGTTTTATGCCCCTAGCTAGGCATAATGCATAGTATCAAGTGTTGTCATCCTTGACACTCAGTCCATAGGTGGCCCTCATAATATATTCATAAGGTAGTTTAATTCTATTTCTAGGGAAGTGTTCCATCCCTTTCTTTAGTGGGAATTGGAATCTTATGATCCCTCCTTCATATCACTAATAGCACCTATAGTTCGTAAGAAAGGCTTACCAAGTATTATTGGACAATACGGATTGCATTCAATATCAAGCACAATGAAATCCATGGTCACATAATTTCTATTAGCAAGAATGAGCACATCATTTATTCTACCCAATGGTTTCTTAATAGTGGAATCCGCTAGGTGCAAGTTAAGGGAACATTCATTTATGTCGGTGAGACCTAGCACATCACATAAATATTTCGGTATAGTGGAAACGCTAGCACCAAGATCAGACAATGCATTTCATTCATATTCTTTAACATTTACTTTAATAGTAATTTCCCACTCATCATGCAACTTTCTAGGAATAGAAACTTCTAACTCAAGTTTTCCTTCACGAGCCTTTAGCATAGCTTCTACGATATGTAGTAAAAGCCTTATTTTGTTCATAGGCATTGGGTGAGATAATTATGGATTGCAGCAAGGAAATACATTCTACTACAAAGAAATTATCATAATTAAAGTCCTTCTGATCCAAGATAGTGGGTACATCACTAGCTAAAGTTTTGACATCTCCAAACCCACTCTTTTCATTTTTATCGTTAAGATCATCACCCTCCGAGCAAATGGGACGCCATCTACTTAAAGTTGACTCATCTCCAGTCCCTTTATCATCTATTTTCAGAAAAGTAAACAAAGATTCAATGGGAGAAGTACCAATCATTTTAATATCTTCATCATGATTACGGTAAAATCGGGAGGAAGCGCATTTTCTAAGAATTCTCGCTTAGCTCTCAACCTAGCGGTCCTCTCCTTACATTAATTAATAGATATTTGTATGGATTTAATAGACTCATTAATATCATGCTTGGGTGGCAAAGATTTACTTTTAAGAGTTTACACATCATGAGCAATCCTATCCACGTTTCTAGCCATATTGTCAACTTTATGCAATTTTTCTTCTACCATAGGGTTGAAAATATTTTGAGAACTAATAAAATATTTAGTGGTGTTATCAAGATCAGTAAGTATCCTATTATTATTGTTGGACCAAATTCCATAGGAATTACCATAAGAGTTGCCATAATTATTAGAGGAATTATCGGGATACGACATAGCATTGAAATTACCTCTATAAGAATTATTGTTGAAATTATTTTGCGAGACAAAGTTCACATCAATAGCATCATTTATTTCGCTCAATCGAAGTAGAAAATGTAATATCATCAGGATCAACTTGAGCATTCTTGTTTGCAATCATATTCATAAGAGCATCCATTTTATCACTCAAAGTACTAATTTCTTCAACGGAATTTACTTTCTTACCACTTGGAGCTCGTTCGGTGTGCCATTGAGAATAATTTGTCATGATATTGTCCAGAAGTTTGGTGGCCTCTCCTAATGTCACCTCCATAAAGGTACCACCTGCAGCAGAATCTAGAAGGTTTCTAGACACAAAGTTCAGTCCAACATAGAAATTTTGTATAATCATCCATAAGTTTAAGCCATGAGTGGGACAATTTCTAAGCATCATTTTCATTCTCTCCCATGCTTGTGCAACATGTTCTTGCTCATATTGTTTAAAATTCAAAATTTGGTTTCGGAGAGATAAAATTTTAGCGGGAGGGAAAATCTTGGCAATAAAGGCATCTTTACACTTATCCCATGTTCCAATACTATTGAGAGGCAAGGATGAAAACCAAGTTTTAGCTTTATCTCTTAGTGAAAAAGGAAATAATTTAAATTTAACCACATTATTATCCATGTCCTTTTTCTTTTGCATATCACATAATTCAACAAAGCTATTAAGATGCGAAGCGGGATACTCATTAGGACATCCCGAAAATTGTTCTTTCATAACGAGATTTAGCAAAGCGGCATTAATATCGTAAAACTCCGCACTAATGGAGGGTGGTATTGGAGTAATAACAAAATCATTATTATTAGTAATTGAGAAATCACACAACTTAGTAGTATCTTGAGACATGGTGACGAATCAAGTAAACTAGCAAGCAAACGGGTAAGCTAGATAGTAAACTAGATAACTAAGCAAAGAAGCAAATAGAAATATTTTTGTATTTTTATTTTTATATAAAGTAAAATATAACAGCAAATAAAAACTAGAACAAGTGAATGATAATTTGTGTGAAGGTACTTGATAAGAATTTGGTGATATTCCCCGGCAACGGCGCCATAAATTCTTCCTGCGACTTTGTAAACTACGTTGGGATTTTCCCTGGAGAGTAGAGGAGATGCAACACAGTAGAGATAAGTATTTCCCTCAGTGAGAACCAAGGTTATCGAACCAATAGGAGGACCACGCAAATTCCAGTCTTCAGCATCTACACACAAAAGAGCACGCACTTGCACCCAACGCGGGCATGAGGGTTGTCAAAACCCTTGAACTCGTTACTTGCGAGCGATAAGTAGCGATAGATAGATAATATAAATATAGAATAAAATCGCATTGAATAAATGGCAGCAATATTTTTGGTGTTTTTGTAATATTTTTTTGAAGACCCAGGGGCCATAGTTTTCACTAGAGGTTTCTCTCTCGAATAAAGCATACGATGGGTAAACAAATTATTGTTGGGCAATTGATAGAAAAGCGCATAGTTATGCAATATTTTTCACGGCAATGATCATGTATATAGGCATCACATCCATAAAAAAGTTTACCGACTCCTGCCTGCATCTACTAATATTACTCCAGCCATCGACCGCTATCCAACATGCATCTAGAGTATTAAGTAAAAACAGAGTAATGCTTGGAGCAAGATGACATGATGTAGACAAAGTAAATCGAATCAATATGAATAAACCCCATCCTTTTCCCCTTAATGGCAGTAATAGAACACGTGTCATGTCCCCTTTTGTCACAAGGATTGCGTACCATAGGATTAAACCCATCACAACACACCACTCCCGCTGAAGATAAATAAATCTAGTTGGCCAAACCAAACCGATAGATCGGAGAGCAATACGAAGCTATAACAATCATGCATATAAGAATTCAGTAGAAACTCAATATATTTCCATGAATAATTTGAACATAAACCCACAATTCATCGGATCCCAACAAACATGCCGCAAAGAAGGATTACATCGGATAGATCACTGCGGGAATCACGGTGAACTTTGTATTGAAGATCAGAGAGAGAGAGAGAGAGAGAGAGAGAAAGAGATCCATCTAGGTACTAGCTATGGACCCGTAGGTCTATGGTTAACTACTCACACATCATCATGAAGGCAACAAGGTTGATGTAGAGGCCCTCCGTGATCGATCCCCCCTCCGACAGGGCTCCAGATGGCCTCCCATCGGAACAAAGACTTGCGGCAGCAGAAAACGTATTTTGGTTGGCTCTCGGGTGTTTCCCAGATTTTACAGAATATATAGGGGAGGAATTAGGTCAGGAGGCATCGGGAGGTGGTCCCAAGCTATCAGGACGCGACCACCAAATGGGCACGCCCTGTGGCTTGGCACCACCCCGTGTGGCCTCCGGTCTCCTTCCGAAGCTTCGAGGTCTTATTTTTGTATAGAAAAAATCATCAAAAAGTTTCAGGGCATTTGGACTTCGTCTGGTACAGTATTCTTGAAAGGCCAAAAAACAAGCAGAAAACAACAACTGGCACTGGGCACTAGGTTAATAGGTTAGTTCACAAAAATGATATAAAATAGCATAAAATGCATATAAACTATCTAAGAATGATAATATAGTAGCATGAAACAATAAAAAATTATAGATACGTTGGAGATGTATCAACATCCCTTATACTTGTGATCTGCATTGGGTTTTCTGTGAAGAGGAACGGGTAATTGCAGCACAAAGTGAGTAAGTATTCCCCTCAGTTATGAAACCAAGGTTTATCAAACCAATTGGAATATCAATCCTCAACCATCTTCAGCGGCTGCACACAAAAGAGCAAACAACTTGCACCCGACGTGGGCAAGAGGGTTGTCAATCCCCTTGATCTCGTTATTTGCAAGCGAATGAGTTGTGTAGATAATTGTAAATAATTGTAAATTGCAAAATAAAATAAAAGGTAAATAAAGACAACAAGGTAATAGTAGCATTTGTAAATTTATAAGTGAATAGACCCGGGGGCCATAGTTTTCCCTAGCGACATCTCTCATCTAGGCAACATACGGTGGGTAACAAATTACTGTTGGGCAATTGATAGAAAAGCTGATAGTTATGCGATTTTCATGACAAGGATCATGTGCATATAGGCATCACATCCATAAACAAATAGGCCGACTCCTGCCTGCACCTATTACTATTACTCCATTCATCGACCGCTATCCAGCATGCATCTAGATTATTAAGTAAAACAGAGTAATGAATGGAGAACGATGACATGATGTAGACAAAGTAAGCTCAAGCAATATGAATAAACCCCATCGTGTTATGCTTAGTAGAAACAACACAAAGACGCAAATTGACCCCTTTTGTCACTGGGATATAGAAACTCGTCAGGTTGAACCTACCACAACGCACCCCTCCCACTGAAGATTGATCAATCTACTTGGCCAAAGCACATCGATAGATCGGAGAGAATTACGAATCTGTAATGATCATGCAAATAAGAATCTTAATATTCAGAGGTGACTCAAATACTTTTCATGAATAATCTGAACATAAACCCACAATTCATCAAATCCCAACAAACACACCGCACAATAGGATTACATTGGATAGATCAAAGCAAAGATGCGATGATCATTGTATTGAAGATCAAGAGATGGAGAGATTGCCATCTAGGTACTAGCTATGGACCCATAGGTCTGTGGTGAACTACTCACACATCATCATGAGGGCAGCAAGGTTGATGAAGAGGCCCTCCGTGATCGATCCCCACTCCGACAAGGTGCCGGAATGGAGCTCCAGATGGCCTCACGACGAAATAGAGACTTGCGGCGTAAAAAGGGTTTCGGGACTGCATCCAGGGTTTTCACGATATATGAGAATTTATATGCCAGAGAACGAGGTCGGGAGAGCCGCCAGGGGCCCACAAGCCATCAGGACGCCCCGCCAGGGCCCCTATTGGCTTGTGGGGCCTTGGTGTGGCCCCCAGCCTTCTTTCGAATCTCCGAGGTCTTCTTTTGGTCCAGAAAAAATCATCAAAAAGTTTGTTGGCAATTGGACTTCGTTTGGTATTGTAAACCTGAGATGTGAAAAACATGCAGAAAACAACAACTGGCACTGGGCACTGGGTCAATTGATTAGTGCTCAAAAATATTATAAATTGGTAAATAAAGACCCAAAAAGTATCCTAGAATGATAATATATCAGCATGGAACAATAAAAAATTATAGATACATTGGAGACGTATCAAGCATCCCCAAGCTTAATTCCTGCTCGTCCTCGAGTAGGTAAATGATAAAAACAGAATTTCTGATGTGACATGCTACCCATTATGTAATCTTTTGCATGCATGCTCATTGAGAAATTATGAATCAACAAATATTAATATAGCAATACTTATAAGTATAAGAAACAAAATCATCAATCTTTCAAAGTATACGATCCTCAAAGAATGTTTACCCCCCATTCATCTTATTATATTAGCAGGAATGGCTCCATCTTCACCACATCAATACAAATGTCAAGCACCATGGTGTCCAAGTCAGGCAATTGGATCGTACTTTTCAATATGCATCAACTTTTTATTCTTCACGCAATACATGAGCGTGAGCCATTGGACATAGCATTTAGGTGGAATAGAATATGGTGGTAGATATCAAAGGGGTAAAAAAGTGGAGAAGATAGTCTCACATCAACTAGGCGTACCAGCGGGCTATGGAGATGCCCATCGATAGATGTCAATGCAAGGAGTAGGGATTGCCATGCAAATGATGCACTAGAGTTATATGTGTATGAAAGCTCAAATGAAGCTAAGTGGGGTGTGCATCAAACTTGCTCGCGCATGAAGACCTCGGGCATTTGAGGAAGCCCGTCATAGGAATATACAAGCCAGTTTATAATAATGAAAAAGTAATTCCAACTAGCATATGAAAATGACATAACATGAGACTCTCTATACGAGGAACAAGGTGCCACTTTGAGGCACAAGTGTGGTAAAGGATAGTAGCAAAGTCCCTTCTCTCATTTTCTCTCATTTTTTATTCAGAATGGTGGGCTCATTTGTCCTCCCCCATTTTTATTTCCTCATTGGGACAATGCTCTAACAATGATGATCATCACACTTTTATTTACTTACAACTCGATATGAAGAACTGATAGGAAGATATGACTCTATATGAATGCCTCTGGCAGTGTACCAAGATGTGCAATGATCTAGCGTGATATGTATCAAAAATATGATGAACGGTTGGTTTGCCACAAATACTATGTTAGCTCTATATGATCATGCAAAGCAATATGATGATGAACAAACTAGTCATGTGAAGTGACGATGGAATTTGCATGGCAATATATCTCAGAATGGCTATGAAAATGCCATGATAGGTATGGTGGCTGTTTTGAGGAAGATATAATGAGGCTTATGTGCAACAGAGTGTATCATGTCACGGGGTTTGGATGCACCGGCGAAAGTTGCACCGATCCTCAAGGTGAGAACGGGCTATGCACGGTACCGAAGAGGCTAGCAAATATGAGGTGGTGAGATTGCGTATGTCCATGGTTTCACATTAGTCATAAAGAACTCATATACTTACTGCAAAGTTTTATTAGTTTATCACAAATCAAATTACTACTCGCATGCCCCGGGGGAAGAGGTTGGTAGGAGTTAACCATCGCACGCCTCCGACCCGAAACAACACTAGGATTTCAACGAGGAATAGAAATGCTCACACATCATCACCATGCCCCTTTAATTTTTAGACGAACAAGAAGTTAACCTCTCTTAATATCAACACTTCTATGAATAAACAATTATGAAATCACACCTTTTTCATATTACCACATCAATATCATTAACCCAAAATTTCTCTATATGTGCTACATGATGGTTTTGATTATCACTCATTGAATACCTAATATTTTTGGATTAGTATTATGACCCATGCAAATTACCATCACTATTTATTAACTCTCAAACAAATATAAGTGAAGAACGAGAGTGAAATTATTTCTATAAAATCTACATGCCGCCATGCTCAAAAAGATATAAGTGAAGCACTAGAGCAACTGCTAAATAAGTGAAGCACATAGAGTATTCTAACAAATTATGATGAAGGTGTGTCTCTCTTAAATAGGTGTGTTCAGCAAACGATGATTGTGGCAAACTGAAAGTAAAAGCAAACAAAAACAAACGACGCTCCAAGCAAAACTCATATCATGTGATGAATAAAAATATAGCTTCAAGTGACATACCGATGGATTGAGACGAAAGAGGGGATGCCTTCCGAGGCATCCCCAAGCTTAGACGCTTGAGTCTTCCTTAGTATATTAGCTTGGGGTGCCTTGGGCATCCCCAAGCTTAGGCTCTTGCTTCTCCTTATTCCTTTGTCCATCGTGATAACACCCAAAACATGAAAACATCAATCACACAAAACTCAACAAAACTTTATGAGATCCATTAGTATAAGCAACATATTCAATACTTTAGGTACTATTATAAATTGATTCTTATTTCATAATTGCATAATAGGAACTGTATTCTAACTTCTCCATGGCTTATACCCCCCGATACAATCCATAGCATAATCAAAACAAGCAAACTATGCAAGCAAAAACAAAATATGTCTAAACAGACCAGTCTGTATAAATCTGTAGAGAACCTATACTTATGTAACTCTAAAAATTCTGAAAACTTAGTAAAACCTCAAAAATTTGTATAGAAATACGTTTAAAAAAATTCAGATCATTATCACAGTCCAGTAAAAAATGAAAATTCCTGTACTGGAGTCAGAAGTTTCTGTTTTGTTTCAACATCGATTCTACTCATCTTTTGAGTCATCCCAAAGGCTTTACTTGGCACAAACAATAATCTGAACACAAAAACACAATCATTACAGAGGCAATAATCATGTTATAAAAAGCAGAAAGTAAAAAGCAAAAAAATGAAGATAACTATTGGGTTGCCTCCCAACAAGCGCTATTGTTTTATGCCCCTAGCTAGGCATAATGCATAGTTTCAAGTGTTGTCATCTTTGACAATCCACCCATAATTAGCTCTCATGATTGATTCATAAGGTGGTTTAATTCTATTTCTAGGGAATTTTTCCATTCCTTTCTTTGATGGGAATTGGAACCTTATGTTTCCCTCTTTCATGTCAATAATTGCACCTATAGTTCGTAGGAAAGGTCTTCCAAGTGTTATGGGACAAGTAGGATTGCAATCAATATCAAGCACAATAAAATCTACAAGCACATACTTTTTATTTGCAATAATGAGCACATCATTGATCCTACCTAGAGGTTTCTTAATGGTAGAATCCGCAAGAAGCAAGTTAAGGGAACAATCTTCAATATTAGTGAGACCAAGCACATCACAAAGAGATTTAGGAATAGTTGAAACACTAGCACCAAGGTCACACAAGGCATTGCATTCATATTTATCAGTTTTAGCATCAAAATCATCACCCTCCAAGCAAACGGGATGCTTCTCAACTAGAGTTGACTCAGCTCTAGTCCATTTATCATTTATATTCAGAGAAGTAAACAAAGATTCAATAGGAGAAGTACCAATCATTTTAAGATCTTCATCATGATTCCGGTAAAAAACGGGTGGAAGAGCCTTTTCTAAGAATTGCCGCTTAGCTTTCAACGTAACGGTCCTCTCCTTACTTTAATTAATGGATATTTTGATAGATTTAATAGTCTCATTAAAATCATGCTTAGGTGGGAAAGCTTTACTTTTAAGAGTTTCCACATCAAGAGCAATTCTATCCATGTTTTTAGCCAAACATCAAGTACATGCAAATTTTCTTCGACCATAGTGTTGAAAACCTTTTGAGAATTAATAAATTCTTTAATTGTGTTCTCAAGATCAGAGGGTATCCTATTTGAATTTGTAGAAGAATTTCCATAAGAATTTCCATAGTTGTTAGAGGAATTACCTGGGTACGGTCTAGATTTGAAGTTTCCTCTATAAGCATTGTTGTTGAATTATTTCGCGAGACAAAGTTCACATCAATAGCATCATTATTTTTCTCAATCAAAGTAGCCAAGGTCATATCATTGTGATAAACATGAGCATTTTTACTAGCAACCATATTCATAAGAGCATCCACTTTTTCACTCAAAGTAGTGATTTCTTCAACATAATTTACCTTCTTACCGGTTGGAGCTCTTTCGGTATGTCGTTGAGAATAATTTGTCATAATGTTGTCCAGAAGTTTTGTTGCCTCTCCAAAGGTCACATCCATAAAGGTACCACCTGCAGCAGAATCTAGAAGATTTCTAGACACAAAGTTTAGTCCAGCATAGAAGTTTTGGATAATCATCCACAAATTTAAGCCATGAGTGGGACAATTTCTTATCATCAATTTCATTCTCTCCCAAGATTGTGCGACATGCTCTGGATCTTGCTGTTTAAAATTCATTATTTTATTTCTAAGGGAGATGATTTTAGCAGGAGGAAAATACTTGGCAATAAAAGCATCTTTACACTTATCCCATGTTCCAATACTATTATGAGGTAAAGATGAAAACCAAGCTTTAGCTTTATCTCTTAGTGAAAAAGGAAATAATTTTAATTTCACAATATCATTATCCATATCCTTTTTATTTTGCATATTACATAATTCAACAAAGGTATTAAGATGTGACGCGGGATCCTCATTAGGACTTCCCGAAAATTGATCCTTCATGACAAGATTTAGCAATGCAACATTAATATCAAAAGCCTCCGCACTAGTGGCGGATGGTATAGGAGTAATAATAAAATCATTGTTATTAGTATTTGAGAAGTCACACAACTTAGTAGTGTCTTGAGACATGGTGACCGAACAAGCAAAGTAACAAGCAGGACAAGTGAACTAGCAAGTAAAACGAGCAAAGGAGTAAACTAGTAACAAGCAAAGATAAATAATTTTGTATTTTTGATTTTTATGAAACAAACTAAATAAAACATCAAATAAAAATATAAACAAGTGAATGAAAATTTGTGTGAAGTTACTATAGTTGATGATGATATTCCCCGGCAACGGCGCCAAAAATCCTTCCTGATACTTGTGATCTGCGCTGGGTTTTCCGTGGCGAGGAACGGGTAATTGCAGCAGAAAGTAGGTAAGTATTTCCCTCAGTTATGAAACCAAGGTTTATCAAACCAATAGGAATATCAATCCTCAACCGTCTTCAGTGGCTGCACACAAAAGAGCAAACAACTTGCAACCAATGCGGGCAAGAGGGTTGTCAATCCCCTTGATCTTGTTATTTGCAAGCGAATGAGTTGTGTAGATAATTGTAAATAATTGTAAATTGCAAAATAAAATAAAAGGTAAATAAAGGCAGCAAGTTAATAGTAGCGTTTGTAAATTTATAAGTGAATAGACCCGGGGGCCATAGTTTTCCCTAGCGGCATCTCTCATGTAGGCAACATACGGTGGGTAACAAATTACTGTTGGGCAATTGATAGAAAAGCGGATAGTTATGCAATTTTCATGACAATGATCATGTGTATATAGGCATCACATCCATAAAAAAATAGGACGACTCCTGCCTGCACCTATTACTATTACTCCACTCATCGACCGCTATCCAGCATGCATCTAGAGTAGTAAGTAAAGCAAAGTAATGCATGGAGAACGATGAAATGATGTAGACAAAGTAAACTCAAGCAATATGAATAATCCCCATCGTGTTATCCTTAGTAGCAACAACGCAAAGACGCCACTTGTCCCCTTCTGTCACTGGGATATAGAAACTCGTCAGGTTGAACCTACCACAACGCACCCCTCCCACTAGATCAATCTACTTGGCCAAAGCACATCGATAGATCGGAGAGAATTACGAAGCTATAATGATCATGCAAATAAGAATCTTAATATTCAGAGGTGACTCAAATACTTTTCATGAATAATCTGAACATAAACCCACAATTCATCGTATCCCAACAAACACATCGCACAATAGGATTACATTGGATAGATCAAAGCAAAGATGCGATGATCATTGTATTGAAGATCAAGAGATAGAGAGATTTCCATCTAGGTACTAGCTATGGACCGGTAGGTCTATGGTGAACTACTCACACATCATCATGAGGGCAGCAAGGTTGATGAAAAGGCCCTCCGTGATCGATCCCCCCTCCGGCAGGGTGCCGGAACGGAGCTCCAGATGGCCTCGCGACGGAACAGAAACTTGCGGCGGCGTAAAAAGGGTTTCGGGACTGCCTCCAGGGTTTTCACGATATATGAGAGTTTATACGCTAGAGAACGAGGTCACAAGAGCCGCCAGGGGCCCACAAGCCATCACTGCGCCCCTCCAGTGCGCGCCCTGTTGGCTTGTGGGGCCCTAGTGTGGCCCCCAGCCTTCTTCCGAATCTCCCAGGTCTTCTTTTGGTCCAGAAAAAATCATCAAAAAGTTTCATGGCAATTGGATTTTGTTTGGTATTATAAACCCGAGATTTGAAAAACATGCAGAAAACAACAACTGGCACTGGGCACTGGGTCAATACGTTAGTCCTCAAAAATATTATAAATTGGTAAATAAAGACCCAAAAAGCATCCTAGAATGATAATATATCAGCATCAAATAATCAAAAATTATAGATACGTCGAAGACGTATCAATCCCCAAGCTTAATTCCTGCTCGTCCCCGAGTAGTTAAATGATAAAAACCAATTTTTTGATGTGACATGCTACCCAACATGTAATCTCTTTTAGGTATGATCTTTGAGAAACGATGAACTAATAAACATCAATATAGTAATATCCATAAACATAAGCAACGTAATCATTAATTTCCAAAATATATGATCCTTAAAGAACAAACTCATTTTATCATATTAGCATGTCATGCCTTCGTCTTCACCGCATAAGTACAAATCATGAGCACCACGGTGTCAAATCAGGTAATTGGATCGTACTTCTAACGCGCTTAAGCATTTTCAACTTCACTCAATACATGAGCGTGAACCATGGATATAGCATATGGGTGCAATAGAGTATGGTGGTACAGATGAAAAGGAGTCAAAGTGTAAAGAAAGTCTCGCATCAACTAGGCAGGGCAACGGGCTATGGATATGCCCGTCAATCTATATCAATGCGAGGAGTAGGGATTGCCATGCAAAAGATGCACTAGAGCTATAAGTGTATGGAAGCTCAACGGGAGATAAGTGGGTGTGCATCCAACTTGCTTGCTCATGAAGACCTCGGGCATTTGAGGAAGCCCATCATCGGAATATACAAGCCAAGTTATATAATGAAAAATTCCACTAGTATATGAAAATGACAACTCATGGGACTCTATATATGAAGAACATGATGCTCCCTCTAAGCACAAGTGTGGAAAAAGAAATAGTAGCACCGCCCCTTCTCTCTTTCTCTTATTTATTTTTTTATTTTTCTTTTTCTTTTTTTCCTTTTCATTTTATTTTTTTCTTTTTCTTTTTTTCTTTTTTTCCTTTTTTATTTTTTTATTTTTTGTCCGGAGTCTCATCCTGACTTGGGGGGAATCATAGTGTCCATCATCCTTTCCTCACTAAGACAATGCTCTAATAATGACGATCATCACGCTTTTATTTACCTACAACTCGATATTACAACTCAATAAAGATATACAAAATGACTCTATATGAATGCCTCTGGCGATGTATAAGGATGTGCAATGATCTAGCTTAACATGTAATAATGATGAACGGTGGCCTTGCCACGAATACTATGTCAGCTACACGATCATGCAAAGCAATATCATGATGAACACACAAGTCATGTGATGGAACGGTGGAAGTTGCATGGCAATATATCTCGGTATTGCATAATTTTCAGATCTGTTTACAAATCTGAAAATTATGCTATACTTAAATATTTCTATGAGAATTATGAATACAAGGCCTATATTGATAAATTTATTGAGAAAGTCTCTGCTGCCCAAGAAGAGACTAATATTTAGCTGAAATCTATGGAAGAAGATATTGCTGAAACTATGAGCTCATTAGATGAAAAGATGAGAAGGAGAGCGAAGAACAAAAGGAGGAAGAGAAGATTAGCTACCTGTGCCCACCTTATAACGAGAGTAACTCTTTAACTCATACATTGTTTAATTTCCCTTCATGCTTATCGAATGACGAATGTTATGATAATTGCTATGATCCCTTGGATTTGTTTGAAATATCCCTTTGTAATGAACTTGATGCTTGCTATGCTTGTGGCCATGATGCCAATATGAATGATGCTGATGAAGATGAACTTGCCATAGTTCCTTATGTTAAGCATGAAATTGTTGCTATTGCACCCAGACATGATAGTCCTATTATCTTTTTGAATTCTCCCAACTACACCATATCGGAGAAGTTTGCGCTTATTAAAGATTATATTGATGTGTTCCATTTTACTATTACACATGATGATTTTAATGGATATAATATGCATGTGCTTGCTGCTCCTACTTGCAGTTATTACGAGAGAGGAACCAAATCTTCACCTTCCTATGTTTCCAATACGATAAAATTGCAAGAAACTGCTTATGCTATGTATTGTCCTTTACTTTATGTGAATGAATTGTTATTTTATGACATGCCAATGCATAGGAAGAGAGTTATACTCCATTGTTCTATGTTATATATTGCTTTTTGCTCATTACTAAACTATAAACATTGTTAATTAAAATTGGCTTCAATATCTCGGGATACGGGTGGATAAATTACTTGAGCACTATATTCCTAGCTTAATGGTGAAAGGATCGATATGGTTGACTAGAGGGGGGTGAATAGGCAACTACCAATTTTAACTAATCTTTATAAAATTAGGTATAGCAACAAATAGGTTGTCGAGACATGCAACTAGGTGATCAACCTATATGATGCTAACAACAATAACAACACAAGCAAGCAAATAATATACGGTAGGTAAAGCTTGCAAAAAGTAAAGGTAAGAAGTAACCACGAGTGGAACCGATGAAGACGAGGATGTGTTACCGAAGTTCCTTCCCTTTGAGGGGAAGTACGTCTCCGTTGGAGCGGTGTGGAGGCACAATGCTCCCCAAGATGCCACTAGGGCCACCGTATTCTCCTCACGCCCTCACACAATGCAAGATGCCGTGATTGCACTAGTGGTGCACTTGGAGGCAGCAACCGTACCTTTACAAACAAGGTTGGGGAAATCTCCACAACTTAAGTGGAGGCTCCCAACACCACCACGAAGCTTCACCACAATGGAATATGGCTTCGAGGTGACCTCTTCGGTCTAGGGTGCTCAAACACCCAAGAGTAACAAGATCCACAAGGGATTAGTGGGGGGAATCAAATTTCTCTTGGTGGAAGTGTAGATCAAGGCCTTCTCCTCCCAACCCTAGAGCATCAACAAGAATCAATGGCTAGGGAGAGAGATTAGGCAAGCATGAGCATAGGAGCAACAATGGAGCTTTTTGGGAAAAGAGGTAAGTCTCCCTAGAGAAGAAGACCCCCTTATATAGTGGGTGAAAATCTGACCGTTTTCTGCACAAGTCATGCATAAGCGGTATTACCGCTCGGGGGAGCGGTACTTCCGCTTGCACGGAAGTACTCTGCGTCACAGTCAGCTGACAACAGTCAAGGAGGCAGTAGTTCTGCCTGAGCGGTACTACCGCTCCCGCAAGCGGTACTTCCGCTTAATACTGAAGGATACCCAGACCCAGCGAATTGAGGAGGGCAACGCGTCAGTGCTGCTCAGAGTGGTACTTCCACTGCTAACTGCCGCTCAAAATTAGCTTGAGTGCCGAAGACATCAGGAGCTAAATATAAGCGGAAGTGGAGCCGGAAGGGGAGGGCGGCAGTACCGCCCAAGCGGTACTACCGCGCCGCCCTCAGCGGTACTTCCGCTCAAAATAGACAGGACCACCCGAGGAACCCAGAGAGCAAACATAAGCGGTAGTAGCCCGGTACCGCAGGGTGGCACTACCGCTGGAGCGGTACTACCGCCCATAGGAGCGGTACTTCCGCTTATGTTATGATTTAGGGTCCTATGGCAGGGAGCAACTCCATTGTGCCGGGAAAGAGGGGAAGATGCAGATGTGTACGTGATTGATTCTCCCAACCTTTCCAAATGCGGACCCCCTCTTGATAGTATGGATTTTCCTATGACTCAAGTCCACCAACACTAAATCAATAGGAAAACGTCATCTTCTCTTTTAACAACTGAGGGGTTCAATAACCATCTCGTGCCACCTGATAATCTTTGAAAGCTCAATGCACACGATTAGTCCGCAAGGGTACTGTCATCAACCACCAAAACTGCTTAGGGAAAATTATGCTTTTACAATCTCCCCCTTTTTGGTGGGTTGATGATAACACAGGATTTGCCAATATAAGATAAGCAGTAGGACTTAGACAAACCCGACATCTACAAAATATAGAAGGACCCCCCCTAGATGTGTGCTCTATTTTAGCATGCCTTTGGAATGCAAAGCGCACACACTAGGATCAACATTCCCCCTATATTTTATAGACACAGCCAAATACTTGCACTACAGAATAAGAGTTATAAGCAAGTAAGCAAGCATAATCTCATAAAGTAACTAATGTAGACATAACAAGATAGGATAGATAGCATGTCTTACACCATACATTAGTACTCACAAGTCTGGACCACATAAACCAAAGCAAGCAAATAAACGAGTTCACGAGAGAGAGAATGCGCAGATAATATAAAACACCCGTGACTCAGCAAAGCCAGCAAATCCCTAAACAATCTCCCCCCTTTGGCATCGAGACACCAAAAGGGGCATATAGGACTAAAACAAGTCAAGGTGATGGTAAGCTCAAAGTGATCAGTCCTCCTCCTCATCATCATCCTCCTCATTAGTGGCAGCAGGTACATCCTCCTCTGACTCAGCCCACTGACAGTGCTTCTGGATACATGCCTCCTCATCAGTAATCCGGTCCTCAGACCCGCTGTCAACTATGAGGCCAATCTTCCTCATAATGATCTTGTCATGGCTGCGAGCCTACTTGGCTGCTAGCTACATGGTGTCTGTGTCAAAACCGGCGGATCTCGGGTAGGGGGTCCCGAACTGTGAGACTAGGAACGATGGTAACAGGAGACGAAGGGGACAAGGTTTTACCCAGGTTCGGGCCCTCCTATGGAGGTAATACCCTACGTCCTACTTGATTATATTGATAGTATGGGGATTACAGAGTTGATCTACCTCGAGATCAAGTAGCTAAAACCCTAGATGAGTTCTGTTATTCTACAATCTAAAACCCTCCGGCTTATATAGACGCCAGGGGTCCCTAGGGTTTACACATGGTCGGTTACACATCGAAGGGATAAACATGCCTATTTACTACTTCAAACGTGGAGGATACGCCACGATTCTAGAAGCTTCCTTTTTGGAGTCTGGGTCTTCCATCAGTCCAATGCCCGGCGAACGGCCCATACAGTCCGGCCTATAATAGATAGGTCGGCCTCCCGACGACCCCTTAAACCAAGACTCCCTCAGTAGCCCCCGAACTAGCCTCCAACGCCAAGAGTCCTAGCTTCGGCTGCTTCATGTGATCAAAGTCTTCGGCTTGCGAGGCGAGTTCCTCCTTTCCAAATAATGACCGGACGGGATAGTTTGGCCTCCGACGACGTGTAGTTTTTCCGATCATAGATCGTCCGAACACCATGAGTAACCGGCCCTACAGGCCAAACGCCAGGGAGTAAATAGTGATTTCTGACAACCTTTCTGACGAAAGGTCACGGCCCGCCACGACCACTAAACCAGTCGTAAAGACTCGATTCGCGGCTCGAGGCCGTTTCCACCAGCACGATCCATCAATGCACAGATCGTCCCCCATTTTACACGGGATATGTTTAATCATGCGCGTATTACGGCACGCACGCCTTGGGAAGCAGAGAGATTCACGGTGCCGTGAAGGGAGGCTAACCAGCAGTAAGCTCAATAAAAGGGAAAGAAAACCCCAAGGCTTATCCGCACTTCCCATTCGCATCCCTGCTTCCCCAATCTCCCGAGCTTCCAGAGCCCAGATATAGGTTTTCCATTCTTCCTCCTCCGAGCTTAGCCATGGCCAGCTCCGGATCCAACGGCAAGTGGTAGGCATCCACAGTCACAGACCAGGACATCCGGGATCTCAAGGACGCCGGCTACCTCCCCGCCAATGTCTTCCACCGCGCTGCGGAGGAGGGCCAAATGATTCCCACCCCCAAACCTGGTGAGAGGGTGGTCTTCCTTCCCCACTTCATCCGAGGATTGAGCTTCCCGCTCCACCCCTTCGTGAGGGGCCTCATGTTCTTCTACGGCCTCGATTTCCACGACGTCCCGCCGAACTCTTTCATGCATATATCGGCCTTCATCATCGTCTGCGAGGCTTTCTTGCGAGTCGAACCACACTTCGGGCTGTGGCTCAAGATCTTCAACATCAAGCCGAAGTGTGTCGCCGGCGCACATGCAGACTACGGCGGGGCGGTCATTGGCAAGCTCCCGCGTGCAGTATGGCCGTCCGACACCTTCATCGACACCATCAAGACTTGGCAAAAAGAGTGGTTTTACATCACCGAGCCAAAGGAGGAGGGCGGAACTGTTCCTGCCTTATTCAGGTCCGCCCCCCCAGCCAGATTGACCTCATGGGTCCGGAAGGGCCTCGACTGGGGGTCGGACACAGAGGTGGATGACCTGCAGAGGGGCATCACCTCCATGATCAAGGAGGGAGTCGGGCTGACCAACGTGGCCCAAGTTATGCTTCGGCGGCGCATCCTCCCCTGCCAGCGCTGGAGCTCTCCCATGTGGAATTATCGAACTGACGACGATCCTACGATCCGTCAACTCTTCCGTACCACACGGGAGAAGCTCTGGAAGGCGCTATTCAAGGCGCATGAGAACTGGCCGGCCAAGAAGGAAGACCAGGGCTTACGCGCCGATAAGCTTCCTTCCAAGGTATGATATCGTTCTATTAGATCGGCTTTTATCCTCCGAAGAAAAACTAAGTGCTTTCTGATCACCTCCGCAGGAATGGCTGAGCAAGGCCACAGGCATCAAGTGTCCGGCTCCACAGCCCGAAGACCCTAGGTCTCCGCTGCTGTCGGAGATGCTCATTGTGGCGCCTTACAAGGCGCCAGAGAAGAAGGAAAAGAAAAAGCTAGGCCGAGTAGGCCTGCGCAACAGGGACCAGCCAGGGGCTGTGTCCGAAGAAACCCATGCCTCCTCGAATCAGGAGGAGGAGCATGAGGCTGAGGGGGGAGGCGACTCCCTTCTCACAGGAAAGAGGGCGGCGTCATCGTATGCCTCAGAGGATGTACTTCCTCCCGCCCAGAAGAAAGCGCGCCGGACACAGGTAACCCTGTCCGGTGACAGCTCGGACTCGGATACTGAGTCCGAGGACTTTGAGAGGGTTCCACGAAGGAACCTCAGGGTAAAGCCCCCACCTCGAAGGTACAGATCCGAAGACCTTTCGAGCTATTAGTGCTAAGTTTTGAATATGATTATAATGTGAGCGTCTTATTGAGTTGCGGCCCACCGCGTGTCCTCCCCACCGATCAAGTATCGGACGGGGAGACCCCTCCCGCCGAGCTAGCGGAGAGCGGGACCAGGTCGCGCCCTTCTCCTCCGGGCACCACGAAGGATGCCGCGGAGGTGTCATCCCAACAGGCTCCTTTGGAGCCGGACACTGGAGGAGGGGGTGACGACGTCATGGTCGAGGCTAACGCCTCGGCCGCCGAAGACCGGGGGGACGAGCCCCTCCCGGATACTGAGGAGACCGGACGAGGAGATGTCCAGTCTCCTTCAAGGCTGTCTCCGGAGCGCGCAGTGCCTCCGGAGGCGTCGGTTCAATCCCCGATCGGAGATCGGGTCAACCGATCCCCACCGGCACTACCGACCAATGGGTGGCCGGCTATGGGGGAGGCTCTGTCAAGCGCCTCCATCTCCGGGGAGCACCGCACCCATAAGGGTGCGGTATTGCAGAGCATTCAGTCCGTAGACCACGGACTGAAGGAGGCTTTCAATGGTCTCCTGACGGGCTTCCAGGTAAGCCATGTGATGCTCTATTTTGTGAAATATTATTTTCTGTGAGTTATGATTATATACATGGCAGCCCCCGAGCCCCAGGTGAGTTTAAAAAACTTACCTGGGGATCAAACATAGATCCTTATCCGAACTGTGCATAGGACAATATGTGTTCGGATCGTTCTATCAGCCCTTAAGAGGACCGGACATAGGATGATTTTAGTGACAGTTCGGAGGTTGTAAGCCCCTGTAACGTTATATGATTTTGTTTGTTACAGGCTTCGTCGACGGCAGCGACAACTAACGCTGCCGAGCTAGATGAGCTAAATCGGAAGCTCAAGAGCTCCGAAGACGAGCTTGATGCTCTAAACAAGAGATTCGACAAGGCGCAAGGTAAGCCAAATTAGAGTATCAAAACTCTTCTTTACCGTACTATCAACACGGTTTCTTGATATAAGTCGATGCTTACGCAGCCTCGGCGAAGGAGATTGAGAAGCTCAAGGTCGAACTTGAGAAGGCAAAGCAGGAGGCTGTGGTGGAGAAGGCGGCAGCCAAAGAAGCGGCTACCGCGCTCTCCGCCCTAAAAGCCACCAGTGACAAGCACGAGGCTCGGGTGGAGGAAATCCAACAGGAGCCCAAGAACGCCGGGCAAAAGTGCGAGGACCTGGAGCGCAAGGGCAAGGAGCAGGCCGCCGAACTATCCACCCTTAAAACTAATCTCCCAAAGGAGCGGGTGGATAGGCGATCTTTTGAAGAGGAGGTCAACCAGGCCAAAGCTATCATGGATGGTAAGCCGTATTCATTGCAGTGTATCTTCGGGGATAGCAAGTTCGAGTTGCTTACCCAAGTATGGCGTTCCCCAGGCGCCTGCTCGGACCTCCAGAAGAGCATGGCGGACGCGAAGCAGTTCTATGCTTCGCGGAGAGAAGGAGATGAAGCTCGGCTATTCTGGGCACAGTTCGAAGCCCCCGAGCGCTCTCCTCTCCTTATCGAGCAGCTGAAACAGCTGATGGAGCTACACCGGATGGCGGAGCCAGCCATGAAGGATCTCTTCATCCGGCTATGGCCCAACGAGCCACTATCGGGCAGCTACTTCGGCCTGGTGCAGAAGCTGAGCGACGCCTCGCCCCGGGTCGACGCGCTAAGGCGATCTTCCTGTATCGAGGGAGCTCGGATGACCTTTGCGAAGGCCAAGGTGCACTGGCCGGGGCTGGATACGATGAAGATCGCCACCGCTCCTCCGCCTACCGGGAAAGAGCATAGGCGCCCCGAGCTGTACTTCTCCGGCATAATGGAGGGTGCTCGGGCAATAGAGGCGCAGTGTTCGCGAGAGAATGTGTATGAGTAAACGCTTATGTAATATGCCCGAAGACCTTTGAACGCGTTTGCATTTAAAGCTGCATGGTTTATCATGTCTTTCATGTTTCACATCCTTTATAACTCTTGTGTGGCCATTGAAACTGAAAGCTGCGAGTCGTCGTCTTCAGCCCCCACGCAGATACTACGCGGGGTGTCTCTGCCAATCGCACAATGACCCTTAGCCGAGCTATCGGTACCCGAAGGCGGTAGTGTGAGGCGGACAAGGCAATCAGACCATAATGCTTTATTGCTTTCACTTAGCCGTAGGGGCGCGAGAAAGGAGTGCGGGGGCTAATGACTGGTCCTCAGGTGTTTGTGATGTTCGGATGAACCGCGGCCGAAGCCCATATCACCTGGTTTGTACTAACACCAAACCCATCATATGACACAGAATAACCTCTAACGAGATTTAGTTCAGCTCGGATTCGCAGACCGGTTCTCGCATACCATGACAGTCAGTTTTCGGCTTTCTCCGCTGAGGCACTTAACCATACTAGCCGGAAGCGCAATCGCAGCGGTGCTCCCTTTGCCCTTTTAGCCGAACGAGCGGAACATAAAGGGGCAAGCATAGGAGCCGGGCAACCCAACTATTGACCCAAGACATAGTTCGGAACCAATGCATATAAAGCGGAATTCCAAGACGCCAAACACTGAATCATTTGTGTGTAGGGCGATTTTTAAGGTCGAGCCCCCGGTCTATTAGCCGGTTGCATCATAAAGTATACCAAACAGGTTCGCAAGAAGAGGGAGAAAATAGGGAGTGTTCCGAAAAGGGACAGCAAGGAGATAATGTATGATATATCTGTATTTTACTCAACAACTCTTATTATTCAAATTGCCGATGCAACTGTTTACAGGTATTTGATAAATGAAATATAAACTTTTACAGGAGGGGCTGTACCAAGGGCCTTTGGTGAATGACCTGACGTCCTTGATGTGCCATGTCGTTATGTGCTCCTGCGTCACCTAAGGAGGTGTATGCCTTTATGGGCTTTGCTTGTTCGGCGAACGGACCCTGAAGAAAAAGTCTTGAGAAGTTGCCGAAGTATAGATGAGCTTGACGCCTTAGCGGGCACTTTATGGTACCTGTAGTATGTCCGAAGACGTGTTGACGGTAATAGTTCGGTCCAGCCGAACACCTCTAATAGTTTTCCCCCACCGTTGCCCATGGAATTTTGAGCGCGAAGTTGTGCCTCCTTGGCACGTACTTTGCCGGTTCTAGGACCGTGCGATGGGGGGCAAGTCCCTATTTATGGGGAGAGGAAGGTTCTGGTACTTCGGATTGAGACCGAGCTCGCTTCCCAGCCTTGGGTGCCTTTACGGCAGATGTCGGCGCTTGCCAATCATCGGTGTAATGGAATTCGGCCGCCAGGGCCAACACATGTTCCTCAGTTCGGAGGGAGCGCTCTGTGTTGCCATTGACTGTAATGACCCCCCTAGGGCCGGGCATCTTGAGCTTGAGGTATGCGTAGTGCGGGATGGCATTAAAGAGAGTGAACGCTGTACGGCCGAGCAGGGCGTGATAGCCGTTGCGGAAAGGTACGATGTCGAAGATCAAGTCCTCGCTTCGAAAGTTATCGGGCGAGCCGAACACTACTTCCAGGCTTACAGAGCATGTGCACCGGGCTTCAACGCCTGGTATCACTGCTTTGAAGGTAGTGTTACTGGGCTTGATCCTTGACGGATCTATGCCCATCTTTTTCACCGTATCTGAGTAAATCAGATTGAGGCTACTTCCACCATCCATTAGGACTTTAGTGAGGTGGTACCCGTCTATGATCGGGTCTAGGACGAGTGCGGCCGAACCCCCATGACGGATACTGGTCGGATGGTCACGTCGATCGAAGGTGATCGGGTATGCCGACCATGGGTTATACTTCGGGGCTACGGGCTCTATGGCGTAGACGTCACGAAGGGCGTGCTTCCTCTCCTTTTTGGGTATATGGGTGGCGTATATCATGTTTACTATTTTTACCTCTGGAGGAAATTTCTTTTGTCCACCACCGATCGAACCACAGGGTTCATCCTCGTTCTCGCTGCGTGGGCTCTTGCCTTGGTCCTCGGATGCGAGCTTGCGGCCTGTTTGAAGACCCAACAGTTACGGTTGGTGTGATTGGCGGGCTTCTCCTGAGTGCCGTGGATCTGGCAAGGCCTCTCCAGGATCTTGTCCAGTGGGGTAGGTCCATCGTGTTTGCCTTTAGGAGGCTTCTTCCGCTGCCCAGGCCAGGAATTGCGGAAGCCGGCGTTAACGGCCGTGTCATCGGCATCACTATTATTGTGCCGGCACTTGTTCTTGTTGCGCTTCGGTTTCCCGTTTCCATCCCGGACTTCAGAGGTTCCGGGATCTTCGGGGTTGTGGTTACGTCTAGCTAGCCAGTTATCCTTGCCCGCGCAAAAGCGGGTCATGAGTGATGTGAGGGCGGACATTGTCCTGGGTTTGTCCTGGCCGAGCTGTCGAGCCAGCCATTCATCCCGAATATTATGCCTGAAGGAGGCTATGGCTTCGGCGTTCGGGCAGTCTACGATCTGGTTTTTCTTTGTCAAGAAACAATTCCAGAATAGCCGCGCGGACTCTCCTGGCTTCTGAACGACGTTGCTTAGATCGGAGGAGTCTGGCGGCCGAACATAAGTTCCCTGGAAGTTAGATCGGAATGCCTCTTCTAGGTCCTCCCAATACCCAATAGAGTTTTCGGGGAGGCTATTTAACCAGTGCCGAGATGGCCCCTTGAGCTTTAGGGGTAAGTATTTGATGGCGTGGAGGTCATCTCCTCGTGCCATGTGGATGTGGAGGAGAAAATCCTCGATCCATACGGTTGGGTCGGTTGTCCCATCGTATTGCTCTATGTTTACGGGCTTAAACCCTTCCGGGAATTGGTGCCGCATCACCTCGTCCGTGAAGCACAATGGGTGGGCGGCGCCTCTGACCCGAGCTATGACGCGCCGGTGATCGGTGTCTGTCCTAGCTCGGGTTCGTTCCCGATCTTCATTGTCGCGGTCGAACCAAGGCTGGTACCCTTCCCGTCTGTCGGGTGAGTACCCTCTGGATCCGTTGATGGATCACGTACGACCTGCTCTATGGTCCAGGTCGTGTCGCAGGTCGAACCTATCATCGAGCTCTAGTGGCTCCTTTCCCCGTCTATGGGGTATCGTCGGCCTATAGCCGGTATCGTCAGCCGTCCTGTCTCGTCCTCGAGGAGGGCAGTCTGGCTTGTCGTATGGGGTGTGCTTGGGAGACGGTGTATCAGTGAGCTCGTCATCGAATTGTGGCAGCAGCCTTCTGCGTGGATAGCTCTTAGGTTGGTCCGATAGACCGGTGCCGTATCCTTCCTCAGCTGAGAGGAGTCTCGTCCATCGGTCGTTGAGGTCATCTTGTTCGGCTTTGAGCTGCCGTTCTTTTGCTTTCAGGCTGCGAGCCGTGGATAAGAGCTGTTGCCTGAACAATTCCTGATCTGCAGGATTGTCGGGAATGGCGAAGTCATCGGCTTCCGCATTGTCCTCCCCCTCGATAGAGCGGAGGTAGTCGTCGTCCTCGGGATCATCTGGATCATCGGGGTTGCGACAGTCTTCGGCCCTCTCCTGACCCTCTAACGGGTGTTCGAGGATTTCGGGACCGCCGATGTCTTCCGGGGTATCTCCGTCCCCGGTACCATCGATAGATTTTCGCCCGTTTTTTCCTTTTGACCGTTTATGCGGCTTCCGGCGTCTTGACGGCGCTTCATCCGATTTGTCACCGTCGTTTTTCGGAGTGTCCACCATGTAGACTTCGTATGTGCAGGTGGCAGTCCACTGCCCGGTCTTAGCGGGGGTGAGGGCGTGATCCTCCTCATCCATGTATTCTGCTTCCTCGGAAGCATAGTCTAGCATGTCGGTTAAATCTTCGATAGTGGCTATCAAGTGGGTGGTGGGTGGGACGAAAAATTCGTCCTGACCCGTCTGACGCCCGATCTGAGAATAGATCGGGTTTGGGTCATCGGTAATCCTCATCGACGAAATCCGATCTAGAGCCTCGTCGAGTATCGAGAGCTCGATCGGGACGGTCTGCCCAGAGCTTCCGGAGTGAACCTCCGATGTGTCCGTGCAGGGAGAGTGTTCGGCAAGAATAGATGTCCGGACATCAGGCACTATGACCTGATCCGGACTGAAAGTCGGGCCCTCGCCGGGGTAGATCCCGTGGGCAGAGCCGAAAGATGGATCTGGGGTTAAAACCTCAGAGTCTTCGGGCGTGACAGGCGAAACTGCGAGCCCGGTTAGAGATAGGTCGCCTCGAGAATCTACGGAGAACTCTAAGTTCCCGAATCTGACCTCTTGATTAGGGGCGAAACTTCTGACGCGGCCCAGATGGCCGGTCGGGTCGGCGTGCAGCACAATGCTGTCGAAAGCGAAGATCTACCTAGGGACAAAAGTGCCCGTGTCGCGGACCTCTTCGTTGATGACTAGGCGAGCCATCGATTCCTTTTGGCGATCACATCGGAACTCTCAATGAAAGCACCAATGTCGGTGTCAAAACCGGCGGATCTCGGGTAGGGGGTCCTGAACTATGAGACTAGGAACGATGGTAACAGGAGACGAAGGGGACAAGGTTTTACCCAGGTTCCGGCTCTCCTATGGAGGTAATACCCTACGTCCTGCTTGATTATATTGATAGTATGGGGATTATAGAGTTGATCTACCTCGAGATCAAGTAGCTAAAACCCTAGATGAGTTCTGTTATTCTACAACCTAAAACCCTCCGGCTTATATAGACGCCAGGGGTCCCTAGGATTTACACATGGTCTGTTACACGTCGAAGGGATAAACATGACTATTTACTACTTCAAACGTGGAGGATACGCCACGATTCTAGAAGCTTCCTTTTTGGAGTCTGGGTCTTCCATCAGTCCAATGTCCGGTGAACGGCCCATACAGTCCGGCCTATAATAGATAGGCCGGCCTCCCGAGGACCCCTTAAACCAGGACTCCCTCACATGGGCCTTATACTGTCCCTTGATCTAGAAGCAGAGAAGGTTCTTCATCTTCGTCTTCAGCTTGGCAGCCCATGATGGAACGTGCTCAGAAGGAGGAACATATGTGTCATCAGCGTAATCCGGCTCTAGCTCATCATCAGAGTCAGTGGGGGCAATCTCGGGAATAGCAGGTGCAACGCCCCAGTTCTCCTTCACATGGAGCTTAAGAATACCATGAGCCACCATGTGATCAGAAACAAGAGACTCACCAGGGAACGAAGCAGCCCAAGTATCCTCAATGAGCTTAAACAGATAAGGGCCATAGATGGGCACCTTTCGGTCAAGGACAGCAGACCGGAGCTCCTTCCACATGATGTGGGGAATATCCAAAGTTGAGTCACGGCCTCTCTCCTTAATGCATAACAGCAGAAGATTCACAAGATAAGAGTGAACCTGATCCTTATTCCCAACACGAGGAAACAGAGTGTTGCGGAAGATACGATGCATAATGTCCAGAAAAGGAATGAGCTCAGTGCGAGTACCCTTACCAGTCTGAACCACCCTGGAATATCGAACAAGCTTGGACTTGTGAATTGCCATTTCTGCAGTATGTGGCCTTAGTCCAATAGGCTCATCCAGACCCCGATCAGCAATGCCCAAAGAGTTCATGAAGGTCTTCCAGTTGGAGTGCAAAACTCTGCCACCAGTCATCCAAGTCAAGTTACGCTCCTCATCAACGTGAAAGTGAACGGTGGCATGAAATTGAGCCACAATCTCGCAATCGAAGTCCTTATTGAATCTGATGATGGGAAACAGACACCATTGAACACACAGAGCCCGAGCTTCAGCAAAGTAGTCAGTGTGGGGATTGTTGTTCATGTGCCCCGTGTCGATGGACTTGGCATCAGGCAGATAGAGTTTTGTCTTGTGCTTCAGGACCCCCACGTATATGAGAGATTGCTCCTTGGTCCAGAAGGGACGACCAAGCAGCGCCTCATCCTGAGGACGGCGATATGGGTTGCGCTGGCGAAACTCCACAAACTCCTTGTTTGTCATATCCTCGGGACTTTTGGCAACCTTCTTCTTACTGACAGTCTGCTTCACCTGTTGATGTGATGGTTGAGTACTAGGACAAGCCCCTGCATCTTCAGACGTGCGGAACCTCTTGGAACCACCAGCCCGTCCAAGATTCATGCGAGGAGGAGGAGCAGAGCTACCATCACCTGGAACTCAGAAAGAAGGAACAAAAAGGGACGAGCAAATGTAAACACCATGCATAAGACAAAGGAAAAGGAATGAAAAGGAAAAGAAAAATAGAAGGAGAGGGTTCTGGTACACCAGCGGAAGTACCATGTTGCATGGGCGGTACTTCCACCTTAGAGATAGTACCGTGCATGCACCAGCGGTAGTACCGCCCGGGCGGCGGAAAAACTTCCGCCGCACGGGCACAGCAGTACCTGTGACGTAGAACCCAATTACAACAATGTCTATGTATTACACTCTATTCCATGGGGTCAATTTCCGTCCTACTCATGCCTAGAATATGCAAAAAATCAAGAACTGCTCATGCATTTTCCTAGAACAAGATTCAAAAATTAGAGCCAAAGGAGAGACAAATGCGGGCAATACCGGAGTCCATAGCACGAGGAGGAGAGCGGGATGAACCCCCATCGGACGGAAATCCGAGGGACGGCATGGAATGGGAGATCTGGAGCCGGCCTCTAGGGGCATTTTGGTCGCCTGAGAGAGAAACACGAAGGGAAGAGGAGAGAATGGGTATGGGGGGAGTTAGAACTCCCCCTGCCCACCTCTTGAACCGCCCAAGCGTTCCCGAAGCGGCAGTACCGCGGACGCGGGCGATAGTACCGCTTGGAGCGGTAGTACCGTCCACGGCCGAGCGGTAGTACCGCTTCGTAGTCAGCAACAGTCCCGAACCAGGGGAGAGGAGAAAAAATTATGCAATTTTATGAGTTGTGAGAAAACGATGAGATTCCAGATACTCTAGCACAACACATATGAGGAGACAAATCAAGTTTCGAATAGTCCAAACACGAAAGATGAGCAAGCATAGAGTGACACAACATACAAATAAGCTCTCCAAAAGCACATGCCTCACTAGGAGGGGGCGGTGGCTGAGGCCACCTATGTTTGAGTCAATTGGTATGGCACCGTGAAGATTTTAACCTTGGGTCCATAACCAAAACTCGACTTTGAAGCACAAGTGTCATAAAAAATGACTAATGTGAAAGATTTGATCGATTTGTGCATAATAGGGGAAGGGAGAGTTCATTGAGAGAACAACACTCCCCCTATGTCCATGCCTACACCTAAGTAAGATAAAATGATGAGTGTGGTGGGGTGTGCAATAAGTCAAGCCACCTTGCTCGAATCAATGATATTTAGCTCATGCCTTAACTCGCGAAATCTTGCTTCATCCAATGGCTTCGTGAAAATATCTACAAGCTGCTCATTAGTATTGAGATGAATAAGATCAATTTCTCCACGCTTGATATGATCCCGGATGAAGTGATGACGAATCTCAATGTGCTTCATCTTGCAATGTTGGACCAGGTTGTTGGAGATCCTGATAGCATTCTCGTTGTCACAATAGAGGGGCACTTTGTCACACGTGACACCGTAATCCTTTAAAGTTTGCCTCATCCAGAGAAACTATGCACAACAACTCGCTGCAGCTACATATTCGGCCTCGATGGACGAGAGAGAAACACAGTTTTATGTCTTCGAAAACCAACTTACCAAAGAGAGACCAAGGAATTGGCAACCTCCGGAAGTTGACTTCCTCTCCACACGGTCTCCCGCCCTATCCGAGTCTGAATATCCTATGAGATCAAATGAAGCACCTTTGGGGTACCATAAGCCAAAGTTTGGGGTATGAGCCAAATATCGAAAGATTCGTTTGACAGCCACATAGTGACTCTTGTTAGGTGTGGATTGAAATCGTGCACAAATTCCCACACTCAACATTATATCCGGCCTAGATGCACAAAGATAAAGCAGGGATCCAATCATGGAGCAATATACCTTTTGATCCACAACTTTATGTAGGATCCAAAGTATGTCTAGTGGGGGGTTGATTAGACTACTTGACCAAATAAAAATCTATCCTTTTCCCAATTTTTGTTGTGGGCAGGTTTTAGCAATTTGCACACACTACAGGAATCAGGTTCTTTGCCGTCCGCCATGGCAGACGGCAAAGGCACAACCACGGACGGCAAAATTTTGGGCCGAATAAACTCCGGCAAAGAGGTCCTTTGCCGCCTGCCTTGGTACAGCGGACGGCAAAGATTCTTTGCCGTCAGCCCGCAGACGGCAACGAGCCTGGACGGCGTAGTACACGTTAGCACCGTTAGGTGGCTAACGGCCCCAAGAAAGTCTTTGCCGTCTGCCCCGGACGGGCCCACACAGGCCTTTGCTGTCTACCCCGGACGGCCCCGCCCAGCCCTTTGCCGTCCGCCCGCCGACGTCCCCGCCCAAACCTTTGCCGTCCGCCCCCGCAATGCCGACGGCCACCGTTGGCAATTTAGCGCCCAACCCTTTGCCGTCCGCCCCCCGCTATGCCGACGGCCACCGTCGGCAAAGAAGCCAAATGGCCCAGGCCTGGCGCTCCCAGGTTTAACAGGTGCCTGCCACGTGTCCTCTTTGCCGATGGCCACCGTCGGCATAGCGGTCTTTGCTGTCCGGGGCAGACGGCAAAGAGGCTGTATTGCCTCTTTTTTTCCAGTTTTTGTTATATTCAACAATTTTCACAGCCAAATATATGATATGTATATATATATTTCACAGAAACAATATCCCTGCCATATGGATATGATCAACGACGATTATACCAAATTAAAAGTATCAAATGTCACATTGTTCACCATATTACATTAGTTTCATCCATACATACATAGTCTCATACATAGGTAGAAAGTTTCACGTCAGTTCATCGATACAAAATGAAAACAGAAAGTAAACACTAGCACTACATCAAAGCAAGCTGCCGTGAACTCAATCAAATCTGTAAAATTGGGAATAAGAAAGTTAGAATAAGAATACTAGAAGAAGTAGAAGAAGATCTAGAAGTAGAAGAAGATCTAGAAGAAGAAGATGATGAAGAAGCATTTTTCTTCTCTCTCTTTCTCCTCTTGTTTTTCTTCTTATTATTGCTTATTTGTGTCATGTTAGAGCTAACCTAGGTAATTATCACATTTTTGACCTAACTAAGCTTATTGTGTCATTTTGCAAGAAAATAAGC
Source organism: Elymus sibiricus (assembly GCA_039707655.1). NCBI lineage: Eukaryota > Viridiplantae > Streptophyta > Magnoliopsida > Poales > Poaceae > Elymus > Elymus sibiricus. The sequence goes on from CM077667.1 coordinate 161,747,554, forward strand.
TAAGTCTATGGCATCTATGAGGTTACCAAGTCTATTATGCCATTTTTGAGTTAACTAAGCTTATTATGTCATTGTGGAGGAAACAATGCTAAGTATAGGTCATTTTAGAGCTAACTTAGGTACAATATGTCATTTTGGAGGTAAGTAAGCTTACTATGTCTTTTTAGAGGAAACAAAGCTAACTTAGGTAAAATATGACATTTGTCTAAGTGTTAAGTTTGTCTTTGTGCTAAGTTTGTCTAAGTGCTAAGTCTGTCTTTTGTTTGAGAAAATGAGCCAAGTAAGTGGCATATTACGGCTTACCGTCCTCGTCATCACGGAGGTGAAGCATTGGGGTTGCTCGGGCCAGTGTCACCTGGAGCACTACTTGGCCCTGGAGAAGGATCGTGCGATGCGGCTCGGGAGTTATGCTGCACCAAAGATCATTTGCGTTAGCATGATGACGCAGAAATGTTAAGACTAGTAACTAATAAACATTGAAATGAAACTCACCGTTCCAGCCGTGGTAATGACTGGCATCGGCGGAGGGGTCTGGCCGGTCTTCTCGCGCAAAGTCTGCACATTTGGTTTTGACAAGTCAATCATATTGGTTATTAATGAAACGAACATGTAGTGCATGATTTGGCTAATATGAAGAAGAAACTTACCACGAGGAGCTCGTACATGGCCAGGTTAGACGCATCGTTCCGTGCCCTCTCCTCCTCCAACAACCTAGCCGTCCTCTCCTCCAATTCCCTCTTCTCCTCCGCCGCCTACCGGGCCTGTTTCGCCAGAAGCGCCTGGGTTGCCTCTCTCTCTTTCTACAGAGCAGCCTGCAACACAACTCCTCGTTAGCATTGTAATCATCTTTGTTCGCACACACAATGTAATGGAGGAAAGCTATCTGAGTCCGTATGACTAACCTCGATGGCGAGCTGGACTGGCCGTGGACGAGGCGTTATCTCAGGATAGGAGCTCGTTTGGCGCGCCTTGATCTGCCGGAGAGTGCGCGAAGACCGTATAAGTCCATCTCCAATGGCTATATGGCCATGGGGCCTCCCGCTGCCAGCTATCATCACCAACTCTGGATCAATAGGATGATGGCTCGGGTTGAAGTACTCCCCATTCACCGCCTTCCCCACATCTCTGTACCTGACGAGCTTGTTGTGGGAGGAGATGTTGGTGAAGTTCTTGGGATTGTCAAGGTCAGACTCAGAGAATGCCTTGGCCTTCTTGTACGAGGCAGTATGGGCCATGGCATAGAGGTCGTACACCTGTGGCACCCCCGTCTTATTGTAATGCGCCTACAAGAGAGGAACAAAGTATTAATAAAGGGGTCAAGCTAGCATCAAGAATGAATGGCAGGAATCATGAAGCAAACCACATACCCAGTTCCGCCCGAACTGAAATAAGTTGGCGCTGCCTTGATGGTGTGGCACACCTTCCATTTGGGCATGCTGTTCCTTGGCATCGTCATGGACGGCTCGCCATTCGTCAGAGCACCACTCATTCACCAACGCCTCCCAACAATCCATCTTATCCACACACCATCTCAGGGGCACCTAAGTTAGTAAGGAGAAATTTGAGAGCTACGCCTATGAATCAAAGCAAGGAAACTAAGTACAAGGCCTTAAGAATATGTATTACCTTCATGTACTACTCCTTGTGCAAAAACTTTCTGCGGCACGACGACTTGTCCTTCTTAATACGCCGCGAGGCGTAGTAGTCTCGAACAGCCTGTACCCGAGCCTCGTGCCATAAGTTCTGTAGTAGGCGCCTGCACTCGTCATCGATAACCTTTGCCGCGGCCTCCTCGTATCCCTCCTCACACCTATAGAAGGTCTGCAATCAAACGAGACAACACTGATTAGTACAATAACTAGCTATTATTGATTTTTTATTGTGTAAAGGAGAAATTACCTAGAACTTTCTCATCACCATGTCGGCCCTCGTGTGGCACAACACATCGTCGATCATCTCCTCCGGCGGGGCCAGGGCAGCCAAGTAGTGCTCCCAGTTCAATCCTACCTCTGGAAGCTTACCCTCGCCAGGCAACGTGACAAACCCCGGGAAGTTATGCCGTAAAATCACACCAAGGATGGAGTTGGGCCTGCGGACATCCTTGGAATGAATCCAACCCCTGCAGTATGACAGAGCCAACGCATTAGATATGTGAAGAAACATGAAGGAAAAAGTTTAAAAAGAGTAAATGCACTTACTTCTCCTTTTCAGGCCTAATCGGCCACCTCTGCTCGCAGGTCGCCGGCACGGGCGGGAGCCGTGTACACCCACGCTGGTAGACGGTGGCCCCCTCAACCACCTCGTCCCCACTATCAAAAAACTGATCCCCGCCACCATCAGCATGGCCACTCGGCTCCGGCTGATGCAGATCTGGCTAGGTATTCCATCCGGTCGAAGCGTCTGGAGTCTCGTAGGATGAAGCGTCTGGCATAGGAGTCTCGCGGGACGAAGCGTCTGGCACAGGAGTCTCGCGGGTCGAAGCATCTGAGACAGAAGGATCGTCGACCCGAGGCTCGTGGACAGGAGTCCTTGTAGCCTCGACCTCAGACGGGTTCACCGTAGCAGTCCTGTGCTCGGGTGAATCAGCTGGGGGGCGGCGAGGAAGGCGTAGCAGCCTTCCTACCTCTCCCGCGGCCACCACGTGTACCTTTGATGAAATTCTTCTTGTCTTTTCTGAACTTATGGCGAGGATCCAGGAACTGTCTATGCAAGTCGAAGCAGGAATACTTGCGACCCGCCTGCAGCGAACAGAACTGAAGAGCTGACTTGCATGTGGGGCACGGGGACCTTCCATGCACACACCAGCCAACGAATAGCGCATACGCCGGCAAGTCATGCGTCGAGTACATGTACCACACATGCATTTTGAAGTTTTGTTTTTTAGCGGCGTCATATGTCTTGATCCCATTATCCCAAGCTTCTTGCAATTCATCCTTAAGCGGCTGCATGTACACATTCATATTCTTCCCCGGATAGTTGGGCCCTGGAATTATCAACGTCAAGAAAATGTTCTTTCTTTTCATAATCTCTCCGGGGGGGGGGGGAGATTGAGTGGAATGACAAATACAAGCCAACAACTGTATTGGGTTGCCGTCATACCAAACACATTGAACCCATCTGTGCTGATGGCGACTCAAGAATGCCTTGGATCTGCCGCTTTATCCTTATGTAATGCATCGAAGTGCTTCCACGCAAAAGCTTCTGAAGTGTGTCCCAACATCGGATTCCCATCTGCATCTAGTTCGGTTCTTTTGCCCAATTTGTTCCACGTCATCTGTCTGGCCGTCTCTTCGACCATGAAAAGACGTTGAAGTCTTGGTATGATTGGCATATACCAAAGAACATTAACTGGGATTTTGGTCTAACTCTTCTCACCCTTACCGTTGTCTACCACAACATACCTGGAAGACTTGCAAATGGGACAATAGTTCAACCCCGCATACTCAAGCCTAAATAAGGCACATCCATTCGCACAGGCATCTATCTTCTCATAGGGCATCTTAAGCGCGCATAGGATTTTGTCCGACTGGTACAGGTTTGCAGGCAATACATGGCCTTTGGGTAGAAAGCGTCCAAATATTGTCATCATCGCGTCGTAGCATTCTCTGCCCAGGTTGAACTGAGCCTTCAGAGACATTACTTGCGCGATGGCATCCAGCTGACAAAGCTCAGTGTGCTCGTGGAGAGGACGTTTTGAAGACTCCAACATTTCATAGAAGGCCTTTGCAGATTCCTCCGTCTCATCGTCCGAATCCCGAGCATCATCAAAGTCTTGCACCATGTCTTCGATCCCGGTACCATGCTCGTTGGTGCGACGACGAACCACCTCATATCTGGCACGTTGGGCAGACTCACCATGAAATCTCCACACCGTATAATCAGGCGTAAAACCCCACTTCTGCAAGTGTTTACACATTCCATCCCGTGTCCACTTTTTATGGTTGAAGCACCGGACACAGGGGCACCAGGTTATTTCCTGGCCATTTTGTCGGCGTACGACACCTATGGGATCGCGTGGGTCTCTTTTATGGTTCGGCAGGGAAAAAGGCTTGCACAAAGAGCAGATCCAGCGATCAACGCGAGGGATTTTTACCCGGGTTCGGGCCGCTGAGAAGCGTAAAACCCTACTCCTGCTTTAGTGTATTGTGAGTCTTTGAACTCTGGCTCCAGGAGCGCTATGTGATAAACAGTACACAGACGCTATGCCTCTATCTGGGCCAGAAGGTCCTCCCCCTGTAGCTACGCCTTGGGCCTCCTTTTATATGTCGAAGGGGTCACCAACGGTGGCGCACAGTACATACAAGAGGTGTAAAGTTGCTACAGCGTTCACTGACGTCTTAGGACAAACGCATTAAATGCTCCGTTTAGGTGTCCCTAACTTTCTTGGGGACGGAAAAAGAGCCCGTCCCATCAGCACCGCTTAACCCCAGCCGCCGTTAGCGCCTTGACACGCACCCAGGTGGACAAAATCTAAATGACAGGCTGGTCGCTGCGCTGGAGTGGTGACAGGGTGGCGAGGTCTTGCCGGGTGCGAATCTTGCCGGGGCTCCTCAAGCCATCCCGGCAAGAATCTTGCCGGGATCCTAGCCTTTGGTCTTCTGTCTTCTGATTATTGACTTGAATGCTTTCTTGACATTCTTGCACTTGCATTCAGCTGTCCCCCGGCAGGCCTTGCCGCTGGTGTGGCTACAACCGTCCGTGCACAAGTATGGGGTACTAAAAGACCCAAACTTTAGTACACCGACAGTAGCCCCCGGGCCTAGGCCATACACGGGTGCGAGGCGTTGTTGGGCTCGGCCCAAACAATGCACGGGCACGCATGGTAGGAGTTAGCTGTTGTAATTATTCCGCTTACTACGCCCCCCCTCACGACGCACATTGAATGCGCGATGTGGGATACGTGCGCGGAGCGGCCGTAATAGCAGCGCGCTCGCAAAAGCGTTTTCATATTGACTAGTAAAGAGGCAGCCTCGCGCCTTCCCCATAAAAAGGAATCCGCAGAGACGCTTGCTCATTTACCTCCTGTCCTTTCCGATCTGGAAATCGCCATCGTCTCCTTCCTCGAGCTCGAAACAGAGACTCTCCCACTCATCCCCCGCCTCCACGCCCTCACCGTCCTCGGTCTCTGCTCCCATAGTCGCCATGCCGCCCAAGGCGAGCAAGGGCAAGGAGGTGAAAGCCGCCGTCCCGGAGAGCGAACTGGTGAAGATGCGGAGGAAGCACGTCGTCTTCACTCCGGCGCTCGATGCGAGCGCTCTGAAGGACCGATACCTGTGCATGTGGGCGAGGGAGACGAAGGCTCATCCTGCTACTCGTGTGAGCCCAGATTCCTCCAAGGGTGGCCCAGATAAATTCCCCTTCTTTGCCGACTACTTTTACTACGGGCTCTGTCCCCCGTTTTCTGATTTCTTCATCGACATCATGTACACATACGGCTTCCATCTTTTGGATTTTACGCCAAATGCCGTGACATGCATGTCAGTCTTTGCCCATCTTTGTGAAATTTTTGCCGGAGTAGTCCCTAACACAGCCCTCTTCCGCCACTATTTCGTTCCCCGTATTCAAAAGGGAGAGGCCCTTTCTGGTTCTATCACCTGGATTCCAAGGACATGGAACAAAGAAATATACCCAGATGGGGTCTACCGCGAGAAGTGGGAAGAATGGCGGGCCAAGTGGTGCTGGATTCAGGAGAAAGATCCTCAGCCCTTCTGTTTGCCTCGACGAACAAAAATGGCATGCGGTAATGATTGGAGCGCCCTCGATCCTCAAGATGAGAAGCTCACAATTGCAATTACCAGGATCCACCGCCTCAGAGTTGCCGGGCTCACAATAGAAATGATTGGCGCTGATTTCCTTCGCCGGCGCATCGCCCCTCTGCAGAACAAAGGGAGACCAGCCTGGGAGTTCCGGAATGCGGCAGATATCATGTGGCTGCGCACTGGTTTGAATAAAAACTTGACGGTCATGCAGCACACAGCTCTCTGCCACAAACTGTTCAGGTCTGACGCAAGATACAAGTTGCCGGCTGGCGTAATTCCTTTGTGCAACAACTTCGCCTTGGCCTCAATCATCGCCATGATGCCGGTGTGTGATGCTCACGGCCTTGACGGAACTTGGGACGAGCCATCCGCAGAGCAGGCACAAGAATGCTTTGACAACTTGTCAGAGAGGGCCATCCGGGAAGAAACGAACCTCATCCGCCCCACCACTGATGAAGAAGTGGCGTATATCGCCAACAGGGCGGAAGAGGCAAATCTTGCCGCGGAGGCCGGCAGTGTTGGCTTCATGGAAGGGGAAGCCAGTGAAAAAGAGGTGATGTCAGAGGGAAAACTTGCCGGGCAGGGCGAGGTTGCCGGAGAGCAGAGTGGCACAGCTGCCGGGGGCCCTTCTGCCGAAGATACAGCCGAGGAGCAGCTGCACGAGGAGTCCCCAGCTCCCGAGAAGAAGAAGCGTGTTCTTCAGAAAGCCACCTCTGGTGCCTCAGCCCACCAACCTTCCTCTTCTGCCGCAGCCAAACGACCCAGGACCACTCCTTCACCTCCTCACACGGACACCGTGGTGGAAGTTGACTTCGACCTCTCTGCCTTTAGCCCGGAAAGAGAAGAGTAAGGGTCCTGTCACATCTTTTAACTTCTGGATTTCTGGTTTTGCTTAACTTGTTTGCCTTGCTTTGGCCTGTCCCCGCAGAGATACGGAAACGTTGGCGCAAAGGATGGCGAAGAAGGCGAAGACTTCAACGGGCAATGAGCCGCTAGCAAGCACCACTGGTGCGCCAGAGCCGATCACCATCAGCCCGGAGCCCAGCCGACGACGCAGTCCTCAACACAGCCTCCAGCGTGAGTTCATTACTCATTTCCCACTGGCGAGCGTTGAGACATATATCTTCGCCACTGACGCCGCTGAGCTTGCAGGAGAAGAACAGCAACAAGGAGAGCCATTGGAGGCCGTCCCTGATGCGCCGCCTTCGTCAACTGCACCGCCCAGAGACGGATCTTCGGCAAGGGCTTCCGCTGTCGAGCCCATTCTTGTTGAGGAGGAGCCGGCAAGCACAGGCACCGGTAGTCCTACATCGGCAACCAATGTTGCCGGGAAAGGAGAAACCATCTCTCAACAGCTTGACACAGGTAAACCGTTTGCTTCAGAGTACTTGTCCTTCTATCTTTATATATTATTTATATTTTTTGTCTTCTTGAACTTCAACCTTGGTCTCATCTTGTTTCCCTTTCTTTGGCTTTCAGATCTCCCTTTAACAGAACAAATGGATGTCGATGTCGTCATCGAAGAGACCGCCAGGAATGCTGCCGCCGAGGCCGACAGAGTTGCCGCTGATGAGGCCGCCAAGGATGTACAGGAAGAAACCGCCAAGGAGACTGCTGAGAAGGCCGGCAAGGAGTCCAGTGACCATACTGACAGCATTCCCGCTGCAGGAGCGCCAGGCGCTACGCCTGCCATGGAGCCCCCAGTTGCCGGTGAGGCGGGTGTTGAGGATCAGCCGTCAACATCCGAAGCCCCCTCCACAAGCAGATATCTTAAGGTTGGCGAGAACCTGTTCGTCAACATACCAGGAACGGCAAGCACTGGGGTGCCAACCGAAGGGGAAATTTTCGACGAGGAAGTCATCACCACTGCCGGACTCAAAATTATTGACGAACCAAGCGCCAGCAGCAGCAAATCCAAGGAAGAACAGCTCCTCCAAACCATGAGTGATAACTTTCAAAAGCTCCAGGCGCTCTACCGCACTCGAAAGGAGAAGTTGGACTCCAGGGCAGCAGTTATTGGAGCAGCGGAGGCGGATTTCCAGAAGCGCGTCGAGGAAGCGCAAGTCTGGTACGCCGAAGCTTTTCAAGAGTTGAAAACTGGTCGGGAACAACTGAGTGAAAACTGGAACGAACTCCTCTTAAAGCAGTCTGACATCGAGAAGGTGCAAGAGGAGGCCTCGCAACGGGTTGCTGCAGAGGAAGCTCGCCTAACGGAACGCCGTGTCGGGCTTGATGCCCATGAAGAGGACCTTGCCGCTCGCGAGAAGGCGCTTGCCGACAAGCTTCGCGTCAAGGATGAAGAAATTGAAAAGCTTGTCGCGCAGCGAACCCAGGAGCTTGAGCAGAAACACAAGGAAGCCCTCGAGGCTCTGGCCACAGACCATGCCGGCAAGCTTAAGGAAGCCGTCAATGCTGCCGAAGTTACAGAGCCCGCCAAGAACAAGCTTGACGATAAGGTGAAGAAGCTGGAGGCGGACCTTGAGGATCACGGCAAGGAGATCTCGATGCTCAATGCCGAAAGAGAGAAGACTCTCTACAGCCTGGCAGAGATACAAATCACCATATCTGACAAGACCAAGCAACTCACCTCTGCCAGTGAATCCATTGCCGATCTGAAACTGAAGCTGACCACGCTGGAAGAGTCCCTTGAGAACAGCAGGGCTCATGAGAAGGTCTTGATCAAAGATCTCCGGAATGAGAAGGACCTGCTCAAGAGCGCCGCCGCCACTTATAATGACTATGAGGCAGGTGTGCAGATCTGGACTGAGTGCCTTGTCGACGTCGTGGAAAATCTTACAGCACAACTGTCCACCATGGGCCTGCAAAACTTCAACTATTCTTCCAACGATAGGGTGTCTCCGAGCGCCAGGTTGACCATGTTCTTTGAGGGCATGATTGACGCCCTGAAGCTGCTCCATTCTGATCGAGCAACCCTTCTGGCCAACGAATCTCGCAAACTCTGCCGGGCCGTCCTGCTCAAGGTGCTCATCAAAGTGGTGTACAAGAACCCTCGCATCAACCTCACCAACGTTCTTGACCGCTTGCGATGGATGTGGACCTCAAGGCACTCGAAGAACTTGTCGCGCCCATCGTCGACAAGGTGAACCAAGTCAAGAGGGTCGAAGGCCAGCGCAGGGACTAACTGCTTCACTTCTTTTTGTCATCGCCATTCCATGCCAAAGACAGTTTTATCTTAAGTTATAATCACGGCAACTATTAATGTAATATAACTGGCTGTGTTTTGAATGAATGCACGCTATTCCTCTTGTCTGATTTCTTTCTGTATGGTACACGCCCTATGCTTTATTGGAAACTTGCCGGTGCGCGTAGCCTTGCCGCGAGCGCTTTGAGGAATGGATCCTTAGCAGCCTACTGGAGGTGCCGCTGCCGGCACGATACCTTGGCGTTTTCAGTGCAGCCACTTAAGCTGTTGAGCGGACTCGAAACAAAGTAAGGGCGCAACCGATCATGACAAGGTACCTTCGTGTGTAGGTTTTCCATACAAAAGTCGAAATCGTCCAAGGAAAATAACTTTATAGTGAAAAATTTACTTAGAGTTTTGCAACTTAGCTTTTCGTTGCTGTACTCCTTTCTGCATGATGTCAATTTTGAACATCGCCTGTTGGTGTCCATACCATCATCCCCCCGGCAAACTTGTACGCGAGGGAACCTTCTATCCTTTAAGAAAAAGAAAGAAGAGAAAATAGGGATATGGAACCTTGGCGGTTCGTTAATACTTACTGGAAATAAGCGTAATATAATATCTCAGACAAACATGCATATAAGTAAACATGAAAATTGACAAGAATTGTTAAACACTTAATCTTATTCTACTATGCACAGGGTCTGCGCCTGGCTTTGTACGAAGGATCATATGCCTTGCCGGCAAAACTTGTACAAAAGATGGTTGCCGGGGGACCCGGCAACCATGCCTTATGGATAGAACTTATGAAGATGTTCGATATTCCAGGAATTGCTCACTGGAACGCCATCTTCGGTCTCCAGGCGGACTTCACCAGGCCCGGTGACTCGTACTAGCCGATAAGGGCCTTCCCACTTCGGCGTCAACTTGTTAGAATTCTTGGCCGACAGAACACACCGAAGAATAAGGTCGCCTTCCTCAAGACTTCGAGCATGAACCTTGCGGCTATGGTAGCGGCGCAAGGCTTGCTGGTAGCGTGCAGCTCGCACAGCAGCCTGAAGACGATCTTCCTCAAGGAGCGTAACGTCGTCTTGCCGCAACTGCTCTTGCTCAAGCTCATCATAGGCGAGCACTCGAGGTGACCCGTATGTGAGTTCTGTGGGGAGAACTGCTTCAGCCCCGTATACTAGGGAGAAGGGTGTTTGGCCGGTGGCTCGATTTGGTGTCATTCTGATTGACCAAAGAACTGTCGGCAGCTCATCAATCCAGCGTCTTCCGCACTTGCGCAGCTTGTCGAAAGTTCTTGTCTTAAGACCTCGCAACACTTCAGTATTTGCCCTTTCCGCCTGGCCATTGCTCCTTGGATGAGCAACAGAAGCAAAACAGATCTTGCCGCCAAGGTCTTAGACGTACTGCATGAAGGTGTGGCTCGTGAACTGTGTGCCATTGTCAGTGATGATCCTGTTTGGTACACCAAAACGGCAAACTAGTCCTTTGAAGAACTTGACGGCTGATTGTGCTGTCAACTTCCTCACTACTTCCACTTCCGGCCACTTTGTGAACTTGTCGATTGCGACGTACAAGTACTCAAAGCCCCAAGTAGCACGGGGGAAAGGGCCCAAAATGTCGAGCCCCCAGACCGAAAATGGCCAGGAAAGAGGGATTGTCTGAAGAGCTTGAGCTGGTTGATGCAATTTCTTTGAATGGAACTAGCACGCTTCACACTTGGTTACTAGTGCAGTTGCATCCTGGAGAGCAGTGGGCTAAAAGAAACCTTGCTGGAATGCCTTACCAACAAGAGCTCTTGATCCTATGTGGGAGCCACATATTCCTCCATGTATCTCTGCCAACAGCTCCAGTCCATCCTCCCGAGGAATGCACTTCAATTTCACACCGTTCGGTCTCTTTCTGTACAGGACATTGTCCACAAACTGGTACATATTAGACTGACGGGCTACTTTCTCCGCTTCTTCCTGTTCTTCGGGGAGTTCTCCTGTTTGGAGGAACTGAAGAATGTGCTATGCCCATGCTAGAGCCTGAGGCTGGACAGCAAGGACTAAAGGCATGTCTTCTACCGCGGGAGCGTTTGTCTCCACGGCAAGGGCTCGAGGCCCTGCCGGAGCCTGTTGCCCCCCGGCAGGCTTGGCGTTGTTCCCGGCAACTTCCTTGCCGGCAAGGTTCTTGCCGGCAGCTTCTGGGAGCTCTGTGGGAAAGTACTTGCCGGAACTCAACTTCCTTCTCTTATCTTGCTTTGCTGATGGTACTACGGATGGCTGAGTCAATTGAAGCACAAAAGTCCCTGGTTCCACAGGTAACTTGAGGGCAGTACGTTTTGACAGGTCGTCGGCAATGCTATTCTCTGTACGAGGAACATGCTCTGTTTGCAGACCGTCAAAGCGCTCCTCCAACTTCCTCACTTCATCTACATAAGCTTCCATCAACGGGCTCTGATAATCTTTGTTGTCTTGCTTGACGACAAGCTGTGAATCACCTCTGATGATGAGCTTCTTAATTCCAAGGTCTGCCGCGATCCTGAGACCGGCAAGCAGCCCTTCATATTCCGCAGTGTTGTTTGTCGACTTCTCCCGGGGAAAGTGCATCTGAATTACATATTTGAGGTGCTCACTGGTGGGTGCGACAAGCAGCACGCCAGCACTGGCGCCTTGCAGCGAGAAAGCCCCATCAAAATACATAATCCATTCTCGACTCGTTTCCTTGCCGGGGAGAGTTGTTTCTTGAATCTCTTCGTCCGGCGTTGGGGTCCATTCTGCAATGAACTCTGCCAAGGCTCTGCTCTGAATAGTTGAAGTGCTTTCAAATTTGAGGCCAAAGCTTGACAGTTCCAACGCCCACTCCACAATCCTGCCGGTCGCATCTGGATTTTGTAAAATCCGTTGCAACGGAAAGCGTGTGACGACGGTGATCTCATGTGCATGGAAATAATGGCGCAGCTTCCTCGAGGCCATAAGGAGGCCGAAGAGCAACTTTTGCACGCCAGAGTACCTTGACCTAGCCCCCCGCAAAAGGGAGCTGACAAAATAAACTAGGCGCTGCACCATCTTCTTCCTCTGTGTCGCTTCATTTGACTGCGCAGATTCTGCCTTGTCGGCACCAGACTCTGCCGGGGAAAATCCTGGCTCGTCGCTTGACGGTCCTGCCTCCGCCGCTGCTTCTTCGTCGACTTCTCTATGCGCCACTAACGTAGGACTAACCACTTGATTCGTTGCCGCCAGGTATAGCAACAACGGCTCTTGTGGTTTAGGTGCGACTAGTGTTGGCGAAGAAGAAAGGTACCTCTTCAAATCCTGCAGCGCTGCCTCCGCTTCTGGAGTCCACTTCATTGGACCCGCCTTTTTCAAGATTTTGAAAAAGGGCAGGGCGCGCTCAGCAGATTTGGAGATGAACCTACTCAGAGCAGCAATGCAGCCGGCAAGACGATGCACATCTTTGACGCGTCTTGGCGCTTCAATCTGCTCAATTGCCTTGATCTTGTCGGGATTCGCCTCGATCCCACGCTGAGACACAAAGAACCCGAGAATCTTGCTGGACGGAATGCCAAACACACACTTCTCAGGATTGAGCTTCAAATTGATCTTGCGCAGATTCGCAAATGTTTCTTCTAGATCTTGTATGAGCGTTGCTTTGTCCTTGGTTTTAACCACTATGTCATCCATATAAGCTTCCATATTTCTATGTAGCTGGGGCTCAAAACCGATCTGAACCGCTCTTGCAAATGTTGAACCAACACTTTTCAACCCGAAAGGCATACGTATGAAGCAATACGTACCACACGGGGTGATAAATGCGGTTTTCTCTTCGTCTTCCTTAGCCATGAAAATCTGATGATACCCTGAATAAGCGTCAAGAAATGACAGAAAATCACAGCCGGCAGTGGAGTCCACAATCTGGTCGATGCGTGGCAAGGGAAAAGGATCTTTTGGACATGCTTTTTTGATATCTGTATAATCAATACACAGCCTCCATTTTCCATTCGCCTTGCGCACTACAACTGGATTGGCCAACCATGTTGGATGGAGCACTCCTCTAACCAAACCTGCCGCTTCCAACTTCCTGATTTCCTCGGCAATAAATTCTTGCCGCTCCAAGGCTTGCTTCCTAACTTTCTGCTTGACGGGCCATGCATGAGGACAGACAGCAAGATGGTGCTCAATCACCTCCCTGGGAACACCGGGGATATCAGATGGTTGCCATGCAAACACATCGACATTCACCCGCAGGAAGGTAATGAGCGCGCTTTCCTATTTGTCGTCGAGGGTGGAACTTATTGTGAAAGTTCCTCCCGTACCATCCTCCTTGACGGGCACCTTCTTAGTTTCTGGTGGAGCTGCCTTGGATTTCTTGCTCTTGCCACTGGAGCTCTCTGGCACATCCTCAACAGGAGCGCAGCACTCCGAGGAGGTGCGTTTGCCGGAGTGTGTGCTAGAGGTCTTGCCGGTCTTCTTCCCCCCGGGAGCTTCAGCGGCAGGAGCAAGTGCATTGGCGGCAGGTGCTGCAACTGCCTCCCGGTAAAGTTGGTCGATACAGATAAGCGCATCCTTCTTGTCGGAGTTGACAGTGATGACATCATCGGCCCGGGCATCTTCAATGTATTATAAGCGTAGTGCAATGCCGCCATGAACTTGGCCAGCGCTGGACGGCCAAGGATCCCATTATATGGCAATGGAATCTTGGCGACGTCGAAAACAATCTTTTCTGTTCTGTAGTTTAGGTCACTACCAAATGTTACTGCTAGTATGATCTTACCCTTCAGCTGGCTCCTTCCTGGATTGATCCCCTGAAACGTGCCCGTTTCCTCGAGATCTTCATCAGGAATTTGCAACCTTTTGATCACATTGGGTGAGATCAAGTTCAAACCGGCCCCACCGTCAACTAACATTTTCGTCACTTTGAGGTTGCGAATCGTTGGTGAAACCAACAATGGCAGAGACCCGACCGCAGTTGTGCGATCAGGGTGATCCTCAGCGTAAAAAATGATAGGCATGTTGGACCATTTCAATGGTTTCCGGGCATCGACAGATGGCTCTGTCGCATTAATCTCGCGCGCCCACTGTTTAAGTCGGCGGTGGGAAGAAGGCAATGAGGCGCCCCCGTCAATGCACATGACTTCTGTAGCTTTTTGAAATTTGTGCTCGCTGGACTCGTCATCCTCCTCGTTGTCATCGTCACCCCCTCTTCCTTGTCGCGGCCTCAAGCGGGCCTCTCCTCTGTTGCTTGGCCTTGCCGCAGCGACCTCCTCGGCCACCGCATTTCTTGCCGGACCCCTCTGCACCATCCTGGGCCTTCTCCTTATCTCGCCTTTCATACTCAGCTTTTTGCTTCTCGACAAGCTGCTCAACTTGCCGACAGTTTTGGAGATCATGGCCCTTGGTGCGATGGATCTTGCAGTACTGCTTGTCGGAGCCCTCCGGCTTGTCGGCAGCCGCCAAGGCCTGACATGAGGCGCACCCGGCAACCTCCTTGCCGGGGCCGTCAACCTTGACCTTCTTGGCGGTGTCGAGGTTGCCGGATTCCTCGACAGCAAGCACGGCCTTGCCCTTGCGTTTCCTGTTACGCCGTCGGCCTTTCTTTGCCGAGGCGGCAGCGTCTTCGTCTTCAGAGTCGATTCCTACGCTAGCATCCTCGCCGGGGAATCTCCTCCCTTCGTCAGCTCGAGCACATTTATCAGCCAGAGAATAGAGCTCGGCAATATCCCTGACTTTGTTCATCGCCAGCTCTTCGCGCATCTTGCGGTTGTGCATGTTCTGATGGAACGCGCCGACAACAGCGGCAGGATGAACGTTTGGGATGTTGTGCTGTATGCGGCTGAATCTCTGTATGTACTTGCGCAAGGTTTCGCCCTCTTTCTGTTGGATGAGATGCAAATCACTTTCCTGGCCAGGAGCTTGGTGACCTCCGGTAAAGGCGCCAACAAACTCATGACACAGATCTGCCCATGAAGAAATGGAATTTTCTGGCAGATGCATCAACCACGACCTGACGTTGGGCTTAAGTACCAATGGGAAGTAGTTGGCGAGTATCTTGTCGTCGCGAGCCCCGGCAGCCTGCACCGCAATGGTGTAGATGCTCAAGAACTCCGACGGGTGAGTCTTGCCGTCGTATTTCTCTGGGACCTCCGGTTTGAACGTTCGGGAATTGGGCCACTGGACTCGCCGCAGCTCACGGGTAAAAGCTGGACAACCCACCTCATAAGGTAGGTCACCAGGATACCCTGGCGCAGGCTTGTCTACAGTGGGTCCTGCGTGCCTATCAGATTGATGGCGCACTTCCAGCCGCAGCTCGATGGTAGTCCGAGTGTCTTCTTTGCTTCGTTCCCGAAGAACTTGACGTTGATCGCGGCGAGTTTGCGGATCAGACGACACCCTTGAATCATCATCACAGGCGTCGATCCGTTGAGTCAGCAACCGCTGTTGCCACCGTGGAGGAGAGTGCATCATGGTCGTACCGCCTCCAGTCTTTTCGCCATCGGCGCGCGCCGACTCGATGGACGGCCACCGCGAAGGCTCCGCCCGCTGCGGCCCATCTTCATTAGCGAGGCCGATGAGGCTCTGAATAGCATCTCTCCATTCTTCGAGCTTCTCCGCAGCAGGAGGAAAATTCAGGAGCAGCTATGCTCGCGCCAATGCTTCTGCTGGTGTAGGCGGCGGCGAAAGGTGCGAGGAACGTGAGGTGCTCTGACTCCTAACCGCGCGCCGCTTCCACCAGCATTTTGGCATGCATGCTGGCCCCGCGCATCTCGAGAGTGATGTTCAGGGGTCTTTCCTTGGGGACGCTTAGAACAACCAACGTCGCAGCGATTTTCATCGCGTGCATGCACCGGCGTGGGTGTCTTAGAAGGCGCCCTTCCGTCCTTGGAGTTCACTACGCCGCCCGTAGGCAACACAACTCCGTCCTTAGATCAAGCGGCACGCGGGTTGCCGTCGCCGCTGCGAACGACGCCACTCGCTTGGGTTTGATCACCAGAACGTCGTGGAGGCTCAGGACCTCCGCCTCCTCCGCCTGCGTCCACACCGTCGCCCGTCCGTGTAGCTACAGGGATACCGGACGCAGATGGATCAACCGCCGTAAAACCTGTGACGCCCCCATTCTTGTCCGTACGCTAATCATGCACACAATGCGTACGACCAAGATTAGGGACTCACTGATTGATACCACAACACGACAAAAGACACAAATACAAAGTCATACAGCTTCATATTACAAGCCAGGGGCCTCGAGGGCTCGAATACAAAGCTCAACATAAACACGAGTCAGCGAAAGCAAATATATCTGAGTACAGGCATAAGTTAGACAAGTTTGCCTTAAGAAGGCTAGCACAAACATCAACACGGATCGAAAGAGGCGAGGCCTCCTGCCTAGGAACCTCCTAACTACTCCTGGATGTCGGAGAAGTCTATGTCGTAGTAAGCTCCATCGTGCTGGTAGGGGCCTCCGTCGGGGTAGTAGTAGTCGACGTCGCCAGCGTAGTCCACATCCTGGGCTCCATCGTCTGAACGTGGAATCGTATTGAGGGGGAAAAGGGGAGCAAAGCAGCTGTGAGTACTCATGCAAAGTACTCGCAAGACTTACATCAGAACTATGCTAGATATGCACCATTATCAAGGGAGAGGTTATATCTGGACTGACTGCAGAAAGCAAGAAGAGGGAGAAGGCCTAGTCCTATCGAAGACTAGCATCTTCAACATCTTGCAGCATTAGAAGAGCGCAGATTGGTATCTCATACATATAGTCATATTGTTATAGCAATTTTAATTAAGTAAACTTGCCCAGAGATCCTTCCTCGACTCCCTGCGAGGAAGCAATCCCGGAGCCACAATTCATTTTATTAGTTTATGGTTATAGTTGTAGTAGGTCGAAGCACAACTCCAAGTCGTCCTGTTACCGTGGACACGGCTATTCGAATAGTTTACTTCCCTGCACGGGTGCACCACATTACCCAACACGCTCGATAAGCTCCGGCCGGATACAATTTTCTGGTCATACCCGGCCTCGGCCGATCGACACGACGTAGTCCTACCTAGGCTCAACAGAGAGGCCAGCACGCCGGTCTACATCCTAATGGCTCGAGGTCTTGGGCCATCGCCCTCGCCATCCTGCACGTTACGCCCTCGGCCGGGATCAGTCCTAGCACGCCTTCCGTCAAGGTCCCTGCGTTCCAGACCACCCGGGCGCGAGTCGAATCTCGTGGCATCTGAAGAGCTTTCGGGAGAATGTACGCCGCCGAGCAGCCCATACTGATTACCCCGCGTGGTGGTTAGTGCGTATTAGGCCAACGACCTAACTCAGATCAAGTACCCAACCCATTAGCAATTTGTTAGTGATCAATAACACTCGGGTGCCTTACCGGCGCACCCCACCAAATCTCCGGATGCCTTGCGGCGCATCCCACTAAATCTTTCTCTCGCGGGTACCCTTGGGGCCGACCCGTCTTAACAAGTAGCTGTAACTAGGTCATAGTAACTGTGTGTCTATACATCAAGTGGAGATCCGAGGAATCACCCTCGATGGAGCCCACTCGAGGTAAGAGTAAGGCAAGAGTCGCTACCGGTAAATGGAAAGGAGGAATCACCCTCGATACCCATGACCGATAACTACGCTACAGAATTAACACCGGGAGTGCTAAGTGAGGTATCACCCTCGGCACTCGGTAGTAGCTCTGCAGTGCCATACTAAAGGGGTGTGTGGTGATGTGTCGGTATCGGCTTGTCAGTCTAAACAACTGAGTCTTCTGTCTTCAAGTCTTCGGTGTCGTCGATGAAAACAGGGGCAACTGGGACTAAGGGGTCTCAGGGGGGTTCACTGACCCACCTATGCTAAGCAGTTGGTATGATTGCAGGTAAAATAACAGTTCATCCAAAAACAGGCTATGCATCAGAATAGGAGCTATCTAATACAGTAGCAAAAATCTAATGCAAGCATAAGAGGGAGAGAGAGATGGGTGATATCGGAATGCTCAAGGGGGTTTTGCTTGCCTTGCTGCTCTGCGGCAAAAGGCTGAACGTCAACGGTGTAGTCGATCTCGGCAGCTCCGTCAGCCTCGGGGTCTACCGAAGAGAAGAGGGGGAAGAAACAATAAATATAAAGCACACAGATGCAACATGATGCATGACATGGCAATATGCTTAGCTAGGCATGCGCTAACGCAGTACTACGTGTTGCAGACGAAGCGGGAGAATATCTCACGATACTTCCCGGGTCTGTTGATTTATCGGAGAGACGAATCGGAGAGGAAAGTTCCATGTTGGCAGTGCTAGAGGCATGTGCCAGTTAGGATGCAGTGCAGGGTTGCCTAAAATCATGTCTAAGTCATACTAGTTATTTTTAGGATTTAATTTGGATTTACTAATCGGTAGGCATGCACTATTCATCTATCCGAAACAGGCAAAAAGTTGCATGTTCAGATAGCTAGAGGCATGTGACAGATGAATAGATGGCATATTTGGATTCGTGGCATTTTTCTGATCAACTTTCATGTATAAAGTTTTTTGATCTGAGCTACAGATTATTTTCTATGATTTTTCAAAGTTTTAATCAATTTCTGGAATTAATTCTATTTATTAAATCCAACATTATCCAAAACAGTGCAATGATGACGCCAGCATGACATCAGAATGACATCAGCAGTCAACAGTGGCTGTTACTATTTGAACCTGACATGTGGGACCCACATGTCATAGACTCATTTTAATTCCAGTGTTTTGATTTAACTAAACAGAGTTAATTAGCAGGTGGGGCCCATCTGTCATAGACTCATTAGGTAATTTAATTAGTTTTAATTAATCTCTCTCACTAATTAAATATCTGACAGAGTGGGGCCCAAGTGTCATAGACACAGGGGGTGTGGGGCCCCACTGTCAGTGGCTGAGCTGGCTAGTCAGCGGTCAGCGACGACCATTGACTGGTCAACCGAAGCCCCGGGGCCACTAGCAGTGGCACTGGGGGTGGCCCCAGGCCAGCCAGGTCAGCGGCGGCGCCGGCCGGTCGCCGGAACAACGCCGGCGAGCACCCGAGACGACGGGGAGGCTCGGAAATGGCGCATAGGGCACCATTTCGAGCGCGGTCGGGCGCGTTCGAACGCTGGTGGAGCCGCCGTTCCATTCCGGCCATCGGGGCGTGCTACGGTGGCCGGAGCTGAGCGCTACGACGGCAATGGCGGACGGCGGCGCTCGGGTGCGACGGCAAATGGCGAAGCAGAGCGCAAGCGAGCGAACTAACGGTGCGGGTCGAGCCTACGCGTTGCACTGAGTCGTTTGGTGGCGGCGGCAGGACCATTTGGTCACCGGAGAGGCGCCGGCGACGAGCTTCAGCGGCAGCGCGTTCGGGCACGACGGGGAACGGCGTCTACGGCGAGCTAGCGGGCACGAGGAGGGGCAGAGGAGGATGGGGAGGCTCACGGTGGGGTGTGGCCGTTCAACGTGGGCTCGGGGGAGGCTCGACGGCGGCGAATCGACGGCGGCGAGCTTCGGGTCCCGAGGTTGAAGACGACGGCGAGGAGGCGTCCCAGGGGCGCAGGAGCTCGGCTTCGTGCTCGAGGGGGAAGAGGAGGTCGTGGCGGAGCTGCTGGACGTCTCAGCGGGGCTCAGGGGTGGCTGCGGCCGCGGCTAGCCGGCAGCCATGGCGACGGCGGCGCTTGGATCTGGAGGGGGAGAGCGAGTGGGGCGAGGGGGGAATGGATGGGGCGTCCAGAGGCCCGAGGGAGAGGCGCCCTTATCCCCTCGCTCACCTGCCCCGCAGCGGTGGCGAGCTGTGAGCGGCGGTGGGCGAGCGCGGCCATGGCGCGGCCGACACGGCGGCGGGAGCAGGTAGGGGAAGACCCTGGTGGGCCGGGCCGCACTGTGCCTGTGGCCCAGTGGCCAGGTAAGTGGGTTTGCCCTTTTCTTTTCTCTTTTTCTTTCTTTTCCTTTTGTTTTTCATTTTTAGTTTCTGTTTTAATTTCTTTTAGGCAATTTTCTTTATTGTAAAAATGCGTCACTGGCCCCATTAAATAGTTTGCAATATTAGGGAGGACCACATCCAATTTGAGCATTTTTAGAAATTGTTTTCATTTTCCAATGCAATTTAGAGCATTTTAAATTTGCTTTCAGCTTCTGTTATTTATGGTGGGGTCCACAACAGAAGTTTGGTGATGTTGTTTTCCTCAACATTATTTGTTTTGGAATATTCCACAACTTTGGAACATTTTATCTTTGATGTTTGAAAATTTAATTTCATCACATAAAACCACAGGGCATTTGCATTGGAATTTGAATTGGGTTTCGAATCCAAACTTGATCAAACTTCACTTAGCAAAATAATCAGGCACTGTTCATGAGAATTACTGTAGCTTAATTACAATGATCACTGTAGCTTAACACCAGGGTGTCACAATTCTCCCCTACTAACAAGAATTCTCGTCCCGAGAATTAAGAAGTAGAAGGGAAGAGCACGGGGTATTCTGCACGAAGTTGATCTTCGCGTTCCCAAGTGGCTTCATCTTCAGAATGATTTGCCCACTACACTTTGAAGAACTTGGTAACCTTCTGACGAGTCCGACGTTCAGTTTCATCGAGAATGCGGGCTGGTTGCTCCTTGTAAGAAAGGTCTTGCTGTAGTTCCAGCATTTCATGGTCCACTGCTCGGATAGGATCCTTGAAGCAGCGACGAAGTTGCGACACATGGAACACATCGTGAACCTGTGAAAGGTTTGGCGGTAGTTCCAGTTGATATGCCACTTTACCACGCCTTTCGAGAACAGTGAAAGGACCAATATATCGAGGAGCTAGCTTGCCCTTGATTCCAAATCGGTGTGTTCCTCTCATAGGCGTGACTCGAAGATAAGCCTTTTCGCCAGGTTGATAGACCATATCCTTGTGATGACGGTCATACTGACTCTTCTGACAAGACTGAGCAGCCTTCAGATTTGCCTGAATGATGCGGACCTGATCTTCGGCATGTTGGATAATATCCGGACCGATAAGTGTACGTTCCCCAGTTTCTGACCAATTCAGAGGAGTCCGACACTTACGTCCATACAACACTTCAAAAGGAGCCATCTTCAGACTAGCTTGATAGCTATTGTTATAGGAGAACTCAGCAAACGGAAGAGATTCTTCCCATTTCTTGCCGAAGGAAATGACACACGCTCGAAGCATGTCTTCGAGAATCTGGTTGACTCGTTCAACTTGTCCCTGGGATTGAGGGTGAAAAGCGGTGCTGAAGGACAAACGAGTCCCCATAGCTTCCTGGAAACTTGTCCAGAATCTTGAAGTGAATAAACTACCACGGTCTGAACTAATCACCGATGGAATACCGTGGAGTGAAACAATTCTGGACATGTATAGATCTGCCAGCTGACTAGCAGTAATAGTTATCCTTGACAGCCAGAAAATGTGCAACTTTGGACAATCGGTCAATGACGACAAGAATAGCATCATTACCTTTCTGTGACCTGGGAAAACCAGTAACGAAGTCCATTTCAACATGATCCCATTTCCATTCAGGAATAGAAATAGGCTGTAGAGTTCCAGCAGGCTTTTGGTGTTCTGCCTTGATCCGTCGGCAGATGTCACATTCTGAAACATATCGTGCAATGTCTTGCTTCATGTTAGACCACCAGAACCTTTGCCGAATGTCTTGGTACATCTTGGTGCTACCAGGATGAATAGAGAGCGGAGTGTCATGCGCTTCCTTCGTGACCTCCGGAATCACATCTCTTGGTACCACTAGCCGGTTTTTGTAGTACAAAGTGCCATCTTCAGTAGTGGTGAAGGGTGAGGGCTTTCCTACTGAGAGCTCGAGCTTAATCCTCCTGACTTCATCGTCACACTTCTGGTTCCACTTGATGACATCCACAATATCTGGTTTAGCAATCAGGCTATTAAGAGAACCCTGGGCAACAATGTGGAGGTTCATCTTGAAGAACTCCTCAGTAGGAGGAGTGAGATAACCCTGAGGGACTATATGGAGGTTCAGCTTTCGAAACTCTTCTTGAAGCAGGGGGTGAACCTTTGAACCTGAAGGTGGTTGCAGTATGACTTACGGCTCAAGGCGTCAGCCATTACATTAGCCGTGCCAGGGGTATAAGAAATACCAAAATCATAGTCTGTGATGGATTCCATCCATCTTCGCTGGCGGAGATTCAAGTCCGGTTGAGTAAACAAGTACTTTAGACTTTGGAGGTCGGTATAGATCTCGCAACGATTACCAACAAGGTAATGTCGCCAATTTAACAGAGCATAGACCACTGCAGCTAACTCGAGATCATGAACTGGATAGTTCTCTTCATAAGGACGCAACTGTCTTGAGGCATAAGCAACTACTCTGCGCTCTTGCATTAGGACGCAGCCTAATCCTTGACGAGAAGTGTCGCAATAAATGGTAAAGTCCTTACGAGTGTCTGGAGGAGCAAGCACCGGTGCTGATGTAAGCTTGTCCTTGAGAGTCTAGAAACTTTCCTGACATTTGTCTGTCCATTCAAACTTAACACCCTTGTGAAGCAGATTGGTCAGGGGCTTTGCGATCTTGGAGAAGTTCTCGATGAATCGACGACAATAGCTGGCGAGACCGAGAAAACTTCTGACTTGCTTGACATTCTTTGGGGGAGTCCAGTCAAGAATAGCCTGAACTCGCTCAGGGTTGACGGCAATTCCATCCTTGGAGATCACATGACCAAGGTAAGTCACTTCACTTAGCCAGAACTCATGCTTAGAGAACTTTGCATATAGTTGATGTTCTCGAAGCCTTTCGAGCACAAGACGAAGATGTTCGGCATGTTCTTCTTCATTTTTGGAATATATTAGTATGTCATCCAGATATACCACTACAAACTTGTCGAGATAATCCATGAAGATATAATTCATCAACCGAGAGAAGGTTGCTGGGGCATTTGTTAAGCCAAAAGACATGACGGTGTACTCGTATGAACCATAGCGAGTAACAAATGCTGTCTTTGGAATATCTTCTTCACGAACACGGATCTGATGATAACCCAACCTCAAGACGAGTTTAGAGAACACTGATGATCCAGCAAGCTGATCATACAGGTCATTGATTCGGGGAAGCGGATATTTATTCTGAATTGTTGCTTGGTTAATAGGCCGGTAATCTTGAACTAGCCGATTAGTACCATCTTTCTTCTTGACAAAGAGTGAAGGTGCTCCCCAAGCTGAGGAACTAGGACAAATAAAACCCTTGCGAAGCGATTTGTCAATTTCTTCCTTAAGCTCAAGAAGTTCATGGGGAGGCATTTTATAAGGCCGCTTGGCTATAGGAGTGGTACCAGGTACCAAGTCGATGACAAACTCGACAGCTCTAGCAGGGGGAATGCCTAGAAGTTCTTCTGGAAACACATCCGGGAAGTCCCGAACCACTGGAATGTTTTCAATCCCCTCTAGAGGTGAAGCATTCAATGCGTTCATGAAATGAATCTGGGTCTCGGCATTACGAACGAGACGAGCGGTATGAACCACTAACTCGTTGGAAGGGTGCAAAAGATGCACGGTTTTGGTGGCACAAACGACTGAAGCACTATGTGCTATCATCCACTCCATTCCCAAGAGTAAGTCAATATTTGAGGACACCAACACAATGGGCGAGACGAGGAACTCTAGTCCTTTGATCTCAACGGCGACGTTGGGACATACCATAGAAGTCTGACAATTACCCGCGGGTGTGGATACCATTATTTGAATGTCCATGTTCTCGCTCTTAAGGTTATGCTTATATGCAAACTCTTCCGACATGAGTGAATGCGATGACCCAGTGTCAAATAATACGGATGCGGGTATTGAGTTAACAAGAAGTGTACCCATCACAGTAGCAGGCTGGTCTTGAACTTGATTCAGGCCAACATTGTTAGCTTGAACACGACCAGTGTTAGGCCTGGCGTTGTTGTTGCGGGGCTGGTTGGAAGGTAGTGCAAGTTATTCTGACTCTGTCTGCATTCTCTGGCATGGTGACCTGGACAGCCACACTTGAAGCACAATCCATCCTCAGGACGGGATGGTGGAGGCTGAGGTGCTCTTGGCGGTATAACTCTTGGCTGTCTTGGCGGTGGAGGGGGCAGACGAGGCGCCACATAGGATGGCCTCGGTGCATAAGCAGGTGGACGGTAGTTGTTGGGGATCCAGATCCTTTGCTTCTGAGGACGTGGCCCGAAGATGAACCCATGTCAATCTTGCAGTTAGTGTGATCCTTGTACCTCTGCAGACCTGTCTCAATCTGGATAGCCTTATTCACCAAGGTGGCAAAATCAGGGAAGTCCTTCGCGAAATTTCTCCTGCCTACGAGCATCAGTTGCAATGTCTTCCTCAGCATAGCGAGATAAGTCCAGAAATTCCCGCTGATAAGAATCCACAGTCTTGTTGCCCTGGACTAAGTTGCGGAATTCACGCTTCTACTTGTCCATCATTCCCTGAGGAATGTGGCGAGCACGAAACGCAGCTTGGACCGCCGGCCAGGTGATGATTGTTCCAACAGGCTGGGAGCGCCTGTGGCTGTCCCACCATTGAGCAGCGGGACCCTTCAGAAAGTACGATGCAAAGTTGACATAACTAGCCTCTGGGCGCCTGAAGATTCCAGCTCATAAGTGATGTCACGGAGCCAGTCACCTGCGTCAAGTGGCTGAGTTGAGCTGCGGAAAGTCGTAGGGTTGAGGCGCATGAAGTCTTGCAGAGTCATCGGGACTGGCTGTTGATTCATATTCGGCCTCGGGAAATGGTCCATAAGCCCGTGCATAAACTGGCGATTCAGTTCAAACTGTTGCATCATAGCAGCCATGTAGTCCGGTGGCGGTGGTGGCTCAGGCGTACCATGACCACGACCAGCTGGCCTAACCATTCTATCAATTTTAACAGTGGTAGTTTAGCATTTGGTAATTGCAACATGAAGGAATCATTCATGAAGTAAATTGCACAAAGAAGGAAGTGCAATAATTACGACATAGTAGTTCAAATTTCAACATACAGATCCATGCATAAGTCTATTACAAATCATAAGTTCGTTACAAAATAGACGATAGATCTGGCATGAGATTAACCTAGACAACTAGGCGGCACGCAGGCACGCGGTGGAGGGATACAACAACGCATCAGCGTCGGGGACAACGAAAGTAGCCAGGAAACTGCAGGTGACCCTGAAATCTGGTGAAGGAGTACTGCATCCCATGCACACCCTGATGCAAAATCTGCATATCAACCGGGAGCCTAGGCCCAAGTGCGGGAGCACGACCTCCAACAGCAGGCCACTCAAGTCCTGGAGGAAACTCAGTCGGACGCGGGTGAAGAACAAACTCCGTATGCATTCCCGCAATGACTGCCGGCCTCAACTGCTCCAAAGCCTGGTAAAGACGAGCACGGGTGGCGTACAACTCAAAGTTAAGAGCCCTGACAGTGCGATCCAGTGCCTCAGTATACTGAACCAGAACCCGTGGGTTGTAGTGACGACCCACGTAGGGGGGCGCAGATAGCAGTGTAGGATCGGTCGGTACGCTGCCGTGCAAAAGGGGTCAAGACCTCAGCGTCGGCGCAGTATTAACTCCAGCAGGGACATACGGGATGTATCTGTATGCCGTGTCGTCCAAACTGGGGTTCGCTGCACGGAGGCGAACAATAGCAGCATAGGCAGCATCCTGTACTGCCATCTCGACAGTCACTCCAATACCACGGAAGGTGTGCAGCTCAGTGATGGAGCGATCCCATCGATCCCAGATGACCATCACAGCCTCATACTATTCCTGGTTGAACTCGTGGTAGCCCTCGTAAACAGTGTACTCGGGGTACCAACGATAACCCAGTGTCTTCAAGAGGCCGTTCAGAATGGCCGGGAACCCTGTCGTCTCGTGTGCGTAGGTCAGACGGACGATCTGCCTAGCGGGACGCATCTGTAACAAGGAGATTCAAGATGTCAAATGACAGTGTGTGCATCATAATTTCAAAGAAGACAATTCTCGACGAAACAATTCTCCGGTGGATGTGATCACGAGAACCTAATGTTAGATTTTTGCAAAATCTTTAACCCGAAAGAGAAGAGAGATCAGAACCCAGAGTATAGACGAGGAATAAAAGATCCTAATACCACCCGCTTGAGATGTGGGCCTGTAACCCACAGCACTAGAGTTAGTAAAAGTTTTTCAATGACTAGACTCAACTTCGGCCAAGGACTTGGAAAGGGGGCTACCTACAGGCAGTCGGCTCTGATACCAACTTGTGACGCCCCCATTCTTGTCCGTACGCTAATCATGCACACAATGCGTACGACCAAGATTAGGGACTCACTGATTGATACCACAACATGACAAAAGACACAAATACAAAGTCATACAGCTTCATATTACAAGCCAGGGGCCTCGAGGGCTCGAATACAAAGCTCGACATAAACACGAGTCAGCGAAAGCAAATATATCTGAGTATAGACATAAGTTACACATGTTTGCCTTAAGAAGGCTAGCACAAACATAAACACGGATCGAAAGAGGCGGGGCCTCCTGCCTGGGAACCTCCTAACTACGCCTGGACGTCGGAGAAGTCTACGTCGTAGTAAGCTCCATCCTGCTGGTAGGGGCCTCCGTCGGGGTAGTAGTAGTCGACGTCGCCAGCGTAGTCCACATCCTGGGCTCCATCGTCTGAACGTGGAATCGTATCGAGGGGGAAAAGGGGAGCAAAGCAGCTGTGAGTACTCATCCAAAGTACTCGCAAGACTTACATCAGAACTATGCTAGATATGCACCATTATCAAGGGAGAGGTTATATCTAGACTGACTGCAGAAAGCAAGAAGAGGGAGAAGGCCTAGTCCTATCGAAGACTAGCATCTTCAACATCTTGCAGCATTAGAAGAGCGCAGATTGGTATCTCATACATATAGTCATATTGTTATAGCAATTTTAATTAAGTAAACTTGCCCAGAGATCCTTCCTCGACTCCCTGCGAGGAAGCAATCCCGGAGCCACAATTCATTTTATTAGTTTATGGTTATAGTTGTAGTAGGTCGAAGCACAACTCCAAGTCGTCCTGTTACCGTGGACACGGCTATTCGAATAGTTTACTTCCCTGCAGGGGTGCACCACATTACCCAACACGCTCGATAAGCTCCGGCCGGATACAATTTTCTGGTCATACCCGGCCTCGGCCGATCGACACGACGTAGTCCTACCTAGGCTCAACAGAGAGGCCAGCACGACGGTCTACATCCTAATGGCTCGGGGTCTTGGGCCATCGCCCTCGCCATCCTGCACGTTACGCCCTCGGCCGGGATCAGTCCTAGCACGCCTTCCGTCAAGGTCCCTGCGTTCCAGACCACCCGGGCGCGAGTCGAATCTCGTGGCATCTGAAAAGCTTTCGGGAGAATGTACGCCGCCGAGCAGCCCATACTGATTACCCCGCGTGGTGGTTAGTGCGTATTAGGCCAACGACCTAACTCAGATCAAGTACCCAACCCATTAGCAATTTATTAGTGATCAATAACACTCGGGTGCCTTACCGGCGCACCCCACCAAATCTCCGGATGCCTAGCGGTGCATCCCACCAAATCTTTCTCTCGCGAGTACCCTTGGGGCCGACCCATCTTAACAAGTAGCTATAACCAGGTCATAGTAATTGTGTGTCTATACATCAAGTGGAGATCCGAGGAATCACCCTCGATGGATCCCACTCGAGGTAAGAGTAAGTCAAGAGTCGCTACCGGTAGATGGAAAGGAGGAATCACCCTCGATACCCATGACCGATAACTACGCTACAGAATTAACACCGGGAGTGCTAAGTGAGGTATCACCCTCGGCACTCGGTAGTAGCTCTGCAGTGCCATACTAAAGGGGTGTGTGGTGATGTGTCGGTATCGGCTTGTCAGTCTTAACAACTGAGTCTTCTGTCTTCAAGTCTTCGGTGTCGTCGATGAAAGCAGGGGCAACTGGGACTAAGGGGTCTCAGGGTGGTTCACTGATCCACCTATGCTAAGCAGTTGGTATGATTGCAGGTAAAATAACAGTTCATCCAAAAACAGGCTATGCATCAGAATAGGAGCTATCTAATACAGTAGCAAAAATCTAATGCAAGCATAAGAGGGAGAGAGATGGGTGATATCGGAATGCTCAAGGGGGTTTTGCTTGCCTTGCTGCTCTGCGGCAAAAGGCTGAACGTCAACGGTGTAGTCGATCTCGCAGCTCCGTCAGCCTCGGGGTCTACCGAAGAGAAGAGGGGGAAGAAACAATAAATATAAAGCACACAGATGCAACATGATGCATGACATGGCAATATGCTTAGCTAGGCATGCGCTAACGCAGTACTACGTGTTGCAGACGAAGCGGGAGAATATCTGACGATACTTCCCGGGTCTGTTGATTTATCGGACAGACGAATCGGAGAGGAAAGTTCCATGTTGGCGATGCTAGAGGCATGTGCCAGTTAGGATGCAGTGCAGGGTTGCCTAAAATCATGTCTAAGTCATACTAGTTATTTTTAGGATTTAATTTGGATTAACTAATCGGTAGGTATGCACTATTCATCTATCCGAAACAGGCAAAAAGTTGCATGTTCAGATAGCTAGAGGCATGTGACAGATGAATGGATGGCATATTTGGATTCATGGCATTTTTCTGATCAACTTTCATGTATAAAGTTTTTTGATCTGAGCTACAGATTATTTTCTATGATTTTTCAAAGTTTTAATCAATTTCTGGAATTAATTCTATTTATTAAATCCAACATTATCCAAAACAGTGCAATGATGACGCCAGCATGACATCAGAATGACATCAGCAGTCAACAGTGGCTGTTACTATTTGAACCTGACATGTGGGACCCACATGACATAGACTCATTTTAATTCCAGTGTTTTGATTTAACTAAACAGAGTTAATTAGTAGGTGGGGCCCATCTGTCATAGACTCATTAGGTAATTTAATTAGTTTTAATTAATCTCTGTCACTAATTAAATATCTGACAGAGTGGGGCCCAAGTGTCATAGACACAGGGGGTGTGGGGCCCCACTGTCAGTGGCTGAGCTGGCTAGTTAGCGGTCAGCGGCGACCGTTGACTGGTCAACCGAAGCCGCGGGGCCACTAGCAGTAGCACTGGGGGTGGCCCCAGGCCAGCCAGGTCAGCGGCGGCGCCGGCCGGTCGCCGGAACAACGCCGGCGAGCACCCGAGACGACGGGGAGGCTCGGAAATGGCGCACAGGGCACCATTTCGAGCGCGGCCGGGCGCGTTCGAATGCTGGTGGAGCCGCCGTTCCATTCCGGCCATCGGGGCGTGCTACGGTGGCTGGAACTGAGCGCTACGAAGGCAATGGCGGACGGCGGCGCTCGGGTGCGACGGCAAATGGCGAAGCAGAGCGCAAGCGAGCGAACTAATGGTGCGGGTCGAGCCTACGCGTTAAACTGAGTCGTTTGGCGGCGGCGGCAGGACCATTTGGTCACCGTAGAGGCGTCGGCGATGAGCTTCAGCGGCGGCGCGTTCGGGCACGACGGGGAACGGCGTCTACGGCGAGCTAGCAGGCACGAGGAGGGGCAGAGGAGGATGGGGAGGCTCACTGTGGGGTGTGGCCGTTCAACGTGGGCTCGGGGGAGGCTCGACGGCGGCGAATCGACGGTGGCGAGCTTCGGGTCCCGAGGTTGAAGACGACGGCGAGGAGGCGTCCCAGGGGCCCAGGAGCTCGGCTTCGTGCTTGAGGGGTAAGAGGAGGTCGTGGCGGAGCTACTGGACGTCTCAGCGGGGCTCGGGGGTGGCTGCGGCCGCGGCTAGCCGGCAGCCATGGCGATGGCGGCGCTCGGATCTGGAGGGGGAGAGCGAGCGGGGCGAGGGGGGAATGGATGGGGCGTCCAGAGGCCCGAGGGAGGGGCGCCCTTATCCCCTCGCTCACCTGCCCCGCAGCGGTGGCGAGCTGTGAGCGGCGGTGGGCGAGCGCGGCCATGGCGCGACCGACACAGCGGCGGGAGCAGGTAGGGGAAGGCCCTTGGTGGGCTGGGCCGCACTGTGCCTGCGGCCCAGTGGCCAGGTAAGTGGCTTTGTCCTTTTCTTTTCTCTTTTTCTTTCTTTTCCTTTTGTTTTTCATTTTTAGTTTCTGTTTTAATTTCTTTTAGGCAATTTTCTTTATTGTAAAAATGCGTAACTGGTCCCATTAAATAGTTTGCAATATTAGGGAGGACCACATCCAATTTGAGCATTTTTAGAAATTGTTTTCATTTTCCAATGCAATTTAGAGCATTTTAAATTTGCTTTCAGCTTCTGTTATTTATGGTGGGGTCCACAACAGAAGTTTGGTGATGTTGTTTTCCTCAACATTATGTGTTTTGGAATATTCCACAACTTTGGAACATTTTATCTTTGATGTTTGAAAATTTAATTTCATCACATAAAACCACAGGGCATTTGCATTGTAATTTGAATTGGGTTTCGAATCCAAACTTGATCAAACTTCACTTAGCAAAATAATTAGGCACTGTTCATGATCATTACTGTAGCTTAATTACAATGATCACTGTAGCTTAACACCAGGGTGTCACAAACCCTTCTTCTTGGGAGCCATGGCGATGAAGATGATGAAGAAATTGATGCGTTGATCGCTAGATCAGGTTCACGCAACCCCTTTCCCCCTACCTGGCGCGCCAAAGATGTCGGCGTACGACACCTATGGGATCGCGTGGATCCCTTTTATGGTTCGGTAGGGAAAAAGGCTTGCACAAAGAGCAGATCCAGCGATCAACGCGAGGGATTTTTACCCAGGTTCTGGCCGCTGAGAAGCGTAAAACCCTACTCCTACTTTAGTGTATTGTGAGTCTTTGAACTCTGGCTCCAGGAGCGCTATATGATAAACAGTACACAGCCGCTATGCCTCTATTTGGGCCAGAAGGTCCTCCCCCTGTAGCTACGCCTTGGGCCTCCTTTTATATGTCGAAGGGGTCACCAACAGTGGCGCATAGTACATACAAGAGGTGTAAAGTTGCTACAGCGTTCACTGGCTTCTTAGGACAAACGCATTAAATGCTCCGTTTAGGTGTCCCTAAGTTTCTTGGGGACGGAAAAAGAGCCTGTCCCATCAGCATCGCTTAACCCCATCCGCCGTTAACGCCTTGACACGCACCCAGGAGGACAAAACCTAAATGACAGGCTGGTCGCTGCGCTGGAGTGGTGACAGGGTGGCGAGGTCTTGCCGGGTGCGAATCTTATCGGGGCTCCGCAAGCCATCCCGACAAGAATCTTGCCGGGATCCCAGCCTTTGGTCTTCTGTCTTCTGATTATTGACTTGAATGCTTTCTTGCCATTCTTGCACTTGCATTCAGCTGTCCCCCGGCAGGCCTTGCCGCTGGTGTGGCTACAACCATCCGTGCACAAGTATGGGGTACTAAAAGACCCAAACTTTAGTACACCGACACATTTGCAAATGCGGCTCTCAGAAACCCCTTGGTTTTTGTTAATCAAGTTTGTCAGTTTTATTACGTCCATGCAACCTACACGCTAATAGGTAAAGATTGGTCCTAATCCCACCCGAGTATGTGTAAATTGGGTTCGTTTTCCCATGCTCTGCTCCGGATCCGACGCAGAATTTCGGCAACACCTCCCCGCTGTTCTCCTGATACAGGTCTTGGCAATAAGCAGAGAGGATGTGTACCCGGAGAACAACAGGGAGGCACTAACGAAATTCCGCATCAGATCCGGAGCAGAGCATAAGGGAAAACGAACCCAATCTACACATACTCGGGCTGTCCATGGATAACGTTGGACAATTCAAAAGGATGGCGGTTATAAATATGAAAGACATGCATATTTATAGATGCCGCCCTTTCGAACAGGAGACGCATACTCGTCACGCATACTGATGATTGAAGACACCTATGGCTAGCAAGTTTCATCGGCACGAAGACCGGAACAGAGCAAATTAAGGGGGGGAGGAGATGTCATTTGTGCTCACCCACGAACGCGTCGGGGAGCTCGTCAAACGCACGGGGAGGTCGCAAACAGCAGACCCTCGCAACGACGAAACAACTGCACATTGAAATCCACCCGATCAACACAAATATGATGTTTTTCATAACAGCTAGAATCGGAATATATATATGACCTAACTCATAATTTACAAAACTATGACCCCGTCGGCCTCTGGAAGGCCGAAGAGCACCTTTTCGGTCAACAGGAGGCCGAAGAGGTTTCGGGGGTCGAGGGTCAGTGGCGTCGGGTGTCAGTGGCGTCGGGGGTCAGTGGCATCGGGGGTCGGGGGTCGGTGGCCTCGGGGGTCAGGCGCGTCGGGGGTCTTTTCCTTCTTCTTCTTCTTTTCCTTTTTTCCTCTTCTTCTTCTTCCTTCTTTTCCTTTTTCCTCTTCTTGTTCTCCTCCTCTTCTCTTCTTCTTCTTCTTCTTCTTCTTCTTCTCCTCCTCCTCCTCCTCCTCTTCTTCTTCTTTTTCTTCTTCTACTTCTTTTCCTTTTTCCTCTTCTTCTACTTATTCTTCTTTTCTTCTTATTTTTTCATATTTCTTATTCTTCTTCTATTTATCTAAACCTAAACCTAAAACTAGCACAAACCTAAACCATACACTAATTAACCTAAACCTAAACAGAAAAAAAACTCACATTGAGGCCGGTGGAGGAGGGCCGGCGTGGTGGAGGAGGATGGACGACGCGGGGGGGGCGGGGGGGGGGAGGGGGGAGGCCGCGGAGAGAGGGGCGACGCCGCGTCCTGCTCCGGCGGTGGGGCGTCGCGGGGAGGCGCCGCCGCTCCGAGGTCGTCGGGGGAGGAGCGGGCGCACATGGGCAGGGGCGTCGGGGCGCCGATGGCGGCGGGGGGCAGGGGCGCAGGGGGGCAGGGGCGCACGGGGAGTCGGTGCGGCGGGGGGCAGGGGCGGCGGGGGCGGCCGGGCGGCGGGCGGCAGGGGCGGCGGGGGGCAGGGGCGGCGGGGGGCGTCGGTGCGGCGGGGGCGGCCGGGCGACGGGGGGCAGGTACGTTGGGGGCGGCCGGGCGGCGGGGCAGTGGTGGGGTTTGGCGGCGCTCGGGGGCGAGAGAGAGAGAGAGAGAGAGAAAATGAGAGAAAGAGAGTGAGAGAGTGGGGCGGCGCCGGGGGGTAACGGTCGTTAGTGAGGCAGTTTCTTTGTCCTCCGCTAGCGGACGACAAAGGGCCGGGGGGCAGACGGCAAAGATTGGGCGGACGGCATCCAGGACGCCCATTTTACCTAATCGTCTTCACGGCCCAGTGGGGCCCAGCTGGTCTCTTTGCCGTCTGCCTCTGGGCCCTTTGCCGTCCGCGGGCCGACGGCAAAGAGTTAGCTGACGGCAACCCATATCTTTGCCATCAGCCTCTTGTTTGCCGTCCGTTTTCTATAAGCTGATGGCAAAGACATTCTTTGCCGTCCGCTAGCCGACGACAAAGATCTGGCTGACGGCAAATTTCCTGATTCCAGTAGTGACAAGTCAATTTCACCCTACACATGCATGTCTACGAGTATTGCAGCGGAAAGTAAAGACAAGCATATGTAAAAGGATAAGGGTAGGAAGATCAAACGCAATTTGGAGACACGAAGATTTTTCCCGTGGTTCCGATAGGTGGTGCTATCGTACGTCCACGTTTATGGAGTCTTCAACCCACAGAGGGTAGCGGTCACGAGAGTCCATGGAGGGCTCCACCCACAAAGGGACCACGAAGTAGCAACCTCCACTATTCCATAACGGCTTCCGTCCACGAAGGACTAGCCTCGCTATGGGTACACCTTCACAAAGTAGGCGATCTCCTTGCCCACACAAACTTCTTGGTTCAACTCCACAACACGAAGTAGGAGGCTCCCAAGCGACACCTAACCAATCTAGGAGGCACCACCCTACAAAAGGTAATAGGCTTGATAGTAACGATGAACTCCTTGCTCTTGTGTTCCAAATGATAGTCTCCTCAACACTCAATCACTCTCTCATAGATTTGGCTTGGGTAGAAGAGATTGATTGGATGGAAAGCAACTTGGGGAGGCTAGAAATCAAGACCCATATGGTTGGAGTGGATGATCTTGACCTCAACACAAGGATAGGTGGTTCTCTCTCAGAAAATTGGATATGGAAAATGGGTGTGTGTTCTGAGTGCTTCTCTTACGAGTGGGATGTGGTGGAGGGGTATATATAGGCATCTCCAAAAATCCAGCCGCTACAACATTATTGCCCAACTCGGTGGAACCGAAGTAAAACTCGGTGTCACCGACTTGTTCAAAATGTGGGAACTTTAGGCTTTTCGACGAGACCGGTATGGAATACTCGGTAGTACCGATATGGGTGACCTAGGCAGTTACCAAATCTCGGTGAGACCGATTTCTCAAACTCGGTGGGACCGATTTGAAGAAATGGGTTAACAGAGAGTTGGCCCAACTTCTCGGTGAAACCGATTTGCAAAACACGGTGGGACTGAATCATGAAAATGGCTAACCAGGAAGTTGGTCACTGTTTTCGGTGGCACCGGAAGGGAATGTTGGTAGTACCGAGTTGTGGGTCTTGGCTAGGGTTTCCGTCTAGGCTTTTGACTCGGTGTTGCCGATGTGGAAATTTTGGTGACACCGATTTTGAGTGGTAGGCTCTATGACAAAATATTTGTGGGAGAGCTTGTGGGTGTTTTTGGTGACTAACACTTGATCACTTTGAGCATTTCATTTACCATCATTACCTTACCCCCTTTTAATATTATTGGCTTTCCTATGGACTCAAGGTGATTTCTCACAAAGTAAAATGTAGAGTCTTCATGCTTGTAGCTTAGCCAATCATATTCCTTGCATCTTGAGGTCTCCTCACAATACTTTGCCAATCAAACGTTGAACTTTTTCCTGAAACATACCTAGTGGAAACATTAGTCCAATGAAATATATGTTGTTATTAATTACCAAAACCACCTAGGGAGAAGTTGTGCTTTCAATCTCCCCCTTTTTGGTAATTGATGACAACATATAGATCAAAGCTTCGATGAGAGATTTAATCAATGAATAGCATCATCGCTTTGAGAAGTATGTGATAAGCAAGAGCTCCCCCTAAATTTGTGCATTATTTTAAATTTGTGTTTGAATGCAAATGCATAATCGATTAGGATCATGGGTCACTCTTTCATGTCACATACAACTTGGTGGTGCGCCAAAATTAATAAGAGTGAATTACATGAGCACATCACACCGAAGTAAATGATCATCAAATAGATATCTCAAAGATAGGCGATAATAGCATCACACAAGAGTATATGATCAAATACGACAAAGTTTCAACCAAACAATAAACCAATTTTTTTTGAAAAACAGAAAGGGGTAAAAAAACAACACTCTCTGTCTCTCGAAGCCCAATGATCTATGACCTCTCAAAGCCATAGAGCTACTCGTTGCTCTGGGCATGGTCTCCGGTGGCTGTCGACGGAGTCAAGAGAAGAGCATCCGCGAAGAGTTCAGATAAAGTCCTCTGAGGTGGTGAAGTAGACACTGGAGCTGATGGAAATGATGGAGTTGTGGCAAGTGCTGAAGAAGATTGCCTCAACTCTGGAGTAAACAATGTAGGAGTTCTGGCTTGAGTCTTGAACTGAGTGCTGGTCCTGAGAGGTGGACTGTCATCATCATCAGAATCTGGGAGCTTCATCCACTTCCTTCTTAAGTTCATCTACAGTCTTAGTCAGCCCATCCACTTTGTTGTTCAGAGTGGAAAACTTATCCTCCACAATCCTCACAAGCCTATCCTGATTGAGCTGAATGGTCTTGATGTCCTTCTGCATGCTCTGAATGGTGCTAATAAGAAGATCCATTTGCTCATTCCTCATTTTAGGATCCTGAGCACTGGTGGCTCTAGCTGCTTCAGCCTCTGCCTGTGAAGTAGATGAAGTGGGATGACTAGGATCCAACACCACGACATTATCCTCTAACTCTGGCTGGAGTGGCAAATTGGGACGATCAAGTGCATACACATTCTTCTCTAACTTAGAGTTAATGAGCATCTGAATGTATGGTGCATATCCACAAGATCTCTTCTGGCCTGCAGCTGTCCTCTTCACTGTTTCTACAATCAAGTCCATCACTCTTATCCTGGTGTGGGAGTCTATGTGATGCAGCATGTTGATGGAATACCCCCTTATCATCTTATCATCTCCAGATTTGGGCATCAAGGTATGCCTCAAAATGGTGTTAGTGGTGGGTAGTCCTGCTTGCAGGAAATAGATAGACCCAAACTTATGTGAATGCACATGTGAAGCAGGGATTTCCTTGTACATATTTGCCATGGAGTTTTGTCTCATCTTGGATTCAATGTAGACATCCAAATCTCCCTCTTGTACCTGTGGGGCTCCTAAGATGGTAGCCCTCTCATCAACAGTTGATTGATACTTCTCTCCTTCAGTCATCCAAACAATCCTGCCATCCGGATAAAAGTGTGCAGTGGAATAGAACTGCATGATCATCTCATCATTCCATGCTGAAAACTCTCTACCAACAAAGTTTGCAAGATCAATGCACTGGAAGTTGATCTTACACTGGGAAAGAAATCTTCGTAGTCCTTGATGTAGTATCAGTCGACATATCTCATGTCACTAACAGCTGGGCTCTTGTCCAATAGGACAGCCTCATAAAAGTCCTGCTGTTCCTTGGTGTGAAATCTGGCATCCACATCAGTCCTTCTCCTGGAGGCATAGGGATCAACAGCTCTCCACTTCCTCAGCCCTGAGTCTTTCCTTTTCTTCATATCTTCTGCAACTGGGTGATCATCATTATGAATAGGCAAGTGGGGCCTCAGTTTTCTCAAAACAGATATGTCCTCCTCTTCTTCTACCATAGTGGACTTCTTGTTCTTAGCAGCACTTGGAATGTCTCTCGTAGACTTCTTTGACTTGGAGGCTGCAGTAGTCTTCTTAGGAGCAGACTTGGTGTTCTTAGCTGGAGCATCCTTGGGCATAGCATCTGCCATCAATTTCTTCTTCTTAGCTGGAGGGGCTTTGACAGCTGGTTCTTCCTCTTCATCTTCTTCCTCAGCTTCTGCTGGATCTTCGGACATAGAGGTTGGTCTGCCAACAACATGTATAATTCTCTTCCTGATCCTCTTCTTCTCTCCTGCCTTCTTAGACTTAGAACTCTTTGCTGGCTCAATAGATGTGTTACCCTTGGCACTTTCAGGAGCTCTCCTAGCATCACTACTAGCATATTCCTTTCTGACAGCTCTCTTTGTAGAAGTAGCATCTGCAGTTGTGCTCTTGGCGGCTTTTTCTTTCTGCTTCTTGGCTAATACTTCTTCTGGCACAAAATTAGCATCCTCCTCATCTGAGTTCAACTTCTTCCTTGTCCTGGTGGTAGCCTTGGGCAGGTCAGGAGAACTAGACACATCATCATAAGAAGATGAACTAGCTTCAGGGTTAGTGCCTGAACTCATGTCCACATCTCTCTCTTTGAAGTTGTTCTGACTGTCATCTGATCCTGACATGCTGACCCTGTGAATAGAGCATAGAAGAGCAGATAGGTTGAGCATCACAAAATGCAGAAGTTTTTCTCAAATTTGAACTCAAATTCTTAGTTTGAATTTCTGCTAAGTGGGTTTCGGTACCACCGAGTTAGAAAATTTGGAGCCACCAAGACTGACACTCTCATGTAACAGAAACTTGGCAACCCTTTTCGGTGGGACCGAAAAGAGGTACTCGGTTTCACCGAGAGAGTTCGCGGTTTCCGTAAACCAAATATCGATACGACCGATATTTCCAAGTCGGTGTCACCGAGACACACTTGGCGGAAACTCAACTTTAAATTTTTTTGTTCTCCTATTATAATGGAGGTTTTTCGAGGATGGATCAATCTCAAACAGTGGCATATAGATGGAACGACCCTAATGCGCAAGAATTAGACGGTGGAGCGCAAGAGGGGATCGGAATCTCACCCTAACTCGGCGAGGATTCCGCTACGACGACGACGGCGGTGAAGATTCCGTTGACGGCGAAGATCCCAACGGCGAGGCCGCACGGGGAGTCAAGGGCGACGACCAGGGGTCCACGAGCGGCAGCTTAGGGTTTGAGACTCGAGCGTTTGAAGATGAATTTCAAAACATCGGGTCCACCGGGATTAAGTACCCTTTACTGTCGGTGACGCCGATACTAAAATTTTGGTGCCACCGAGTTCCACTACTGTCAATTGACAGGGAAACTCGGTGAAGCCCAGATTATGGTATCGGTGCTACCGAGGTGCAAAAACTGATCAACCCTGAGCATTCGGTGAAACCGAGAATTTTTGATTGGTTGCACCGAGTTGCACTATAGGGAGGTTTTGGAAGTCAACCTTGACGAAACGGAACTCAGAGTGCTCCTCACACAGAGGGTTCGAGAAGTTCTTGTTCAAATTTTGTGATGTAGCATGAATAGAATTTGAGACGAGAAAGCATAGATAGCTAGAGAGGGGGCCTAGGCATTCTTGTACATCCAATTGGCAAAAGAAAAAGACAAGAACCAAATAGCAACAATTGGATGTCCTCGAATGAGAAAAGATATGCATACCAACATGCTCACACAATAAGATGTCCAATGAAAGCATGGCAAACATGCAAAACCACTCTAGCATCTAACAGGCACTTTGGCGATGACGAAATCATCTATATATAAGTATATTGACTTAGGAGTCAAGTAAGAATACTTGATCATAGGTCATACTCACCGTTTAAGCACAAGTGTTGTTACCACTTTTACATAAAGCATTTAATGTTTCCACATTCTTAAGAGATGCTTTAAAAGTCTTAGAGTAAAGCTCCCCCTTGATGTGACATCCCCCCTAAGAGGGATAAACTAACCTTGGGTTTTGTCGTAGAAGACTTCATGTGGGTGATGTAGTGGAGGATGCTCATAGTTGATGAAGATCATCTTGAGTTGGGAGCAATCCTCGTTGTTTTCTTACTCTTCTCACCTACATGGGTTAGTCCCAAACAAGAGACACATACAAGGATATCTATGGACATGGAGTGCAATGTATACATGATGATGTCCATGGATTCTTTCATTACCGTGTCCCTTGCTTACCTTTGAGGGAATGTGTGACTCCTTGAACTATTGCATAGAGTTGGAGTTGATTGCAAATAGTCTTTGCCAATAATGAATATGAGTGAATTTTGTTGGCAGAGTCACCCCTCAAGAACTTCTCTAGTTCTTCTTCTTGGGGACCCACATCAAGTTGATGGGGATCCTTGGTGTTGAAGTAGTATTGGTATAAGTAGAACTTGGAGTAGCCTTGGGAACCCACATCACCATGGCTAGGGACTCATCTTCAAGTGTGTCAATGTCATCATGAAGCTTGCCCTTGCCCTTGAGCTTGTGGCCTTTTGGTGGAAGGTCATCTTGAGCTTTTGTTCCCTTGGAGAGAGTATGTTCATACTTCTCCCTTTGAGGAACAAACTTGGGCTTGGGGTATCCTCCATGCTTGTGTACAATTTCCTCAAATTGCTTACATCCGGCAAGACTTTTGTAGACACCTTTTTCTATAATCCCTTTCAATAGATCATTTTCTTGCTCAAGTGTAACTTGGCTAAGAGAATCATTAGTGGAATCAATAGAACTACTAGAAGCAATATCGTTAGATTTGTCATTTTTATTGCTACTAGTTGAAGAACTTTTCTTGCCTTTGTTACTAGATTGCTTAGTCTTAACTTGTGGAATAAATGTAGACAAGAGTAGTCGTTTGGCTAGATAAGAAGAAATCTTCTTTCGGAGATCGTCATTGATTGCTTTAAGAAACTCATGTTCTTGCTCCAAATTGAGCTTCTCGAAGCGTAGCTTCTCATGAGTTCTTACAAGCTCTCTATGATCTTCTAAAGTAGATTCATGAGCTAACTTAAAAGTGTTTAATTCTTTAGTTAGTCGTCCTATTTCCTTCTTATCATCATCACACGACTTATGTTGACTAGCATGATCATTGTCTAGCTCATTTTGACTAATATCACTAGTTTTATCAAATAGCAAGTCATCATCTCCAAGTAAGTCATCCTCATCACTATTGAAGTCAATGTATTCGGGGTGTGATTTGGCCTTTAGCCATGAGGCAACTTCCACTCCCTTCATTTGGTGAATCAAATATGTCGTAGGAGTTGGAGGTTACGAGCACAAGTCCGGCAACACCTTCATCTTGACTATAGTTGGAGTTGGAGCGATAGCTTCTCTCGGATTGGTCGTCGGATTCGGAGCCGAAAACCCATTCACCAACATGAGCTTGATGTCTTCTTTCTTGTGTAGATCTTGGTGTACTTGTCCTTCTTTTCCGAGTCCCTACTTCTCCTTAAGGGTCTTCGTTCATAACGATCATCTGTACTCCTTCTCTCTCTTCGAAGCGACTCATCTCTTGGGCTTCGTCTTCTAGGTGATTCTTCACTTCTCTTGTGGGGGGCCGTGCACTCATTGGAGTAGTGTCCGGGCCTTCCACAATTGTAGCAATTTCGGTCACGACTAGATGAACGCTTCTCTTCATATATTGGATTGGAGCTTCTCCCTTTGCCTCTACTCTTCTAGAACTTGTTGAATTTCTTGACCATGAGGCTTATTTCTTCATTGGTTACAAGGTTGTCACTTGATGTAGTGGGAGTGTCGCTTGTAGCTTTGTAAGCACCGCTTGACTTGCTGTGAAGTTCTTCCTTGTCTTCGAGTGACATCTCATGAGCAACAATCCTTCCAATGACTTCCATAGGCCCGCTTGACTTGCTGTGAAGTTCTTCCTTGTCTTTGAGTGACATCTCATGAGCAACAATCCTTCCAATGACTTCCGTAGGCTTGAGATCTTTGTAGTTTGGCATCATTTGGATCAATGTGCACACGGTGTCATACTTTACATCCAAGGCTCTAAGGATCTTCTTGATGATGAATTTGTCGGTCATTTCTTCGCTTCCTAAGACGGCAATCTCATTGGTGATGAGAGCAAGCCTAGAGTAAATTTCCGCAACTCCTTCACCATCCTTCATCTTGAACTTCTCAAGTTGACTTTGAAGCACATCCAACTTAGATTCCGTGACGGATTTGGTACCTTCGTGCATATCAACCAAAGTATCCCAAATTTCCTTTGCATTCTCAAGACGGCTGATTTTGTTGAATTCTTCGGGGCATAGGCAGTTGAATAGAATGTCACATGTTTGAGCATTGTATTGCAACATCTTCAATTCTTCCGCGGTCGCTTCACGATCCGGTTCTTTTCCATCGCCAAAGAATTCACCTTGCAAGCCAACACAAAAAACAGCCCATACGACAGGGTTATGACCAAGAATATGCATTTTCATCTTATGCTTCCAACTAGCAAAATTTGTACCATCAAAATATGGACCTCTACGGTGATAGTTTCCCTCACTAGACACCATACTCTCCTAGGTTGTGAAACCAATGCAATGGAGACCAAAGTTTTGATACCACTTGTAGGATCCAAAGTATGCCTAGAGGGGGGGTGATTAGACTACTTGACCAAATAAAAATCTATCCTTTTCCCAATTTTAGTCGTGGGCAGATTTTAGTAATTTGCACAAGTCAAGTTCACCCTACACATGCATGTCTACAAGCATTGCAGCA
The DNA here is from genome assembly GCA_039707655.1 of Elymus sibiricus. Classification (NCBI taxonomy): domain Eukaryota; kingdom Viridiplantae; phylum Streptophyta; class Magnoliopsida; order Poales; family Poaceae; genus Elymus; species Elymus sibiricus. Next base: position 161,788,934 of record CM077667.1, read on the forward strand.
GAAAGAAAAGACAAGCATATGTAAAAGGATAAGGGTAGGAAGATCAAACGCAATTTGGAGACACGAAGAATTTTCCCGTGGTTCCGATAGGTGGTGCTATCGTGCGTCCACGTTTATGGAGTCTTCAACCCACAAAGGGTAGCGGTCACGAGAGTCCATGGAGGGCTCCACCCACAAAGGGACCACGAAGTAGCAACCTCCACTATTCCATAACGGCTTCCGTCCACGAAGGACTAGCCTCGCTATGGGTACACCTTCACAAAGTAGGCGATCTCCTTGCCCACACAAACTTCTTGGTTCAACTCCACAACACGAAGTAGGAGGCTCCCAAGCGACACCTAACCAATCTAGGAGCCACGACCCTCCAAAAGGTAATTAATAGGCTCGATAGTAAAGATGAACTCCTTGCTCTTGTGTTTCAAATGATAGTCTCCTCAACACTCAATCACTCTCTCACAGATTTGGCTTGGGTAGAAGAGATTGATTGGATGGAAAGCAACTTGGGGAGGCTAGAAATCAAGATCCATATGGTTGGAGTGGATGATCTTGACCTCAACACAAAGATAGGTGGTTCTCTCTCAGAAAATTGGATATGGCAAGTGGGTGTGTGTTCTGAGTGCTTCTCTTGCGAGTGGGATGTGGTGGAGGGGTATATATAGGCATCTCCAAAAATCCAACCATTACAACATTATTGCCCAACTCGGTGGAACCGAAATAAAACTCGGTGTCACCGACTTGTTCAAAATGTGGCAACTTTAGGCTTCTCGGTGAGACCGATATGGAATACTCGGTGGTACCGATGTGGGTGACCTAGGCAGTTACCAAATCTCGGTGAGACCGATTTATCAAACTTGGTGGGACCGATCTGAAGAAATGGGTTAACAGAGAGTTGGCCCAACTTCTCGGTGAAACCGATTTGGAAAACTTGGTGGGACCGAATCACGAAAATGGCTAACCAGGAAGTTGGTCACTGTTTTCGGTGGCATCGGAAGGGAATGTTGGTAGTACCGAGTTGTGGGTTGATACGTCTCTAACGTATCTATAATTTTTGCTTGTTCCATGTTGTTATATTATCAATCTTGGATGTTTTACAATCATTTTATAGCAACTTTATATCATTTTTTGGGACTAACCAATTGACATAGTGCCAAAGTGCCAGTTGTTGTTTTTGCTTGTTTTTTACTTCGCAGAATATCAGTATCAAACGAAGCCCAAACACCGCGAAACTTTTTGGAGATTTTTTTTGGGCCAGAAGACATCCAGTGGGCCAAAGAAGTGCCAGAGGGGAGGGTCAAGGAGACCACAACCCACCAAGGCGTGCAGAGGCCCCGGGCGCGCCCTGATGGGTTTTGCCCTCCTCGGGCCGCCTCTCCACCGCCTCTGATGCCGATAAATTCACAAATATTCTAGAAACCCTAAAGGAGTCGACGAAAAACACATCCAGCCACCGCAAGTTCTAGAACGGCGAGATCCAATCTAACACCATCACAGAGGGGTTCATCATCCTCATTGGTGCCTCTCCGATGATGCGTCAGTAGTCCACCATAGACCTACGGGTCCGTAGGCAATAGCTAGATGGCTTCCTCTCTCTCTCTCTTTTGATTCTCAATACAATGGTCTCTTGGAGATCTATTTGATGTAAACTTTTGCGGTGTGTTTGTTGGAATTCGATGAATTTTGAGTTCATGATCAGTTTCTATCCATGAATATTATTTGAGTCTTCTTTGATCTCTTATATGCATGATTACTTATAGCCTCGTATTTCTTCTTCGAATCTTTGGTTTAGTTAGGCCAACTAGATCGATTTTTCTTGCCATGGGAAGAGGTGCTTTGTGATGGGTTCGATCTTGCGGTGTCCTCTCCCAGTGACAGAAGGGGCAGCGAGGCACGCATGTATCGTTGCTATTAAGGATAACAAGATGGGGTCTTTTCCTACATGAATAGATCTTGTCTACATCATGTCACTGTTCTTATTGCATTACTCCATTTTTCCATGAACTTAATACACTAGATGCATGCTGGACAGCGCTCGATGTGTGGAGTAATAGTAGTAGATGCAGAATCGTTTCGGTCTACTAATCTTGGAAGTGATGCCAATATAATGATCATCGACTTGGATATCGTCATGATTATTTGATCTTCTATCAATTGCCCAACAGTAATTTGTTCACCCACCGTGTGCTATACTCATGACAGAAGCCACTAGTGAAACCAACGGCCCCCGGGTCTACTTTTCCAACTTATTGCTTTCCGATCTATCTTTTTACTGTAGAGAGATTGACAACCTCTCTTTCACGTCGGGTTGCAAGTATTTGTTCTTTGTGGGCAGGTGTTGTTTACGTAGTGTTGGTGATCCTCCTACTGGTTCGACACCTTGGTTTCATAACTGAGGGAAATACTTACCGTCGCTGTGTTGTATCATCCCTTCCTCTTTGGGGAAATACTGACGTAGTATCAAGCCACGTCAAAGGAATTTCTGTTGCCGGGGAGGAAGCGGTCTCTTCTACATGACAATCTCTGGCGCCGAGGAGACACCATCATTATCTACCAGGTTCCTAATCACAAATCTCATCTCCTTGCAATTACATTATTTTCCATTTGCCTCTCGTTTTCCTCTCCCCCACTTCACCCAATTTGCCGTTTTATTCGCCCTCTTTTTCATTTGCCTTTTTCTCGTCAGATCTCTCACCTTGTCGTTATGGCTAGTTCTTCCTCTATTGCGTGTACTCCCGAGAATGAAGTTCTTAATTTTAAGCAAAGGGAGGGGATAATCTAAAAGATGCTTGGTACAGAATTTGCAATGCTCATAATAGATTTATTCATAAGCAATCTATCATTGTTCTCCTTTGCAGTTTTTATGTGGGCATTACCACTTGGTATAGATTCGTACTTGATACGATTACCGGTGGGAAATTCTTGATGTGTCCATCTTTGGACGCTTTTAATGCTATGGGAAGTTTAGTGGGATCGCCATCTCTTACGATCAATGAAACAACTTTAACCCTCGAACATGTTATGGAGAGGTTAGATGCTATTGAAAAGAAGATGATCACCAAAGAACATCTTGAAAATTTGGATAAGAAAATGCACAATCTTTCTAATTAAATTGGGTCAAAAGAGGGAGATGCCTTTAAATTGTTAAAGGAAAAAGAGACCGTAGTTAACGAAAGGATAGAAGAGAGTCCTTACCGGATTGATAAATTAGAAGAAATTTTTAGTAACTTGGGATCGGCTTTTTCTTCTGTCAAAACTATTGAAAAAACTCCCGTAAAAATTTGCAAGACCACGCAAGTCACTAAGAACAAAGTTGCTACACCTAGTGGCCACAAGGGAGATCTTAAAATGATTAGTATTCATCCCAATTTTGTTGAGATAGTAAAAGGCCCTAGTTACAAGGATGAATTTTTTGGTTTTATTCCTAGAAGTTTTTTCATTGAGAATATGCATGCTACATTCTTGAAGAAATCTAGTTGTGTGATTGAGGAGTTGAAAATCAAAGATGACAATACTTGAATCTATGTGTTATGCCTAGCTAGGGGCGTAAAACGATAGCGCTTGTTGGGAGGCAACCCAATGAATAAATTTATTTTCATCTTTTCCTTTCTGTTTTTGAGTGTTGACACAATTATGCCTCTGTTATGATTGTGTTTTTATGTTTTATTTAGTGTTTGTGCCAAGTAGAGCCTTTAGGATGATTCATAAGATGAGTAGAAACGATGCTGAATCTGAAACAGAAACTTTGCCTCCAGTGTGCGAATTTTCATTTTTTTACTGGAACGTGATATTGAGATGAAATTTTAACAAAGTATTTCTATACAAATTCTTTACGTTGTCCTAATTTTTCAGAATTTTTAGAGTTAGATAAGTATGGTTAGAGTACAGATTACTGCAGACTGTTCTGTTTAAGACAGATTATGTTTTCGTTGCATTGTGTGCTTGTTTTGATGAATCTATGGGTTGTATTGAAGGGTATGAGCCATGGTAAAGTTAAAATACAGTAGGTATAATGCAATAATAAAATATGAATGGGTTTGCAACAGTACATAAAGTAGTGATTTGCTTTATTGTACTAACGGATATCACGAAGATTTTGTTGAGTTTTGTGTGGTTGAAGTTTTCAAGTTTTGGGTGAGATCACGATGGATGAAGCAATAAGGAGTGAAAAGAGCCTAAGCTTGGGGAAATACCGACGTAGTCTCAAGCCACGTCATGGGTCTTGTCTAGAGTTTCTGTCTGGTCTTTTGACTCGGTGTAGCCGATGTGGAAATATTGGTGACACCGATTTTGAGTGGTAGGCTCTATGACAGAATATTTGTGGGAGAGCTTGTGGGTGTTTTTGGTGAATAACACTTGATCACTTTGAGCATTTCATTCACCATCCTTACCTTACCCCCTTTTAATAGTATTGGATTTCCTATGGACTCAAGGTGATTTCTCACAAAGTAAAATGTAGAGTCTTCATGCTTGTAGCTTAGCCAATCATATTCCTTGCATCTTGGGGTCTCCTCGGAATCCTTTGCCAATCAAACATTGAACTTTTTCCTAAAATATAATTAGTGGAAACATTAGTCCAATGAAATATATGTTGTTATTAATTACCAAAACCACCTAGGGAGAAGTTGTGCTTTCACTTTACCATTGGGATCACTAGCAAGTTGGCATTTGAGCGGCATGGGTGTGTTGGCCTTAGCCGGCTTGAGATCATCCAACTTGAATCTCTTGAGCATGTCTTGAGTGTATTTAGCTTGGTTGATGAAGGTTCCTTGACTTCATTGCTTGACTTCGAATCCAAGGAAGAACTTCAACTCCCCCATCATGGACATCTCAAACTCTTTGATGATTAGTGTGGCAAACTCATCATTGAAAACTTTGTTAGAAGAACCGAAGATAATAACATCAACATATAGTTGTCATACGAACAAGGTCCCGTTAACCCTCTTTGTGAAAAGAGTGGGATCGATTTTCCTAATTTCAAACCCATGATCTAGCAACATCTCGGTAAGATGCTCATGCCACGCTCGTGGGGCTTGTTTAAGGACATAGAGTGCCTTATAGAGAACGTATACATGATTTGGGAACTTAGGATCCTCGAACCCCGGGGTTGCTTGACGTATACCAACTCCTTAAGTGAACCATTAAGAAAAGCACTCTTCACATCCATTTGATATAATTTAAAATCACGATGAGATGCATAAGCAAGCAACATGTGAATAGATTCAAGGCGAGCGACGCGAGCAAATGTTTCACCATAGTCGATACCCTCGACTTGGGAGTAGCCTTGAGCCACCAATCTTGCCTTGTTGTGAATCACTACACCATTCGCATCTTGATTTTTCTTAAAGATCCATTTGGTTCCAATGACATTGTGATGCTCCTTTGGTCTTGGCACCAACCGCCACACTTTGTTGCACTCGAAGTTGTTGAGTTCATCGTGCATGGTTTCAAGCCATTCCATGTCCTCGAGCGCCTCTTGTACCTTGAGGGGTTCAATGCAAGAAACAAACGCGTGATGTGCACAAAAGATTGTTAATTGACGACGAGTAGTTACCCCTCTGTTCAAGCTTCCATAGACGTTCTCTAGGATGTGTTGCTTGGTTCTAAGCTTGGAAGCAATCTTTGCAGCTCGTATTTCTAAAATCTCTTCCATGGAAGGTTGCGGTGTATCGTCTTGATGAGCTTGAGAGCCATCACTGGCTTGTCCTTGATCCTGATCAAGATCTTGACCTTGAGCTTGCTCGGGGTTGTGAACTTGATCTTGAGCATCTTGTGGTACGTCATCATCACCATGAGGTTGATCTTGCTCTTGATCTTGTTCACGAGGTTGAGGGCCTTCACTTTGTTCTTTGGAAGCATGTGGGTCTTGCGTCGGTGATGGTTCCACTTGTGTGGAACATTATCCTTCTCCTTCAGCCACAAGGGGTTCCTCAACAGGTAGGTAGTGTCCCACACCCATTCTTCTTATGGCTTGGGGAGGAATTTCATCACCTACATCACAAAGACTACTTTGCTCCACTTAGGAGCCATTATTTTCATCAAACTCTACGTTACTCGTCTCCTCAATGAGTCATGTGGACTTGTTGAGAACACGGTAAGCATGAGAGTTTGTAGCATAACCAACAAATATGCCCTCATGAGCTCTAGAATCGAATTTAGACAAGCGAACACGTTTCTTGAGAATGAAACACTTACAACCAAGGAACCCCAAGTAAATATTGAAGGAGACTGAAGCGTCTAGGCTTAGGGATGCCCCGGAAGGCATCCCATCTTTCTTCTTCGACAACTATCGGAATGTCTCAGTTTTTGTTTTGTTCACATGATATGCGTAAATTCTTGGAGCGTCATGCGCCTTTTATTATTCTTTGAGTAATACACCATGCTGGTATGGGATAGTACTTGGTTGATTTATATAATGCTCAATGCACTTCACTTCTATCTTTTGAGTATGGCTTTATAGAATGCTTCGTGTGCTTCACTTATATATTTTGAAGTTTGGATGCTCTCTTCTCTACATTGGGAACACCGTTATTTCTAGAATTCTTTTTTGCTTCACTTATATTTATTAGATCATGTCTAGGTCTTTCGTAGCAAGAAATTAAGCTCTCATGCTTCACTTATACCTATTTAGAGAGTTAACAGAAATTGGTCATTCACATGGTTAGTCATAAAATCCTACATAAAACTTGAATATCACAGAATATGATATGTTTGATTCCTTGCAATAGTTTTGCAATATTAAGATGGTAATATGTGGGGGTACTAGTGAATGGTCGTGGTTTAGTAAGAATATTGGCGTTAAGGTTTGTGATTCCTCAAGCATGCACATATATATAGTCTCTAGTTATGCGATGAAGTTGGAGAATAATTTGTCCTTGATTGAAATCCTTTATTATGTTATAATTGGAGGGGGCGCGATGGTTAACTCGTACCAACCTCCTCCCTAGGGGCATGTGAGTAGTACTTTGCTTCAAGAGAGCTAATAAAACTTCCACAATAAGTATATGAGTTCTTTATGACTAATGTGTGTCCATGGATTATACGCACCCTCACCATTCCGCAATTTTCTATCCTCTTCGATACCATGCATTGCCCTTTCTCACCACAAGGGTCGTTGCAAACTTCGCTGGTGCATCCAAACCCCATGTTATGATACGCTTTATCACACATAAGCCTCCTTATATCTTCCTCAAAACAACCACCATACCTACCTATCATGGCATTTCATAGCCATTCTGAGATATATTGCCATGCAACTTCCATTATCAGCATATACATGACTTGAGCATTCATTGTCATATTGTTTTGCATGATCGTAAGACAGCTAGCATGATATTTCCATGACTTGCCCGTTTTTTGATATCTTTGCTAGACTAGACCACTGCACATCCTGGTACACTGCCAGAGGCATTCACATAGAGTCATCTTGTACAGCTTTATCATTATATTGAGTTGTAAGTAAATAAAAGTGTAATGATCACATTATTAGAGCATTGTCCCAGTGAGGAAAGGATGATGGAAACTATGATTCACCCACAAGTTAGGATGAGACTGCGGACGAAAAATGAAAAATGGGGGAGGCCAAATGACCCCACCAAGGAAAAGGAAAAAGGAAAAAAGGGGAAAGAAAAAAAGAAAAAAAGGGAAAAGGAAAAGGAAAAAATGAGAGAAAAAGAGACAAGGGGCATTGTTACTATCCTTTTTCCACACTTGTGCTTCAAAGTAGCACCATGTTCTTCATATATAGAGTCTCGTGAGTTGTCATTTTCATATGCTAGTGGGAATTTTTTTATTATAGGACTTGGCTTATATATTCCGATGATGAGCTTCCTCAAATGCCCAAGGTCTTCATGAGCAAGAAAGTTGGATGCGCACCCACTTAGTTTCATTTGAGCTTTCATACACTTGTAGCTCTTAGTGCATCCATTGCATGGAAAATCCATACTCCTTGCATTGATATCGATTGATGGGCATCTCCATAGCCCGTTGATCCATCGAGTTGGTGTGATCCTTTCTTCCTTTTTGCTTCTCCTATTGATCTCTAGCTATCACCATATTCTATTCCACCTATAGTGCTCCATGGCTCACGCTCATGTAGTGCGTGGGAGTTGAAAATGCTGAAGCGCGTTAGAAGTAGGAGTCAATTACTTGGTTTGACACCGGGGTGCTCATGATTTATACTTTATGCTAGGAATAATAAGCATGACACGCTATATGATATTGTAGGGATAGTGTTCTTTAACATTGTTATTTTGAAAGGTGTGATCATTTGTTGGTATGCCTGAGTATTGATGTCTTCATATGAAACGATAGACTATTGCCTTGAATCACTCTTATCTTAATATTAATGCCATGATTAGACGTTTGTTCAAGATTATGTTAAGTAGCATTCCACATAAAAAGATTATCTTTTTATCATTTAGCTATTCGAGGGCGAGCAAGAATTAAGCTTGGGGATGCTGATACGTCTCCGTCGTATCTATAATTTTTAATTGTTTTATGCCAATATTCTACAACTTTAATATACTTTTGGCAACATTTTATATTATATTTGGGACTAACTTATTGATCCAGTGCCTAGTGTCAATTCATGTTGTTTGCATGTTTTTTGTTTCGCAGAAAATCCATATCAAACAAAGTCCAAACGCAATAAAAATTTACGGAAATTTATTTTGGAATATATGTGATTTTTGGAAAGAAGAATCAACGCAAGAGGGTGCCTGAGGTGGTCACAAGGAAACATGGAGCGGCCAGGGGTTATCGGCGTGCCGTGTTTCCTTGTGAATCCCTCGTAAGTCGATTGGAGCCCTTCTTTCGCCACAAGAAATATAATTTCCCAAGAAAAACCCCTCAAAATTTCAGCCCAATCAAAGTTACGGATCTTTGGGAACATAAGAAATGGTTTTCATCGAGAATAGGGATGCAAAATAGAAGAGAAACAAAGAGTGAGATCCAATCTCGGAGGGGTTCCTGCCCTCTGGGAGCCATGGTGTCCATGGACCAGAGGGAAAACTCTCCTCCCATCTAGGGGGATCCAAGCAAGAAGAAGGGGGCTCTCTCCCTCTCTCTTCCAGTGGCGCCGGAGCGTAGCTGGGGTAACCATCGTGACATCGATCTACACCAACAACTTTGCCGCCGTCAGCACCAACTCTCTCCCCCTCTAATCAGCGATGCATCTAAAACCTCTTTTCCCTGCTGTAATCTCTACTTAAACATGGTGCTTAATCCTATATATTATTATCCAATGATGTGTGTCTATCCTATGATGTTTGAGTAGATCCTTTTTGTCCTACAGGTTGATTGTGGTATGGTGTGATTGATATGAGTTGTATGTTAATATGGTGTTGTCCTAGGGTGCCCTCTATGTCGCATGAGCGTGTGAGATTACCATTGTAGGGTGTTGCAATATGTTCATGATTCGCTTATAGTGGGTGGCGAGAGTGATGGAAACGCACACCCGAGTAAGGGGGTTGTTGCATATGGGAGTAAAGAGGACTTGTTACTTAATGCTATGATTGGGTTTTACCTTAATGATCTTTAGTAGTTGCAGATGCTTGCTAGAGTTCCAATCATAAGTGAATATGATCCAAGCACGAAAAGGGTGTTAGTGTATGCTTCTCCCTCATTGCATATGATAAGTATCTATCATGTTATATTCAATTGCCTATATATGGACAATCTTTCTCATCGTTCTACAAAAACTTTCTACTAAAAAACTAACTTTTATTACTTGAAAATTATTCGTAGTTTTATTCTAGCTAAGTACTCCTAGTTCCATTCTTACAAACTTACCCTTTTACACCTACAAAGTAGTTTTATTCTTGTTCTAGGTAAAGCGAACATTAAGTGTGCGTAGAGTTGTATCGGTGGTCGATAGAACTTGAAGGGAATATTTCTACCTTTAGCTCCTCGTTGGGTTCGACACTCTTACTTATCGAGGAAGGCTACAATTGACCCCCTATACTTGTGGGTTATCAATGTGATACGGAAAGTAAACCAACTCCAAAAATTCCATCAAAATAATTTATGTCCGTTTTGGTATATTAGAAAAATTACAAAAATAAGAAACAGCCAAGCGGACCCATGAGGAGGTCACAAGGCAACAGAGCACGCCCTACCTCCTGGGCGCACCGGGTTACCTTGTGGGCCCCTCGTGTGCCTCCCCGACTTCGTTTTCTTCTCGAATACTTGTTTCGCAAGATTAAAAATCATTATAAATACCCCCGTATGTTTTGACCACTGCATAGCAAGTTTCTCCTCTGTTCTTGTTTCGTGCTATTTTCTATCAGATTTTCCGAGGCGCGGGAGCTATGTCGTCGTCCTCCTCCAACAACATTGATGACAAGGCTTGGCTGCTACATATGGAGCTCGAAAGAGAGGGAACTGAGGAAGTCATCACCGGGGAGGAATCTATGGACTCTATGGAAGTGCATCCCCCTGCCTCGAAACGTGGCACGCTAACAGGCATCTCCACCTCTCCAAACCCTTGTCCACCAATGGGAAGGAGAGCTCAATTACTTCAAGAGGCGCAAGGTGAATCCACTCCGAGGATACCCCTCGGCAGGTTACATGCAAATAACTTCCATAATTTGTTTCATAACTATGGGGTTGAGAATATTTCTCGCTCACATATACCGTCCAATTGGGACATCTCTCGTCCAAGTGAAAGTGATGCAGGGAAAAACTCTTGGTGGCCTGAGAACAAACATCTTATGGTGGAGCTGCAAAAGAACACCACGATGATTCAATAGTTACTCCAAGAGATGAGAGATCTTAAAGATGCCCTGCTATCGATTATGGAAAAGAAGCCTACCACTTCATCACCGCCATCACCCAAGAAGGACAATTGAGTACATGGGTATGGGCACAACCCTTAGCTTGTTCCAAGCTTGGGGGAGGTGCCCCGGTATTGTATCACCATCACTTTTATCATTATTATCTATCTTAGTTTGATCCTTAGCTATTTCTTGATTTAGAAGAATAAAAGTTTAGTATGGTTTTTGTCTAGGACCTTTTATGATTGTGAGCCCCCATCAAATATTTTCTACATGATCAAGTAGTTGATGTTGGACAAGGAGACAGCGTAATGACTTATGTTTGCTTACATTCACATAGAAGTTATATTGTCCTGGATCCTCTAACATGTGGTTCTTGTCTAGGACCTTTTGCTAGCCAAAAAAAATTGCACTTAGTAGAGATACTACTTGTGCATCCAAAACCCGTAACCCAGTTTCCTTCCATGAGAGTCCACCATATCTACCTATGGATTGAATAAGATCCTTCAAGTAAGTTGTCATCGATGCATAAAGCAATAAAAATTGCTCCTAAATATGTATGATCTTTTATTGTAAGGGAAAATAAACTTTGTACGATCTTGTGATGGCAAAGAAATAAAAGCGATGGACTACATAATAAAGGTTGTTCTCATAAGGGGCAATATAAAGTGATGTTCCTTTACATTAAGAGTTTGCACATCACCAATTAAAAGCGCGTGACAACCTCTGCTTTCCTCTCCTAAGGGCCTATTGATACGTCCATTTTGCATCATGATTTCCTACTGTTATTTAAAATGTTTTATGCATAATAATGCTTTATGGACTAATTCTAATGCCTTTTCTCTCATAATATGCAAGGTTTACACAAAGAGGGGGAATGCCGACAACTGGAATTCTCGACCTAAAAAAGCATGTCATAGACACCTATTCTGCACATATCCAAATAAGTTGAAACTTTAGGGAGATTTATTTTGGAATATATAAAAAATACTGGAGCAAATAACTACTGGAGGGGGCCACCTAGTGAGCACAAGACACCAGGGCGCGCAAGGCCCCCCAGGCGCGCTCTGGTGGGTTGTGCTCAGCCCAGCCCACCTCCGGTGCCCATCTTCTTGTACTTAATGTCTTTTGACCTAGAAAAAATAAGGAGAGGACTTTCGGGACAGAATGCCGCCGTCTCGAGGTGGAAATTGGGCAGGAGCACTTTTTCCCTCGGGCGAAGCGATTCCGCCGGGGGAACTTCCCTCCCGGAGGGGGAAATAGAAGCCATCATCATCACCAACAACCCTCTCATCTTTGGGAGCCAATCTTCATCAACATCTTCAACGGCACCATGTCCTCTCAAACCCTAGGTCATCTCTTGTGTTCAATCTTTGTACCGGAACCTCAGATTGGTACCTGTGGGTGACTAGTAGTGTTGATTACTTCTTGTAGTTGATTACTATATGGTTTATTTGGTGGAATATTATACATTCAGATCCATTATGCTATTTAATACCCCTCTGATCTTGAGAATGAATATTATTTGTGATTAGTTACCGTTGTTCTTGAGGTCACGGGAGAAGTCATGTTGCAAGTAATCATGTGAATTTGATATGTGTTCGATATTTTGATGATATGTATGTTGTGATTCCCTTAGTGGTGTCATGTGAACATCGACTACAATACACGTCACCATCCTTGGGCCTAAGGGAATGCATTTTGGAGTAGTTATTAGATGATGGGTTGCCAGAGTAACAGAAGCTTAAACCCTAGATTATGCGCTACTTCCTAAGGAGCTGATTTGGAGCCAAACGTTTAATGCTATGGTTAGATTTTATCTTATTATTTTTCTCATAGTTGCGGATGCTTGCAAGGGGGTTAATCATAAGTGGGAGGTTTGTTCAAGTAAGAACAGCACCCAAGCACCGGTCCACCCACATATCAAATTATCAAAGTAGCGAACGCAAATCAAACCAACATGATAAAAGTGACTAGATGAAATTCCCGTGTACCCTCAAGAACACTTTGTCTATTATAAGAGACTGTTCTGGCCTGTCCTTTGCCACAAAAGGATTGGGCTGCCTTGCTGTAGTTTATTTACCGTTACCGTTACTTGCTCGTTACCAATTACCTTGCTATCAAACTATCTGTTACCTACAATTTCAGTGCTTGCAGAAATTACCTTACTGAAAACTGCTTGTCATTTCCTTCTACTCCTCGTTGGTTTCGACACTCTTACTTATCGAAATGACATCACATAAGGAAAAGTATAAGTGGTAAAATTTATTGGAGGTTGACAAACATAGCATTGGTCAATGATGCAATTCATGAAAGAATTAATAAGGGAAGAGAAGATTCACATGCAAATACACTATCTTGGACATCAATTATGATTGTGAGCCCCCATTAAATATTATATGCCAAAATTGTTGACATTGGACTAGGAAGACAACGTAATGATTTACGTTTGTTCATATTCACATAGAAGTTATATTGTCATAGATCCTTTAACATGTGGTGCTTGCTCAATATCTTTGCTAGCCAAAAATTCCGCACTAAGTAGAGATACTACTTGTGCATCCAAAAACCCTAAACCCAAACTCATGTTTTGAGAGTCCACCATACCTACCTACGGATCGAGTTAGATCCTTCAAGTAAGTTGTCATCGGTGCACTAAGGCAATAAAAATTGCTTCTAAATGTGTTTGGTCAATTAGTGTAAGAGAAAATTTAGCGTTGTACGAACTTATGACAGCAAAGTAATAAAAGCGGCGGACTGCATAATAAAGGTTGCTATCATAGGGGGCTGATACGTCTCCAACGTATCTATAATCTTTGCTTGTTCCATGTTGTTATATTATCATTCTTGGATGTTTTTCGGTCACTTTTTAGCAACTTTATATCATTTTTTGGGACTAACCTATTGACATAGTGCCAAAGTGCCAGTTGTTGTTTTTGCTTGTTATTTACTTCGCAGAATATCAATACCAAATGGAGTCCAATCGCGACGAAACTTTTTGAAGATTTTTTTTGGACCAGAAGACAACCAGTGAGCCAAAGAAGTGCCAGAGCGGTGGGCCGTGGAGACCACAACCCACCAGGACGCGCCAGAGGCCCCAGGCGGGACCAGATGGGTTGTGCCCTCCTCGGGGCCCCTCTCCACCACCTCTGATGCCTATAAATTCCCAAATATTCCAGAAACCGTAAGGGAGTCGACGAAAAACACATCCAGCCGCCGCAAGTTCCAGAACCTTGAGATCCAATCTAACACCATCACGTAGGGGTTCATCATCCTCATTGGCGCCTCTCCGATGATGCGTGAGTAGTCCACCATAGACCTATGGGTCCGTAGGCAGTAGCTAGATGGCTTCCTCTCTCTCTTTTGATTCGCAATGCAATGGTCTCTTGGAGATCTATTTGATGTAAACTTTTGCGGTGTGTTTGTTGGGATCCGATGAATTTTGAGTTCATGATCAGTTTCTATCCATGAATATTGTTTGAGTCTTCTTTGATCTCTTATATGCATGATTACTTATAGCCTCGTATTTCTTCTTCGAATCTTTGGTTTAGGTAGGCCAACTAGATCGATTTTTCTTGCCATGGGAAGAGGTGCTTTGTGATGGGTTCGATCTTGCGGTGTCCTCTCCCAGTGATAGAAGGGGCAGCGAGGCACGCATGTATCGATGCTATTAAGGATAACAAGATGGGGTCTATTCCTACATGAATAGATCTTGTCTACATCATGTCATCGTTCTTATTGCATTACTCGGTTTTTCCATGAACTTAATACACTAGATGCATGCTGGATAGCGGTCGATGTGTGGAGTAATAGTTGTAGATGCAGGCAGGAGTCGGTCTACTTATATTGGACGTGATGCCTATATAATGATCATCGCCTTGGATATCGTCATGATTATTTGATCTTATATCAATTGCCCAACAGTAATTTGTTCACCCACCGTGTGCTATACACATGGGAGAAGCCACTAGTGAAACCTACGGCCCCGGGTCTACTTTTCCAACATATTGCTTTCCGATCTATCTTTTTGCCGCTTTTGTTTTCAGATCTATTATTCCAAGAACCCAAAAATATATCGTTGCACTTTTATTTGCTCTTTTTATTTTGTGTTTTTGAGAGATCTATCTCTCCAATCTATCACTACCTAATCTATCTTTTTACCGTAGAGAGATTGACAACCTCTCTTTCGCATTGGGTTATAAGTATTTGTTCTTTGTGTGTAGGTGCTGTTTATTAGGTGGTGGTGATCCTCCTACTGGTTCGATACCTTGGTTTCATAACTCAGGGAAATACTTACCGTCGTTGCGCTGCATCATCCCATCCTTTTTGGGGAAATACCGACGTAGTCTCAAGCCACGTCAGGGGCAATATAACGTGACGTTCTTTTACATTAAGGGATTTGGCATACAAACCAAAAAGCGCAAGACAACCTCTGCTTCCCACTGCGAAGGGCCTATCTTTTACTTTTATGTATTTACTTTTATGCAAGAGTCAAAGTATTCTTCCCTATTCCTTTTTACTTTTTCTTTTTTGCAAGCATCATGTGGTGAGGAAATATCTAGGCACATATATCCAGTTGGATATGAGTGAGCATGAGTTATTATTCTTGACATCACCCTTGAGGTGAATACGTTGGGAGGCAAAACTATAAGCCCCTATCTTTATATGTGTCCGGTTGAAACTTTTTGCTCATGGGTATGTTGTGAGTGTTAGCAATCATAGAAGACTAGATGATGGTTGAGTATGTGGACTTGCCAAAAGGCTTCAACATGAGACCCTACCTGAAAATATGATGAATTGTAGTTGCAAAGTTGACTGAGAACATAGTTTTTTGGTTTTCAATAAGGTTTATGCTTTATACTTTTATGTTGTGATGAATTGTTACTTGTTCATAAGAAGTTATATGATGAAGTTATATAATAAAAGTTATATGAATAAGTTCTATGATAAAGTTTGTTTCTGCTATGATAATAAGCATGATGCTACTATGTTCGTATTTTGTTTTTATCGACATATCTCTCTCAAACCATGTGGACATGTTTTTCGATATCGGCTTTCGCTTGAGGACAAGCGAGGTCTAAGCTTGGGGGAGTTGATATGCCCATGTTGCATCATGATTTCCTACTGTTATTTATAATGTTTTTATGCATAATAATTCTTTATGGAGTAATTCTAATGTCTTTCTCTCATAATATGCAAGGTTTACATAAAGAGGGAGAATGCCGGCAGCTGGAAGTCTAGACCTAAAAAAGCATGTCAGAGACACCTATTCCGCACAACTCCAAATAAGCTGAAACTTCACGGAGAATTATTTTGGAATATATAAATATACTGGAGCAAATAACTACCGGAGCGGGGCCACCTGGTGAGCACAAGACACCAGGGCGCGTCAGGCCCCCCAGGCACGCCCTGGTGGGTTGTGCTCAGCCCAGCCCACCTCCGGTGCCCATCTTTTGGTACTTAAGGTCTTTTGACCTAGAAAAAATAAGGTGAGGACTTTCGGGATTGAACGCCGCTGTCATGAGGCAGAACTTGGGCAGGAGCACTTTTGCCCTCCGGCGGAGCGATTCCGCCGGGGGAACTTCCCTCCCGGAGGGGGAAATCGAAGTCATCGTCATCACCAACAACCCTCTCATCTTTGGGAGGCCAATCTTCATGATCATCTTCAACATCACCATCTCCTCTCAAACCATAGTTCATCTTTTGTGTTCAATATTTGTACCCGAACCTTAGATTGGTTCATGTGGGTGACTAGTAGTGTTGATTACATCTTGTAGTTGATTACTATAAGGTTTATTTGGTGGAAGATTATATGTTCATATCCATTATGCTATTTAATACCCCTCTGATCTTGAGCATGAATATTATTTGTGAGTAGTTACCTTTGTTCTTGAGGTCACGGGAGAAGTCATGTTGCAAGCAATCATGTGAATTTGATATGTGTTCGATATTTTGATGATATGTATGTTGTGATTCCCTCTGTGGTGTCATGTGAACGTCGACTACAAGACACTTCACCATCCTTGGACCTAAGGGAATGCAATTTGGAGTAGTTATTAGATGATGGGTTGCTAGAGTGAGAGAAGCTTAAACCCTAGTTTATGTGCTACTTCGTAAGGGGCTGATTTGGATCCAAACGTTTAATGCTATGGTTAGATTTTATCTTAATACTATTCTCGTAGTTGAGGATGCTTGCGAGGGGGTTAATCATAAGTGAGAGGTTTGTTCAAGTAAGAACAGCACCCAAGCACCGGTCCACCCACATATCAAATTATCAAAGTAGCGAACGCAAAGCAAACCCTCAAGAACACTTTGCCTATTATAAGAGACTATTCTGGCCCGTCCTTTGCCACAAAAGGATTGGGCTGCCTTGCTGCACTTTATTTACCGTTACCGTTACTTGCTCGTTACCAATTATCTTGCTATCAAACTATCTGTTACCTAAAATTTTAATGCTTGCAGAAATTACCTTGCTGAAAACGGCTTGTCATTTCCTTTTGCTCCTCATTGGGTTCGACACTCTTACTTATAGAAAGGACTATGATTGACCCCCTATACTTGTGGGTTATCACCTATCTTTTACTTTTCTGTATTTACTGTTATGCAAGAGTCAATAATGTGCATCCCTATTAATTCTTTAGTTGGCAAGCATCATGTGGTGGAGATAGATCCAGGCACATATATCCAATTGGATGTAGGTGATCATGAGTTATTATTGTTAACATTATCCTCGAGGTAAACAAGGTTTGAGGAGAAATCAATAAGCCCATATCTTCCTATGTGTCTGACGGAAACGTCTGTTCCCGAAAATATGCATTGAGTCTTAGAAATCATAGAAGAATAATGATGGTTGAGTATGTGAACTTGCTAAAACAAAAGCTATTACATAGACTCTTCCTGGAAATATGATGAATTGTGATTGTTTCGACGACTAAGAACATAGTTTTTTTGTCTTCAATAAAGTTTATGATCCATACATTAAAAGTTGTGGATGAATTGTTACTTGTTTATGAGAAGCTATGTGACGCCCCCGATCTCGACCGTACGCTAATCATACACGCAATGCGTACGACCAAGATTAGGGACTCACTGATTGATATCACAACACAACACTAGACACAAATTAAAGTCATACAACTTCATATTACAAACCAGGGGCCTCGAGGGCTCGAATATAAAGCTCGACAAAGCACGAGTTAGCGGAAGCAAATAATATCTGAGTACAGACATAAGTTAGACAAGTTTTGCCTTAAGAAGGCTAGCACAAACATAACAACGGATCGAAAGAGGCGAGGCCTCCTGCCTGGGAACCTCCTATCCTACTGCTGGTCGGGAGCGGTCTCCACGTAGTAGTAGGCTCCGGCGGTGGTGTAGTAGTCATCTCCGGCGTACTCCATCTCCTGGGCTCCGTCGTCTGAACGCAGAATCGTATAGAGGGGGGAAAGAGAATGCAAAGCAGCGGTGAGTACTCATCCAAAGTACTCGCAAGACTGACATCAGAACTATGCTAAATATGCATCATTATCAAGGGGAGGGGTTATATCTGGGCTGACTGCAGAAAGCAAGAATAGGGGGAAGGCCTAGTCCTATCGAAGACTAGCATCTTCAGCATCTTGCAGCATTAGAAGAGAGTAGACTGGTATCACATATATAGTCATATTATTGTAGCAAATTTATTAAGTAACCATGCCCAGAGATTCTTCCTTGACTCCCTGCGAGGAAGCAATCTCGGAGCCGCATTAATTTTAATTTAAAGTCACAATTATAGTTGTATAAGGTCAAGGTACAACTCCAAGTCGTCCTGTTACCGTGGACACGGCTATTCGAATAGATTAATCATCCCTGCAGGGGTGCACCGCATCTCCAACACGCCTGATCACCTGCAGCCGGACACACTTTCCTGGGTCATGTCCGGCCTCGGGATAGCAGCACGTCGTCGCCCCACCTAGGCTCAACGAAGAAGCCAGCCCGCCGGTCTAAATCCTAAGCGCGTAGGTTCGTGGGCCCACTTGCCCTTGCACTCCTGCACGATGTGAACGCGGCCGGAAGCAGACCTAGTACACTCCAGTCCAAGAGTTGTACCATCCAGTCCAATCCGGCGTTCGCCGCTCCATTGCTGACGTCCGAAGAGCTTTGGCTGATACAACGACGCTGAGTGCCCATAACTTTCCCACGTGATGGTTTGGTGCGCAATAAGGCCAACGACCAACTCAGATCAAATACCCAACCCATTAGCATTTTATTAATGCGGGGCAAGCGCGACCCTCAAAGTGCGGTCTCGTCACCCAGTCTCGAGGATGTGTGGCAAGGGCCTTTCCTGCCCGTCCACGCCTCAACTTAACCCTTTGGATGCCTTACCGGTGCATCCCACCATATCTCACACACGGGTACCCTTGAGGCCGACCCGTCTCAAGACTGTCGGGAACTCAGGTCCACCTCAACCAGGGTGGTACCGCCTGTCCCTCAAGTCCCGTCATTCACATGTAAACAAATGTCAAGTTAAACTAATTGTGTGTTTATACACCAAGTAGATATCCGAGGAATCACCCTCGATGGATCCCACTCGAGTTATGTGTATGACAAGAGTCGCTATCGATAAATGGGAAGGAGGAATCACCCTCGATACCCACAACCGATTAGCTACGCTACAGAATTAACACCGGGAGTGCTAAGTGAGGTATCACCCTCGGCACTCGGTAGCAAGTGGGGCCCATCTGTCATAGACACATTAGGCTAAATTAATTATTTTAATTGACCTAATTAACCAATTGGTTATCTGACAGGGGTGTCCCACCTGTCATACACACAGGGGGACTGGGACCCACCAGTCAGTGACTGGTCCAGGCAGCACGTTGACCTGGTCAACAGGTCAACGGGGTCGGGCTGGCCCACTGGCCAGTGACCCTGCGGGTGGCCCCGACCGGGCCACGTCGGCGGCGGTGCCGTCCGGCCGCTGGAGGAGCTCCGGCGAGCTCCCGAAACGGTGGCGCGGCTCGGAAATCCTCTACGGGGCACCAAATCGTGCGTTATTGGGCGCGTTTGAAAGCTGGCGTTGCCGCCAATCCATTCCGGGCATCGGGGCGAGCTGGGACGGCCTTTGGCAAGCGCTACAACGGCGACGGCGGGCGGCGGCGCTCGGGCGTGGTGGCAAACGGCGATGCAGTGCGTTAGCGAGCGAACTAAAGGTGCTGGGCGACTCTACGCGACGCAGCGAGCACGATGGTGGCACGCCCGGGACCATTTGGTCACCGGCGGCTCATCGGCGACGAGCTCAGGCGGAGCTGTGTTCGGGCACGACGGGGAGAAGGGGCTACGGCGGCGGAAACGCTCGGGGAAGAGAGGGGAAGGACGCAGGGGCTCACATCGAGCCTGTAGAGGTGCAAAGCGGGCTCGGGGGAGGCTCGAGGTGGCCGGAATCGTCGTCGGAGCGCGGCGGCGATCCGGGGAAGAAGGAGCTCCTGGTCGTCGGTGCAGGGGCTCCGGGGCTCGGGCTTGTGGTCGAGGAGGACGGGGCGGCCGAGGCGAAGCTCGTGGGTGCGTTGGTAAGGCGCGGGGGTGGCTGGGGCCGCTGCTAGCCGGCGGCCATGGCGACGGCTGCGCTCGGGAAGGAAGGGGGCGAGCGATGGAGAGGCGAGAGAGTGAGGAGAGGCGAATGGCGAAGGCGGCCAGGGCGGACGGATCGGGGCGAGGCTTATCCCCTCGCCCACCTGCTCCCGTCGGCGTGGCGAACGGCGTCAGCGCGGCGCGGCTCTGTCCACGGCGGGAGCGACACGGAGGGAAGAAGGACGGTGGGTAGGTGGGAGTGGGCTGGGCCAGCGCGGCCCAGTCGCCAGGTAAGTGGGCCTCTGCCCGTTTTTCTTTTGTTTCTTTTCTCCAGAGAGCAAAACAATTATTTGAGCCACCATTTCATTTTGCAAAAATGTGGGAATTGGCCCAACATTTATGTTGCAATATATGGCAGTGACAGAAAAAGTCTGGGGCCCAATTGACTTATTTGAATTTTTCTACAAATCGAAGAGCATTTAAAATGCCTCCTTTGCACTGTTTTAAATTGCTATAGCCCACCTTAGTTTGATGGTATGTTGTTTTCCCTAACAAATAATAGTTAGGGAATTTTTGTTAAATGATGTACATTTTTGCAGAAATATTTGAGCAACTTCAAATTTCACTTGCCAATTGAATTTGATTTCAAAGTGGAGTTTTAAATGATATTTGAATCAAAGGTGATCAAGCACTGTTTAGCAAAAGATTAGCTTAATCACTTGGCCATTACTGTAGCTTAATTACAATCATCATTGTAGCAAAACCCAGGGTGTCACAAGCTATATGAAAAATACTTGCTGCTATGTTAATAGTAATGATGCTATCATGTTCGCATTTTGTTTTTATCGACACCTCTGTCTCTCTAAACATGTGGACATTATTATCGAATTCGGCTTTCGCTTGAGGACAAGCGAGGTCTAAGCTTGGGGAAGTTGATACGTCCAATTTGCATCATGATTTCCTATCTATATTTATACTATTTTTGGTCATTATTTCATTTTATGATGCAATTCTAGTGCCTTTTCTCTCTTAATTTGCAAGATTTACACAAAGAGGGAAATTACCGGTAGCTGGAATTCTGGACCTGAAAGACTATGGAAAAGCTGGAAATTTTCTAGACTCCAAATGACCTGAAACGTCACGTAGAATTTTTATGGAATATATAAGAAATATCGGAGCAAAGAAGTACCAGAGGGGCCCCACCACCTGCACACAAGGCAACAGGGAGTGACCACCCCCCTGGGCGCGCCCTGATGCCTTGTGGGTCCCACAGGCGGCCTCCGGTGCCCATCTTTTGCTATATGAAGGGTTTTGACCTAGAAAAATCAGAAGGATACTTTCAGGATGAAGCGCCGCCGTCTCGAGGCGGAGCCTTGGCAGGAGCACTTTTGCTCTCGGGCGGAGCGATTCCGCCGGGGAAACTTCCCTCCGGGAGGGGGAAATCGAAGCCATCGTCATCACCAACGCTTCCTCCTTCGTGGGAGGACCAATCTTCATCATCTTCACTAGCACCATCTCATATCAAACCCTAGTTCATCTCTTGTATTCAATCTTTGTCTCAAAACCTCAGATTGGTACCCGTGGGTTGCTAGTAGTGTTCGTTACATCTTGTAATTTATGCTAGTTGGTTTACTTGGTGGAAGATTATATGTTTAGATCCTTAATCATATTCATTACACCTCTGGTCTTGAACATGGTGATGATTTGTGATTAGTTACTTTTGTTCTCGAGGACATGGGAGAGTTCTTGTTATAAGTAATCATGTGAAGTTGGTATTCGTTCGATATTTTGATGATATGCATGTTGTTGCTTCCTTTAGTGGTGTCATGTGAACATCAACTACATGAAAATTCACCATAATTGGGCCTAAGGGAAGGCATTGTGGAGTAATAAGTAGATGATGGGTTGCTAGAGTGATAGAAGCTTAAACCCTAGTTTATGTGTTATTCTGTAAGGGGCTGATTTGGATCCATATGTTTCATGTTATGGTTAGATTTATCTTAATTCTTCTTTCATAGTTTCGGATGCTTGCGAGAGGGGGTAGTCATAAGTGGGTTGCTTGTTCAAGTAAGAACAACACCCAAGCACCGGTCCACCCACATATTAAATTATCAAAGTAACTAACGCGAATCAACTCAACATGATGAACGTGACTAGACGCCAATTCCCATGTGTCTTCGAGAGCACTTTGCTTTATATAAGAGAACTTTCCGGCTTGTCATTTGCTATAAAAAGGATTGGGCCACCTTGTTGCACCTTTTCCACTACTGTTACTTGTTACGAACTATCTTGCTACAAAACTATGTATCATTGTTACTTACGGCACTTACAGAGAATACCTTGCTCAAAACCGCTTGCCATTTTCCTTCTATTCCTCGTTGGGTTCGACACTCTTACTTATTGAAAGGACTACGATTGATCCCCTATGCTTGTGGGTCATCAACTACCTAGATAGTTGTGCCATTTGTCTTTTCAGGGAAAGAAAAGATGAACAAGCTCAGGGCTTATTAAATAACTAATTGAAATATTGATTATTGGACACTTCCCAAACTACCGCCTAAACCAACTCCGAAGAAGAGATATATTCTACTCCTCGGTCCATAAGATATGCAAGTAGCTAGGAAATCTATGAAATAGAAAGGTATTAAAGGCGAAGATGTTAAGAATCTACCACCTATTGAAGAAATGCATGGACTCAATGTTCCGACAAAGGTAGTGGAGGTAAATTTTCTTTATAGGTTTGATGAGAGTGACATTCCTTATAATAAATCTCAAAGTCAGTGTTTAGATGAATTTGGTAATTTTATCGCTAAACAAGAACACTTTAATATGCAAACAAGTGATCAATTGAAATGCGAATCTATTACGATAGAATGCTTGAGTGATGTGCTAGTTAGAGTTTGTAATGATGTTAAAGGCTTATGTAAGCATTATTCTATGGTTCACACTCAGCTTGAACAAGTCGCTAGATCATGAAATGATTTATTTAGGACATATCTACCAAACTTAATGACCATGTTGTTAGAGTAATGACTAGAGGTGGTAGAATGACTCAGAAACCTTTGTATCTCGAGGGACATCCGAAAATAATTGAACAAGATTATCAAAAAATTAATGACAGTGCACCTACTTCACCTAAGAAGAAAAAGAGTAAGAATAAAACTTTGCCTCTTCTAGTCAACCTGTTATTGAAAAAATAGGTGAGGATCCCAACAATGTTTCTATTTTTGATGCTGAGACACAATCTGGTGATGGGAATATACCTAGCAATAATGATATTGATAATGCCGATAATGTTAATAAAGATGATCCACCTACTAATAAGAATGAATCTGATTGATGTGGAAATAGAACCTAAAGTTGAGCTTGATGACCCACCACTTAAGAATAAAAGATGTGAAAAGAAGGATTTTGTCGCTAGGGAGCATGGGTAGAGAAAGAGAACCATGGGTTTAGAAACCCATGTCTTTTCCTAGTTAAGCTTTAAAGTCTAAAGATGAGGTGTTTTTAATCGTTCTATTGAATTACTTGCACCTATGTTCTTGCAAGTACCTTTGAATAATGCTATAAAAATGCCTCCTTATGCTAAATATAAGAAAGATATTGTTACCAATAAAAGAAAAATTCCTGAGGCTGAAATTTCTACTATGCTTGCAAATTATTATTTCAAGGGAAAGATAACCGAAAAGCTAGGACATCCAGGGATACCTACTATACCATGCTCTATTAAGAATGATTATGTTAAAACTGCTTTATGTGATTTAGGAGCTGGTGTTAGTGTTATGCCCTTTTCTCTTTATAAAAGACTTGACATGAGTAAGTTAACACCCACTAAAATTTCTTTGCAAAAGGCTGACAAATCTACTGCTATTCCTATCGATGTTTGTGCGGATGTTCTGGTTGTGGTTGCTAATGTTACTATCTTAACGGACTTTGTTGTTCTTGATATGCCCGAGGCGACAACATGTCAGTTATTCTTGGGAGACCTTTCCTTAACACTACATGGGTTGTTATTGATTGTAATAAAAACAAGGTCAATTTTCATGTTAATGGCAATGAGCATACAATTTATTTTCTAAGAAAGCCAAATAAAGTAATTCGTCTCAATTTTATTGACAAGGTTATGGCTATCACTATTGGAAACTTTGAATTTCCTCTTCCGGTTGAAAAGAAGTATCAAATTATTATGATTCGGAATGCGTATCCAAGTTGAGGTAACTTAGTGCTATACAAAAATTCTTTGATTTTATGTCACTCAAAAATAGTTCGTTAATAAGACTTGATCAACCTTGTTAATGAATTCTTTTTGAGGAGCATATGATCGATGAATTCCCTAAGTACAACTTTCTGTAACTCCATTTGTTCTCTGTTATTTTTAGTTTAATAAATTTTAATTACCCTAGAGTATCATGTTTATTCGATTTTCTGAGTTTTCTATGCAATAAAATGACCCAGAAATAAAACTGCTTAGAATGTCATAAAAAATTAACATGATTTTAAATTTAATAAAAGATTTTTGGCACTGGACACAACCCAGGGGGCGCACCTGCTGCTCACAAGGCAACATGGCGCACCTACCCCCCAGGGCGCGCCCAAGTGCCTTGTGGGGCCCACGGGACCCCACTAACTTAGTGCACACCCACAACCTTCTCCTACCTTCTCAAAAATTCATCTTGAGTTCTTAGCCCAAGGTCTTGCTCACATACACACAATTTTGATCTCTTTGCTCGGAGCTCCATTTCGAAACTGTTCGGAGGAATTTCTCCTTGGTGTGTGACTCCTCCATTGGTCCGATCAGTTTTTGCTCTACTAGTTTATATTTTGCTACTCTTGGTGACCCTGAAAGTGATCTTGGCTATTGAATTCATTTGGCTCAATGTAGTTTTGATGCATGATATAGCCTTTAGGCACTTAGGGGGGTTGTTTCCATCAATTTTACTGAGTTTGGTTTACCTCTTATTTGTGGCCTAATTTTTTGAGAAATATTCCAGAGAAAAGAAAATGTTTAGGAGGATGTCCTTGGGAGGTTCTTCAAGCAACAGTAAGGCATGACCAGCATATCGAGCCCCAGGAAAGTTCTGCACAAGGTGCCCATGTGAAATCGTGACAATGGCCTTGCAACACCTTCATGACACGCGCCGGAATCAAGCAAGAGTTTGACCAATATATTGAAAATAATGAGCTGACCACCTTCCTTTTAGATAAGTTAACCCAATACTATTATCTTACTGAATCTTTTGTCATCATTTTAAATACGTATCAACTCCCACTAAAGCTAGAGTTCTCTTCCATATTTATGAAAAATCCTATAGCTTTTCCGTGGAAGAATTTCTCTACATCCATAACATTCTGTGTTGGGGTTTATTTGATGAACCTTGGAAGGTTGACTACGATGGACTTCTTACTGGGGGGAAGATAGAGGTGTAACACAAGCCAGAATTAGGTGCATCCAATTTCCTGTTGTTCGATAGTTTGCTCTTTTCATTGGTAGATGTTTAGTTGGTAAGCATGATATTAGTGCTACTTGTTTCCCTGATTTGAGTATACTTCATAATGTTGTGTTTTGTTCTACAGATTATAACATTGGGGCCATAATTGCATGTCGCTTAGGCAAGAATTCTGACGACGGTGATCCATACAGAGGGATTTATGCTTCTCGCTTAGCTGGTACTCTCGGAGTTTCTATTGGACCTAATGACCACGTCTTTCCTTCTAACTTTCTAGACTTTGAGGCAATGCAATGCCATTAATTTTTTGAGTATGGGACATCCGAGTGTAAATACAAGCCAACCTTTAACAAATACCAGTATGTCTCTATTCTTTTGCCTCCACCTACTTTGTTTGAATTTTAGTATAAATTCTTCGTTTTTTGGAGGAGGCCCAGGCACACAATGCCGAAGTGACGGCCGCCCGCCTCGTTGCATAAGCTACAGTGAATGCCAATCCAAGTTACCATCAGACCAACAGTGCAGATCACCAAATTAGGCCCAAAGCCTTAGCTTGGGGGAGTACGTATTCACACCGACATTTCATTTGGTGTTCAAACATTTAATACACTTGTCGGTGTTCATCGTTTTTATTTTATATCCATGTTTCGTTTTTTGTTCTTTGCGTGTTCGAGAAAACCTAGAAAAATCGAAAAATATTTTCGCTTCTTTTTTATTTCCTTTTTCTTTCAGTTAGTTCATACTATTAAAAAAACGATTCTTCTTGTGTGTTTGTTGGGAGTTATTAGCTGTAAATAGTTTTTCTCGCCTTTTGTTTTTCCTATTTCTTTCACTTCTCCCAGAAAAACTTAAAACTCCAAAAATATTTCAGTGTTTATCTCTGAACTTCTTTTCTTTTCTAGAGTCATCATAAGGAGAGAACTTCGTCAGAATTTTTGAGTGGCTCTTATGTGCTTCATTGTTGAACTAATGCAAGTCCAAATATTTCCTTGTCTTCTCATGTGTATAAAGTGTTCGCAGATTTCAGCTTAGTCGACGACTCGCTTGCACTATTTAATTTTCTCACTGTTGGGTCATGCAAGTGAAAGGCAATAATGACAATGATTTTATGAAGTAATTGTGGTGAAGAAAGTCTGGTATTAATTCTACTTGTTTTTGTTTTTGTAAATATGTTTACCATAGTGATCTCGATTCAGTTTACCATGGGTAAACATGTGCATGATGATGATTAGAGTTCATAGTTTCTCATGCCTTTCTTAAGTAGCTAGGATTGGATAATATGCTATCTTGCACGTCAACATGCATTAAAACGACTGTGATGTAGTATGTTAGGATGGTATCCTCCTCTAAAAAATTTGAGTGGCTTGACTTGGCACATGTTTACACATGGAATTGATTCAAACCCAATATTGCCTCGATGCTATTTATATTCAGAGTGTTTATATCCTCCTCATGCTAGTGTCCAATGTTAATTATTTAAAATGCATGATTATGACCGTTGTCGCTCTCTAGTGGTTGCTTCGCAAACATATTGCTAGCCTTCCACTATACTAAGCGGAATTACTGCTTGTGCATCAAAAATCGTGAAACAAAAGTCATGCCATATGAGTCCACTGTATCTACCTATGTGCGGTATTACTCTGCTATTCTGATGACCCATAAGTATAGGGGATCAATCATAGTCCTTTCGATAAGTAAGAGTGTCGAACCCAACAAGGAGTAGAAGGAATCAATAAGCGGTTTTCAGCGAGGTATTCTCTGCAAGTGATGTAAAGTAGTTGTGATAAATAGTTTGATAGCAAGATAATTTGTAACGACAAGTAACAAAAGTAACAAGGTGCGGCAAGGTGTCCAAATCCTCTTTGTTGCAAAGGACCAGTCGGGAGTACTTCTTATAGTGATTAAAGCGTTCTCGAGGACACATGGGGATATTGTCTAGTTAATTTGACAATGATTCCTTGACTCGCATTCATTTCTTTGATAAGTTGTCATGTGGGTAGGCCGGTACTAACATGTTGTTCTTACTTGAAAAAACAACCTTCTTATGATTACCCCCTCTTGCAGCATCCGCAACTACAAGAGAAGAATTAAGATAAATCTAGCCATAGCATGAAACATATGGACCCAAAACAGCCCCTTAGGGAATAGCACATAAACTAGTGTTTAGGCCTCTGTCCCTCCCGCAACCCATCATCTACTAACTAATCCCATAATGCATTCCCCTAGTCTCAAACACGGTAATGTGTCATGTCACTACTGCAGGAAGGTCCAAAGACGACACATCAATCAAAGACCCTTCGACCAAACTGTGTGCGATCCATCAATCGCAAACATCATAGTTATAGCTCCATCGCCAATAACGAAAATGTGTGCGATGGCGGAACCATCAAATACGATTTAGAAAAGACTTATGTGTGCGATCCATGGCATACAGTTGGTTCTTTTGAACTGTTTGCGATTAGCCAAGATAGCACAAACGTGTGATGCCCGGATAATTAAGCTACATTGATCATTGTAATTAAGCACAGTAATGACCATGATCAACAGTGCCTAATCATCATTAGTAACATATCTCTTTTCTGTTTCAAATTCAAATGGAAATTCAAATGGAAAATAAAAGTTGTTCAAAAATGAAAACTAAAATGTTCATCACTTAGCAAAAATTCCTTAACAATTATTTGTTGAGGAAAAGAACATCACTTCTATGCTAAAATGAGCAGTAGAAATTTAAAACAGAGCCATTTCAACATTTTTAAATACTACTCTGTTTATGAAAAATTCAAACAGATTCCAAAAATTCTCAAACTTGTTGTGGCACTAACTAAAATCATTATGGATTTATTGGGCCTAGTCCTATATTTTTTTTCAACACAAATTGTGTGCCCAACTAATTACCTCTCTCTCTCTGTATATTAAATAAAAGGAAAACAGAAAAGAGAAAATGAAAGAAGTGGCAGGAGCCCACTTACCTAGCAGGCCCAGCCGGCCCAGCCCATCGCCACAGTCTTCTTCACCTGCTCCCCTCTCCGTGTCGCTTCCGCCGTGGGCAAAAGGCCGCCGTGCCGTCGCCGCTCACCACGCCGATGGGGCAGGTGGGCGGGGTGATAAGCTCGCCCTCGAGCCCTCCCCCCTGGTCGCCTCGCTCACACTCCCCTCTCTCCCTTGCTCTCCCACCTCACCGAACGTAGCCGCCGCCGCACGCCCGTCGACCACGCGGCCACCGGCCGCCCCTCGCCCCACCCTAATGCCCTAAAGCTCCGCCGCCGTCCGCTGCTCCGTCCCGTGCCACTGGGAGGAACCGACCCCCCCTGCATCGACCCCTACCCCGCCGTCTTCCTCCTCTGCTCCGACGGGACTCGCCGTCGATTGCGGCCACAACGAGCCCTCCACGAGCCCACTGCCACCCTCTACGACCTCGCACTGAGCTCTCGCTCCTCCTCCCCCTCTCCGTTAGCTCGCCCGCGTCCCGTAGCCGCCACTGCCTTTGACGACCGAATGCTCCGCCGCCCGTGCTCCTCTCCGGCGATGCTCCGATGACCTTTTGGTCACGTGCGTGCGGCCACCCACTTCGTTAGCTCGTGTAGGTGCCGTCGGTGCCGTCTGTTGGTCGTTTTGCTTGCCTCAGTGCCCGTTCCGCCGAGCACCCGTAGCCGTCGCCGCCTGCCGCCGAAGCTTCGGTCGACTCCGGCCGTCCCACGTCATGAGACCACTGCGGTTGGATGCGCGACTCCGCCCGCAGTCGAACGCGCCTAGCCACGGCCCCGAAGATCCCCTGTGCGCGTTTTCCACAGCTCGCCGCCGTGCTCGGGCTCGCCGGCGTAGCTCCGGCAGCCGGCGTTGACCCGGCGTCCGACGTGGCAGCCGCGGGACCCGCCCCGTGCCACTGACCACGGGCCCCACTAGGCCCCGTTGACCAGTCAGCGCCGCTGACTGGGCAACCCGTGTCTATGACACGCGGGCCCCACCGCTGACATGATTTTTAAGTTAAATAATTAAAATGGTTAATTGGTTAATTAGTTAATTAAACACTAATCTGTCACTGACTAATGGGGCCCACCCCTAACTAAACCTAATTAGTTTAAATTAAAACCTAATTAACCTACTGTGCGGCCGACCAGAGGGTCCCACAGGTCAGGTTTGACCTGGTCAGCCCCCTGTTGACTACTGACGCAGTGCTGACGTTATCATTTACTATTCTGGATAATGTTGGATTTAATTAATTAAAATAATTCCAGAAAATCAATAAAATTTTAGAAAATCATATCTTTTAAACCGTAAGTCAGATGAAAATAATTTATATATGAAAGTTGATCAGAAAAATCCCACGGATCCAAATATGTCATCTATTCATCTGTCACATGCCTCTAGATATCTGAACATGCAACTTTTGCCTGTTTCAGATAGGTGAATAGTGCATGACATGATTAAAATAATTTCAAATAAATTTCTAAATTAACTATCGCACCTAGATAGGCCGTAAACGCCCCTAGCTCTGCGTATTGCCGTGTCATGCATCATGTTGCCTCTGTGTGCTTTATATTTATTGTTTCTTCCCCCTCTTATCTCCGGTAGACCCCGAGGCTGACGATGCTGCCGAGATCGACTATGCCGTTGACGTTCAGCCTTTTGCCGCAGAGCAGCAAGGCAAGCAAAACCCCCTTGAGCATTCCGATATCACCCATCTCTCTCCCTCTTATGCTTGCATTAGAATTTTGCTACTGTATTAGATAGCTCCTATTCTGATGCATAGCCTATTTTTGATGAACCGTTACTTTACCTGCAATCTTACCAACTGCTTAGCATAGGTTGATCAGTGAACCCCTGAGACCCCCCTAGTCCCAGTTGCCCCTGCTTTCATCGACGACACCGAGGACTTGAAGACAGAAGACTCGGTCGTCATGACTGACAAGCCGTTACCGACACATCACCACACACCCCATTAAG
Source organism: Elymus sibiricus (assembly GCA_039707655.1). Classification (NCBI taxonomy): domain Eukaryota; kingdom Viridiplantae; phylum Streptophyta; class Magnoliopsida; order Poales; family Poaceae; genus Elymus; species Elymus sibiricus. The sequence continues at coordinate 161,819,637 of CM077667.1, forward strand.
TATGGCACTATAGAGCTACTACCGAGTGCCAAGGGTGATACCTCACTTAGCACTCCCGGTGTTAATTCTGTAGCGTAGCTAACGGTCATGGGTATCGAGGGTGATTCCTCCTTCCCATTTACCGGTAGCAACTCTTGCCTTACTCATACCTCGAGTGGGATCCATCGAGGGTGATTCCTTGGATATCCACTTGGTGTATAGACACACAGTTACTATGACCTGGTTACAGAAACATGTTGAAGACGGGTCGGCCCCAAAGGTACCCGCGAGAGTGATATGTGGTGGGGTGTGCCGGTAAGGAACCCGAGTGTTATTGGCGGGGCGACGGACTGCATTTCATGGTTCGCGCTTGCCCCGCACTAATAAAATGCTAATGGGTTGAGTACTTGATCTGAGTTAGGTCGTTGGCCTTAATACGCACTAACCATCACGTGGGAAAGTTATGGGCACTCAGCGTCGTTGTATCAGCCGAAGCTCATCGGACGTCAGCAATGGAGTGGCGCGCGCCGGATTGGTCTGGAACACATCGCGCTTGTTACTAAGGGGTGCTAGGACTGCTTCCGGCCGCGTTCGCATCGTGCAGGAGTGCAAAGGGTGATTGGGCCCATGACCCCTGCGCGCTTAGGATTTAGACCGGCGGGCTGGCCTCTTCGTTGAGTCTAGGTGGGGCGACGACGTGCTGATATCCCGAGGCCGGGCATGACCCAGGAAAGTGTGTCCGGCCGAAGGTGACTCGGGCATGTTGGGAATATGTGGTGCACCCCTGCAGGGATGAATAATCTTTTCGAATAGCCGTGTCCACGGTAACAGGACGACTTGGAATTGTGCCTTGACCTTATACAACTATAATTGTGACTTTAATTTGAAATGAATTGTGGCTCCGGGATTGCTTCCTCGCAGGAAGTAGAGGAAGGATCTCTGGGCGAGGTTACTTAATAAAATTGCTACAACAATATGACTATATATTAGATACCAATCTGCACTCTTCTAATGCTGCAAGATGTTGAAGATGCTATTCTTCGATAGGACTAGGCCTTCTCCCTATTCTTGCTTTCTGCAGTCAGTCCAGATATAATCCCACCCCTTGATAATGATGCATATCTAGCATAGTTCTAATGTAAGTCTTGCGAGTACTTTGGATGAGTACTCACGCTGCTATGCCTTTCTCTTTTCCCCCTCGATACGTTGCTGCGTTCAGTTGATGGAGCCCAGGAGTTGGAGTACGCTGGAGATGTCGACTACTACTACCCCGACGGAGGCCCCTACCAGCAGGATGGCGCTTACTACGACGTAGACTTCTCCGACGTCCAGGAGTAGTTAGGAGGTTCCCAGGCAGGAGGCCTCGCCTCTTTCGATCCGTGCTTATGTTTGTGCTAGCCTTCTTAAGGCAAAACTTGTCTAACTTATGTCTGTACTCAGATATATTTGCTTCCGCTGACTCGTGTTTATGTCGAGCTTTGTATTCGAGCCCTCGAGGCCCCTGGCTTGTAATATGGAGCTGTATGACCTTTATATTTGTGTCTTTTTGTTGTGTTGTGGTATCAATCAGTGAGTCCCTAATCTTGGTCGTACGCATTGTGTGCATGATTAGCATACGGACAAGAATGGGGGCGTCACAAGTTGGTATCAGAGCCAGCTGCCTGTAGGTAGCCCCCTTTCCAACTCCTTGGCCGAAGTTGAGTCTAGTCATTGAAAAACTTTTACTAACACTAATGCTGTGGCTTACGGGCCCACATCTCAATCGGGTGGTATTAGGATCTTTTATTCCTCGTCTATACTCTTGGTTCTCATCTCTCTTATCTTTCGGGTTAAAGATTTTATTAACTCTGACTCTAGGTTCTTGTAACTACTTCTCCCGGAGAGCCCTCATACCAGAAGATCACCTGCTTCGTCACAAGATTCTGAAGATACCCCTCGGTGTTTTCCCGAGACCTTTGTGCTCATCACCTTTGCGAGTCCTACCTCCGATATATCCCTATGGATGACTAATTGCACTAGTCATTCATACAATCTTTTCTCGTTTCTCTTGTTATTACAAGATGCCCTGAAGTACTCTCCATTTCCACGACAGCCCTTTGAGTTTACTGCCTTATAGTTCTTTTCCGCATGGAAGCCTTACGGATAATTCCTCACAATTGTCGAGGATCCGGTCATCCCAGTTGTTCATGTGTTTCACAAAATTCTTCGAAATACTTTTCGATCTTCCGAAAATCCTCTGCAGCTTGCTGCTCTTGAAATTCTTGTCTGCTGGCATTATGGTTAATTACATATGTCTAGTAGTCTTCATTGACATCCCTTGTCCTTGCCATTTTGAGCCTATTGATTCGATGTGTGCGTATGCATGCAGTCATCAGGTGATCCGTTTAAATTATCTTTCCGGCTCAGACGTCCTTCCGGACATGAGTTGGTTCTCGGCAATTCAAACCTTTATTGATTGTCTGACTAAGTCTATTCAACTTATCCACCCTTGATCAGAGCGTCTGCTTCTGATCCTTAGTTTTGGAAATCATATTTCCCTTGTATTTTAAACATCAGACTATTCAGGTGTCTCTTGAATCCGATACCTCTGCATTCTTTCTTCCTCTAATTGAGTACCGATACTCACATCAACTTCTTTGTGGATCGCCCGATCCATTGTTGGGTTATTATCCGACAGTGTCGTTCATGTTCAATCACCTTGTGAGTTCTTCCCCTGATACATAATGCCTTTGGTAAATTGTATCCTCTGCTCTGCCAACCATGCTCTACCTTCGAGCTTGTGTTAATTACTCTTGAAGCTTGTGGTATGTGTTCCTAAGATTCCTCGATGGGTTGAACCTATGCATTCCTTAATCCGTGTGAACCCGACAGTTTTCACGGGTCATACTCTTATGGAGTTTCGCCAGATAAATTTTCAACACTACAACATCGTCCAAAGCAAGAGATGAATGAAATGTTATACATTGATGAAGTGGGAGTCGACAGTGAACTTGTGTTCATGCCCATGGAAATGATGTAGACCATCTCGTAAGCTCCTTGCAAAATAATTGTTCATCCGTATGATTCTTTCGGTATCCTTAATTTGATCGATTGCAGTTATGGTTCCGACCATGCTATCCTTATTAAATTATCCGAAAGGAATTCATTCCGATGCCTCGTCAATTTTTGACAAGATTAAAGTATCTGTTGTCGCAGGTCAATGATCCAGTTCTACTTCTATCATATTATACCTTCGAGTTTTACCCTCTGGTATCTCAAGGATATCACGCCTTTGCACTACATCTTATTAACTTGATGAGGTAATAATTTATCCTTGTCTTAATCACTCCACGGGTTGTCAACCGAGAACACCGATTGGGAAATTTATTCCACACTGCAATTCAATACCCCTTGTAATTGTTACTGAGTGTATCAAAGCCAATCTGGTCATTCCTAGACTATCGGCTACATCCTTGTCTTGCTATCTTTGACTGTGCTACCTCGTCCTTCTCTGGTGCGTAAATTCTTCAGAGTGTGAGCATTGCTCACGTCGAGTTTTCAACATCATGTTGTTTGTCTTGAAAAGCAACCTCGATATTGAGCTTGCATCTTATCTGTTGTTCCTGTAACCTTCCACGTTGTCATTCCCCTACTTGACGCAACCGCTGTTAGGTTACATTCTCTTGAAAACTCTCGACAAAAGGTGTCGTGATCACCGTCCACAAATTGACTTCTTCTGCGACGTCAACTGAGTTCTTGATGAGAAATACCTTCCTGGCCCTCGATGATTTTTGTTATCATCGACAACCTCCTTGACTCCTTTCATCGCAAAATTGTCCATGGTATGGATGCAACTTGCTATCCAGCTTGTGTTATGTTCTACCCTGGAGTATTACTGTCCTTTGCGTCGAGAATGTTGGGAGGATTGCTCCACCTCTTAGAAATTCTTGGCATAGTGGTACTTCTCACCATCAAGCGATGTTGCTTTGATTCTAGCTTCGAGCAACCCTATTGCTGAAGTTAACGATCGATAGTTCGTTCTTAGGCTGTTGGTTATTGAATCGTCACTCTAACATTGATCTTGCTGCCTAAGGTCATAATTCGGACGCACTTTTCAACCAATGATTAATGATGTATGTTTTCCTCAATCATACAACATTATATCATTTGAGCTGACAAATGTCATCTCTTTGTTCACATAATTGTGGAAATCCATCCGTTTGGAATCTCGACGAATTGTTGCTGAGCCATCAGCCACATTCTCTTCTCCCTCGTGGTTCATGGTGAACATTTAAATTAGTGTTGGAAACCTTGAAAGCATTATCTTTGTGCCTAGTTCATGAAGAATATGTTTGGTAAAAGAAGTGTCCTTCTATAAGTTCACGTGCATTTTTGCCACCGTGCTTATGGGAAAATTTTGTCTCGCTTCCTCTGGAACCGTCCCAATTCATTCAGGCATGTGCGAAGTATTCTATGGTTTGATAGATTTGTTAACTTCACTCCATGTGTATTTCCTAGCACGCCAGGCCACTAATTGATTTGATCTGTCCTAGTACAGACTTACACATGGAATTTTGATATCCTCTATGCTGGTCCCCAAATCAGAATTGATTGCCCTCCATTTTAGAAACTTCCATGTGGGCACGAATGGCTTGACTTTGAGTTCATGTGTCTTGCAGTCTGGCTATTGATTCAAGGCTTACTTCTGTCGTTCTTTCCGAGATTCTTGCAACATCATCTCGTAGATCTGTGTTGCATCCTCTTTCTTCTCAGGCCTTCTATGCCTGAGATATCCTGACACCAACCAGATCTGAATCTCGGACAGATATGATGGTTGGAACATTATCAAGAATTATAACTTTGGTCTTTATTACTCGGTAAGGTGATGTTGAAGCCAGCACACCTGGCCGGATGACCTATTGTTATAATGCTTTCTTCAGCAAGGATTGCCATTCTTCCATGGGGATATTATAAGACTTAATTTATAAGTTGTTCCTACTGGATCCTTCGTGTATCCAAACTCCATCCCTTACCTGAAACACCATATCATTGCTATCCCGAAGCATGGATGTGGAATATCGATCATAAAAAGGAATAATATAAGCTCAATGCTAATTGTTTCTTGATCAATTGTTCAAACCCCATTGTATGGGCATGTCATGGATTTTCCTCGCCCCTTTTTCCTAACTGGTTATCTACTTACTATCATGTCATGTATATCATGCTCTGTTTTTCCTTGGAAAGTTATACTCCTAAAGACTTGAGTATAAACACATTTTCCTTTCCATTGGTCTACTTAATGTGATAAACACACTTTCCTTTACATTGGTCTGTTTAACCTTTCTAGAGATTCATTTGATCTGAGCAGTGATAATTCTCTGCTTAGGTAAATACCTCGTTGTACTACTCTGTCAGTAAGAACCTGTTACTATTGTTGTTAACATTCCGGTAACCGTCGGTGGACGAGAACTTTGCCTATTGGTCCGCCTCGTTTCGACGAGCAGGAAGATGGTTCTCTTCGTTCCCCGCCCTTGGTACCGATGTTGTTGCTGACATAAATGACAGGTTATCCTCTAACATATCTTGCTACCATGACCGTGCAAGATGTCACCGCTCTTCTTACTCTTAATCCACATGATGGTCCCATAACCCATAGTTCGACAGGATCGAAACCTGACTCTCCTGTAAACCCTTGGTTCTGAAGTATCCTTTGCACTTGACCTAATATGTGATTCCCCGACCCACCGTTCAAGGGATGATCTATTCGAGTATCAGACGCAATATTTCTTTGTTGCTCTGAACCCCTTTTCACCTTCTGAAATTAGGCATCGAATGACTGCCTACCCGTTGAAACCTTTGTACCATCGTATATCGCTCTCAAAAAAAAATTCCCTGAGCTACAACTCAAGGGATAACTCATGTATTTTCCTTGAGTTCACCGTCAGATGCCCAACTTTATGGAGTTACGTTCTTTCAGAGTTTCCCCTCTTATCGCATTCGTAGAACGATGAAGTTCCCGAAGAAAGGATGACGATTTCGTCAAGAGGACCTGAATCAGTGAATTGAAGACATCGACGAAAGGGATCAAATTCTTCGAGAAGAACAACGAAGACGAGAAGATCCGTTAGAACTTCGTAACCAGAACTTTTTCCCTTACCCTACCTCTTAATTCTCGGGACGAGAATTCTTGTTAGACGAGGAGAATTGTGACGCCCGGATAATTAAGCTACAGTGATCATTGTAATTAAGCACAGTAATGACCATGATCAACAGTGCCTAATCATCATTAGTAACATATCTCTTTTCTGTTTCAAATTCAAATGGAAATTCAAATGGAAAATAAAAGTTGTTCAAAAATGAAAACTAAAATGTTCATCACTTAGCAAAAATTCCTTAACAATTATTTGTTGAGGAAAACAACATCACTTCTATGCTAAAATGAGCAGTAGAAATTTAAAACAGAGCCATTTCAACATTTTTAAATACTACTCTGTTTATGAAAAATTCAAACAGATTCCAAAAATTCTCAAACTTGTTGTGGCACTGACTAAAATCATTATGGATATATTGGGCCTAGTCCTATATTTTTTTCAACACAAATTGTGTGCCCAACTAATTACCTCTCTCTCTCTGTATATTAAATAAAAGGAAAACAGAAAAGAGAAAATGAAAGAAGTGGCAGGAGCCCACTTACCTGGCAGGCCCAGCCGGCCCAGCCCATCGCCACAGTCTTCTTCACCTGCTCCCCTCTCTGTGTCGCCTCCGCCGTGGGCAGAAGGCCGCCGCGTCGTCGCCGCTCGCCACGCCGATGGGGCAGGTGGGTGGGGGGATAAGCTCGCCCCCGAGCCCTCCCCCCTGGTCGCCTCGCTCACACTCCCCCTCTCTCCCTTGCTCTCCCACCTCACCGAACGCAGCCGCCGCCGCACGCCCGTCGACCCCGCGGACACCGGCCGCCCCTCGCCCTACCGTAATGCCCTAAAGCTCCGCCGCCGTCCGCTGCTCCGTCCCGTGCCACTGGGAGGAGCCGACCCCCCCTGCATCGACCCCTACCCCGCCGTCTTCCTCCTCTACTCCGACAGGACTTGCCGTCGATTGCGGCCACAACGAGCCCTCCCCGAGCCTGCTGCCACCCTCTACGACATCGCAGTGAGCTCCCGCTCCTCCTCCCCCTCTCCGTTAGCTCGCCCGTGTCCCGTAGCCACCACTGCCTCCGACGACCGAACGCTCCGCCGCCCGCGCTCCTCTCCGGCGATGCTCCGATGACTTTTTGGTCGTGTGTGTGCGGCCACCCACTTCGTTAGCTCGTGTAGGTGCCGTCGGTGCCGACTGCTGGTCGTTTTGCTTGCCTCAGCGCACGTTCCGCCGATCACCCGTAGCCGCCGCTGCCCGTTGCCGAAGCTTCGGTCGACTCCGGCCGTCCCACGTCGTGAGACCACTGCGGTTGGATGCGCGACTCCGCCCGCAGTCGAACGCGCCTAGCCACGGCCCCGAAGATCCCGTGTGCGCGTTTTCCACAGCTCGCCGCCGCGCTCGGGCTTGCCGGAGTAGCTCCGGCAGCCGGCGTTGACCCGGCGTCCGACATGGCAGCCACGGGCCCCGCCCCGTGCCACTGACCACGGGCCCCACTGGGCCCCGTTGACCAGTCAGCGCCGCTGACTGTGCAACCCGTGTCTATGACACGCGGGCCCCACCGCTGACACGATTTTTAAGATAAATAATTAAAATGGTTAATTGGTTAATTAGTTAATTAAACACTAATCAGTCACTGACTAATGGGGCCCGCCCCTAACTAAACCTAATTAGTTTAAATTAAAACCTAATTAACCTACTGTGCGGCTGACCAGAGGGTCCGACAGGTCAGGTTTGACGTGGTCAGCCCCCTGTTGACTACTGACGCAATGCTGACATCATCATTTACTATTCTGGATAATGTTGGATTTAATTAATTAAAATAATTCCAGAAAATCAATAAAACTTTAGAAAATCATATCTTTTAAATCGTAAGTCAGATGAAAATAATTTATATATGAAAGTTGATCAGAAAAATCCCACGGATCCAAATATGTCATCCATTCATGTGTCACCTGCCTCTAGCTATCTGACCATGCCACTTTTGCCTGTTTCAGATAGGTGAATAGTGCATGACATTATTAAAATAATTTCAAATAAATTTCTAAATTAACTATCGCACCTAGATAGGCCGTAAACGCCCCTAGCTCTGCGTATTGCCGTGTCATGCATCATGTTGCCTCTGTGTGCTTTATATTTATTGTTTCTTCCCCCTCTTCTCTCCGGTAGACCCCGAGGCTGACGGTGCTGCCGAGATCGACTACGCCGTTGACGTTCAGCCTTTTGCCGCAGAGCAGCAAGGCAAGCAAAACCCCCTTGAGCATTCCGATATCACCCATCTCTCTCCCTCTTATGCTTGCATTAGAATTTTGCTACTGTATTAGATAGCTCCTATTCTGATACATAGCCTATTTTTGATGAACTGTTACTTTACCTGCAATCTTACCAACTGCTTAGCATAGGTTGATCAGTGAACCCCTGAGACCCCCCTAGTCCTAGTTGCCCCTGCTTTCATCGACGACACCAAGGACTTGAAGACAGAAGACTCAGTCGTCATGACTGACAAGCCGTTACCGACACATCACCACACACCCCATTAAGTATGGCACTACAGAGCTACTACCGAGTGCCGAGGGTGATACCTCACTTAGCACTCCCAGTGTTAATTCTGCAGCGTAGCTAACGGTCATGGGTATCGAGGGTGATTCCTCCTTCCCATTTACCGGTAGCAACTCTTGCCTTACTCATACCTCGAGTGGGATCCATCGAGGGTGATTCCTTGGATATCCACTTGGTGTATAGACACACAGTTACTATGACCTGGTTACAGAAACATGTTGAAGACGGGTCAGCCCCCAGGGTACCCGCGAGAGTGATATGTGGTGGGGTGCGCCGGTAAGGCACCCGAGTGTTATTGGCGGGGCGATGGACTGCATTTCATGGTTCGCGCTTGCCCCGCACTAATAAAATTCTAATGGGTTGAGTACTTGATCTGAGTTAGGTCATTGGCCTTAATACGCACTAACCATCACGTGGGAAAGTTATGGGCACTCAGCGTCGTTGTATCAGCTGAAGCTCATCGGACGTCAGCAATGGAGTGGCGCGCGCCGGATTGGTCTGGAACACATCGCGCTTGTTACTAAGGGGTGCTAGGACTGCTTCCGGCCGCGTTCACATCGTGCAGGAGTGCAAAGGGTGATTGGGCCCATGACCCCTGCGCGCTTAGGATTTAGACCGGCGGGCTGGCCTCTTCGTTGAGTCTAGGTGGGTCGACGACGTGCTGATATCCCGAGGCCGGGCATGACCCAGGAAAGTGTGTCCGGCCGGAGGTGACTCAGGCGTCTTGGGAATATGTGGTGCACCCCTGCAGGGATGAATAATCTGCTCGAATAGTCGTGTCCACGGTAACAGGACGACTTGGAATTGTGCCTTGTCCTTATACAACTATAATTGTGACTTTAATTTGAAATGAATTGTGGCTCCGGGATTGCTTCCTCGCAGGGAGTCGAGGAAGGATCTCTGGGCGAGGTTACTTAATAAAATTGCTACAACAATATGAATATATATTAGATACCAATCTGCACTCTTCTAATGTTGCAAGATGTTGAAGATGCCAGTCTTCGATAGGACTAGGCCTTCTCCCTATTCTTGCTTTCTGCAGTCAGTCCAGATATAATCCCACCCTTGATAATGATGCATATCTAGCATAGTTCTGATGTAAGTCTTGCGAGTACTTTGGATGAGTACTCACGCTGCTATGCCTTTCTCTTTTCCCCCTCGATACGTTGCTGCGTTCAGTTGATGGAGCCCAGGAGTTGGAGTACGCTGGAGATGTTGACTACTACTACCCCGACGGAGGCCCCTACCAGCAGGATGGCGCTTACTACGACGTAGACTTCTCCGACGTCCAGGAGTAGTTAGGAGGTTCCCAGGCAGGAGGCCTCGCCTCTTTCGATCCGTGCTTATGTTTGTGCTAGCCTTCTTAAGGCAAAACTTGTCTAACTTATGTCTGTACTCAGATATATTTGCTTCCGCTAACTCGTGTTTATGTCGAGCTTTGTATTCGAGCCCTCGAGGCCCCTGGCTTGTAATATGGAGCTGTATGACCTTTATATTTGTGTCTTTTTGTTGTGTTGTGGTATCAATCAGTGAGTCCCTAATCTTGGTCGTACGCATTGTGTGCATGATTAGCGTACGGACAAGAATGGGGGCGTCACAAAACGGTTAACAAAACACATATGTGTGCGAAGTACGGCATACAGTTCACTCGCATAAAATGTTTGCGCTGATCCAGCAGAACACAAACGAATATGCATAAGAAGGTGTGTGTGATACCCGGCAAAAAGTTCATTCATTAGATTTGTGTGGGAAGACCAATAATAACCCACACGATTCATCCTGACAAGCTGTGTGTGTTGTGGGCAGACGGTTACTGCTAAACAATTGTCAGCGATTGACTAATTCATTACCGATGCTACGTAGGGCAGTGTTGTTTGCCTGTATTAATATCACAGATGTTTTGTTATTATTACCCGTCCGCTTGCTCATCCGTCCTCCTCCCTCACAACTTGTCACCGTGTCGCCTCCCGAGGATTCCAGTGCACGCTTCGGCACCGCACATGCATTTCTTTTGGCCACATGTCGGCTCGATAATCCGTTCCCGTGCACAACCGTGCAGGTTCCGACGCACAAAACCGCGCTTCAGCTCTAGTTTCCTGCCCGGCTCGGCCCCAAAAAACCCAATGTTTGTCGGCCTGCTATATAAACCTCACGGCCGGTGACTCCACATTGTCGTCATCCCCTCGCTCTCCGTGGCTTATCTAGTTTGCTTCTCCCCCAATCGCCAATGGCACCGGTCGGTCATCGTCGTTCAGCCACACCGCCAGAGGACAGCTCCAGCTGGGAGGCTTCATCGCGTCGACGCGGCATTCCTCTAAAGCGTGCAGTGCATGTGGCATCACTGGTGGGTGTGTGCACGCCACCCACTGCATGCTCCGCCACCGCTGCCTAAAGGCAGTTGCTGTCGGTGGCCGTCGTGGCCGCCACCACACCGGCAGCCACCGGGGCCGCCACCCTAGCGGCGGCCGCCTTGGCCGCCACCATACCGTCATCCGCCTTGTACACGACCCTGCCGTCAGGCGGCGGGGTCATCACCCGCTCCGCCACTGCGACCCGAATGCAGGAGGTGGAGGCCGCCAAAGGCCCGCCGTCGGGCTTCTGCGTCACAAACCTTGCGCGCTACATCTACTTCCTAGAGAAGGAGGTGGAGCGCAAGGTCATGCACGCGACGAAGCTCACCGATGCCGTGGATGCAGGAGAAGCCGCAGTAGCGATGCGCAATGCGGAGATCTACGCAAAGTCTCGCCGCTTTGAGGAGGGATGTCTTGAGCGGGGGAGGGTAGCATTGACAGGCAACGAACTCGACTCCACCAGCTCGTCGGCAGGCTCCCCCTCCAATGGCTCTTACTGAGCGCGCTCGATTCTGCTAGAAGTAGTACAAAGTCCCTCTGTAGTACTAGTATTTAGGGGCTATTTTGTTCAGTTCATCTAACTATAGAGATGGTTGAACTACACCACGTACTTTCAATTAGCTAGTATATATAGTTGAACTAGCTATTTCAGTACGTGGTTGTCAACAATTGGGGAGATTTTGTTTGGTTCAGCTGTCGAGTTGAAATGTTTTGCACAAAGACCACTGCTTAATGTATGAATGAAATCCATGTTTAGTGAATTTTAGTTGCAAAGTTGCACCATAATTGTGATTTTGTTCCTGCAAAATTTGACAAATGTCAGTGCTACAATGTTGATAAATGCGAATGTTACTAGATCGACAAATGCCAAGGTTTCTGATTTGACAAGTGGCAATTTACCCAATATGACAAATGCAGATCTTCCCTGATTGTCTGTACTAAGCACATGGGTCATCGTAGAGAAAAGTTTGTGATGACGTGATGCACCCATCCTTCGCCCCAATTTTTCACTTGGCTTACTGGCGAAGGAAACATAGCTGTCGATCTGCAGACGGGTATTCAATCTGAACCGTTTGTGATGAGTATTTATTCAGAGAAAAACAATGGCGTTTTTTATTTACTTTGTTTACTATGTGAATTTAGAGATAAATACTTAGTTGATCAAACCATAGATTTCATTGAGTCAAGCTTTGACTTTACATTCATACGATCGAGATACAATATAAAGAAAACTAGTTGCAGCGGCAGCAGCGGCGGCGGCGTCCTACACCGGCGATGTCGTGCTCCGGGGCACAGTTGTTCAATTCTTCAAACGAGACATAATGTTATGGACTTTGAAATCAAAGAGCCGGTCACGTGATCGACGGGCCGGAGGCAGGGGGCGGCGACTAACAGCGCTGCGAGGAAGCTGTCGATGATGGCATCCCAATCCGCTGAGGGGGCCGTGACAGGTGCAGGCGCGCGCATGGGCACGGGAGAGGTGGGTGCAGGCACGCGCATGGGGACGGGCATGGTGGGTGCGGGCACGCGCACGGGGACCGGCGCGGCCTGTGCAGGTGCGCGCACGAGCATAGGCGCATGAGGAGGCACTGGCGCGTGCATGTACATGAGATCACGCGGGTCCGCGAGGACCTCGCTGACACCCGCGGTTTCCATCTCCGCAATGATGCTTGGCGACCAGCCCGTCAATGCCACGGGGATGGTTGTTGGCGCGGGCGCAGGGATGGTTGTTGGTAGGGCAGCATCCGATGCGGCATGCAGCTCTTCCAGGGCCATGTCCATGGCATCCCATTCGTCTTTATGTTCTACCTCCTCTGGCTTGGTGTCGACTTCACCAAACCAGAAGACTAGTGGCATATGATCCTTGTGCGCCATGGCAAAGGTGCATGGAGGTCTGAATGATGAAGGGGAATGGGAGGCAAAGAGAGAGGATTGTGAGTGAGTGGGTACTAAAGCCGCCTATTAAATAGCGGCTCGGGCACCATTGATGGACAAGTTGGAAGTGAGGCAGGCAGATATGGAGGTCAAAGGGCTCGCTTCTTGGCGAGCCTGCAGCGTACTGCTCACACGCCACCCAGTGAGCCCGCGCACCGGAGGCGAGCTCGCACGCCTCCCGTGCCCCGTCAACTCAAACAGTTGCTCGCACGGCACCTCCTAGCCAATAAAGAGTGCGACGCGTGGCAGCACCTAAATGGGCAGTAGAACGCCCACGGTTTATAAATAATGCAACTGTTTGCGTGGTAGCGTGACAGTTCTTTGTTCCAAAAATCTTTTGTTGGCTATTAATGTGTGCGCCTTTTCACAAAGTGGACACAAAAACTACCACAACATATTTGTGCTATATCATGACGCCATGCCCAATTTCTTGAATTTTGTGTAAGTTTTAGATTTACTATAGTTTAAACAAATATTCTCAATGTTGGCTCTAGAAGAAAAAATATGTTGAAACGTGTCTCAAATAGGAAAACAAAATCCTATGATGCCTTTATGTGCCATGTCATGACACCATGCCAAGTTTCATGAATTTCTGATGAATTTTTGATTTACATGAATTTAAAACCCAAGTTTCTCAATGTTTGTGGCCGGGCCAAAAACCTGAGATATTTGAAATTCATTTCCATTTGATTGCATGGGACCTAAAGATGCAGCCGTGTACACTTATATGATTTGTTAACCCATTTTGATGCACCAGACCTTCGGATTGTAGTTCAAATTTGAATTATGCACATTAAATGACTATGAAACTCAATTAATGTATAAAAAGGGCCAAACGAACCCTGGATAATTCTATATTTTAGCACGACACTCCTACTGGTCTATGTTACCTCTAGAAAAAGTTCAAGGCGGGAAGAGGCAGCGGATGTCGTTTCGCCCACTTAAGGTGATGTGTTCCATATCAGAATAACAAAGCTTCCCGTGAGAAGCTCCGGTTTGTAAGGGGCTTGTGCCAAAACTTGTCCCAAATTGCTCAATTTTATTACCACGACACATATGTGCCATGTCATGACACCAAGCCAAGTTTCATGAATTTCTAACAAGTTTTTGATTTACATGAATTTAAAACCAGAGTTTCTCAATGTTTGTGTGGCCGAGCCAAGACCCCGAGATGTTTGAAATACATTCCCATTTCTTGCATGGGAACTGAAGATGAATCCATGTACACTTATATGATTTTTTAACTCGTTTTGATGCACCAGACCTTGTGATTGTAGTTGAAATTTGAATTATGCATATTAAAGGCCTATAAAACTAAATTAATGTATAAAATAGGTCAAACGAACCCTGTATAATTCCATATTTCAGCACGACGCTCCTGTTGGTCTATATATGTTGCCTCTAGAAATAGTTCATGACGAGAAGAGTCAGCAGATGTCGTTTTGCCAATGTAAGGTGACGCGTTCCATACCGGAACCACAAAGAGCTTCCCATGAGAAGCTCTGGTTTGTAAGGGACTCGTGCCAAAACTTGTCCCAAATTGGACAATTTTTTTACCACGCGCACATATGAGCCATGTCATGACACCATGCCAAGTTTCATGAATTTCTGATGACTTTTTGATTTACATGAATTTAAAATAAGTTTCTCATTTCTTGCATGGGGCCTAGAAATGCAGCTATGGACACTTATATGATCTTCAACCCATTTTGATGCACAAGACCTTGTGATTGTATTTCAAATTTGAATTATACTCATTAAATGCCTAGAAAACTCAATTAATGTATAAAAAATGCAAAACGAACCTTGAATAATTCCATATTTTAGCAAGATACTTGATGGTCTATGTTGCCTCTAGAAAAAGTTCAAGGCGAGAAGATGAGATGATGTCATTTCGCCCACATAATTAAGGTGGCATGTTCCCTATCGGAACCACAAAGCTTCCCGTGAGAAGCTCCGGTTTGTAAGGGGCTTGTGCCAGAACTTGTCCCAAATTGGACATTTTTTTACCAAGACACGTATGTGCCATGTCATGACAACATGCCAAGTTTCATGAATTTCTGACATGTTTTGGATTTTCAGTAAATTAAAAACTAAGTTTCTCAATGTTTGTGGCCGAGCCAAGACCCCGAGATGTTTGAAATTCATTCTCATTTCTTGCATGTGACACAAAGATGAAGCCATGGACACTTATATGATTTTTCAACCCATTATGATGCACCGGACCTTGTGACTGTAGTTCAAAATTGAATTATACACATTAAATGTGTGGAAAACTCAATTAATCTATAAAAATGCCAAACGAACCCTGAATAATTTCATATTTTATTACATCACCACTATTGGTTTGTGTTCACTGCAGATAAATCTTATTGCGATCCAAACCCCGTCCTTTGCCGAAGTAACCTCATCTTTCGTTTTAAAAATAATATGAAAATCAAGTATATCGCAAAATAGTTCATGAGCATGAACCATGTGTGATGCAGTACAAAATATCTTGGGCCAATCCTCATACATGGCTTAGGCCGGAAGCTTCGTCGGCTACAGTCCACCGCCGGCCAGTTTACCGCACTTGCTCCTCAAGACCATTTTACTGTTCAATTGTTGCCGGTGAAAGAAGGGGACATGGATCCCCGTCGTGAGGGAAACTTCGGCAACCCACTCCAGCCCGAGCGTGGCCGCACCAGTCATGAGCACACTCTCAACATGCTTGAATACGGCTGCTACCTCCGACAGGGCCGCTGCAGCAATCGAAAGGGCAGCTGCTGCAGCTGAGAGGCCGGCAACAACCGTGACGAGGATAGCAAATGGCGAGAATGGCACATCGGCTGTCAATTTCTCGGCGATCGTCGTAGCCTTGATGCCTGATACGTCTCCAATGTATCGATAATTTATGAAGTGTTCATGCCATAATTGCCTATGTTTACAATACTTTTATATGGTTTTGATGCAATTTATATGATTTCTTTAGAACTAACCTGGACTGGCGCTGTTTTCAGCAGAATTACCGTGGTGTTGTTTTTTGTACAGAAAATGAAAGTTCTTGGAATCGCTCGAAACTTTTCTTATGATTTTTTCTGGAGAAAATAAGAAATACTGGAGCGAAGAACCATCGGAGGGGAGCCACCCGTGGAGCAAAAGCCATCAGGGTGTGGCCCCCCAAGGTCGCGCCCTGATATGTGGTGGGGCCCACGTGGCTCCGTTGCGCGTGATTCCAATGCTGAAAAATCCTATAAATCCCAGAAACCCCAGAAATAAATGGAGACTCTCCGTTCCACCACCGCACCTCTCTGTATTGACGAAAAACCAATCTGGAGACGCTCCAGTACCCTGCCGGAGAGGGGAAACCATCACCGATGGCCAACTTCATCATCCAGTCGGAGGCCATGACGAGGAGGGAGTAGTTCACCCTCGGGGCTGAGGGTATGTACCAGTAGATATGTGTTCAATCTCTCTCTGTCTCGTGTTCTTGAGATGGCACGATCTTGATGTATCACGGGCTTTGTTAATATAGTTGGATCATATGATGTTTGTCCCTTGCTATCATGTTGCAATGAATTGAATCTTTGCCTTTGAGATCTCGTTATGTTGGATTGAATATTTTGGTTGAGAAAACATGATGTACGTCTTGTGTGGGATACCCGTAGTGACATTGGGGTATTCTATTGATTCACTTGATATATGTTGAGGCATCAACTTGCGGATTCCGGTGACCTTGGGGATCTATGCATACGGGTTGATTGCACGTTTTCATACCACATTCTCCGATAGAAATCTTGGGGTGCTCCTTGAAGTTCTTTGTGTTGGATTGAATATTATAGACCTGAAATTGTTTGATGCATGTCGCATAATTTACCCACGAATACTTGAGGTGACATTGGAGTATCTAGGTGACATTAGGGTTGATTGATATGTATCATTGGTGTTGTTCTAGTACAAACTCTAGGGTTGTTTGTGACACTTATAGGAATAGCCCAAAAGATTAAACGGAAAGAATAACTTTGAGGTGGTTCCACTACCTACACCAATTTCCTCTTATTGTTCTCCGCTAGATAGGAACTTTGGAGTGATCCTTTGTTGCACGTTGAGGGATGATCATATGATTCAACTATGTTAGCATTGTTGGGAGATTGCACTAGTGAAAGTATGAACCCTAGGCCTTATTTCCAAGCATTTATATAACGTTTTGCTCACTGTTTTACACTTGTTACCTTGCTGTTTTTATATTTTCAGATTACAAAAACCTATATCTACCATCCATATTGCACTTGTATCACCATCTCTTCGCCGAACTAGTGCACCTATACAATTTGCCATTGTATTGGGTGTGTTGGGGACACAAGAGATTTCTTGTATTTGATTGCAGGGTTGTTTGAGTGAGACCATCTTCATCCTACACCTCCCACGGATTGATAAACCTTAGGTCATCCACTTGAGGAAAATTGCTATTGTCCTACAAAACTCTGCGCTTGGAAGCCCAACAGAGTCTACAAGAATAAAGATGTGTAGTAGACATCAAACCGTTTTCTGGCACCGTTGTCGGGGAGGTGAGTGCTTGAAGGTATATATTTAGATCTTGCAATTAAATCTTTTAGTTTGTTGTTTTTCACAAGTTTTGTTTTATAAAAGAAAACTACAAAAAATGGAATTTAGGTTGCCTCAATTGTTTCGTCTTTTTAATGTCTTTCGTGAAAATTATTATGAGGGAGGAACATATGCTTGTAGGAATTACAATAATATCAAGTTTCCTCTATATGTGTTCGAAGTTTTGAAGTTATGCTTGTTTTGCCTTCCTATGCTAGTTGATTCTTGCTCCCATAAATTGTTTGATCACAAAATCCCTATGCATAGGAAGTGGTTTAGACTTAAATGTGCTTTCCATGTGATCCATGATGTTCTTTTACATGTTTCAAATACTATTCCTATATGAGCATCATTGAAATCATCGTGCCTAGCTAAAAGGCATTAAAGAAATGCGCTTGTTAGGAGACAACCCAACACTTTTACTTTCTGTTTTTGTGTGTTCACATGATTAAGCTACTTTAGTAATCATGTTTTGTGCCTTTTATTTCAATAATGTGCCAAGTAAAGCCTTTGGGATAGTATGGATACTTGTTGATTTGATTCTGTGCAAAAACAGAAACTTTTGCCTCCAGTAAATAATTTCTCCGATTTTACTGGAGCGTCAAAAACTTCTGAAATTTTTACAAAGCATTTATATTCAAATTATATAAGTTTTCCTAATTTTTCAGTATTTTTAGAGACAGGGAACTATGGTTATACTACAGGTCTTCACAGACTGTTCTGTTTTTGACAGATTCTGTTTTGCATGCATAGTTTGCTTGTTTTAGTGTTCCCATAGCTTATATTCATTGATATAAATTATGTGAATTGTAGAATACAGTAGGTATTATGTGAGAACAATTATGAATCTTGTCTTGACAGTACCTAAGTGAATGATCGTTATTTATTATACTAACCCATCTCACGAAGTTCCGCAAAGTTTTGTGTGATTGAAGTTTTCAAGTTTTTGGTGAGACACCGATATGAGGAGAATAAGGAGTGACAAGAACCTAACTTGGGGATACCCAAGGCACCCCCAAGGTAATATCCAAGGAAGACTCAAGCGCCTAAGCTTGGGGATGCCCCGGAAGGCATCCCCTCTTTCGTCTTCAACACTATCAGTATATCTTACTTGGAGCTATATTTTTATTCATCACATAATATGTGTTTTGCTTGGAGCGTCATTTTATTTTGTTGTTCTCTGTTATATGTTATTTATAATCTTGTTTTTCAATAAAAAGTTCCAAGAATTGCCTTAAGATGTCTCTATTGCATGTTTGATCTGTGCTGTGTAAAAACAGAAATTTTTGCTGTAGTGTTTGAATTTTCATATTTTACTGGAACGTGGAAAGTTTCTGAAATTTTTACACAGTATTGTCATATAAATTCTTTATTACTTCCTAAATTTTGAGAATTGTTTGAGTTACAGAAGTACACTGGTTTAATAGGTTGCTACAGACTGTTCTATTTGGACAGATTGTTGTCATAGTTTTGTTATCTACTTATCCTGTAGTTTCCATAGCCTATATTGGTAGATATAAATTGTGGAAATGATAGTAAACAGTAGATGATGTTTTAAAATTATTGTGCAACTTGTCTTGGCAGTACATGAAGTGTTGATTTGTTCTTATGTGTACTAACATATCGCACGAGTTCTTTTTGAGTTTTGTGTGGATTAAGTTTTTTGAGACTTAGGTGAAACCGTGATATGAGAGGATTGAAAGAGACACAAAAGATCAAGCCTGGAGATGCCCAAGGCACCCCAAGTCAATATTACAAGAAGTCTCAAGCATCTAAGCTTGGAGATGCTACACATCCCACCTCTCTTCATCAAACAAATATCGGTTAGCCTTTGTTGAGCCTAAATTCTTATTCGTTCACATGATATATGCTATTCTTGGAGTGCTATTTTTATTTTGTTTGCTGTTTGAATAAAATACTCAGATCTGAAAATCTTTATTGAGAGAGAGTCCTCACATAGCTAGTTAATTATTTGACTACTCATTGATCTTCACTTATATCATTTGAGAGTAGTTTGATGTTTACTCTTGTGCTTCACTTATATCCTAAGAGTAAATTCTGAATGAATAAAATTTCATAAATGTGAATTTACATATTCTTCATATTCTTGTCCCATGGGGAGTAGTGACTTCACATACTAGGAGTATAAGCGGTAAAATTTATTGGAAGTTAGCATTCGTCATTTAAACAATTCATGAAAGAATATTGAAGGAAGAGAGGTTTCACATATAAATACACTATCTTGGACATCTTCTATGATTGTGAACTGACGTGGCTTGAGACTGCGTCAGTATTTCCCCAAAGAGGAAGGGATGATGCAGCACAGTGACGGTAAGTATTTCCCTCAGTTATGAAACCAAGGTTATTGAACCTAGGAGGAGGACCACGCACGCTATGTAAACGGTACCTGCACACAAAGAACAAATACTTGCAACCCGACGCGTAAGAGAAGTTGCCAATCTCTCAACGGTAAAAAGATAGATTAGGTGTAGTAGATTGGATAAATAGACCTCACAAGAACACAAAATAAAAGAGGCAAATAAAAAGTGCAGAAAGGTACTTTTGGGTTTTCGGAATAATAGATCTGAAAACAAAAAGCGGCAAAAGATAGATCGGAAAGCAATATGTTGGAAAAGTAGACCCGGGGGGCGTAGGTTTGACTAGTGGCTTCTCTCATGTGTATAGCACACGGTGGGTGAACAAATTACTGTTGGGAAATTGATAGAAGATCAAATAATCATGATGATATCCAAGGCGATGATCATTATATAGGCATCACGTCCAAGACTAATAGACCGAAACGATTCTGCGTCTACTACTATTACTCCACACATCGACCACTATCCAGCATGCATCTAGTGTATTAAGTTCATGGAGAAATGGAGTAATGCAATAAGAACGATGACATGATGTAGACAAGATCTATTCATGTAGGAATAGACCCCATCTTGTTATCATTAATAGCAACGATACATGTGTGCCTCGCTGCCCCTTCTATCACTGGGAGAGGACACCGCAAGATCGAACCCATCACAAAGCACTTCTTCCCATGGCAAGAAAAATCGATCTAGTTGGCCTAACTAAACCAAATATTCGAAGAAGAAATACGAGGCTATAAGTAATTGTGCATATAAGAGATCAAAGAAGACTCAAATAATATTCATGGATAGAAACTGATCATGAACTCAAAATTCATCGGATCCCAACAAACACACCGCAAAAAGTCATTACATCAAATAGATCTCCAAGATACCATTGTATTGAGAATCAAAAGAGAGAGAGAGAGAGAGAGAGAGAAAGCCATCTAGCTACTGCCTACGGACCCGTAGTTCTATGGTGGACTACTCACGCATCATCGGAGAGGCACCAATGAGGATGATGAACCCCTCGGTGATGGTGTTAGATTGGATCTCGCGGTTCTGGAACTTGCGGCTGCTGGAAGTAGTTTTCGTCGACTCCTCTAGGGTTTCTGGATTATTTGGGTATTTATAGAGCTCAGAGGCGGTGGAGGGCGGTCCCGAGGCCACCACAATCCACCAGGGCGCGTCGGGGGCCTCTGGCACGCCCTAGTGTCTTGTGGGGCCCCTGGGCCTCCTCCTGGGTACTTCTTTCGCTCCGTGTATGTCTTCTGGTCCAAAAAAAATCTCCAAAAAGTTTCGTCGCGATTGGACTCCAGTTTGGTACTGATATTCTATGAATTAAAAACCAAGCAAAAAACAGCTACTGGCACCTGGCACTATGTCAATAGGTTAGTCCCAAAAAATGATATAAAGTTGCTATAGAATGATTGTAAAACTTCCAAGAATGATAATATAACAGCATGGAACAATCAAATATTATAGATACGTTGGAGACGTATCAACATCCCCAAGTTTAATTCCTACTCGTCCTCGAGTAGGTAAATGATAAAAACAGAATTTTTGTTGTGGAATGTTGCCTAACATGTTCATCACATATTCTTTTCTTTTGTAGCATGGACATTTGGACTTTTAGATGGTTCAAAGCAATAGTCTAGTTTTGACATAAAGACTTTAATACTCAACCATGCCAACAAGCAACCATGTCTTTCAAAATATCAACACTAAAGAAAGTTATCCCTAGACCATCATGTTGAATCATTGATCCATTCATGAAACACACTCAAATATTAACTACACCCAATGCACAAGTATGATCATAGTGCCCCCTAATTGGTGCTTTATAAGAGAAGATGGAGACTCAACTAAAAGTAAAAATTGCATAAAGTAAATAGATAGGCCCTTCGCAGAGGGAAGTAGGGATTTGTAGAGGTGCCAGAGCTCAAAGCTTAAATTGAGAGAGAAAAATTATTTTCGGTAGCATGCCTTTCTGGTCAACGAAAATGACAAAGTAGTTCTCAATACTTTCCATGCTAGATACATCATAGGTGGTTCCCAAACAGAAAATAAAGTTGATTCCTTTTTCCACCATTCTTTCACAATCCATGGCTAGCCGTATCCACGGTTGCCTTCCATACCAACACTTTCCAAGGAATTTATTATTTGACAACATAAAGTAAATTTCTTTTTCATTTCGGGACTGAGCATTGATAACCCACAAGTATAGGGGATCGCAGCAGTTTTCGAGGGTAGAGTATTCAACCCAAATTTATAGATTCGACACAAGGGGAGCCAAAGAATATTTGCGAGTATTAGCAGCTGAGTTATCAATTCAACCACACCTGGAGATTAAATATCTGCAGCAGAATGATCAGTAGCATAGTAGTATGATAGTTTTGATAGCAGTAGTAGCGGTAATAGTAACAGTATCAGTGATAGCAATAGTTTTGTAGCAAGTGTAACAGTAGTTGTAACAATAGTAACCTAGCAAGAACAATAAGTGGAAAACTCGTAGGCACTGGATCGGTGAACTCGTTGGATGATATTCATCATGTAACAGTCATAACCTAGGGTGATACAAAACTAGCTCCAGTTCATCAATGTAAAGTAGGCATGTATTCCGTAAATAGTCATACGTGCTTATGGAAAAGACCTTGCATGACATCATTTGTTCTACCCTCCCATGGCAGCGGGGTCCATAAGGAAACTAAGGGATATTAAGGCCTCCTTTTAATAGAGAACCGGAACAAAGCATTACACACGGTGAATACATGAACTCCTCAAACTACGGTCATCACCGGAAAGTATCCCAAATATTGTCACTATGGGGTTTACGGATCATAACACGTAATAGGTGCATATGACTAGGCAAGATCGGATCAAGAACATAGATATAATGGTGATAACATAAACGGTTCAGATCTGAAATCATGGCACTCGGGCCCTAGTGACAAGCATTAGGCATAGCAAAGTCATAGCAACATCAATCTCAGAACATAATGGATACTAGGGATCAAGCCCTACCAAAACTAACTCGATTACACGATGAATCTCATCAAACTCCTCACCAACCAGCAAGCCTATGAAGGAATTACTCACTCCCGGTGGGGAGCATCATGGAATTGGCGATGGAGAAGGGTTGGTGATGACGAAGACCGAAGATTCCCCTCTCTGGAGACCCTAACGGGCTCCAGATCTGGCTTGCCGATGAAGAACTGGAGGTGGTGGTGGCTCCATATCGTAAAACGCGATGAAACTTCCTCTCCTATTTTTTTCTCTGAAAGTAGGAATTTATAGTGGCGAAATTAGGGTCAGTGGGGCCACGAGGTGGGCACAACCCACCAGGGCGCGCCCAGGGGGCCTCGCGCGCCCTGGTGGGTGCTGGCCACCCTGGACCCCCTCTTTGGTGGATTTTGGCTCCAGTAATTCTTATATATTCTGAAATAATTCTCCAAAAAGTTTCGTTCCATTCCGAGAACTTTTATTTCTACACAAAAATAACACCATGGTAGTTTTGCTGAAAACAACGTCAGTCCGGGTTAGTTTCATTCAAATCATGCAAATTAGAGTCCAAAACAAGGGCAAAAGGGTGAGGAAAAGTAGATACGTTGGAGACGTATCAACTCCCCCAAGCTTAAACCTTTGCTTGTCCTCAAGCAATTCAGTTGACAAACTAAAAGTGATAAAGAAAAACTTTTACGAACTCTTTTGTTCTTGTTTACATATATATGCTTAAGTAGCACCCAGGTTTTCAGCAAAGATTATGACTAACCATGCCAACAATAACTCTTAGAAATTATATTAACTCATATCAATAACATAAGCAACTAGCGAGCAATAATAAGATATCTCAAACACCAACACTTTGTCAAAACAATCATGATAGAATATGACAATAGTGGTATCTCGCTAGCCCTTTCTGAGACCGCAAAACAAAAATGCAGAGCACCTCCAAAGTTCAAGCAGCGACTAAACATTGTAATTCATTGTAGAAAAGATCCAGTTATGCTGCACCCAACATCGACTATACACAATGCATGAGGATGACAATAGTGCTCTCAGGTCTCGCGCTTGTTTGAGAAGATGATGACTCAACCTAAAGGTAAATAGATAGTCCCTTCGCAGAGGGAAGCATGGATTTGCAGAGGTGCCAGAGCTCAAGTTTTAAAAACAGAGATAGATGTAATTTTAGGAGGTGCACCCTTCCTGTCAACGTCACGACCAAGAGTTATCAATATCTTCCATGCTAAACAAATTAGCGGCAGTTCCCAAGCGGTAAAAGTAAAGGTTTACTCCCCTTCCACCAACAATCACACTCCACGGCTAGCCGCATAAACGGGTACCGTCCAAACCAACAACATGCCTGGGGGAGTTTTGTTTAATTACTTTTGATTTTTGATTTCGGGACTGGGAATCCCTATTACCGCCCCTCTCTTGTAAGGATGAGTGAATAAACACTCATCATGAGAATAACCCGCTTATCATAGAAGATATTGACCGCCCCCTGTCACTCCATGGGCGGTCCAGGCACACAAAACAGATGTTTATTTGAATTTTTAGATGTGGCACATGCAAATTTACTTGGAACAGCAGGGTAATACCGCATATAGGTAGATATAGTGGACTCATCTCGCATAACTTGGTTTAAGGATTTTGATGCACAAGCAGTATTCCCGCTTAGTACAGGCGAAGGCTAGTAAATAGATCGAGAAGCGGCCAGCTAGAGAGCGAAAACAGTCATGAACATGCATTACATATAATAAACATTGACTACTAGCATGAGTAGGATATGGACACCATGAACATAAATATCATGAAGGATATGTTGGTTTTGATTCAACTACATGCGTGAACATGTGCCAAGTCAAGCCACTTGAAACATTCAGAGGAGGATACCATATCGTCATACCACATCACAACCATTTTAATGCATGTTGACATCCAAGATAAATCATTATCCAATCCTAGCTACTTAAGCATGGCATAAACAACTATAATCTCTAATGGTCATTGCAAACATGTTTGATCATAATAAGCTGAACAAGGGATACTAGGTTAAACATATTTACAAAAACAAAAACAAGTTGAGTTCATACCCGCTCTTCTCTGCCACAGTCAATTCATCAAATATCGTCATCATTGCCTTTCACTTGCATGACCGAATGATAAGGAAATAATAATAGTGCAAGAGTGTTGTGGACTAAGCTGGAATCTGCAAACATTTTATTCAAGAGGAGAAGACAAGGTAAAATGGGCTCTTTGTTAGGTTAACAATAATGCATATGAGAGCCACTCAACATTTTCATCGTGCTCTTCTCCTTGGTACGATTCAAACAGAAAAGAAAAGAATTTCAGAGAAACTCACTGAATTATTTTTGGAGTTTTTGGTTTTTCTTGAAGAAAGCAAATTAAAGAGAAAAATAAAACGAGAAAAACTATTTACACGGGAAAGCTCCCAACAAGCAAAAGAAGAAATGAGAAATCTTTTTGGGTTTTTCTTTTGATACTACAATTAAACTAAGCTAGAAAGAAAAACCGAAAAGAAGTAGGAAATATTTTTGGGTTTTCTCAAAGTTTTTCAAACACACAAGAAGAAAGCGAGAAAACAAATTTAGCATGGATATTACAATGAAAAAGTATGAACACCGACAACTGGAATGAAATGTGTGAACATGAATGTAATGTCGGTGGAAATACGTACTCCCCCAAGCTTAGGCTTTTGGCCAAGCTTGGTAATCACCATCTGTATGAATAATAATCTGGGCGATGGCTCATTGAGGCCCTTGGTGTAACCTCCGCGGCCCTCCTGGCAGCTTCAACCTCCGCATTGTACGCATAGGCCTCACTCTCAATAACATAGTATCTGCCTTTACTGTGAAAATCAAAGAGAACGGGAGCAGGCAAAGTGACAGGCACAATGGGTTTCTTATTAAATCTCAGGTTATAAGTGTAGTTAGTAGCCGTACCCGTAAGGAACTTATGACGCTTCATGGCATCAAAGTCTAAATACTGAGTAGGTAAGATGGGGTCATTAGGCAGAGGTGAAACATTCAGTCTCTCCGCTACGCGGGAAGCATAGATACCTCCATAAAAATTACCATTAGCGGCATTAAGTTGCAGTCTCCGTGCAACAATTGCACCAAGATTATAATATTTATTTCCAGTGATGGCAGTGTGTATGAGACTCAAATCATGAGCACACAATGTGCTACAATCATGTTTTCCTACGATACATTTACCATTGAAGAGTGCGAAATATTGTATTTATGGGAAATGAATGCTGTTAATTCTCCCTTGTGTTACCCCCCTATCTTCACCAAAGCAAAGATTGACTAAAAATGAATCATATTCAGATTTTGTTGGTTCGTCGAGGGACCCCAAAATGGAAGTTTGCATGTTTCACTGAACATTTCTAATGGCATGGTGAAGGAACGGTCGTATAGGTTGAATGAAACTCTAGACTCACGAGAAAAATATTTAAATTTCTTTGTGAAGGTTTTCGTGAGTTCGAGGTGTTGGGGGCACTTATCTGCGACGAAGGGACCAAGCTCTGTATTGTGGATATACTGTTCAAATTCCTCCTTGATACCTGCACTATCCATGAACTCGTCGTACGGCCACGGGCATGATTTAGTGGCGGCATCTCGTATCGAGCTTTCGCTTGGCTCAACATAAGACTGTCGAACTGAGCTTCCACTTGATGAGGCCTCCGAGGATCTCCTCCTTGAAGAACTCCTAAAGAATTGCATTTTATTTGCGAACAAATTTCTGAAATATTTTTGAGACACAAAATTTTGTTAACAAAACTTCGTGAAAATGATAGCAACTACTCCTAAGCATGCATAGAGGCCATATTGAGCATTCAAACTACTTAGAACTCTAAGAATTCAACATGCAAGCTCATCTACAGCAGCACCAAGAGTAGCTAATTACTCTAAAAATAACACACTAAATCAAAAACTAATTGGAGCAACGGAGGAGTCACATACTAAGTAGCAATCCCTCCAAACAGTTTCAGAAACGGAGCTTCGAGCTAAGAGATCAAAATCCGCGGGTTTGAGAGCAAGAACACGGGAATGGTGGCTGTGGTGAATTTTTTCTGGAGGTAGGTGATGATGTGGGCTAAAGAGATAAGTGAGGGGGCCCACGTGGCGCACCCTGGTGAGGGATCACTAGAAGTGTGTGTCTAAAGGGGGGGTGAATAGACTACTTGCAAGAATTAGAACCTAACCTTTTCCCAAGTTAATTGGTGGGCAGTTTTAGCAATTATAACAAGTCTAATGCACCCTACACATGCTAGTCAATAAGTATGGCAGCGGAAAGTAAGACAAGCACATGTAAGAGAGAGTAGAGACAGGAAGATCAAATGCAATTTGGAGACGCGAAGATTTTTCCCGTGGTTCCGATAGGTGGTGTTATCATACGTCCACGTTTATGGAGTCTTCAACCCACAGAGGGTAACGGTCGCGAGAGTCCACGGAGGGCTCCACCCACAAGGGTCCACGAAGTAGCAACCTTGACTATTCCATAACGGCTTCCGTCCATGAAGGACTAGCCTCACTATGGGTAGATCTTCACAAAGTAGGCGATCTCCTTGCCCTTACAAACTTCTTGGTTCAACTCCACAACACGAAGTAGGAGGCTCCCAAGCGACACCTAACCAATCTAGGAGGCACCACCCTCCTCAACACTCAATCACTCTCTCACAGATTTGGCTTTGGTGGAAGAGATTGATTGGGTGTAAAGCAACTTGGGGAGGCTAGAAATCAAGATTCATATGGTTGGAGTGGAATGGCTTGATCTCAACACATGAGTAGGTGGTTCTCTCTCAGAAAATTGAATGGGGCAAGTGTAGAATAGTTCTGAGTGCTTCTCTTGCGAGTGAGTGGTGGTGAAGGGGTATATATAGGAATCTCCAAAAATCCAACCGTTACACCTTTACTTACCAACTCGGTGACACCGAAGTATAAAACTTGGTGGTACCGAGTTGCTCAAAAGGTAGCAACTTTTGAATCTCGGTGAGACCGATATATAGTTCTCGGTAGTACCGACAAGGGTGACCAACGGTCAGAAAGCAAACTTGATGGCATCGATCCAAAAACTCAGAAATTCCGAATTTAAGAAAAGGGGCAACAGAAAGTTCGCAACTGAAACTCGGTGGCACCGATGCAGACTCGGTTGTACCGAAAACTTAGGGTTTGGCTGTGATTTGTCTGAGGTGAAAATCGGTAGGGCCGAGTGGGAAATATTGGTGGCACCGATTTTGCATGATAGGCTTTTGATAGACTTTTGTGGAAGAGCTTGTGGGTGTTTTTGGTGACTATCACTTGTGCACGTGGAGCATTTTCTTCACCATCAATACCTCACCCCCTTTAAATAGTATTGGCTTTCCTATAGACTCAAAGTGATTTCTCACAAAGTGAAATGTAGAGTCTTCTTGCTTGAAGCTTTGCCACTCCTATTCCTTGCATCTAGGGGACTCTCCACAATCCTTTTGTCGTCCCATCACTCTCTTGTGGACTTTATCTCAAATACACTAGATAAGAGTATTAGTCCAAGAGACAATGTATGTTGTCATGAATTATCGAAACCACCAAGGGAGCATATTGTGCTTTCAATCTCCCCCTTTTTGGTAATTGATGACAACATACAATCAAAGCTTCAAATAAAGATATGCATAGATATAATGAAGACTTTGAGAGACACATGACTAAGACTTGCTCCCCCTAAATGTGTGCAATCCCTTTAAGGATAGTTCCTTTGGAATGCATAGACACACATGTAGTGGAAAGGGATAAAATGAGTCATGTGTATCTTGGCTATATGCATCAAATATATGTGAATGAGTTATAGCCTTGTTCAAGACTTTACTATTGCAAACGATATGTGCAAGAAGCAAGAGTTCATCTTGATCAAGGATATGATGCATATACTTACCTTGAGTTCTTGAGCATTCTAGTAGTAGAAACACGCTTGAGATAACAATGTTAGGAAACACAAGAGTATTCTACCATTTAAAAGGCAATAGAACTCAATAGTACTAAGATGTGGAGAACATATAGAAGATAGTATTCCTTAGGATTGATATGTCTCCAAGAACATTTAGAACTTTCTCCCCTTGAATCATAGCATGTAGATATTGAGAGTAGGTGGGGCTGAGAAAAGTCTAAAACAGATAAAAATCAAATTCAATCAGATTTATTTTGCTCTCTTCTCCTTAAGAAGTGTTTCTGAGATAAGGGATCCTTGATATTTCTCCCCCTTGACGTGAAAGAGATCCTTGAACTTTCTCCCTCTTTATCTTGTTAAGTGTACACTTCTACTTTTCATGATTATCTCTCCCCCTGAAGCATGAATGCTTAGATATTTCTTCCCTTTAATATTATCTCTCCCCTTTGGTATGAGTATAAGCTTTGAAGCTTTGAAGCTTTGATATTTCTCCCCCTTTGGCATTAATTTCCAAAAAGGGTCACACAAAGGGTCAGATAAAAGGGATCATTGAGTGGGAAGCGATCCTAGAGAGTAAGGGTCATTGAGAGCATTGAGACAAGGGTTCCTTGAAAGCAATTTTCTCCCCCTTAAGATCTGAAAACTGTTAAGATTTCTCCTCCTTTGATGTAGGGATCCTTGAATATTTGAGATTATACCTTTTGATGTTCCTCCCCCTACATCATTGTGGGATCATTGATTTGACCATAAGACCAAAACAGACAAAATGCATAGAAGTTTTTGCAAAAAGTCGGTGGCTCCGAGGCAAAAGGTGTCGGTTGCACCGATGAGTGGTTGTGCAGCATAACAGCTTCATCGGTGAGACCGAGATTCTTTGATCGGAGGCTCCGAGTTGTGAAACAGAAACTTGGCAAAAATTGTTCTTGGCTATTTCGTCAAATGCAGTTTTTCAGAAAGTCTAAAAAATCACAAAGATTTTCAATGAATTCTCAGAAAGATTTCCAATGAATTTTAGAAAGATTTGCAATGAATTCTCAGAAGGATTTGCAATGAATTTTCATCTAGGTTAGAGTTGAATGGAAATGTCAATGATCAACAAAACAAAAGTTCTCCATTCAATTCTTATAACTTGATGATGGGCGGTGACTAGGTCACCTATGTTAGAGTACATTGACTTAAGGAGTCAAGCAAGAATACTTGATCATAGGTCATACTCATCATTAAGCTCAAAATGGGGTTACCATTTTTCGTTTAAGCATTTTAATGTCTTCATATATCTTGAGTAGCTTTATCCCATGACTTGGAGTAAAGCTATATCAAGGATATGAGTACATACCTTTGAGTGATGTTGATGACGTGGCTTGTAGGTGAACTTGATGAGGATGCTCGAGGTTGATGAAGTTCATCTTGAGTTGGGTGCAATCCTTTTTGTTTTGGTTCACTTATCACCTACATAGGTTAGTTACGCAAGGAAGAACATGATATATCAAAATGACACGATTCCAATTGTGAGTTGATACCAATTGAGAAATTCAAATATGTGTCAAGGATATGTTTTGTTGTCCTCTTCCTTCCATCACCAAAAGGGGCTGTGGATACTTGGCCATGACAAGATTGCTTAAGATATGAGTTGATGGCAATATTGTGGAGTGTTGTTCTTCCAAGTACCTACAAAAGGGTTAGATGCAATACAAGGGAGCATAGAATTCCAAGATATATGAGATTCATGGTAATGATAGCATGGAATGGTGAGTAAGCTCATCCCCTTGCATGCATCCGAGTGAGTCTAGCTCAAGTTTGAAGCATCAATGATGTTCAACTCACTCCTTAAGTAACAAAACACTTTCTCATCAAGTGGCTTAGTAAAGATATCGGCCAATTGCTTGTTAGTACGAACATGCTTAAGATTAATATCTCCTTTGGCAACATGATCACGAATGAAATGATGTCGAACTTGAATATGCTTAGTTCGAGAATGTTGCACGGGATTATGACCAGTCTTAATAGCACTTTCATTGTCACAAAGTAATGGAACATTTTTCACATGGATTCCATAGTCCTTAAGCATTTGTGTCATCCATAGCAATTGTGCACAACAGGATCCGGCAGCAATATACTCAGCTTCGGTGGTAGATAGAGATACCGAGTTTTGTTTCTTGGAGGACCAAGACACAAGAGATCTACCAAGAAATCGACATGTACCCGAGGTGGATTTTCTATCAACCTCGTCACCGGCATAATCCGAATCGGAATAGCCAACAAGGTTAAAAGAAGATCCCTTGGGATACCAAATGCCAAAGTTTGATGTTTGTATCAAATATCTCACAATACGTTTCACGGCCAAAAGATGACACTCTTTAGGTGCAGCTTGATATCTAGCACACATGCAAACACTAAGCATGATATCGGGACGGGAGGCACATAGATATAACAATGAACCAATCATAGATCGATAAACCTTTTGATCAACCGGTTCGTCTTCCTTGGTAAGATCAACGTGTCCACTAGTAGGCATAGGAGTTTTCATACCTTTACACTCTTGCATGTTGAACTTCTTGATCAAGTCCTTGGTATACTTGGTTTGAGACATGAAAGTTCCTTCTCTCGTTTGCTTGATTTGCAAACCAAGGAAAAATTTCAGCTCACACATCATGGACATCTCATACTTCTTGGACATCAACCTTCCAGATCTTTCACTAAACTGTGGGTTAGTAGATCCAAAGATAATATCATCCACATAAATTTGGCACACAAATAGTTCACCATTAACTCTTTTAGTGAATAAGGCTGCGACAACTTTACCAATCTGAAAACCCTTTTCAATGAGAAACTTCATTAAGCATTTGTACCAAGCACGAGGAGCTTGCTTAAGACCATATAAAGCTTTGCGAAGTTTGTAGACGTGGTTAGGTTTCTTAGGATTCACAAATCTGGGAGGTTGTTTAACATAGACCTCCTCCTCTATTTCTCCATTTAAAATGCACTTTTAATGTCCATTTGGTAAAGTGTGATATCATGGTGATTGGCATAAGCAAGAAGAATTCGAATAGCTTCAAGTCTAGCAACGGGGGCATAGGTCTCACCGTAGTCCATACCTTCGACTTGCGTATATCCTTGGGCTACGAGATGCTCCTTGTTGCGTACAACTTGACCGTCTTCATCTTGCTTGTTCCGAAACACCGATTTTGTGCCGATGATGTTGTGCTCGTCCTTGGGCTTCTCCACAAGTGTCCACACTTCGTTCCTCTCAAAGTTGTGAAGCTCTTCATGCATAGCATTCACCCAATCCGGGTCTTCAAGTGCTTGTTCAACCTTCAAGGGTTCAACGCTAGAGATAAAAGAATAATGCTCACAAAAATTTGCTAAGCGAGTTTTAGAGCGAGTGATTCTCTCGCTTTGTGTGTCACCAAATATTTGGTTTAGAGGATGGTTCTTGGTCACTCTTGCTAGAACTCGGGGTAGCTTTTGCTTGTTGGATGGTGGAGCTTCTTCATCATCATCTCCTTCATCTTCGTTGTTGTTGAAGGTGTCGTTTGCTTGAGGTGGTGGTGAAGGAGGTTGTGGTGGATCTTCATGATGTACTTCCTCCTCCTCTTCATCTTGTCGTGTACCACTTGTGGATGCCTCCATGTCGTTTTGTGGGTCGCCTTGACGCGAGGTAGGAGCTTCCACTTGGGTTGATGAAGTACTTTCCTTCACCTCCATGGGATGAATCTTGCCAATGGACAAGTCTTGGATAGCTTCCGAAGGATCCTTATCTCCTACATCATTTGGCAATTGTTGGACTTGCGAACCATTAGATTCATCAAACTTCACATCTACCGTCTCTTCAACTTTTCGAGTGAAGTTGTTGTAGACACGGTAAGTGTGAGAGTTCGATCCGTAACTAAGTAGGAATCCTTCATGAGATTTAGGAGCAAATTTAGTGCGACGATGCTTATCAAGAATGTAGCACTTAGAGCCGAATACCCAAAAGTATCCAACTTCGGGTTTGTTACCGGTGAGTAGCTCGTATGCCGTTTTACCGAGAAGCTTGTGTAGGTAGAGTCGGTTTGTGGCATGACATGTTGTTTCCACGGCTTCTGCCCAAAAGTGTCTTGGCGTCTTGTATTCATCAAGCATCGCTCTTGCCATCTCAATAAGAGTTCGGTTCTTCCTCTCAACAACTCCATTTTGTTGAGGCGTGTACGTAGCCGAGAACTCATGTGAAACACCTTGTTCGTCAAGAAAGGTATCTACATGGGTGTTCTTGAACTCCGATCCGTTATCGCTCCGAACCTTCTTGATCTTCACCTCAAATTGATTTTGCGCTTTGCGAGCGAAGTTCTTGAAGATCTTTTGTACCTACAACTTATCATCAAGAAAGAATACCCACGTAAATCTGGAAAAATCATCAACTATAACTAGACCATAGGAATTTCCACCGAGGCTCTTGTAAGCATTGGGACCAAAAAGATCCATATGAAGTAACTCGAGTGGTCTACTAGTGGTCATGATGTTCTTGACCGGATGACTTCCACCTACTTGCTTTCCAGCTTGACAAGCACTACAAAGTCTATCTTTGTCAAAGATAACATCTTTAACACCAAGTATATGATCACCTTTGATAAGCTTGTCTAGATTACTCATACCAACATGTCCTATTCTTCTATGCTAAAGCCAACCTTTAGAAGATTTTGCAATAAGACAAGTACGAGGTTTGGATCTTTTAGTGAAATCGACAATGTATAGATCACCTCTACGAAAACGGGTAAAGACCATGTTATGATTATCTTAACAACACTTGGCAATCTACTTTGGTAAATAGCACATTAAAACCGAAGTCGGCAAGTCTAGATACAGAAAGAAGATTGTAGCCAAGGGATTCAACAAGCATGACGTTTTGAATAGAGCTATCATGAGATATGGCCACCTTACCAAGACCAAGTACCTTACCGTTGGAGTTGTCTCCAAAATTTACATACATTTGCGGTCCATGGTTTGGTGTGATCTCTTCAAACATGTCTCTATCTCCGGTCATATGATCGGTGCATCCACTGTCGAGAATCCACTCTTTTCCTCCTCACATGTAATCCTTGAAGTTTGCCATGAGACTTAGATTCTTCATTGTCTTCTCATACTCAATGTCAAACAACTCATCTTCATCATAGTAACCATGTTCCACATTGTCATCATCAAGTGGAAAATCCTCGTCATAAGAAACAAGAGATTCGTTAAGGTTGTGATCATGACAATGTTCAAGATTATGAATGCGAATGGCTTCAACAATGATGTTGTTGATAGTTATGACATCTCCTTTAGCACGCATGAGGTTTCTAAGCTCAAATAGATAGTCATCAAACTTAGGGTCACTAGGCATCATTTTGTGAAAGGCAATAGTTTTATGAAGAATTTCATCAAGATTACTTAATGAATAATTTGGATATCGTTTCTCCAAATCATTCCACAAAGTATAAGCACATTCAAAATTCTTCATTTGGTCAAGCACAATTTTTGGCAATCCTCTAATAATAAGATTAACAGTTCTAAGATTGCATAGCATATCAATTTCCTCTTCGTGTGTGGGATGTAAGGGATCAATGGGAGGTACATAGGGGTTCTTAACATACTTGCTCAAATGGAATTCATTGAATAGCTCAAGCATCTCATATTTCCATTGACTATAGTACTCCCCATCGAGAACGGGCACTCTACAACTAATACTCCCCAAACTAGACACATCCATCTTCCTCCAAAGGTGATTAAACCAAGGTTATGGAGACCTTGCTCTGATACCAATTGAGGGATCACTATAAGTGTGTATCTAGAGGGGGTGAATAGACTACTTGCAAGAATTAAAACCTAACTATTTCCCAAGTTAATTGGTGGGCAGTTTTAGCAATTATAACAAGTCTAATGCACCCTACACATGCTAGTCAACAAGTATGGCAGCGGAAAGTAAGACAAGCACATGTAAGAGAGAGTAGAGATAGGAAGATCAAACGCAATTTGGAGACGCGAAGATTTTTCCCGTGGTTTCGATAGGTGGTGCTATCGTACGTGCACGTTTATGGAGTCTTCAACCCACGGAGGGTGACGGTCGCGAGAGTCCACGGAGGGCTCCACCCATAAGGGTCCACGAAGTAGCAACCTTCACTATTCCATAACGGCTTCCGTCCACGAAGGACTAGCCTCACTATGGGCAGATCTTCACGAAGTAGGCGATCTCCTTGCCCTTACAAACTTCTTGGTTCAACTCCACAACACGAAGTAGGAGTCTCCCAAGCGACACCTAACCAATCTAGGAGCACCACCCTCCAAAAGGTAATAGGCTCGATAATGATGATGAACTCCTTGCTCTTGTGCTTCAAGATGATAGACTCCTCAAAACTCAATCACTCTCTCACAGATTTGGCTTTGGTGGAATAGATTGTTTGAGTGGAAAGCAACTTGGGGAGGCTAGAAATCAAGATTCGTATGGCTAGAGTGGAATGGCTTGATCTCAACACATGAGTAGGTGGTTCTCTCTCAGAAAATTGGATGGGGCAAGTGTGGAATAGTTCTGAGTGCTTCTCTTGCGAATGAGTGGTGGTGAAGGGGTATATATAGGCATCTCCAAAAATCCAACCGTTACACCTTTACTTACCAACTCGGTGACACCGAAGTATAAAACTCGGTGGTACCGAGTTGCTCAAAAGGTAGCAACTTTTGAATCTCTGTGAGACCGATATATAGTTCTCGGCAGTACCGACAAGGGTGACCAACGGTCAGAAAGCAAACTCGGTGGCACCGGTCCAAAAACTCGGAAAATCCGAATTTAAGAAAAGGGGCAATAGAAAGTTGGCAACTGAAACTCGGTGGCTCCAATGTAGAATCGGTTGTACCGAAAACTTAGGGTTTGGCTGGGATCTGTCTGAGGTGAAAATCGGTAGGGCCGAGTGGGAAATATTGGTGGCACCGATTTTGCATGATAGGATTTTGATAGACTTTTGTGGAAGAGCTTGTGGGTGTTTTTGGTGACTATCACTTGTGCACGTGGAGCATTTTGTTCACCATCAATACCTCACCCCCTTTTAATAGTATTGGCTTTCCTATAGACTCAAAGTGATTTCTCACAAAGTGAAATGTAGAGTCTTCTTGCTTGAAGCTTTGCCAATCCTATTCCTTGCATCTAGGGGTCTCTCCATAATCCTTTTGCCATCCCATCACTCTCTTGTGGACTTTATCTGAAATACACTAGATAAGAGTATTAGTCCAAGAGACAATGTATGTTGTCAAGATTATCAAAACCACCAAGGGAGCATATTGTGCTTTCACCTGGTGTCTTGTGGGCACCAGGTGCACCCCCCCCCCCCTATGGTATTATTTGCACCAAAAAATCATAAATATTTGGGGGGGGGGGAAATCGTGTTAAATTTTCTGGTCGTTCTGAGAACTTTTATTTTTGGGTCATTTTATTATTGCACGGTGAAAACAGAAAACAGGATAATCATGGCCTTTAATTTTATTTGACTAACTAAAACAGAAAATAAAAGGTGGGAGTAAAGAGTTGTATTTACTAGATTCATCAACTTCATACCTCTCGAAAATGATCCATTAATAAGGTTGATCAAGTCTTATTAACAACCACTTCCGATTAGCATGAAACCGAAGAACTTTCGTTGAACACTAAGTTACCTCAATGGGGATGTGCATATCCCCTACAATAAGTATATCATATTTCTTTTTGGCAGTTGGTAGAGGTAATTGGAAACTCCCAATAGTGATGGTCGGAGATTCTTCAATAACATTTATACCATTCACTTGGAACAGTTTCTTCGGAAAGTGCATCGTATGCTCATTACCATTGATATGAAAAGTGACCTTGCTTTTATTGCAATCAATAATAGCCCCTGTAGTATTCAAAAAGGGTCTACCAAGGATAATCGACATGTTGTCGTCCTCGGGCATCTCAAGAATAACAAAGTCCGTTAAGGTAGTAACATTTGCAACAACAACGGGCACATCCTCACAAATACCGATAGGTATGGCAGTTGATTTGTCAGCCATTTGCAATGATATTTCAGTAGGTGTGAGTTTATTCAAATAAAGTCTCTTATATAAGGAGAAAACCATAAGACTAACACCGGCTCCCAAGTCACACAAAGCAGTTTTGACATAATTTCTTTTAATGGAGCAAGATATAGTTGGTATTCAAGGATCTCCAAGTTTTTTAGGTACTCCATCCTTAAAAGAATAATTAGCAAGCATGGTGGAGATTTCAGCTTCAGGTATTTTTGTTTTATTAGTGATGATGTCTTTCATATACTTTGCATAGGGGGCCATCTTTAGGATATCGGTTAAACGGGTACGCAAAAAGACTGGGCTAATCATTTCAGCAAAGCGCTCAAATTCTTCATCATATTTTTTCTTAGATGGTTTAGGTGGAAAGGGCATGGATTTCTGAACACATGGTTCTCTTTCTTTACCATGTTTCCTAACCACAAAATCTTTTTTATCATAACGTTTATTTTTAGTTTGGGGGTTATCAAGATCAGGAGCAGGCTCTACTTCAACATCATTATCTCGTTCTTTATCATTGTTAGGTTGAGCATCTTCATGAACATCATCATTATCATTTTCATTATCGCTAGGTGAATGTTCATTACCAGACTGAGTTTCAGCATCGGAAATAGAGACATCATTATTATCAGGAGGTTTCTGTATCTCAGGTTCACTAGAGGTATGCAAAGCCCTATCATTTTTCTTTTTCTTTTTCTTTCTAGAAGAACTAGGTGCATCAATATTAATTCTCTGAAAGTCTTGTTCAATATTTTAGGATGACCTTCAGGATAAAGTGGTTCTTGGGTCATTCTACCTCCTCTATTTACTACTCTAGCAGCAAAATCATTCATATTACTATTCATTTCATCAAGCAATTCTTTTTGAGACTTAGCAACTTGTTCTAACTGAGTTTGAACCATGGAGGCATGCTTTACTACACCTCTAACATCATTACTGATACTAAATAGCAAGTCACTCAAGCGAGCAATCATATCAGAATTATATTTCAATTGTATCAGAACATGTGCATTGAAATGATCTTGCTTCATAATATAGTTGTTAAACTCATATAAGCACTGACTAGGATGTTTATTGTAAGGGATATCACCTTCATCAAATTGTTGACACCTGATTTTGGCACGATGCAAAATGCAGTATAGATGGACTCAAACGAAAAGGTTTTTTATACGAGAAAGTTCATATTGCCGAGTGAAACAACCTTGATGTTTAGGCCATCACCATTCGGCATCATTTCAAGGGCCAAATTACACTTGGATTGTCATGTTTGGATGTTCTAAGTGCTTTTTGGTCGATTACGCCTCCAAGACGACCTCGGATGAAGGAATGCTCTACATGGAATGTCTTCGTCTTGTCGAGCTGATCGATTTTGATATATAAATCATCTCAATCCGAGTTCGTATGCAAAAGTTAGAAGCAAAACACTGCGGACCAACACTGAGCAAAAGTATGGCGCGAGGGACCAGACACTCACTTGGATGGTGTCTGATGGGTCGCACGAGTCATTCGGCCCTCAAGATGTCCTCGGATGGAAAAACTTACAACATGAAAAAGTTTCGCGTCGTCGAGCAGATCGATTTTTATATATAATTCTTCTCAATCCGAGGTTGTATGCGACCTGGAGAGGCAAAACAAGATCAGGCTGAAGTTTCAGTCGGGACATCCGAGTGAAAAGTTTGCCGTCCGACCGAGTGAAAAGTTTGCCGTCCGGCCGAGTGAAAAGTTTTCCGTCCGGCCGAGTGAAAAGTTTGCCGACCGGCCAAGTGAAAAGTCGCCGACCGAGTGAAAAGTTTGCCGTCCGGCCGAGTGAAAGTACCGTCCGAGTGAAAATCGTCGTCCGAGTGAAAATTGTCGGCCGAGTGAAAGTTCAAGATGGCTTCAGATGGAAAAGTGATCAACAGAAGAATTGTTCGTCTCGTCAAGACGATTGATTTTGATATAAATATCATCTCAATCGAAGGTCATATGCAGATTCTACGGCCCGCGCAAGGAGCAAGACAGAAGTTTGGGCCAGATACGGGCTGAATCCGAGTGGAACTAGAATTAGGACTCTAGGACGTGATTTGGTGTATTTTTCTTGTAAGGAAAGCCTAGATGAATCCTTTGCTTGTACGGGAAGTCCAGCCGCCTCTTATATATATTAGAGGTGACGGCCGATTGAAACACACAATCGAACAAACACATCTACTACTTTTTCGTGTTCATCTATCTCCTACCCTTGTATCTTTCTTCTCGTTCTTCGTTCGTTCTTCTCTTGAAGGCCAGCGATCCACGAGGACCTAGGGGCGATCAGGTCGACCTAGGGCAGCCCATAGCCGCCGCGCGTCCAGACGGGGTCCCTCCCGGGCGCGTGGGGTTTTGGAATAATCTTGTCACTATTCATGCTGATCAACACATGGCACCCATCACAGAAGCTAATAGTGACAACTTATCACAACCAAAGTTGTTCCCGTCATGTCGGCTAAACTTTATATTCATATGGACAACTTTGTTTGTTTTATGCCTAGCTAACATTTGGTCTCAGATGAGACGTATATTCTGTAATTATTTTGGTTGTAGAAACATAAAGCCAGGTCCAAAGTCCTCCGAGATAGCCGATTCAAGAGCATCGGGAAAGGAGGACGAAAATCAATGCATAGCCGAGTCGGATGACGTTAAGTCAGCACCACTCGGTTGTTTTGTTTTAGAGCCGGTATCACAATATCAGTTAATGGATGAGCAGTCTACCTTCAGTCTGGGCATAGGTGATCACATCGTCGGTGCATCACCGACTAATCCTATTATTATAATTGATCACGATGTCGAGCTGTCAAAACAAGAACAAGTGCAATGTTCGTTTGAGCAGAATGTCAAAGACAACAATGTGATCCATCAAGCCACACAATCGGCCAACAGAGGACGATTGGAGCTCGTTGAGGCACAAGCATACGGCTAGTCGACTCAGATTGGTCTTGATGGTGATCAAGTGTTGACTCAGCTACCTCAAGCTGGCTCATCCAAAGACGGGCAGGTATATGCTAATGATGATGGGATCAAATCTTCAAGTGAGGTAATTATTCAAAAGTGCATCAGCAATAATATTGAAGACAGGAATTCCATCAAAGTTACAACTGACACATCTAGCACTGGGGGGCAACAAGAAAATTCAAAGACCGATGCACACAAAACCAAAGAAAGCAAAGGCCGTGGTAAGCACAAAGGTAAAAAGCCGAAAGTCAGTTTCGCGCAGTTATTGGAAAAATATCAGAAGATAAGTGAGGCGAAGAGTGCTTATCGGCCGAGTGAAACAAAGGCATCGAAGTCACCCCCAAGGAATAAATCTGAATACTGGGATTGGCGAAGGAAGAAGTTGACTCCATATCCTCCTTTTGGGCCACCAATGCCGATGTCATACGTACCTCCTCATGCCGACTATTATTCATATCAATCATGGGACAGGTATAAATCAAGGGATCACCGTCCATCATATTCTAAACCACCTCACCAAAATTATGCATCTCCGAGAGGATCATCGTTTGTTCAACAACCACATGTTAAAGACCGACTCAACCAAAAAGAATCGGTCCGGAGCTTGGCGAAAAAGATAGACGTGGTCAAGCAA
Source organism: Elymus sibiricus (assembly GCA_039707655.1). NCBI lineage: Eukaryota > Viridiplantae > Streptophyta > Magnoliopsida > Poales > Poaceae > Elymus > Elymus sibiricus. The sequence continues at coordinate 161,860,100 of CM077667.1, forward strand.
ATTTACCGAGTGAAAGAGGATGGCCTCAAGTGTGCTCTTTCAGATCCGACTCCGGACGACAAAAAGGCAGCTGAGTTTACGTTGGCTACTAAAGGCAAGGAGATGAAGCGTGTAACTTTCAAGGATCCAATTGCCGAATTTCAACAGGCCAAGTTGGAGGTTCCCAAAGCCAAGAAGAACTTGCCAGTGCTTAAAACAAAGCCACAGCTGAGATGCCCACTCGGCTTATCATATTCGCAAGAGAAGAAGCTGAAGCGGCTTAGGGCCTATGAGCTGGAGAAGAGGAACATGGCGTGGGTCCCCAAAGGAAGCCGTCAAGGCAAGAATGATGTAACAGCTCCTGTTGCAGGAGTAAGGGAGGACAAGCGTGAAGCCGGTAGGCAAAAACAACGATTTTCATGTCACAATACGAGACTCCAGACAGTGCATCATCCATGTTCTTCAGCCATCCCATCAGAGTTTGTGCCCAACAATTTATCGCTAGCTGAAATTTCTGATTTATTTCGGCTATTCACACTTTGGTGGGCAGGTTCCCCAGATCCTTTGAGATGAGGACGCATGGCCGATATTTGTTTGTCATCCTGAGATTTTGTCATGTTGGTACAACAAGCATTAGGCTACTATCTCAGCTGAATCCGAGTGGATCATCATTTAGGTAATATTGCCGAGGTTCGAACCGAATGAAATGCAGTCGGTATGTCCGATTGAAAATCTTTGTGATGACCCGACTGGTCCTAAAGCATCAAGTTGCGATCCGGGTGATAAATCCATGTGGATCGCCACTCGGGTAATATCGATAAAACTGAAGATGGACCTATCAGAACTGTTCAAATAACTTCAGATGGAGTTGATCCAACAAGAGTCATGTTTTTTCACATCTGAACAGTCTGATGCTTGGTGTGGCCAATTCACATATGGCCGACTTATTTATTCACTCGGCTCGTGAGGAAAATACGGCTGACTCTTTGAATCGGCTAGGAAAACTACATGTGACTGACTCCTTAGTCGATTCAGCCAGCAATGAAGGATCTAGTGCTATTCAGGAAGCTAACTGGAAGAAATCCGAGTGTCAGTCATTTGCAGGATCCGAGTGAAGCAAGATTGTTCGGCACATGGCTTAATATATAGTTTGATCTTTGATGATTTGTGTTGCCGAATAGTTGACGTTATTCCTTTGAGGTGCATGGTCATAATCGTTCGGCAGCCAGAATGGTGTATCGTCGAACGGTTCTAATATCCCCAAGGAGTGCCTGAGCGTATGGCCGATAATAATTGTCGTCCTTAGCATGCACAGCCGATGGAGTGTTGACATCGTCCTTAGAACAAACGCGGTGCAAATTATTTTTCTACATGCAAGCTTTGCCGAAAAACAGGGGGGCATGTGTTGACACCTGATTTTGGCACGATGCAAAATGCAGTATAGATGGACTCAAACGAAAAGGTTTTTTAAACGAGAAAGTTCATATTGCCGAGTGAAACCTTGATGTTTAGGCCATCACCATTCGGCATCATTTCAAGGGCCAAATTACACTTGGATTGTCATGTTTGGATGTTCTAAGTGCTTTTTGGTCGATTACGCCTCCAAGACGACCTCGGATGAAGGAATGCTCTACATGGATTGTCTTCGTCTCGTCGAGCTGATCGATTTTGATATATGAATCATCTCAATCCGAGTTCGTATGCAAAAGTTAGAAGCAAAACACTGCGGACCGACACTGAGCAAAAGTATGGCGCGAGGGACCAGACACTCACTTGGATGGTGTCTGATGGGTCGCACGAGTCATTCGGCACTCAAGATGTCCTCGGATGGAAAAACTTACAACATGAAAAAGTTTCGCGTCGTCGAGCCGATCGATTTTGATATATAATTCTTCTCAATCCGAGTTTGTATGCGACCTAGAGAGGCAAAACAAGATCAGGCTGAAGTTTCAGTCGGGACATCCGACTGAAAAGTTTGCCGTCCGACCGAGTGAAAAGTTTGCCGTCCGGCCGAGTGAAAAGTTTGCCGTCCGGCCGAGTGAAAATTTTGCCGACCGGCCGAGTGAAAAGTCGCCGACCGAGTGAAAAGTTTGCCGTCCGGCCGAGTGAAAGTACCGTCCGAGTGAAAATCGTCGTCCGAGTGAAAATTGTCGGCCGAGTGAAAGTGCCGGTCGAGTGAAAGTTCAAGATGGCTTCAGATGGAAAAGTGATCAACAGAAGAATTGTTCGTCTCGTCGAGACGATTGATTTTGATATAAATATCATCTCAATCGAAGGTCATATGCAGATTCTACGGCCCGCGCAAGGAGCAAGACAGAAGTTTGGGCCAGATACGGGCTGAATCCGAGTGGAACTAGAATTAGGACTCTAGGACGTGATTTGGTGTATTTTTCTTGTAAGGAAAGCCTTGATGAATCCTTTGCTTGTACGGGAAGTCCAGCTGCCTCTTATATATATTGGAGGTGACGGCCGATTGAAACACACAATCGAACAAACACATCTACTACTTTTTCGTGTTCATCTATCTCCTACCCTTGTATCTTTCTTATCGTTCTTCATTCGTTCTTCTCTTGAAGGCCAGCGATCCACGAGGCCCTAGGGGCGATCAGGTCGACCTAGGGCAGCCCATAGCCGCCGCGCGTCCAGACGGGGTCCCTCCCGGGCGCATGGGGTTTCGGGTTCTCAAAAGCACCTGTCGGATTGCTTGTGTACCGCGCTTCCGGACGGATCTCCTTCGACGTGAGCTGCGGTGCATCACCCTCGACGTTGGAGGTACACGGTGACCTGTTCGTGTGCGAACACAAATTTTAATAAAGAATTTACCTCTACCACCTGTGAAGGTGGTGGTGTGTCAAGGCCATGTATTTCTTCAATAGGTGGTAAATTCTGAACATCCTCAGCTTTAATACCTTTTTACTTCATAGATTTCTTTGCCTCTTGCATATCTTCAGGACTTAGAAATAAGATACCCCTCTTATTCGGAGTGGGTTTAGGCGGTGGTTCAGGAAGAGTCCAATCATCATAATTCTTTAATATGATATTCAATAATTCCTCAGCTTGTTCAATAGTGCGTTCCCTGAAAACACAATCAGCACAACTATCTAGGAAGTCCCTAGAAGCATCAGTTAGTCCATTATAGAAGATATCAAGTATTTCATTTTTCTTGAGAGGGTGATCAGGCAAAGCTTTAAGCAATTGGAGAAGCCTCCCCCAAGCTTGTGGGAGACTCTCTTCTTCAATTTGCACAAAGTTAAATATTTCCTGTAAGGCAGCTTGTTTCTTATGAGCAGGAAAATATTTTTCAGAGAAGTAGTAAATCATATCCTAGGAACTACGCACACAACCAGGAGCAAGAGTATTGTACCATGTCTTAGCATCACCCTTTAATGAGAACGGAAATAACTTAAGGATGTAATAGTAGCGAATCTTCTCATCATGAGCAAAGAGGGTGGCTATATCATTCAGCTTAGTAAGGTGTGCCACTACAGTTTTAGTTTCATAACCATGGAAAGGATCAGATTCAACCAAAGTAATTAACTCTGGGTCGACAGAGAATTCATAATCCTTGTCGGTAATAAAGATAGGTGAAGTAGAAAACTTAGGATCACATTTCATTCTGGCATTCAAAGTCTTTTCCTTATACTTGCGTAGCAATTTCTTAAGATCGTTTCTATCCTTGCAAGAAAGAATTTCTTTAGTTACCTCCTCGTCCATAACATAACCTTCAGGTATCTTAGGCATTTCAAATCTAGGAGAGCTAGGACTAATAGGTGTTTCATAATCATCATCAGTTTCATGGGTTTCATCAGTTTCAGCAATCTCATCAGTTTTAGTAGTTTTATTCTCTTTAGCTCTAGCGATTTGTTCATCAAGAAATTCTCCTAGTGGCACATTATCATCAAGCAAGGTACTAGCATCATCATAAGCATCATTCATAGTAGAGGCAGCATCATCAATATCTTGCGACATATCAGGATCACTAGCATGTGGTGGTGTTGCAAACTTACTCATAACAGAAGGTGAATCAAGTGCAGAGCTAGATGGCAGTTCCTTACCTCCCCTCGTCTTAGAGGGAAAAAATCTTGGTCTTTGGATTCTTCAGATTCTTCATAGTAATCAATTGATATAAATCCCAAGTGACTCAACAGATATAGCTATGCTCCCCGGCAATGGCACCAGAAAAAGGTCTTGATAACCCACAAGCATAGGGGATCGCAACAGTTTTCGAGGGTAGAGTATTCAACCCAAATTTATAGATTCGACACAAGGGGAGCCAAAGAATATTTGCGAGTATTAGCAGCTGAGTTGTCAATTCAACCACACCTGGAGATTAAATATCTGTTGCAGAATGATCAGTAGCACAGTAGTATGATAGTTTTGATAGCAGTAGTAGCGGTAACAGTAACAGTAGAAGTGATAGCAATAGTTTTGTAGCAAGTGTAACAGTAGCAGCAACAATAGTAACCTAGCAAGAACAATAAGTGGAAAACTCGTAGGCACTGGATCGGTGAACTCGTCGGATGATATTCGTCATGTAACAGTCATAAACTAGGGCGATACAAAACTAGCTCCAGTTCATCAATGTAATGTAGGCATGTATTCCGTAAATAGCCATACCTGCTTATGGAAAAGAACTTGCATGCCATCTTTTATCCTACCCTCTGATATGTCTCCAATGTATCTATAATTTTTGCTTGTTCCATGCTGTTATATTATCATTCTTGGATGTTTTACAATCATTTTATAACAACTTTATATCATTTTTGGGGACTAACCTATTGACATAGTGCCAAAGTGCCAGTTGTTGTTTTTGCTTGTTTTTTTACTTCGCAGAAAATCAATACCAAATGGAGTCCAATCGCGACGAAACTTTTTGGAGATTTTTTCTGGACCAGAAGACACCCAGTGGGCCAAAGAAGTGCCGAGGGAGTGGGCCGAGGAGACCACAACCCACCAGGGCGTGCCAGGGGGCCCGACGTGCCCTGATGGGTTGTGCCCTCCTCGGGGCCCCTCTCCACCGCCTATGATGCCTATAAATTCCCAAATATTCCAAAAACCCTAGGGGAGTCGACGAAACACAATTCCAGCTGCCGCAAGTTCTAGAACCGCGAGATCGAATCTAAACACCATCAGGGAGGGGTTCATCTTCTTCATAGGTGCCTCTTCGATGATGCGTGAGTAGTACACCATAGACCTACGGGTCCGTAGGCAGTAGCTAGATGGCTTCTTCTCTCTCTCTCTCTTATGATTCTCAATACAATGGTCTCTTGGAGATCTATTTGATGTCAACTTTTGCGGTGTGTTTGTTGGGATCCGATGAATTTTGAGTTCATGATCTGTTTCTATCCATGAATATTATTTGAGTCTTCTTTGATCTCTTATAAGCATGATTACTTATAGCCTCATATTTCTTCTCCGCATCTTTGGTTTAGTTAGGCCGACTAGATCAATTTTTCTTGCCATGGGAAGAGGTGCTTTGTGATGGGTTCGATCTTGCGGTGTTCTTTCCCAGTGACAGAAGGGGCGGCAAGACACGCATGTATCGTTGCTATTAAGGATAACAAGATGGGGTCTATTCCTGCATGAATAGATCTTGTCTACATCATGTCATCGTTCTTATTGCATTACTCCGTTTTTCCATGAACTTAATACACTAGATGCATGCTGGATAACGGTCGATGTGTGGAGTAATAGAGGTAGATGCAGGCATGAGTCGGTCTATCTATCTTGGACGTGATGCCTATATAATGATCATCGCCTTGGATATCGTCATGACTATTCGATTTTCTATCAATTGCCCAACACTAATTTGTTCACCCACCGTGCGCCATACTCATGTCAGAAGCCACTAGTGAACCCTATGGCCCCCGGGTCTACTTTTCCAACATATTGCTTTCCAATCTATATTTTTGCAATCTTTGTTTTTAGATCTACAAAACCAAAAACCCAAAAACATATTGCTGCCTATTTACTCTTTTTATTTGTGTTCTTGAGAGATCTATCTCTCCTATCTATCACTACCTAATCTATCTTATTACCGTGGAGAGATTGACAACCTCTCTTTCGCGTCGGGTTGCAAGTATTTGTTGTTTGTGAGCAGGTGCTGCTTATTGGGTGGTGGTGATCCTCCTACTGGTTTGATAACCTTGGTTTCATAACTGAGGGAAATACTTACCGTCGCTGTGCTGCATCATCCCTTCCTCTTTGGGGAAATACCGACGCAGTCTCAAGCCACGTCAAAGGAATTTCTGGCGTCGTTGCCGGGGAGGAAGCGGTCTCTTCTACGTGCCTATCGTAGGCGCCGAGGGGACTCCATCATCATCTACCAGGTTCCTAATAACAAATCTCATCTCCTTGCAATTACATTATTGGCCATTTGGCTCTCGTTTTCCTCTCCCCCACTTCACCAATTTGTCGTTTTATTCGCCCTCTTCTTCGTTTGCCTTTTTCTCGCCGGATCTCTTCCTTGCTTGCAATCTTGTTTGCGTAGTCACGATGACTCAAGAGAACACCAAGTTGTGTGATTTTTCCAATACTAATAACAATGATTTTATTAGTACGCATATTGCTCCTCCCGCCACTAGTATGGAGTCTTGTGATATTAATGCCGCTTTGTTGAATCTTGTCATGAAAGATCAATTTGCCGGTAATCCTAATGAGGATGCCGCATCCCATCTAAACACGTTCGTAGAATTGTGCGATACACAAAATAAAAAAGATGTGGACAATGATATTGTCAAGTTGAAACTATTTCCTTTTTCCTTGCGGGATCGTGCAAAAATTTGGTTTTCCTCTTTGCCTCGCAATAGTATCGATTCTTGGAATAAGTGCAAAGATGCTTTTATCACTAAGTATTTTCCGCCCGCGAAAATTATTTCCCTTAGGACGCAAATCATGAATTTTAAGCAACTTGAGCATGAACATGTTGCACAATCTTGGGAAAGAATGAAGTTGATGCTAAGAAATTGTCCTACACATGGTTTGAATCTTTGGATGATCATACAAAAAATTTATGCGGGATTGAATTTTGTCTCTAGAAATCTTTTAGATTCCGCCACGGGTGGTACTTTTATGGAGATTACTTTGGGTGAAGCTACCAAATTTCTAGATAATATCATGGCTAATTATTCTCAATGGCATACCGAAAGAGCACCTACTAGTAAAAAAGTTAATTCGGTAGAGGAAATTAGTACTTTGAGTGATAAAGTTGATGCTTTGATGAAATTGGTTGCTAGTAAAAATGCCCCTATTGATCTTAATGATGTGACTTTGTCTACCTTGATTGAGCAAAATAGTGATTCCGTAGATGTGAATTTTGTCTCGCGAAATAATTTCAATAACAATGCTTATAGAGGTAATTTTAATCCTAGGCCGTTTCCTGGAAATTCCTCTAATAATTATGGTAATTCCTATGGTAATTCTTCTTACAATAATAATAGGAACACCTCTGATCTTTAGAGTAATATTAAAGAATTTATCAATGCGCAAAAGGCTTTCAATACTACGATAGAAGAAAAGTTGAATAAGATTGATGATATGTCTAGAAGCATTGATATAATTTCTCATGATGTTGAAAATCTCAAGTTGAAAGCTTTTGTGCCTAAGATTGATGAATCTATTAAATCTTTATATGTCTCTATGGATGAAAGTAAGAAAAGAACCGCTATGCTTAGAGCTAAAAGAGAAATCTTAGAAAGATCATTTTCTAGTGATTGCCTTCATAAAAAAGATGAAGATCTTAAAGTGATTGGTGTTTATTCTATTGATTCCTTGTTTAGTAATATTAAAATTGATAATGAAGGGACTGAAGTAGAGTCAACTTTAGCTAGAAGGCGTCCCAATAATTTGGAGGGTGAAAATCTTGATGAAATTTTTGATAAAAGTGGGTGTGAAGAGGTCAAAACTTTAATTAGTGATGTACCCACTATCTCGGATTGCAAAGATTTTAATTATGATAGTTGCTCTTTGATTGAATGTATTTCTTTGCTGCAATCCATTTTGAATTCACCCCATGCTTATGAGCAAAATAAAGCTTTTACTAAACATATCGTCAATGCCATGATGAAATCTTTTGAAGAAAAGTTGGAGTTGGAGATTTCTATTCCTAGAAAATTACATGATGAGTGGGAAACTACCATTAAGGTCAAGATTAAAAATTATGAATTCTTTGCTTTGTGTGATTTGGGTGCTAGTGTTTCCACGATTGCGAAATCTCTATGTGATGTGCTTGGTCTTACCAACATTGAAGAATGCTCTCTTAATTTACACTTGGCGGATTCTACTATTAAAAAGCCTTTGGGAAGAATTAATGATGTTATTATTCTTGAAAATAGGAACTATGTGCCCATTGATTTTATTGTGCTTGATATTGATTGCAATCCGTCTTGTCCTATTATACTTGGTAGACCGTTTTTATGCACTATAGGTACCATGATTGATATGAAAGAAGGCAATATTCTTTTTCAATTTCCCTTGATAAAGGGTATGGAACACTTCCCTAGAACAAGAATTAAGCCACCATATGAATCAATCATGACGGCATCCTATGGATCCAAAACCAAAGATGACAATACTTGAATCTATCCATTATGCCTAGCTAGGGGAGTAAAACGATAGCGCTTGTTGGGAGGCAACCCAATGAATAAATAAATTTTTGCTTTTTCCTTTCTGTTTTTGAGTGTTGACACAATTATGCCTCTGTTATGATTGTGTTTTTGTGGTTTATTTAGTGTTTGTGCCAAGTAAAGCCTTTAGGATGATTCATAGGATGAGTAGAAGTGATGCTGAATCTTAAACAGAAACTTTGCGTCCAGTATTTGAATTTTAATTTTTTACTAGAACGTGATCTTGAGCTGAAATTTTAACACAGTGTTTCTATACAAATTCCTTACGTTTTCCTAATTTTTAAGAATTTGTAGAGTTAGAGAAGTATGGTTAGAGTACAGATTACTACAGACTGTTCTGTTTAAGACATATTCTGTTTTCGTTGCATTGTGTGCTTGTTTTGATGAATCTATGGGTTATATTGAAGGGTATGAGCCATGGTAAAGTTAAAATACAGTAGGTATAATGCAATAATAAAATATGAATGGGTTTGCAACAGTACCTAAAGTAGTGATTTGCTTTATTATACTAACGGATCTCACGAAGATTTTGTTGAGTTTTGTGTGATTGAAGTTTTCAAGTTTTGGGTGAGATCACGATGGATGAAGGAATAAAGAGTGATAAAAAGCCTAAGCTTGGGGATGCTACTGCACCCCCAAGATATATCCAAAGAGAAACAAGCAACTAAGCTCGGGGATGCCCCCGAGTGGCATCCCCTCTTTCTTCTAACGACCATTGGTATTTTACTTGGAGCTATATTTTTATTCGTCACATATCATGAGTTTTGCTTGGAGCGTCTTGTATCTTTGCTTGCTTTGTTTTTTTGTTTTTCACTTGTATCCTTGCTGTACACACCTATTTGGGAGAGCCAAAAGTATGCTATGATTTGTTAGAATTGCTCTCTATGCTTCACTTAAACTTTTTTGAGCTATAGAATTGCTCTAGTGCTTCACTTATATCTTGTTGAGCACGGTGTCATTGGAAACTTTTGTAGAAATACTCTCATGCTTCACTTAGATTAATTTGAGAGTTAGTAAATTTTGAAAGAAATCCTCTCATGCTTCACTTATATCTTTTTGAGAGATGAAATTTTTATGCTCATGTGCTTCACTTATTGTTTGAGCTTGCCAAAAAGCAATGGCAATATATGAAACTAGTCCCAAAGTGATAGATATCCAAGGAGGATATAATAAAAACTTTCATGAAGATCATTGGACAAATTAAACTTGATTCTTTGTAATAGTTTTGAAGCATGATGATAGTAATATGTGAGTCATGTTAGTGAGTAATTATGTTTAGTAGGAATATTGGTGTTAAGGTTTGTGATTCCCTATGCATGCACGAAAGTCAATAGTTATGCAATGAAGTTACATCCTACTTGTGGTGCATTATTCGGTGTTAGTTATGTTCAATGCTCACTTATGTGAATTTTCATTTCTTGGTTTGGTTGCTTCCCAATCTATTTGCTAGCCTCCATTTGTACTAAGTAGAAATACTACTTGTGCATCCAAAATCCTTAAACCAAGTTTTGCCTTATGAGTCCACCATACCTACCTATATGCGATATTTACATGCCGTACCAAGAAAATTTGTATGTTCCATCTCTAAATTTTCAAAATAAATTTTCTCTTTTGTGTGCCCGTACCGCTCATGAAACGGTGGGGAGTGTCCAATATTTTTCCATGCTAGATGTGTTATTCTCAAGATGAGTGTTTATTCACTTGTCATTGCACGAGAGTGTGGCGGTAATAGGGATGCCCATTCCCGAAATGAAAAAAGAAAAAATATTTACTTTATGTTGTCAAATAATAAATTCCTTGGAAAGTGTTGGTATGGAAGGCAGCCGTGGATACGGCCCGCCATGGAAAGTGAAAGTTTGGGGGAAAAAGGAATAAACTTTATTTTCTGTTTGGGAACCGCCTATGATATATCTAGCATGGAAAGTATTGTGAGCTACTTTGTCGTTTTCGTTGACAGGAAAAGCATGCCACCCAAAATATTTTTCTCTCTCAATTTAAAACTTTGAGCTCTGGCACCTCTACAAATCCCTACTTCCCTCTACGAAGGGCCTATCTATTTACTTTATGCAATTTTTATTTTTGCTTTGAGTCTCCATCTTATCTTACAAAGCACCAACTAGGGGGCACTATGATCGTACTTGAGCATTGGGCATAGCTAATATTTGAGTGTGTTTCATGAATGGATCAATGATTGATCATGATGGGCTAGGGATAACTTTCTTTAGTATTGATATTTTGAAAGACATGGTTGCTTGTTGACATGCTTGAGTATTGAAGTCATTATGTTAAAACTAGACTATTGCTTTGAATCATCTATAAGTCCAAATGTCCATGCTATACAAAAGAAAAGAATATGATGAACATGTTAGGCAGCATTGCACATCAAAAAATCTGTTTTTATCATTTACCTACTCGAGGACGAGTAGGAATTAAGCTTGGGGATGCTGATACGTCTCCAACGTATCTATAATTTTTGCTTGTTCCATGCTGTTATATTATCATTCTTGGATGTTTTACAATCATTTTATAAAAACTTTATATCATTTTTTGGGACTAACCTATTGACATAGTGCCAAAGTGCCAGTTGCTATTTTTGCTTGTTTTTTACTTTGCAAAAAATCAATACCAAACGGAGTCCAATTGCGACGAAACTTTTTGGAGATTTTTTCTAGACCAGACGACATCCAGTGGGCCAAGGAAGTGCCGGGGGAGTGGGCCGAGGAGACCACAACCCACCAGGGCACGCCAGGGGGGCCCCGGCGCGCCCTGATGGGTTGTGCCCTCCTCGGGGTCCCTCTCCACCGCCTCTGATGCCTATAAATTCCCAAATATTCCAAAAACCCTAGGGGAGTCGACGAAACACAATTCCAGCCGCCGCAAGTTCCAGAAGCGCGAGATCCAATCTAAACACCATCACGGAGGGGTTCATCTTCTTCATAGGTACCTCTCCGATGATGCGTGAGTAGTCCACCATAGACCTACGGGTCCATAGGCAGTAGCTAGATGGCCTCTTCTCTCTCTTATGATTCTCAATACAATGGTCTCTTGGAGATCTATTTGATGTAAACTTTTGCGGTGTGTTTGTTGGGATCCGATGAATTTTGAGTTCATGATCAGTTTCTATCCATGAATATTATTTGAGTCTTCTTTGATCTCTTATATGCATGATTACTTATAGCCTCGTATTTCTTCTCCGAATCTTTGGTTTAGTTAGGCCGACTAGATCGATTTTTCTTGCCATGGGAAGAGGTGCTTTGTGATGGGTTTGATCTTGCGGTGTTCTTTCCCAGTGACAGAAGGGGCAGCAAGACACGCATGTATCGTTGCTATTAAGGATAACAAGATGGGGTCTATTCCTACATGAATAGATCTTGTCTACATCATGTCATCGTTCTTATTGCATTACTCCGTTTTCCCATGAACTTAATACACTAGATGCATGATGGATAGCGGTCGATGTGTGGAGTAATAGAGGTAGATGCAGGCAGGAGTCGGTCTATCTATCTTGGACGTGATGCCTATATAATGATCATCGCCTTGGATATCGTCATGACTATTTGATTTTCCATCAATTTCCCAATAGTAATTTGTTCACCCACTGTGCGCTATACTCATGAGAGAAGCCACTAGTGAACCCTACGGTCCCGGGGTCTACGTTTCCAACATATTGCTTTCCGATCTATCTTTTTGCAATCTTTGTTTTCAGATCTACAAAACCAAAAACCCAAAAACATATTGCTGCCTATTTACTCTTTTTATTTGTGTTCTTGAGAGATCTATCTCTCCTATCTATCACTACCTAATCTATCTTATTACCGTAGAGAGATTGACAACCTCTCTTTCGCGTCGGGTTGCAAGTATTTGTTGTTTGTGAGCAGGTGCTGCTTATTAGGTGGTGGTGATCCTCCTACTGGTTCGATAACATTGTTTTCATAACTGAGGGAAATACTTACCGTCGTTGTGTCGCATCATCCCTACCTCTTTGGGGAAATACCGACGCAGTCTCAAGCCATGTCACCCTCCCGTGGCAGCGGAGTCCATAAGGAAACTAAGGGATATTAAGGCCTCCTTTTAATAGAGAACCGGAACAAAGCATTAACACACGGTGAATACATGAACTCCTCAAACTACGGTCATCACCGGAAAGTATCCCAAATATTGTCACTATGGGGTTTACGGATCATAACACGTAATAGGTGCATATGACTAGGCAAGATCGGATCAAGAACATAGATATAATGGTGATAACATAAACGGTTCAGATCTGAAATCATGGCACTCGGGCCCTAGTGACAAGCATTAGGCATAGCAAAGTCATAGCAACATCAATCTCAGAACATAATGGATACTAGGGATCAAGCCCTAACAAAACTAACTCAATTACATGATGAATCTCATCCAACTCCTCACCGACTAGCAAGCCTACGAAGGAATTACTCACTCTCGGTGGGGAGCATCATGGAATTGGCGATGGAGAAGGGTTGGTAATGACGAAGACCGAAGATTCCCCTCTCCGGAGCCCCAAACGGGCTCCAGATCTGGCCTCCCGGTGAAGAACAGGAGGTGGCGGCGGCTCCGTATCGTAAAACGCGATGAAACTTCCTCTCCTATTTTTTCTCCGAAAATAGGAATTTATAGTGGCGGAATTAGGGTCGGTGGGGCCACGAGGTGGGCACAACCCACCAGGGCGCGCCTAGGGGGCCTAGCGCACCCTAGTGGGTGCTGGCCATCCTGGCCCCCCTCTTCGGTGGATTTTGGCTCCAGTAATTATTATATATTCTGAAATAATTCTCCAAAAAGTTTCGTTCCATTCCGAGAACTTTTATTTCTGCACAAAAACAACACCATGGTAGTTTTGCTGAAAACAGCATCAGTCCGGGTTAGTTTCATTCAAATCATGCAAATTAGAGTCCAAAACAAGGGCAAAAGGGTGAGGAAAAGTAGATACGTTGGAGACGTATCAAGCATCCCTATTACTGTCGTACTCTCGTGCAATGACAAGTGAATAAACACTCATCTTGAGAATAACGCATCTAGCATCGAAAAATATTGGACACCCCCTACCGTTTCATGAGCGGTACGAGCACACAAAAAGGAAATTCATTTTGAAAATTAGAGATGGCACATACAAATTTGCTTAGAACGGCATGGAAATACCGCATATAGGTAGGTATGGTAGACTCATAAGGCAAAACTGGGTTTAAGGATTTTGGATGCACAAGTAGTATTTCTACTTGGTACAAGTGGAGGCTAGCAAATAGATTGAGAAGCAAACAACCAAGAAACGAAAATTCACATACACATGCATTGAGCATAACTAACACCGAATAATGCATCATAAGTAGGATGTAATTTCATTGCATAACTATTAACTTTCGTGCTTGCATAGGGAATCACAAACCTTAACACCAATATTCTTACTAAAGCATAATTACTCACCAACATGACTCACATATCACTATCATCATGTCTCAAAACTATTACAAGGAATCAAGTTTAATTTGTCCAATGATCTTCATGAAAGTTTTTATTATATCCCTCTTGAATATCTATCACTTTGGGACTAGTTTCATATATTGCCATTGCTTTTGACAAGCTCAAATAAATTTAAGTGAGGAACATGAGCATAAAAATTTCATCTCTCAAAATAGTATAAGTGAAGCATGAGAGAATTTCTTAAAAATTTACTAACTCTCAAATTAATCTAAGTGAAGCATTAGAGTATTTCTTCAAAAATTTAAAGCACACCGTGCTCAACAAGATATAAGTGAAGCACTAGAGCAATTCCATAGCTCAAAAAATTTAAGTGAAGCATATAGAGCAATTCTAACAAATCATAGCATAATTTTGGATCTCTCAAATAGGTGTGTCCAGAAAGGATACTTGTTAAAAACTAAAAAGCAAATCAAGCAAAGACTCAAATAACACAAGACGCTCCAATAAAACTCATGATATGTGACGAATAAAAATATAGCTCCAAGTAAAATACCGACGGTCGTTAGAAGAAAGAGCGGATGCCACTCGGGGCATCCCCAAGCTTAGTTGCTTCTTTCTCCTTGGATATTATCTTGGGGGTGCTGTAGCATCCCCAAGATTAGGCTCTTTTCACTCCTCATTCCTTCATCCATAGTGATCTCACCCAAAACTTGAAAACTTCAATCACACAAAACTCAACAAAACCTTCGTGAGATCTGTTAGTATAATAAAGCAAATCACCACTCTAAGTACTATTTCAAACCCATTCATATTTTATTATTTCATTATATCTACTGTATTCTAACTTTACCACGGCTTATACCATTCAATACAAACCATAGATTCATCAAAACAAGCACACAATGCAACGAAAACAGAATCTGTCAAAAACAAAACAGTCTGTAGTAATCTGTACTCTAACCATACTTATGTCACTCTAAAAATTCTAAACAATTAGTACAGCATAAAGAATTTGTATAGAAACATTGTGTTAAAATTTCAGCTCATTATCACGCTCCAGTAAAACATGAAAATTCCTGCACTGGAGTCAAAGTTTCTGTTTCAGATTCAGCATTGTTTCTACTCATCTTGTGAATCATCCTAAAGGCTTTACTTGGCACAAACACTAATTAAAACATAAAAACACAATCATAAAATTAGCATAATTGTGTCAACACTCAAAACAGAAAGAAAAAGATGAAAATAAATTTATTCGTTGGGTTGCCTCCCAACAAGCTCTATCGTTTTACGCCCCTAGCAAGGCATAATGCATAGATTCAAGTATTGTCATCTTTAGTTTTTGTAGAGATATTTTTATCAAGAGGTTTTGCAAATATAACTTGAAACACATCATCCAGAGAAATCTTAGCACTATCAAGTTGTCCATCTACGTACCCTCTTTGATTTGCGGCCACAATCCAAGAATATTGTTGATTAACATCATTGAAAACTTGTTGGATCATATCTAAAACGGGGAGTTCCTTTTTAAGGTTCTCATTAAAAATTTAATTATTTCCAAGCAGATTCTCGACATGTAGTCACTATTGTAAAGGATCTCCCCTACAACCGGTTTTTCATGGCTCATACAAAAAAAAACAAAAATCTCCCTAGCTTCTCATACTATGTGATCAAATTCATTCATGAGAACAAGGGTGGCTAACTTTTTAGCTTTGGGATCCTTTATAGCGGGTAACTCATAAAACAATCTTTGCAAGATTGGATGGGTATGAATAAACCTATTTTCAAATTTCAGAACTAGTGCTAAGATAGCTTTCGCATAAGTTTTAGTTCTTTTAAGTATAGGAGCATCATCGAGAGTCAAATTTCCAACACAATTGAAAAATTCTTGGATAGTTTCTTTTCCTATAATGTTCCCTTGCCCCAAAACAAAAGTTTTAGCATCCAGATTACCAGAATGTCCAATATTAGGAGTCATGCCATCATCTGTTTCTGCCATACCAAAATCACTCATGATGACAAACAAACAAGAGATCTGACGAGAAAAGGCAAACGAAAAAGAGGGCGAATAAAACGGCAAATTTGTAAAGTGGGGGAGAGGAAAACGAGAGGCAATTGGCAAATAATATAATTCCAAGGAGATGAGATTTGTGATTAGGAACCTGATAGATGTTGATGATGTCTCCCCGGCGCCAGAGATTGGCACGCTGAAGAGAGACTACTTTCGCACCTCCTCCCCGGCAACGGCGCCAGAAATTCCTTTTGACGTGGCTTGAGACTGCGTTGGTATTTTCCCAAAGAGGAAGGGATGATGCAACACAGCGATGGTAAGTATTTCCCACAGTTATGAAACCAAGGTTATCGAACCTAGGAGGAGGACCACGCAACGCTATGTAAACGGTACCTTCACACAAAGAACAAATACTTGCAACCCGACGCGTAAGAAAGGTTGTCAATATCTCAACGGTAAAAAGATAGATTAGGTGTAGTAGATTGGATAAATAGATCTCACAAGAACACAAAATAAAAGAGGCTAATAAAAAGTGCAGCAAGGTATTTTTGGGTTTTCAGAATAATAGATCTGAAAACAAAAAGCGGCAAAAGATAGATCGGAAAGCAATACGTTGGAAAAGTAGACCTGGGGGCCGTAGGTCTCACTAGTGGCTTCTCTCATGAGTATAGCATGCGGTGGGTGAACAAATTACTGCTAGGCAATTGATAGAAGATCAAATAATCATGATGATATCCAAGGCGATGATCATTATATAGGCATCACGTCCAAGATTAGTAGACCAAAACGATTCTGCATCTACTACTATTACTCCACACATCGACCGCTATCCAGCATGCATCTAGTGTATTAAGTTCATGGAGAAACGGGGTAATGCAATAAGAACGATGACATGATGTAGACAAGATCTATTCATGTAGGAATAGACCCCATCTTGTTATCCTTAATAGCAACGATACATGTGTGCCTCGCTTCCCCTTCTGTCACTGGGAGAGGACACCGCAAGATCGAACCCATCACAAAGTACCTCTTCCCATGGCAAGAAAAATCGATCTAGTTGGCCTAACTAAACCAAAGATTCGAAGAAGAAATACGAGGCTATAAGTAATCATGCATATAAGAGATCAAAGAAGACTCAAATAATATTCATGGATAGAAATTGATCATGAACTCAAAATTCATCGGATCCCAACAAACACACCGCAAAAAGTCATTACATCAAATAGATCTCCAAGAGACCATTGTATTGAGAATCAAGAGAGAGAGATAGAAAGCCATCTAGCTACTGCCTACGGACCCGTAGGTCTATGGTGGACTACTCACACATCATCGGAGAGGCACCAATGAGGATGATGAACCCCTCCGTGTTGGTGTTAGATTGGATCTCGCGGTTTTGGAACTTGCACCGGCTGGATGTATTTTTCGTCGACTCCTCTAGGGTTTCTGGAATATTTGGGTATTTATAGAGCTCAGAGGTGGTGGAGGGGGGTCCCGAGGCCACCACAACCCACCAGGGCGCGCCGGGGGCCTCTAGCGCGCCCTGGTGTCTTGTGGCCCCCCTGGGCCTCCTCCTGGGTACTTCTTTCGCTCCCTGGATGTCTTTTGGTACAAGAAAAATCTCCAAAAAATTTCATCACGATTGGACTCCGTTTGGTTCTGATATTCTGCGAAGTAAAAAACAGGCAAAAAACAGCAACTGGCACTTGGCACTATGTCAATAGGTTAGTCCCAAAATGATATAAAGTTGCTATAAAATGATTGTAAAACATCCAAGAATGATAATATAACAGCATGGAACAATAAAAAATTATAGATACGTTGGAGACGTATCATGAACCCCCATTAATTATTTTCAAACTTGATCAAGTAGTTGACGTTGGACAAGGAAGACAACGTAATGGTTATGTTTGTTTATATTCACGTAGCGGTTATATTGTCATGGATCCTCTAACATGTGATGCTTGTTTAGAACCTTTTGCTAGCCAAAACTTCGTACTAAGTAGAAATACTACTTGTGCATCACCCTTGAGCCAAGTTTCTTGCATGAGAGTCCACCATACCTACCTATATATGGTATTTCACTGCATTCCAAGTAAATTTGCATGTGCCACCTCTAAAACCTTCAAATAAACATCCGGTTTGTGTGCTTGTACCGCTCATGGAGCGATGGGGCAGTCATTATCTTCCATGCTAAGTGGGTTATTCTCAAGATAAGTGTTTATTCACTTGTCATTGCATGAGAGAGGCCGGTAAAAAGGATGCCCAGTCATGCATAATACAAAAATAAATAACAAAAACTCCCCCTAGAAAGTTGATTGTTTGGAGGGCAACCGTGGATTCGGCCAGCCATGGAATGTGTTTGAATGGTCGAGGGGGGTAAAATTTCAATTCTGTTTGGGAACCGCCAATAATGTGGTTAGCATGGAAGATATTGAAAACTCTGTTGTGACGTTGACAGGAAAAGCACACCACTCAAAATTACATATTCATCTCTGTTTTAAACAATGAGCTCTGGCACCTATGCAAATCTCTGCTTCCCTCTGCGAAGGAACAATCTATTTACTTTCATGCTATTTCCTATTCATGTTGAGTCAACTTCTTATTCCAACCTCAGTCTATTAGTTGGCAAGCATCATGTGGTGGGGAAAGATCCAAACATATATATCCAGTCAAATATATTTGATCATGATTCATTATTGTTGACAATTATCTTCATGATAAGTATGTTGGGAGGCGAAACATTAAGCCCCTATCTTTCTATGTGTTCGATGGATGTTGTTTGTTCTAAAAATATGTCTTGAGTATTAGCAATCATAAAGGACTATATGATAATTGAGTATGTGGAGCTCTTACTAGACTTGATGATGCATTGAAATTGTTTGGTGACCAAGAACATAGATTGTTAAGTTTCAAGTGAATGAAGTGTTTGAACCATGACATGTGAATTGACTGCTACTCTATCATGATGATTTTTATGAGAAAAAGTTGTTGGTTATGATGCTAGAAAAGTGACTGAAATTATCAATGATCAAACTTATATATTATGCTAGCATTCACACTTCATAAATTATTTCTTTTATCATTTACCTACTCGAGGATGAGCAGGAATTAAGCTTGGGGATGCTGATACGTCTCCAACGTACCGATAATTTATGAAGTATTCATGCCATAATTGCCTATGTTTACAATACTTTTATATGGTTTTGATGCACTTTATATGATTTATTTAGAACTAACCCGGACTGACGGTGTTTTCAGCAGAATTACTGTGGTGTTGTTTTTTGTGTAGAAAATGAAAGTTCTTGAAATCGCCCGAAACTTTTTTATGATTTTTTTTGGAGAAAATAAGGAATGCTGGAGCGAAGAACCACCGGAGGGGAGCCACCCGTGGGGCGCAAGCCATCAGGGCGCGGCCCCCCTAGGTCGCACCCTGATATGTGGTGGGGCCCACGTGGCCCCGTTGTGCGTGATTCCAATGCTGAAAAATCCTATAAATCCCAGAAACCCCTGTCTGGAGACGTTCTAGTACCCTGTCGGAGAGGGGAAACCATCACCGGTGGCCATCTTCATCATCCCGACGGAGGCCATGACGAGGAGGGAGTAGTTCACCCTCGGGGCTGAGGGTATGTACCAGTAGCTATGTGTTCAATCTCTCTCTCTCTCTCTCTCTCTCTCTCTCTCGTGTTCTTGAGATGGCACGATCTTGATGTATCACGGGCTTTGTTAATATAGTTGGATCATATGATGTTTGACCCTTGCTATAATGTTGTGATGAATTGAATCTTTCCCTTTGAGATCTCGTTATGTTGGATTGAATATTTTGGTTGAGAACACTTGATGTACGTCTTGCATGGGATACCCGTAGTGACATTGGGGTATTCTATTGATTCACTTGATATATGTTGAGGCATTAACTTGCGGATTCCGGTGACCTTGGGGATCTATGCATAGGGGTTGATTGCACGTTTTCATACCATGTTCTTCGATAGAAATCTTGGGGTGCTCCTTGAAGTTCTTTGTGTTGCATTGAATATGATAGACCTGAAATTGTTTGATGCATGTCACATAATTTATACACGAATGCTTGAGGTGACATTGGAGTATATAGGTGACATTAGGGTTGATTGATATGTATCATTGGTGTTGTTCTAGTATGAACTATAGGGCTGTTTGTGACATTTATAGGAATAGCCCAAAAGATTGATCGGAAAGAATAACTTTGAGGCGGTTCCACTACCTACACCAATTTCATCTTATTGTTCTCCGCTAGATAGGAACTTTGGAGTGATTCTTTGTTGCACGTTGAGGGATGATCATATGATTCAACTATGTTAGCATTGTTGGGAGATTGCACTAGTGAAAGTATGAACCCTAGGCCTTATTTCCAAGCATTTATATAACGTTTTGCTCGCTGTTTTACACTTGTTACCTTGCTGTTTTTATATTTTCGGATTACAAAAACCTATATCTACCATCCATATTGCACTTGTATCACCATCTCTTCGCCGAACTAGTGCACCTATACAATTTGCCATTGTATTGGGTGTGTTGGGGACACAAGAGATTTCTTGTATTTGATTGCGGGGTTGTTTGAGAGAGACCATCTTCATCCTACACCTCCCACGGATTGATAAACCTTAGGTCATCCACTTGAGGGGAAATTGCTACTGTCCTACAAAACTTTGCGCTTGGAGGCCCAACAGAGTCTACCAGAATATAGTTGTGTAGTAGACATCAATGTCGGACGCCCACGCCCATCTCGAGGCTGCCCACACCCATCTCGTGTGAGTCACTACACAAAGCACAACGACCTTCTCCGACACCGGTCGACAATCCACGTCCGATGAGTTGATAATCGCTGAGTGTGCTTGAGCAGGCATCCGCTGGCCTCCCTAGCCAAGATGGTGGCCGTCCATGCCCGAACCAAGGCCGCCCACGCCCGGTTCGTGGCAGCCTTGTCCAAAGAGATGGTGGACGAGGACTGCGAGTTGCTGGTGCAGTATGTGGTGATGGATGCCATGGAGCTCCTTACCCCGAAAGTCATCGAGCGGGAGTTGGTCATCGAGGAGGAGGAGGAGATCGACGAGTGTCAGGCGGAATATTAGTCTCTTTTTAGAGCGCTGGTCTTTTGTTAGAGTAATATTTAGGTCAACTAACTATGTTTAATTGGCCGATTTAGTAAGTGTGGGCAGTGTTGTAGGCTCTTTTGTGTAGTACTCAAAGTTGCAAGTGATGTTAAATTAAGCAATGACGTGGATGACCACTGTACCGAGGGAAATTCGTACCAAGGCGCCGTATCCCCATTTTCTCTTCCAAATGAAAATGAAATGCAAGTATCGTGTGCAATGTAGTATCCAATATCTTACGCCGGAAGCTTGGAGACCAAAATTTCCACGTTCAGTCTCATCACACACGGGATAAACTATAGGATTCGTTTGTGATGTTGGATATCGCACACAATTTAGATAAAAATATTGTGTCCTATGTGACTGTTTGCGCCAGTTTCTAGCCGCACCGAACGAAATTTTGGGCTGTCGCGCAAATATCTACCTCCTCCACCCCTCGTACCAACCAAAAGCCACATTTCCCCCGGCTCCCCCTTCCTTTCCTAAGTTCAAACCTTTACTGCTTGCTTGCAGCGTCGCCGGCGAGCGTCAACTCCTCGCCGGCGACGCTCCTTCCTGCTGCTCCACCTCCTCCATCTAGTCACGTAATCCACACCTTCCCCATACCCCCATCCACCCCATCCTCCACCATCCCACATGCCCCGACCGCCGGCGCGACACCTTCCACCAAAATCATCGGACCATCCCCCAATTAATCGCCGCCAAAAGACATGGTGCATGTAGTATAGCCAGGATCTCAAGGATCATCCGGCAGCGCAGAAGCAAATTGCGGCTGCATGCGCGGATGAGGCCGCGATGGCTGCCATTCATGTCGACCCCCAGATCTTGGAGTAGCACCTCTCCATCAAGGCCACCGTCAACGCGTCACGCGCGGATGCTGCCACGTGGTTGGTTTCTTTAAACTACCGGTCGTGGTGTTTCCTCGAGGGCTCTGCTGGTTCCTTCGACGAAGACTACGAGTTGTTTTTTCAACGTGTCCATGCTTTCCTCAGCTCCAGAGCCGGCAGGTTGGTGACCAGACACGCTCAGGCCACTCACCACTACGAGGAAGGCACCCACGATGTGGAGGCCTCACCCTCTTCCAAGCCCATCGTTATCGATATCTTCGACAATGAGGAATAGCTTGTTTTTTAGCTTAATTACAAATCTGAAGGGATCGATAGAAGAGACGTCTAGAGGGGGGTTAATAGACTACTTGCAAGAATTAAAACCTAACATTTTCCCAAGTTAATTGGTGGGCAGTTTTAGCAATTATAACAAGTCTAATGCACCCTACACATGCTAGTCAACAAGTATGGCAGTGGAAAGTAAGATACGCACATGTAAGAGAGAGTAGAGATAGGAATATCAAACGCAGTTTGGAGACGCAATGATTTTTCCCGTGGTTCTGATAGGTGGCGCTATCATAGATCCACGTTTATGGAGTCTTCAACCCACTGAGGGTAACGGTCGCGAGAGTCCACGGAGGGCTCCACCCATAAGGGTCCACGAAGTAGCAACCTTGACTATTCCATAACGGCTTCCGTCCACGAAGGACTAGCCTCACTATGGGCAGATCTTCACGAAATAGGCGGTCTCCTTGCCCTTAGAAACTTCTTGGTTCAACTCCACAACACGAAGTAGGAGGCTCCCAAGCGACACCTAACCAATCTAGGAGGCACCACCCTCCAAAAGGTAATGGGCTTGATAATGATGATGAACTCCTTGCTCTTGTGCTTCAAGATGATAGACTCCTCAACACTCAATCACTCTCTCATAGATTTGGCTTGGTAGAAGGGATTGATTGGGTGGAAAGCAACTTGGGGAGGCCAGAAATCAAGATCCATATGTTTGGAGCGGATGATCTTGATCTCAATACAAGGGTAGGTGGTTCTCTCAGAAATTTGGATGGGGCAAGTATGGAATAGTTCTGAGTGCTTCCCTTGCGAGTGGGATGTGGTGGAGGGGTATATATTGGCATCTCCAAAAATCCAACCGTTACAACATTATTGAGCAACTCGGTGAAACCGATATGAAACTCGGTCGTACTGATTTGTTCAAAATGTGGCAACTTTAGGAATCTCGGCGAGACCGATATATCATTCTCGGTGGTACCGAAGTGAGTGGCCGAGGGCAGTTTCCAAACTCGGTGGCACCGATTTACAAAACTCGGAGATTCCGATTTTATAAATCGAGGCAACAGAATGTTGGTCACCGAAACTCGGTTGCACCGATGTGAATCTTGGTTGTACCGAGAATGGGAAGTGGCTAGGGTTTCTGTCTTCGCTTGGAACTCGGTGTGGCCGATATGAAAGTTGGTGACAGCGATTTTGAGTGGATGGCTTAATGACAGAATATTTGTGGGAGATCTTGTGAGTGTATTTGGTGGCTAACACTTGATCACTTGAGCATTTCATTCACCATTAATACCTCACCCCCTTTTGATAGTATTGGCTTTCCTATGGACTCAAAGTGATTTCTCACAAAGTAAATGTAGAGTCTTGTAGCTTGAAGCTTTGCCAATCCATTCCTTGCATCTTGGGGTATCTCCTCACAATCCTTTTGCCAACACTCTATGTGGACTAAATCTGAAATGAACTAGGTAGAAATATTAGTCCAAGAGACAATGCATGTTGTCATGAATTATCAAAACCACCAAGGGAGAATATGTGCTTTCAATCTCCCCCCTTTTGGTAATTGATGACAACATACAATCAAAGCTTCAAATAAAAATATGTATAGATACAATGAAGACTTTGAGAGACACATGACTAAAACTTGCTCCCCCTAAATGTGTTCAATCCTTTTTGGGATAGTTGCTTTGGAATGCATGGACACACATATAGTAGAAGGGATATGATGGGTCATGTGTATCTTGGCTATATGCATCAAGTATATGTGAATGAGTTACATCCTTGTTCAAGACTTCACTCTTGCAAACAATATGTGCAAGAAGCAAGAGATCATCTTGATCAAGGATATGATGCATATACTTACCTTGAGTTCTTGAGCATTCTAGTAGTAGAAACACACTTGAGAAAACAATGTTAGGGAACACAAGAGTATTCTACCAATCAAAAAGCAATAGAACTCAATAGTACCAAGATGTGGAGAACATATAGAAAATAGTATTCCTTAAGATTGATATGTCTCCAAGAACATTTAGAACTTTCTCCCCTAGATATGAAATAGTAGGTCATCCTCTCCCCCTGAATCTTAACATGTAGATATTGGGATTGGATAGGGTGAGACAAGTCTAACATGAGAATCTCTCTCTCCTTTGGGAAACTACGAAACTTCTCCCCCTACTTTGGTATTCTCCCCTTGTCTATGTAAGCATAAGCTTTGATATTCTCCCCCTTGATTGTATATCCCCCTTTGCATTGACGCATGTATCTCCCCCTGTAGCATTGAGGCTTTGGTATTTCTCCCCCTTTGGCATTAATTGCCAAAAAGGTTCTTACACAGGGTCAGACACAGGGATCATGGAGTCAGAAGGGATCCTTGAGAACAATGGTCATAGAATGTAGGGTTCATGGAAAAGAATGAGGGTCATAGAGAGGATTAAGAACTGAGGGAACATGTAGAATAATTTCTCCCTCTTTCACTTATCTGAGAGTTTGTAAGACTTGTCCTCCTTTGAGTTAGGGATCCTAGAATAAAGTTTCTCCCCCCAAATTTTTTTATCTCTCAAAGGAATCACTAAAGAAATAAAGATTTGCTAATATGAACACAAACCAGAGAAGAAATCAAAATCGATGGCTCCGAGACAGACGAGTCGGTGGAACCGAATTGTGGTCATGCAGCTTGTCTGCTAAATCGGTGAAACCGAGTTGTTTGAGTCGGAGGCTCCGAAGAGTAAACAAAAACTTGGCAGTGTTTTAGAAACTTGCAATAAAATTTTAAAAATATTTGCAAAGGAAATTCAAAAGGATTTAAAAAGAAATATCAACTAGAGAAGATTTGAGTGGTTCCAAGAAATCTTGCAAATATAGGATGAACCACACTAGAAGCTTCAACTAGATGATGGTCGGTGACTAGGTCACCTATATTAGAGTATATTGACTGAGGATCGAAGCAAGAATACTTGATCATAGGTCATACTCATTGTTAAGCTCAAAATGGGGTTACCACTTTCGATTAAGCATTTTAATGTTTTCATATCATTTGAGTTGCTTTATCTCATGACTTGGAGTAAAGCTTTTTCAAGGATATGAGTACATACCTTTGAGTGATGTTGATGAAGTGGCATGTAGAAGAACTTGTTGTGGATGCTCGATGTTGATGAAGATCATCTTGAGTTGGGAGCAATCCTTGATTGTTTTGGTTCTCTTTTCACCTACATGGGTTAGTCATGCAAGGAAGAACAAGATATATCCATTTGACATGATATCAATTGAGAATTAGCAAATGTGATCACATCAAATATATGTCAAGGATATGGTTGAGTTGTCTTCTTCCTTCCATCAACAAGAGGGGTCGTGGATACTTGGTCATGACAAGATTGCTTATGATTGGAGTTGTTGGCAATCTTGTGGAATGAAGTTCTTCCAAGTACCTACAAAAGATTAGTTGCAATACAAGGGAGAATATATTTCCATGGTATAAGATAGCATGTCAAGTGTATCATGGAAGTATCATGTAATTTCATGCCCTTGCATGCAACCGAGTGAGTCTAGCTGAAGTTTGAAGCATCAAGGATGTTCAACTCACTCCTCAAGTGACAAAACACTTTCTCATCAAGTGGCTTAGTAAAGATATCAGCCAATTGTTTTTCAGTACGAACATGCTTGAGATTTATATCTCCTTTGGCAACAGGATCACGAATGAAATGATGTGTAACTTGAATATGCTTAGTTCGAGAATTTTGCATGGGATTATGAGCAATTTTGATTGCACTCTCATTGTCACATAACAATGGTACATGTCTCACATGTATTCCATAGTCCTTAAGAGTCTGAGTCAGTCATAGCAATTGAGCACAACATGATCCAGCGGCAATGTATTCCGCTTCGGCAGTAGATAGAGATACCGAGTTTTGTTTCATGGAGGACCAAGACACAAGAGATCTACCAAGAAATTGACAAGTACCCGACGTGGATTTTCTATCAACCTTGTCTCCGGCATAGTCCGAGTCGGAATAGCCAACAAGGTTAAAAGAAGATTCCTTGGGATACCATATGCCAAAATTTGGTGTATGTATCAAATATCTCACAATTCTTTTCACGGCCTTAAGATGACACTCTTTGGGAGCAGCTTGATATCTAGCACACATGCAAACAATAAGCATGATATCGGGACGGGAGGCACATAGATACAACAATGAACCAATCATAGATCGATAAACATTTTGATCAACCGGTTCGTCCTCCTTGGTAAGATCAACATGTCCACTAGTAGGCATAGGAGTTTTCATACCTTTACACTCTTGCATGTTGAACTTCTTGATCAAGTCCTTGGTATACTTGGTTTGCGAGATGAAAGTTCATTCTCTCGTTTGCTTGATTTGCAAGCCAAGGAAAAATTTCAGCTCACACATCATGGACATCTCATACTTCTCGGACATCAACCTTCTTTCTCACTAAATTGTGGGTTTGTAGATCCAAAGATAATATCATCCACATAAATTTGGCACACAAATAGTTCACCATTAACTCTTTTAGTGAATAAGGTTACGTCAATTTTACCAATCTCAAAACCCTTTTCGATGAGAAACTTCGTTAAGCATTTATACCAAGCACGTGGGGCTTGCTTAAGACCATAAAGAGCTTTACGAAGCTTGTAGACATGATTAGGTTTCTTGGGATTCACAAAACCAGGGGGTGTTTAACATAGACCTCTTCTCCAATCTCACCATTTAAGAATGCACTTTTTAATATCCATTTGATAAAGCATGATATCATGGTGATTAGCATAAACAAGAAGAATGCAGATAGCTTCAAGTCTAGCAACGGGTGCATAGGTCTCACCATAGTCCATACCTTCGACTTGGGTGTAGCCTTGAGCCACGAGACGCGCCTTGTTGCGTACGACTTGACCGTCTTCATCTTGTTTGTTCCGAAACACCCATTTGGTTTCGATGATGTTTTGCTCGTCCTTGGGCTTCTCCACAAGTGTCCACACTTCATTCCTCTCGAAGTTGTGTAGTTCCTCGTGCACAGCGTTCACCCAATCCGGATCCAGAAGGGCTTCTTCTACCTTCAAGGGCTCAATACTAGATATGAATGAATAATGCTCACAAAAGTTAGCTAGTTGAGTTTTAGAGCGAGTTATCCTCGCGATTTGTATGTCACCGAAAATTTGATTCAGAGGATCGTTTTTGTCCACTCTTGCCCGAACTTGGGGTAGCTTTTGATTGTTGGATGGTGGAGCTTCTTCTTCATCATCTTCTTCTTCATTGTTGTTGAAGGTGTCGTTGCCTTGAGGTGGTGGTGAAGGTGGTTGAGGTGGATCATCATGATGAGCTTCTTCCTCCTCTTCATCTCATCGTGTACCGCTTGTGGACGCCTCCATGTCGTGTTGAGGTTCACCTTGACGTGAAGTAGGTGCTTCCACTTGAGTTGACGAAGTACTTTCCTTCACCTCCATGGGACGAATCTTGCCAATGGACATGTCTTGGATAGCTTCCGAAGGTTCCTTATCTCCTACATCATTTGGCAATTGTTCGACTTGCGAACCATTTGATTCATCAAACTTCACATCTATCGTCTCTTCAACTTTTTGAGTGAAGTTGTTGTAGACACGGTAAGTGTTAGAGTTTGATCCGTAACCGAGTAGGAAACCTTCATGAGATTTAGGAGCAAACTTTGAACGACGATGCTTATCAAGAATGTAACACTTGGAGCCGAATACCCGAAAGTATCCAACTTGGGGTTTGTTACCGGTGAGTAGCTCGTATGCTATTTTACCGAGAAGCTTGTGAAGATAGAGTCGGTTTGTGGCATGACAAGCTGTTTCCACGGCTTCCGCCCAAAAGTGTCTTGGCATCTTGTATTCGTCGAGCATCGTTCTTGCCATTTCAATAAGAGTTCAGTTCTTCCTCTCAACAACTCCATTTTGTTGAGGCGTGTACGTAGCCGAGAACTCATGTAGAATCCCTTCTTCGTCAAGAAAGGTGTCTACATTTGTGTTCTTGAACTTCAATCTGTTGTCGCTCCGAACTTTCTTGATCTTCACTTCAAACTGATTTTGGGCTTTGCGAGCGAAGTTCTTGAAGATCTTTTGTACCTGCGACTTATCATCAAGAAAGAATACCCACGTAAATCTGGAAAAATCATAAACTATAACTAGACCATAGGAATTTCCACCGAGGCTCTTGTAAGCATTGGGATCAAAAGGATCCATATGAAGCAACTCGAGTGGTCTCCTAGTAGTCATGATATTCTTTACGGGATGACTTCCACCTACTTGTTTTCCGGCTTGACAAACACTACAAAGTCTATCTTTGTCAAAGATAACATCTTTAACACCAAGTATATGATCACTTTTGATAAGCTTGTCTAGATTACGCATACCAACATGTCCTAGTCTTCTATGCCAAAGCCAACCTTTAGAAGATTTTGCAATAAGACAAGTACGAGGTTTGGATCTTTTAGTGAAATCAACAATGTATAGATCACCTCTACGGAAACCGGTAAAGACCATGTTATGATTATCTTGACGAAACACTTGGCAATCTACTTTGGTAAATATCACATTAAAACCGAAATTGGCAAGTCTAGATACGGAAAGAAGATTGTAGCCAAGGGATTCAACAAGCATGACGTTTTGAATAGAGCTATCATGGGATATGGCCACCTTACCAAGACCAAGTACCTTACCCTTGGAGTTGTCTCCAAAAGTTACATACCTTCGCGGTCCATGGTTTGGTGTGATCTCTTCAAACATGTCTCTATCTCCGGTCATATGATCGGTGCATCCACTATCGAGAATCCACTCTTTTCCTCCGGACATGTAATCCTTGAAGTTTGCCATGAGACTTAGATTCTTCATTGTCTTCTCATACTCGATGTCGAACAACTCATCTTCATCATAATAGCCATGTTCCACATTGTCATCATCAA
Source organism: Elymus sibiricus (assembly GCA_039707655.1). Lineage (NCBI taxonomy): Eukaryota > Viridiplantae > Streptophyta > Magnoliopsida > Poales > Poaceae > Elymus > Elymus sibiricus. Next base: position 161,889,315 of record CM077667.1, read on the forward strand.
GTGGGAAATCCTCGTCATAAGAAACAAGAGATTCGTTAGGGTTGTGATCATGACAATGTTCAAGATTGTGAATGCGAATGGCTTCAACAATGATGTTGTTGATAGTTATGACATCTCCTTTAGCACGCATGAGGTCTCTAAGCTCAAATAGATAGTCATCAAACTTAGAATCACTAGGCATCATTTTGTGAAAGGCAATAGTTTTATGAAGAATTTCATCAAGATTACTCAATGAATAATTTGGATATCGTTTCTCCAAATCATTCCAAAAAGTATAAGCACATTCAAAATTCTTCATTTGATTAAGCACAATTCTAGGCAATCCTCTAATAATAAGATTAACACTTCTAAGATTGCATAGCATATTAATTTCCTCTTCGTGTGTGGGATGTAAAGGATCAATGGAAGGTACATAGGGGTTCTTAACATGCTTGCTCAAATGGAATTCATTGAATAACTCAAGCATCTCATATTTCCATTGACTATAGTACTCCCCATCAAGAACGGGCACTCTACAACTAATACACCCCAAACTAGACACATCCATCTTCCTCCACGGTGATGAAACCGAAGCTATGGAGACCAAAGATCTGATACCAATTGAAGGGATCGATAGAAGAAACGTCTAGAGGGGGGTGAATAGACTACTTGCAAGAATTAGAACCTAACCTTTTCCCAAGTTAATTGGTGGGCAGTTTTAGCAATTATAACAAGTCTAATGCACCCTACACATGCTAGTCAACAAGTATGGCAGCGGAAAGTAAGACAAGCACATGTAAGAGAGAGTAGAGATAGGAAGATCAAACGCAGTTTGGAGACGCAAGGATTTTCCCGTGGTTCTGATAGGTGGCGCTATCGTACATCCACGTTTATGGAGTCTTCAACCCATGGAGGGTAACGGTCGCGAGAGTCCATGGAGGGCTCCACCCATAAGGGTCCACGAAGTAGCAACCTTGACTATTCCATAACCGCTTCCGTCCACGAAGGACTAGCCTCACTATGGGTAGATCTTCACGAAGTAGGCAATCTCCTTGCCCTTACAAACTTCTTGGTTAAACTCCACAACACGAAGTAGGAGGCTCCCAAGCGACACCTAACCAATCTAGGAGGCACCACCCTCCAAAAGGTAATGGGCTTGATAATGATGATGAACTCCTTGCTCTTGTGCTTCAAGATGATAGACTCCTCAACACTCAATCACTCTCTCATAGATTTGGCTTGGTAGAAGGGATTGATTGGGTGGAAAGCAACTTGGGGAGGCCAGAAATCAAGATCCATATGTTTGGAGCGGATGATCTTGATCTCAACACAAGGGTAGGTGGTTCTCTCTCAGAAATTTGGATGGGGCAAGTATGGAATAGTTCTGAGTGCTTCCCTTGCGAGTGGGATGTGGTGGAGGGGTATATATAGGCATCTCCAAAAATCCAACCGTTACAACATTATTGAGCAACTCGGTGAAACCGATATGAAACTCGGTCGTACCGATTTGTTCAAAATGTGGCAACTTTAGGAATCTCGGTGAGACCGATATATCATTCTCGGTGGTACCGAAGTGAGTGGCTGAGGGCAGTTTCCAAACTCGGTGGCACCGATTTACAAAACTCGGAGATTCCGATTTTATAAATCGAGGCAACAGAATGTTGGTCACCGAAACTCGGTTGCACCGATGTGAATCTTGGTTGTACCGAGAATGGGAAGTGGCTAGGGTTTCTATCTTGGCTTGGAACTCGGTGTGGCCAATATGAAAGTTGATGACACCGATTTTGAGTGGATGGCTTAATGACATAATATTTGTGGGAGAGCTTGTGAGTGTATTTGGTGGCTAACACATAATCACTTGAGCATTTCATTCACCATTAATACCTCACCCCCTTTTGATAGTATTGGCTTTCCTATGGACTCAAAGTGATTTCTCACAAAGTAAATGTAGAGTCTTGTAGCTTGAAGCTTTGCCAATCCATTCCTTGCATCTTGGGGTATCTCCTCACAATCCTTTTGCCAACACTCTCTATGGACTAAACCTGAAATGAACTAGGTAGAAATATTAGTCCAAGAGACAATGTATGTTGTCATGAATTATCAAAACCACCAAGGGAGCATATGTGCTTTCAAAATCACCCATGTTCAGCTAGCTACGCATGTTAAGCATGTTTGGTTTACCTGTTGCATGTGCTACTCTTGCCTTTCCTTAAGGAATTCTAGTGAAATATCCAATGTAATGCTACTATGCAATCTAACCTTCTAGTATGTTCTATTGTTCAATGTGATGCTCAGTTAATTGATTGGTTCCTTTGTTTTGGTGATCATCTGCAATGTGATGTTCGATTGTTGTTCATACAATTTTGTATTGTTATGCATGTGAGAATTAAATTGAATTTGGATATACTAAATACATGTGAAACATACAATTGCTATATTTCATAGTTCTTAGCACAGTTGGCTTTTCCATGTGGCTCGAATTAATATGTTGGATCTGCAATGCGTTTATTTTCCGGTGACATATTTTACTGATAGCACACCAAATCTCACTTATAACCTAATCAATATCTATCTTAAATACATTACAGGGGGGCCAATGGGAGACACTGAAGTTTACCATCGAGGTTTGCACATTCATGGTCCTTTGGCTAATAGCACATTATTGTGCAATTGCAGGAACCATTCTAATATTTAGGTTTCTAATAATTTGGTCTTGCACATGTAGGTCCTGCTGTAAGAGGTTTAGACCCACTGTTCGACCCATTTTGCATGTGGGGAAATGAGGTGTTGATGAATATCAGTCAAATCAAGAAACTCAGAAAGATTGTTAAGATAAAGAAACTAGCAATGAAAAACAACAAGATGTTTGTCTACACAATGAAGAAGACACTAGTGGGTCTAAACCTCTTTTAGCTTTTCTTTTTTCCCTTTGCGACATTTCAATTTTTTGAATGAAATTTATGCATATCTTTGCTTCCAGTCCTTTCCAAAGCAGTTCATTGATGAGTACGTCTCAAACCACCTGTATGGTCAAGAGGCGAGGAAGGTATTCATACAACACCCATGGTATAATCTTGAAGTCTTCCTCAAGAGGATGAAGGATGGGCGGGCAACCATCCACAGGCACTGGCCTAAAGTTGCAAGGACCTTCAACATAAGTGAAGGCTCGGTATTTGCCTTCCACTTCAACAGCTTTCTAGACGAGATTCATATGTCTATTTACTGTCTATGATGCTACTTTCCAAAGGTTTTAGATGTTGCATGTGCAACTTGGTCCCGTCGTGTAATTGGGTAGCTAGGTAGTTATGCCTATATGATGTTGTACTCTGATGTATTTCAATCATGAAATCCTGGTTGCCGTAATACGAATATGAAATATATTGTGTGCTTGATATGAAGTGTCAATTTGATTACTAATAGGATTATAAATAATAGAGCAATTAGGCTGATTAGTGGGGTTTCCTTTTGCTGACGGTTTCTCAGACAACACCGTGAGCGATGACCTCAACAAACCCACACGGTTTCTGGAAAGTTGGCGTGTTGGATCAGTGAACAATCACACATGACTTCCTGATGACAACTGTGAGCGTTAGGCCACCCTTTCACAAACATTTCCACATAAAAAGTGTGTGTGATGGACAACCCTATGCCAAACAGTTTCTTCTAGGCACCGTGTGTGATAGCCACCCCTATCACAGACGATGTTATGCGGAAAATTGTGTGTGATGTACAATACGAATGGAAACGTATCTTTGGGATTCTCTGTGTGGGATACTAAGCACATCTCACATGACTTCTGCAATATGTATGTTTGTGATGGTGCTCCCAATCGCACACACTCTATTTTTGCATGGCGTGTGTGACCGGACGAACGCATCGCCGTCGATTTATCTGTGTCGTGTGGGATAGGCCCCCTTATCGCCCACACAGGCAAGGTGACGGTTTAAAACTACGTCGCGGTAAGGGGTAAAAAACGTTTGTATAGGAGCCACATGCACTAGTGTGTACTCGACGTTCACATGACACCAATAGAGGAAGAACAACACAACACATCATCAAAACATTGAATGAATACCAACTTCACATGATTACTTATAACAAGACATCATCCATGTCCTCAAGAACAATCGGAAATACTCACAAACATATTCATGTTCATGATCAGAGACGATAAATATATGATTGACAATTTGAACAGATAATCTTCCACCAAATAAACCAACTAGCATCACTACAAGATGTAATCAACACTACTAGTAACCCACATGTACCAATCTGAGGTTTGAGACAAATATTGGATACAAGAGATGAAGTAGGACTTGTAGATGAGATGTGCCAGTGAAGATGTTGATGGAGATGAGTCCTCCCACGATCAGAGGTTGGTGATAACGATGGCTTCGGTTTCTCCCTCCCGGAGGGAAGTTTCCCTGGCGAAATCGCTCCTCCGTAGAGCAAAAGTATTGCTGCCCAGGTTCCACCTCGAGATGGTGGCGCTTCATCCTGAAAGTCTTCTTTTGATTTTTTTTCTAGGGAAAATGGCATCATGTAGGGGAAGATGGGCCATGAAGCCTGTTGGGGGTCCCACAAGCTCACATGGCATGCCCCTAGGGGGCCTAAGCTTGTGGCTCCCAAGTGGGTCCCCTCTAGTAGATTTCCCATCCAGTATTTTTTATATATTCCAAAATATATCTCCGTAAGTTTTCAGGTCATTTCAATCTCTCGAGAATAGCCATCTCTATTGTAGCTCCTTTCAGGTACATGATTCCAGCTGCTGGGAATCTCCCTCTTCTAATAGAACTTGCACACTAAGAGAGAAAAGGCATTAGAATTGCATCATAAAGTGATATATAAGTTTAAAACATAATAAATAACAGTAGGAAAACATGATGCAAAGTGGTGGAATCAACTCCCCCAAAGGTTAGACTTCGCTTATCCTCAAGCGAATACCGAACTCGATAATCATGACCTCTGGTTTAGAGAGGGAGGTGTCGATAAACTAAAATATGGACATGGTAGCATCATGATCATTATTCTAGCAAAAATTATAAATCGTAAAACTTCTCATAAACAAGTAACAATTCATTCACAGTCTGAAGTGTAAGCAATAAACTTTCTTGAAAGTTAACAAACTATGTTCTCAATCATTAAAGAAATTGCAATTCATTATATTTCCAGTAAGAGTCTATATAAGAGCTTTTGGTTTAACAAACTGCACATACTCAACTATTGTATAGTATTCCATGATTGCTCACACTCAAAGCATATTTTTAGACAAACTATTTCAATCGAACACAGAGGAAGATGGGGGTGTAGTGTTTCACCTCCCAACTTATTTATGCCCGGGATAATATGAACAACAATAGTTCATGATCACATATATTTTAATAGATATATGTGCCTGGATATTTCCCTAGCACATGGTGCTTGACAGGTGGAGAGTAACTGAGATTGGAATAGGGGTAAATATTTTTGACTCTTGCATAAAAGTAAAGGTTGAAAAGTAAAAGATAGGCCCTTCGCGGAGGGGAGCAGAGGTTGTCACGCGCTTTTATTATGTGCAAAATCTTAGTGCAAAGGAATGCCACTTTATATTGCCCCTTATGATGCAATCTTTATTGAGAAGTCCGTCGCTTTTATTGTGTTATCATCATATGTTTGTAAAAGATTATTTTCCCTTACAATAAAAGATCATACATATTTTAGGTTATTGCTTTGTATTAGTGAAAACTTACTTGAAGGATCGTATTCAATCCATAGGTAGGTATGGTGAACTCTCATGACAAGAAAAGGGGTTTGACGGTGTTTGGATGCACATGTAGTACCTCTACGTTGTATGAACTTTTTGGCTAGCAAAGTTTATAAGCAAGTCTCGCATGTTAGAGGATTCCTAACAATATAACTTCTATGTATATATAAGCAAACATAACCCATTATGTTGTCTTCCTTGTCCAACATCAACTATTTTATCAAGTTTGAAAATAATTAATGGGGTTCACAATCATAGAAGATGTCCAAGATAGTATATCTATATGTGAAATTCCTCTTCCCTTATTATTCTTTCAAAATTGCCCCAATTACCAATGCTATGTTTGATACCTTCAAACAAATTTTACCATTTACTCTCCTTTTATGTGAAGTCTTAATCTCCATAGGATTGACATATGATTTGTCTTGCTAAGATTGATGCAAAGGAGTAAAGGGAAAGAATACTCAAACTCATACTACTCTCTATTATAACTCTCAAGCACGATTATATTGATAGCACTGACACAAAGCAAACACTCAAACTAATTCATACTAAAACATTTTCTAAATCACGAAGTGCTAAGGATCGAACTAAGAAACATAATGATAAAAGTGATAGTGATACAATACTGGTGCACCTTCCCCAAGCTTGGAACAAGCCAAGGGTGGTTCTCATACCCGAGTACTCAAGTTCCCTTCTTTGGAGTGGTGGTGATGGAGTTGTGGTCTTGGTCCTCTATGATCCTGCGAAGAACAAGGTTTTGGTCCTCTATGCAATAACTTCCAAAGTAAGAGCCTTATTATGAACGCACATCTCCTTGGTATCCCTTAATGCATTAATAACGGACATTGGAAGATTGCAATGTGGTGTTGGCATTATGTCTTTCTACACAGGGCACAAAGGGTTATTTTGAAGATTGGTAGCCCCAAGCAAGTTACAAAAGTTTGGCTCCTTAGGCCCTGCCTCCGTCGCATCCTCTTTCTTGCTTCGGGGCTCCACTGAAGTCTCCTCATGTTGGTATCCTCTTCTCCCGAGGACCACTCGTAGTAAGCCTAGTTGAAGGGACGTTTACCTAGAGCTGGTCGAACAATGTGATGCTTTGTGCCAAGCATGCGAGGGGCCATGGAGATATAGATACCGACAGAAAAAATGACTAAAACAAAAATAGAGGAGAAACTTGCGATACATAGGTCAAAACATCGAAACAGAAATATAATGAATTTTTACCATGCGAAACAAGTATCCGTGAGGAAGACAGAGTTCGAAAGGCACATGAGGGCCCCACAAGCTCAGGTGGCATGTCCTAGGGGGTGGGCGCGCCTCTTGAGCTTGTGGACCCTCGTGGGCTTTCCTGGCTGTTTCTTATTTTTCCTATTTTTTATATATTCCAAAACAGATAGAAAGTATTTAATGGAATTTTTGGAGTCGGTTTACTTACTATATCATGTACCTATCTTTTTTCAGGATTCTGGAGTACTCCGAAAGGTTTCTCAGATGTGCTCCTCCGATGTAGCTACTTGGATAACGTCTGAATCAATGTTAATGGGGTTACCTGCAATATAATGTTTAATTCTTTGCCCATTAACTACCTTCAGCTTGTTTCCTTCAGCATTATGATCTTGATGGCTCCGGAGCAGTGAACTTCCTCGACGATATATGGTCCTTCCCATTTAGAGAGAAGTTTTCCTACAATATATCTGAAATGAGATTTGTACAAAAGAACTTTATCACCAATATGAAATTCTCATTTCCAAACTCTTTTATCATGCCATCTTTTAAATGTCTCCTTAAATAATTTAGCCTTTTCATAAGCCTGAGTTCTCGGTTCATTGAGAGAACTAATGTCCACTAACCTCTTTCCACCAGCAAGATTAAAGTCATAATTAAGTTCTTTAATAGCCCAATAAGCTTTATGTTCAAACTCAAGAGGTAAATGGCAAGCCTTTCCATAAACCATTTTATATGTGGACATACACATAGGATTTTTATAAGCAGTTCTATATGCCTGCAAAGCATCATCAAGTTTCCGAGACCAATTCTTTCTAGATCTATTGACAGTCTTTTGAAGAATTAATTTTATTTCTCGATTTCTTAATTCTACTTGACCACTAGATTGAGGGTGATAAGGTGATTCTATTATATGGTTTACATCATATTTAGCTGATACTTTATGGAAAGCGCCATGAATGAAATGTGAACCACCATCAGTCATTAAATATTTAGGGACTCTAAACCACGGAAAGATAACCTCTTTAAGTATTTTAATAGAAGTCTTATAATGAACACTACTAGTTGGAATAGCTTCTACCCATTTAGTGACATAATCAACAACAACTATAATATGAGTGTACCCACACGTAGGAGGAAAAGGTCTCATATAATCAAAACCCCAAACATCAAATGGTTCAATAACAAGTGAGTAGTTCATAGGCATTTTTAACATACTAATATTCCCAATTCTTTGACATTCATTACAAGAAAGAATAAACTTACGTCCATCTTTGAAGAGAGTAGGCCAATAAAACTAAAATTGCAATACCTCATGTGCAGTTCTATCTTCAGCATGGTGTCCTCCATATTCATCAGAGTGGCACTTCCTCAAGATTTGTTCTTGCTCATACTCAGGTACACAATCTCTAATAACACCATCTAGTCCCTTATATAGAGTAGGGTCATCCCAAAAGTAATGTATTAAATCAAAGAAGAATTGTTTCCGTTGATAGGTGTAATTAGGTGGTATATTTACCAACAGCGAAAATAGCATAATCTGCATACCAAGGGTTATCACGTGAACAAGAGGCATTTATAATAGCTAATTGCTCATTAGGAAAACTATAATTAACAGGTATTCAGTCATCAATAATATTTTTCATCCTAGACGAATTATCTACGACAGGATTATAAGCCCACTTTCTATCAATAATATGCAAATTAAACTCTAGTAATAAAAGCACACACCTAAACAACATAGGCTTATCATCTTTCTTATCCATAAGATATTTAATAGTAGCATGATCAGTGTGAATAGTAACTTTAGAATCAACAATATAAGGCCTGGACTTATCACAAGCAAACACAACTTCTAGAAATTATTTCTTAGTAGTAGCATGATTTTTCTGAGCACTGCCTAGAGTCTTACTCATTTTTATCAACTCTTGACCAGGAACAACACCAACAACATAATCATTAGCATCATACATAAATTTAAAGGGTAAATTCCAATCAGGTGGTTGAACAGTAGGAGCAGTTATCAAAGCTTTCTTAAGTATTTCAAAGGCTCCTACACAATCATAATAAAAAAACAAATGGACTATCTTTTGGCAAGAGATAAGTAAGAGGCCTAGAAATTTTAGGGAAATCCTTAATAAACCTTCTATATAAACCAACATGACCGAGAAAGATTCGTATACCATTCATATCTTTAGGACACGACGTTTTCTCAATGGCATCTACTTTAGCTTTATCCACTTAAATGTCCCTTTCAGAAATTTTATGACTAAGGACTATGAGGGGTGGGCGCTCCCCCTGGCTTGTGGCCCCATGGCGACTCCTCTTGGGTACTTCTTTTCTCAAGTATTTTTATTTATTCCATGCCAATATTTGATTGTTTCATGCCAATATTATACAACTTTCACATATTTTTGGCAACATTTTATATGATTTATTGGACTAACCTATTGATCCAGTGCCAGTGCCAGTTCCTGTTTGTTGCATGTTTTTTGTTTCGCAGAATATCCATATCAAACGAAGTCCAAACGCGATAAAAATTTACGGAGATTTTTTTTGGAATATTTGTGAATTTTGAGAAGTGGAATCAACGCAAACGGAGGCCCACAGCCCCCACGATACATCAGGGCACGCCTAGGGGGCCCAAACGCGGCCTGGTGGGTTGTGCCCACCTCGTACGTCGGTTGCAGCTCTCCTTCGGACGCAAGGAAGCTAATTTTTGGATAAAAATCCCCTCAAAATTTCAGCCCGATCGGAGTTACGGTCTCTGGGAATATAAGAAACAGTTTTCGGCCAGAAAACAGGAACGTGAAACAGAAGAGAACAAAGAGGGAGATCCAATCTAGGAGGGGCTCCTGCCCCTCCACCTCCATGGAGGCCATGGACCAGAGGGGGAACTCTCCTCCCATCTAGGGGGAGGCCAAGTAAGAAGAAGAAGGAGGGGGCTCTCTGCCCCTCTCTCCCGATGGCGCCAGAACGTCGCCGGGCAAGGATCGTGGCGGCGATCTACATCAACAATCTTGCTACCGTCAACACCAACTTTCTCCCCCTCTATGCAGCGGTGTAACTCCCCTTTTCCCCGCTATAATCTCTACTTAAACATGGTGCTCAACTCCGTATATTATTTCCCAATGATATGTGTCTATCCTATGATGTTTGAGTAGATCCGTTTTGTCCTATGGGCTAATTGATGATTGTGGTTGGTATGAGTGTATATTTTATTATGGTGCTGTCCTACGGTGCCCTCCGTCTCGCGCAAATGTGGGGGATTCCCGCTGTAGGGTGTTGCAATGTGTTCATGATTTGCCTATGGTGGGTGGCGTGAGTGACAGAATACACAGACCTGAGTAGGTGGGTTGTTGCATATGGGAGTAAAGAGGACTTGATACTTAATGCTATGGTTGGGTTTTACCTTAATGATCTTTAGTAGTTGCGGATGCTTGCTAGAGTTCCAATCATAAGTGCATATGATCCAAGTAGAGAAAGTATGTTAGCTCATGCCTCTCCCTCGTGTAAAATTGCAAGAATGATTACCGGTCTAGTTATCAATTGCCTAGGGACAAATAACCTTCTTGTTTGACAAAAGCTTTCTACTAAACAACTACCTTTTATTATCTTTCTTTTTACTCGTAGTTTTATTTCCGGCAAAGTACTTCTAGTTTTATTCGTGCAAACTATCCTATCACCTACAAAGTAGTTTCATACTTGTTCTAGGTAAAGCAAACGTTAAAGTGTGCGTAAAGTTGTATCGGTGGTCGATAGAACTTGAGGGAATATGTGTTCTACCTTTAGCTCCTCGTTGGGTTCGACACTCTTACTTATCGAAAAGGCTACAAACGATCCCTACACTTGTGGGTTATCAAGACCTTTTTCTGGCGCCGTTGCCGGGGAGCAATAGTGTGGGGTGAATATTCTCGTGTGTGCTTGTTTGCTTTATCACTAAGTAATTTTTATTTTCTGTTATTAGTTGTTTTATATCTTTAGTTATGGATATGGAACACGAAACACCAAAAAAATTAGTGGTACTTGCTACTCATGGAGATGGGGAACCTCCTAAAACCCTTGATGCTAGTTATGTGCAAAGTATTAAATACTACTTTGATAATCCTAAGAAGACCCCATTCAACTTGATAATGGGAGTAATGTTGGATCAACGTGAATACTTTAGAGGTTATCACTTGACTCAAAAAGGGAAATTGTTATGGGATCAAATTCATATGTTGCATTGGTATGCTCGGGAGCTATGCTTGAGATGTGATATTACTTGTTGCTCTAGGATGAACGCTCCACACCTTCCCTTTTCATGCAAATTTAATGATAACGAAACCTTAGCTTCTTATGCTAAAGGTATTTATGATTACTATCATGTGGAACAAATAGAAAAATTTGTTGCTTTTAAAGGTGCTTATGAAGTTGCTTCTTTGATGGAAAAGTATGATGATGTTTCTTACGAATCTAAAACTCTTGCCATACTTAAATATTGCTATGAGAATTATGATTGCAATGCTGATATTATTGAATTTATTGAAAGAATGTCCGCTGCCTTGGAAGAGACTAATATTTTGCAGGGACCTATGGAAGAAGAAGTTGTTGAAATTGTGAGCTCATTAGATGAAAAGGATGTGGAGGAGAGCGAAGAACAAAAGGAGGAAGAGCGGATTAGCTACCCGTGCCCACCTTCTAATGAGAGTAACTCTTCAACTCATACATTGTTTAATTACCCTTTGTGATTACCGAAGGATGAATGCCATGATGAATGCTCTGATGATTGCTATGATCCCTTGGATTCGTTTGAAATATCCCTTTTTGATGAACTTGATGCTTGCTATGCTTGTGGACATGATGCCAATATGAATTATGCTTATGAAGATGAATTTGCTATAGTTCCTTATGTTAAGCATGAAATTGTTGCTATTGCACCCACACATGATAGTCCTATTATCTTTTTGAATTCTCCCAACTACACTATATCGGAGAAGTTTGCTCTTATTAAGGATTATATAGATGGGTTGCGTTTAGCTACTACACATGATGATTTTGATGAATATAATATGCATGTGCTTGCTACTCCTACTTGCAATTATTATGAGAGAGGAACTACATCTTCACCTCTCTATGTTTCCAATACTATAAAATTGCAAGAAACCGTTTATGCTATGCATTGGCCTTTACTTAATGTGCATGAATTGTTCTTGTATGGAATGCCGATGCATAGGAAGAGAGTTAGACTTCATGGTCACATGATATATATCACTTTGTGCTCACTACTAAATTACAAATCATTGTTAATTAAAATTGGCTTTGATATACCTTGGGATCCGGGTGGATCCATTACTTGAGCACTTTATGCCTAGCTTAATGGCTTTAAAGAAAGCGCTGCCAGGGAGACAACCCGGAAGTTTTAGAGAGTCATTTATTTCTGTTGTGTGCTTTTATAAAGTTAAAAAATATATATATAGGAGAACCTAAAACTTCACAAAAGGAAAGGTGAAAGTGAGAAGAGATGATGAGCATCGTTGAAGTGGGGGCTAGCCTTGAACTTCTGTTCATGCCCATGGAAACTTTGTGAATCTTGAATCACGGAAACTTTTCCAACAAAAATAATTATCCCCTTGTATAAATCCATTGTATTATAAAAATAATGTGCCAAGATTTGCCTTTAGGATGTTTGAATTGCTTGTTTGATGTGTGCTGTGCAAAAACAGAAACTTTTGCCGTAGTGTTTGAATTTTCATATTTTACTGGAGCGTGCAAAAATTCTAATTTTTTTACAAAGTACTGTTATGCAAATCATTTATCGCGTCCTAATTTTTCAGAATGGTTTGAGCTACAGAAGTATACGTGTCTACAAATCTTTACAGACTGTCCTGTTTTTCACAGATTGTTGTTATAGCTGCTTTGCGTGCTTATGTTTGAATTTTTGTTGAGCCCCATTGACTTGGGAGCCATAGAATTGTGATAGCATATAGTGGGTAATGTTAGATTATAATTATGCAATAATGTTATGGCAAGACATGATGGGATTTGGTGTTATGTGTACTAACGGATCTCACGAATTTTCTGTTAAGTTTTGTGTGATTGAAGTTTTCAAGTTTTGGGTGTTATCATGATGAGAAGGAATAAGGAGCAGCAAGATCCTAAGCTTGGGGATGCCCAAGGCACCCCAAGGTAATATTCTAGGAAGACTCAAGCGTCTAAGCTTGGGGATGCCCCGGGAAGGCATCCCCTCTTTTATTCCAAATCATCGGTATGTCACTTGGAGCTATATTTTTATTCATCACATGATATGTGTAAATCTTGGAGCGTCTTTTGTGCTTAGTTTTCACTTTTATTTTATGCACCATGCTGGTATGAGATAGTCTATGGTTGATTTATATAATGCTCATTGCACTTCACTTATATCTTTTGAGTATGGCTTTATAGAATGCTTCATGTGCTTCACTTATATCATTTGAAGTTTGGATTGCTAGTTTCTCTTCACATAGAAAACCGTTATTCGTAGAATGCTCTTTTGCTTCACTTATATTTATTAGAGCATGGTCTTTTGTAGAAATAATTAAACTCTCTTGCTTCACTTATATCTATTTAGAGAGTCAACGGGAATTGGTCATTTGCATGGTTAGTCATAAAATCCTACATAAAACTTATGGATCACTGAATATGATATGTTTGATTCCTTGCAATAGTTTTGCTATATAGAGATGATAATATGTGGGAGGTACTAGTGGATGATTGTGTTTAGTAAGATATTGGTGTTAAGGTTTGTGATTCCCGAAGCATGCACGTATAGTCTCCCGTTATGCTAGGAAGTTGGAGCACAATTTATCCTTGATTGTCTATCTTTGTGTGAAGGTCGGGGGCGCGCGGTGGTTAACTCCTACCAACCTCCCCCCTAGGAGCATGCGTAGTAATACTTTGCTTCGAGAGAGCTAATAAAACTTTTGCAATAAGTATGTGAGTTCTTTATGACTAATGTGAGTCCATGTATTATACGCACTCTTACCTTTCCGCAATTTGCTAGCCTCTACGGTACCATGCATTACCCTTTCTCACCTCGAGAGTCGGTGCAAACTTCGCCGGTGCATCCAAACCCCGTGATATGATACGCTCTATCACACATAAGCCTTATTATATCTTCCTCAAAACAGCCACTATACCTACCTATTATGGCATTTCCATACCCATTCCGAGATATATTGCCATGCAACTTCCACCACTTCCGTTTTAATGACTTGAGAATTCATTGTCATATTGCATTACATGATCGTAAGATAGCTTGCATGATGTTTCCATGGCTTGTCCGTTTTTTTGATATCTTTGCTACGCTAGACCATTGCATTCATATAGAGTCATACTTTGTTCTGCTATCGTTGTAATAATTGAGTTGTAAGTAAATAGAAGTGTGATGATCATCATTATTCATTATTAGAGCATGCCCCAGTGATGAAAGGATGATGGAAACTATGATTCCCCCACAAGTCGGGATGAGGCTCCGGACAAAGAAAGAAAAAAAAAAGAAAAAAAAGAAAGAAAAAAGAAAAAAAGAAAAAAAATGAAAAGAAAAAAAATGAAAGAAGAAGGAATAGGGGCATGCTAATTCCACACGTGTGCTTCAAAGTAGCACCATGTTTTTCATATAGAGAGTCTCCTATGTTGTCACTTTCATATACTAGTGGGAATTTTTCATTATAGAGTTAGATGCATACCCACTTAGTTTTCATATTGAGCTTTCATACACTTATAGCTCTTAGTGCATCCGTTGCATTGCAATCCCTACTCCTCGCATTGATATCTATTGATGGGCATCACCATAGCCCGTTGATACGCTGAGTTGATGCGAGATTTTCTTCTCCACTTTTACCCCTTTGAAACCTACCACCATATTCTATTCCACCCATAGTGCTATATCCATGGCTTGCGCTCATGTATTGCGTGAGAGTTGAAAATGCTGAAGCGCGTTAAAAAGTATGAACCAATTGCTTGGCTGACACGGGGGTATTACATGATTTATACTTTGTGTTAAGAAGACAGAGCATGACAAGGCTATATGATTTTTTATGGATAGCGTTCTTTAACCTTGATATTTTGAAAGACATGATTGTTTGTTGGGATGCCTGAGTATTAATGTCTTTATGTAAAAACTAGACTATTGCTTTGAATCAGTTGTGTCTTAATATTCATGCCATGATTAGATATATGATCAAGATTATGCTAGGTAGCATTCCACATCAAAAATTATCTTTTTTATCATGTACCTACTCGAGGACGAGCTGGAATTAAGCTTGGGGATGTTGACACGTCTCCGTCGTATCTATAATTTTTGATTGTTTCATGCCAATATTATACAACTTTCACATATTTTTGGCAACATTTTATATGATTTATTGGACTAACCTATTGATCCAGTGCCCAGTGCCAGTTCCTGCTTGTTGCATGTTTTTTGTTTCGCAAAATATCCATATCAAAATTTACAGAGATTTTTTTGGAATATTTGTGAATTTTGAGAAGTGGAATCAACGCAAACGGAGGCCCACAGCCCCCACGATACATCAGGGCACGCCCAGGGGGGCCAAACGCGGCCTGGTGGGTTGTGCCCACCTCGTACGTTGGTTGGAGCTCTCCTTCGGGCGCAAGGAAGCTAAATTTTGGATAAAAATCCCCTCAAAATTTCAGCCCGATCGGAGTTACGGATCTCCAGAAATATAAGAAACGGTTTTTGGCCAGAAAACAGGAACGTGAAACAGAAGAGAAGAGAGAGGGAGATCCAATCTAGGAGGGGCTCCTGCCCCTCCGCCGCCATGGAGGCCATGGACCAGAGGGGGAACTCTCCTTCCATCTAGGGGGAGGCCAAGGAAGAAGAAGATGGAGGGGGGCTCTCTCCCCCTCTCTCCCGGTGGCGCCGAAACGCCGCCGGGGCAAGGATCGTGACGGCGATCTACATCAACAATCTTGCTACCGTCAACACCAACTTTCTCCCCCTTTATGCAGCGCTGTAACTCCCCTTTTCCCCGCTGTAATCTCTACTTAAACATGGCTCTCAACTCCGTATATTATTTCCCAATGATATGTGGCTATCCTATGATGTTTGAGTAGATCCGTTTTGTCCTATGGGCTAATTGATGATCTTGGTTGGTATGAGTGTATATTTTATTATGGTGCTGTCCTACGGTGCCCTCCATCTCGCGCAAACGTGGGGGATTCCCGCTGTAGGGTGTTGCAATGTGTTCATGATTTGCCTATGGTGGGTGGCGTGAGTGACAAAATACACAGAACCGAGTAGGTGGGTTATTGCATATGGGAGTAAAGAGGACTTGATACTTAATGCTATGGTTGGGTTTTACCTTAATGATCTTTAGTAGTTGCGGATGCTTGCTAGAGTTCCAATCATAAGTGCATATGATCCAAGTAGAGAAAGTATGTTAGCTCATGCCTCTCCCTCATGTAAAATTGCAAGAATGATTACCGGTCTAGTTATCAATTGCCTAGGGACAAATAACCTTCTTGTTTGACAAAAGCTTTCTACTAAACAACTAACTTTTATTATCTTGCTTTTTACTCATAGTTTTATTTCCCGCAAAGTACTTCTAGTTTTATTCGTGCAAACTATCCTATCACCTACAAAGTAGTTTCATACTTGTTCTAGGTAAAGCAAATGTTAAAGTGTGCGTAAAGTTGTATCGGTGGTCGATAGAACTCGAGGGAATATTTGTTCTACCTTTAGCTCCTCGTTGGGTTCGATACTCTTACTTATCGAAAAAGGCTACAAACGATCCCCTACACTTGTGGGTTATCATTCAGCATACCAACGGCAAGAGATCAGCGAGGTGTTTGGGCGGGTCCACATGGTGTGCTCGGGACACGTGGGGCCCGGTTACGTCGATAATGCTATAGTGTATATTTAGCCTTCATGTTGCAATTTCCTTGGGTGGTTCGGCGTCAACCATATGTGGTTCAACATCAAATGCTTCTAGTTCTAGAATCTATAACCGTGGGACATAGGTAAGTACCCATATTCCTTAGAAATTGAAAGACATATGTTATAATATCTTAAGAGCATACCATTTCTTGTATTGTGAACATCTGATCATGTTCTCCCTCATCCTGCCTTGCATGCCCTATCTTCTTCGAATCCCGCTCATGCTACCATAGAAAGCTTCGCCTTCTTCTTATGTTTTTATACTTATCTTGTAGTTCGTCCAACCCAGGCTCAATGCTATGAATGGTACGTAGCACCCACTACCTGAAGCTGAACAAGACAATTAACAATTCATTCTTGTCCTGACACGCTCGATCAACTTGGGCTCGCCAAACATATCAAGATAGTCAGCCCGACTGCAATGCTCACCTGCCTGACTTGGAGGTAGAAGGGGCCCACACAGGACAATGGAGGCATCAACAACGAGGATGGGGAACGCAGCGCGACAGCAGACGAGGAAGTAGATGGGCGGGAGGCGGCGGTGATAGGCATGGCAAAGCGACGATGGTCGGGACGAGAACCCGTGTGAGGAGGAGACGCCAGGCGAGGGGATAAGGGATGAAGAAGGTCGATTGGGTTTAGGCTGGCGGCAGGCAGGAACCCTAATCTCTTTCAGGTCGCTAGTCCTGTGCCCGCTATGGTGCATGGGGTTGGGTCGCTCTAGGTTTTCTTTTAATTTTGGAGAAATGATAAAACCAAAATAAAAAAGAGGTTTGAAGAAAGTTCGGACAAGGAGAGGAGCGGAATATAGAGTAGAGATAATCATCAATTAAAGAATATAATACCGTAAAAAAAAGTTACAAGAATAGCATGAAAAAAAAGGGCCGGCGAAATTCAGGAATGTAATAAAGAAGTGGCAACGACACGGGCAAAGGCATCCTAAAAATAGGTGCAATACATTTTGTTCGTCGTAGTTACGCTTGCTAAATTATTTCTAAAAATAAGTTCAACTTTTTTAATTTCTAAAATAAAATTGTTTCAAGTGGCAGGGCAGATCAACCCTAGTCCCGTGTCCGCTTACGTATTGCAACTTGTGCGCCGGTGCGCGCAGAAAATCTGCACGAAATCGAAGGACGGTCCCACTGACCGCCAAAGCCCCCTGTCACGCGACGCACCTCTTCCTTCCTCCCCGTCACTACCGGCATTCGCTTCCTGTCAGGAAGAGGTGCGTGGCGTGACCCCAAAAGGCCAAAACCCCCAGCAAATGCAGTTGGCCTGTTCTTAAATCCCTTGCCCCTCTCGGTGATTCCGCTCCTTGCCACCGCAAATCCGGCCAAGGGAGCCTCGTCCGGTGCGATTGATCCACTCTGAGGCTCTCGACGTCTCATTTGATCCAGCGTCGTGCCATTCTGGAATCTGGATAGATTTCTGGTCCGGGCTGTGGGCAGGAAAAGTGAGCCTTTTCGTTCCTCTTTCGGTGATTTCACTCCCCAATCTTATTGATTCCCCGCCTCAAATCCTGCCAGCCTGCAGCTGAATCCCTGATCCGACAATGGATCTCGACATGGACGACTACATGGACCCCTACGAGGAGGCCGAGGCCGAGGCCGCCGCGGAGGCCGCCGGCGTGACCGGCCCAGGCGCCGCATCCGCGGACGAGGAGTCGGACGGCGAGGACGACTCGGAGGCCGAGAGTGACTACGAGGAGAAGTCCTACGGCCTTCTCAAGTCTGGCAACCACCGGGTGCGCAACCCGGACGGCACCTTCCGCTGCCCCTTCTGCCCCGGCAAGAAGAAGCAGGACTACAAGCTCAAGGACCTCCTCCAGCACGCCGACGGCATCGGCGTCTCCAGCAAGCACCGCCGCCACGGCCGGGAGCGTGCCTTCCACCGTGCCTTTGCCCGCTTTGTCCGCGCCGAGCCATCCTTTGCGCAGGAGCTCTCCACTATCGTTGGGATTCCGGGTGCCACTGTAACTGCCACTGCTAATGCAGATGCCACTGACAAAGGAAAGGACATTGCCAATGGTCACACCAGTGGATCCAGTCCGGTAGCAGTGGCTGAGGGACCACCACAGGACGGCGAAGAGAAGTTTGCTTGGCCATGGTGTGGAATTCTTGCAGCTGGTGCAGGGTTCAATGCTGAAAACTTTGCAGATAGAGTGGCCATGTTTAGCCCAGAAGACATCGTGCCTTTAGTTTTCGATGACACAGAAAAATCTGAATGCTTTGCAATTGTGCGGTTTAGTCCTGGCTGGGGTGGATTTAGCGACGCTCTTGCACTTGACAACCAATTCAGTGTAAATAAGCTTGGGAAGAAGGAATGGGAGGCAAGGAGCAGCAGTTGTGGAGGTGCTGTTAACGGAGAGGAGAACGAGAATAGTGAGGTTAAGGTTTATGGTTGGGTTGCCCGAGAGGTGGACTACACTGCTGGGGGTTTGGTGGGAAGATACTTGAGGAAGCATACCGACATTAAGACCATAGATGAGATTACCAAGAGTCAGAGGGAGCCAATGGGGAAGATTGTGGCATCACTGGCAATACAGCTCGAGACAAAGAACCAAGACTTGCAGGATCTGGAGACAAAGAAGAATGCAACAGAATTCTCCATTGCAAGGCTTGAGCAAGATAATAGGAGGTTGCATGAGGCATATAATGAAGGTACACTGTGCTGCTTCATTTTCTGTAGGTGTGTCTTTCTGTACGTGGTTTCTGGTCGTGTGCCTCTGCTTGATGGTGCAGAAGATCATTTACCCATGTGTCACATGGCTACTACTGTTACTGAAACTTGATGAACCGGGATTCGGTCGGTACCTTGTATTTCTGTCTTAAACTATTTGCTAAAAAATGTTCATTTCCAACTGAATGTTAAGAGACCTGAATGATCAACTCTTGTGGGTTTCTATCTATTTACGAATGCAGTATTTGGAGAAATAGTGCTCTTTGTTGATTAGACAAGTAGCAGGAGTGCAGAACCAGGACTTTTGTTGGCCTTTCATTATGCATGTAATTTCTTCATTTGTCTCTTGCCTGCTTTAACATTCTATACTATGAGGTAATGTTGGTTACATTTTTCAATGCATAGTTTTTTTTTGCCGTTGCAAAATAATTAAAGCAGTGTTGCTCTACCACACACCAATATGCAGCATCGTAATGAGTTTTGCATTTTCCCCTTCAGAAATGCGCAAGCTGCATCGCAAGGCTCGTGACAATGCTCTGAGGATTTTCCAGGACAATGAAAATTTGAAGCTTGAAATAGAGAATAGCAAGAGAGAAATGATTTTGCGTGCTAAGAAGCTGGAGAAATTGTCAGCTGAGAATGCCAACGACAGGAAAAAACTTGCAGAACTTTCTGATGAGAAGCAAAAGGTAAACAAAGAACTGTCTACGTGAGGTACTAAGCTATGTGAATATAGTGTCTCCTATCATGCCTATGATAAAAATTATGAATATTCAGGACATCGACTGTTTTTTATACTATTTTAGTGGCTAACTTCAAAATGATACATTACTATGAACTTTCAGGATATCAACTGCTGTTTATGTTTTTGAGTGGCTAACGTTAAAATAAAACTAAGATTGTTACCTGCTGTTTTGTACATTTTATGTTAAATTTGTACCAAGTTGTTTAAAGGGATATACAGCATGACAATACTTTCATTTTGACATGGTATTTGTTACTAGTTTGTCTAAATTATATGCTATTGTTTAGCCTTTAGTGTATGGGCAGCTTAAATAGTGGCTCACTTCTTTCTATAACATAAGTGTGACGCTGAATAATTTTCTAGTTTCGCATAAAGCTACAGTTGCTACTTTCAAGGTATTGAACACTTCCTAAATGTGGATCGTATGATATGATTGCACAAGTGCATACTGTAATTTAAGATATATTCCTGTCTTCAAAATATGCAGGCAAAAGACGATAAAAGTGAACTTGAGCTGGCAAGTATAGAGCAGCAGAGGAATGATTTAGATATTTTGAAGCTAGTCGAGGACCAGAAGGTTTGCTACCCTTCTTTACTTATGTTATTTCCTAGATGGAACTGTGGAGATGAGAACTAATCGTGGGAATAACAGAGGGAAAAGGAGGATGCCCTCACAAGAATGCTTGAGCTGGAAAAGGAGCTCCATGAGAAACGGGAACTTGAGCTCGAAGTGACGCGATTGAATGGCACACTCCAAGTGATGAAACATTTGGAGGGAGATGATGATGGGGATATTCATGACAAGATGGAGAAGCTTAGTGAAAAGCTGGAGCATGAAAGGAAACGCCTGGAAGAGCTGAGTGGAGAGCTGGTGAAGAAAGAGCGTGAAAGTAATGACGAGTTACAGGTGGCCCGGAAAGAACTGATAGCGGTACTGCTCCTCTCTCTCTGCGGTATTCAGAGATTTCCTTGCACCGAATCTATTTTGTCTTAGTTGATGAATATGCTTTCTTCCGTTAAATAGTTAGTGTCACCATGTGTAGGGTTTGGAGGACATACTCAGCGGGCGGACAGCTATTGGTATCAAAAGGATGGGCGAACTTGATGAGAGGCCTTTTCAGAATGCATGCAGGCGAAAATATGGAAATAATGATTACGAGACGAGGGCAGCAGAGCTGGTCTCGAGTTGGCAGGAGGAAGTAAAGAAGCCAGCCTGGCATCCTTATAAGTTTGTTCAGGCTGAAGATGGAACTAACAAGGTATCTACTGAGTTGATCTACATTCAACTCCTTTGTATTGTTAGAGGCTACTGTTTATTCATAACAATCCTTGGGTAATGCAGGAAGTTGTAAATGATGAGGACCCAAGACTGAAGCAATTGTGGATCGAATACGGTGATGACGTGTGCAACGCAGTGAAGACCGCTCTGAGCGAAGTAAACGAGTACAACCCGAGCGGAAGGTATGTGGTGTCAGAGCTGTGGAATTTCAGGAAAAACCGTAAGGCGACAATGAAAGAGGTGCTGAGGTTCATCTTCCAGCAGATGGAGGTGCCGGGCAAGCGCAGGAGGGGCTGATGAACCCTGGGCCGTTTCATTAGCTCTAGTAGGGTGTATGCCTGCTGGTGGTGCCATTGTAGGAGTCCTGACATGGGAGTTGTATTATCTGCATGACATTCGTTTCTTTAGATTAATGCTGTTTGTTCCAAAACTGACATGATCAGTAAACTCAATAATAAGCCTTTGGGATTTGGCTGCTAGTGTGTGTGTAGATTGTGCAGATGTATATATGTATCTTTATTCTTCCGCGCAACGTTGTGAGTTGTTGTACTGAACTTGTTGCGACATCTTCAGCGAAACTTGAGCATGTGTCAGTTTGATAGTTGGAGAGCCAAAACGTCTGCTTTTAGAGCTGTTTGGTGAAAGCTGAAGTTTTGCTGATCGGAAGATGTTTAGGTGTGAGTGAAAGAAAAGGTAGTACTGAAAACAAGTTAGAAGGGAACTTTGCTGGTTAAGGTAACTGATGCTGGGACTTCTGATGCATTGAAATTCCTCGCAAAAGTAGCAGAGCATTAGAATCACATTGCATGTTGTCCTATTTCTCTCGATGAATTTTATGAATGAATAAACATTTGGATGGAGACAATGCTGCAGATATTCATGCACTAGATGTCAAAATGCTGTGGATGTTTTGCAACTACCTTGCCGATTGCATTACTCCCTCCGTTCACAACTACAAGATGTTCTAGAGTTCTTTTTTCTTTTCAATCGGTTGTATTATATAGATAGTACATTTAGTGTGTTTGTTCACTCATTTCAGTACGTATGTAATTCATATTAAAATATACCCCCTCTATAAACTTTTATAAGATGTTTTGACCTCAAATGTCTTATAAAAGTTTACAGATGGAGTACAAACATCTCATATTTGTGAACGGGGGAGTATTTAATACTGTATCTTCGTGAAAAAGTTTCTGTTGTCTTACAGACAAAGAAGATAAAGCAGAGCCTGATTTTTTTTTTCAAAGTTTGGACCAAAACTCCCACTTCGGCCTGCTTGTCAACGAACAATATCACGGCCCAATCTATATTCTCCTCGGTGCATACGGTTCAGCTCTTGGCGCCCAGCTTCCGACACAGCGGCGCCCACCCGCACTGTTGCTGCTGCGGCTGGCCACCGCACCGCCATTGTCCGGCCACGGCGTGCACCTCGCTCCCGTCCGCCTTGGAGGATTCGTCCCCCTTCACCAGCGGCAACCGGTCGATCGCAGCCGCGACAAACGTGGCCACCATGACCACCACCGGACCGGCGGCCACGAGCCCTCCCTCCGCGACGGCGCCGCCCAGCACGCTGCCTCGCGGCCCGGCCAGGAACACCGCGACGCCCGCCGCTGACGCCGAGGGAGACGGGAAGAAGCACCCTGCCAGGCTCAGGATCTCCGTCGTGCCCCGGAGCACCAGCGCCGGCTCCCTGAGCACGACGTCCGCGACGTGCCCGGCCGCGCCCAGCACCAGCGCGCCGCAGCGCCCGCGCCGCGCGAACGCCGCGACGCACGACAGGACGTCGCGCCCGGCGGGCACCTCCAGGACGTGGGCGCGCATCGCGCTGGGGCACTCGTGCGCGATCACCACCGGCGCCTTGGGCCCGCGGTTCTTGGAGGAGGAGATCGGCGCCGCCGGCCTCGGCCTGCACGGCTGCCGGAGCTTGTCCGGAGCGGCCGTCGTGGCGGCGGCTGCGGTGGCCATGCCCATGGTAAAAAGTTTTTTTGTGCTTGTGCACGTCCTTTGTGGAGGTTAATTACAGGGGGTAGATGGCCTTTTAAGGGCGGGGTCGGTGTTGTTCGAAGTACGAGTATAAGCTGTTAAGCAGGGAAATATGCGTGATGAGTAGTTTAGTGGTAAAGTGTTCGAACATCCTAACAAGCTCCCAACTGTACTGTGTGTGTGTTTTGTAAAACATTTTCCACAGCGCAGAGTAGGTGTGGCGCGTCTGTCTGTTGTGCGAGGTGGTTCATGTTTTACTTCATGTTTGGTGCTATTGCTTTGTGGGATGAATAATCTGCTACCCCTATAAAAGAAAGAGAGGTGACAGATCCAAACAATCTGGGACGTCCATTGACAATATCTAAAGACCACAAATCTTTGGGTGTTTAACACAGCAAGCCACGCAATTAAAATCGATAATCCACTATCGCTAACCACACCCGCCGTTTCGAAACAAAAAACAAATGCACGCCCCACGACCGGACGCCCGCTCCTCCAATCCCAACTGACGCCCATCCTCCGCGCCGCCCGCCGATGCCCCGCGGTCTCCCGTGCCGCTCCGCCGCTTCCCGCGCCGCCCGTCGATACCCGGCGGCCTCCCGCGCCGTCCGCCGCCCGCCGATGCCATCCGCCGCTCACCCGAGCCCATCCGCCGCTGGCCACCAGGGGAGAGGAGCTTCCGCTTGAGCGCCTGCGTCCTCGAGCCGGAGGCCGCCAGATCTCCTCGCCCCACCGCCGTCCCGCGAGCCACCGGCGAGCACGCCGGCGAGCGCCGTCGCCCTTCCGGACCGCCTCCTGCTACCTTCCCTTCCTCTTTCCTCCTGCATCTCTCACCTTTCCTCTCAAATCCTTGCTGCGTCATTGATGAAGGATGCCGCAACCGCCACTTCTTCGATGCCCACGAGCGTCTTCAGCCGACCCTGTAAAGTTCATCACCGGCATGTGCAGCTCCGCCGTCGGCCACAAGAGCTCAACCCGCCACTGCCATGCACCTCTTTGTTTTCGAATCCATTATTTACCACCACCCTGCCTGCACCGTTCTGCCCGCTCCGCTGCATTGACCCCAAGCCACCCGCTCGTGAGCTACCTCCTTCGACCGGCCCAGCCCCGCAGCGAGCCGGCCTCCCAGCCAGGCCCTCTAATGAGCCACTTCCAACCAACTTGTATTAGATTTGATTGTCTATCTTCTCATTTTCCTTGTTACACTGTTAAATTTGGATCCACCTATATTTTATATTACAATTTAAATAAACATCTATGTAATTCTGGGTTCATATACTATCTGTTTTGTTCTCTCCATGTTTTTATATGCTTCAGCTTAATTCATATACTAACTACGTGTTACAACTACATGACACTCTCACCTTTACCTATCGATGCTTGTATTATACTCTGACTGATGAATAGTTCTTACGCCCGTTCCCAAAATTTAGTGCTTTCATTTCAGCGCTCCATTTGCACTTGTATTTAGGGATGACGAAGACTGCAGATAAGATGGAGAAAGCATGTGAAAGTTCTGCTATGTTAAGCCTAATATGGAAGAGTTCAAAATGACTTGTCAATTTTCATGCATGTTGATGGAACACTAAACAAGTTATGCCAATTTACTATACTTAAATTTGTCCAAATTGCGACTATGCAGTTTTCAGAATGTGTTGAATAGCTCATGACAGATGCATGTGCGGTGTTGAATCGATGCGTGTGTGGTGTTTGATACTCCCTCCGTCCTAAAATAAGCGACTCAACTTTGTACTAAAGTTTGTATAAAGTTGAGTCACTTATTTTGGGACGGAGGGAGTACTTGATTCCAGGCCTGATTCAGAAGTGGAGTTGTTTCATGCATTGCTGCTGGCGTGTTGTTTGCTCGGTGCACTTTCAAAGAAATATTTATTTGGTCTCTCACTGGACACAGTCAAGTGGCAATTACAATGACACATCAAATGATGTTCTACTTGATGCACTCTGCAAAGAAAAGAAGGTTGATACACTTCGCAACAAAAAAAGGACACTGGTCTGATGTCGTGGAGAATGTGATGTTGTGTTGATGTTTTGAGCTGCTGTGCATTTTTTTAGCTGTCATGTAGAAACTATAACCTATTGTGCAAAATATCTCTTCAGAAAATGTGTTATTGTGCAGAATGTTCCTTTATATAATGTTTTATTGTGCAAATTTTTTTTTCAGAGAATGTGTTATTGTGCAGAAACTACATCGAAGTCGTCGGCCGAGAAGATCCACTGAACTCAACTACATCGGATTGGGTCAACGTATGTCGTACGTTTTTCTGATCTGCGTGCTATCTCAATGTATTTCTGTTCAAAAAGACATTTTGATACTTTAGAGGCATGCCGTATATCTCTGACAAGATTCAGGTATTATGGATATTGTACATATTTAGGTCCTTTGAACAGTATTGTGTGTCGAAGGTCGCGTTCATCACTGACAAGATTCCACCCAGCCTCGGTGGTACGTGTGCTTCGATCTATTTTCATGTTATTTTCTTGGGCACTTGACAAACACTTCACAAGTTAACCTCCTGTTAACATGCACAACTCTGTGTAAGATGCTTTCACCTATCTCTAATGTACTTGCAGTCTGACATCCATTGCCAATTTGTATTGTTTTTAAGCACAGGCAAAAATTATATGTATCAATCATATATTTTTCTGAAGCTGCCAAATTTGACTTGTACTGAATTTTTTATAAATATAAATTCAAAATTATGTGAGATATATCCCTTCCATTTGTCCCTGACATATAGAGGTTAATGCTCAATAATTTTATCTGTAGTGCTTGTGGTTCTAAGCTACCATGTGTTTCAAGGCTACTTTGTTCTTTCTAATAGCTAACCGGATGTTTCTCTTTGCAGGCGACTTATAGTCGATATATGATTATTTTAATGGATAGCTGGAGTATCTTGCCAAAACAAAGGGGATGTTTTTATTTTAATAGATTTTAAGCCAAAAAATTGGATTCGTTCCTGTCAATAGGTATGTCCAGATGCATTTCCAAGTATTCACTACATGTTGCTATCAGTTGATCAAGTTCTAATGCATTGCTTCCTAACTGAATATATATTTGTTTACTATACTTTTCTTTCTTATAAATTACTGTTCTCAAGTAAAGACATGATTGTAAAGACCATTCCTGTTGTAATCTCAAATGGAACAAACATATGTCTACTTTCTGTTGGTGTACATAGAAATTTGTCTTCTCTTTTATTGGCATACTCTAGAACAGGCTACACCAAATTGTTTTGAATTTTGCTTTTATACATCAACTACATGCTTGTCATATCAATATAATTAGCAACATCACTTATATTTTTAAGAGTCTATTCATTTCCACAGCTTATTTTTAATTTTCAGCTTAGAGTTAAGAAAACATGTTCAGGTTAGTCAGTTCAAAAAGATTATGTTTTGCTGTTCATGACTCTATTTACTTGATGGTTCTCGGCAATTGATATTACGACCTATCAAATTGACGGTGAATTAGATTATCAGATTGACATCTTCAGCCATGGTACCAACATTATTTCTGATCGTTCTTTTGTTTACGGTTTGAACTATTATTGCTTAGTTTTATTGCAGAGTGGCCATTATTCAGCGCAACATGTGGTTGCCTTCATGGATGGGGAAGAATGCAGCTCTGTTGGTACCACGCCCAACACACCAGGCAGAAGTCGTCGTCGCCTTCATGGCTGCAAGAGTTGATTTAGTGTGCGGAAGGTGAAACTGCCGTCAATGCCGACGACATGGAGGGTGAGCGGTTGGCCAAGTGGAGGAGGATGGTCTTCGAAGTTGCCAGGCAGGACCGTATTATTTGCTTCTAGCTGCACAAGACTCACCTCACCGCATGGTTAGAGTAATACTACATACTTACATTTTGTGATTTTGTTTCTCCTTGCTGAAGTGATGGATTTTCCTGTGATGCCACTAATGATTGCCTCACAACGGTAACACAACGCGGTATATAGTATTGTCCCAGTTTTTCCTTCAATGGGTAAAATTCAGTCAATGGTAACACAACTTCAAACTCCGGTCAATTTTAGTTCAGATAAAATTCAGTTTGATAGTGCAAGTTTCAAATGAAATTACATATTTTCATCTGTATGTTGTCATCTTTATAACCAAGGATCTTTGACCCATGGCACCTTCATAAAAGTCAAAGGTCGTGATAGCAATGTTTGAATTCCTTAGATGCACAATCTTGTATCTTAGAACTTTGATGAACTATGTCACTTGATCGGCTTATTTGGAAACCACTTATTCCCATTTCCACTTATTTATTTTTATAATTTTAGTTGAGACGTGCGTTGCACGTGCACGCTTACTAGTTACTATCAAGAATCAATGGTTCTGCCAGGCACCAAAATTTTCAGGTCAGGCCCCACGCCACATGGCCGAAAGACATCCATTGTCGAAATGTTTTATTTTTGTCGGGAAGTCGTAAATTGGGATATGGAAGAGCCTATCAAAGGAACTGAGATTGATTCGTCCACTTAACAACAACAGGAACCTAACAGATCTGTTCAAAAATTGTTGTGTTCCGTAAGAATAGAGGTCTAGGAGTCCCCCCCCCCCCCCCCCCCCCCCCCCGCCGCCCCCCTCCTTCCATCGATGTTCCACGGGCCGGCCCGTTTACCTCTCTTTTCTTTTTCCGTTAAATCTCCAAAAAGTGCGAGCGACGGATTCGAACTAGGGACCTCTTCTTTCAAAGAGAAACCCAGTAACTACTAGGCCTCCTTACCGCTTGTGACTGCTTGCTTTGTTTTCCTTCTTATTCTTTTCTTTTGTTCGCGGAAAACCGTTTTTTTCTGTAACCTTTTTATTTGTTATTTATTTATTTTTTCCTTTACTTTTTATTTTCTTTACATTTACTATTTTTATTTTCCAAATGCACGGCCATTTTTCCAAAAACGACGCAATTTTCTCAAAATTGATGAACTTTTTTAAGTTTTGTGGGTTTTCATCCAATTTGATGATTTGTTTCAAAAAATCGATGATTCTTTTTTTAGTTTTCGTGATTTTTTTGGAAATTAATATTTTTTTAAAAAATTATGCAATTTGCGCCAATTTTTGTGATACTCTTTTTTAAAAAACATTGATGATTTTTTTTTCTAAAATCGAAAAACTTTTTATCAAATGGATGAACTATTTTATAAAATCTGTAATCCTTTTTTATTTCACAATGTTTTCATAATTATAGGAAAACCAATTGTTTTTTTTCTGCCCTATCAACAACATAAAAATAAAAAATAAAAACTAGGCGTGTAGTGAGCGGCTGATCGAGCCAAGGCACCGAGGCAGGGGAGCAAACTGCTGGGCTGCGGCGGCTCAGGTTTCTGGCGCTGAAGGCGCACTATATGACCACCCGATCGTGGGTTCAACATTGCATACTACGATGGCCATATTTTTCTTGATCGCTTTATCAACATACTCGCTGTGTCTCATAATAAGAGCGTTTTTTTATACTACACTAGTGTCAAAAACACTCTTATATTATGGGATGGAGGGAGTATCTTTTTTTGGGTAGGTTTTTATATTAAAATACTTTCTTTTTTTTTAGAAAAAAATCCGATTGCGAGCTAATGCATAGGTCCGCAACCCATGCTTATTGTGTTGGCGATTTATTCACATTCGTTTTTTTAGCCAAATTTCCTCATTTCATCCCATTTTCTATTCAAACACATTGATTTTTTTTCTTAAAGTACTTAGCAATTTCTATAAATTTTGAATTTTCAAAAATGTTCACAAAATTTTAGAAACGTTCACGAATTTAAATAATGTTCATAAATTATATATGATTCAAGAATAAGAAAATTATATCCACGCATCCTAAAAAATGTTACCTATTCTTTAATATTGTCAAAATCATTTGAAAATGTTGGTGGACTAAAACGTTCGTGAATTTTAAAATCGATTAAGATATCCAAAAATATTCATGGATTTGAAAATGATCACAAATTAAAAAAATTAAAAATTTAAACTATGTTCCTGAATTTCAAAAACTATTCATAAATTTGAAAAATATTCATGAATAAATAAATTAGGAAAAGAAGAATGGAAATGAAGAAAAATAAAGAAAATTGATAGAGAAAACAGAAAAGAAAGAAAACCAGTAGAGAAAAAAGAAAAGAAGGACATGAGCAGACGATGTTCCGCGTCCGATCGAGTATAATATGAATTGCCAAAACAATGCTTCGAAGAAACTATATAAAGCTAATTTCACAACTGAAAAACGGCGTGGTAAAACACTCATTATCCTCTAGTCAAGATTAAAGTTACAACGCACGTTTTTTAAACACAGTACAGATGCAATCGCTTATATATACGTGCATACACCCATCCCCTATAAACGCACACACGCATACCCGAACCCTGTGAGCACCTTCGAGAGACTGAGATAGTATATCATCTTGAGATTTACGAAGTCATCGTAGGCGCCTCATCATCGACGAGAATGTGTTCTCTCACTGAATGCGCATCATCGAAAATCATAAAATAAATTCAGAAATAATGCGAGCACCATAACTTGAACCCTGATGGGCTGGGGATACCACTGCCCCTCTAACCATCCAACCAGAGGTTGGTTCGCAGTTACAACGAACATTAGTTTTTCTAAAAAAAATAGTTGGTTCCCTTTTTTGCTGCCGAGTTACTGGCTCGTTTTACATTATCTTTTGCCAGCACGTGTGGTTTCCGGAGTCGGCACTTCAGGCATCAGGATTCAACAGCTTTGTGACGTGCCGTTGTTCATCACGGAGACAATGAGACGGGTATATCTCCCGGCGACTAGGGATGTAGGCGGGCATCCCACATAAGCCTGCATAAACATGATACTCCCTCCATTCCTTTATATAAGGTGTATTTGTTTTTTGATAAAATTTCAGAATGTAAGGTGCATTTCTTCTAATTCCTCATAATTCCCTTGTTAGCCCTACTAAAAAAGGAAAGTATCTCTTTTCTGATTGTCTGTATCTCTCCTTATAGCAAGAGAAGGAAACTATCTCTTTGTCGATTGCATGTATCTCATACTTTTCTGAACTAATTGATTCACTTTCCACTAACCCACAAATTTGCCAAGGGTAATTTAGTCTTAACATGTCTATAATTATGTGCCTTAGTCACCGTGCCGGAAATAATACACCTTACATAAAGGAACGGAGGGAGTATTAGTTTAAACTAAGCTAATTTGACCGGAAAAATTATAATTAACCTAAGATATTTTGACTTGGAAGCGCGGTGGATCGGCATCCACCGTGGGGCTAGCGCTCGGTATAACCCCGTGGTAAGACCCGCCCAGGAGGGGCCGGGTCATACCTGGCGGCTCATAGCCCAAGACCCATAAGGTGGGCCGGAAGATGAAGGCCAGGCCGCGTGGCGGCTTACCAGATGGGCTAAGGCGGAGGCCCGGAGACAGAAGATGGTATGAAGACCCGGGCGGTTAAGCCGCCCGGAGACGGCTTGCCCAAGACGGCAGGGCGGCTTAGAGACAGGATTCATTACGATGTATGAGTCGGTTTAGGACTCGTGTAACCCAGGGCCTTGTCCTCTTATATAAAGGCGAGACCCTGGGGCGGCTTAGACAAGAAACCAACAAGTCGAGAACTAGGTCAAGCGAAACCGCTCCTTTGTAATCGATACTCCAATCAATACAACACAAGCAGGACGTAGGCTTTTACCTCTTATTGAGGGGCCGAACCTGGGTAAACTCGTGTCCTTCGTCTCGATCAACCCCTTTGAGTCCACCCCATTGGTGATGGCCTCGAACCTAAGTCTTCGGACATCTGCCGTGACAAACCCACGACAGTTGGCGCCCACCGTGGGGCTAGCGCTCGGTGGTGTTGAGTTTTCAAAGGGCTCTCTCCCAGAGATCGAGGGGTACGCTGTAGGCAGGATGACCAAGAGTCGTCGCGGCCGGCTCTACATCGACGACGCCGGCTGGGGGCCCGAGGCTGACTCCATTGAGTACGGTTTCCGGGTCCCCTTCGGTGGAATCCACATCTTCATCGGCAAGATCGGCGGATTGGAACCCGGGCCGGACATCTGCACCGACATCGTCGAGCCGGCCCGGCGCGAGCAACCCGCCCGACGCATGCAACCCGCCCGTGCTAACTCGGGCAGGAAGCATGTATTCGTCGGCTTCACCCAGGGCATGGAGCTGGAGGGCTCTGTGTCTCGGGACGAAACTCTCATCTGCTCAGATGATGGATCATCCAGCGGAGAGACGGAGTCAATCTATCAGCTTCACAATGGTGGGCTCGGGGGCTACATCGAGCATTACCCCGAGTCAGAATATCATGAGCCGGAGGAATACGAGCCGCTGAACCGCGCTGCCATCTTCATGGCGGGTTCAGCAGCGGCTCCTGGCAGCTCAGCCGCCGGTGCGACTGGGTCTGGGGCTGGCAGGCCACCGGCTCAGGTTCTTCTGGATCTGATGAGTGAGCTTACAACCCTGATGGCAACTGAGGTCACGGCTGAAAACCAAGCGGCCCGTAACACGGAGATCGCAAGGTTGAAGAACCAGATGACCGAGGTCCAACAGTAAATCAATGCGCTGAAGGCTCAGATGGATGCTGAGGCAGAATGCCTTAGGGCAGATGCTTTCCGTCTTGAGTTAGAGCAGCAGTCAGCAGCGGCGGTTCAGCGGATAAGGCATCAATCCCGCTTGCCGGATCAGTATGAAGCCAGGAATCTTTTCAACACGCAAAGGACGGGACGGAACGTGCCTTTGACCGTAACCCGGACGGCGGAAGTTCCTGGAAGCCGGGCGGCGGTTCAGCATCAGCAGCCTAACCCGCCCCGACGGAACCAGACCCCACCAGCCTCTTTCCCAACGCCGGCGGGCCATTATTCCAACCCGGCGGAGAACATGGTGGTGGCGGCAACCCGGCTTGCTGCAATCCCCATCCCCGACGAGGCGCCTTTCGCAGAAGAGGTGCGGAACGCTGTTGGATACCTACAGACGGCGGTGGCCCAGCAGGAGAAGTATACTTACAGCCGGAGTCGTGTGCACTCGACCCCCATCCCCAGTCGCAGCTACAGTCGGCGTTATGAGTCGCCGGCGGTTTCTAGCAGTGAACGGCATCGGAACCCGCCGCGAGCCGATCGGGCGGCTCTGGATGTTCAGGCACTGGTGGATCGAGTGAGAGGCGGCGGCTCTGGCGGCAGCGGCGGCTCATCAGGAACCCTCAGTAGCACCTTCCGTCTCAGTTGGAGCGGGGTTAACTTCCAGGGCTGTGGGAGTGCCGTGTTTAACGCCGGCTTTGCGGAATGAGCGTCTGCCGAAGGATTTCAAGGGCCCTCGCAAGGTGCCCAACTACACAGCTGACTTACCTCCAGAGGCTTGGATTGAGAGCTATGAGCTGGCCATGGAGATGTTAGATGTTAGTGATGCAGTATGTGCCAAATACTTCATCATGATGCTGGAAGGGCTGGCTCGCACGTGGTTGAAGGGGCTGCCACCCAACACCATTACTTCCTGGGCCGAG
Organism: Elymus sibiricus; assembly: GCA_039707655.1. Taxonomy (NCBI): domain Eukaryota; kingdom Viridiplantae; phylum Streptophyta; class Magnoliopsida; order Poales; family Poaceae; genus Elymus; species Elymus sibiricus. Next base: position 161,922,360 of record CM077667.1, read on the forward strand.
TTGAAGGCGAAATTTATCAAGAATTTCAAAGGAACGTGCAAGCAGCCCATGACGATCGTGGATTTGGATCATTGTGTGCAACAGGCGGACGAGTCGGCTCATCACTAAGTCCGGCGGGTCTCAACCAGCATCCACTCTTCAGAACAGATTACGGCGGCTCAAGCGGTTTTGATTCTGGAGAAGAATTGCCACTTTACACCTTTGAAGCAGAAGCTTGGCCGACTCAAGCGCTCGTGTCAAGACATGGGGGAGCTCATGGCGGCTCTCACCAAATATGCAGATTCTGATAATACGAAGGACCCGGGCTCTGATGATGAAAAATCAGGTCAGGGGAAGAAGAGTAACAATGGAAAGGGTCTGCAGCAAAACGCGGCCGGAAATAGCAATTCCGGCAAGCGGAAGAACCCGGATGGCGGGTCAGAGCTGGTGGCGAACACCAGCGCTTGAAACAATCGTGCTAAGGGCAACGGGAACTTCAGGCAACCATTTAACAAGGACAAGGCTCCTTTCAACTTGGAAGCGATGCTCAACAAACCTTGTCCGGAGCACAGCCGGCCAGATAAGCCGGCAAATCACACCTGGAGGGACTGCAGTATCATGCGACAGTTCCGGGACTACAGCCTTCAACAACATCATAATAATGGTAATGGTCCGTCAGGCGGCTCAGGGCCAGGCGGGTCAGGAGCCGGCTTTGGTCCCGGTGGCTCAGGGTCCGGTTACCAGGGTCAAGGCAATCAAGGAGGTCATCATCAACAATCTGGTGGTGGAGGCCAGCAGCAGCATAACCAGTCGGGATTCCAGAGTAACCCGAAGCAGCTCAGTGGGGGTCAATACCATGTTTTTACAACCAGCCTTGACAAGCGAGACCAGAAGGTGCGCAAGCGGGCGGTTAATACGGTCATGCTGGCTCTCCCGCAGTATTTGAAGTGGTCTGAGTATGACATCACTTGGAGCAGGGCGGATCACCCGCCGTGGGTTGATAACCCGGGGCAGCTAGCTTTAGTGGTTGCCCCCCAAGTGGGTGGATACATATTCACTAAGGTGCTTATGGATGGTGGCAGCAGCATTAACATCCTGTATTATGACACTTTCCGTCGGATGGGTTTGCTTGACAAGGATCTTAAGCCCTCTTCGACTGTTTTTCACGGTGTGGTACCTGGAAAATCAGCTTACCCAGTGGGGAAGATATCTTTGGAAGTTGCTTTTGGTGATGAATTCAACTACAGGGTAGAATCTTTGTGGTTTGAGGTGGTCAAGATCAAGAGCCCATATCATGCTCTGTTTGGACGGCCGGCTTACGCCAAATTCATGGCTAGGCCTTGCTATGTTTACCTACAGCTCAAGATGCCCGGGTTGAACGGGACGATCACTGTGCATGGTGATCGGAAGACGGCTCTTGAGTGTGAGGAAGGGGACGCAACTTATGCGGAGTCAAGTTGTGCTGAGGCAGAGCTCAAGTTCTATAAGGAGAATGTTGACCCGGAAGACATGACTCCACTCAAGAAGCCTAACACGGAATCTGAGCCGCCCCTCAAGTTTGCGGCGGATGATACCAAGCTGGTGGATTTCACTGAGGGCGACTCATCACAGCAGTTCACTATCGGGGCTAACATGGACCCCGCATAGGAAAGCGCGCTCATCGAATTCATCCGTGAGAATCGGGACATCTTTGCATGGAAGCCATCTGACATGCTGGGTGTACCGAGAGAGTTCGCTGAGCACCACCTTAATGTGGATCCTAAGTTCAAGCCGATCAAGCTGTTCCTTCGTTGTTTCAATGAAGAGCAACGCAAGGCTATTGGAGAAGAGGTGGCCCGGCTCTTAGCAGCAGGGTTCATTGTGGAGGTTTTTCACCCTGAGTGGTTAGCTAACCCGGTGCTAGTGCTTAAGAAGAACGGCACGTGGCGCATGTGTGTGGATTACACGGATCTTAACAAGGCCTGTCCAGTTGACCCGTTTGCTCTCCCCCGTATCGACCAGATTATTGATGCAACGGCAGGTTGTGAGAGTTTATGCTTCTTGGATGCTTATTCAGGTTATCACCAGATCAAGATGGCAGTCAAAGACCAAGAGAAGACGGCTTTTATCATGCCTTTTGGTGCTTTCTGCTATGTGTCTATGCCTTTCGGGCTCAAGAGTGCCCAGGCGACTTACCAGCGTTGTGTACAGAATTGTCTTCACAATCAAATTGGACGCAATGTTCATGCTTATGTGGATGATATTGTGGTCAAGTCAAGGAAGAGGGAAACTCTGCTGGACGACCTGAAGGAAACTTTCGACAACTTGCGGGTCTACAAGATGATGCTTAACCCGGCCAAGTGTGTCTTCGGAGTTCCTGCAGGCAAGCTCTTGGGATTTTTGGTCTCTGAACGTGGTATTGAAGCTAACCCGGACAAGATAAAGGCTATCACTTCCCTGTCTGAGCCGGCGTGCATCAATGACGTTCAGCGCCTGGCGGGTCGGATCGCTGCTTTAATCCGGTTCATAAGTCGCCTGGGTGAGAAGGCTATCCCTTTGTATCAAATGATGAAGAAAACGGACAACTTTGTCTGGAGCAAGGCGGCGGGTGAGGCGTTCGAGGCGCTCAAGAAGCAACTGACTGAGCCGCCAATCTTGGCCGCTCCGGCTGAGAAGGAACCTTTGCTCCTCTACGTGGCGGCTAACAACAGAGCAGTCAGTGCTGCGGTCGTTGTGGAGCGTAAGGAAGCAGGAAAGGAGTATCCAGTTCAGAGGCCGGTTTACTATGTCAGCGAAGTATTGATTGAGTCCAAGCAAAGGTACCCGCATTGGCAGAAGCTGATCTATGGAGTGTTCATGGCGAATCGTAAGCTGAAGCTTTACTTTCTAGGACACCAGATCACGGTGGTTAGCTCTGCTCCGTTGGGAGACATAATTCAAAACAGGGAAGCCACTGGCAGGATTGCTAAGTGGGCATTGGAGCTTGGGCCTCTTAATCTGATGTATGTGCCTCGCACAACTGTTAAGTCTCAAGCCTTGGTGGACTTTATAAACGACTGGACTTTATAAACGACTGGACAGAGTGTCAGTCGCCTGAGGAGAAGCCAGATAACACATATTGGACGATTCACTTTGACGGATCCAGGCAGCTGGAAGGTTCGGGGGCTGGAGTGGTCTTAACTTCCCCTAAAGGTGACAAGTTCTGTTATGTGCTAAGGTTGATGTTTCCTTGTACTAACAATGCAGCTGAGTATGAGGCTTTGCTTCATGGCCTCCGTGTGGCTAAGGAGATGAATCTAAGCCGGGTTAGATGTCTTGGCGACTCAGACCTCGTGGCTCAGCAAGTTTCAGGCACGTGGGACTCCAAAGACCCACGGATGGCGGCTTATCGTCAGGCGGTGGACATCATTGCTGGTCACTTCAAGGGTTACCAAGTGGATCACATTGACCGTCGCAAGAATGAGGCGGCTGACGCGTTATCACGGCTGGGGTCTCAGTGTAAACCGGTGCCGCCTAATGTTTTCTTGGATGTGTTATATCACCCGTCAGTTAGGCTACCTTCGGAGGAGGATCTGGCAATACCTGACCCGGAGGGGTAGCTGGTGGCGGCTCTTCACGCCATCCCAGATTGGACGGTACCCTACTTGGCGTAATTGACTCGTGGCGAGTTACCTGAGGACGAAACTTTGGCAAGGCAAATCGTCAGGCGATCCAAGTCCATGACTATCATCAATGGCGAGTTGCATAAGTGCAGCGTCACCGGCGTTTTTCAACGTTGTGTTTCACCGGAAGAAGGCAAGGAAATCTTAAGTGAGATTCATGCTGGTGATTGTGGTCATCACGCCGGCTCAAAATCTCTGGTGGCCAAGGCTTTTCGACATGGTTTCTTCTGGCTGATGGCTCATAAGGATGCAGAAGACTTGGTACTCAAGTGTGACGGGTGTCAAAAGTTCGGGCGACGTGCTCACGTGCCGGCTCAGGAGTTGCGGATGATCCCAATTACCTGGCCGTTCGCGGTCTGGGGGCTTGATATGGTCGGGCCCTTCAAGAGATCCAAAGACAAGAAGACCCACCTTTTGGTGGCGGTGGATAAGTTTACCAAGTGGGTGGAGGCTGAGCCGGTCGGCAAGTGTGACGCAACTACGGCGGTTCAGTTTGTCAAAAAACTGATCTATCGCTTTGGTTACCCTCATAGTATCATCACAGATAACGGCACAAACCTATCCAAGGGGGCTATGCAAGCGTTCTGTGAAAATGAGCACATCCGTCTTGACGTCTCTGCTGTGGCTCATCCACAGTCCAATGGTCAGACGGAGCGGGCTAACCAGGAGATCCCGAGAGGTATCAAGTCCCGGCTTATGGTTCCTCTACAGAGAACGCCGGGTTGTTGGGTTGAGGAGTTACCATCAGTTTTATGGAGCATCAGAACAACTCCCAACAGGTCAACATGCTATACGCCTTTCTTTATGGTTTATGGCACAGAAGCCGTATTACCAAGTGACATACGTCATGACTCGCCAAGAGTGGCGGCTTACGTTGAGGCAGACAATGAGACGGCGCGACAGGACGCGTTAGATGCTTTGGATGAAGAGCGTGATCTGGCGGCGGCTCGATCGGCGATTTATCAACAAGACCTGCGTCGCTATCACAGCCGCAGAGTCAAGACCCAGACGTTTCAAGAAGGCGACTTAGTGTTGCGCCTGATTCAAGATCAGACGGACGCGCACAAGTTATCTCCTCCATGGGAAGGACCCTTTGTAGTTAGCAGAAACCTCAACAATGGGTCATATTATCTCATCGACGTACGAGACAAGTCACGCACTTCTGGGCAGGAGACCCACCGGCCGTGGAATATCGCTCATCTGCGGCCTTATTATACTTGAGTCATCGACTCCCCCCATTGTACATCATCATTGTATATATCACATATATAATAAAGTTGGCATCCCTGCAAGACGAGGCCTCTGCCGTTTTTACGTATCTCAAATTGTGCAAGGATGGATACAATCATAAGGTCACTTGGGGGCTTCTAACCCGCCAGGGTTAAACTTCAACCCTTTAGATCGGCTCTTCAGCCAAAATAGCACCATCATCTGGCGGCTTACAAGTGGGCGGTCCACAGGACGGCGGCTTACAAGACGGTGCACAAGTTGATATCATCAACAAGGTCGTTTGGGGGCTTTCAACCCACCAGGTTAAGCTTCAACCCTTTCGATCAGGCTCTTCAGCCACAGTAAGGCCGGGTTATATACCCAAAAAGTTGACTCCGTCAACAAGGTCATTTGGGGGCTTCCAACCCACCGGGTTTAGCTTACACACCCTCTTGATCGGCTCTTCAGCCACCGCAAGTTAGAGTTAAACCTGCCTGTAAGCTGCTGCTGCTCCACCAGGTGACCCGCCGAACTCTTACCAGTTAATCTCGATTAGAGACCCTGAGCTGTTTAAACATATTTGGCAGTCACTCTCACTAGAGACCCTGTACTGGTCAAGGTTCAACCGGCGGCTCTTGTCACGTGAGGGCCGGCTTACGGAAAGCGAGGATAAACTCACCCATCTGCTGCCGACTCTCCGATATGTGGCCCGTTCGTACTCTTAAACAGTTACTCTTTTAAAGACCCTGCACTGTTTAAGGTTCAAACGACGGAATTACGTCACGTGAGAGGTAGCTTATGGGCCTTAAGGGTACTCATACCCTGCTGCGTCTCTCTCTGGTTCGTTGCGCTCTTATCAGTTAATCTCGCCTAGAGACCCTGAGCCGTTCAAAGAATTGACGGTCACTCTCGTTAGAGACCCTGTACTGTTAAGAGTTCAAGTAATGAGTCCACCCAGAAGAACCGGCTTATGAGTTTTAAAACGCAAGGTTATGGAAGATTCAACATCTCCGGGTTGTGCTTTTTCAAGCCGCCCTTACGGCAATACAGAACATATTCTGTCTTGTTTATTTTTGCAGGGTTTGTCTTCTAACGATGAGCCGCCGTGCCAATAGATATTATAAGCACAAACATGAGAGACAAACATGCATCAAGCTATGCAAAGTTTACTACGTGCACGATGGCACGGCTCAGACAGTTCAAGATTTTCTAAGCCTATTACAAAACTCTCCACAGAGCCCAAAAGGCAACAGACTTAAAAGTTTTTATACAACTTTCAGTTCGGTGTCTCAGCAAGCCGAGTTATCAATTTCCAGCATCAAGTGCTTAGCTCGACGGCGGGTCATCCTGCGCCGGGTCTTCGACCTCTTCGATCTGAAGATTATCCACATCCCAGTTGCAGTTTGTTAGAGCTTCAAACTGAGCCTCTTCAAAGAGGGGAGACGGGTCAATCTCAGGGGCGAAGAGGTGCTTACGGCGAGCAGGAGTCAAATCTCTGGTTTCAAAAGTTGGGCCACGCACTCTTTTGCTGACCTCGCTGTAAGCCGCCTGGTAAGTTGAAAGATCAAGCTCATCAACCAGTGTCGATGCAAGGACTCTGGAGGCCTTCATACACTGGGCATAATCTGCTTCTGTGAATTCTGAGCCGTCGTCTTTCTTCGACGGAAAGCCGTCCATCATCTCTTCAGCAGTCAATTCAGGGGCAAAGGCCAACGCCCGGCTTAGCGCGGCCATCGCTCCCTTCCTGGCGGCTGATCGTTTGAGCTCTTCGATTAGCTTCGGCAGAGTTGAAAACAGTTCTATGACTCCCTTCATATGTAGGAGATATGCCCAAGAGGCAATGATAAAAGTTATTATTTATCTCCATGCTCATAATTATGTTTATGTTCCATGCTATAACTGCCATGGTTCCCGAGCCCGTATATCCATAAAGGCTCTGAGGAAAACCCACGTGCACGTGTGGAATAATAAACGGTAAAAAGTATTCCTAGTCATGCCTCTAAGACTAGCTCAAGTGTTGCATGATGGTTCTGTTTTCCTGATCATGGGCATGACTATGCCGGCAACTTTGAGGGCACAATGTTAGTAGAACACTTGTGTTGAATCGACTCGATTGATGTTATGCTATGAGATTCATTCGTCATAAGTTAATGGTTAATAACACAGAGAAGTTAATGTTTGCATAATTCCTTAGACCATGAGAGTGTCGAGTTTCTTCATGCTTGCTTCATGAACTTTGGGGTTTGTTAAACGTCATCCGTAAATGGGTGGCTATTACGGCGGCTTACGGGTTCATGGAAAAGTATGTTAAGTAACTTGATAGCTCAAGATTGGGATTTGCTCCTCCGACGATGGAGAGATATCTCTGGGCCCTCTCGGTGTTACGGTATCCATCATCGTCTGGCCAGACACAAGTGTGATTTGATCACAGGGATGCCGGAACACAGAAACGAGAAAAGAGAACAAAACCGGTAACGAGGTAACTGGCATTGTGGACAAGTGTTGATCCACGAGGATGCCGATGTTTTCTCACCTCGGGTATTTGTAACATATCGCGAAGCAACAGGAATAGCATACGGCAACTGGAGGTTCACTCGAATATTCATTCGTGTGGGTATAGGGGTCAATATGGGTGTCCACGGCTCCGATGTTGATCATTGATCGGAAAGTGTTCCGGGTCATGTCTATACTTCACCGAACCTATAGGGTCACACACTTAAGGGTCATCTATCTGCTGAATACTAGACGGGGAGTCTGAGAGAAATTCACCGAAAAAGTTTCGGACGAAACGGAAACGTTCCGGAGAGGATATCGGAATAGTTCCGGTAAAACTGAAAAGTTGTTTCAGAGGATACCATAAAGTCAGATTGGTTTCGGCACATGCCTGATAATTCTTGGAGGGTGCCAGAATTGTTCTGGAAACTTTCTGGAATTTTCCGGGATGAAAACCGGAAATGTTCCGGAGCTGCCGGAACCGCTTCAGATGCTTTTCGCAGATGAAAATCACTAAACCGGAATTGTTCCGGATCGCATTGAAACTTATTTTAGTGGGTACTGGAATTGTTCTAAGCCCACATAAATATTTTCAGTTCGACCGGACGCTGAAAAATGTCGTCGTGAATAGTGAAATCAGATTTATGGATATGGTTGGAAGTTGGCTTTCCACAAATATCTTCCCAAGATATTTTGGGATGATATGGCATTTTGGATATGCCCATCCTACCCCTTGTTTTTTCTATAAATAGAGGGGAGGAGGCAGCCACATATGCTTCATCCTTGCTCTCACATACACATGCCATGACATTTCTGGCTTCTCTCTCCCTCCCAGCGAAATAGTTTCGTAGAGCCGAAAGGCTGTCTGGGTTCCGGTGGGAACTAGTTCTGGACGGCGAAGCCCTGCCGGATAGATGACACCGTATGTGTGCAACTCTGTAGAGATATCGTAGTTTCAGTCTTAGTTCGAGAGTGCCTCCCGAAGGGCTGTCCGAGTTACAGTTTGAGTTTCGGGTGTCCTCCCGAAGGGCTGTCCGAGTGACCCGCCCGAAGGGCTGTCCGTGAGGCCTCCCGGAGGGCTGTCCGAGGATCCGTCCGGTGGGACTATCCGAAGGACTGTCCAGAGGCCTCCCGGAGGGCTGTCCGAGGATCCGTCCGGTGGGACTATCCGAGGGACTGTCCAGGGGCCTCCCGAAGGGCTGTCCGAGGATCCGTCCGGTGGGACTATCCGAGGGACTGTCCCGATGCCTCCCGAAGGGCTGCCCGGAGATCCGTCCGGTGAGCTGACGTGGGAGTACATCCTCGCGGTTGGGAGGTTGTAAATCCTAGCTGCGGGGATCTGCACCGCCGATCGTCATCGACTCTACTTCCGCTGCGCTACGAGTCGGTAACGAAACAGATCAAACCTTGTATGCAGTCTCCATAGTGATCCTGGGCTGGTGCGTAGGTCGGAAATTTTTTGTTTTCTGCTGCGTTCCCCAACAGTGGCATCAAGAGCCGTGCTATGCGTAGATGCAGGTTGCGATCTAGAATACATAGAGATGTATGGGTGTTGCACAATATAATTAGGTAGTAGATGAGATCTATTGCTGAAAATTATTTGTGCAGGTGACAGATGAAGTCTGTTACCCGATGTTCTTGTTGCTTCCCTAGAATTTGCGTTTGCTCAATCTCGAGACAGTATGGTGGAATTTCACAAAGTTTTGGCAATCCGCGATCCTGATTGATCAACGAAGTGCTTCAGTTCTTTGGGTTCCGCCATAGTCAAAAGAAAGATGAAATTCGCAGATGAAAGGGCATTGCAGATATGATCTGCACGGGGGTCATGCGTATGACGAAGTTTAGTATGGGGCTCGAGATTTAATTATCTCGTGTTTCATACACCCCGCGATGTTAATCTAGCGACTTGAATTATCATACTTGATGATAATACGTAGGTAGCTTCGGTTTGTTCGAAACCTTAGAAGCCACGTAAAATGAAATTTGCATAAACCAACTAGAGGCGTCTAACTTGGTTTTGCAGGATGGTTTGCATGTGCATATGATGTGGTATAGCAGTGCTCATATTAATTCGATTATGTATGAGATGACTATATGATGTAAATTAACATGACCTGCGTGTCATGATTCGGCATGATGGCTGGAGCCATATGATTGTCACTTTAATGACCTGCGTGTCAACCTTAAGTAATGCACTTATTTTATTAGCTATAGAGATAGCAATATTATCTGGTGCATCGACAAGGTGGTGGCAATCTTCGCGAAGGTGAACACCGACGCGAATGCCGGAGACGAAGAAATACAAGAGTTCTCCGTCAGAAAGGGCTATACCATATCATGCTATTATGAATTGCCTGAGATGTTCATCCCTTATGATGCACCCTTCTTGATTGCGCGGTAGTCGCTTTTATTAGGGTGATCTCTCCAAAAATATCAAGTAGTTAGTGTTCTCCCAAGTGTAGCACCGTCACATCACCTAACTTCTCGGAGTACGCCATGTACACATGAGTACAAACGATTAGGGAAGTGTGAGGCGGGTGAGGTCAGACCTTGCAGCGAGATCACTTGGTTGTCTTGACGTTCAGGCAGGACAGTCCTGAGCTCGGAACACACGCATCGAAAGATGAACAAGAATCGCATAGAGATGTGATTGGCAAGTTGGCCTACCGATTGAAATTCGCGTCATCAGTGATGAACCCGTCAATGGCATTTAATTGAAATTTGGATCTTGAATCACTCACAATCAATTATGAGAGATATTGATTTGAGTGGGAGCGCACTTTAGAATTAATTCTTTTAATTCTTAGTGCAATTAATTATGAACCTTGTCTAAGTGAAATTTGCAAAATAGTTATAGAATAATGGCTCGCGTTTCCACCTTCCCTATTAAAATTGAATAAGCTGTTAAATATCTGGTTAAAGCTTTACGGTTGGTAACGTAATGTGAGGATTGTCCTCTAGAGTGCCGAGAAGGATTTTGTCCTATCGCATACTTTCGGTATTCTCCCGCTAATGCTATGGATCATGTGACTCTCGTCCTTCGATCCAAAAGCTAGAATTCCTTTTCAGTCAAAGTGCAATATGTTTGCTTCCATGAGACCCGAACTTCGAAAGTTTGGATAGTTATGTGATATTCATGGAATCTGAAAATCATTTTCAGAGACAGACAAAGGCTAAAAGATATGAGATATCCAAAGCAATGTTTGTTTGCAAGCTGTTAGTAAAGGAGTTTACTATGCATTAGACTGATAAGAGAGGGATCCAGGAGAACGCCTGTCATATGATGAAAGGTGAATAAAACAACAACTTAAAGAGAAAGGAAGTGTCCGAAGGGTGTTAGTAAGACTTTCACGCCTAGGAAGTCCGGGGCTAACGCCACTCTTAAGTTAGATGCTTCTTCTGAGAGTAGGAGAAATACTAAGAGTTAAACTGTTAGAAGTATAAAGGCAAATAAAAGGAAGACTGGAATATCCAGCTCATGTATGAATGTCATACAAGTTTTTGATGTATAAAAGGCTAGTCAAAAGATATAGTTCTTGAGAATTATGGTTAAACATGTTAATCACTAATTCTTGGGTATTGTGAGTTGATCACAAAGATACCCGCTCGATTGCATTCTGATACAACTCGATGCAAGAACTACTACGGCCTAAAAGACTAGCCAGGGATGAGGTTTAGATACACACAGGGAACATAGTAAATGTTACTATACCTTCCATTGGTGTATTCCCTATGTATTTACTTTCATAATTCATTTTAGAGTTTTACACTCTAGCCCATTGCATAAAGTATCTTGCAAGAAGGTTATTCATAAGAGAACTTTTGATGTTCGATGTTATGAATAACATAAGGGCCATACTTTCATTGTGAGTGAGATGTATGTTATGAGTATTGATAATAATACATTACCTCTGTATTTACTTTCATAATTCATTTAGAGTTTCATACACTCTAGCCCTCTGCATAAGGTACTTTGCAAGAAAGTTATTCATAAGAGAACTTTTGATGTTCGGTGTTATGAATAACATGAAGGGCCATGCTTCCATCCAGGATGGGATGTATGTTATGAATATTGATGGTAATATGATACATCCATAACACTGACGCTAAATGTCGCAAGACTAAAAGAATACCACACAAGTGTGGCACTGCATTTGGTCACATTGGAGAAACCCGCATGGAAAATTCCATTATGATGGATTTTGAAGTCGTTTGATTTTGAATCATCTGACACTTGCAACTTTCCTCTGAAAGGTGAAGTGACTAAAATACCGTTCACAGGCCATAAGGAACGAGCAAAGAACATATTGGTGATCATACATTATGATGTGTGTAGTCCAATAAATGTTGTTGCAAGTAGTGGATTTATCTATCTTCAGAAATGACTCAAGTAGATATATGGATATTTACTTGTTGAGACGTAAGTCTGGATCTTTTGAATTCATTCATAAGGTTTTCAAAATGAAGAAGAAAATATTGTAACAAGAAAATTATGTTTCTACAATTCGATTGCAGAAAGGAATATTTGAGTTACAAGTTTAGCGAATGTCTGATGAGTTATGAAAGGGGTTTCATAACTTGCATCTCCTGGAACACCACTGCAAGTGGAAAGTCCGTGAAGATGTAATCGAACCATTTATGACATGGTAAGATCAAAGAAGACATAAATAGATTTGCCATTATCCCTTTTAAAAGGTGATGCTTTAGAGACTGCGGCTTTTACACTGAAAAGAGCTCCATCGGGTCTGTTGAAATGACACCATGGTATGGTACGCCCAACCATGTTATATCTTTTCTTAACATTTGGAATATGGGGCTTGTGTAAAAGGTTACAAACCTATTCCAAATCAGACAAGTGCTACTTTGTAAGGTTATCCCAAGTCATTGGGTATTCCCCCACCACTATACCGAGGCAAAGAATTTTGCCGCAAAACGGTATGCTTTTTAAAGAGAATGGTTCTTGCAAAAAGGTGAGTGGGAGAACAGTGCAACTCGATGAGATAAGCAGTATCTTCGTCATCAGATCAAAGAAAAGAAACCTTGGAAGTGATTTCGGAGTTTCCTACTGCGACTGATACGGAAGTCTCTACAATAAAATGTATGGACTTCGGTCGAACTTGCAGCTGAACCACGTAGGCAAAGCTCGTGCAAACCTATCAGGTGCGCAAATGAGATATTGTTGTTAGACAACAGTATACCTACAATACACAAGGAAGCGTTGATGGGCCCTGACTCCAGAATTGGCTAAATGCCAATACAATCCGAGATAGTTTCCATATAAGTGATTCAAGATTAAAATCTTGATACACCTTTCGGAAGACTTAGAGTCTAACGAATATTTATGGAACTAAAGACTGATACGGATAAAATGTTTTATCCATAAAGCTCGACTTGTTGCAATAACAAGTTCAAGGAGTTGACTACGATGAGATTGTCTCACCGTAGCGATGCTTAAAGTCGGTTCGGGTTGAACTAGCAATTAATACATATTTCAATCATGAGATATGAAACATGGATGACAAAAGGATTTCCATCTGATGGAAATGAAACCTAGGACTTGTATGTGATACAGTCCAAGGTAATTTGTCGATCCAGAGGATGCTAGTAAGTATGCAAACTTCAGAGTTCCAGCAATGGACAGAAGAGAGCAATGTGGAGTTGGAATCTTCGTTTTTGATGAAATGGTCAAAAGAGTTTGACTTCATCAAATGGGTAACGAAGATGCTTGTGGTTTCAAGAAAGTAAGTGGGAGCATAATGATATTTCTAAAAACCTTGTGTGCCTGACACATTGTTAAATTGGAAATAAATTTCTTGACACGAATTAGGACTTCATTTAAAAATAGTTTTTCGATGAAGTGCTTGGGCTAAACAGCCTTGATATTAGGCATGATGATCTATGGAGATAGATTTACCTAATGGGGCTAAGCAAAATGCATACTGACAAGATGCTAAAACCTTTTAGCATTAAAACGTCAAGGAGTGATTCTTGCCGAAGTCACATGGAAAGAGTTTTTGCAAAACTCGGTGTCCCAAAACACTGATGAGCGAAATACATGATGGAGATTCCACACACTTTCGTGTTTGGATTAATCATGTATTCCATGGTATGTAAAACAACCAGATATGTCCAATACTCCAAAGTTGTTGTGAGTATAGATACCAAAGTGATCAAAAGTACTGATCATGGGACAACAGTGAAAAAGGGTCATTGAGTACTAAAGTAGCACTGATGACATGTTTTCTCGCAAGCGGAGATAATGAAGAGTTCGTTGTAAAAGGTTACATCGATACAGTCTTCATCATTTCTCCATGCGATTTTCGATTAAATTTGAGGGTTTTGTGTAATACACAATATGGTGGCACGGTAAGTTGGAATTGTTCCAAACAGGTTACTGTGGCGAATTCTATAACAAATGGCTAAGTATGTTGACGCTTTAGAAGCGACAAAGAAGATGTTGAATCATATAGTTCATTCATGAACTTAGTATGATTCCAAGATGGCTTTGGTCAATGGAACACTATTGAAGATAGTTGCTCCATAGCTCAGTCATAGGAATCAAGGTTTGACCAGTGATTCACACATATACGAAGCCAAGTCAACACAAAATATGAATTTTGTGAAAGCGTGAAAACGCGAGGACATGCAAAAGATACACACGGAACTGAAGTTGTCAGATCCGTTGGACATCAGGCTATACCACATGCGATGCATAATTTACACCGGTATGCCATAGGTGTAAAGTGCATTAGCATTGACTAGATCATTGACTCTAGTGCAAGTGGGAGTCTGTAGGAGATATGCCCAAGAGGCAATGATAAAAGTTATTATTTATCTCCGTGCTCATAATTATGTTTATGTTCCATGCTATAACTGCCATGGTTCCCGAGCCCGTATATCCATAAAGGCTCTGAGGAAAACCCACGTGCACGTGTGGAATAATAAACGGTAAAAAGTATTCCTAGTCATGCCTCTAAGACTAGCTCAAGTGTTGCATGATGGTTCTGTTTTCCTGATCATGGGCATGACTATGCCGGCAACTTTGAGGGCACAATGTTAGTAGAACACTTGTGTTGAATCGACTCGATTGATGTTATGCTATGAGATTCATTCGTCATAAGTTAATGGTTAATAACACAGAGAAGTTAATGTTTGCATAATTCCTTAGACCATGAGAGTGTCGAGTTTCTTCATGCTTGCTTCATGAACTTTGGGGTTTGTTAAACGTCATCCGTAAATGGGTGGCTATTACGGCGGCTTACGGGTTCATGGAAAAGTATGTTAAGTAACTTGATAGCTCAAGATTGGGATTTGCTCCTCCGATGATGGAGAGATATCTCTGGGCCCTCTCGGTGTTACGGTATCCATCATCGTCTGGCCAGACACAAGTGTGATTTGATCACAGGGATGCCGGAACACAGAAACGAGAAAAGAGAACAAAACCGGTAACGAGGTAACTGGCATTGTGGACAAGTGTTGATCCACGAGGATGCCGATGTTTTCTCACCTCGGGTATTTGTAACATATTGCGAAGCAACAGGAATAGCACACGGCAACTGGAGGTTCACTCGAATATTCATTCGTGTGGGTATAGGGGTCAATATGGGTGTCCACGGCTCCGATGTTGATCATTGATCGGAAAGTGTTCCGGGTCATGTCTATACTTCATCGAACCTATAGGGTCACACACTTAAGGGTCATCTATCTGCTGAATACTAGACGGGGAGTCTGAGAGAAATTCACCGAAAAAGTTTCGGACGAAACGGAAACGTTCCGGAGAGGATATCGGAATAGTTCCGGTAAAACTGAAAAGTTGTTTCAGAGGATACCATAAAGTCAGATTGGTTTCGGCACATGCCTGATAATTCTTGGAGGGTGCCAGAATTGTTCTGGAAACTTTCTGGAATTTTCCGGGATGAAAACCGGAAATGTTCCGGAGCTGCCGGAACCGCTTCAGATGCTTTTCGCAGATGAAAATCACTAAACCGGAATTGTTCCGGATCGCATTGAAACTTATTTTAGTGGGTACTGGAATTGTTCTAAGCCCACATAAATATTTTCAGTTCGACCGGACGCTGAAAAATGTCGTCGTGAATAGTGAAATCAGATTTATGGATATGGTTGGAAGTTGGCTTTCCACAAATATCTTCCCAAGATATTTTGGGATGACATGGCATTTTGGATATGCCCATCCTACCCCTTGTTTTTTCTATAAATAGAGGGGAGGAGGCAGCCACATATGCTTCATCCTTGCTCTCACATACACATGCCATGACATTTCTGGCTTCTCTCTCCCTCCCAGCGAAATAGTTTCGTAGAGCCGAAAGGCTGTCTGGGTTCCGGTGGGAACTAGTTCTGGACGGCGAAGCCCTGCCGGATAGATGACACCGTATGTGTGCAACTCTGTAGAGAGATCGTAGTTTCAGTCTTAGTTCGAGAGTGCCTCCCGAAGGGCTGTCCGAGTTACAGTTTGAGTTTCGGGTGTCCTCCCGAAGGGCTGTCCGAGTGACCCGCCCGAAGGGCTGTCCGTGAGGCCTCCCGGAGGGCTGTCCGAGGATCCGTCCGGTGGGACTATTCGAAGGACTGTCCAGAGGCCTCCCGGAGGGCTGTCCGAGGATCCGTCCGGTGGGACTATCCGAGGGACTGTCCAGGGGCCTCCCGAAGGGCTGTCCGAGGATCCGTCCGGTGGGACTATCCGAGGGACTGTCCCGATGCCTCCCGAAGGGCTGCCCGGAGATCCGTCCGGTGAGCTGACGTGGGAGTACATCCTCGCGGTTGGGAGGTTGTAAATCCTAGCTGCGGGGATCTGCACCGCCGATCGTCATCGACTCTACTTCCGCTGCGCTACGAGTCGGTAACGAAACAGATCAAACCTTGTATGCAGTCTCCATAGTGATCCTGGGCTGGTGCGTAGGTCGGAAATTTTTTGTTTTCTGCTGCGTTCCCCAACATCATATGCTTGGGGATGCTTTTCTCAGTCAACATTGCTTTGATGGTGCAAATGGTCCCGCAGTAGAGTTGTTCTGCCAAGGAGTATACTGCCTTCAACTTCAGCAAGCTGTCAGACGATAGTTGGCGGCTTCTCTGACCTGCAAGATAAATTTGGCGTTATAAGCCGCCCCCGTAAGGTTTTCATTACTTACCAAAGATAGCAGATGTCATCCTGGAGATATGGCGCTTGAGAGTTTGCAGTTCATCTGACACAACCGTGAGTCGCTGGTCAGCGTCATCTGCGCGCTTGGTCAGGGCGGCTTTCTCAGATTCAACAGTCTTTTTGAAGGAATCAAAATCAGCTTGAACCTTCTCAAGCTCTTTAAGGGTAACCCGCCATTTTTCTTCCGCCTTAGACCGGGCGGTTTGTTGGGCAGCAAGGCTTTCTTTTATGTCGGCCATTTGAGACTCGGCTGTTTCCAAGGCTTCCTATATAGTACAAAAACAAAATAGCAGTTCAGGAAGTTGATGAAGAGGTTATAATGCAAGTCTCACGCAGATTGCAAGCAATATACTTGACACTTGGGGGCTAATGTCTGTGTTTGCTCTCCAAGTCTACAAGGAAGTTCCGGCTCATCTTCTTTAAGATAAGCCGGCACTTGGGGGCTACACACAGCGCTCCAAGTCTACAAGGAAGTTCCGGCTCATCTTCTTCAAGATAAGCCGGCACTTGGGGGCTACATGCAGTGGTTTCCAAATCTACAATGCAGTTCCGGCTCATCTTCGATAAAGATAAGCCGGCACTTGGGGGCTACAATTGGCGTTTCACAAAGTTCCAGTGAAGTTCCGGCTCATCATTTTTATACTGACCCGAGCTTGGGGGCTATCATTGATCAACTCTTTCAGAATAAGTATCGGCTTACTATCTATACTAACCCGATACTTGGGGGTTACAGGCTAAGCTATTGGCAGTATGACATATATTGAAAGATCCGGTCTACCATCTGCAATACTAAACCAGCTCTTGGGGGCTACGTAAGGGTACAAGGAAAAAGCAGGAGTGGTACCTCATATTTTTTTCTTCATCAAGCCAACAAGTTTGAGCTCCATGTTCCGGCTTGTGGTCAGGCGGTTCAGATAACCAGCGTGTAATTCATCGGCAGTCAGCTTCTCCAGCACAGGGAATTCAGACTCAAGTTTCTCAGGAGAGGAAGTTTCAGCCTTGCCGGAATGTCTTGACAGTACATGGGGCTCAGGGGTCTGATGACCTGTCCCAGTGATGGCGACGTCTGGAAGTACTGGGTCTTCGACGACGGTTGAAGGGTTGGGCAGTTTAGGATCATCCTTTGGAGGACTCTCGGTTGCCATATCATGATCAGCCGGCTCAGAGGACTAATGAATATCTTCAGGTGCGTTTTTCATAACATCAGCAGGCTCAGCATGAGCTAAAGGGGAGTCCGGCTTAGCAAATTCCGGCTCTTGGGCAGTTGGGGCGGCGGTAGACCCGCCGTTTTTTCTTCGTTTTGCTTGAGCCCTGGAAGACATGAAAGATTGTTACATGAAGGACAAGAGTATTAAAATGTATGGTGCAAAAGTAAAGATACACACTCCGGGTTGATCTTCATTGGAGGCAGTTTGGTGGCAGTAGAGTCGCCAGAAGAAGGGGGAGAATCCTGAAGACGGTTAAGAAAATACAAAGCAGAGTAAGGTTACCATGCAAGATTGTTAAAGCTAAACCTCAGTTAAAAGAATACCTCAGCCGGCCGTTTCCGTGGAGCCGGAGAATGCGATAACCCGGCCACAAGATTTTCAGAGCCGGTGCTCCGGGTCTGACGTCGAGAGTTGTGCTATTGCTTTTTCAAAAGAAAATTGGGGTCTAAGTGAGCAAGAGGATGATAAAAAGGGACTTTTCGGATGACCCGCCGCACTTTCTCTGGTAGAAGGATTTCTGAGTCAGAAGAAATGTAAGTTACCTCAGGGGCGTCCGCATGGCTGGTCTCCGTTTCCTCCTGTGAATGGTTGTTGTCAATAAGTTGCATAAAAAGACGGCCAAGGGAGTCAAGTTCTACCTCTGAGTCATCAAGCTCAGGCGGGTCTTGAGTGGCGGCTTTCTTCTTCTGGGTGCGGGCTTTCACCCTAGGCTTCCTCACTGGAGGGTTATACTTCTTCTTCCAGAAAGGAGAGCCGGCCTATGCATAAGCCGCCAACAAAGATTAGAAGGAGCAAGATAAAAGGTAAAGAATGACCAATTTTGTGGAAAGAATTTCTTACAGCTGGAGCCGGGTTCTTGACACAAAAGGGTTTGAGTCCGGTTTTGTTGCAAACCGCTTGTTTTTCGCCGAGAAGTCCTTTGACGGTAGAGTTGATGTCTTCTTCAGTCAGAGGAGTGGCGTTGAAAAAGAGAGGATCATTGGGCTCACCCGTAAATTGGTGCATGAGCCGGTCACGCCGGCTCAGCGGCAAGATCTTCCAGCTAACCCAGCAGCGGGTTAAATCAACGCCAGTCAAGCCGTTCGCCAGTAAGGCCTTGCTTTTGGTGTAAGCCGGAGCGTATCTTGCTCGCTCTGCGGCAGTCATCCGGTTTGGGAGTTCACTTGTGTTGCAAAGCCGGGTGGGACGGTAACCCGGCAGCGGATTTTCACCTTCAGGAGAAGTGTCCTTGCAATAGAACCATGTCTTGTTCCAGTCCTTGGGGTGGCTTGGTAGGAGAGCTATCGGATAAGGCAAATCTCCCCGTCTCTGGATGGAAACCCCGCCAAGCTCCAAGCTTGGCCCAGCTGCCACTTCAGTTTGGCGGTTGGCATAATGATAGTCATGGAAGAGGTCAACCGACGGCTCTTCTTGCAGATAAACTTCGCATAAAACTTGAAACTGACACATATTGGTGACAGAGTTGGGTCCTATGTCTTGAGGGTGAAGCTTGAAGAAATGAAGAACGTCCCGGAAAAACTTTGACCCGGGAGGGCTAAATCCGCGAAGGAGGTGATCAGTAAACACGACAACCTCTCCATCCTTAGGTCCAGGTCTTTTTTCTGATCCTGGAACCCGCCAGTGTATGACATCTTTGGCCGGCAAGATACCCGACTCTACGAAATTAAGCAGAAGCTCTTCGGTGACTCCGGAGCTGACCCAATCACAAGATGAGGGTGCCCTTGACATGATGACGAGTTAAGCTATGAAGACACAGAGCATGGCGGATTAGAAAAACATTAACTGGATGAGGCAGCTATGGACAGTGTAATGGTGAGGAGTTAAGCCGCCAAAGCATTCTAGCAGAGAGCCGCCAAAGCAATGGCGGGTTAAGTGGACAAGGCAATATTGGAAGAAACGATTAAGTGTGAATAAACAGGTTTCATATAATATCACCATGGCTGCAAGATTTACAGACGAAGGTAAAATGAAAAATATTCATGACCTAAAAACGGCAGTGGAAGGACAAGTACATCAGTATGCGGACATGAGTGCTATACGGATCTAAAACAGATGGGTGTTGATGTTAAGGGGATAACCGCAGCGGATATGCAGCGCTACGGGGTGCGAGGTGATGCTTGGTGGTCTATGTTATGAACACCGATGAACATTTGAAGAACACAAGGAAAATGAAGAACTCGGGAACCCTAATGGGGATGAGTACATATTCAACAAGGGCTGGAAGAGATACCTGGCGGATGCGGACCCGCCGGCGAAGCTCTGGTCTGATTCAGGTTGATGCAGCGGCCTGCGATGGGGATGACGGCTAGGTCCAGTCGGCGGCGGCGGAGCTCCAGAGGTTCGACCGTTCGAAGGAGGAAGATGACAGCGACAGCAGAGGAAGGGAAAGAAACACCACGTGTCTCTATTTATGAGATGAAAGGCAACAGTGCGCGCGAAAATTGAGGAGGCATAGTGATGATTGACCGAACGTGGCGCCTCGATTTTCGAGATGGCCTTTCAATGAAAAGATCCGTTGCTAACGTCACAGAATCTTTTTGGAATATTCGATATGACGTCATGGCGGGTTATAAGTTTTATTTTCAGATGACAGAAATGCGAAGACTCGCCGCCAAGAAAGTTTGAAGATTGACATGAGCAGGCTCAAATCAACCTGGGGCCTAATGTTGGGGATATAACCCCGTGGTAAGACCCGCCCAGGAGGGGCCGGGTCATACCTGGCGGCTCATAGCCTAAGACCCATAAGGTGGGCCGGAAGATGAAGGCCAGGCCGCGTGGCGGCTTACCAGATGGGCTAAGGCGGAGGCCCGGAGACAGAAGATGGTATGAAGACCCGGGCGGTTAAGCCGCCCGGAGACGGCTTGCCCAAGACGGCAGGGCGGCTTAGAGACAGGATTCATTACGATGTATGAGTCGGTTTAGGACTCGTGTAACCCAGGGCCTTGACCTCTTATATAAAGGCGAGACCCTGGGGCGGCTTAGACAAGAAACCAACAAGTCGAGAACTAGGTCAAGCGAAACCGCTCCCTTGTAATCGATACTCCAATCAATACAACACAAGCAGGACGTAGGTTTACCTCTTATTGAGGGGCCGAACCTGGGTAAACTCGTGTCCTTCGTCTCGATCAACCCCTTTGAGTCCACCCCATTGACGATGGCCTCAAACCTAAGTCTTCGGACATCTGCCGTGACAAACCCACGACAGACGCCGCTCTACATCCCTACCCGCGACATTGATAATATAGTACGCGCTTGGGTAAGGCAACCAAAGTTAAGTTCAGAAACAAAGTTAAGCATGAGTAACAACACTTGGCCAACTGCCTCTGCATATCTTATCTGAAAACTGGAATCACGCGATCCATTCTCAAAGTAGCAAATCCAGTTAATCAGTGGATACACTTGACCAATGGCCTGGACGCTCCATCGACCAGAGGTCTCTCTGGCACGCGATTGTCAGCCAAAATTTTCAACCATGCGCACTGTACTGATATTCCTTTGTGTACTTGGTCCCGAGAGTTTTTCAGACCCGGGAAAAAAATGTTGATATAAGTCCAAAGTTGCTGGCCTCTTCTAAGATACGAAGACTGGTGCACAAATCAAGTCTTAACCAACACGCGATTTGTCTTTTTTGGAAGCTTCTCCAACCCGAAAACAATGGTCGACATCGCGGTAGTCCAGTGGCCAAGGCCGATACGCGCAGAGCTGGACACCGACGGGCTCGCTCTATCTTCTTCCGCAATATTCCTCGCCTCCTTGTCGCTCGGTGACGACTGACGAGTGGTGATGGGTAGGTTTGTCATGCCTGGTTGGCATCTCTCGCGCCCACGTGGTTGTGAAGACCCGAAGAGAGCATCGCACGGACAATCATGTCCCGGTCAATGCCGTCTCCGCTCTTCAACCTCTTTTGCCTTGCATCCATCCTCCTGCCAAAATCTTCTCCTCCTCCAACTCCAAGTGGACATTTCCTTTTCCTCATTCACATATATTCTGATGGAGTGCAACCTAAGTTTACGTAGTGGCATGGCATGCAATTATGTGAGGATTAATATTGGAGTCGATCGAAACATTGGCATCGCCTCATGCAAGTTTGTAGTATTGGTCAAGTCCGGAGTCCAAGATGCCCCTTTTCTTGCTTTCGAGGGGGATAAAGGTGGCACACAGATAAGACGCTCCGGAGTGTCTGGTATGGATATATGCCTTTCCGGAAAGAAGAGAAGAGCTTTTCTGTTGGTCCGGATCGAACAGAACCGAAAGAGATATCCCCTACTTTTGGAGCTCCGTGCAAAAGAACGGAAAAGGAAAGAAGAGGAGATTATGCATCATATCATAATTCAGATTGAGCAACAAGGTTGCAGAACACTGGTAGCAAACTTCCCCAATTAGGTGCACCCACTAATTATTTTTCAACGTGAGTGATGGGCATGAGAGAGAGAGAGAGAGAGAGAGAGAGAGAGAGAGAGAGAGAGAGAGAGAGAGAGAGAGAGAGAGAGAGAGAGAGAGAGAGAGAGAGAGAGAGAGAGAGAGAGGTTGTTGAGTAGACACGGTGCTTTCTTTCTTTCCTGGCCGGTCTACCCGGGTTCAATCGTCTCCGTCAAAGGGGCGCCGGTCCAAGAAATCAGCCGTGGAAGACGTGCGGAGGCCGGCCGTACTGCGGGCGCCGCATCACCCGTTGCACGCCCAGAGTTCACACGGCGTATCACTCGACGCTCCATCACATCACCATCCGATAGGCTACTGTAATGCTACTAATCTACACCATATTATTCTCTATATGGACATCGCTCGAGTTTCGCAGTACGTGATGAGAGCAAGAAGACTTTCCTTTTGTCTGTTTACAGCAAGTCAATGCGGGCAGATTAAAGAGATCTCATGTGTGGGATAATAACGTACTTTAATCAACCCAGTTACGTGCTTTCCATGATCAACTACACCTAAGCTAGCTAGTAGACGTTTAACCCGTCGTTTCTCTCTCTCTCTTTCTTATCTCGACGACGGAAAAGGACAGGTGTCTTGTCCATGCTAAAGATAAACATTAGACGGTTAGCTTAGTCTAATCGGGCTTAACTAGGCCCTTAATCAACGGGGACACACGTACGTGCTGGGCGGCGACCCGAGGGGAGGGGAGGGGTAGCGGCAGGGAGGAAGTCCTGTTCAGGTGACTGCATGAACGACCAGATCCACCAATCAGGGGGCGGCGTCTCCATGGGGCGACGACGCTTCCATTTTTCTAACCGTACGACGTGGGCAACCACACTCGCGCTCTCTGGAATTCAGAATTCCACCTAACATTTTAGAAAGCCCTTCATCAACTAATAAACAGTTCAATTTCCGGACAGAACAAGTACTTCCCCGTTTTTAAATATAATTATTTTTAGAGATTTCATTATGAACTACATACAGATGTATATAAACATATTTTAAAGTGTAGATTCATTCATTTTGTTTCATATGTAGTCCATAGCGAAATCTTTAAAAAGACTTATATTTAGGAACATAGAGAGTATTAACCTTTGAAAAGAATATATTCACGTTTATCTGGAGTTCTTTTCTACAAGCTTGATAACTCCATACACAACGTTGATTTTTTGCTTAGAGTTCTTCGATGCAGGAGATGTGATATATTTGGGAGAAGACTCGCCTCAGACTGTACGATTGATCGTGGACAGACGTGATGGCACACTCTACATGCTTCGTCACCTCCTCTCGTGCAAAGTCGTTGGAGGAAATAGAGATGTAGTACGTGGGTCGACGCGATCACGCGACCCACGAGTAGCGCTAATCCAGCTGTACGCGTGACATGGAATAGTTTTGTCAAGGGGTTAATCACCAGTAGTTAACAAATAACCTGGGTCGCTGCCACACGTGGTTGCGGTGACATCGGTGGAAATACTTTTGTCAAGGGGCGACCGGATGCTTACACTGACTTTTGTGTCCTTCGTGGCATCATTACGCCAGCTACCTACTCTAGGTTTATTTCACAAATACTACTACTACCGTAAACTGGGTTAGAACAATAATATATGAACAATAATGTATGACATGCATATTACATAAAGTACATCGTTAAATTCTAATGTGAAAGGAGTTTCTAATGATATAATATTTATATCATACGTTTCATATACTATTAATTTTATCAATGGTCAAAGGCAACCTTAAAAAACGTATTATACCCTATATATATGGATGAAGGGAGTAAAATCTTTTCTCTACGTTACCCGCAAAAAAAAAACAGTCGTCAGAAAATAAATAATTTTGCCATCCTGTTTTATAAGGATTTTTCCATGTTTTTATGTGAAAATTACCATGTATAGTGTAAGTAATTGAAGAATTGCAGCACTACATCGAATAATTGCCATGCGTTCAATCGGGATCCAACGCACCTGAGGGCATTAGATTTTTTAAAGCTAAAATCTGAAATCAGATGCATATAATTCTTCTTTTTTTGGTTTTGCTAATCCTAATTTGGGTAGAATTTTATTATTGACAAATAGGCATTTTATTCCTTAACAAAATGATACCAGGTTTGTATAGGCTCTAGAGCGCTCAAAGTAAAAGCACAAGGGTTTTAGGTTTTCTTATGCCTAAATTAATATCTATAAGATCAACGGAGAAGCCTCCCTTCCCAACCCACCCCTACTCCACCCTCATGCGTGCTATTGGAGGATGACTCACAATGATTGTTCTTTGATGACGAGGATGGCAACATAACACACCCGCTGCTGATGAACAATGTTGCGCGACCTTTCGCCTTGTGGACTTGTGGTGGACGGCAACTGCAGGACGTTTGTTTTTCTTCTACCATGGCAGTTGAACGACAACGATGATGAGATCGAAGTCCGGATCGCAGCATCGGATTGCAGTCACAACATTGATTCCCGCCTTTTGGGAAGTGTGAGGCGCTCATAATGTTGTAGTCGCATTTTCTTACTAGTGTGGTATGGTGGTACACTAGCAGTGGCATGTCTTACTTATGAGGCGGCTTGCCGGCTCGAAGATTTCTATGGCGCAGGCTTGTGACTTATGGGTGTTTCATTTTGTCAAATAAATAAAAGAGTGCACATTTTGTCAAATTTCTCTTGCAAACTATTACATAGAGATACGAGTTCATATCGAAACCACATTGGTTGGCTGCACAGTTGCCATTTGCTCATTTCCAAAGCCATCAAACATTTAATTCCATCCCAGTTAAATAAAATTCTGGTGGATTGTTGAAAGGTACCATCTCCGTCATGATTTATTGTTCCTCTTTGTATTTTGTACTTTTTTGACCTTAGATTTAACCAACAAAATATTAATACATGTAAAAAAATAGTATCATTGAAAACTATGTTCAAATATGAATCCAACGATTTTTTTTTTGAAACAAGGCAAAAGATTTGCCATTTCATTGATTAAGGAAGAAGGTTTAGACAAAGCCACAAAGTGGTAAGAAAATAAAAAGTCTACTCTCGCGGCATTACAATAATCAAGTGCTTGGCACCTGCTAGAGCCCAAAGAGACAACTCCTCTTTAATCTTGCTAATAAGGACCACCGATGGAACAGCCGTGTTGCGGAAGATTCTAGCATTGCGCTCCGACCAAATCTCCCAAGAGATGAGCATCATCAGTGAAGCAAGCGCCTTGGGGGATTCGCTACGAATGTGGACGTTTTCGGTCCACCAATCCCAAACCGAGACCCTCGTCGTCCAAGCAGCGGTATTGATGTGATGCATGCCAAGCCACCGGAGAATATCATTCCACACGCGAAGGGTGAAGCGACATTGGAACAAGAGATGAGCCGCTGATTCCTGACTTTGCTTGCAAAGGGGACAAAGACCGCAGTTAGGCCATCCACGACGAATAAGGCGATCCGATGTCCAAATCCTATTTTGAAGCACAAGCCAAGCGAAAAATTTGCACCTCGGAGGAGCCCACACCTTCCAGACAGAATTGACCATGCCCGACGTAGTAAGGCCCTCAAATTGCGCCTTGTAAGCCGAGGAGGCAGAGTACAAACCGTCCTTGGTGAACTTCCAAATGATGGAATCCTCCATATTCTCAACAAGTGTGACGTCGACAATCTTTTCCCAAAGGTTAGCAAACTGTTGAACGTGGCCGAGGGTTAGGCCATTGGAGATGTCGATGTGAGAGATCCAAAGGTTGTTTGTTAAAGCTTGTTGGACCGAGCAGTTTTTATTTTTGGATAGATCAAAGATGTAGGGCGCAATATCACGCGGGCGCAAACCATTCAGCCAAGAGGAGTTCCAGAATCTGGACGTACGCCCATTGCCAACCGTAACTAAAGTGGCAGCCGCAAAAAAATCTCTATCCTCGACCGTGCAGGGCGTACCCATACCAATCCATGGTTTTATGGGCTCTTTCCATTCAAACCATAGCCACCGAAGTCTAAGAGCCTTGGCAAATTTGTCCAAATTGAGCACACCCAGGCCACCATGTTTCTTTGGCTTGCAAACAAGGTCCCAATTAACTTTGCATTTCCCACCAGAAACCTTATCGGCGCCTGCCCAAAGATAGGCACGCCGAATACGATCAATCTTCTTGAGAACCTCCACCGGGATATCAAGAGGCGTAAGATGGTAAATGGCGATGGCAGTGAGGACCGCTTTGACAAGAACAACCCATCCTGCAGTAGCGACATATCTTCCTTGCCAAGGTGGGAGCTTTCCGGCGACCTTGTCCTCAAGGTGTTGAAAATGGATCCTCTTGAGACGTTTGACAGACAAAGGGAGCCCAAGGTATCTCATTGGAAACGAAGTACGAACAGCCAAGAAAGCATGTAGAATATCATCAAGATCAATGTTTTCACATCGAATAGGGGCCACGAGGCTTTTGGCGTGATTGGTGACTAAACCGGTAACATCTCCAAAGGAGGCCAGTGAGGAAGCAAGGAATTGGACGTCCTCTTTGACGGGTTTGGCAAATATGGCAGCATCGTCGGCATAGAGCGAGGCACGGATGGTCGTGGCTCTACCACAAAGAGGATGGAGGTGCCCTTGGGCCGTGGCTTTGTTGAGAAGATGGTGTAGAGTGTCAATCGCCAATACGAACAACAGGGGGGACAACGGATCGCCTTGCCTGAGGCCACGTCCATGCTTCAACGGGTCACCCAACACGCCATTGATCAAAACCCTCGACGAAGCCGTGGAAAGGAGGGCCGAAACCCAGTCGCGAAATCTGCTTGGGAAGCCTAGATGCCTTAACAAATCCAAGAGGAAATCCCATCTCAAAGAGTCAAAAGCTTTCTTGATATCGAGCTTGAAGAGCAAAGTCGGGGTCTTGTTGCGATGCAGCTTTCTCGCCAAACCTCTCACATACATGAAATTATCATGGATGCTCCTCTTCTTGATAAAAGCACTTTGGGCATTTGAGACAAGGCTTTGCATGTGCGGGGCGAGTCGCGAGGCCATCACCTTAGCTATAATCTTCGCAATGGCATGGATAAGACTAATGGGACGGAAATCGGAGATGCACTCCGCCCCATCTTTCTTTGGAATGAGGGCAATGTTCGCTAAGTTGAGCCAATGAAGGTTGGAGGTGTGCAAGCTCGAGAAGCGGTTGATCGCATTCATAATGTCTCCTTTGATAATCTCCCAACAATCCTTGAAGAAGGCACCAGTGAAGCCGTCTGGTCCCGGAGCTTTGTCACTTGGTAGATCGAAGATTGCCTTCTTGACCTCCTCCTCTGAGAAGGCAGCCCCAAGGTCCGAGAGATCGCAAACGGGGACCGGGATATTATCCCAATTGATGTCAATGGAACGGGGCACACCCCTCTTGGTGACCTCCCTGAAGTGGTTTTGAATGATGGACTTTTTATGCTCATGGTCAGTGACCCAACCGTTGTTGTGCTTAAGACGGTGGATAAAATTCTTTCGCCTTCTATGGTTGACCCGAAGGTGAAAGAAGCGAGTGTTGGCATCTCCAGCTTTGAGATTGGTGATCCTCGAACATTGCCTTTTGCGCGCCCGCTCAAGCACAGACAAACTAAGCACCTTGTGCTTGAGTCGCCTACGAATGTCCCACTCATCGACACTTAAGAGCCGGGTTTCTTGTGCCACGTCCAAGCTAAGAATGATCTCGAGGGCCATGTGAATTTGCACCTTCGAATGCGCAAAAATCGTCTTGCCCCACTTTCTAAGAACTTGACTTGTCTTTTTCATCTTCTGGAAGAGGATGTGGTAAGGATCAACATGGTTCACCTCCTAGTTCCAAGCACCTTGGACAACATCCTTGAATCTAGGCATTTTGATCCAAAAGTTTTCAAAGCGGAATGACTTGGTCCTCGGAGGCCCTTTATCATCGGCAAGGAGGAGAGGGCAATGGTCAGAGAGTGACGAGGAAAGAGCATGCAGGAGGTGTGTGCCGAACTGAAGGTCCCATTCTTCATTGCAAAAGTAGGAATCAAGCTTGCTCAAAGTTGGATCGTTTCGCTCATTACTCCAAGTAAATTTTCGGTTTTGAAGGTGAATCTCTTTTAGCTCACACGCATTGAGGGTGTTGCGAAAACGAACGATGCGGCTGCGATCAACATTTGCATGGTTCTTCTCTCTAGCTCGGTATATTTGATTGAAATCACCATTTACTAACCACTTATCACCACGAGGGGGCTTATCATTAACTAGTTCTTGGAAGAAGGTGTGACGCCCTGGATTTGTGCTACAGTAATCCCACGCTAATGATGCCACGTCACCACGATTACTGTTGCTAATCTCGCGATGATTCGATCCCGTGCAAATTCGAAATTCAAAACCAAGTCAAACAGTGAAATATTTCAAACATTAAAACTAAAATATTCTAAGGGTGACAAATAAATCATACATAATTATGGTGGAGAATCCACATTTCTATAAAATGTTTAACAGCTCTAAAATAATTAAAACAACAGCAAAACATTTAATTAAAAACCTTTTTCAAATTAATAAAATATTAAACTATTTTATTTAACTGTCCAAATTAATGTGGGAGTGGTATATTTAACATACTAAATTTAGGTGCTGTTCTCACATTTTATAAAGTTGAAATAAATTAAAATTTGAAAGAGATAGAAAAAGAATAAATAAAAGGAAAAGAAAATAAAAAAAAGAAAAATAAATACAACCCCCCCTCTCGCTGGGCCTCGGCCCAGCTGGCCACCGGGCCAACCAGGCCGGCCCAGCTGATGGGGATATGTACCTAGGGTAGGGTCATAGGCCTGACCTACATACCCTACCTAAGGACACTGCCCCAGAAAGCTTAAGGGCTACGAGGAAGTCTCCGACTGAAATCGCCAAGAAGCATGAATCACTCGACAATATACACTCGGAGGTACCTTTCACTCGACGCTTACCTTCCACTCGGAAGGACCAGAAGACAGTCGACCACAGAAGCCCAGAAGTCACCCCAGGGAGGCTAACGGGCAAGCATTCATCAAGACCTTTAATAGCATTTATGGTGTATGTTACCAGTAACGTACGTCTTTTATGACCACGATCTGACCCTTAGATGCCGGACACTTATGAGGGGCAGCGCACTCTATATAAGCCGCCCCTTCCCTCTGGCACAAGGGTTCGCACCCCCTGTAACTACACACATATTACACTCGACAAGAAGCTCCCGAGCACCTGAGACGTAGGGCTTTTACCTCCACGAGAGGGGCCTGAACTCATACATTCTTGTGTACAATCTCGCCGTAGCTAGGACTCTGCCCTCTCCTTACGTACCCCTACCTTCTACTGTCAGGCTCGTTCCCACGACAGTTGGCGCCCACCGTGGGGCAGGCGTCTAAGCGACTTCCGGCGAGGTTGCATTTGTTTCCCTTCGTCATGTCTTCCGGCGGTGATTTGTTCCTGGGCCGCGAGATCCGTCTCGGAGCGCTCACCTTCATCGCCGACGATTCGGCATGGCTCCAGGAAGCGCCTCTAGATGTTGAGGCGCTCCCGATGCGCGGAGCGACGCACTTCTGCGCAAGCTCCTGCGGTGTCCTTCTCCTTCAGCCGTCGACCCCGTATGTGTCAGCCCTCTGCGCTGTTCGACGCCGCAAGCGATCCGGTCGTTCGCGGCTACAGCGTTGGGTGCGACATGCGGCGGCCCGCCAGGCTTCGTCCCCGCAAATTGCAGCCATCGAGCCCGCCGAGTCACTTCGCGGCGTGTTCGACTCGGCGTCAGATCGGTCTGACGTTCCTTCCGAGTGCGAGAGCTGCGATCCTGCGGCTGAAGTTCTTATGGCTGGCTCTCATCAGAGTTCGCCGCCTGGCTTCAACCACACCAGGCGCGAGATTGGTGGAACGTCGAATGAACAGCAGCGCCGGGACGAGGATGTTCTCCATACTCCCATCGTCGGTGCGACTGCTGAGGCCCAGGCCATGGAGGCCACTCGCCTTGGACTCAAAGAGATGCAAGAGGCACTCGACGAGTGTGCTCGACAGCGTCCACCACGTCCCAATCGGCATCAGCGACAGTTGTTTCCGAGTGGATCTCGAAATAACGTCGAGGTGTTCCGTACTGCAGTGTTGAATGTTGCAGCTGCAGCTAGGATTGCAGATTCTATCCAGCCGTCTCGGTCGGAGGCTGGGAGAGGCTTGCAGCAGATCAGAACGTTGCTTGAGGCAGCGCAGTAGCAGAATGTTGTTGTTTCTCAGCACAAAATAGGTTACATAGCAATTCTTCCAGGGCAGAAACAGTT
The DNA here is from genome assembly GCA_039707655.1 of Elymus sibiricus. Taxonomy (NCBI): domain Eukaryota; kingdom Viridiplantae; phylum Streptophyta; class Magnoliopsida; order Poales; family Poaceae; genus Elymus; species Elymus sibiricus. Next base: position 161,952,705 of record CM077667.1, read on the forward strand.
CAGTCGGCCCACAGTCCGGGGTCACCTCCGCGTCACAGGGGCGGAGGCTACCGTGACGATCGGTACAGAGATCAGTTCGCTCCCCGTTATCACCGCGATGACCGCCGTCGAGTGCTTTCTCCTCCGCGGAGTGGTTCATATGTGCCCCGGCACAATGATGATAGGCGCCCGTTCGGCGATGAGCGGAATCCCAGATTTGACGCAAGAGATGTCCTTGCCCAAAGGCGGGTCGACAGGGGCAGAGCCCACAGAGATGGTTATAACGGAGACTATCCGAGTGGAAGCAGTGCTGTTGTTTCTGGGCCCGAGTGTTTTAGCAGAGCCATTCGCTCCGCAGAGATTCCCCCTAACTTCAGGTTGGCGGCTGGAATTATCAAGTTTTCTGGCGAATCAAAGCCCGAGACATGGTTGGATGATTACCGAGTGGCTGTGCAGATTGGTGGAGGTAACGACAACATAGCCATGAAGCATTTGTCCCTGATGTTAGATGGTTCGGCCAGAGCTTGGTTGAATCGTCTGGCTCCCTCTAGCATCTATTGCTGGGAGGATTTGGCCCGAGTGTTTATCAGAACCTTTGAAGGCACCTGTAAACGTCCGGCTGGTTTGACTGATTTGCAGCACTGTGTTCAGAAGCCCAATGAGACCTTGCGAGACTACATTCAGCGCTGGTCCACCTTACATCACACAGTGGAGAATGTTTCCGAACAACAGGCTGTTTGTGCCTTCAAGGCTGGTGTTAGATACAGAGAGCTCTATCTGAAGTTTGGTCGCACGAGTGATATTTCTCTGAGCAAGATGATGGAGATTGCCACTCGGTACGCCAATGGAGAAGAAGAAGACCGCCTCCGAAGCGGTAAAGCAAAAATAGTCGACAATGATGCAGGTGGAAATTCCAGTCGGAAACAGAAGCGCAAAGCTAATCCTCCTGCTCAGGCAGAAGCGGCCGCCCTGGCGGCACAAAGCAAGAATAAAGGAAAGTCCAAAGCTAAGTTCACCCCCAAGAAGTCAAAAAATCAGTCGGGTACAAATGTTATGGATTTACCGTGTGCAATCCACACGAGGAAAGATGAAGAGGGCAATTTAATATTGCCTAAGCATACCACTCGACAGTGCCGTTTGTTGATCCAGTCATTCAAAGAGAGTCAGTCGAGTGAGAAAGACCCTGAAAAGGAAGATGAAGAAGAGAAAGAAGAGTTCCCTGAAGTCAATGCCACTCTGTTGATTTTTGCTGACGTTGAGAGCAAGAGTCGACTAAAGGTTATCAACAGAGAGGTTAACATGGCGGTTCCCTCTACTCCCACATATCTCAAGTGGTCTCAGACTGCTATCACGTTTGATCAGTCAGATCACCCTGCGCATATCGCTACCCCCGGGCGGCAGGCGCTGGTGGTGGACCCAGTTGTGGGGGGCACTCGACTCCGCAAGGTTTTGATGGATGGTGGGAGCGGGCTGAACATCCTATATGCAGATACCCTCAAGGGGATGGGCATTCCGATGTCCCGACTCAGTGAAAGCAACATGCAGTTCCATGGAGTAATCCCTGGGAAGAAGGCCCGTTCACTCGGCCAGATAGTGTTGGATGTGGTGTTTGGTGACGATAAGCATTTTCGCAAGGAAAAACTGACGTTTGAAGTGGTGGACTTCCAAAGCGCGTACCACGCCATCCTTGGTCGTCCGGCTTATGCCCGTTTCATGGCCCGACCGTGTTACGTGTATCTCAAGCTGAAGATGCCCGGACCCAAGGGTGTAATCACAGTCACTGGCAATCGACAGAGGGCTGAGGAGTGCCTCCAGCAGGGCTCCAAGATCGCCGATCATCAGATGGCTATGGTTGAATTGGAAGAATACAAGAAAAACGCTGATCCTTCCGACCTGTTGCGTGCTAAGAAGCCCGCTTCTGAGTTAGCTTTTCAGTCGGCAGGAGAAGTGAAGAAAGTGAACATTCACCCAACAGATCCAACTGCTGCCCCGACCAACATCTCGACGACACTCGACAGCAAATAGGAAGCCGAGCTCATCCAGTTCCTCCGTGAGAACTGGGACATCTTCGCATGGAAGCCTGCTGACATGCCTGGTGTACCTAGGGAACTGGCTGAGCACAGATTGAGAGTTGACCCGAAGGCCAAGCCTGTGAAGGAGCACTTGCGTCGGTCGGCAACAGAGAAGCGAAAAGCAATCGGAGAGGAAGTGGCTCGTCTCTTGACGGCCAAATTCATACGTGAGATTTACCACTCTGAGTGGTTATCGAACGTCGTCATGGTCCCTAAGAAGGACAAATCACTACGCATGTGTATTGACTTCAAACATATCAATCGGGTCTGCCCGAAAGATCATTTTCCGCTCCCCCGTATTGATCAGATTGTCGACTCAACTGCGGGGTGCGAGCGTCTATCTTTTCTTGATGCTTACTCTGGCTACCACCAGATCCGTCTGTTTGGTCCAGATGAAATAAAGACAACCTTCATCACCCCTTTCGGGTGTTTCTGTTATATCACCATGCCTTTTGGTTTGAAGAACGCTGGCGCTACTTTCATGCGCATGATTCAAAAATGTTTACTCGACCAGATCCCTCAGAATGTTGAAGCGTACATGGATGACATTGTTGTTAAGTCTCACAAAGGTTCCGACCTATTGTCTGACTTAGCTGAAACATTCGCCAATCTGAGGAGATATGACATCAAGCTAAATCCGACTAAGTGCACTTTCGGTGTTCCCGGTGGCAAATTACTCGGTTTTCTCGTTTCTGAAAAAGGAATCGACGTTAACCCTGAAAAGATCGGTGCCATCACCCAAATGAAAAGCCCCGAGCGTGTGCACGACGTCCAGAAGCTCACATGTTGCTTGGCAGCATTGAGTCGATTCATTTCTCGTCTCGGTGAGAAGGCACTGCCTTTATACCGACTGATGAAGAAGTCTGATATGTTTGAGTGGACTCCGGAAGCTGAAGCAGCGTTTGTCGAGCTCAAAGCCCTGCTTTCCACCCAGCCGGTGCTTGCTACTCCGCACAGCAAAGAGCCATTGCTATTGTACATCGCGGCCACTAATCAGGTCATCAGTACAGTACTAACTGTCGAGCGGGAAGAGGAAGGCAAGGCTTACAAAGTTCAACGTCCAGTCTACTATATTTCTGAAGTGTTGACTCCTTCGAAGCAAAGATATCCACATTACCAGAAGCTCGTATATGGTATATATCTGACAGCAAAGAAGGTGGCACACTACTTTCAAGATCATTCAATTTCAGTCGTCAGTGATGCTCCGTTATCGGAAATTCTCAACAATCGAGACGCGACTGGTCGAGTGGCCAAATGGTCTATCGAGCTCTTTTATCTTGATATCAAATTTGAAGTGAAGAAAGCAATCAAGTCTCAAGCTCTTGCTAATTTCCTTGCCGAATGGACCGAGCAGCAGCAGCCAATCCAACTTCACTCGGCACACTGGACCATGTTCTTTGACGGCTCCAAGATGCTGAATGGGTCTGGTGCTGGTGTAGTATTGGTGTCTCCAAAAGGCGACAGACTCAGTTATGTGTTGCAGATTCACTTTGATTCCTCCAATAATGAAGCCGAATATGAAGCACTCCTGTACGGGTTGCGTATGGCCATTTCACTCGGCGTCCGGCGCCTGATGGTATATGGCGACTCTGATTTGGTGGTTAACCAAGTGATGAAAGAGTGGGATGTCAGGAACCCCGCTATGACTGGATACTGCAATGCAGTAAGGAAACTCGAGAAGAAATTCGAGGGGTTGGAACTTCATCATGTTCCCCGAGTGAAAAACCAAGCAGCAGATGAGCTGGCAAAGATTGGATCCACTCGGAAGCCTGTCCCCAGCAGTGTATTTCTCGAGCACCTTCATTCTCCTTCGGTGCAGGAAGATCCCTTCACTGAAGAGCCCCCGCAAGCGAAAAGCGCCTCTAATCCGAATGAAGTCGATGTCCCCGCTGTCATTGATTTGGTCATGGAGATTTTGGTGATTACGCCCGACTGGACTGTACCTTATATTGCGTACATTCTTAGGAAAGAACTCCCAGATGATGAAGATGAGGCTCGACAGATAGTCCGCAGATCCAAGGCTTTTACAGTTATGGATGGGCAACTCTACAGGGAAAGTGTGACTGGCGTGACTCAGCGGTGTATTTCTCCTGAAGAAGGTCGATTGATTCTGGAGGAGATTCACTCGGGAACTTGTGGTCATCATGCGTCTTCTAGGACGATTGTTGCCAAAGCATACCGAGCTGGTTTCTTCTGGCCGCGCGCCAATGAGATGGCTAAAGATATTGTCGATCACTGCGAAGGGTGCCAGTTTTATTCGAACCTGTCACACAAACCTGCGTCTGCCTTGAAGACTATTCCACTCGTCTGGCCGTTTGCTGTGTGGGGCTTGGATATGGTTGGACCCCTTAGAACAGGCCAGAGTGGATTTACTCATTTACTGGTTGCAGTCGACAAGTTCACTAAGTGGATTGAAGCTAAACCCATCAAGAAGCTGAACTCCCGCACTGCTATCAAGTTCATGAAAGAGATAACGTTCCAGTATGGAGTACCCCGTAGTATCATTACAGACAATGGCTCCAACTTTGACTCGGAAGAGTTCAGATACTTTTGTTCTTCTCAAGGCACTCGGGTGGATTACGCATCCGTTGCGCACCCCCAGTCCAACGGTCAAGCTGAGCGAGCTAATGGCCTTATCCTTCAAGGATTGAAACCTCGGCTCATGCGAGATCTTGATCATGCTGCTGGAGCCTGGGTCACAGAATTACCGTCTGTTCTGTGGTGCTTGAGGACGACTCCTAACCGGTCGACTGGGCGCACTCCTTTCTTCCTTGTGTATGGAGCTGAAGCCGTTTTGCCTAGTGACGTCCTTCACAATTCTCCCCGAGTGGATCTTTACTCTGAAGACGAAGCTGAGCAAGCAAGACAAGATGGAGTGGATCTCCTAGAGGAGGAACGAGAGATGGCCCTGATCCGGTCGACTGTATATCAACAAGACCTTCGCCGCTTCCATGCTAGACACGTCAAGAGCCGTTCGTTCCACGAAGGTGATCTGGTGCTCCGAGTGGATCAGCAGCGACCCCACAAGTTGGCCCCAGGATGGGAAGGCCCATTCGTCGTCACCAAGGTGCTGAACAACGGGGCGTACCATCTTTTCAACTTGAAGAAGAATATTGATGAGCCACGCGCTTGGAACGCAGATTTGCCTCGACGCTTTTATACTTGATGACTGAGTTGTTTTGATGTAATAAGAGTACTCCAGACAATGCCGTTTGTTAAGTTATGACTTCCGCAGCCTATTGTCGATTCCGATCGCACGATTTTGCATTCAGAAGTTACTCCGAGTGAAGAGCAATCCTCTCTCTTGGGGGCTTAGCTGCGAATCCGTTTCGCCTAAGTTAAAAACCCTTCCGAGTGTATAGCATTCAATACACTCGGAGACTTAGCCGCGAACCAGTCTTCGCCTAAGTCTAAAACTTCTCCGAGTGAAGAGCGATCCTCTCTCTCGGGGGCTTAGCTGCGAATCCGTTTCGCCTAAGTTAAAAACCCTTCCGAGTGTATAGCATTCAATACACTCGGAGACTTAGCCGCGAACCAGTCTTCGCCTAAGTCTAAAACTTCTCCGAGTGAAGAGCGATCCTCTCTCTCGGGGGCTTAGCTGCGAATCCGTTTCGCCTAAGTTAAAAACCCTTCCGAGTGCATAGCATTCAATACACTCAAAGACTTAGCCGCAAACCAGTCTTTGCCTAAGTCTAAAACTTCTTCGAGTGAAGAGCGATCCTCTCTCTCGGGGGCTTAGCTGCGAATCCGTTTCGCCTAAGTTAAAAACCCTTCCGAGTGTATAGCATTCAATACACTCGGAGACTTAGCCGCGAACCAATCTTCGCCTAAGTCTAAAACTTCTCCGAGTGAAGAGCGATCCTCTCTCTCGGGGGCTTAGCTGCGAATCCGTTTCGCCTAAGTTAAAAACTCTACCGAGTGTATGGCATTCAATACACTCGAAGACTTAGCCACGAACCAGTTTTCGCCTAAGTTCAGAAATTACTCCGAGTGAAGAGCGATCCTCTCTCTCGGGGGCTTAGCTGCGAATCCGTTTCGCCTAAGTTAAAAACCCTTCCGAGTGTATAGCATTCAATACACTCGGAGACTTACCCGCGAACCAATCTTCGCCTAAGTCTAAAACTTCTCCGAGTGAAGAGCGATCCTCTCTCTCGGGGGCTTAGCTGTGAACCAGTTTACACCTAAGTTAAAAACCCTTCCGAGTGTTGCATTCAATACACTCGGAAACTTAGCTGCGAACCAGCCTTCGCCTAAGTCCTAAATTCTTACGAGTGCAGAACACCTGTTCCATTCGAGAATTAAATAAATCCAGCCAGGCAAAATGTCGGAAAGCAAAACGCGAGTAAGACTAGAATCTCCAGCGCAGCAAAAACTTGTTCGCGCGAAGGGAAGTTCTCAGGCTTAAGGCCTGAACGAAGTTTAACCGGTTACACCATCACTCGGCATACCGAGGCAAATAAAGTTTTTACTGAAAGCAAAGTACTTGTTCAAGCTCTAGTAGGGCTTGAGGGCTCGACAAAGGTGTCCAGGTCAATTCCGTCGGCGATCCGAGTGGCAGCTTCGATGAAAGTCTCCATGAAATCTTCAAACTTAAGTTTCTTTGTGTTGGTCACTCGGAGATCCTTCAGTTTGTCCTCTCTGGCCTCCTTGCAATGAACCCTGACGATTGAAAGTGCCACGTCAGCACCACAGTGGGCAGCAGATTTCTTCCACGCTTGCACTCGATTGGGAATTTCGTTGAGGCGAGTCATCATAGACTCAAGGTCAGTCTGGAGGGAGTCTTCAGGCCACAGCTCCTTGTCGATCTTCTCGAAAGCAGACCTCAGCCGAATGATGTATCCTTGGACATTCTTGAGACGAGCTTCAAGACGAAACATATCCACGGCGTCTCCGATTGGGCTCGATCTCTTCAGTTTCTTTCTCAAAGTCTTGACAGAATTCTGCACGAAGAGAAAGTGAAAAGGTGATCACAATGCCACTCTGGAAAAATCAAAGAAATTCATTCGACAGCGGAAGGTTACCTTCGAGCATGCTGAACATTTTCCTCGCGAAGTCTCCCAAGTGTTTCTCCAGAGCAGTCTTACTCTTGGTCTGCACTTCAAGTTTTTTGATCCATTCGGATCGTTCCTGCTTGAGTTTGGTGTTCTCTTCTTCCAGTCTACTGGCTGCGGCAAGTTTTTTCTCAGCAGCTTCAGTTTTCTCCTCCGCTTCCTTCTGAGCATCAGCAAGTGATTTGTCCTTGTCCTCGAGCGCCTTCTTCATGGTATCTAAAGAAATAGCATTGTTGAGTCGCGCTCGGAGACGACGGTTCTCATCACGTACGTCTGTTCGAGTGAATTCACTCGGTTCAAAGGATGGAAGATGAAAGTGATAATGCAATTGATCGACAAAGATTACCTCCCAAAGTCTTCAACTCGGTCTGTGCACGGTCCAGGTTGTTGTTTGTCAGCTCCAGATCAAGCAGAAGTCGATTCTTTTCCTTCTCCAGCTCGATGTACTTGGTCCCGAGCCCACAGGCTTTCTGAAATCAGCAAAGAAGGGGGTTCAGTCGACATAAATATTTCTTTACTCCCGAGTGGGAAAATACAAGTGCAGTCGACTGAAAGGTGGCCCGCCGCCCCACCCCACAACCCTATACAGTGTCATATCGTGGTTGATGGAAATGATGTCCATGAAACGTGCAGAATGGTTCTTAAGACTACTGCCCATCGTCAACGATCGACAGTAGTCTCGGGGACTACACCCAGTGGGTGCACTCAGCATGCCCCCACTGGATACAAAAACACTCGACCAGGTCTGCCTGTCAGAGTATAAAAGAAGAAAGCAAGCAAGCGAACATTGTCTCTATCAGACCCCCGCTGATGCAAGCATTCGACGGCGGTCTCGGGGACTACACCCAGTGGGTACACTCAGCGTGCCCCCACTGGACCTGCATTTACTCGACAAGGTCTGTCCTGTCGAATGGAAACGATTTTCAAAATGACTTTAAGACCCCTGCCGATGCCTTCGTCATTCGACAGCGGTCTCGGGGACTACACCCAGTGGGTGCACTCAGCGTGCCCCCACTGGACTAGAAATTACCTGATCTACTTGCGAAGAAAACACCCAGTGGGTGTAAAATCAAGATGGACAAGAATTCAATCGGAAATTAACTTACAATAGCACTTACTCGGACGTTGGCTTGAAGCGCTGTGCTGGCATCATAAGCTAACTTGCTGGCTTCATACGCCTCCTTTGTTCGCAGCATCATCTGCCCAGCTTGGATCATGGCCTCCTTGGCAGCTCTAGTTTGGTCCTCCGGGACGTGATACAAAGGGTATGTGGACGTCGAGTGAGTTGGTGCTGTCACTGAAGCAGCAGGAGGTACCTGAGATTGTCCAACAGGTGCTGAAGCCACCAGAGTTGAAGTGGCTGGCGGAGCACTCGACAGCGGAGTTACAAGGGCTAGAGGTGTCATAGTAGTCGTCACAAGGGGCGTCTGACCAGATGATGTTCTCCGAGTGCGTATGCGTGGAGTCTCCAGAAGCACATCTTCACCCTCCGCTCCCCACTGCGGCTCCTCGTCGTCTTCCAGTTCGATGATTTCGTCAGCTATCAGTCGGCAATTTTAATCAAGTCACTCGACGATTATTCTTCAGAAAACAGAGTAGTTTGGGGATTTGGTATACCTCGTTGGGAGGTAGCTGCATCAGGAGTGTCCACTTCCATACGGTCTCCGTCATCTCGCTGGGGCGACGTCATAGAGGTAGTAGCTCTGGTAGACGAATTTCACTCAGTCAGCATCAACATGAAGTTCTTCAACAGCAGAATAAGGAAAATAAACACTCACGTAGAGGCAACAGGCACAGCAATCTTGATACGGGGCAGGGCCTTCCAAGGTTTTGGCACGTCCGGCTTGAGCTGTTTCGCAGCTTTTTCGGCCGACCCTGATGTTGCAGCGCGGTCACGCTTTGGGTTCCTTGCGCTCGACGCCACAGTTTTGCTCGGGGCGACCCCTGGGTCTTCCTGCTGCTTGGCACGGCGTTCGGTGCGCGAAAGGACCTGAGCTTCCACCTCGTCTTCCTCTGGGTCGTCATCGCTGCTCTCGCTGTCGTCGGCGTAATCGCCATCTACGCTGCCATCCACGCTTCCTTCCTCTTCGTCAGTCTGCTCTCCATTTGGTACTGGCGAGTACATGTTTGTAAATTCCTGCAAGATACAAGCTTCAAAGTCAGTCGACTGAATATCCGGTTACTCGACAAAATATTAAAACAATCGACAGAGATGTAACTCACCAAGTTCTTCGGTGGGTTCAAAGCAGAGAAGGCCGGAATTCGTTTGGCTCCCTCTGGATTATCACAGACTCCGGTGATGCTCCTGAGCCACTGAGAAACAGTCTCGTCGGAAACTTCCTCAGGATGAGTCCGAGTGGTATCCTCAGGGCCTAAATAATGCCACATGGTGTGATCCCGGGCTTGGAGGGGCTGGATTCGTCGACTGAGAAACGTTTCAAGGAGGTCCAAGCCAGTCACTCCGCCGCGGATTAGTTCAGTTACAGCGTTCACTAGGATCCCTACTTGGATTTTCTCTACATTTGTCACGTACAGTGATTTGGGGGTGGTAGGTCGATCCAAGGTGAAAGGAGGAAGTCCAGTCGACATATTTGGCGATGCAACATCCTTGCAATAGAACCATGTCGACTGCCAACCCCGGACAGAATCAGGAAAGGTCATGGAGGGAAATGCACTCCTACCTCTCTTTTGGATCCCTAAGCCACCACACAGCTGGATTACATGAGTTTTGCTATCTTTGGGATTGGCTTTCTTAACAGATTGGGATCTAACAGAGAATATGTGTTTAAACAAACCCCAGTGTGGAGGGTAACCCAAGAAGCATTCGCACAACGTTATGAAACAGGAAAGATAGACAATTGCATTCGGAGGGAAATGGTGGAGCTGCGCCCCGAAGTAGTTCAGGAAAGTACGGACGAATGGGTGGGGTGGCATGGAGAAACCTCGCTCGACGTGGGTGAGAAGCAGAACTCGCTCGCCGTCGCGTGGCTCCGGCTCGGTCTCTCCCTTCGGCAATCTCCAGGACCCCGCAGTTATCAACCCGTCGTTGACGAGGTTTTGCACATCCTCCGCCGTGACCGTCGATTGGAGGAAATCCCCCTGGATCCACCCTGGCGGCACCGTCGACCGAGCGCCCGATGGTTTCTTCGCCTTGGCTCCTCCCTTCTTGGCGCGCTCGAGCTTCTCCGTCTTGCCCTTTGTCATGGCGGCGGCGGCCGTTAGGGCGGAGCTGAGCAGAGGAGGAGGAGAGGAAGAGCGGATTTGGGGGAAGAATACTGTGCCAGCACCGGCGTCGTCGCCTCTTATATCCGCCCGTGTGGGTCACTGACCTGCGGGCCCACCAGAGATCTGGGTATCCCGAATTCAGAGGAGGAGCGATACGTGGCGATATGGGTGGCGCGATAATCGAGGCGTCGTGCCTTCACTTGCCTTAGCAGTTACGCCATCTCCGCCCTGAGCGCACTTATCCAAATTTCAAATCCCGTGAAATCCGGACCCGACAGAACAAACCGTCGCATCCGAAGACTCTGCAGATCACTCGAACCTGACTTCGAGCTCAGTTTCACTCGGACCAGTTTCGAGTTCAATTTCACTCGGATACATTTCAAGACAGAATTGATCAGGGTGATCGATAAAGGTTCCAATCGACGCAGATTTCTGAGAAGCTTCAAAATGCACTCGGAATTTTTGTGCCTTGTCTGAACCTGCATTGACACCATCACACTCGAACCCCGATCCATTCGGGGGCTAATGATGGGGATATGTACCTAGGGTAGGGTCATAGGCCTGACCTACATACCCTACCTAAGGACACTGCCCCAGAAAGCTTAAGGGCTACGAGGAAGTCTCCGACTGAAATCGCCAAGAAGCATGAATCACTCGACAATATACACTCGGAGGTACCTTTGACTCGACGCTTACCTTCCACTCGGAAGGACCAGAAGACAGTCGACCACAGAAGCCCAGAAGTCACCCCAGGGAGGCTAACGGGCAAGCATTCATCAAGACCTTTAATAGCATTTATGGTGTACGTTACCAGTAACGTACGTCTTTTATGACCACGATCTGACCCTTAGATGCCGGACACTTATGAGGGGCAGCGCACTCTATATAAGCCACCCCTTCCCTCTGGCACAAGGGTTCGCACCCCCTGTAACTACACACATATTACACTCGACAAGAAGCTCCCGAGCACCTGAGACGTAGGGCTTTTACCTCCACGAGAGGGGCGTGAACTCATACATTCTTGTGTACAATCTCACCGTAGCTAGGACTCTGCCCTCTCCTTACGTACCCCTACCTTCTACTGTCAGGCTCGTTCCCACGACACCAGCCGCCCCCGATAACCCCCCCTGGACACCGAACCCTAGCCCCGACCCCCACTCGACCCCCTCGCTCCCCGATCCCCTCTCCTCTCCCTCCCGATCCAGATTGGATCGGGGCAGGGGCCACCGGCGCCCGGCGCCGCCGCCATTCCCCGTCGCCGTCCGCCTCGCCCAGGGGCCTCCTCGCCCGCTCCCCGAACAGCCGTCGCCGCGCCAACCGTCGCCTCCTCCCCGCGCCGACGACCGCGTCGCCTCCCGCAGCTCCCCGCCGCCACGCCGGACCTCCCCATCTCCCTCCCCGCCGGCTACCTCAACCCTCGACGCCCCAGCCCCCCGGCAACGCTGGTGAGCACCCCCGGGGCTCCTTCCCTTCCCTCCCTCTCCCTCCGCTCCGGCCCGCTCGCGCGCGCCCGTCCTCCCCTGCACGCGCTGCGGCCGCATCCATGCGCGCCCACGGCCGACCGCGCGCGCGCGTCGTCGCGCCCGCCCCCGCTGACGTCCCGTGCCCGCCCCCGCTCACGCCCCGCGCTCCCTCGCGCGTCCCCGGTCGCCTGCAGCGCCTCTGCCACGCCCGCGAGCTTCGCCGCGCGCTGGTCGCGCCTCCGCCGCTCCCTGGCCGCCGGCGAGCCGCCGGTAGGCCCCTGGCCACGCCCCTCCCTGGCCCTGGCCTCCATGGCCGGGACCGCCGCAGGGCGCCGCCCCTGGCTGCGGCCGCCGTGATCTCGCGCCCGTGCGTGCCCGTGGCTAGCCATTGGCCGCGATGGGCCACTGCCATGTGCCCCCCCCACTCAATGACACGGGGGCCCCACCCCCAGAAACGTTTTAATAAAAATAAAAATAAATAAATAAATAAAAATTAGTTAAATTAATTAATTAATCAGGTAATTAATTAGTTAATTAGATGATTAAAATTAATTAGATTAATTAATTAACATGTTAATTAATCTGTTAATTAATTAATTTAAACAATGACTGACAGGTGGGACCCAGCAGTTAGTTTGACCAGGTCAACAGCACTGTTGTCTGCTGACATCAGCATGATGTCATGCTGATGTCATAATGCTATTTTCGAATTAAATTTAATCTGTTTTATTCCAGAATATTAATAAAACTTTAAAAATTAATATAAAATAATCCGTAACTCGGATGAAAATAATTTATACATGAAAGTTGATCAGAAAAATCCAACGAATCCGAATACGCTGTCCGTTCATCTGTCACATGCTCCTAGCATGATGAACATGGAACATTTCCCCTTTGGATCATCTATCCGATAAATCCAAAGACCCGGAAAATATCGTCAGATATTCTTCCGACCCGTCTGCGACGTGTAGTACTGCGTTAGTGCATGCCTAGCCCTACATATTTCCATGTCATACATTGTGATTGCATCCGTGCTTTATATTTATTGTTTCTTCCCCCCTCTTCTCTCCGGTAGACCCCGAGACTGACGGTGCTACCGGGTACGACTACACCGTTGACTATCAGGCCTTTGCCGCAGAGCAGCAAGGCAAGCAGCCCCCCTTGAGCATTCCAATATCGCCTATTCCTTTTCCCTCTTATTCTTGCATTAGATTTTGCTACTGTATTAGTTAGCTCCTATTCTGATGCATAGCCTGCTTTTGATAAACTGCTAAAATACCTGCAATCATATCAATTGCTTAGTATAGGTTGATCAATGAATCCCCTGTGACCCCCTTAGTCCCAGTTGCCCCTGCTTCTTCATAGACGACTCTAAGACTCAGTCAACTGACCGACAAGCCAGGCCCCTCACATCACCGCACCCCCCTTAGTTGTACGACTCTGCAGCGCTACTATCGAGTACCGAGGGTGACACCTCGTGAAGTACTCATGATGCTAGCTCTGTAGTGCAGCTAGTCGGTCGTGGTTATCGAGGGTGATTCCTCCTTCACCACTCCCGACGATGACTCTGTCGTGCAACCCCTCAAGTGTGGGACCCTCGAGGGTGATTCGTCTAAGTCCACCTTGACGGTTTCATCGAGCGGGACCCCACTGAGGGTGATTCCTCAGGTTCCATCTTGATGTTTTATACACACACTTACTATGACCTGGTTACAGAAACATGTTGGTGATGGGTCGGCCCTGAGGGGTACCCACGGTTTGATGTTGATGAGGCGTGGACGGGCAGGAGAGGCCCTTGCCACACATCCTCGAGGCGGGGCGACGGACCGCACTTCATGGGTCGCGCTTTCCCCGCATTAATAAAATGCTAATGGGTTGGGTATTTGATCTGAGTTGGGTCGTTGGCCTTTTTACGCACCAAACCATCGCGTGGGAGAAGTTATGGGTACTCAGCGTCGTTGTATCAGCCGAAGCTCTTCGGACGTCAGCAATGGAGCGGAGCGCGCCGGATTGGACTGGACGGTACAACTCTTGGACTGGAGTGTGCTAGGTCTGCTTCTGGCCGCCCACGCATCGTGCAGGAGCGCAGAGGGCAAGTGGGCCCACGACCCCTTTGTGCTTAGGATTTAGACCGGCGGGTTGGCCTCTTCGTTGAGCCTAGGTGGGGCGACGACGTGCTGCTATCCCGAGGCCAGGGATGACCCAGGAAAGTGTGTCCGGCCGGAGGTGATCAGGCGTGTTGGAAATGCGGTGCACCCCTGCAGGGATGAATAAACTATTCGAATAGCCGTGTCCACAGTAACAGGACGACTTGGAGTTGTACCTTGACCTTATACAACTATAATTGTGATTTAATTTGAAATGAATGTGGCTCCGAGATTGCTTCCTCACAGGGAGTCGAGGAAGATTCTCTGGGCGTGGTTACTTAATAAAATTGCTACAATAATATGACTATATATGAGATACTAGTCTACACTACTGGAATCATGGATTTTGCCGTCATCCGATTCTTTTCCGTTAGCAGGCGGACGACAAAGAAAGGCATTGCCATATGCTGGCATAAAGCTGACGGCAAAGGGTAAGCTGACGACAAAGAATGAATTTGCCGTAGGCCGATTCTTTGCCGTCAGCCAGCTGACGGCAAAGGGCCAGCAGGGCAGACGGCAAAGAAACGGCCCACGGCAAAGGGCAGCTGGCGGACGGCAAAGGGCAAAGGCAAGCTGGCGCCGCTTAGGTCAGTTCTTTGCCATCTGCCAGCAGACGGCAAAGGCAGGCTGGCAGACGGCAAAGGACACGCCCTAAGAACGGCGTCGTCCCCCATCCCCCTGTCCTCTCCCTCTCTCCCTCACTCCCTCATCCCTCTCCTCCCTCTCCCCACCGCCCCCACCCACCGGCAGCCCCGCCACCCCCACCCACCCGCTGCCCCGCCACCCCCACCCACCCGCTGCCCCGACGCCCACCCCGCCTCCCTCCCTCCCTCCCTCCCCCCGACGCCCACCGGCTGCCGCCCCCACCCACCGGCTGCCCCGCCGCCCTGCCCACCGGTCGCCCCCCGCCCCGCCACCCCCATCGACCGCCCACCGTCCTGCCACCCCCACCCACCCGCCGCCCCGCCACCCCCACCCACCCGCCGCCACCACCCACCGTCCTGCCACCCCCACCCACCCGCCGCCCCGCCACCCCCACCCACCCGCCGCCACCACCCACCGGCCGCCCCGCCGCCCCCACCCACCGGACGCCCCGCCGCCCCCGTGCCCCTGCGCACCACCGCCCTGCCGCCCTGGCACCCCAGACGGCCCCGTCGCCCGGACGCCCCTCCGGTGAGCTCTTTGTGCCTCCTCCCTTCCCCCCTCTTCCGCATTTTTTCTGTTTTTTTTTCATTTTAGATTAGAAATTAGCTAGCTAGCTACTGTTAGAAGAAGAAAAGAAGAAGGAAAAAGGACAAATGAAAAGAAGAAGAAGAAGAAGAAGTAGAATAGGAGGAGGAGGAGATGAAAAGGAAAAACAGAAGAAGAGGAGAAAGTAGAAGAAAAAGAGGAGAAGAAGAAGAGGAGAAGAAAAGAAGAAGAAGAAGAAGAGAAGAAGAAGAAGAAGAAGAACAAGAAGAGAAGAAAAGGAAGAAGAAGAGGAGAAGAAGAAGAAATAGAGGAGAAAAATATGAAAATAGAAGTGCCAAAGTAGTCATACATAGAGAGATTTTTCTATCGGGATTGAATATTCGTTTTGATCGTGTGGATCTAAATGTGCAGTTTTTCGTCACTTGAAGGGTCTGGTGTTTGACGGCCTCCCCGTGCGACTACATCCCCTAGACGGTCTAGTGGTGAGCACTACTGTCATCTCCTCGATCCCCGACCCTCATATTTGCTCTGTTCTTGTTGTCATGCCGTTGTCACTTAATTTTATTTTCATGTCAAGTTTCGTAACCTAGGCGTCTCCCGTTCGAAAGGACGACATCTATAAATATGCATGTCTTTGCATATTTATAACCGCCGTCCTTTCGAATTGTCCAACGTTATCCATGGACAGCCCGAGTATGTGTAGATTGGGTTCGTTTTCCCGTATGCTCTGCTCCGGATCCGATGCGGAATTTCGTCAGTGCCTCCCTGTTGTTCTCCGGGTACACATCCTCTCTGCTTATTGCCGAGACGTGTATCAGGAGAACATCGGGGAGGTGCTGCCGAAATTCTGTGTCGGATCCAGAGCAGAGCATGGGAAAACGAACACAATCTACACATACTGGGGTGGGATTAGGACCTATCTTTACCTATTAGCCTGTAGGTTGCATGGACGTAATAAAACTAACAAACTTGATGAACTAATGAATATATATGCTGAATTTTATATATATATATATATATATATATATATATATATATCTTCTGTGTCCAGTAGCTAGGCAAGATGACTGATCGTGCGTGGATGTACACCGGTCACACCAGTCAGAACGACATGACCAAAGAATGGTTTACAAATACCAAGGGGTTTGTGAGAGCCGCATTTGCAAATGGCCAGGAAAAAACATGGTGTCCCTGTCCCCGGTGCGACAACTTTAAAAGGCAGACAGAGGGTGAAATGGTTAAACACCTGCAGAAGTGGGGTTTCAGGCCTAATTATACGGTGTGGACTTTTCATGGTGAGTCTGCCCAACGTGCCAGAGCTGAGGTGGTTCGTCATCGCACCGACGAGCATGGTACCGGGATCGAAGACATGGCGCAAGACTTTGATGATGCTCGGGATTCGGACGATGAGATGGAGGAATCTGCAAAGGCATTCTATGAAATGTTGGAGTCTTCAAAACGTCCCTCCACGAGCACACTGAGCTTTGTCTGCTGGATGCCATCGCGCAAGTAATGGCTCTAAAGGCTCAATTCAACTTGGGCAGAGAATGCTACGACGCGATGATGACAATATTTGGACGCTTTCTACCCAAAGGCCATGTACTGCCTCCAAACTTGTACCCGTCGGACAAAATTCTCCGTGTACTTAAGATGCCCTATGAGAAGATAGATGCCTGTGAGAGTGGATGTGCCTTATTTAGGCTTGAGTATGCGGACTTGAACTATTGTCCCATTTGCAAGTCTTCCAGGTATGTTGTCGTAGACAACGGTATGGGTGAGAAGATGCAGACAAAAATTCCTGTTAACGTTCTTCGCTATATGCCAATCATACCAAGACTTCAACGTCTTTTCATGGTCGAAGAGACGGCCAGACAGATGACATGGCATAAATTGGGGAAAAGAACCGAACTAGATGCAGATGGGAAACAAATGTTGGTACACACTTCAGACGCTTTTGCGTGGAAGCACTTCGATGCATTACATAACGATAAAGCGGCAGATCCAGGGCATCCTTGAGTCGCCATCAGCACGGATGGATTCAATGTGTTTGGTATGACGGCAACCCAATATAGTTGTTGGCCTGTATTTGTCATTCCACTCAATCTCCCCCCGGAGAGATTATGAAAAGAAAGAACATTTTCCTGATGTTGATAATTCCAGGGCCCAACTATCCGGGGAAGAATATGAATGTGTACATGCAGCCGCTTAAGGATGAATTGCAACAAGCTTAGGATAATGGGATCAAGACATACGACGCCGCTACCAAAAAAACCTTCAAAATGCATGTGTGGTACATGTACTCGACGCATGACTTGCCGGCGTATGCCCTATTCGTTGGCTGGTGTGTGCATGGAAGGTTCCCATGCCCCACATGCAAGGCAGCTCTTCAGTTCCGTTGGCTGCAGGCGGGTCGCAAGTATTCTTGCTTCG
This sequence comes from Elymus sibiricus, assembly GCA_039707655.1. Lineage (NCBI taxonomy): Eukaryota > Viridiplantae > Streptophyta > Magnoliopsida > Poales > Poaceae > Elymus > Elymus sibiricus. The sequence goes on from CM077667.1 coordinate 161,970,263, forward strand.
ACATGCATAGACAGTTCCTGGATCCTCGCCATAAGTTCAGAAAAGACAAGAAGAATTTCATCAAAGGCAGAGTTGTCAAAAACTCTGCATCACCCGCATTGACAGGCCAACAGATGTTGGATCAGTTAAACACTCTCGAGCCGGATCCAAATCGTCCTGGGTATTTCAAAGGGTATAATACGGAACACGCATGGACTCACAAGTCATGCTTATGGGATCTGCCTTACTTCAAAGACCTCCTTTGCCCAGACAACATCGACGTGATGCACACTGAAAAGAATATCGCCGAGGCCATTTTTTGTACATTGTTCGGCATAGAGGGGAAATCAAAGGATAATCCTAAGGCTAGAATCGATCAGGAGGCTCTATGTGACAGACCATTACAAAACATGCGACAAGCGAAAGGAAAGCAGAACTGGACAAAGCCAAAGGCATGGTTCAATCTTGGAAGGCCGGCTATGAGAGAAATGATCTTGTGGGTGAAAATGCAGTTGATGTTCCACGATGGTTATGCAACGAATCTAAAGAGGGGAGCGAGTCTTGACAAACTGAAGATATTTGGTCTCAAGAGTCATGATTGGCACATATGGCTTGAGCGGGTAATGCCGGTGATGCTGCGTGGCTTTATCCCTGAGGACGAATGGCTAGTATTGGCAGAGCTGAGCTATTTCTTCCGTTCTCTTTGTGCGAAAGAACTATCGCCTCCTGTGCTAGATGAAATGGAAGAGTTGGCGTCGGAGTTGATATGCAAGTTAGAGAAGATCTTTCCACCGGGCTTCTTTAATCCAATGCAGCATCTGATTTTGCATCTCGCGACCAAGGCAAGATTGGGGGGGCCCGTGCAAAACCGTTGGTGCTTCGCAACTGAGAGGATGCAGAAGACGCTTCGAGCAAAATGTAAAAATAAACGTAGAATTGAAGCATCGATGGCCGAGGCATTCATTACTGAGGAGGCGGCAAACTTCGTGACAGCACACTACGAAGCCAAAAATCGTCATTTGCATAATCCGAAGCCTCGGTACAATGATGGCGACCCAAAAAAAAGTCGATCCAACCTCAGCCTATTCAAAGGGAAGCTCGCACCAGTCGGTGCTTCTAAAGCAAAAGCGTTGGATGTCGATGAATGGCGGACCATTTCATTGTATATCTTCAACAACCTAACAGAAGTCCGGCCGTACATCGAGTAAGTTGTCGGAACATTATTGTTTCGCAACTTGTAATTCCTTAGAACTGCTCTTATTCCTGGATATTTGATATAGTCGATACGTCGCCAAATTCTCGGATGGAGTGGTCATCCAAAAGGATTCCGTCAAAGAGTATGAGCTCCTGGCGAAGCATGGAGGCGGCTATCCCGGTTTCACCTCTTGGTTCAAACAAACGGTAATTAATTACCATTAATGGACCATTTCATTTCTTCGTCTTATTTGCGGCTAATGCAACAATCCTTTCGTATTAAACTTGTAGGCTAATTCAGAGTCTATGGACGCCGAGCTGAGACAAGTCGCTAATGGTTTTGACTATAAGGTCTGTTCATTTGACAGATACGACATCAACGGGTATCGCTTTCGTACCTTTGGCAAAGAGCTATCTATGCCCGACCTGAAGACTACAAATTGTTGTGTCTCTGCTATCGGCGAAGGAGGTACAGAGTACTATGGAAGAGTTGAAGCAATTTATGAACTTCTATTCTATGGTGAAAACCCACCGAACGTCGTAGTCTTCAAATGTCATTGGTTCCAGCTGAAGGAGACTAGAAGGACTCATGAACATATAGGGCTAGTCGAAATCAAACAAAGCACCCATTTAGATGTGCCCGATGTCTATATTACGGCTCAACAGGCGACCCAAGTTTTCTATCTACCGTGGGCCTGCCAAACTGATCCAAATCTGAAAGGTTGGGATGTCATTTATGAAGTGCCGCCACATTTTAGACCACCTCCCCTCAATGAAGAGGATTATGAACCTCACATTAACCAAGACACATATGAAGGAGAATTCTTCCAAGAAACACGTATTTCCAAAAAACGTTTCAAGAACCGCTCTACTTCACCCCGGAACATTGAAGTAGACAGCGACAATGAATCCGACTTAACCCCTGAGCCGGAACAGGAAGAGCCGGAACAAGAAGAGGTTACTGATGCGGATGACCTGTCAATGCTTAAGCGATTACATGAAGGAGGCCTTCCACACGTTGTTCCTGATAGTGATGATGATCATGCATTTATTGATGATAGTGATGATGATGATGCATTTATTGATCCCAGAGAATATATAGACGATCAAGATTATTATTAATTCATGTCAGGTAATCAACTTTTAGTTCATGTTAGGTATATGATGATACACTTAAATTATATACATTTTATTATTCATGTCGGTATTCAATTTTATGTTGTACTAATTTCGTTTACTATTTGTCATGGCAGTTGTTGAAAGATGGTGGGAAAGGGTCGAGAGCACTCCGCGGCTCCTTCGTCGGAGGGTGGTGGGATGGGTACTTCCATTCCTGCCGACTCTCTCCGGAGAGCGTTGCTCTCTAGTCTGCATACACCGGTGGCCGCTTCTTTGTCGACCCCCGTGAGAGGAGGTCGGGGGAAGAAGAGAGGTAGTAGAGGTGGGAGAGGAGGGAGAGGAGGCCACGGCAAAGGTAGGGTGGCTGCTACGCCTTCCTCGCCGCCACCCCTAGCTGATTCACCCGAGCACAGGACTGCTAGGGTGGACCTGTCTAAGGACGAGGCTACGCGGACTCCGGTCCACGAGCCTCGGGTCGACGAGCCTTCGACCTACATGAATCCTGTCCCAGAGGCTTCGTCCCACGAGACTTCGGAGCAGAGTAGGGATGAGGGCACGTCCTGGCAGACCCCTTGGGATACCTGGCCGGAGGAGCCTAGTGGCCATGCTGATGGTGGCGGGGATCGTTTTTCTGATAGCGACGTGGAGCTGCCTGAGGGCGCCACTATCTACCAGTGTGGTATGACACGGCTCCCGCCCGTGCCGGCGACCCGCGAGCAGAGGTGGTTGATTAGGCCTGATGGGGAGAGGTAAGTGCATGTACTCTTTTTTAACCTTTTGCCTTCACGTTTTTTCAAATATCTAATGTGTTGGCTTTGTCATACTGCAGGGGTTGGCATCATCCCAAGGATGCCCGCAGGCCCAACAGCATACTTGGTGTCCTTGTCAGACAAAACTTCCCGGGGTTTGTCACGTTGCCCGGTGAGGGTCAGGTTCGAGAGTTAGGACTGACCTGGGAGCACTACTTGGCTGCACCGGCCCCGCCTGAGGAGAGGATCGACGGTGTTTTGTGCCACACGAGGGCGGAGATGGTGATCATACATTTTTGGGTAATTTCTACTTTACACAATTAAAAATCAACAATAGCTAGTTATTGTACTAATAAGTGTTGTGTCGTTTGATTGCAGACCTTCTACATGTGTGAGGAGGGATACGAGGAGGCCGTGGCAAAGGTTATCGATCAGCAATGCAGGCGCCTACTGCAAAACTTTCGACACGAGGCTCGGGTGCAGGCTGTTCGAGACTACTACGCCTCGCGGCGTATTAGGAAGGAGAAGTCGACGTGCCGTGGAAAGAAGATGGAGAAGGAGCATTACATGAAGGTAATTATGTATTCTTAAGGCCTTGTACTTAGTTTCCTTCATTTGATTCCTATGCGTAGCGCTCAAATATCTCTTTATTAACTTAGGTGCCCCCAAGATGGTGTGCGGATATGATGGATTGTTGGGAGGCGTTGGTGGATGAGTGGTGCTCAGAACAATGGCTATCCGTCCACAACAATGCCAAGGACCGGCGTAACAAAATGGTTGGTGTGCCACACCATCAAGGGAGCACCAACTTAAATCAGTTTGGTCTAAACTGGGTATGTGGTTAGCTTCATGATTCATGCAATTCATTCTTGATTCTAGCTTGAGCCCTTTACTAATACTTTGTTCCTCTCTCTCTCTTTTAGGCACATCACAATAAAACGGAGGTGCCACAGATGTACGACCTATATGCGATGGCCCATACTGCCTCGTACAAGAAGGTCAAGGCATTCTCTGAGTCTGACCTCGATGATCCCTTGAAGTTCAGCAACATCTCCTCCCACAACAAGCTTGTGAGGTACAGAGATGAGGGGAAGGCGAGGAAACGGGAGGACTTTAACCCGAGCCAGGAGCCTATTGATCCAGAGCTGGCGATGATAGCTGGCGGCGGGAGGCCCCATGGCTCGATTGCCATTGGAGATGGCCTTATACGTTGTCCTAGCAACCTGCAGGATATCAAGGCGCGCCAAACGAGCTCCTGTCCTGAGATAAGGCATCGTCCACGGCCAGTCGAGCTCGCCATCGAGTTTAGTTATACGGACTCAAATATCTTTCCTCATTACGTTGTGTGTGTGAACAAAGATGATTACAATGCTAACGAGGAGTTGTGTTGCAGGCTGCTATTCTGAAAGAGAGAGAGGCAACACATGCACTTATGGTGGCGAAGGAGAAGGAGATGGAGGAGAGGACGACAAGGTTGTTGGAGGAGGAGAGGGCACGGTCCGATGCGTCTTACCGGGCCATCTACGAGCTCTTCATGGTAATATTCTTCTTCATATTTGTCAAATCTTGCATATAATGTTCCTTTCATTAATAATGAATATCGTTGACTTGTGAAAACCAAATGTGTAGACTATGTGCGAGAAGACCGGCCAGGCCGCTCCGTCGATGCCAGTCATTACCACGGCTGCAACGGTGAGTTTCATTTCAATGCAATGATCTTTTTAGTGTCATCATGCTAACGAGACAATGCAAATCATCTTTGGTGCAGCTTAACTCCGGAGTCGCATCGCACGACCCTTCTCCAGGTGAAACCGGTCCGAGCAACCGCGGTGCCTCTCCTCCGTGATGATGAGGACGATAAGCCCCAAACTTAGCTCGTTTTTCATCTTCTTAGCACTTAGACAAACTTAGCACTTAGACAAACTTAGCTCCTTCCGAAATATTAGTGTTCTTCATCTTCTTTTTCTTATTCTAGTCTTCTTCATCAAACTTTCGCCCGAATGACACAAATAAGCAATAAGAAGAAGAAAACAAGAGGAGAAAGATAGAGAGAAGAAAACCGCTTCTTCATCTTCTTCTTCTTATTCTAGTCTTCTTCATCTAACTTTCGTATTTCCCATTTTGCAGATTAGAGTCACTTCATGGAAGCTTGCATTGATGGAGTGCTTGTGATTTTGTATCGATGAACAATGTTAAACTTGCTACATATGTGAAACTTGTTACTATTGTAATATAGTGAACAATGTGACATTTGTTTTGGTATGTTTGTTGGATACTTGTGCTTGTGCTTGTTGTTGGATGATCATCACTAGGGTTATTGTGAAATATAGCATATTTTGCCTGTGAAAATTGGATATTAGAAAAAACAGAAAAAAACTAGGGCAATATTGCCACTTTGCCGACGACCACCGTCGGCATAGTTTCTTTGCCGTCCGGCACCGACGGCAAAGGTGACACGTGGCACCCACCTGTGCATCCTGGGAGTGCGCCTAATGCCATTTGGTACATTTGCCGTCCGGGGGCGGACGACAAAGAATCTATGCCGACGGCCACCGTCGGCATAGCAGTGGCACTGCAGCAAAGGAATGTGGCGGGGGGGGTGTACGGCAACGAAGATATGCCGACGGCCACCGTCGGCATAGCAGTGACCGTCGGCAAAGGAGGGTGGCGGGGGGGGCGGACGGCAAAGAAGCTATGCCGACCGTGGCCGTCGGCAAAGGAGTGGCCGTCGGCAAAGGAGGGGAGGCAGACGGCATAGGGTGCGAACGACAAAAGGTGAGTGGCAGACGGAAAAGGTTCCGTTAGCCACTAACGGGGCTAACTCAACTTTTGGCCGTCCAGTCGCTTTGCCGTCTGCTGCCTGACGGCAAAAACACTTTGCCGTCCGCTGTATAAAGGCAGACGGCAAAGCACTCCTTTACCGGGGTTCTATGTGCCGGAAATTTTGCCATCTGCTGCCCGACGGCAAAGGCTTTGCCGTCGGTGGTCCTGCCCTTTGCCGTCCGCCATGGCAGACGGCAAATAACTGAATTCCAGTAGTGCTACTCTCTTCTAATGCTGCAAGATGCTGAAGATGCTAGTCTTCGACAGGACTAGGCCTTCTCCCTATTCTTGCTTTCTGCAGTCAGCCCAGATATAACCCCATTCCTTGATACTGATGCATACTTAGCATAGATCTGATGTCAGTCTTGTGAGTACTTTGGATGAGTACTCACCGCTGCTTTGCTTTCTCTTTCCCCCTCGATACGATACCACGTTCAGACGACGGAGCCCAGGAGATGGAGTACGCCGGAGACGACTACTACACCACCGCTGGAGCCTACTACTACGTGGAGAGTGCCGACGTTCAGGAGTAGTTAGGAGGTTCCCAGGCAGGAGGCCTCGCCTCTTTCGATCCGCTGCTTATGTTTGTGCTAGCCTTCTTAAGGCAAAACTTGTCTAACTTATGTCTGTACTCAGATATTATTTGCTTCCGCTGACTCGTGCTTTGTCGAGCTTTGTATTCGAGCCCTCGAGGCCCCTGGCTTGTAATATGAAGCTGTATGACTTTAATTTGTGTCTAGTGTTGTGTTGTGATATCAATCAGTGAGTCCCTAATCTTGGTCGTACGCATTGCATGTTTGATTAGCGTACGGTCGAAATTGGGGACGTGACAAGTTGGTATCAGAGCCGACTGCCTGTAGGTAGCCCCCTTTCCAACTCCTTGGCCGAAGTTGAGTCTAGTCATTGAAAAACTTTACTAACATAGTTGTGTGGCTTACGGGCCCACATCTCAATCGGGTGGTATTAGGATCTTTTATTCCTCGTCTATACTCTGGGTTCTGATCTCTCTTCTCTTTCGGGTTAAAGATTTTATTAACTCTAACTCTAGGTTCTCGTAACTACTTCCCCCGGAGAGCCCCTCATTCTAGATGATGGCTTGATTCATCAGAAGACTCCAAAGATACTCTCCGATGTTCTCCCGAGAACTTGTGCCCATCGCCTTTGCGATTTCCTTCCTCCGTCAACCCCTATGGATGATTACATACAATTGTCGCTCATACTTTCATATCTAGTTGTACTTGTTGTTACAAGGTACATCGAATTGTCTTATCGAGAATTCGTTCGTCCTCAATTTTCTTGGGTTTCGCAAGTCCTTCGAGTTGCTATTCGATCTCCCGAAATCCTCAGTAGCCTTTTGCTCTTGACCTTTCTCACCTGCTTGCATTATGGTTAATTCCATATGTCTGGCAATATTAAGTAAATCCTTTGTGGTTTTCATTTGATTTTATTGATTCAACCTGTGTGTGAATGCACGCAGTCATCAGTTGTTATCATATATTATCCGTCTGGCTCAGACGTCTTTCCAAACATGAGTTGGTTCCCAACAAATCAACCTTGATTGATTGCCCATCTAAGTCCTTTCATCTTACTTGTATTTGATTGGAACATCTGTTTCCGATACACCAATTTGGAAATCTTATTTCCTTTGGTAATTAAGCATCAAAATTATTCAGATGTTCTATAAAAACTGATGCCTTGCATTCTTTCTCCCTCTGATTGGGTACCGATACTCACATCAGGTCCTTTGTGGACCGCCAGACCCATTGTTGGGTTATTATCCGTTAGCATCCTTCACATTCAAAATTCTTGTGATGGTTTTCCCCTGATACATGATGCTATCGGTAAATTTTGTCTTCTCCCTTTGATAAGTTGTATCCTATGCTTTTGTTGGCCATGCTCTGTTGTCAAGCATGTGTTAATTACTCTTGAAGCTTGTGGTATATGTTCCTAAGATGCCCCGATGGGTTGGACCTATGCCTTCCTTAATTCGTGTGAACCCGACAGTTTTCACGGGTCATACTTTTCTGATGTTTTGCCAGGTAATCTTTCAAAACTACAACTTCATCAAAGGCGAGGTGTAAATGGAAGGTGATGCATTGGTGAAGTGGGAGTCGACCTTGAACTTTGTGCTCATGCCCATGGAAGCGATGTTGATCTTATCATAGGAGCTTCTCGTAACAATAATCTTTCTCTTTGTATGATGTGACCTTGTATCTGTGATTTGATACCTTACAACTGTGGTTCCGACCATGATTGTTCTTCTTTGATCCCATCTATAGACCAGTTTAAGAACTTGTCTTCTGCAGATCAATACATTGGTCCAAGCTTTAGATCTACATCCGAGTATTACCCCTGGTATCTCGAGAAAATCATGAAGCTACATAGCTTCTTATAAGCTCCTCATCAGATATGTTTTCCTTCACTGATTCCAGTTTCCTCGTGTTCTGAGTTGTTGGACACTCAAGGACACCGATAATTGAATCGAGTCCGCATTGCGATTCAACAACTCTTAGTAATCTTCTTTGCTTATGAGTTTGTACTCGATCATGTCATTCCAAGCTGTTAGGCTACATCATCATCGTCATGCTAAAGCTTGACCATGCTATCTATGTCCTTCATCCCTGAAGCACCATTCCAACAGTGCATTAAGCTTACAGCGAGCTTTCGACGTCATCTTGGTTGTCTTGAAAGGCTATTCGATTTTGGGCTAGCACCCTCATCTGTGGTTCCGACAACTTTTTGCTTCACCATTTCTTTGCTTGATGTCGTCGCTGATCGATTACATCTTCGTGAGACTTCTCGACAAATGTGTCGTGATCCTCATCAGCATTCTGGGCTCTTCCAGGATATCAATTAGATTCATGATGAGAGTAGCATCGTTGTCCTTGTTAATTGGTGTTGTCATTGGCGACATCCTTGCCATCACCTTTCATTCCTTAGATCCCATGTTGTTACTAACCGGAATACTGACAAATGGAATGTGATGTGTAAATTCAACACTTATGGCATACCAACTCCATTACCTTGGAGTTAATGAACAATAAGTCCATTCTTAGTGTATTGGCTGTTGAGTCAGCACTCTAACATTGGTCGTGCTACTTAGTCCGGATTTAGGGAGCACCTTTCGATTAATGTTTAATTGTGGATGTTTCCCTCGGACATACCTCAATATATCATCTGGTTTTGTTCACTCAATCGTGGAGATCCATCTTTGTGGCAATCTCAACGAATTGTTGCTGGGCCCATCAGCCACATCCTCATCTTCTTCGGGGTTCATGATGAACAGTTAAGCTAGTGTTGGAAACCTTGAAATCATTATCTTTGTGCCTAGCTCATGAAGAATATGTTTGTTAAGAGAAGTGTTTTCTCTAAGTTCACGTGCATCTTGCCGTTGTGATTATGAGAAAGTTTTGCTTCGCTTCCTCTGGAATCGTTCCAATTCATTCTGGCATGTGTGAAGTATTCTATGGTCGGATAGGTTTTCTACATTCACTCCATAGGTAATTCCTAGCACGCCAAGACACTGATTGAATTGATCTAGGAAAGGAAGTTCTTCGTAAGAGCTAGTCCAGACTTCACATGGAACTTTGATATCCTCTATGATGGTCCCCAATCAGAACTTGATTGCCCTCCATTCTAGAAACTTCCATGTGGGCACGAATGTCTTGACCTTGTGTTCAGATGTCTTGTAGTCTGGCTAATGATTCAAGTCTTGCTTCTGTCGTTCATTCTGAGATTCTTGCAACACCATCTCGTAGGTTTGTGTTGCATCCTTTTCTCCTCAGGCCTTCTATGTCTGAAGTATCCTGACACCATCCATATCTGAATCTCGGACATATATGATGGTTGGAACATTATCAAGAATTATAACTTTGGTCTTTATTACTCGGTAAGGTGATGTTGTAGCTAGCACACCTGGCCGGATGACCTATTGTTATAATGCCTTGTTCAGCTAGGGTTGCCATTCTTCCATGCGGGAATTGTAAGACTTATTTTATAAGTTGTTCCTACTGGATCCTTTGTGTATCCAAACTCCACCCTTTACTCGAAACACCATATCATTGCTATCCCGAAGCATGGATGTGGTATATCGATCATCAAAAGGAATAATGTAAGCTCAATGCTAATTGTTTCTTGATCAATTTTCCAAACGCCATTGTATGAGAATGTCATGAATTCCTTCCCCCCCTACCTAAATGGTTATCTACTTACTAACCTGTCATGTATATCATGCTCTGATTTTTCCTTGGGAAAGATATACTCCTAAAACTTGAGTATAACCACATTTTCCTTTCCATTGGTCTGTTTAATTTTATAAACACATTTTACTTTCCATTGGTCTGTTTAATGTGATGAACACATTTTCCTTTCCATTGGTCTGTTTAACCTTACTTGAGATTATATGATCTAAGCAGTAATAATTCTCTGCTTAGGTAAACACCTCGGTGAACAAGTCTGTCAGTAAGATCCTGTTACTATTGTTGATAACATTCCGGTAACCGCCGGTGGAAAAGAACTTTGCCTATTGGTCCGCCTCGTTTCTACGAGTAGGAAAAGGGTTCTATTCGTCCCCCGCCCTTGGTACCGACGTTGTTGCCAACATATCTGACCAGCTATCCTCTGACACGTCTTCTTTCATGATCGTGCAAGTTGTCACCGCTCTTCCTACTCTTAACCACATGGTCGGCCCATAACCCTCAGTTCCAAAGGATCGAAACCTGACTCGCCTGTACATCCTTGATTCTAAAGTATCCCTTACACTTGGCTTCGTATGCAATTCCCAAGCCACCGTCCAAGGGATGATCTATCCTTTTATCAGACGCGATTTTTATTCTCGTTGCTCTGAACCCCCTTTTCACCTTCTGTTTGGGCATCGAATGATTGCCTAACCGTTTGAAACTTTTACACCATCGCATTTTGTTCTTAGTGATTCCTCGAGTCTTAACATGAGAAATAAATCTTGTGTTCCTCCCTGAGTTCGCCGTCTGATGCCCAACTTTGTTTAGATTCGTTCTTCTAGAGTTTTCCCTCTAATCCCATTCGTAGGACGATGAAGATCCCGAAGAAAGGATGACGACTCCATCATGATGACATGAAGTAGAAAGATGAATATATCAACGAAAGGGATCAACTTCTTCGAGAAGAACAACAAAGATGAGAAGATCCGTTAGAACTTCGTAACCAGAACTTTTTCCCTTACCCTACCTCTTAATTCTCGGGACGAGAATTCTTGTTAGACGAGGAGAGTTGTGACGCCCTGGATTTGTGCTACAGTAATCCCACGCTAATGATGCCACGTCACCACGATTACTGTTGCTAATCTCGCGATGATTCGATCCCGTGCAAATTCGAAATTCAAAACCAAGTCAAACAGTGAAATATTTCAAACATTAAAACTAAAATATTCTAAGGGTGACAAATAAATCATACATAATTATGGTGGAGAATCCACATTTCTATAAAATGTTTAACAGCTCTAAAATAATTAATACAATAGCAAAATATTTAATTAAAAACCTTTTTCAAATTAATAAAATATTAAACTATTTTATTTAACTGTCCAAATTAATGTGGCAGTGGTATATTTAACATACTAAATTTAGGTGCTGTTCTCACATTTTTTAAAGTTGAAATAAATTAAAATTCGAAAGAAACAGAAAAAGAATAAATAAAAGGAAAAGAAAATAAAACAAAAAGAAAAATAAATATAACCCCCCCTCTCGCTGGGCATCGGCCCAGCTGGCCACCGGGCCAACCAGGCCGGCCCAACCGGCCTCGATAACCCCCCTGGACACCAAACCCTAGCCCCGACCCCCCACTCCACCCCCTTGCTCCCTGATCCCCTCTCCTCTCCCTCTCGATCCAGATTGGATCGGGGCAGGGGCCACCGGCGCCCGGCGCCGCCGCCGTTCCCCGTCGCCGTCCGCCTCGCCCCGGGGCCTCCTCACCCCCTCCCCGAACAGCCATCGCCGCGCCAACCGTCGCCTCCTCCCCGCGCCGACGACCGCGTCGCCTCCCGCAGCTCCCCGCCGCCACGCCGGACCTCCCCATCTCCCTCCCCGCCAGCTACCTCAACCCTCGACGCCCCAGCCCCCTCGGCAACGCTGGTGAGCCCCCCGGGGCTCCTCCCTTTCCCTCCCTCTCCCTCCGCTCCGGCCCACTCGCGCGCGCCCGTCCTCCCCTGCACGCGCTGCGGCCGCATCCGTGCGCGCCCACGGCCGCCCGCACGCGCGCGTCGCCGCACCCGCCCCCGCTCACGCCCCGCGCTCCCTCGCGTGTCCCCGGTCGCCCGCAGCGCCCCGCTCGCCCCTGCCGTGCCCGCGCGCTTCGCCGCGCGCTGGCCGCGCCTCCGCCGCTCCCTGGCCGCCGGCAAGCCGCCGGTAGGCCCCTGGCCACGCCCCTCCCTGGCCCTAGCCTCCATGGCCGGGACCGCCACTGGGTGCCGCCCCTGGCTGCGGCCGTCGTGGCCTCGCGCCCGTGCGTGCCCGTGGCTAGCCATTGGCCGCGATGGGCCACTGCCATGTGCCCCCCCCCACTCAATGACACGGGGCCCCACCCCCCAGAAACGTTTTAATAAAAATAAAAATAAATAAATAAATAAAAATTAGTTAAATTAATTAATTAGTGAATTAATTAATCAGGTAATTAATTAGTTAATTAGATGATTAAGATTAATTAGATTAATTAATTAACATGTTAATTAATTTGTTAATTAATTAATTTAAACAGTGACTGACAGGTGGGACCCAGCAGTCAGTTTGACCAGGTAAACAGCACTGTTGACTGCTGACATCAGCATGATGTCATGCTGATGTCATAATGCTATTTTCGAATTAAATTTAATCTGTTTTATTCCAGAATATTAATAAAACTTTAAAAATTAATATAAAATAATCCGTAACTCGGATGAAAATAATTTATACATGAAAGTTGATCAGAAAAATCCCACGAATCCGAATACGCTATCCGTTCATCTGTCACATGCTCCTAGCATGATGAACATGGAACATTTCCCCTCCGGATCATCTATCCGATAAATCCAAAGACCCGGAAAATATCGTCAGATATTCTTCCGACCCGTCTGCGACGTGTAGTACTGCGTTAGTGCATGCCTAGCCCTGCATATTTCCATGTCATACATTGTGATTGCATCCGTGCTTTATATTTATTGTTTCTTCCCCCCTCTTCTCTCCGGTAGACCCCGAGACTGACGGTGCTGCCGGGTACGACTACACCGTTGACTATTAGGCCTTTGCCGCAGAGCAGGAAGGCAAGCAACCCCCCTTGAGCATTCCAATATCGCCTAGTCCTTTTCCCTCTTATTCTTGCATTAGATTTTGCTACTGTATTAGTTAGCTCCTATTCTGATGCATAGCCTGCTTTTGATAAACTGCTAAAATACCTGCAATCATATCAATTGCTTAGTATAGGTTGATCAATGAATCCCCTGTGACCCCCTTAGTCCCAGTTGCCCCTGCTTCTTCATCGACGACTCGAAGACTCGGTCAACCGACCGACAAGCCAGGCCCCTCACATCACCGCACCCCCCTTAGTTGTACGACTCTGCAGCGCTACTATCGAGTACCGAGGGTGACACCTCGTGAAGTACTCATGATGCTAGCTCTGTAGTGCAGCTAGTCGGTCATGGTTATCGAGGGTGATTCCTCCTTCACCACTCCCGACGATGACTCTGTCGTGCAACCCCTCAAGTGTGGGACCCTCGAGGGTGATTCCTCTAAGTCCACCTTGACGGTTTCATCGAGCGGGACCCCACTGAGGGTGATTCCTCAGGTTCCGTCTTGAAGTTTTATACACACAGTTACTATGACCTGGTTACAGAAACATGTTGGTGATGGGTCGGCCCTGAGGGGTACCCACGGTTTGATGTTGATGAGGCGTGGACGGGCAGGACAGGCCCTTGCCACACATCCTCGAGGCGGGGCGACGGACCGCACTTCATGGGTCGCGCTTTCCCCACATTAATAAAATGCTAATGGGTTGGATATTTGATCTGAGTTGGGTCGTTGGCCTTTTTACGCACCAAACCATCGCGTGGGAGAAGTTATGGGTACTCAGCGTCGTTGTATCAGCCGAAGCTCTTCGGACGTCAGCAATGGAGCGGAGCGTGCCGGATTGGACTGGACGGTACAACTCTTGGACTGGAGTGTGCTAGGTCTGCTTCCGGCCGCCCACGCATCGTGCAGGAGCGCAGAGGGCAAGTGTGCCCACGACCCCTTTGTGCTTAGGATTTAGACCGGCGGGCTGGCCTCTTCGTTGAGCCTAGGTGGGGCGACGACGTGCTGCTATCCCGAGGCCGGGCATGACCCAGGAAAGTGTGTCCGGCCGGAGGTGATCAGGCGTGTTGGAAATGCGGTGCACCCCTGCAGGGATGAATAAACTATTCGAATAGCCGTGTCCACGGTAACAGGACGACTTGGAGTTGTACCTTGACCTTATACAACTATAATTGTGATTTAATTTGAAATGAATGTGGCTCCGAGATTGCTTCCTCGCAGGGAGTCGAGGAAGAATCTCTGGGCGTGGTTACTTAATAAAATTGCTACAATAATATGACTATATATGAGATACCAGTCTACTCTCTTCTAATGCTACAAGATGCTGAAGATGCTAGTCTTCGACAGGACTAGGCCTTCTCCCTATTCTTGCTTTCTGCAGTCAGCCCAGATATAACCCCATTCCTTGATACTGATGCATACTTAGCATAGTTCTGATGTTAGTCTTGCGGGTACTTTGGATGAGTACTCACCGCTGCTTTGCTTTCTCTTTCCCCCTCGATACGATACCGCATTCAGACGACGGAGCCCAGGAGATGTAGTACGCCGGAGACGACTACTACACCACCGCTGGAGCCTACTAGTACGTGGAGAGTGCCGACGCTCAGGAGTAGTTAGGAGGTTCCCAGGCAGGAGGCCTCGCCTCTTTCGATCCGCTGCTTATGTTTGTGCTAGCCTTCTTAAGGCAAAACTTGTCTAACTTATGTCTGTACTCAGATATTATTTGCCTCCGCTGACTCGTGCTTTGTCGAGCTTTGTATTCGAGCCCTCGAGGCCCCTGGCTTGTAATATGAAACTATATGACTTTAATTTGTGTCTAGTGTTGTGTTGTGATATCAATCAGTGAGTCCCTAATCTTGGTCGTACGCATTGCGTGTTTGATTAGCGTACGGTCGAAATTGGGGGAGTGACAGAAGGCATCTTTAAGGTTGCTTCGCGTTGGACCATAAATGGTAGTCAGCTTGAAGGATGTGCTCGAAGAGGTGATGGTGACTGTGGCCGAGAGGAAAAAGGCTCCGATGCTAACATCATGGACAGAGACAAAATTCTCGTCCCACAGAAGGAGGATGCCCCCACGGGTGCCAAGAGCCGGGCGTTGAGCAAAACTCTTCAATCTGTAACCACCTAGAAATGTAGCAATGAGAGGGTCAACAAGCTCGAGCTTGGTCTCTTGTAAACACACGAGGTGGCACGAAGTTGCAGTGATGGTCTCGTGAATGGCAGCACGACGGTCGGGAGAATTTAAGCCTCGAACGTTCCAGCTCAAAATATTCAGGTTTTGCTCTAACATAAATAGCACCAAATTACTTCAGCGGAGTCCAACCAGCGTCAAGATCACGCGGCCTCGTCGGCGACCACCTCTCCCGTCATTTGCAGCTCCGGCCCGGATTCTCCACCATGTTCCACAAGAGCATCTTCAACTGCCTTTGCGAGGTCACAATCCAGATTGAACAAGGCCCGAAGGCCAGTAACAGCGATGTCGGGTAGACTTCCTTGAAACATGGCCACAAACTTGCCGATGGCGTCTTCGGTGAGCTGCTGGCCTTCATCAATGATGCCCATGCGCTGGCAAAGCAGTCGCTCTGCCATCTGCGCGATCGGCATCGCCCTCTTTTTGGCCCGTAGACGTGGGCTGTGCCTAGTCAGATTGAAGCCCGAGACGCCCGCGAGTGTCTTCCTCCTGGCCGCCAGCCGTCTCGGTGGAGTAGAGCTTGGATCAGTTAGGAGTGGTGGCTAGCGGGCGACGAACAACGGGGAGCATGGCGGCACTGTCGGGCTGCCAGGCGGCGTGGACATTGGGATGTGGATCGGGGTGACCGGAGAGGAAGGAGTCATTTCTGAAGAGGAAATCGTCATGGGCTGATCAGCAGGTCCTGTCGAAGTTGCTTGTTGGTGCAGCGGTGTGAGGGAACCTGGCGAAGGAGCCGGCTGATGGAGCGGCGTGAGGGGGCTTGGAGTCGGGGAGGTTTTACGCCGCAACAGACGAGGCGGCGACAGAGCAGGCCAACCCGGCGGTGTGTCCTCCGACGACACCTGCACTCCCAAGCAAGGTGTCATCTGACGGTCAGGGACAGTTGATGAAGGACACAACTCGATGATGTCTTGGTGAGTAGTGCGGCGGGAAGATGGCGACACTCTTCCGTAGATTTCAGGGGTTGTCGGGGAAGGTCGCAGCACAATGATGTCACGATGTGTAGTGCGAGGGGAAGAAGGCGGAGATCTTCCACGGTTCTCTTCAGTTGGAGGGCTACCACACCGAGCTCGCGGGCGCGCACACCTCACCGTCCTGTCAGCTGGGCGGTCTCGAGACCTCCTGCCCGAAGCCGGGATGACAGTACCATCACGGAGGCGCTGCACACATCCAGTGTTGATTTTCCGGGCGTCAAGGATTGGGGGCTCCTGTCCACGGGACTTGACATCTGCCTGACAACCACGGGTGTCGTAATCTTCTCGTTGCCAATCGTCGAGCGAGGCCCGGCCTCGATCCACACGCCCAGAGGGTACTCTTGAGGATTGGCAGGCGTCCATCCACGACAGCGAACATGCGCGGCGAGGAGACCTTCCGGAAACATCATCCGGGGAGGGCGGCAGCAGAGGCAAGCGACGGTCTTGCGGTGGTGGTGACGGCGGCGGGAGACGGTCTTGCGGTGGAGAGACTGACCTGCTGGTGCACTGACGAGCCCGGTGGCCGCTCTGTCGACAAATTAAACATTTGTAGGGATCGCGACAGTCGACTTGACAGTGTCCCCGCTCCCGGCAGCGATGGCAGATCCTATGGCGGTGCTTGACGAAATTTCTGCCAGATGGAGGGGAGAACGAAGGCGAGGATCGTCGTCGTGGATGGCGCTGGTTGGGAGACAGGGCCCTCCACCAGTAAGGAGCACGAACTATCTTCCATCCCTCCTCCGAGCAGGCATCCCCATTGGACTACACGAACAGAGAAGTGCGCGGCGGTGAAGGGCTCGGAGATATGGGCATCCACGCCGCACGCCGGCCGGCACTGAAGGGCGCAGCCGACGACGCCTTGAGGCATGACCGGGGAGCACCACGGAGGAGCCCAGAGGGAGCTGGAAGCAGCAGATCTTCAGCAGCTGCAAAGCGGACCTTCCGGCTTGGACCTGATGCAGCGGGAGCAACAGCCGCAGTTGGATCTTCGGGGACGGAATCCCGGACGAGCGACGAGCCTGGAGAAGGAGGGCACCTCGACAGAGAGACTGGATCTGGCGCGGATCCAGCCAGCTGCGGGAAAAGGGAGAGCACGAGGCCCTCCCGAGCAAACCTTGGCATGGGGAACCTGGGGGGGAACCGCGGCGAAGCAGAGGAGCTGCGCGACTGACCGTGGAGCTGCGAAACGGCGGCGGAAGCGGTGGCTGCGGGCGCCGGAGCGGCGCGCCGCAGGAGCGCGAGCGAGGGGAGCGACATCGATTCTAAAAGCAATGTCACGAAATAATTTTTGGTGACATGTACTAATATTTTGTTAGTTAAATCTATGATCAAAGTTTAGCACAAAATACAAAAGGGACCAATAAACCCGGACGAAGGTAATACGTTGTAGCCCACCTAGGATTAAACATGCATGTGTCTCGTTATGGCAGAAAATATTTCAACGAGACGTGATGTTTCTACATATGGTGACTTTGTCAATTTAAAATTTTCACGACTCCAGTTTTTATTAGACGCTGCGTGATTGAATGTGTGCATGCGATGACAATGTCTTAGAACGAAGAAGGGTTGATCAATTCTGGGCTGCTACTAAATTGTCTGGCCGAGACGATCCAAAACGAATCAAAGTAATTCTCCATCGTTACGTGGTTTGATTTTCATCGCTCGTTTAGACTAGTTTTATTGCAAGTTGTGATGTTACAGGTCGCGCTAGTGTCAGCAGGTTGGAATTCTCCCCATGTGTTGCGGAAGGAGGCTCTTGCGGAAGCTGGGAGACCCTTAAATGACACCGCTCTGGAAGACGCCTAGAAATCTCAGGTAATCAGATCCCGAGTTGACGCTGTTCACACAGAGGAGTTTCCTTATTCGGTGCATGCATGCACGCTCCCGTCGCTTCGCGTCGTCTCTCATGCAAGTGGAGCGTGGGTACTTTGACATTTTCACCTACGTGCTTGAAATGTGGCCGTACACAGACAGAACTTACATGAGTAGCGTGGTCCGACGGGACCGGGTGACCAGGATCAGTTGCCCATCTCGGCGGCAGTTGACTTCATGCCCTCCATGATTTACTGCTTGTAGTACGTGGTACCGGTCAATTGCCCATCTCCGTGGAGTACTCTTGGGCGCAGGATAGGCTAGTTAGATTGATACGACCGGTCAATCTCGAGTGAAGTCGGTCACGTTGCCACTGCTGGATTCTCCACTGGCAAGTCGGCAACGAGGACTGCTGTCCAAAGCTGCTCAGCACGGCGTGCTTGCATTGCATGCGCACTCCGTCATTCGGTGCGTACAGCTTTGTATTCACGTATCGGTTGGGTCCGGGAAAAAACGGAGAGGCATCTCTCTGCCCAGTTGGCCACTTTCTCGTATCAACTGTATGGTGATTCCAGCCTCCACGTCTAGAGCTGCACACTTGCCCAGTTGAAGCCATGCAGCTACAACTCGTCCATGCCTACCCACTCTCGCTTGACTCCCTGTCAGTATCTAGTGTCCAGTCTCGACGTCTAGAGCTGCATACTTGCCCAGTTGAAGGCTTGCAACTACTCCTACTGGGTAGTGGTCGTCCGTCCCTACCCACTCGCTTGACTCCCTATAAACTGCAGGATCCGTAGGATGTGATCTGTGGCCGAAGTCAGTGCTTCTCGTGGAAATGATTGGACCCGCGGGGCGTCCGTCGACGATACCGACGCCCAACTGCATGCAACGCACCGGCTACGAGGAGTAACTGCACGTAGCGGACACGGATCGCGGGCAAAATCCGAGGCCCCAGCCGGTCAACCCCAACTGGCTCGCGGCTCCGTGGGGCATGGGTGAGGATCGACACAAGCGCGGCGGTCCACCGGCGCCGCAATCCACGCACGGGACGGGTTCTCCGTCTTCTCCCGCTGCTGGGTGGGGACGCGGGGACCGGAGACTGAGGCGAGAGGGGGTCGACGCACGGTCAGAGACGCGGAGCGGCTGCTACCGGTTGGGCCCTGCCTCTGCCCTCGTCGTCTACGTCTGGTCGCCACCGTCGCGGGTTCTGCACGTTGTCGCTTCTCTGACGCCAGAACGGAAATGATGAGATGGTGGTGACGTTTGGCTTTGGCGGGGGAAGAACGTTTTGTCCGCTTTAATTTTCTTTCTTCTCTATTTTGAGAGATTCTTTCTCGCTGCTGTATATATTTGTGGACCTCGATATCTAACGACCATCCGGTCTGGATCGAACGAAATGTCCGCTGGACGAGGCAGCATAACGATTTCATTCCATGGGAAGGACCTTGGAACGGGATTTTTTTTTTAACATAGTACAGACGCAAGCGTTTATATACACGCATATACACTCACCCCTATGAACGCACACACGCACACCCTACCTCTATGAGCATCTCCATGATTTACTGCTTGTACGTGGTACCGGTCAATTGCCCATCTCCGTGGAGTACTCTTGGGCGCAGGATCGGCTAGTTAGATACGACCGGTCAATCTCGAGTGAAGTCGGTCACGTTGCCACTGCTGGATTCTCCACTGGCAAGTCGGCAACGAGGACTGCTGTTCAAAGCTGCACAGCACGGCGTGCTTGCATTGCATGCGCACTCCGTCATTCGGTGCGTACAGCTTTATATTCACGTATCGGTTGGATCCGGGAAAAAACGGAGAGGCATCTCTCTGCCCAGTTGGCTACTTTCTCGTATCAACTGTCTGGTGATTCCAGCCTCCACGTCTAGAGCTGCACACTTGCCCAGTTGAAGCCATGCAGCTACAACTCGTCCATGCCTACCCACTCTCGCTTGACTCCCTGTCAGTATCTGGTGTCCAGTCTCGACGTCTAGAACTGCATACTTGCCCAGTTGAAGGCATGCAACTACTCCTACTGGGTAGTAGTCGCCCATCCCTGCCCAATCGCTTGACTCCCTATATACTGCAGGATCCGTAGGATGTGATTGTGGTCGAAGTCCCTGCTCGTGCTCGCTTCTCGTGGAAATGATTGGACCCGCGGGGCGTCCGTCGACGATACCGACGCCCAACTGCATGCAACGCACCGGCTACGAGGAGTAACTGCACGTACCGGATGTAAAACGTTGTTTAGGAAAACTTCACGACATCCTTGATTGGGTGTGGCTATCTCATACATATAAGGGTACACGAAGGATGTACAATACAGAATACAACTCATGTACAGAGGCTACGTATTATACAGTCTAACACCCTCCCTCAATCTTAACTATGTCCTGAGGTACAAAGTAAGTTAAGATTGTGCCTACAGCATACAACTGTGGTTGCGGTAGTGGCTTCGTGAAGATGTCAGCAAGTTGATCTTTAGAGGAGATAAACTTGATATTAAGTAGCTTCTGTGCAACGCGTTCCCTCATAAAATGATAGTCAACTTCGATGTGCTTCGTTCGGGCATGAAATACTGGATTAGATGACAGATATGTAGCACCGATGTTGTCACACCAAAGGACTGGCGGTGAGCCTGAGAGATTCCCAATTCTCTCAATAAGGACTGTACCCAGATGATCCCAGCTGTGGCATTAGCAACTGCCTTGTACTCAGCTTCAGTACTACTGCGAGACACTGTAGCTTGTTTGCGAGCATTTCAGGCGATCAAGTTGGGACCAAAGAAGACCGCATACCCCCCCCCTCCCCCCCCCCCCCCCCCCCCCCGTGGATCGCCTGTCATCAGGATTCCCAGCCCAATCTGCATCAGAGAAAGCCGAAAGCTCACCAGACGGCGCAGGCTGGAGAAGCAAACCGTACGAGGCAGTAAGACAGACATAGCGGAGAATACGCTTCACAGCTGACCAATGTGAGCTCCGAGGAGCATGAAGATAATGACACACCCGATTGACTGCATAGGAAATGTCAGGACGAGCGATAGTCAAGTATTGCAAGCCACCAACAATGCTGCGGTACTCAGTAGCATCCTCAGAAGTGAGAAGATCTCCATGAAGAGCAGATAAGCGGTCGGTGGCAGACATAGGAGTCATAGCATGTTTGCATTTAAGCATACCTGCTCGTCGCAGCAAGTCCAAAGAGTACTTGTGCTGTGTGAGAGTCAACCCAGCAGAAGACCATGAGACTTCCAGTCCAAGGAAGTAATGCAAAGTACCCAAGTCCTTCACAGCGAAATCACCACTCAAGGCAGATAACAGACGGTCAGCAGCAGAATCAGACGAGCTAATGAGGATAATGTCATCTACGTAGACCAGCAAATACATCATCACCCCAGGACGATGAAGGAGGAATAGTGAGGTATCAGCCATGGATGGACAAACCCAAGAGCCCGAAGTACAGAGCCAAGCCTGGCATGCCACGCACGAGGAGACTGCTTCAGCCCATAAAGAGCCTTGACCAGGCGACACAGGTGATGAGGACGATCAGGATCAACAAACCCCGGCGGCTGACGCATGTAAACCTCCTCCTCCAGGACACCATGGAGAAAAGTATTCTGTACATCCAGTTGGCGAAGAAACCAGCCTCGAGTAACAACCAAAGAAAGCAACAGTCGGATGGTAGTTGGCTTAACAATCGGGCTAAAAGTATCCTCATAATCAAGACCATACCGCTGCTTGAACCCTTTGGCGACTAACCGTGCTTTATAGCGTTCAATAGAACCATCAGCATGCTTCTTCACCTTGAAGACCCACTTGGAATCAATGATATTGACTCCAGAGACCGGAGGAACCAACTGCCAAGTACCATTTTTCAACAGTGCCTAATACTCCTGCTCCATGGCACTACGCCAATGAGGAATCCCGAGAGCAGCCTGAAAATGTCGTGGTTCAGCAGACGGATCATCCTGCAACTGCGCAACACAAGCTGCAAGCCAGGCAACCGTCCCGTCCGTGCGTTCCTTAGGACGAACGATATCAGACCGACTGCGCGTGTGAGGCCGCCGGGAAGCAGTGGCTGGTGGCGCTGGAGGTGGTGGTGATGACGCGGACGGCGCGTCAGGAGATGCAGCCGGCGAGGCCACTGTCATCGGCGAGCTGGTCACGTGACCCGGGGAGGCCACGGACGACGCTGGCGAGACAGGGCCAGGTGACAGCGAGGCAGACGGCGCTGGCCCAGGCGTGGCCGGCCCAGGCGACGGAGAGACGGGCGATGCCACCTCAGGTGACGAGGTGGGCGAGGCCGCCTTGGGCGAGGCTACCTCAGGTGATGAGGTGGGTGAGGCCGCCGTGGGCGAAGCCAGCCCAGGCGACGGGGCAGGCGACAACGGCCCAGGCGTGCATGGGGCATGCACGTGACCACCGCCATGCTCAGATGCGGTCGGCACCTGTTCCTCCAGCAACTCTAGACGAGCTCCACGACCGATACCTGCAGCATGGTTAGGAAGCAATACAGGGGAGTATGCAACATCAACAAACTGATCAGGCGACGGTGAGGTGGAAGACAAAGGTGGTGCCGGAGTGGTGGGAGTAGACGGAAGTGATGAAAACGGGAATACATTCTCGTCAAACACAACATCTCGTGAGATATAGACACGGTTGGACGGAACATGAAGGCACTTGTATCCTTTGTGAAGGGAACTATACCCGAGGAAGACACACTTTTTGGACCGAAACTCGAGCTTACGCTTGTTATAGGGGCGAAGATGAGGCCAACACGCGCACCCAAAAACTTAAAGAAACGTGTAATCTGGAGTTTCATTGAGCAAAAGTTCAAGCGGCGTTTTCATCCCAAGAAGTCGTGTAGGAAGCCTATTAATGAGAAAACAGGCAGTAGAAAAGGCATCACTCCAAAAACGAAAAGGGACTGATGCATGAGCAAGCAAGGCTAGGCCAGTTTCAACAATATGACGATGCTTACATTCAGCATCACCATTCTGCTGATGCGTATGAGGACAAGACACACGGTGCGAAATTCCAAGTTTGTTAAAGAATGCATTGAGGTTGTGATACTCACCCCCCCAATCAGACTGAACATGTATAATCTTATGCTTAAGGAGATGCTCAACATGTGCTTGAAATTGCAGAAAAACACCGAACACATCAGATTTACGCTTAATAAGATAAAGCCAAGTGAATCGACTATAAGCATCAATAAAACTGACATAGTAATTATGGCCACTAACAGATGTTTGGGCTTGGCCCCCTACATCAGAAAACACAAGCTCAAGTGGAGTTTTAACTACACGACTCGATTCTGAAAACGGAAGCTGATGACTCTTGCCTTGCTAACAGGCATCACAAACTGTTTCAGTAACTTTATTGGACACAACTGGAAGATCATGACGATGAAGAACATGACGAACTATGGGAGAAGCAGGATGACCAAGCCGCGCGTGCCAATGGGAAGATGACACACGCACACCGCTGAAAACCTGAGGGACATGCGGCACATCCAGTGCATAGAGTCCATGGCGCAGGCGACCTCTAAGAAGAATTTCCCTCGTGTCCCGGTCCTTGATAAAACAATGAAAGGGGTGGAACTCAGTGAAGACATTGTTATCGAGAGTAAGCTTGGGAACAGACAGTAAATTATGTGTAGCGGAAGGGACTCGAAGAACATTGAGAAGATGTAACTGTTTAGGTTTATGAGTGAGAAGCGAGGCCTGACCAACATGTGATATGTGCATACCTGCTCCGTTGGCGGTGCGAACCTGATCATGACCACGATACGGCTCCTGAGTGGTGAGCTTGCCCAGCTCACTCGTCAGGTGACGAGTAGCACCCGTGTCCATATACCATGTCGGGTCAATAGGATATGACGGAGTGTGTCCATGCTCATGAGTTGCTAAGGCAGCCTCTTTATCGTTGCCTTTGCCGTTGTTGCCGATGCCAAGGAAGTCCTGCTTAAAACGACGGTGACAGCGAGAGGCAATGTGCCCTGCGAGACCGCAAAGCTGGCAGGGAAGCTGAACCCCACACAAGGGGCAGCAAGCACACGGGCGGCCACCCCCGGTCGTGGGCATGGAGCCGGCCGCAGGAGGCCGCGTGTTCGGTAGAGTTTGTGGCACCGCCTTGTCTCCAGCTGGCGGCTTGTAGGGCTCCCCTTTGCCACGAGTAGCGGCGTTCGCAGAAGCAAAGCTCGGATTGGCGCGACATGTCTGGATGCGCTGTTCCGTGGCGAGGAGCCGTGAGTAGAGCTCACGGGGCTGCAGCGGAGTGTCACGACCATTGATATTCTCAGCGAGATTATCATAGTCGTCGTCCAACCCGTTCATAACAAAGGTGGTAAAATCCTCCGGACGAAGAGGCTGACCAATGGAGGCCAGAGTGTCGGCGAGGCTCGTCATCTTGCTGAAGTAGTCGGTGATGCTGAGGTCGAGAAGCTTGGTCTGCCCAAGCTCGGTGCGGATGGCGTGAGCACGCGCCTGCTGCTGAGATGCGAAGCTCGTGTGCAAAGCAGACCATGCATCCCGCGAGGTGGAGGCGAAGAGGACAAGCGACGAGACACCTTCCGTAAGCGAGGACTGGATGGCCGAAAGGATAGCCTGATCCTGAGCCACCCAGGCATGGTACGACGGGTGATACGGCGGTGGGCATGGCAAGGTACCATCGACGTACCCCTCGAGGTAGTGACTGCGCAGAAGGGGTAGCACCTGGGCACGCCACGCCAGATAGTTGTTCTGCGGGAGCTTCACCGGGATGAGATGCGCGAAGTAGAACGGCGATGAAGCCGCGATCTGATCCACGGGAACCGGCGGCGTCGGTGGCGGCGCCCCATAGGCAGTCGGGTAAAACCCTGGAGTCGCTGCTCCAATGGGAACAAGGGCGGAGACCTCCGTCTCCGGTTGCGGATGATGGGCTCCATAGCCCGTCGGCAGCGGCGGGTAGAAGCCGGAAGATGGCGTCCGGGATGCCCCATAGGGGAGTGGCGGGGCCACCCCGTAGGGCTGCTGTGAAGACGACCCGTAGGGCTGCTGCAGGGCCGCGCCGTAGGGCGACGGAGGGAGCGCCCCGTAGGGCTGCTGTGAAGACGCCCCGTAGGGCAGCAGCGGGGCAGATGTGACGTAGCCCGCCCCGTAGTGGGGCGGCGCGAGCGCCCCGTATGGCAGCGGCGCGGAGGAGTCGAGGGTGGGTGCATCCCCGATCGGGGTGGGCGACGGCAGTGCCGCGGACGGGGCCGCCGCAGCCGGCCCGGAGTGGACCGAGGCCAGCGGCCCGGACGCCAGGAACGGCGACTGGAGCAGAGCGGCGGCGGCGGAGATCGAGGCAGCGGCGGCGGCAACGGAAGTCATGGGAACGACCTAATCTGATAACATGTAAAACGTTGTTTAGGGAAACTACATGACACCCTTGATTGGGTGTGGCTATCTCATATATATAAGGGTACACCAAGGGTGTACAATACAGAATACAACTCATGTATAGAGGCTACGTATTATACAGTCTAACACCTGACATGGATCGCGGGCAAAATCCGAGGCCCAGCAGGTCAACCCCAACTGGCTCGCGGCTGCGTAGGGCATGGGTGGGGATGGAGAACTGGGGAAAAAAGATCGACACGAGCACGGCGGTCCACCGGCGCCGCAATCCACGCACGGGACGGGTTCTCCGTCTTCTCCCGCTGCTGGGTGGGGACGCGGGGACCGGAGACTGAGGCGAGAGGTGGTCGACGCACGGTCAGAGACGCGGAGCGGCTGCTACCGGTTGGGCCCTGCCTCTGCACTCGTCGTCTACGTCTGGTCGCCACCGTCGCGGGTTCTGCACGTTGTCGCTTCTCTGACGCCAGAACGGAAATGATGAGATGGTGGTGACGTTTGGCTTTGGTGGGGGGAAGAACGTTTTGTCCGCTTTAATTTTCTTTCTTCTCTATTTTGAGAGACTCTTTCTCGCTGCTGTATATATTTGTGGACCTCGATATCTCCCGACCATCCGGTCTGGATCGAACGAAATGTCCGCTGGACGAGGCAGCATAACGATGTCATTCCATGGGAAGGACCCCGGAACGGGACCCTCTAACATGAAGGAGAGAAGTCAGGTAAGCTATAGTTCCCAAACTTTCCTTCCTCACGTCCGTATGATTAAGACTAAAATGACTTGAATAATTTGTAAATTACAAATCTACCGTATACATTTACAAAAGTTACATGTAAACAAAAGTATGGTGCAATAAAATTAATTTTAGATTTATTTATATCAATAGTAACTACGTACAATCAGTGGCGGAGCTACGAAGGAAAACTTGGGCGGGCCAAACTAAAAAAAAACATAAAATAAATTGAACTCAAGCAATGGACAAATAACTGCTGCAGAAAAATCTTCCCCAACTTCATCTGTAATTGTATCATCTCTTTTTCTCGTGAAAACTAAATCGATTATGCATTGGTTAGCCTTGCTGCCCATGCCAATTTTTAGTACCAAATTAAGATGTATATTATCAATTGATTGAATTTCTAGGTTGCTACTGGCCTGGCTGGCCGCCGCCACTGCTAGTTGCCTCCTGGGCTGCGGCACGCCGCCGCTGCATGGGTCGCCCTCAGGCCTCTGCATCGCTCGGTGCTACTGCTCCATGCGTCGGTGCCACCGGCGGCTTGACCTCCGCGGCTCCACGCCACCTCTCCGGCCCTCCCTACGGCCATGCGGTGGGTGTACGCGTGGCCCGTGCCCTAGCGTCGGTCTACTACTCTGTTGGATAGGAAGAGAAATCGAGGGAGGCATCGAGCAACAGAATCGTGAGTTCGTGACGAGGTTACATGCAAGCAAGGCAGTCATGGGCTTGGCCACTCGTATATATGTACTACTACTACTTCTTTTAGGGGCGTATATACTACTACATGCATGTTTACCCCAGGGGCTGGGCGGGCCATGGCACGCTTTTGCCCCAACGAAGCTCTGCCCAGTGCGTACAATACCTCCTACATTTGATATATAGTGTTTGCTACAGTAATCCTGGCTTTCCTTCTCTGTTTTGCACTAGCTTGCATGTAGTTTACCTGGCTTCTCTCCTTCATGTTAGAGGTTCCACTCCCAAGGACCCCGAGCGTGAACACCTCCGATGTTGGACCCCCTAGTGGACCACGAGCGGTCAAAGCCTAACAACGCAATTTCCTTGAGAGAAAAACAAAAACTGTTGATTAAAAATGCACAGTGAAATTTCTTTTACTTACCTATATGTGTACTATGGGACAAACAACAGTAAAGTATTTTTTTTTGCCATCGATAGTATAAATTGGCATATTTAATAATAAAATTGCCTTGGCACTAAAAAATAAATTTCCCATCATGAAAATTAAAAAAAAGGCTGTTTGCCATGGTCCATGATCTCAAACATAAAATTACCATGGATTTTTTTTAAAATATTGTCGTACTACCTATAATGAAAATTTTACACATGGCAATGTAAAGGTTTTTTTAAAGATGCAAAATTTAGTGTATTTTTTCACTAGAACACATGGCGATGTTTTTTAAAATGTAAAGACACATGGCATTTATTTTGTAAAAGATGGCCAAATTAGGATTTTATAGTTTCCATTAGAGCATTAATTTTTTTTAAACAAATTGCCATGTATTGGGAAAAATTGTTTTGATAGACCTAAGTTTTCCATATTTTCATTTTTTTTTATGAATTTTCCTTTTGACCATGAGAAAAAAGAAATCATGACAAAAATGATTTTATAAAAAAAATGTGTAGGTTTGCATGGCAACAAGTTACGAAATTTGCCATGGCAAAAAATGTGGTTGTTGCATGGCTAAAGTTATAAAAGTGACATGGCAAAAGATATATACACTTTTTCCATAGAAAAAACAATCCCCACATTTAATATGGTACTTTCTAACATTTTCCTCGGAAATTTGCCATGTCGCTTTACAAAAATTGCCATGTTAGTAATTTTCCATGTGAGCATGAGGGAAAGAAATCATGGCAAAAAAGATTTAAAAGGGAGTGTTCATTACATGGCACAAGTGTTAAACTTTTTGCCATGGAGAAGAGTTTACCGAGTTTGCTATGGTTAAAAAAGTGTTTTTGTCATGGCAAAATTTGAAATGATAACTTGGCAAAAGCTATATTGAAGACATGGAAAAAGCTACAAACACTTTTTCCATGGAAAAACAAATCTCATATTTTTATTGAACTTTTAACAATTCCCTATGAAATTTGCCATGTGGTTTTACAAAAAAATTCCATGCCGCTTTTAAAAACAGTGTCTTGTGACCATGAGGGCGGGAATGGCCAAAAAACATTTAATATAAAGTGTTTGTTACATGGCAAAAGTGTTAAATTTCTTGCCATGACGAAGAGTTTAAGGAATTTGCCATGGTGAAAATGTGTTTATGCCATGGAAAAAGCTGAATTGATAACATGTCAAAAGCTTTATTGGTGACATGGCAAAAGCTATAAACACTTTTGCCATGGCACAAAAAAACTTACAGAAGTTTATATAGTGTGATTGAAATATTTGCCATGTGTTATGACCCTAGATATACTTGATCAAATTGGTTGCCAGCCTTGTGAATCTAAAAGTTTTTAAAAAAGTATGAAAAATTTGTGTAAGTAACCATGCCAACATTCTCCAAATTTCTATAAAAAACAGAATAAGAAGTTGCCATCATGGCAACATATGCTTTTAGTTGCCATGGTAACAAATATTTAAAATGACAAATGACTAGCTTATGAAATTTAGAGAACATGATCAATTTGACATGGCAAAAATGATCTCTGACAACAGAATGACAATTAGCCATGGTCTATGAAAAATTAATAGAAAAATCATAACAAAAATTGCCATGGCAACTATTCATTATAAACAAAAGATGTAATCTATACAAGATTGTGAAATTGGCATGTCAATTGATTATAATTTGCCATGGCAAAGATCTGCAATTCATAGTGAATTTCCCATGGTATATCAAATGAATGATGCATTTCATGATAAATGTAGAAAAAGGGTATGTATTCTATATAATTTTTCATGGAAATTTTAGAAATCTCTTATTAGAGGTCTGTAATAGATGGCAAATTTAGAGAACATGCATGGCAAAAAAATCTCTAAAAATTGAATAGTAATTTGCCATGGTAAAAAAAATTCATAGCAAAATCATGGAAATTTTCCATCCCAACTATTTACAAAAACAAAAGATGCTAGCTACAATTTGCCGATGTCAAATCGATGTTAATTTGCTATATTGTTGTACAAGTACAAAATACCAGCATCAATCAAACTAGTTAATAAAAAAAATCAACATACTTCTAAACCCTGATGCCAAATTCATGTTTACACAAAATTGCTATGATTTTCAGAATTAAAAGTGCCATGACAATCACATGAATTTGCCATTGTTTATGAACATAGATATAGATTAAAATTTAGATATGATCCTATTTTTCATATGGCAACTAAGACATGAGTATCCTTCGCATGGTTTACTCAGTATAGATCTACAGAAAAGCATCATCTTACCCATGAAAAATATCCTTCGCATGTTTTTTTAAATGTAACAACACTTTTTTTGAAAAAAGATGGAAAAAATAGGATTTTATAGTTTCCATGAGAGCATTAGTTTTTTTAAAACAAATTACCATGTCTTGGGACAAATTGTTTTGAAAGACCTAAATTTTCTATATTCACATTTTTAATGAATTTTGCATGTGATCATGAGAAAAAAGAAATCATCGCAAAAATGATTTTACTAAAAATGTGTAGGTTTGCATGAAACATGTTAGCAAATTTGCCATGTCAAAAAATATGGTTGGGGCATGGCTAAAGCTGTAATAGTTACATGGCAAAAGCTACATACACATTTGCCATAGAAAAAAACAATTCTCACATTTAATATGGTACTTTCTAATGTTTTCCTAAGAAATTTGCCATGTCGCTTCACAAAATTGCCATGTTAGTAATTTGCCATGTGAGCATGAGGGGAATATCATGTCAAAACAAGATTTAAAAGAGAGTGTTGGTTACATGGCAAAAGTGCTAAACTTTTTGCCATGGTTAAAAAAGTGTTTATGTTATGGAAAAAGTTGAAATGATAACTTGGAAAAAGCTATATTGGAGACATGGAAAAATCTATAAACACTTTTGCCATGTAAAATAAAATCTCACATTTTTATTGAACCTTTTAACAATTCCCTATGAAATTTGCCATGTGGTTTTACCAAAATTTGCCATGTCGCTTTTTAAAAAGTGTTGCGTGACTGTGAGGGCGGGAATCATGGCAAAAACATTTAATATAGAGTGTTGATTACATGTCAAAAGTGTTAATTTTTTTGCCATGATGAAGAATTTAAAGAATTTGCCATGGTGAAAATATGTTTATGCCATCGCAAAAGTTGAGTTGAAAACATGGCAAAAGCTTTATTGGTGACATGGCAAAAGCTATAAACACTTTTGCCATGGCAAAAAAAACTTACATAAGTTTATATTGTGTGATTGAAATATTTTCCATGTGTTATGACCCAAGATATGCTTGATCAAATTTGTTGCAAGCCTTGGGAGTCTAAAAGTTTTAAAAAAGTATGATTTGTTTTGTAAGTAACCATGTCAACATTCTTCTAATTTATATCGAAAAGCAGAACGAGAAGTTACCATCATGGCAACATATGCTTTTAGTTGCCATGGTAACAAATATTTAAAATGAAAATTGACTAGCTTGCAAAATTTAGAGAACATGATCAATTTGACATGGCAAAACGATCTCTCACAACAGAATGATAATTAGCCATGGTCTATGAAAAAAATAATAGAAAAATCATATCAAAATTTGCCATGGCAACTATTCATTATAAACAAAAGATGTAATCTATACAAGATTGTGAAATTGCCATGTCAATTGATTATAATTTTCCAAGGCAAAGCTCTGCAATTCATAGTGAATTTCCCATGGTATATCAAATAAATGATATGTATTTCATGATAAATGTAGAAAAAGGGTATGCATTCTATATAATTTGTCATGGAAATTTTAGAGATCTCTTATTATAGGTATGTAATAGATGGCAAATTTAGAGAACATAAATGGCAAAAAAATCTCTAAAAACTGAATAGCAATTTGCCATGGTCTAAAAATAAATTCATAGCAAAATCATGGAAAATTTGCCATGACAACGATTTACTAAAATAAAATATGGTAGCTACAATTTGCCGATGTCAAATCGATGTTAATTTGTTGTGTTGCTTCACAAGTACAATATAGGAGCATCAATCAAACTAGTCAATAAAAAAATAAAAAAATAAACATACTTCTAAACCATGATGCCAAATTCATGTTTACACAAAATTTCCATGATTTTCAGAATTAGAAGTGCCATGGCAATCACATGAATTTGCCATCATTTATGAACATGGGTAGAGAATAAAATTCAGATAAAATCCTAATTTTTCGTATGGCAACTGAGCCATGAGTATCCTTCGCATGGTTTACTCAATTTAGATCTAGATAAAAGCATCATCTTACCTGTGAAAAAAACTAAATCAGGTAACAACCACTACTGCTGCTCATCCAGAACCCCTACTCATCCAGACAAGAGGTCCCCAGTACCTCTGATGCAAGTCCTCTTGAAGTACCATGGCATGCACTACTACACCCGACCAATATTAAGCCTCCACCATCACACACAACAGAGAAAAACTGTGTGCGAAAGTGTCACGAGAGCGCTTAAAAAATAGAACCATTTGTGAAAAAAAAATTGTCTGCGATCATAGGTCCATCACGCACGACCAAAAATATGAAGTTTTTCAGAGCGAAACATATGCGATGGCCTAACTCGATGATCATGGGCTAAAACAGGCAAACATGTCGAGTTGTGGAATTGTGTGTGATGACGACAACACGTCACATACAACAGTAGTAGTTAATCCGTATGCGATATAGTTCATACAATAATTATAACACAATTGTGTGTGATGCTTGAAGTTTTAGAAACAACTATTTTCAGGAGAACTTCCATAAATATCACGAGGCCTCATGTTTTTTTAGCCAAAATCGCATACAGGAAATCTTTTTGAAATGACCGTGATTCACATCAGCATAAATATAGTCTTAGGAAGTTTGACTTACAAAAAAGAGACACTTAATAAGAAAATAAGATTAAAAAAATCATCAAATAATACTTCACGCGATCCAGTACATTATATATATATATATATATATATATATATATATGTGTGTGTGTGTGTGTGTGTGTGTGTGTGTGTGTGTGTGTGTGTGTGTTTATATCATCACACACATATACAAATATATATCTATAAATTAAAGATAAATTAATTAAATTCAATAATCTCTCCTGAGGGCCCTTTCCTTTCTTCTAACATGGACTCCCTGGTGCACATGGCCGGCTTCCCAGCACGGAGGGAGTTGGCCTCCTCCTGCGCCTCGCACTCCGCGACGTGCTTTACGGCGGTTTCCCGACGGGCGTAGGCCTCCGACATGGAAAGTGCAGACGGCGCATACAACCAGTCCTTCTCGGTGGCCTCCTAGACGCGATCCTGCAACCTCCATGCTGTGAGGAGGTGGCTCCCACCTTTGGCCCTCATGGCAACGAAGTGACCGTATTTGTCGATCTCCTTCGTACGCGCACACGCCTCCCGCCACAGCTCCAGCTCCTTCAACTTCCAGGTGGCCTCACCCGCCTTTCTCTCGTCGCACCTCTTATCATATGCTTTCATGTCCCCCACACACCTGGCTTTGTCATCTAGCAGTAAGGTCTTCAAGAGAACATGGTTCGTATTGACTCCAAAACCACTCCTCCGTGGGTGGATCAGGCACGAACAACTCCAGTGCTGCGTAGGGGTCCTCCTCATCGCTGCTTGGCGCGTCATCGGCGTCGTTGTGGAGTGATGACTTAAGCTTCTTGTCAGCGCGTGAGATCGCCATCAGTGCCATTGCACAGATCGAGATCGAGAGGGGCGAGGGAGATAGAATGCGTAGATGAGAATACCGAAGGGATGAGTGGCGCAGTACTTATAAGCGGCCGAAATCTAGATGGCCGCGAGGGGGAGAAATCGATTGCCTTGGGAGACGAGACGCGATGATCGTCGGAATTCAATTGATATTTTTACATTTGCAGACGATTTCCAATCGGAAGGCGTGTCTGAATGCTTGTCACCAACGGTTACTGCCCCAGAACCGTGTGCGATTTATAACCCGGGCATGCTCTCACCTTCCTACCTTGAGACACGAAGCAGGGTTGCCAAATTATGTGGGACCCATTGTTTGATATTTTTCCGGGGTTATTTGCATTTTATTTTTAAAATTAATGTAATACATATACTCTGATATAAAAGCATCAAAAGGTTTTTCCGTGGGAAAGCTATGTGAAATTTCTGTCCACTCCTTACACATGTCATCCACATTTGCAATGGACATTAGGTATGATTTTCCGGGGGTTTTGGTGCACTAATTCTCTTACTCGCAATTCATTTTTTAATTAATTTCAGTAAATGCTATAGAAAATGCACTAAATGACTTAAATATAGCAAATGAGGCCCAGAAAAGGCCAAATTTGAACATGAATGACTCCATGCTGTAAGAATAGCATGCATAAACTTTCAAGGCGATCCGACGAAGGATCACTCAAATTTCCTCCAAAATTGATGCACTCCCCTCTCAAACCACGATCCTTCGTCGGAGATGGGCCTGTTTTTAAGGTGCGCCGATCACAACTTTCTCCAAATCATGTCAATTTTTTACCATGGCACTCTGAGGCCATATGATGACACCAATGCAAGATTCGACCTTTTCAAAGCTCATTTGCATTTTTTTCTAGTTTTTCAAAAACCGAGAAGGCCATGCGCGCCCGCGATATCGATTGTGTGGTCCCCGTGGGAAAACTATGTGAAATTTCGGTCCACTCCTTGCACG
This sequence comes from Elymus sibiricus, assembly GCA_039707655.1. Classification (NCBI taxonomy): domain Eukaryota; kingdom Viridiplantae; phylum Streptophyta; class Magnoliopsida; order Poales; family Poaceae; genus Elymus; species Elymus sibiricus. The sequence goes on from CM077667.1 coordinate 162,004,319, forward strand.
TGTCATCCACATTACGAATGGACATCATGTGTGATTTTCCGGAGTTTTTTGCGCAGTTATTCGCTTACCCGTAGTTCATTTTTGAATTACTTTCAATAAATGCGATATAAAATTCACTAAATGACTTAAATATAGCAAACGAGGCCCAGAAAAGGCCAAATTTGAACATGTAGGACTCCATAGTGTAAGAATAGCATGCAAAAACTTTCAAGGCAATCTGACAAAGGATGACTCAAATTTCCTCCAAAATTGATGCACTCCCCTCTCAAACTACGATCCTTCGCTGGAGATGGATCCGTTTCTAAAGAGTGATCATCACAATTCCCCAAATCATGTCATATTTTTACCATGACACCCAAGGCCATATCATGACATCATGCCAAGATTCGACCTTTCGGAGCTTGTTTGCATTTTCATGATTTTTGAAAACCGAGAATGCCATGCGCACCCGCGATATCGATTGTGGTTCCCGTGGGAAAGCTATGTGAAATTTATGTACACACCTTGCACGTGTCATCCACATTTGCAATGGACACCGATGTGATTTTTTGAAGTGTTTTTGCACACTAATTCACTTATCCATAGTTTATTTTTGAATTACTTTCAATAAATGCGATAGAAAATGCATTAAATGGCCTAAATATAGCAAACAAGGCCCAAAAAGGCTAAATTTGAACATGAATGATTCCATGGTGTAAGAATAGCATGAATTTTTTTCAAGGCGATCCAATGAAGGATGACTCAAATTTCCTTCAAAATTGACGCACCCCCTCTCAAACGACGATCCTTTGCCGGTGATGGGTCAATTTCTGAAGTGTGCTCATCACAAATTTCTTCAAATCATGTCAAAATTTTACTACAACACTCCAAGACCATATCATGACACCCTGCCAAGATTTGACCTTTTCGGAGCTCGTTTGCATTTTCAAGATTTATGAATTCTTTTCCTACAAACATAATCGCACACGAAAAAACTGTAGCAACTATGAGCAATGATCTATGCACATGATTAATATTCTCTGTCTGCTCTCTATCGTCTCTTTCCTCTCGCACCCCCAAATCCGGACCTCTTCTCCCTTTTCCCTCTCCTCCACAAAATCCTCCACGATAAATATTTCCTAAGAAACTCGAACCACCCTCTCCATGGAAGGTGCCCGACTGACGGATCTTGTACAGGCAAGAGTCCACAGCAATGACAAGCACTAATCAGAGCGTGTCGGCCTTGGTGGCAAGTGCGGAAGAGATGACGACTGCAATGGATCTGATGGGAAAACACATGCTTTTGTACACGAAACACGCGGTTGAGTATGCAGCCAGTGTGGCATATGCTGATGAGGCCGTCGTTGTCTTGGCGGCACGCACGGATTAGGCTGTGGTAAGGGCGATAGCCTCATTAGAGTCTGCTCATGCTCAAGCGGCGCGCGCAGATGAGGCCTTTGTTGCTTATGTTTGCTTGGAATAGGTCCATCAAGGCAGCATCGCACGCATGCGTTTGGCCATCGACGGGATTTTTCATGAGCCCGGAGGTTTTGTGGGGGAGCAAGAATAGAAGAATGGCCGGGCCCATGAAATGTTCAAGGACATGGTTGATGCCGACCCGAATCTGGATCCTTCCTGCCGAGAGAAGATGATGCATCATTGTTGATAATATTTCAACATCGCACCAATAGGAGAGCCCCACAACAACGCCGACGAGTAGCTGTTGATATTTTGTTGTTTTCTGATTCTTACTGATAAGTAATGTCGCTATTATATATGTTGTTTAGTTGATTATGTATGAGTACGAGCGAGAATTTGTGCATTCATTTTCTAAATCATGTGATTTTTACAATGAATTCTCAACATCACATACATATGTACTAGTCAGACCGCCTCTGATGGATGCCCGAGAAAATTGAACTCGATGTAGTGCGATCATTCACAGTTCTTGTATTCTCAATGGTGCGCGATATGTTTTGCTCATGCATTATGTTTTTCACTCTAGCCAAAATTTCAGACCGCCACGCCCAACGCCAATGACTTTAGCAAAAGAATCGCCACCCGCGCCATCCTCTTACATGCCACCCTCCAAATTGAGTTCAAACCACACTCCCTTCATTTAGCGAAATTGTTTGCCAGCCGCTCCATTTCTCCTCCTTCGAGCCCTCATCTCCTACTCCTCAGTTAACACCCCTGCCCCTCCCCCTTCTCCCACTCCTTCCCTCCAATCCACCACCGGCTAGATCTGCAATAATGCCACATGTGAAACACCCTCTAGCCACCAGATACCCACCCCCTTCCCAAAAGCAGCGTCACGGCCTCCGGGAGCTCGAGGAGCATATCACCGCCAAGAGTCAAAAGGCTGTTTTACTGGCGAATGAGGCCATGCTGGCCTCCGTGTGTGCCGATCCAATGGTCATGCAAGATCACCTCATCGTCGAGGCCGACGAACGCAAGGACTACCTAGCGCGGTTGAAAGCGTTGAACAAGCGTGCATTTTTACATCTTGCTAGGCACTACAAAATCGAGGTCCTCGACATTGACATGTTGCATCATGTGCTCTCAGAGGTAGATTCCTTTGATATTTCTCTCCGCCAGAATACTGTTGCTTTTTTTAAGTCCACAAACAGGGTCGACTACGCCGTCGAGCCTATTTTGGCTAAGTTGAAGGCAAAGTTCGGCGACGCCAACTCGGGATCTTCGCTAGCCGAGGCAGATCGCATCTTCTCCGTTGAGGACGAGGAGGGCACCCACGACGTGGAGGATACTGGCGCTTCTCCGGAAAGGAGCCCATCATCATGTTCGACGACGAGTAGTAGCTCGTTTTAGGAAATCAATTGTCACTAATATATTCTAGACATTTTAGCTGTATTGTAGCTAATTTAGCCATCATTTGCATTTTCCCTTGCTGATTATATGTATTGCCCTGTTTAACTATATGACCTATATTGTTGAATCACATGCACAATATGTACGTGTTCAATGGGTGAGCTGACTCTATTTACAGTATGTATCCTCTCTAGTTCAGTGTTCCTTTAGGCAATATGTCATTATATTTGGTGTGTGTTTGTAAGCATGTTTAATTGAACAATCAATGAAAATATTGAACTTTTATGACATGCTTTGTTCCATACGAGCTATTTGGGTGTACTAGTCTGCTAAATCTTTAATGATCGCTCCTAATGAAAAAAAATCTCTTTCTTTTTTTTTCTTTTTCTTTCTTTCTTAGTTTCTCAACTTTAAGGATTTTGTTATCTGTGGGCTTACCTCAAGCCTAGCTATATATACTTGCTCCTTTTGATTATTTAAATAAAAATTGCAATGGGGTGTTACCCTACTATTCATAGTAAAAAAAATCTTTATAATGAAGATATTATTGACACTACTAATTCTCGTTTCACCTCAACATGCATGTACTTTTTGCATGGTCACATGGGAGGTGACGCTATTTACCATAGTGGTTAGCTTCATCTTCCTATGGCGTTATTGTATATCAAATATTGTGCAATTTCCAATTAACTATCTAATATATGTTACAATCACGTGCATGTAGATACATATGTCATGGGTACATATCCATGCCTCGACACTTTTTGTGTATGGGGTAATGCGATATTCCTCAAATAGGGCCAAGAGAAGAAACTAAAACAGATTGTTAGGCTAAACAGACGGGCAATCAAAATCAAAATCTTTGTTTACGCATTATCTAGGACAACGGTAAATTTCAGAATGGTAAGAACTTCACTAGATTTCCCATTCACAATATGTATTTGCATGCCACACTATATATCTGAATACATGAATATTTCTGTTTTCAGTGGTTTTCAAAGCAGTTCACTAAGGATTACCTCTCAACTTACGTGATTCCTGGTGATGCAACGAAAATTAAAGTATCACACAAAGACCACTATGATGAAGATCTTGATGTTTTTCTCAAGATGGTGAAGGATGGGCAGACAGTCATCACAAGGGGTTGGACTAAAGTTGTTATAGCCTTCCAAATGAAGGAATGCATAATATGGGCCATCCGCTTCTTCAACAAAGAGAATAACCCGAATGTCTTTTGCCTCACTCTGCATCATCTCTAATGCTATTGTTGCTTGGTCCTAGCTAGCTAGTTGTTTGTATCTCGATCCTTTCAATTAGTTTGATGCTCTTGTAATCCTTGAACATATGTTGTATGTTTGTTATAAATGATCAGCTATGCCTGGATTCAAACTAGAATGAAGTTTCTACTATATTAATTAGCTATTGCAATAATCAAATTATATACAATATAATACCCCTGGTTCGGTACATTACATTGCAAATAGCTGCTAACAGAAAGGCGTGACCATCAAACTCTAACAACCCACATGCTTCATCTAAGCAAACGGAATGCGATAGATAAATGATCACACACAATCCTTACTATAAAACCATTTGTTTCCATATAATTCACTAGAGATAGTTTGTAATGAAAAACTATTTACGTACAATCCAATCATCAACCATGCTTATTCATCCATTTGTGTCTGCAATGAACGTTATTTTGAAAGCAATGTGTGTGCGAATACTCTAGGAATCCAAGACGAACCCAATTTCCTGGCCATTTGGGAACTCACGCGCATCGTAGACGTTTCCTCCTTACGTCCGCAATGGACTCACATCGCCAACCAACTTGAGAACACGGTTCTGGAAAGTGTTTGTGATTGGGGGTCAGAACCATGTGAATAGGACTACGCTATACTAGTGATGCCGGGACATGGGCTTAATGAGAGCGCAGTCCACTGCTTCTCCTTGTCATCAAACACAACTACTGCTTCTCCTCCTTGTCATGGCGGTCTGGTGCAGGAGCTCGCGAAGAGCGCGGACCACTGACAACTTACACCTGGCTATGTCTTGATCGTAACACCACTGCGTCCCAACGAAGGAGCTCGCATAGAGAGACTCCTCTATGTGGTGGTTGGTCTGATAAAGCACGGGCTTAACCACCACAATTTTCTTCGAACAAGAGGATGATGCGTCGGTCAGGGGTACCGCCACCACCATCCCTAGCGCCCAGTAAGAGGGAAAGCCAATCCCGAAGAAGGAGCGGGTGCACACTGCTACTTGTGAGCTGCGCTGGGTTTTCCCTGAAGAGGAAGGGTTAAACAATATAGTAGCAATAAGTATTTCCCTCGGTGAGAACCAAGGTTATCAAACCAATAGGAGAATCAAGCAACCTCTCGTCGTCAGCACTTACACACACAAAAGAAAACACTTGCACCCAACGCGGGCAAGAGTGTTGTCAATCCCCTTAATCTCGTTACTTGCAAGGACTAATTCTGACAGTGATAGATATAAAGGAAAAGTAAAAAGAAAATAATAAATTACAGCAAGGTATTTTTCGTTTTTAGCAATATGATTAAATAGACCCGGGGGCCATAGTTTTCACTAGATGCTTCTCTCTCGAACACATAGCATACGGTGGGTAAACAAATTATTGTCGGGAAATTGCTAGAAAAGCGCATAATTATGATGTTATTCATGGCAATCATCATGTATATAGGCATCACATCCGTGACAAGTAGACCGAAACTATTCTACATCTACTAGTATTACTCCACCAATCGACCGACTCCTACCTGCATCTATGGTATTAAGTTCATGACAAACTGAGCAACACATTAAGCAATATGACATGATGTAGACAAAGTAAGACAAGCAATATGGTCAGAACCCATTGTTTTATCCTTAATGGCAACAATAAAAATATGTGTCTTGTTCCCTTCTGTCACTGGGATATAAAGCACCGCAAGATTGAACCCACTACAAAGCACCTCTCCCATTGAAGATAAATCAATCTAGTTGGCCAAACCAAATAGATAGATCAGAGAGAAATACCAAGGTATAACAATCATGCATAATAAAGTTCAGAAAAGACTCAATTACTTCCAATGAATAATCTTATCATAAACCCACAATTCATCGGATCCCAACAAACACACCGCAAAAGAAAATTACATCGGATAGATCTCCAAGAAGATCGAGGAGAACATGCTATTGAAGATCGAAGAGAGAAGTATCCATCTAGCTACTAGCTATAGACCTGTAGGTCTGTGGTGAACTACTCACACATCATCATGGAGGCAACAAGGTTGATGTAGATGGCCTCCGTAATCGATTCCCCCTCTCGGAGAGTACCGGAAAAGGTCTCCAGATGGGACCGCGGAAGAACAGAGGGTTGTGATACGTCTCCAACGTATCTATAATTTTTGATTGCTCATGCTATTATATTATAATTCTTGAATACTTTATATGCATTTTATGTTGTTTTATATCATTTTTGGGAACAAACCTATTAACCTAGTGCCCAGTGCCAGTTGCTGTTTTCTGCGTGTTTTTGGCTTTTCAGGAAATCCGTACCAAACGATGTCCAAACGCAACGAAACGTTTTGAAGATTTCTTCTGCACAAAAATAAGACTTGGAAGCTTCGGAGGAAGATTGGACACCACACGGGGTGGTGCCAAGCCAAGAGGGCATGCCCTGATGGCTTGGGACCACCTCCTGGAGCCTCTTGACCTAACTCCGACTCTATAAATTCCCCAAAATTAGGAAAACACTAGAGAGCCACCCGAAACACTTTTTCCGCCGCCTCAAGTTTCTGTTCCATCGTGCGCCCATCTGGAGCCCTGTTTTGGTGCCCCACCAGATGGGGGATCGATCATGAAGGTCCTTTACATCAACCTTGCTGCTCCCATGGTGATGTGTGAGTAGTTTACCGCAGACCTATGGGTCGATAGCTAGTACCTATATGGATTTCTCTCTCTCTATGATCTTCAATACGAAGTTCACGTGATTCCCGCGGTGATCTATTCGATGTAATCTTCTTTGCGGCGTGTTTGTTGGTATCCAATGAATTGTGGGTTTATGATCAGATTATTCATGAATAATATTTGAGTCATCTCTGAATTCTTTTATGCATGATTGTTATAGCTTCGTATTTCTCTTTGATCTATCGGTTTGGTTTGGCCAACTAGATTGATTTATCTTCAGTGGGAGTGGGGTGTTGTGATGGGTTCAATCTTGCGGTGCTCAATCCCAGTGACAGAAAGGGACGTGGCACGTATTGTATTGCTTCCATTAATGATAAAATGATGGGGTTTATCCATATTGATTGAGTTTACTTTGTCGACATCATGTCTTCTTGCTCCAAGCATTACTGTGTTTTTACATAATACTCTAGATGCATGCTGGATAGCAGTCGACGGGTGGAGTAATAGTAGTATATGTAGGTAGGAGTCGGTCTACTTGCTTATGGACGTTATGCCATATAAATGATCATTGTCGTGAATAAATATTTCATCATTATGCGTTTTCTATCAATTGCCCAACAGTAATTTGTTTACCCACCATATGCTTTCTTCGAGAGAGAAGCCTCTAGCGAAAACTATGCCCCCCGGGTCTTCACAACTATTATTACAAAAACACCAAAAATATCGCTGCCATTATTTACTTTTATTTTATTTTCTATTTATATCTATCAAACTACCAGTATTTAATCCTTGCAAATAACGAGTTCAAGGGGCTTGACAACCCTCTTGTCCGCGTTGGGTGCAAGTGTTTGATTCTGTGTGTGTAGTAGCTGACGACGGGAGTTTGTGTGATTCTCCTATTGGTTCGATAACCTTGGTTCTCACTGAGGGAAATACTTATCTCTACTGTGATGCATCTCCTCTCCTCTTCGGGGAAAAACCCAACACGGTTTACAAGTAGTAGGAAGAATTTTTGGCGCCGTTGCCGGGGAGACATCATCAAATTCTCATCAGGTTCCTTCGCACAAATTGTCATTCACTTGTTCTACTTCTTATTTTCTGTTATATTTTACTTTATATAAAAAATCAAAAATACAAAAATATTTCTGTTTGCTTGTTCGCTTACTTGAAGTTGCTATCATGTCTGAGTTTGTCATTATGAAGAGTGAGGATGGCAAAACCCCTAAAGAGGAAATTCCCAACAATTTAGATTTAAAAAATTTCGTTGTGGGAAACAGGAATATTATAGGGAAAAACAGTATCTAAAAATTCTTTAATTGTACGGGGACTTTGTCTTGCAATGATATTTCTATTCTTAAAAGTACCAATAGTTACTCCGATGCTATTTCTGCACTTGTTCATAAACTTGAAAGAAGATTTATGCACACTCACCCCACTTTGCAAAGGCTTTTCTATGAGTTACCACTTATAAACAATCCTAAGGCTAAAAAGATAGCCACTCTTATCCTCATGAATGAATTTGATTATATAGTGCGAGAGGCAAGAGAGATCTTTGCTTTTTATAACATGAGTCATGAACATCCTATGATAGATGAAATTTTATATAATGATGATTACATGATGAGGTATGTGTTCCGCGATAATCATACTTTTGATGAAAATACTAAAAAGGAAGTGCCTCCTTTGCATTTAATCCAACAAGTTTTCAATGCTATTAATCAACAATATTCTTGGATAGTAAAAGAGAATCAAGAAGGTTTCAAGGAAAGTAGTCTTGAGAATGCTAAGATCTTAATAGATGATGTGTTCCCCATTGTTTTAGAAAAGCCTCCCAATGAATACACACCCCAAGTTACAAAACCAACAAAGACAACACTTGATACTATGCATTATGCCTAGCTAGGGGCGTAAAACTATAGCGCTTGTTGGGAGGCAACCCAATAGTTATCTTTAAATTTTTGTTCTACTTTCTGTCTTCGCGTGTTTAAATGATTATTTATACTGTAATTATTATATTTTTATGTTTTAATTTGTTTTTGTGCCAAGTAAAGCCTTTGGGATTGATTTGGAAGATTGTAAAATTGATATGGTGCAAAATCATAAACTTTTGCTTCCACTGCAGAATTTCTTTAATTTTACCGGAACGTCTTTTTGAGCTGGAATTTTTACATAGTATTGGTATGCAAATTTCCCATATTTTCCTAATTTTTCAGAATTTTCGGAGTTACAAAGGTATAGTTTCTCTACAAATCTTTACATACTGTTCTGTTTTAGAGAAACTATACCTTTGTAACTCCGAAAATTCTGAGGTTTTGTTGAGTTTTGTGTGCTGAAGTTTTCAAGTTTTGGGTGCGATCACGATGGATGAAGGAATAAGGAGCGGCAAGCGCCTAAGCTTGAGGATGCCCAAGGAACCCCAAGGTAAAATTATAGGAAGACTCCAGCGTCTAAGCTTGGGTATGTGATGCGGAGCATCCTACGGACATCACCATGACAAGAGTCCGTTTGGCAAGTGACACGTGCCACGTCTACTCCACATACATAAAGGTGAATCATCTCCTTTACACGTGCTCACTTGACCCCTTCGAGGATGGTATACTACTTGACACTCCTCTCGTGTGTATGCATAGGTATTGTCGGAGCTTCACGGATAACGAGGAGGAGTGCCAACACCTACGTACGACTACACCATCCGTGAGGGAAGCTTGGAAGAGAAGAAAGAAGAAGCAAGGACATCTTCTGGAAGGCCCGGACCTTCCGGTCTACCCGGAACCTCCGGAGCCCGGACCTTCCGGCCTGCCCAGACCTTCCAGCCTCTGGCGACCAGAGCAGCTCCCACATGTGCCAACTCTCTGGATAGCCCGGACCCTGTCCGGACCTCGCCCGGAACCTCCGGACCCCGGACCTTCCAGCCTGCCCAGAACTTCCGGCCTCCTCGACCACAGGCGACTCCAGGCGTGCACACTTTTGGCCTAGCCTGGAACTTGGCCGGAACCTGGCCGGAACCTTCGGCCCTCGGACCTTCCGGCCTAGCCCGGATCTTCTGGCCTGCCTGCGTGCAACCACTTGGGCCCAAGGCCCATGTACCCACTTCGCCCCTCACTTACCCCTTCGTGGCCATCACTATATATACTCCACCCCTCCTCCATTTTAGGGTTAGCAATGATTTAGCTCATAGATAGACGAGCCTTTGCTCCTTCCACTACCTCTCCCATGGAGTAGATGCCTCTATGAGAGAAGACCCCTAGTGGATGTCAAGGCCCCTTGCACGGGAAGATCCTCTGGGATTTCAAGGCCTCATCTCCCTTTGGGATTTGGGATGAACTATACCATGTATCCTTCTTTCCCTTTGTTGTTCTTGTACCTTGTGGATCTTGTGTGGTTTTGAGCATAGTGGATGTGTGATTGGACTTGTTCTTGAGTGTTTCTCTTGTGATTTCCTCCTCGTGTTCTTCGTGTTCATTCACAAATCCACCTCCAATTCGTGAAAGATCGACTCACACGGGTGTGCCCCATATCATATTGGTATCAAGAGCCACGTTTCTCACGAATTTGGAGTCCTCCCCTTCGTTTTCTAGCCTAATTTTGTGTGTTTTTATCCCAATTTGAAAATCCCCACCAAAAATAGGCTCACCAATTTTTTTGCAATTTGTTGGTTCTTGTGAGATTTTGTTGATTTTGATCCATGGAATTCATGTTTGGCAAGTAGATCTAGCTTTCCCACCACGAAATCCCCCCAAATTTTCTTTTTCCCCATCAATTTTGACCCACGAAATCGAGTTTTTCCACCCCCGTTCTCAGATCTGGAAATTAGGGTTCGTCCCGGAAGTGTTTTCGCGACCCCCGGAACTTCTGGCATCACCCGAAACTTCCGGCCCTAGCCCGGAACTTCCGGCCTAACCAGAAAGTTTCCACCAAAAATCCCCGGTTTTCCCCACACTTTCCCGTGACCCCCGGAACTTCCGGTACCCCCCTCGGAACTTCCGAAGCCCAAAACTTCCGGTACCCCCCTCGGAACTTCCGGAGCCCAAAACTTCCAGTACCCCCCGGAACTTCTGGCCTAACCAGAAACATTGCACAGATTTCAGCTTCAGCCTTTTCACCGTTTAGGCCATAACTAATTCACCCGGAGTCCGATTTTGACGTTCTTTAGCTCGTTGGATAGCTATTGACACCCCCATCCCACAAAAATAATCCAAAACCATTTGACTCCATCAATTTTTTTCATATTTGGCATCTTTGCCTAGGCCATCACCATAACTTCCGCATAGTTTTCCCACCATACTCTTCCGCCACCCAAACCCAATTTGGTGTGAGATTTTGAGTTGTGGTTTCTGTTTCCTAAGGTGTTTAGGCTAATCAGGGACGGTTCTACATCGACAACACCACCGCTCATCATCGTCTCGGCCTTGACATCGACATCGGCCACATTGCCTTTTGGCACCCCAACCGTAAGCAAGGACGGTAATCTCGACAACATCATTGTCCAATTCCTTGCCATTGCATTGATCGCTTCGAGCCTATTGCGTACCTTACCCATTGAGACTAGCGAGTTGAGAATTGCCGGGTCACATTACTTGTGCACCGTAGTGATACTCTTATGCCGCATAGCTAGTTTTAGCATGCAAACATCTTGTTATCTACATTGTGCCATAAGTCTCTCCCGTGCATATACATCATACTTGTCTCATATCTTGGTTTGAGGATCAAACATAGAAAAAAAGAGGAAAAAAAGAAAGAAAAGAAGAAAAAGCTTTTAAGCAAAAGAGGAGATACAAAAGAGCTTATAATTAATAGCAATAGCATTGCGACATTTTTCATAGTAGATACTATTGGATCATACATACATAGCATACTTGGGATTGAAGACGGCACATTTACTCTTTTAGGTTGGTGCACAAGCGCGTATCTAGCCCATTTGAGCAATCGAGCTATTGTCTCTTCTAGTATCCGTGCAACACGAGCTTGTCCCGGGTCTCTCACATATTTTGTGCCCATTCCTTGGTTACGCGGATCCCATTTATCTATCCGTGTGTGTGTTCCTAGTGCCACCATAGCTATTGATCTATTTGCTTTGCATTGCAATTTTGTGAATTTTCCTCAACATTTTCGATATCTTGGATTGACATTTGTTTGTATTTTGTGCCACTTGTCCTAACCAAGCCAGTCGATAAGCTTTATGTTGTAGGTGTGAGTGAACAAGTCCGGTACCAATTCCCTATTCTTTCATTCCACATTGAGTGAAACGGGATACATCCTCAACTTTGGGAACGGTATATTGGTATTGTTTATCTCATTTCCCACTCACCTTTGCTTGAGTCTTGTGATGGATAGGCAAAGCACATCATCTCCTTCGGTCTACAACAACAACGACGAGTTCGATGCCATGAAGAAAACCATCGACGCCAAGTTGGATGCTCAAATGGAGGAGCTCAAGGTCCTCATCAACATTGGCAAGAGGTCTTCCTCATCTTCAAGAAGACGCTCAAGTGCACATGCTTCTGAGCTTCCATCTCCGGCAAGATCACCTCGGCATCGACACCATCAATGACATGAAGAAATAACGATGCCAACATCAAGGCGTCCAACAAAGAACAAGTGTGAAGGTCACGAGCTCGACACCAACCACCGTTCGATGAATTCACCACCTACCCTGACATCTTCGCCAAGCGACTTCAAGGCATCTTTGCCTTTGGATATGCGGCATCTTCGCCGACAAGCACTTCAAGAGAAGCTCCCCAAGCTCAAGTCCGCGACTTCCACGAGCTACTATGACCTCGACATCGACCATGAGATTCCTTTCTACGGGAGTCAAGACCCCGAGGAGTATCTCGCATGGGAGCGCAAGATGGACACCTACCTCAAGCTACTTCAAGTCCCTTCCGAAGACCAAGTGAAGGTGACGCTCTTGTCCCTCTAGTGGACATTAATTGCTTGCATGATGATGATCACCCTATTGCCATGCTTCATGGTTATGTGACTTCTCCATGTGATGAATTACACATTTATGATGAGTTTGACGATTCTCATGTGAAGTCTATTTGTTATGATGCCATGTTGCATAGGATACCTTGTGAGAACTGTATAGGTCACATCATGTTTGACAACCCGCTTGACTTGTCACATGCTATGCATGACATAACCCATATTGCATCTTCGCAATCTCATCGTAGTAACTATGCATAGGCCATTAAAATAAACCCAATTTACACATATGGCATAGATGACAAACCCATAGTTATTGGCATTTGCTTTTCTTGTGATGATATTGCCATGCTCCCTTTAGATCATTTGCGCAATAATTCTCATATGCCATGCCATGACCACCATGCTTTGGATATGCATTGTTTTGGATGTTGTCCATATTCTCCATATTATGCTTCCGCTATTGCACATGAGGAGACCCCAATAGTTTCCTCATACATGTTAGGAGATTTTGTTCCATCCCCTCCATTGCATGATCCCAATTATTGTATGCACCATCCGCATATCATGAATAACAATGCTCCCGATAATTCACATGATGCACTACATATTTCTAGTCTCCATTATGCCATATATAACAACAAACCTTTCATGATGGATGACATGTTCTTATATCATGCATCTCATTTATTTGAGCATTGGATATTTTGTGCTAACGAACACAAGCACATGCACATCCTAACGGATGATGTATACATATACTACGCGCACACAATTTTCCCTTTGCCTTTGTTGTGTGTAGGTACTCATGATTACTCGTCAACCTCACAATCCCATGAGTTGACGAAAAGAGCTCTTGAGAGCATCGATGCTTTGGGATCCACCGGAATGTGTCTCCAACCATTCCCCTCGCGCGAGGACTTCGCACATTTCTTCTACATGGCTCTCACATGGCTATGGCTTCTTACTCATTACACTTATTATGCCCATATTGCCATGTTCACTTTGCATGATATGCTCATTCCTATGCCCTTGCCATGCAATTGTGACCCATGCTATGCATCTCACATGACACTTGATTATATGACTCGTATGTGTACTTGCAAGCTTGGTGGAGATATTACTTGCTATTGCCATGTTTTCTTTGTGCTCCATGCCTATGATGACACGTTGATCTTGCTTTGTGTTCGTGCTCGCGATATGCCATGTGCATTAGTTATGTACACTATTTATTCATATGACATGATTGCCATGATTTTCTCTAGTATGTTGCATCTTCGCACTACTAGCTTGGACGACATGATCACTATGCTCGCTTATGTTGCATCACCGATGTGCTCCTTTTATGCGGTTGATGACAACCATTGCCATGCTTCGCACATGATTGATATTGCTTTTTGTCATATGTCTCTACATGTTGCCTCTGTCATGCTTGATGCTTTGCCATGTATTGAGTGCAACAATGCTTTTAATTTTGCTAATGAGATTGCCTCTATAGCTTTCTCTCGTATTCTTGGAGCTTTTGACATCTTTCATGTGAAGCATGCTTTCCTTCCTTCTTTGCACCATATGTCTAGTGCCATGAATATAGCCATTGTTGCATCATAGTATTCATGCACTTTTGCCTCTACTTATTATGTGCAAGACAAGAGAACCATCATGATGGATGATGAGTTTACCTACCATGCACATACATTCTTTGCTTTGTTGTGTGTATGTGTTGGATACTTCGACTACATGTCAACTTCCACTTCACGTGAGTTGACGATTCGAGCTCTTGAGAGCGAGCCATTTTGGACCGACGCGTTTCTACATCGCACTTGCTTGTGCATCGGCATTGTGACGGACGCACAAGGACAACTTTTCAAGGTGACATCCTTCTTGAGCATGGATATTGTGGATCATCCTACTTGTGTTGCTTGTACCATGCCATATATTGGTTATCTTGGACCACATATTTGCACACATGATAGAGATATTGCGTCTACTCATGATTGTTATCTTTCCATGCCTCATGACCCATATACCTTGTGTGTTGCACCCAACTTGTGGATTGTTTGCTCTTATCATATGTTTGGTTGCAACAATGTCATCTCTTCACATATGCCATGTCCGATTGCTTGCTACATGCTTGACTTAATTGCCTCACACATGATGACAAATTGCTCTTTCTATTGTTTTGAGTGCCACCCTATCTTCGCTACATCATATGCACATTATGATAGCATTGCTTGTGCTCAATTTGTATGCTTACATGCCATGACACAATCCCTTGTCACACCATATGTTATGCATGATGACAACACTTGTGCAGTGATTCACCACTTGAATGCTTGGTTTTGCACTAACGCTAACGACATTTGTTTTTCCAAGTGTTTGTCGTATCTGCTACTTTTGAAGGATTCATAGGCGGTGAGTCATTGGAGAGTGCCCCTTTCGAGCTTGATGATGATGAGTGCTTGGTGATCGTCCACTTCTACTCGGCGACGCCATCTCCTTTCCATGGTGACTTGGATTTTGATCCGAGGACGGATCTTTCCCAAGGGGGAGGGGATGATGCGGAGCATCCTACGGACATCACCATGACAAGAGTCCATTTGGCAAGTGACACGTGCCACGTCTACTCCACATACATAAAGGTGAATAATCTCCTTTACACGTGCTCACTTGACCCCTTCGAGGATGGTATATGGTATACTACTTGACACTCCTCTCGTGTGTATGCATAGGTATTGTCGGAGCTTCACGGATGACAAGGAGGAGTGCCAGCACCTACGTACGACTACACCATCCACGAGGGAAGCTTGGAAGAGAACAAAGAAGAAGCAAGGACAGCTTCTGGAAGACCCAGACCTTCCGGTCTGCCTGGAACCTCCAGGTCCTGACCTTCCGGCCTGCCCAGACCTTCCGGCCTCTGGCGACCAGAGCAGCTCCCACATGTGCCAACTCTCTGGATAGCCCGGACCCTGTCCGGACCTCGCCCAGAACCTCCGGACCCGGACCTTCCGGCCTGCCCGGAACTTCCGGCCTCCTCGACCACAGGCAACTCCAGGCATGCACACTTTCGGCCTAGCCCGGAACCCGGCCGGAACCTGCACGGAACCTCCGCCCCCGGACCTTCCGGCCTGCCTGCGTGCAGCCACTTGGGCCCGAGGCCCATGTACCCACTTTGCCCCTCACTTACCCCTTCGTGGCCATCACTATATATACTCCACTCCTCCTCCATTCTACGGTTAGCAATGATTTAGCTCATAGATAGATGAGCCTTTGCTCCTTCCACTACCTCTCCCATGGAGTAGATGCCTCTATGAGAGAAGACCCCTAGTGGATGTCAAGGCCCCTTGCATGGGAAGATCCTCCGGGATTTCAAGGCCTCATCTCCCTTTGGGATTTGGGATGAACTCTACCATGTATCCTTCTTTCCCTTTGTTGTTCTTGTACCTTGTGGATCTTGTGTGATTTTGAGCATAGTGGATGTGTTATTGGACTTGTTCTTGAGTGTTTCTCTTGTGATTTCCCCCTCATGTTCTTCGTGTTCTTCGTGTTCATTCACAAATCCACCTCCAATTCGTGAAAGATCGACTCACACGGGTGTGCCCCATATCAGTATGCCCCGAAAGGCATCACCTCTTTTGTCTCCATTCCATCGATATGTCACTTGGAGCTACATTTTTCTTCATCACATGATATGTGTTTTTATTGGAGCATCGTGTATTATAGTTTGCTTTATTTTTAGTTTGCCATAGTCATTGTTTGCTGGACACACCTATTTGAGAGAGACACATGTTCATCATGATTTGTTAGAATATTGTCGTGGTTTTGTCATGGCAGATGTCCTCGTGCGAGAACTTAGGTGTGATGCCATCACAGCTAGGCGGCGACTCAAAGGGGTTGATTTGGAAATGAGAAACGAGGATATACCCAGGTTCGGCCCCTATGATGGAGGTAAAAGCCTACGTCCTGGTTTGGGTATATTGATGATGATGACGATTACAAGGGTGCGAAATCACTAACCTAGCTCTCGAGGGTTTCTTTCTTACTTGATCTTTTTATCTCAGGGGCTCACCTTTATATATAGGTTGAGTCCCATAGTTACAACAGAGGCAGGGTCGTACAAAGACCCGTGACCTAATGTGATTCCTACTCATCTTGCCTTGCAAGCAATAGACTTATCACGACATCTTCATTGAGCTGGCCCGCTGGGTCTAGCCCACGAGTCGTCCTGGAGGAGCGCGCCACCTTTCCATCAAGCCGCCATCTTCACTGGCGGTCCCATTATGAGGTGGCAGCCCTTATCTTTATCAAGCCACCATTGCATAGGCCGGGTCATACCTGTATGGCGGGTCATCCATGGGGTATATCCCCAACATTAGCCCCCAGTTTGACATGGATTTATTCATGCCAAACTCAATTCCTAAAACCAAGAAACAAACGTGACAAAAATTATTGGAAACATGTTCTTGAGCCGGCATCTTATCCTTCCGGGTCATCTGCCTCTTATAAGACTTGGCGCATTTCAAGTCTCCATTTGTCATGACGTCATCTTGCTGATCCTTGATGACAACGCATCATTATTTCTAATCTTTTTGAAATAATCTCCAAATCTAATCTGGCGTGAAAATCCATGCGTCTTTCTAGCCAGAAATTACAGCGACCGTTCCATTTTTGACGGCGTCGCTTCATGTCCCGTCTCCCCATAAATAGGTCTGAAACACTGAGATTTACTTTTTTCACCTCATCTTCTTCCTCTCACCTCCAGTGCTGACCAGCGAGCTTGTCGGCGCTCTCCATCTGCAAGCGCCTCCGTCCTCACGCCGTCACCGCCAAAGTTTCTTTCCATCGTCAGCGGTCTTCCTCAAAAGCCCAAAACTCCGACGTCGTCCTCATCTCAAGACATGTAAGTCCCCTTCTCCCCTTTTAGGTTTCTATGTTCATCAATGGTTCATCGGAGTTCTTTGAAACTCGCTTGAATATCCAGTCATGGTTTCTCATTAGTATCCATAGAACTGTCAATCCAGTGCGTTTTTGCCACCGCTATCGCCTAGCCATACTGTAGATCCATAATAGCTTCCTCTCGAACCTTCGTAGATGCTCTATTTAGGTTACTCCGCTAGCCAGGACATATTTTTATTCCTTTTTGCGCTTTATTTTGATCTATCCTTTCCCCTGCCCGTGCAGAAAGTTGTTTTTGCTAATATGGAGAATATCACCAAGTCTTTTGAGTACCTGTGTTACCCTCTTGCCGCCTTGTGTAGAAAATGACTCATTTTATTACCCATCGTCTCGTTGTTTGTTTGGCTCATCTGATTGTACCGGCTCATCTTTTGGCTGGCTTATCTTCATGTCACGCAATCGCCGACTCATTGATGAAATATCAGTCCTTTTTGCACTTTAAGTCATTGTTGCATCATCCGAACCTTTGGCCGTCTTATCAATGCCTTCTTGTTGGTGGCTCGAAATGTGCACTGTCTTATTTTTTATTTCACTTGCAGCTTATCCGTAAGTCGCCATGGCTCCCAAGACCACCAAGATCTATGGCTGGGTTAGGTCCCAAGAATGAACACTCACTTTGGAGAATCTCGTAAGTCAATGTCTGTTGCAGGCTCAAAAGCTTATAAGATGGCGGGCACCTGAAGAAGGACCCATTCCTCAACCTGGACAAGGGGAGGTTGTTTTTTTTACTGACCATCTGCATAGGGGATTTTGACCACCCGGCTTGAAGTTCTTCAGGGATCTTTTACATTTTTTCAACCTCAGGCCTCAGGATATTGGTCCCAATTCTATGACCAATATCTGTCAATTTCAAGTTTTGTGTGAAGTGTACCTTCAGATCGAGTCATACGTGACCCTCTTTAAGGAGTTTTTCTATATCAACCATCAGACTAAGACCAAGCATGGCCCCAGTACCGAACTTGGCGGCATCTCTATTCAAAAGAGGAAAACATTCCTTTTCCCGAGTCGAAATTGGCGAGTCATCCCAAAGGGTGGAACAAAACTTGGTTTTACTGTAAAAACACTGCCCCTACAGGGCAGAATCCTTTGCCGGGTTACCGATTGGAACGGCTTGACGCCAATGCTGATTTCTCAGGTTGGCCAACTGAAGAGGAGAGAGACTTGCTAGCACCTGTGCTCACAAGACTAAGGGATTTAATTGCTCATGGCCTTACCGGGATCGACCTGATCTGGTGTTGGATAACTTGGTGAATCGAACCTATTAGCGTGAGAGGCGACTTGGTGTGCAATTATACTGGCGAGTTAAGAGATGCTCAACGCTTCAGCAAGAAGGAACTGACTGATAGTGCCATCAACAAGGCTACCAAAAAATTCTTTGGCCACTCAAAAGAGAAGTGTAGCGTCACCGGACTGGCTCCGTTTTGTTTGAAGAATCCAGTTCCTCTGGTATGCACTTTATGAATACGTTTCGTTTCTTTGTCAACTTTACTTTGATCCATCATACTTATTATCCGGCTTATATCACTTCATGCAGACTCTGATTTCTGGAAGGCTACATCCAAGGCCCCTGCTCCTTTGTCAGGTCAAATGGATGATCCGGCTCATGAATCGTCCTCAGGAGAGGAATCTGAGGTAGAACTTGACTCGCTCGGTCATTTATTCATTGAACTTGCTGATGCATCTGCTTTCCAGGATAACACCGAAACTAGTCAAGCCGGCGACATTGAGGTAATTTCGATTTCCTCCAACTCATCAGAAACATATATCCCAAGGAATCCAAGATGAAACGTCAGGAAAGTTAAGTTTTCTCACCCAAATGCTCACTTAGACCCCACATTATTTTCAAGAAAACTCAGCACGCCGGCCAGTCAAAGCGCAAGACCTGAAGTTGCTCGGGCGAGCTAGTGCCCGACTTACTCTTGAGCCGGCCGCCCATAAGCAACGCGTTGAGGTGCTGCATAGTCCAACTGCCTCTCGTCCAAAAGCTGGCCTTTTTAAGAAACCTCTTAGTCCTTCTAATGCGCTTTATCAGGAATCACCGCCCTCTTCTGGCAACTAAATGGCAACACATCTTCCACCTTTTACTATCAATCGTGGGTAAGTTTTTGTTTGAACTGGTGCTGTGTATGCTATCATGACCTGTCTTTTTTCTTAATTCCACACTTGGTGTTGATCACTGAAGAGCTAAATCTGTGTTGAGGAAACAAACGGCCGGCTCATCCTCTGCTGCTGCGGATCATCATATCCCAAACCTGCTGCCGGATGAGGCGGCTGTTCATGTTGAAGCTCTGTTAAAAATAACCTGGATTTGAGTGATCAGCCGACCTTTGATGTGGAGATGGCCCATACTGATGAGCCGGTTTTCACGGGAACGGCTGCTGAAAACCAAGGCGTGCCAACTGAACCGGCCTTTCAACCACCAAGTCCTCCTCATCCAACAAGTCCTGCGACCAACGTGGATGATGCCACTCCATTAGCCGGTAAAAATGCCACATAGGTTGTCATTGTGAAGGAAAGTTTCCAAGCTCCTGGTACTTCATCAACTTTGGCTAACGTTATGACCAAACATGAGCCGGGGATGTTGGAGAAAGGAAAAATGAAGCTGGAACTTCCGGAAATTTCTACCTTCGAGACTAACAATTTATATAAGCAATATCTAACCTGGCTATCTGAGAGCCGTGAGATTGAGATGAACTTGGTCAATGCTATGAAGCAAAAATATGAGGTAAAATTTTACCTTTTATCTCATCCATGTATACTCTTATAGCCCCCAAGGGCCAGCTTGGTATGAAATAGTGAGCTGGGTCTTTTAATGTAGGTGTAAGAACCAACTGTAGCCCCAAGAGCCGGGTCATTATGATAATAATGAGCCGGATCTTTATGGTAGTATAAGGATAAAGAATTGTCTCCTGTAGCCCCCAAGGGCCGGCTTATCATTTTGGGATAGCCGGGTCTTTTCCGAGTTTGTAAATAAAGAAGCAATATGCATTAGCCCCCAAGTGACATGTAGATTGCTTGCAATAGCATGGGACTTATATGAAACTAATTTGAAAATGTTATAGCCCCCAGGTGCCGAGTCGTCTGTCTGTGCCGGCTCGGAGCTTGAATATTGTTTCTCATGCCTTGTTTGTGCAGGAATCATTGGACGAAACAGAATCTATCGTGGCCGACTTACAGAGGCGGCTGAAACAGGAGAAAAAGCTTAAGGCCGACGTGAATCATTTCGCGGCTCGCCTCCAAGATTTTGCACGTCAAGCCAATGAACTCCTAAATGAAGCCAAGGCCAATTTTGATACAGAAAAAGCCACCCTTCTGAAACGTGCTGAGGATGTTGAAAAGAAACTTGGATGTGTGGCCAAAGAGTTGCAGACTCTAATAAAATAGATTAACGAAATGGTTGCTGCCATTTTCGATAAGTTTTGCTAGTCCCTTGTATCCGGCTTAAATTCTGGGTTAGTGCTTTTGCCGACTTATGTGGACGTTCTCATCCTCTTTATGCAAGTCGAAAAGATGGCAATTTGGTTTAGAAACCAATTGTAAAACTTAAGGCAATCTTCACATATGTGGAGCAGCTGTTCATAGGCTCTGTGTATGCAATTATGGAAGTGAAGAACCTTGAGAGTCCTCCAACAAAAATTACAGATATGCTGAATCAGCTATCTACAATCCCTCATTGGGTGGAGGAAATTAAAAGGTTGACAACTCGAATGGGAGCGAATATGGGGCCTGCAAGGGTAAAAGCATATCTGCCTGAATTAGACCTCTCAGCATTGGCGGGCAGGTTTCCAGAGTATAAGATTGATGGCTCTGAGTTTTCTGAAGGAGACTTTGCCGCATGCGTAAAAGATACCCGCCCAGTGGCAACACTTCTTGCAGATGAACTGAATTTGACGAAATAGCAAGCCGCCTACTCCATGGACAACAAGCGCATGGACCCGCCTAAAGACCAATTTTCTGAACTCGTGCCCCCCCGCCATAAGTGTTCTTTTGCTCCTGATGTTAACCCGTCCGTTATAGTGCCTGGCAACTCAAACTTCAAAGCTTTGACCGCGATTCATTGGGTGCAAAAGGGCCACCAGATCCAAGACGATGAGTCGGAGCAAACAGAGCAAGAAGCTACGGGTGAAGACACGGAAGCTACGAGGCAGGATGCATAAGCCGGTCTCCAGGAGCAACAATTTGGTATGTGTAAAAAAACTTGTGATATTCTATGGTTCCTGATGAGAGCCTGCAATAGAGATATAAACTCTTGACCCGCCTTTTGTGCCATCGCGCACGCTATGCTTTTGTCAACTTATGATATCTTTTGCTGCAACTTTCCAATGATTTTCCTTTGAATATCTATGTTTGTCATCCATGAGCCGCCCTTACCTTGTGCAAAATAAGCCGGTAAAATAAGGTCAATCATGATTGCCTTTTATGGATGTATCCAAAATACCTGATCATCGTATGATCCATAGTTATGAGCCGGATTTTGATCCGGTAAAAGTTTGAGCAATTTAATTCCTGAAGACATAAGAAAAATATATGATGTAATAACAAAAAAACATAACAGTATAATAAGCCGGCTTTTAAATTAATATAAATACTTTTAGTATTGCTTCAATGAAGCAGGCATGATTGCCTATGGTTTATCCTCGCTTTCTGTAAGCCGGCCCTCACGTGACTAAAGCCAGTGTTTTAACCTGGATAAGTTCAGGGTCCATATGGATTGACTTATCGAGAGTACACGGTTTCACTTTGTTCGGAGGAGCATCTTGCAAACATGTAGGTTTAACCAAAATTTTAATGGCTTTTAGCCGGGTCAAGAGGGAAATTATGAATGGCTAACTCCTTGAGTCGGGAGCCCCCAAGAGACTTGTGTTCAAAGAATAAAGACTCATGCAATTTTGTAGCTGAAACGACAGAGACCCTGAGTTTCGGGGGTGCCTGCTTTATTATATTGAACACAAAAGTATATACATGAGTATGTACATTGATTGGGAGCCAATGGCTCTAAGTGAAGTAAGGCCGGAGATGAGCAATATTCCAAGGCCTATTAGTCTCTTCCTCCGAAGTGCGTGACTCCTTGTATTCTCGTATGTCAATCAGATAATATGACCTGTTGTTGAGGTTTTTTCTGATGACGAAAGGCCCTTCCCAAGGTGGTGAAAGCTTATGCATCCCTGTCTGATCTTGAATCAGACGGAGCAATAAGCCGCCTTCTTGGAAAGTTCGACTGCGGACTCTACGGCTATGATAGCGACGTAGGTCTTTTTGATATATGGCTGATCGGGTGGCTGCTACGTCACGTTCTTCTTCTAAGGCGTCAAAAGAATCTTGACACGCCTGCTCATTGTCTGCGTCAACATATGCAGTAGCCCGAGGGGAGTCATGGCGAATATCGCTTGGCAACACAACCTCTACACCATAAACCAGAAAGAACGGTGTATAACCAATGGATCTGTTGGGAGTTGTTCGTATGCTCCAAAGCACTGAGGGGAGTTCTTCAAACCAACAGCCAGGGGTTCGTTGTAGTAGAACCACGAGCGGAGGTTTAATTCCTCCTAATATCTCTTGATTAGCTCGCTCGGCCTGTCTATTAGACTGTGGATGTGCAACCGCAGCCAATTCAAGCCGGATATGCTCACGTTGACAGAACTCTCCATTGCTTTGGATAAATTAGTGCTATTATCAGTGATGATACTATGTGAATATCCAAAGCGGAAGATCAATTTTTTTCAAAAGCTTGACGGCTGTCTCTGCATCACAATTACTAACAGGCTCTGCTTCGACCCACTTGGTAAACTTATCAACGACCACCAAGAGGTGAGTTTTCTTGTCAGAAGACGGCTTGAACGGACCTACCATGTCAAGCCCCCAAATTGAAAACGGCAAGGTTATGGGAATCATACGCAACTCTTGAGCCGACACATGAGCTTGACGAGCAAATTTTTGGCATCCGTCACATTTACGCACACTCTCCTCTACATCTGCATGAGCCATTTGAAGGGGAACGTTGCTTGGGAAACAAAAAATTTCCTACGCACATGCAAGATCTATCCATGGTGATGTGCATCTACGAGAGGGAGAGTGGATCTACATACCCTTGTAGATCGCTAAGCAGGAAGCGTTAAGAAACGCGGTTGATGTAGTCGAACGTGTTCGCGATCCAAATCGCTAGCCGTCCCGCGATCCAATCACGATCTAGCGCCGAACGGACGGCACCTCCGCGTTCAGCACACGTACAGCTCGATGACGATCTCCGCCTTCTTGATCCAGCAAGAGGGAGCGGAGAGGTAGATTAGTTCTCCGGCAGCACGACGGCGCGGCGGCGGTGCTACGTCTCCAACGTATCTATAATTTTTGATTGTTCCATGCTATTATATTATCTGTTTTGGATGTTTTATACGCATTAATATGCTATTTTATATTATTTTTGGGACTAACCTATTAATCTAGAGCCTAGTGCCAGTTTCTGTTTTTTCCTTGTTTTTGAGTATTGCAGATAAGGAATATTAAACGGAGTCCAAACGGAATAAAATCTTCGGAATAATTTTTCTTGGACCAGAAGACATCTACCAAGCTTGGAGACCAAGGCAGGAGAGCCACCGTGTGGCCACAAGCCACAGGGGCGCGCCCAGGGGGGTAGGGCGCGCCCCCCTGGCTTGTGGGCCCATGGCAGATCCCCCAACCCTAATCTTCGGCCTATAAATTCAAAAATATTCCCTGGATACCAAAAAGAGCCATGAAAACACTTTTCCGCCGCCAGGAGCCTCGGTTCCTGTGAGATCCAATTTTGGAGCCTTTTCCGGTAATCTGCCGGAGGGGGATTCGATCACGAGGGGCATTTACATCAACTCCATTGCCCCTCCGATGATGCGTGAGTAGTTCACCATAGACCTTCGGGTCCATAGCTAGTAGCTAGATGGCTTCTTCTCTCTCTTTGCTCTTCAATACCATGTTCTTCATGATCTTCATGGAGATCTATCCGATGTAATACTCTTTTGCAGTGTGTTTGTCGAGATCCGATGAATTGTGGGTTTATGTTCAGATTATCTATGAATATTATTTGAGTCTTTTCTGAATTCTTATATGCATGATTTCATATCTTTGCAAGTCTCTTCGAGTTATTGGTTTGGTTTGGCCAACTAGATTGGTAATTCTTGCAATGGGAGAAGTGCTTAGTTTTGGGTTCAATCTTGCGGTGTCCTCACCCTGTGACATAGTAGGGGTAGCAAGGCACGTATTGTATTGTTGCCATCGAGGATAAAAAGATGGGGTTTTCATCATATTGCTTGAGTTTATCCCTTTACATCATGTCATCTTACCTAATGCGTTACTCTGTTCTTCATGAACTTAATACTCTAGATGCAGGCAGGAGTCGGTCGATGTGTGGAGTAATAGTAGTAGATGCAGAATCGTTTCGGTCTACTTGACACGGACTTGATGCCTATATGCATAATCATTGCCTTGGATATCTTCATAATTATTCGCTTTTCTATCAATTGCTCGACAGTAATTTGTTCACCCACCGTAATACTTGCCATCATGAGAGAAGCCTCTAGTGAAACCTATGGCCCCCGGGTCTATTTTCCATCTTATACTTTCAGATCTAAAACCAAAAATACCTTGCTGCATTATTTTTACTTTTGTTTTACTTTTCGTTCAAGCAATCTATTCTATCTATCTCTAACAGATCTCATCCTTGCAAGTAACCGTGAAGGGATTGACAACCCCTTTATAGCGTTGGGTGCAAGTGTTTGATTCTTTGTGTAGGTACATCTATTGGGGACTTGCTTGTATCTCCTACTGGATTGATACCTTGGTTCTCAACAACTGAGGGAAATACTTATCTACTTTGCTGCATCACCCGTTCCTCTTCATGGAACCCAACGCATGCTCGAGAAGTAGCAAGAAGGATTTCTGGCGCCGTTGCCGGGGAGATCTACATCAAGCCTACCAATTACCCATCACAAACTCATCTCTTGCATTTACTTTAGTTGCCATTTGCCTCTCGTTTTCCTCTCCCCCACTTCTAAAACGATTTTCCAAAAAGGTTCGCCTTTTTATTTGCCCTTCTTCCGTTCGTCTTTTCGTTTGCTTTTTTGCTTGCTTCTGTGTTAAATCGGTTGGTCGTCTTTATGGCTCAACCCAAAGGCTTTGATCCTTAACTTAGAAAGTTGGAAGATATTGAGGATAACGTTAAAAGTTTCATGTCGCTCCAGTATGATCACAATAGCTTCTTTAGGAATGAGCTTAAAAACAAAAGACTATGTGGGAGTACATGAATAAGGAACTTGATGATATGTCCAAAGAGTTCTATGGTTTGAAATCTCAATTTGCTCACCTTGAAAACTTAGTGGGCCAAATTTCTGATAAACAAGCTACCTTAGTCAATAAAATGGCCGTGAAGCCAGAATCGTTGAATATTGATGAAGATCTTAAAGTGATTGATGTGACTCCTATTGAATCTTTGTTTTCTAATGTAAATCTTGATAAAGATGGGACTGGAGATGAGTCAACTTTAGTTAAAAGGCGTCCCAAGGATTTGGAGTTTATAGATCTTAACGCTAAGATTGATAAAAGTGGGATTGAAGAGGTCAAAACTTTAAATAGCAATGAACCCACTCTTTTGGATTTCAAGGAATTTAATTATGATAGTTGCTCTTTGATTGATTGTGTTTCCTTGTTGCAATCCATGTTGAATTCTCCTCATGCTTATAATCAAAACAAAGCTTTTACTAAACATATTGTTGATGCTATGATGAAATCTTTCGAAGAAAAATTTGAGTTGGAAGTTTCTATACGTAGAAAGCTTCATGATGAGTGGGAACCTACTATTAAGATTAAAATTAAATATTATGAGTGCCATGCTTTGTGTGATTTGGGTGCTAGCGTTTCCACGATTCCAAAAACTTTATGTGATGTGCTAGGTTTCCGTGAATTTGATGATTGTTCCTTAAATTTGCATCATGCGGATTCCACTATAAAGAAACCTATGGGAAGGATTAATGATGTTCTTATTGTTGCAAATAGGAATTATGTGCCCGTCGATTTCATCGTTCTTGATACAGATTGCAATCCTACATGTCCTATTATTCTTGGTAGACCTTTCCTTAGAATGATTGGTGCAATTATTGATATGAAGGAAGGAAATATTAGATTCCAATTTCCATTAAGGAAAGGCATGGAGCACTTTCCTAGAAAGAAAATAAAATTACCGTATGAATCTATTATGAGAGCTACTTATGGATTGCATACCAAAGATGACAAGACCTAGATCTATTGCGTTTTGCCTAGCTAGGGGCGTTAAACAATAGCGCTTGTTGGGAGGCAACCCAATTTTATTTTTGCTTTCTGTTTTTTTGCTTCTGTTTTGGTTTGTTTGGCACATTATTACTTATGTAATAATTGTGTTTTCTTGTTTAAATTAGTGTTTGAGCCAAGTAAAACCTTTGGGATGGTCTACGGTGTTTGTTGATTTGATTTTGCTGAAAAACAGAAATTTTGCTCTCAGTCCAGGAATTTTGTAAATTTACTAGAACGTGCTTTTGATCTGAAATTTTTACACAAGATTGATATACAAATTTACCTGATTTTCCTAATTTTTCAGAATTTTTGGAGTTACATAAGTATTCGAAGTCTATAGATTTCTAGAGACTGTTCTGTTTTTGACAGATTCTGTTTTCTATGTGTTGTTTGCTTATTTTGATGAATCTATGGGTTGTATCAGGGGGTATGAACCATGGAGAAGTTAGAATACAGTAGACATTACACCAATATAAATAAATAATGAGTTCACAACAGTACCTAAGTGGTGATTTATTTTTCTTATACTAACGGATCTCATGAGTTTTCTGTTGAGTTTTGTGTTGTGAAGTTTTCAAGTTTTGGGTAAAGATTTGATGGACTATGGAATAAGGAGTGGCAAGAGCCTAAGCTTGGGGATGCCCAAGGCACCCCAAGCCATATTCAAGGATACCAAAAAGCCTAAGCTTGGGGATGCCCCGGAAGGCATCCCCTCTTTCGTCTTCAATCCATCGGTAAATTTACTTGAGGCTATATTTTTATTCACCACATGATATGTGTTTTGCTTGGAGCGTCTTGTATGATATGAGTCTTTGCTTTTTAGTTTGACACAATCATCCTTGCTGCACACATATTTTTGAGAGAGACATGCTGAATCGTGAATTTATTAGAATACTCTATGTGCTTCACTTATATCTTTTGAGCTAGGCAATGTTGCTCTAGTGCTTCACTTATCTTTTTAGAGGACGGTGGTGTTATATTTTATAGAAATTATTGAACTCTCGTACCTCACTTATATTATTTTTAGATTTTCTTACAAAAAGCATGGTAATTTGTTTAGGTTATGAATTTAGTCCTAATATAATAGGCATCCAAGAGGGATATAATAAAAACTTTCATATTAAGTGCATTGGATACTATGAGAAGTTTGATTCCTTGCATATAGTTTTGAGATAACGGAGATGGTAATATGAGAGTCATGCTAGTGAGTAGTTGTGAATTGGAAGAGATACTTGTGTTGAAGCTTGTGATTCCCGTAGCATGCACGTATGGTGAACCGTTATGTAACGAAGTTGGAGCATGATTTGTTTAATGATTGTCGACCTTTGTGTGAGGGTCGGGAGGGCGCGATGGTTAACTCCTACCAACCTCTCCCCTAGGAGCATGCGTCTAATGCTTTGTTTGATAACTAATAGACTTTTACAATAAGTATGTGAGTTCTTTATGACTAATGTTGAGTCCATGGATTATACGCACTCTCACCCTTCCACCTTTGCTAGCCTCTCTAGTACTGCGCAACTTTCGCCGGTACATCAAACCCACCTTCCTCAAAACAGCCACCATATATTTTCCTCAAAACAGCCACCATACCTACCTATTATGGCATTTCCATAGCCATTCCGAGATATATTGCCATGCAACTTCCACCATTTCGTTCTTTATGACATGCACCACCACTTTCATATTGCATATAGAGTCATATTTTGTCATAGGTATCGAGTTGTAATTTTTCTTCTGAGTTGTAAGTAAATAAAAGTGTGATGATTTTCATTATTAGAGCATTGTCCCATGTGAGAAAAGGATGATGGAAGCCATGACTCTCTCACAAGTTGGGATGAGTATCCGGACTTTACAAAAAATAAAAGAGGCCAGCGAAGCCCAAATAAAAAAAAGAGGCCAAAGATGCCCACCAAAATAAAAAAAAGGAAAAAAAAGAAAAGGAAACAAAATGAGAAAGAGAGAAGGGACAATTGCTACTATATTTTTCCACACTTGTGCTTCAAAGTAGCACCATGATCTGCATGATAGAGAGTCTCCTATTTTGTCACTTTCATATAACTAGTGGAGTTTCATCTTGCACGACCACTTAGTTTTCTTTTTGAGCTTTCATACACTTATAGCTCTAGTGCACCCGTTGCATGGCAATCCCTACTCACTCACATTGATATCTTTTGATGGGCATCTCCATAGCCCGTTGATACGCCTAGTTGATGTGAGACTATCTTCTCCCTTTCCCTTGCAACCTCCACCATATTCTATTCCACCTATAGTGCTATATCCATGGCTCGCGCTCATGTATTGCGTGAGAGTTGAAAAGGTTTGAGAACACCAATGTTGGCTTGTTCATCGGGGTTGTGCATGATTTAGATACTTTGTGTGGGGAAGATGGAGCATAGCCAGACCATATGATTTTGTAGGGATAACTTTCTAAGGCCATGTTATTTCGAAAGGACTCGATTACCTTGTTGGTGTGCTCGAAGTATTACTGTTTTTATGTCAATATTAGACTATTGTTTTGAATCTTACGGATCTGAATATTCATGCCACAATAAAGAATATTACATGGATAAATATGTTAGCTAGCATTCCACATCAAAAATTCTGTTTTTATCATTTACCTACTCGAGGACGAGCAGGAATTAAGCTTGGGGATGCTTGATACGTCTCCAACGCATCTATAATTTTTGATTGTTCCATGCTATTATATCATCTGTTTTGGATGTTTTATATGCATTAATATGCTATTTTATATTATTTTTGGGACTAACCTATTAATCTAGAGCCTAGTGCCAGTTTCTGTTTTTTCCTTGTTTTTGAGTTTTGGAGATAAGGAATATTAAACGGAGTCCAAACGGAATAAAATCTTCGGAATAATTTTTCTTGGACCAGAAGACATCTACCAAGCTTGGAGACTGATACGTCTCCAACGTATCCACTTTTCCAAACTCTTTTGCCCTTGTTTTGGACTCTAATTTGCATGATTTGAATGGAACTAACCCGGACTGACGCTGTTTTCAGCAGAATTGCCTTGGTGTTATTTTTGTGCAGAAATAAAAATTCTCGGATTGACCTGAAAATTTACGTAGAATATTTTTGGAATTAATAAAAAATATTGGCGAAAGAATTAACTGCAGGGGCCCACCACCTGGCCACAAGCCAGGGGGCGTGCCCACCCCACTAGGGCGCGCCCCTATGGCTTGTGGGCCCCCTGTTGCTCCTCCGACCTCGTTTCCACTTCTATATATTCCTATTTGGGGAGAAAAAAATTAAGGAGAAGAGTTCATCGCGTTTTATGATACGGAGCCGCCGCCACCTCCTGTTCTTCCTCGGGAGGGCAGATCTGGAGCCTGATTTGGGCTCCGGAGAGGGGAAATCGACGCCGTCGTCATCACCAACCATCCTTCATCACCAATTTCATGATGTTCTCCGCCGTTCGTGAGTAATTCCATCGTAGGCTTGCTGGACGGTGATGGGTTGGATGAGATTTACCATGTAATCGAGTTAGTTTTGTTAGGGTTTGATCCCTAGTATCCACTATGTTCTGAGATTGATGTTGCTATGACTTTGCTATGCTTAATGCTTGTCACTAGGGCCCGAGTGCCATGATTTCAGATCTGAACCTATTATGTTTTAATGAATATATGTGTGTTCTTGATCCTATCTTGCAAGTTGTAGACACCTATTATGAGTTATGATCTGCATCCCCCAGGGTGACAATAACTGGGATTCTTTCCGGTGATTACCGTAATTTGAGGAGTTCATGTATTCACTAAGTGCTAATGCTTTGGTCCTGTTCTCTATTAAAAGGAGGCCTTAATATCCCTTAGTTTCCAATAGGACCCCGCTGCCACGGGAAGGTAGGACAAACGATGTCAAGCAAGTTCTTTTCCATAAGCACGTATGACTATATATGGAATACATGCCTACATTACATTGATGAAGTGGAGGTAGTTCTGTGTCACCCTATGTTATAACCGTTGCATGATGAATGCCATCCGACATAATTATCCATCACTGATCCATTGCCTACGAGCTTTTCCATATTGATCTTTGCTAAGTTACTTTTCCGTTGCTACTATTACAATCACTACAACACTGCTACTGTCACTTTGCCATCGTTACCGTTACTTCCATACTACTTTGCTACTGAATACTTTGCTGCAGATATTAAGTCTTTCAGGTGTGGTTGAATTGACAACTCAGCTGCTAATACTCGAGAATATTCTTTGGCTCCCCTTGTGTCGAATCAATAAATTTGGGTTGAATACTCTACCCTCGAAAACTGTTGCGATCCCCTATACTTGTGGGTTATCAAGACCTTTTTCTGGCGCCGTTGCCGGGGAGCATAGCTCTATTCTCTGAGTCACTTGGGATATATATCTGTTGATCACTATGAAGAATCTGAAGGATGCTAAAACTAAGATCTACCCCTCAACTACGAGAACAGGTAAGGAACTGCTATCTAGCTCTGCTCTTGATTCACCTTCTGTTATGAGTAAATTTGCGACACCACCACCTGCTAGTAATTCTGATATGTCGCAAGTAATTGATGATGCTACTTCTGCTATGCATGATGCTTATGATGATACTTTGCTTGATACTACTGTGCCGCTGGGTGAATTTCTTGATGAACAAATTGCTAGAGTGAATGCTGAAACTGATGATATCTCTGAATCTGATGAAATTATTGAAACTGAACATTATGATACACCTGTTAGACCTAGCTCTCCTAGATATGAATTGCCTGATATACCTGAAGGTTATGTTATGGAAGGAGAGGTAGCTAGGGACTTGATTTGAATAAGTTGACACGTACTGAAATCTCTTTGCAAATGGCTGATAAATCAACAGCGTTACCCATCGGTATTTGCGAGGATGTGCCTGTTGTGGTTGCAAATGTTACTATCTTAACGGACTTTGTTATTCTTGATATTCCCGAGGACGACAGTATGTCGATCATCCTTGGTAGACCCTTTTTGAATACTGCAGGGGCTGTTATTGATTGCAACAAGGGCAATGTTACTTTTCATGTTAATGGTAATGAGCATACGGTACATTTTCCGAAGAAACAACCTCAACTTCATAGTATCAACTCAATTGAAAAGGTTTCAACGATTATTATTGGAGGCTTTGAATTTCCTCTTCCTACTGCCAAAAAGAAATAGGATATACTTATTGTTGGGGACATGCATATCCCCATTGAGGTAACCTAGTGTTATTCGAAAATTCTCCGGTTCCATGTCCTTCGGAAAAGGTTTGTCAATAAGACTTGATCAACCTTATTGATGGATTCTTTTTGATGAGCATGAGATGGATGAATTTAGAAGGCACAACTTTCTGTACCCAACTTTCACTTTTTGTTATTTAGATTAAATAGAGTAAACATGCTATTATTCTCCTGTTTTCTGTTTTATCCGTGCAATAGAAAAATGACCTGAAAATAAAAGTCCCCAGAATTCCCTGAAAATTTAGTATGATTTTTCTGGAATATTTTAGAATTTTTGGCACTGAGTATGCATCAGGGGGCTGCACCAGTGGGCCACAAGCCTACAGGGCGCGCCCAGGGGGGTGGGGCCCCCTCACTTATTCCAGCCACCATTCACTTCGTCTTCCTCCAGAAAAAATCCCACCATTGCTCAAACCCGTGTTCTAGCTCATTTTGCTGCCATTTTCGATCTCCTTGCTCAAAGCTCCATTTGCAAAACTGTTTTAGGAGATTGCTCATCGCAAAAGAGATGATGAGGAGGTTGTTAAGAGGCTCTTCGAGCAGGGGTTTTAAAGAAAAATAAAGTGAGAAGCCTAAATACAATATCCCTCGTACCGCGGAGGTTCGTCCATGTGAATGGCCAAGTGAAGCATTCCGGAGGGCGGCCGGAATTTATGAAGACTTTTATCATCTAGCAGAAAATGCAGGCATCACCGACTTCGTCAACGATAAGTGTGAACAGTATCTCCTACTTACTAATACTTTCATGCAAAATTTTCATTTTTATCCTAAGAAGAATCCTCCCATGGTAGAATTTCATTTATATGATGTGCCTAAGGAAATGTCACTTTACGATTTTTGCAATGTTTGCAAAATACCTCATGAGGGCAGCATCAGTGAACCACGTCCTAGACACATGGAGGATTTTATTGCCGCAATCACTGTAGGGGAAGAGAGAGGGGTGTCAAAAGCAAGAGCAGCTAGTGTGCATTTTCCCGTTTTACGCTATTATTCATTATTTGCGGGGAGATGTGTAGTTGGTCGTGGTGAGAGTGGAAGCCTTAGTGCCCCCGACCTTGCTATTTTATGCCACGGTTTACTTGCTAATATAACTTTTAGTCTGGGCGCTATAGTGGCCCAACGGTTGAACACAAACCGTTCGAAGGGCCCTATATTCGGAGGTATCTATGCGTGTCATTTAGCTAAACACTTTGAGATACCTATTAGGCTTGACGAGGAAGATGAAATGCTGCTTCCTACAAGATATTTAGATTATAATAGTATGGTAGCACATGGTTTTATTAAGAAAGATAATGATAAAAGGCTGCTTTACAATTTAGTTTTTAGTCAAGGTACTTGTGAGATTATTACCCTGCCTGCTCCTTCTTTGTTCGATATCCATTCAGGCAGGTACACTATTATGCCCGATGACATCTACCGATATTGGGGCTTGTTGCAACCCCCAGCACCTGAGCCGGCACCAGCCCTTGATCCATACCAAGCTCCGGTTTTCCAGTGGGAGCCACAGGAGGTCGCTAATCAGTGGGACCCTCAGTATCCTCCGGAGTATCCAGGAGAGTGTTATTTCTAGCCGTGGCCCTAGACCAACTTAGGCCAAAAGCCTAAGCTTGGGGGAGTACGTATTTCTCACCGACATTACATTCATGTTCACACACTCATTCCAGTTGTCGGTGTTCATACTTTTTCATTGTACCATCCATGGTAGTTTATTTCTTCTTTTGCTTTCTTCTTATGTGTGTTTAATTAATCTTGAGAAAATCTAAAAAAATTAGTTCTAGCTTTACCTTCTAGTATGTTTAGTTGTAGTATTAAAAGAAAACCTAAAAACATTTCTCGTTCTTCTTTTGCTTGTTGGGAGTTTTCCCATGTAAATAGTTTTCTTTTCTTCTTTGGGTTGTAAGGAGAGGACCACGATGACATGTTGAGTGGCTCTCACATGCATTATTGTTTATCATCAGAGAGCCCATACTACTTTGCTTTCTCCTTTGAGTTATTATTTGCAGATTCCAGCTTAGTCCAATGCACGTGCACTCTTATTATTATTCACATCGTTCGGTCGTGCAAGTGAAAGGCAATAATGACGATATATGATGAAATGACTGAGATGGAGAAAAGCTGGTATGAACTCGACCTATTTTGTTTTTGTAAATATGATTAGCTCATCGTTCAGGATTCAGCTCATTATGGGTTGAACATGTTTGCAATGACAATTAGAGATTATAGTTATTCATGCCATGCATAATTAGCTAAGAGTGGATAATGGTTTGTCTTGAGTGCCAACATGCATATTAAAATGGTTGTGATGTAGTATGATAGAATGGTATCCTCCTCTGAATGACTCGAGTGGCTTGACTTGGCACATGTTCACGCATGTAGTTGAAACAAAATCAACATAGCCACCATGATGTTTATGTTCATGGTGATTTATATCCTACTCATGCTTGCATTCAATATTGGTTAATCTTAAAGCATGTTGATGACTGTTGTCACTCTCTAGTTGGTCGCTTCCCAGTCTTTTGCTAGCCTTCACTTGTACTAAGCGGGAATACTGCTTGTGCATCCATCTCCATAAACCCAAAGTTGTTCCATATGAGTCCACCATACATACCTATATGCGGTATTTACCTGCCGTTCCAAGTAAATTTGCATGTGCTACTCTCCAAACCTTCAAATAAATATTCCTTTTTGTATGCCCAAATCGCTTATGTAGTGACTGGGGGCTGTCAGTATCTTCCATGCTAGGTGGGTTATTCTCACGATTTGTGTTTATTCACTATCATTCACGAGAAAGTGGCTGGTATTCGGGATGCCCAGTTCCATGCTCAAAATTCAAATCAAAATATAATAAACAAAACTCCCCCAGGATTGTGTTTGTATGGACGGTACCCGTGGATTCGGCCCGCCGTGGAGTGTGATTGATTGGTGGAGGGGGAGTAAAATTTTTACTATTCTGTTTGGGAACCGCCTATAATTTATCTAGCATGGAAGATATCGAGATCTCTTAGTTGTTATGTTGGCAATGAAAGCATACCTCTCAAAATTATTATTCATCCCTGTTTTAAAAGCTCGAGCTCTGGCACCTCTGCAAATCAATGCTTCCCTCTGCGAAGGGCCTATCTATTTTACTTTACTGTTGAGTCATCACCCTCTCATAAAAGGCACCAGTTAGAGAGCACCACCGTCATTTGTATGCTTTGCTATTAATTGATATTGAGTGTGAGTATGACTAGATCTCTTTTACCATGAATTACAATGTCTAGTCAGTCCTTGTTCTCCAGAGGTGCTCTGCATTTATGTTTTGCGGTCTCAGAAAGGGCTAGCGAGATAACATAATGTCATATTGTATCATGATTGTTTTGATAGAATTGTTGTCACCCGAGACTGATTATTATTGCTCGCTAGTTGATTATGTTATTGATATGAGTAAATGTGAGACCTAAATGTTATTGTGAATGTGGTTAGTCTATAATCTTTGCTGAAAATCTGAACATAAGTTAGACATATTTACAACAGCAAGATCAAACAGAGTTTGTAAAAGTTTTTGTTTATCACTTTCAGTTTATCAACTGAATTGCTTGAGGACAAGCAAAGGTTTAAGCTTGGGGGAGTTGATATGTCTCCAACGTATCCACTTTTCCAAACTCTTTTGCCCTTGTTTTGGACTCTAATTTGCATGATTTGAATGGAACTAACCCGGACTGACGCTGTTTTCAGCAGAATTGCCTTGGTGTTATTTTTGTGCAGAAATAAAGTTCTCGGATTGACCTGAAAATTTACGGAGAATATTTTTGGAATTAATAAAAAATATTGGCGAAAGAATTAACTGCAGGGGGCCCACCACCTGGCCACAAGCCAGGGGGGCGCGCCCACCCCCTAGGGCGTGCCCCTGTGGCTTGTGGGCCCCCTGTTGCTCCTCCGACCTCGTTTCCACTTCTATATATTCCTATTCGGGGAGAAAAAAATTAAGGAGAAGAGTTCATCGCGTTTTACGATACGGAGCCGCCGCCACCTCCTGTTCTTCCTCGGGAGGGCAGACCTGGAGCCTGATTTGGGCTCCGGAGAGGGGAAATCGACGCCGTCGTCATCACCAACCATCCTTCATCACCAATTTCATGATGTTCTCCGCCGTTCGTGAGTAATTCCATCGTAGGCTTGCTGGACGGTGATGGGTTGGATGAGATTTACCATGTAATCGAGTTAGTTTTGTTAGGGTTTGATCCCTAGTATCCACTATGTTCTGAGATTGATGTTGCTATGACTTTGCTATGCTTAATGCTTGTCACTAGGGCCCGAGTGCCATGATTTCAGATCTGAACCTATTATGTTTTCATGAATATATGTGTGTTCTTGATCCTATCTTGCAAGTTGTAGACACCTATTATGAGTTATGATCCGCATCCCCCAGGGTGACAATAACTGGGATTCTTTCCGGTGATTACCGTAATTTGAGGAGTTCATGTATTCACTAAGTGCTAATGCTTTGGTCCGGTTCTCTATTAAAAGGAGGCCTTAATATCCCTTAGTTTCCAATAGGACCCCGCTGCCACGGGAGGGTAGGACAAAAGATGTCATGCAAGTTCTTTTCCATAAGCACGTATGACTATATATGGAATACATGCCTACATTACATTGATGAATTGGAGCTAGTTCTGTGTCACCCTATGTTATAACCGTTGCATGATGAATGCCATCCGACATAATTATCCATCACTGATCCATTGCCTATGAGCTTTTCCATATTGATCTTTGCTAAGTTACTTTTCCGTTGCTACTGTTACAATCACTACAACACTGCTACTGTCACTTTGCCATCGTTACCGTTACTTCCATACTACTTAGCTACTGAATACTTTGCTGCAGATATTAAGTCTTTTAGGTGTGGTTGAATTGACAACTCAGCTGCTAATACTCGAGAATATTCTTTGGCTCCCCTTGTGTCGAATCAATAAATTTGGGTTGAATACTCTACCCTCGAAAACTGTTGCGATCCCCTATACTTGTGGGTTATCAAGAGAGACTAAGGCAGGAGAGCCGCCGTGTGGCCACAAGCCACAAGGGCGCGCCCAGGGGGGTAGGGCGCGCCCCCTGGCTTGTGGGCCCACGGCAGTTCCCCCAACCCTAATCTTCGGCCTATAAATTCACAAATATTCCCTGGATACCAAAAAAGCCACGAAAACACTTTTCCTCCGCCAGGAGCCTCGGTTCCCGTGAGATCCAATCTTGGAGCCTTTTCCGGTAATCTGCCGGAGGGGGATTCGATCACGGAGGGCATCTACATCAACTCCATTGCCCCTCCGATGATGCGTGAGTAGTTCACCACAGACCTTCGGGTCCATAGCTAGTAGCTAGATGGCTTCTTCTCTCTCTTTGCTCTTCAATACCATGTTCTTCATGATCTTCATGGAGATCTATCCGATGTAATACTCTTTTGCGGCGTGTTTGTCGAGATCCGATGAATTTAGGGTTTATGTTCAGATTATCTATGAATATTATTTGAGTCTTTTCTGAATTCTTATATGCATGATTTCATATCTTTGCAAGTCTCTTCGAGTTATTGGTTTGGTTTGGCCAACTAGATTGGTAATTCTTGTAATGGGAGAAGTGTTTAGTTTTGGGTTCAATCTTGCGGTGTCCTCACCCAGTGACATAGTAGGGGTAGCGAGGCATGTATTGTATTGTTGCCATCGAGGATAAAAAGATGGGGTTTTCATCATATTGCTTGAGTTTATCCCTCTACATCATGTCATATTACCTAATGCGTTACTCTGTTCTTCATGAACTTAATACTCTAGATGCAGGCAGGAGTCGGTCGATGTGTGGAGTAATAGTAGTAGATGCAGAATCGTTTCGGTCTACTTGACACGGATGTGATGCCTATATGCATAGTCATTGCCTTGGATATCTTCATAATTATTCTCTTTTCTATCAATTGCTCGACAGTAATTTGTTCACCCACCGTAATACTTGCCATCATGAGAGAAGCCTCTAGTGAAACCTATAGCCCCCGGGTCTATTTTCCATCTTATACTTTCAGATCTAAAACCAAAAATACCAAAAATACCTTGCTGCATTATTTTTACTTTTGTTTTACTTTCCGTTCAAGCAATCTATTCTATCTATATCTATCAGATCTCATCCTTGCAAGTAACTGTGAAGGGATTGACAACCCCTTTATAGCGTTGGGTGCAAGTGTTTGATTCATTGTGTAGGTACATCTATTGGGGACTTGCTTGTATCTCCTACTGGATTGATACCTTGGTTCTCAACAACTGAGGGAAATACTTATCTACTTTGCTGCATCACCCGTTCCTCTTCACGGAACCCAACGCATGCTCGAGAAGTAGCAAGAGGCGGCGGCGGTGGTGGAACTATTCCGGCAGGGCTTCGCCTAACCACCTTCGGAATCTATTTGGTGGAGAAACTAGTGAATAGAGAACTAGCACGTGGACTTGCGTGTTTGGGGCCTCTATTCCTCTAGTATATATAGGAGGGAGGGGGAGGAGGCAGCCTCCCTAGGGTTCCCCCTAGGGGTTCGGCCGAACCAGGAGGAGGTGGAGGATTCCACCTCCAATCCTACTCCAAGTAGGATTCCTTTCCTACTTGGAGTTTACCTTCCCCACTTGGGGTTTTTCCTTTCCCACCTTCCTAGCCACATGGGCCTTGTGGGGCTGGTTTGCCCTGCCCACTAAGGGCTAGTGCACGCCCCCCCTCGGGCCCATGTGGCCTCCCGGCGTAGGTGGCTCCTCCCGATGGCCCTCCGGCACTCCCTGTACACTACCGGAAATATCCGAAACTTTTCCGGTGGACAAAACGGGACTTCCTATATATCAATATTTACCTCCGGACCATTCCGGAGCTCCTCGTGACGTTTGGGATCTCATCAGGGACTCCAAACAATCTTCGTTCACCACCATACATAACTCAATACTACCGAAACGTCACCGAATGTTAAGGGTGCAGACCCTGCGGGTTCGAGAACTATGTAGACATGACCGAGACACCTCTACGGTCAATAACCAATAGCGGGACCTGGATGCCCATATTGGTTCCTACATATTCTACGAAGATCTTTATCGGTTGAACCTCTATGTCAAGGATTCAGTTAATCCCGTATGTTGTTCCCTTTGTTCTTCGGTATGTTACTTGCCCGAGATTCGATCGTCGGTATCCGTATACCTAGTTCAATCTCGTTACCGGCAAGTCTCTTTACTCGTTCCGTAATACAAGATCCCGTGGCTAACACTTTTGTCACATTGCTTGCAAGGCTTATTGTGATGTTGTATTACCGAGTGGGCCCTGAGATACCTCTCCGTCATACGGAGTAATAAATCCCAGTCTCGATCCATGCTAGCTCAATAGACACCTTCGGAGATACCTGTAGAGCATCTTTATAGTCACCCAGTTACGTTGTGACGTTTGATACACACAAGGTATTCCTCTGGTGTCAGTGAGTTATATGATCTCATGGTCATAGGAACAGATACTTGATATGCAGAAAACAATAGCAATAAACTGAGACGATCATATGCTACATTCATAGTGTGGGTCTTGTCCATCACATCATTCTCCCAATGATGTGATCCCGTTATCAAATGACATCTCATGTCTATGGCCAGGAAACCTTGACCATCTTTGATCAACAAGCTAGTCTACTAGAGGCAT
The DNA here is from genome assembly GCA_039707655.1 of Elymus sibiricus. Taxonomy (NCBI): domain Eukaryota; kingdom Viridiplantae; phylum Streptophyta; class Magnoliopsida; order Poales; family Poaceae; genus Elymus; species Elymus sibiricus. The sequence goes on from CM077667.1 coordinate 162,044,094, forward strand.
ACTAGGGACATGGTGTTGTCTATGTATCCACACATGCAATTGAGTTTCCAATCAATACAATTGTAGCATGGATAATAAACAATCATCATGAACAAGGAAATATAATAATCACTTTATTATTGCCTTTAGGGCATATTTCCAACCGTCTCCCACTTGCACTAGAGTCAATAATCTAGCTCACATCACTATGTGATTTACATTGTAATGAATCTAACACCCATACAGTTCTGGTGTTGATCATGTTTAGCCCTTGGAAGAGGTTTAGTCATTGGATCTGCGACATTCAGATCCGTGTGTACTTTGCAAATATTTATGTCCTCCTTGATGTAATCGCGGATGGAATTGAAACGTCACTTTATGTGTCTGGCCCTCTTGTGAAACCTTGGTTCATTGGACAGAGCAATGGCACCAGTGTTGTCCCAGAACAGAGTCATTGCGTTTAGTGCACTGGGCACGACTCCAAGATCTGTCATGAACTCCTTCATCCAGACACCTTCCTTCGCCGCCTCCGAGGCACCGATGTACTCCGCTTCGCATGATGAATCAGCTACCACGCTCTGCTTGGAACTGCACCAGCTTACTGCACCCCCATTAAGAATAAATATGTATCTGGTTTGAGACTTAGAGTCATCCGGATCAGTGTCAAAGCTTGCATCGACGTAACCCTTTACGACGAGCTCTTGATCACCTCCATAAACAAGAAACATGTCCTTAGTCCTTTTTAGGTACTTAAGGATATTCTTGACCGCCGTCCAATGTTCCATTCCTAGATCACTTTGAAACCTTCCGGCCATACTTATGGCAAGGATGACATCGGGTCTTGTGCACATCATTGCATACATGATAGATCCTATTGCTGAAGCATAGGGGACGACTCTCATCTTTTCTCTATCTTCTGCAGTCACTGGGCACTGAGTCTTACTGAACTTCAAACCTTGCAATACAGGCAAGAACCCCTTCTTGGACTGATCCATTTTGAACTTCTTCAAAACTTTGTCAAGGTATGTGCTCTGTGAAAGTCCTATTAAGCGTCTCGATCTATCTCTATAGATCTTGATGCCTAATATGAAAGCAGCTTCTCCTAGGTCCTTCATTGAAAAACTCTTGTTCAAATATTCCTTCACGCTTTCCAACATTTCTATATTGTTTCCAATCAGCAATATGTCATCCACATATAATATTAGAAACGCTATAGAGCTCCTACTCACTTTCTTGTAAATACAAGCTTCTCCGTAAACTTGTATAAACCCAAACGCTTTGATCACCTCATCAAAGCAAAGATTCCAACTCCGAGATGCTTGCACCAGTCCATAAATGGATCGCTAGAGTTTGCAAACTTTGTCAGCATTCTCTGGATCGACAAAACCTTCTGGTTGCATCATATACAACTCTTCCTTAAGGAAACCATTAAGGAACGTTGTTTTGACATCCATCTGCCAAATTTTATAATCGAAAAATGCAGCTATTGCTGACATGATTCTCACGGACTTAAGCATCTCTACGGGTGAGAAGGTCTCATCGTAGTCAACTCCTTGAACTTGTGAAAAACCCTTTGCCACAAGTCGAGCTTTATAGACGGTGACATTACCGTCCGCGTCCGTCTTCCTCTTAAAGATCCACTTGTTCTGAATGGCCTTTCGCCCTTCAGGTAATACTTCTAAAGCCCATACTTTGTTTTCATACATGGATCCCATCTCGGATTTCATGGCCTCTAAACATTTCTCGGAATCCGGGCCCATCATCGCTTGTCCATAGCTCGTAGGTTCATCGTTGTCCAACAACATGACCTCTAAGACAGGGTTGCCATACCACTCAGGAGCAGTACGTGTCCTTGTCGACCTACGAGTTTCGATAGCAACTTGATCCGAAGCTTCATGATCATCATCATTAACTTCCTCTTCAACCGATGTAGTCTTTACAGAAACATCTTTTTGCGTTGCGCTACTCTCAGGTTGAAGTAAAGGTTTAACAACCTCATCAAGTTCTATTTTCCTCCCACTCAATTCTTTCGAGAGAAACTCTTTCTCAAGAAATGTTCCATTTTTAGCGACAAACACTTTGCCTTCGGATCTGAGATAGAAGGTATACCCAACTGTCTCTTTTGGGTATCCTGTCGGGGGGATGACCCCGGGGTAGCCTCAAGCGACCTCTTGCTCCAACTTTCTAACGCAACCGAAGAACGGGCCGCCTCCCCCTGCGGTCCGGCTGCGCCCTGCTGGCAGCGGCCCACCGGCTGGGCCCTCCAGCTATGGCCCTCCGGCTGTGACCTGCCGGCCATGCCCTGCCAGTTACGATGTGCTGGCCGGCTGGGGACGGTGCCGCCTAGCCCCCCAGCCGGCTGCGCATTGGATACCGTCGTCGGGGCACGCGTGGCGACAGTGGCCCCCATCCCATCGGGGGTCAGCGCCCGTATGGCCACAGTGGAGGTGTCGGAGCCTCTGACCCTGGCGGATGGTGACCGGGCTCCCAACAGTGCCGGCATGCGCCAACCACTCCATTACCTGCCCCGGCGTGGCTACAGGGCGACCGCCCGTACCGCTGACTTCGGCCGGTTGCCGCAAGACGGCGCCACGAGGGGCGGCCCGTGCCGTGACGTGACCGACGTCGGGACCCGCCACGCGGGCCCCGCCGGCTCCTGACGGGACCCTTCAGCCGGCGGGGCCTACCGGCGACAAGACCCCGCAGCCGGTGGCCCCCACGGCCGGCTAGAGAGTCTGCCGGCTGGGGCCCCCCTGAGATCTCTTATTCATATTGTAACCTGGGGGGTTGGCCTATAAAACCCCCCCGGGGCTCCCCCATGCAACGGGGTTCCAACTGGCCTCGATCCGCACTCCACATACACGTAGAGAGGCAGCAAGGGCAGCTCAGCCCCTTCTTCCTCCTCTAACCATACAGCTCCAGGAGCACCATTGTAGCCTCACCGTTTGTCTCAACTAGACCGAGCAGGACTAGGGGTGTTACCTCCAACGGAGGGCCCCGAACCTGGGTACATCGTGTGTCTGCCACCTCTTGTGCCTAACCCCGCTCCTGGAGCCCGCCGGCGTCCTTCGGCCCCTCTCGATAAGCCTACCCATGGCATCTGCCATGACGAAACCACGACAGTTGGCGCCCACCGTGGGGCCCTCCGCGGCGCCGGCCGGAGTCACGCTCCGGGCGGGGCCCTTCACCACCTCCCCGGCCGCCTCGCGTCCGGGCGGAACCGCATGCTCGTGGGGCTTGCTCCGGCAGGTCCTGTGGGCGACGCGGCCGACATCTCCGACGAGTGCCTCGGCCGCGACCTCGCGCTCGATGTCACCGCGCTCGCTGGGCGGTTCAGCAAGCTGAGCCTCGCTGGCTGGGTGCTCGACTGCACCGACCCTCCCTCGTCCGTGGGCGCACTCGCCACGGGCGAGGCCGTCGGTTCCCGCGCTTGCGTTGGGGTGATGGTCACCACCTCCTCCGCCACTTCGGGCCGTGTGCGGGCGGCCGAGGCCGACGCGGCCGCCGCCCGCGCCGGTACCTCCGACCCGCTCGCCGCTACCCTCCGCGGTCTGGGCACTCCCATCACCCAGACGGCGGACCCGGTCGCCGCCAGGACCGAGCTGGAGGCGGCCCGCCGCCTGCTGTTCGACGACGCCACGCCCTCGCTGCCGAGCGGCGCCGGATGGAAGCCGCGCAGCGGGAATACATCTCCGCGTATGGTCTCACCCCGGCTGGCCCCGAGCCCGGCCGGCGTGGGGCTGTGCGGGAACGCGGCCGCGTGGTCGCGGAAATCCTCGGCGGCCGCCTTCCCGTCTACGACACCCCCACAGCCAACCTGCGTGCCGCCAAGGTTGCCTACGAGGATTTGGCAACCTTGGAGGGCGAGGAGCGTGCCGCACGCGAGCGGCACATCAAGGACCTCATCGACACCGCCAACGCGCAACAGGTCGTCCTCTCCCCCGATGGGGCCGTTTCCGAACTCCCCCGGCCTGAGGGTGAGGGCGCTAGGGCTACCAACCGTCAGCCGGCTCAGCACTCCAGTACCCCTCGCCCCTCCGGCCGGCGGAACGAGGGAAGCAACGTTCGCCGCACCCAGCTGCGCGGCAGCAAGCAGCCGGCTGTAAACTGCCGGCGCAGCAACAATCCGGCTGGCAGCAACCGCCAGGACGGGGCTCCGGCTGGCGGTAGTCGGCACAGCCGTGGGCACACCCCGCCTCAGCGGCAGGAACCGGCCCGGTCTATCCTGCCAGCCGTCCGCCCCAAACTCGCGGCCCGGCTCGGGCCGCGGGTCCCCCACATCGACAACGACGCCTGGCTCCGCCTCGACCGGCTGGCGCAGTCGGCTCTCCTCGAGGAAGAGGGCTCGATCGGCCCGGCCTGCTTCGGCCCTTGGATCCGCAACGAGCCGTTTCCGCCCGGCTTCACCCTTCCCCGCGACACCGGGGCCGCCAAGCCGGAGGACTGGCTGGTCGACTACACCACCGCCGTCGGCATCGCCAGGGGGAACAAGCGTGTTGCCATCCGCTACGCCCCCCTCATGTTGATCGGCTCGGCCCGCACCTGGCTGAACAGCCTAGCGGCCGGCAGCATCAACACTTGGATGGACTTCGAGGAGGCGTTCGTCCGCAACTTCACCGGCACTTACAAACGGCCGGGCCGGCCCCGCGAGCTGGCCATGTGCGTCCAGGGGCCGGAGGAACCCCTCCGCGACTATCTCACACGTTGGACCGAGCTCCGCAATTCCTGCGAGGGAGTGCACGAGGTTCAGGCCATCTAGTACTTCATCGAAGGTTGCTGCGATGGCACCCCTCTCAAGCACAAGCTCTTGTGCTCCGAGCCAACCTCCCTAGCGGACCTAATGTCCAAAGCGGACAAATACGCCACGGCCAATTCCTCGATGAGGATGAAGGCTAAGGCACCAACCAAACCGGCTCCGCCACCCGCCGCGCCGCGGGCGCCCGCCGACAACCGGCAGCAGCAGAACAACAAACGCAAGAATGACCAGCCCGACTCCCGCCACGGGAGCCGGCAGGTCGCCTCCATCGAGGAAGAGCAGCCGGCTAGCCAGGCTTCCGGCCAGCGTCAGCGCACCGGCAATTCCGCCTGGCAGCCTAAGCTCACGTTCGAGCAGATGCTCGACCTCCCCTGCAAGAACCATTCCGGTGCCAAGCCGGCCATGCACACGCTCCGGTAGTGCAGCTTCTCACAGCGATTGGCCCGGGGGGACGGCCTCCCGGCTCCCCCCGCGCCGCCTGCCCGCGCGCCGGCCCCGGCTCCGGCACCGGCTCCCGCTCCGGCTCAGGCCCCGGCCCCGGCTCAGAACGACGGCCGGTTGCTCGACCGGTTCCCTGACCAAGACGGCTGCTACGTCGTCTTCACCAGCGAGGAGACGGACAAGCACGCCCAACGCCGGCTCCACCGTGAGGTGAATGCCACCATGCCCGCGACTCCCCAGTTCATGCACTGGTCCGAGAAGCCGATCACCCGGCCGTGATGCCAAACCCCGGCAGCTATGCCCTCGTCCTCGATCCCACCGTCGCCTCTGAGAGGCGCACATGCCGTTTCTCGCGGGTGTTGATCGACGGGGGCAGCAGCATTAACATCCTCTACCTTGACACAATGCTCAAATTGGGGCTCAAGGTGGAGGACCTGCAATCGAGCCGGACCGTTTTCCACGGCATCGTGCTGGGAAAGTCCTGCACCCCCGTCGGCAAGATCAAGCTCGATGTCCTCTTCGGTGGCCACGACCACTTCCGCCGCGAGCCAGTCTGGTTCGAGGTAGTGGACCTCGACAGTCCCTACCACGCACTGCTGGGCCGGCCGGCTCTCATCAAGTTCATGGCGATCCCCCATTACGCCTACCTCAAGCTCAAGATGCCGGGCCCCAAGGGCATCATCACCATCGCCGGCAAATACCAGATGTCAATCGCGTGCGCGCGAGACGGCAGCCGGCTGGCCGAAGCCCTGGAGATTGCAGAGGAGAAGCGGCAGCTCGACCGGCTCGTGGCCCTCGCTGCGGCCCAGCCGGCCATGCCGGCTCCTCTGTCCCAGTCGGTCGGCGAGGGCTCGTTCCAGCCATCCAAGGACACCCGGCAGGTGCCGCTTGACCCGGTTAACCCCACCCAGTGCGTGACCATCGGCTCCCGCCTCGACAGCAAATAGGAAAGCGAGCTCGTCGACTTCCTCCGTGAGAATCGGGACATCTTTGCGTGGTCTCCCAAGGACATGCCGGGTGTTCCGAGGAAGTTCGCCGAGCACAAGCTTCACGTACGACCGGACGCGAAGCCGGTCAAGCAACCCCTGCGCCGTTTCTCCGAGGAGAAGCGGCGTACTATAGGAGAAGAGATCGCCCGGCTGCTCGCAGCCGGCTTCATCATGGAAGTGTTCCACCCGGACTGGCTGGCCAACCCAGTCCTGGTGCTGAAGAAGAACAAGACCTGGCGCATGTGTATCGACTACACAAGCCTGAACAAGGCATGCCCCAAAGACCCGTTCGCCCTGCCGCGGATCGATCAAGTCATCGACTCCACGGCCGGCTGCGACCTGCTGTCTTTCCTGGACGCCTACTCCGGCTACCACCAGATAAAGCTGGACCCGGCCGACCGGCTCAAGACCTCCTTCATCACCCCTTTCGGGGCCTACTGCTACATCACCATGTCCTTCGTCCTGAAGAATGCAGGCGCTACCTTCCAACGCTGCATGCAGAAGTGTCCTGCCTCAGATAAGCAGGAACGTCCACGTCTACGTCGACGACATCGTCGTCAAATCCAAGAAGTACTTCAGCCTGCTCGACGATCTCCGGGAAACATTCGCCAACCAGCGCAAGTACAAGATCAAGCTCAACCCGGAGAAGTGCGTCTTCGGCGTCCCAGCCGGCCAACTCTTGGGTTTCTTCGTGTCCGCTCGCGGCATCGAAGCTAACCCCGAGAAGATCAGCGCAATCGAGCGCATGCCTAAGCCGGTCCGGATCCGCGACGTCCAGAAGTTCACCGGCTGCCTCGCCTCCCTTGCCCCTCTACGGCCTCCTGCGCAAGACGGCTCTGGTCGAGCCGGGCCGCGACCCCTCGAAGAAGCCGGCCTTCTTTGACTGGACAAACGAGGCGGACGAGGCATTCCGCGGCCTCAAGCGGGCCCTCTCCAGCGCCCCCATCCTGGCCGCGCCGGCTGACATGGAGCCTTTACTCGCCTACATCGCGGCGACCACGCGCGTCGTCAGCGTCGTCCTGGTGGTGGAGCGGCCGGAGGAGGGCAAAGCGCTGCCCACCCAGCGCCCCGTCTACTACCTCAGTGAGGTCCTCTCCGCCTCCAAGCAAAACTACCCCCACTACCAGAAGATGTGCTACGGCATATACTTCGCCGCCCAGAAGATCAAGCAGTACTTCCAGGAGCACATCATCACCGTCGTGAGCTCGGCGCCGTTGGGCAAAATCATGGCCGGCCGGGACGCCACCGGCCGGATCGCCAAGTGGACCATCGCCCTCGCCGACTACGAGATACGGTACGAGCCGCGCACCGCCATCAAATCCCAAGCAATGGCCGACTTCCTCGTCGACTGGGCCGAAACCCAGTTCGTGCCGCCTCCGCCTGACTCCACGCACTGGCGCATGCATTTCGACGGCTCGAAGATGCGAGCCGGCCTGGGAGCCGGCATCGTCATGTCGTCTCCCAGGGGAGACCAGCTCCGGTACGTCCTCCAGATCCACTTCGCCGCCTCCAACAACGTGGCCGAGTACGAGGCCCTCGTCCACGGCCTCTGGCTCGCCAAAGACATCGGCATCCAGCGCATCGTATGCTTCGGCGACTCCGACCTCGTGGTACAACAAGTCTCTGGCGAATGGGACGCCAGGGACGCCAACATGGCCAGCTACCGCTTCCTCGTCCAACAGCTCACCGGCTCCTTCGAGGGCTGCGAGTTCCACCACGTCCCCCGCGCGGACAACGAGGCGGCCGACACGCTGGCCAAGATCGGCTCCACCCGGCAGGCCATACTAGCCGACGTCTCCCTCGAGCGGCTGCTCAAGCCCTTGATCAAGCCTTCCCCCGACTCGGAATCCATCTTCGTACCGGTGGCGGTAGCCGGCCCATCAACTGATCCGGCTGCCCCGCCGGCCCCGCCACCTCCGGCTGCCCAGCCGGCGCCATCCGCTCCGGCCATCGAGCCGGTCACGTCTACGCCGGCCGACTCCGGGCCCGTCGCCGTCATGATGACGATCGACGCCCCTCCCACCGGCTCACTCCCGGGGACTGGCAAGCCGGCCCCGGGGGCTGGCGAGCCGGTCCCGGGGACTGGTGGGCTGGACCCGGGGGCTCCTGCCGCCCCGATGCCCCGCTTGAGCCCGAGCTGGTCCCCGTCTCGGCTCCCTCCTGGGCTCAGCCCGTCCTGGCGTTCCTCCTACGCGGCGAGCTCCCCTCGGATGAGGCCACTGCAAGGCAAATTCAGCGCCGGGCACCCGCCTACAACATCATCAATCGCGAGCTGGTTCATCGCAGCACCACCGGCGTCTTCCAACGCCGGAGAAGGGGCAAGAGATCCTCCTCGACATCCACTAGGGCGAGTGCAGGCACCACGCCGCCTCCAGAACCCTGGTGGCCAAGGCTTTTCGCCACGGTTTCTACTGGCCGACTGCTTTGGAGGTGGCCAAGGAGCTAGTTGACAAGTGCGAGGGCTGCCAGCGCTTCAGCACGCAGAGCCACCTGCCGGCGTCTGCCCTCCAGACATCCCCCTCTCGTGGCCTTTTGCCGTCTGGGGGCTGGATATGGTGGGACCTTTCAAGACCGCACGAGGCGGCATGACGCACCTGCTGGTGGCCGTCGACAAATTCACCAAGTGGATCGAGGCCCGGCCGATCAAGAAGCTGGACGGCCCCACGGCCGTCCGGTTCGTCGAGGACATCATGGTCCGCTACGGCGTCCCCCACAGCATCATCACCGACAATGGCACGAATTTTGCCAAGGGCGCGCTAGCGCGCTTCTGCTCCAAGCAGGGCATCCGGCTCGATTTGGCGTCTGTCGCTCACCCCAGTCAAACGGGCAGGTCGAGAGGGCCAACGGCCTGATCCTATCCGGCATCAGGCCCCGGCTCGTGGCGCCGCTGGTCAGGTCAGCCGGATGCTGGGTCGAAGAGCTGCCGGCTGTCCTCTGGAGCCTCAGGACCACGCCTAACCGGTCAACCGGCTACACGCCGTTCTTTCTCGTGTACGGGTCCGAGGCAATCATCCCCACCGACATCGAGTTTGATTCGCCTCGGGTTACCCTGTACACGGAGAAAGACGCGAAGGAGGCAAGAGAAGACGGCGTCGATCTCCTCGAGGAGGCCCACGAACTGGCCCTGAGCCGAACGGCCATCTGCCAGCAGAAGCTCCGGCACTACCACAGCAAGCGGATCCGGCCACTCTCGTTCCGCGAAGGGGACTTGGTGCTCAGACGGATCCAGCGAACTGCTGGCCAGCACAAGCTGTCCTTCCCATGGGAGGGCCCGTTCATCATCAGCAGAGCGCTGCACAACAACGCGTACTATCTAATAGACGCCCGGAAGCCGCAGAAGCGCAAGAGAGATGCCTCCGGCGAGGAAACGGAGCGCCCGTGGAACGCGGCGCTCCTCCGTCTGTTTTACTGCTAAAAACCAGTGTATGTACATATCCTTCCCTTTTCGGGCATATGAATGCAACGGGTGCCCCAAGCCAGCTCTTGGGACACGCCTCTTTTGCCTTTCTCAAATTCTCAAAGATTCTCGCTCGCGGGCTCCTGGGTCCGGCTCCCGTTCCCGGGGGCTAGCCGGCTAGTCCTACCCTTGTCCCCCGACGCCGGTTAAGTAATGTGCACTAAGGAGAACCGTCTTAGCCCTCCCTGCCACAGACCGGCCCCCGGCTGTCAGGCAGACGGGACCTCGAGACGGCAAAACTTAGCACACGCGAAAAATCGAACGCAAGGGGGGGGGTTGCCGGCTGGGTCTAGCCGGAGCACTTTTTCGCCTCTGTCACTCACCTTACCCAAAAAACTCTTGTGGTTTCCAAACTCACGACCGGCTCCTTCGAGGCGGACGTCCCGTCCCAGCCACAGACCGGCTCCCGGCTGTCCGGCTGGCGGGGCCAAAGCCAAGAGGAAGAAGGCTTTGCGCAAACGGAACCAAAAGAGCAAAAAGGATAAGGCCGAGCCGGCACGCATAAAACAACATTTCAGCAACCGAAAACTTTACAAAATTTAAAAGGCCCACAGCCACGAGTTCATTACATATACACCCCCAGTGGGTGGAATTGCAGCCTAAAGCAAAATGCAGGAAAGAAAAATCCTAAGTGGTGGCAGCTTCGGGCCGGCTCGCCTCCGGTGCCGACGCCTCCGGAGCCGGAGGTGCTGACGCCTCCGATGCCGGCACCTCCGGGGCAGCTGAGGTAGAAGCTCCCGCCTCCGCATCCGGAGCCGGCTCGGACTCGGCGTAGTCGCCGGAGTCAGATTCTCCATCGTCCGTCTCAGCGGCGCTCCCCTCCGGGTCGTCCAGGGCGAGCGTGTACCGGTCCTCCGGGATCACCACGCCATCCGCCCCACGCTCCGGGACGTACTCGTCCCACGCGGCGAAGGACGAAAGGTCGCTCGCCCTCACCTCCAGCGCGTCGGCCACCGCATCCAACTCCGCGTCGGTGCCGGCACGCTGGGCCGTGAGCAGATCCAGGTTCAGCCCGGGGTACCACGACCTGGCAATACGAAGCGCCATGTTCGCACCGGCGCGTGCCGCGGAAGCCCTCCAGGCATTCACCCGCGCGGTCCCAAACTCCAGCCACCTCGATAGCCGGCTCATGGAGACCGGCTCCACCGCGCCAGGCCAAAGACTGCGAACCAGCACCGAGCCGGCCGCCTGGAGCCGCTTCAGGGCACGAACTACCTCCGACAGCCGCGCCGCGGAGGCAATCCCCACCTCGTCCAGGGTCCAGGGGGCAAGCTGTCCAACGGCTTCCCCCTGCGCCCGCCGGACCTCACGATGGTTCTCCACGGCCGCCTCCGCGGCCTCCTGCGTGCCGGGGAAAAGCCCTAAGAAGAGAAGAGAAGAAGACGAGGGATGAGCAAACCAGAAAAACCCAGGGGCAAGACTTTCTCCCGCTCCTCCGCCTCCCGACGAAGGGCCGCCTCTTGGTCCGCCAGCGCTTGGCGGTGGGCCGCCTCGCGCTCCTCCCGCTCCGCCTTCGCCTGGCCCGCCTCCCCGCGGAGCCGGTCGCGCTCCGTCGTCAGGAGGTCCCGCTCCTCGCCACGCCGCACCACCTGGCGCCGGAGGCTGACCGTCTCGGCGTGGGTGACTTCACGAGAAGATGTCGCCGCTGTCAGAAGTCAAGCAAAGAAAGGATTCAGCCCGCCTCCGAGGCAGCCGGCCTGATTCCCGGGGGCTACACCCAGTGGGTGCGCTTGTGCGCCCCCACTAGAAGATCGCAAGAGCACATACCTTGCAGATCCGCGGACATGACGGTGAGCCGGTTTTCGGCTCCCCGGTACAACCCCAGCAGGGTCTTGTACGCGCCCACCCGGCGGTCGTGCGCCGCCTGCAAAACAACAAGAACACAGCAGCTTTAGGCTCGACCCGCCTGCGCCCCAGCCGGCTCGAGCCTCGGGGGCTACACCCAGTGGGTGCGCTAGCGCGCCCCCACTGGAAAAGACAGAAACGCCGAGTCAAAAGAAGAAGGAAAGAAGAGAGCTTACCGCGACAGCTTGCTCCAGGTTCACCAGCCGGTCGTTGGCGGCCCGTGCGTCCTGCGACGTCTGGGCGCGGCAGGCGGCGAACGCGTCCACAACAGTGGCAACCGCCGCCCCAAGGGTGCTCGGCGGTTCGCCAAGGGCCGGGCTCCTGGCTGCGTCCCAGGTCTGCTGTGGCCGGCCCCCGTCCGCAGGTCCTCCGTTGTCGGAGACCATGATGGGACCGGCTCCTCCCGTCGCCGTCGCACCGGGGGTCGCGGACGACGCACCCGCGGCGGCCGTCTCCCCTGCCGTCGCGGCCCTCGCCTCCGGCGCTCCGCCTCCGGCGGCTCCTGGCCGGCTCACCTCCGGAGCCGGCGCCTCCGGTACCGGCACTTCCGAAGCCGGCATGTCCGGGGCCGGCGCGTCTGGTGCCGGGACTTCGACCACCAGGGGCTCCTCCGCCCCCGGCGGCACGTCGCCCGCCCCTGGCTGGGCGGCGTCGCGGTCATTCTCCGCCGCGTCCTCCGCGGCCTTCGCGTCCGCCTCCGCCCGTCGCTCGGGATCGTGGTGGTCCTTCGACCTCCTCTCCCGGCCGCGGGGGAACGGCTCCCACGCTCCACCGGCCGCCTCCCCGCTGGTTCCTCCCCGCTTCTCCGCCGCCTCTTCCCAGGGGCGGAGCTCCTCGACGCGCCGCTCCTGCTGGGCCGCCTCGAGGTCGAGCCACGCCTGGCGCTCCCTCTCCTCGGCGGATGTCGGCGCCGCCGTTCTCGCCGCCTCTCCACCCGGGGTCCTCCCCAGGGCGCGCGCCTCCCTGATCACGACGAGATAAGGGGCCAGGGAGAACGCGGAACAAACCAAGTTGGAGGCGGAGATGGACTCACCCGACGACGACGGGGACCGCCCTCCTCGTGGGTCCCGCCTGGGAGACCCTCTGCTTCTTGCCTCCGCCTCCGCGGCTGCCGCCCGGCTGCGCTGTCGCCGCGCCCTTGGGCGCCGGCTTGGTGACAGCCGGCTGTTTCCCTTTGTCATCCGCGTCTGGGCCGCCCCGGCTGGAGCTGCCGCCGGCTCGATGTTGGCGCCTCCGCGGCGCCGTGACCTCGTCCTCCGAAGCTTCGGGCTCCTCCGGAGCCTCTGTAACACGCAACGACTCCGCCTCAACGTCATCATCTGTCCAATCTCGTAGGTGCGTCTGGGGAGGAGACTCACCCGTCGATTCGGCCTCTTCGGCCTCCTCCGTCTCCGCCTCCGCCTCGCCGGCTTCAGACGCACCGGCTCGCTCGGAGTTGGCAGGCTCCACGTCGTCAGCGTCCTCGACCTCCTCGGGGTCCGACTCCACCATGTCGGCGGCCGGCTCCCTGTAGTTCTACAACAGCGGGAATACCTGTGGGTGGGCAAGGCTGCGCGCCGTCAGGTCAAAGAGGGGAGGGACTCTGCCGCGGAAAAGACGGAAGGAAGGAGGCGAAATAGACAATCACCCGCGGTGCCGGGTGGCTCCGGCTGTACGGGGTTTTCCCCCATTGCCACTCGCCCTCCTTCATCTTCGCCGTCGAAATGGCGTTCACCCTCCTCGCCACGTGGACCGGCTTCAGCTCCTTGGTGGAGAGCCGGCAGGGGTTGTGACGTCCTCCCATCTGGCAGATGAGGTGCGGCCGGCTCTGCAGCGGCTGCATCCGGCGCGCCACCATCGCGGCCAGCAGATCGGTGGTGGTCAGCCCCTCCGTCCCGGTCATCACGAGCAGGCGCTCGCAGAGCCGGTCCGCCGTCTCGGGCGCCTGAAGCGGAGCCGCCCGCCAGTTCAGCATCGCAACCGGCGGGTGGTTGGCGAAGTCGGGGAGGTTGATGTAGTCCTCCTCCGACTTCACGTTCTTCACGTAGAAGAACCCCCGCTGCCAGCCCTTTACCGACTCATGCAGCGGGAGCTTCGGGAATCCGGCCCCCTTGCGAATGTGGATCAGGGCCCCTCCACAGGCGATCATCACCTTCTGCTTCGTCGCCGGATCCACCATCGTCTGCCGCTTGAGAAAGAAGAGCCGGCTCCAGAGGTCAAGCCTCGGCTCCACTCCCAGGTACCCCTCGCAAAGGGTGACGAACGCCGCCAGCTGCATGACGGCGTTGGGGGCGAGGTGGTGCAGCTGCAGGCCGAACCGCGTCAGGAAGCGGCGGAAGAAGGCAATCGCCGGCAGCCCGAGCCCGCGGAGAAAATGATCGGCGAAGACGACCACCTCGCCCTCCCGCGGCGCCGGGGAGTTCTCCGACCCGGCTGGGCGTGCCTCCAAGTGCGCTTCCGCCGGGAACTTGCGGCGGTAGCGGAGATGCTCGATAAATGTCTCCTCCACCATGCTGCCGTCCCATGCGCCCTTGCTCGCCATGGTCGCCGGAGGGGCGCGTGGTCGCGACGACAGGCGCGGGTACCCGACGGCGGCTCGGGCGTTCTGCGGCGGCGGATGGCGGCGCGGCGCACCCGCGTGCTCTGCCCTCCTGTGTTCTCTCTCTCTCTCTATCTCTCGCGGCGGGAGGGGGAGGGCGAGGGAGACGATGCGACGGGGGCGGGGGGAGCGAATGTACCGTCCTGCTCTCCCCCCCTCGCCATTTAAACCCCGCGCGGGCGATCGTGGGGGCCGGATTAATTGCGCATGACCCCCACGATTCCGTAGCATGCGGGGCGGGCATTACGGCGCTCCGGAACGCCAACCGTCGGCCCGCGGCGTAAAGGATCCCTGCGCGTGGGCCAAGGCCGCGGTCGTGGTGGGTCCCCGCCCCGCGGTCCAGTCTTTTCCACCGCGTGGCCTGTCAGGCCACGGCCCGCTGCGTCTTCCGCATGGCGCGGCTCCTCTGTCCGGTGGGGAGCCCGAGGCGGCGCCCGAAGCGTCGGCCGGCTGCGGAGCCGGCCACCGCTTGTCCGCGTCGTCCGACTCTCAGGGCGCTCCGCGGCGCAAGGACGATCTTCAACCGGCGAGGACCGCCGCGGTTCGTCGGCGGGCCTCCCCTGCTTCGGGGACTACTGTCGGGGGGATGACCCCGGGGTAGCCTCAAGCGACGTCTTGCTCCAACTTTCTAATGCAACCGAAGAACGGGCCGCCTCCCCCTACGGTCCGGTTGCGCCCTGCCGGCAGCGGCCCACCGGCTGGGCCCTGCCGGCTACGGCCCTCCGGCTGTGACCTGCCGGCCACGTGCTGGCCGGCTGGGGACGGTGCCGCCTAGCCCCCAGCCGGCTGCGCATTGGATACCGTCGTCGGGGCACGCGTGGCGATAATGGCCCCCATCCCATCGGGGGTCAGTGCCCGTATGGCCACAGTGGAGGTGTCGGAGCCTCTGACCCTGGCGGATGGTGACCGGGCTCCCAACAGTGCCGGCATGCGCCAACCACTCCATTACCTGCCCCGGCGTGGCTACAGGGCGACCGCCCGTACCGCTGACTTCGGCCGGTTGCCGCAAGACGACGCCACGAGGGGCGGCCCGTGCCGTGACGTGACCGACGTCGGGACGCGCCGCGCGGGCCCCGCCGGCTCCTGACGGGACCCTTCAGCCAGCGGGGCCTACCGGCGACAAGACCCCGCAGCCGGTGGCCCCCACGGCCGGCTAGAGAGGCTGCCGGCTGGGCCCCCCCTGAGATCTCTTATTCATATTGTAACCTGGGGGTTGGCCTATAAAACCCACCGGGGCTCCCCCATGCAACGGGGTTCCAACTGGCCTCGATCCGCACTCCACATACACGTAGAGAGGCAGCAAGGGCAGCTCAGCCCCTTCTTCCTCCTCTAACCATACAGCTCCAGGAGCACCATTGTAGCCTCACCGTTTGTCTCAACTAGACCAAGCAGGACTAGGGATGTTACCTCCCACGGAGGGCCTTGAACCTGGGTACATCGTGTGTCTGCCACCGCTTGTGCCTAACCCCGCTCCCGGAGCCCGCCGACCCCTCTCGATAAGCCTACCCATGGCATCTGCCGTGACGAAACCATGACATATCCGATGAAGACGCATTTCTCCGCTTTGGGTTCCAGCTTTTCAGGCTGAAGCTTTTTGACATAAGCATCACATCCCCAAACTTTAAGAAACGACAACTTTGGCTTCTTGCCAAACCATAGTTCATATGGCGTCATCTCAACGGATTTCGATGGTGCCCTATTTAAAGTGAATGCAGCTGTCTCTAATGCATAACCCCAAAACGATAGTGGCAAATCAGCAAGAGAGATCATAGAACGCATCATATCTAATAAGGTTCGATTACGACGTTCGGACACACCATTACGCTGTGGTGTTCCAGGCGGTGTCAATTGTGAAACAATTCCACATTGTCTTAAGTGACTGCCAAACTCATAACTCAGATATTCTCCTCCTCGATCAGATCATAGGAATTTAATCTTCTTATTACGATGATTCTCAACTTCACTCTGAAATTGCTTGAACTTTTCAAACATTTTAGACTTGTGTTTCATTATGTAAATATACCCATATCTACTTAAGTCATCAGTGAAGGTGAGAAAATAACGATATCCACCGCGCACCTCAATGCTCATCGGACCGCATACATCAGTATGTATGATTTCCAACAAGTCACTTGCCCGTTCCATTGTTCCAGAGAACGGGGTCTTAGTCATCTTGCCCATGAGGCATGGTTCACATGTGTCAAGTGATTCAAAATCAAGTGACTCCAAAAGTCCATCAGCATGGAGCTTCTTCATGCGTTTTACACCAATATGACCTAAGCGGCAATGCCACAAGAAAGTGGTACTATCATTATCAACTCTACATCTTTTGGCATCAATGTTATGAACATGTGTATCATCACTATCGAGATTCAATAAGAATAAACCCCTCACATTGGGTGCATGACCATAAAAGATATTACTCATATAAATAGAATAACCATTATTCTCTGATTTAAATGAGTAACCGTCTCGCAATAAACAAGATCCAGATATAATGTTCATGCTTAACGCAGGCACTAAATAACAATTATTCAGGTTCATCACTAATCCCGATGGTAATCGAAGAGCGAGCATGCCGACGGCGATCACATCAACCTTGGAACCATTTCCCACGTGCATCGTCACTTCGTCCTTTGCTAGCATCCGTCTATTCTGCAGTTCCTGTTTTGAGTTGGAAATGTGAGCAACCGAACCGGTATAAAATACCCAGGCACAACAACGAGAGTTGGTAAGGTACTCATCAATAACATGTATATAACATATACCTTGTTTGGTGTTGGCCGCCTTCTTGTCTGCCAGATACTTGGGGCAGTTCCGCTTCCAGTGACCAGTTCCCTTGCAATGAAAGCACTCAGTTTCTGGCTTGGGTCCAGCCTTGGGTTTCTTCACGGGAGGGGCAACTGCTTTGCCACTCTTCTTGGAATTACCCTTCTTACCCTTGCCATTCTTCTTGAAACTAGTGGTTTTATTGACCATCAACACTTGATGCTCCTTCTGAATCTCAGACTCAGCGACTTTCAACATTGCAAACTGCTCGACGACTGACTTGTTCATCCCGTGCATGTTATAGTTCAACACGAAGGTTTTGTAGCTAGGTGGCAGTGATTGAAGAACTCTGTCAGTGATCACCTCTGGCGGAAGGGGCATCCCCAATTCAGCCAGACGGGTGGAATACGCAGACATTCTGACTATGTGTTCACTGACAGACCCGTTCTCCTCCATCTTGCAAGCATAGAACTTATCAGAGGTCTCATACCTCTCGATCCGGGCATTCTTCTGAAAGATAAACTTCAACTCCTGGAACATATCATATGCTCCATGACATTAAAAAAGTTTTTGAAGTCCCGATTCTAAGCCATACAACATTGCACATTGAACCATTAAGTAATCATCAGAATGTGCCTGCAAGGCGTTTGCAACGTCTGCAGACTCTACTGGAGCGGGTGGTTAATCCTTAGATTACGGACCCAGTCCACAAAGTTACTTCCATCATCTTTCAACTTAGCTTTCTTTAGGAACGCATTAAAATTCAGGGGTACTACTGCGCGAGCCATTGATCTACAACATAAATTTTGCAAAGACAACTTAGACTATTGTTCAAGATAATGAGTTCAGTTAATCATATTAATTAAAAAACTCCCACTCAAATTGACATCCCTCCGGTCATTCGAGTGTCACATGGTCCAAATTCACCAACTCATGTCCGATCATCACGTGAGATGAGGTGGTTTCATTGGTGAACATCTTCATGTTGATCATATCTACTATATGACTCATGTTCGACCTTTCGGCTCTTGTGTTCCGAGGCCATGTCTGTACATGCTAGGCTTGTCAAGTTTAACATGAGTGTTCCGCACGTGCAACACTGGCTTGCACCCGTTGTATGCGAACGTAGAGTCTATCACACCCGATCATCACGTGGTGTCTCGAAACGACGAACTTTCGCAACGGTGCACACTCGGGGAGAACACAGTTTTATCTTGAAATTTCAGTGAGGGATCACCTTATAATGCTACCATCGTCCTAAGCAAAATAAGATGCATAAAAGGATTAACATCACATGCAAATCATAAGTGACATGATATGGCCATGAACTTGTGCTTTTGATCTCCATCTCCAAAGCACCGGCATGATCTCCATCGTCACCAGCATGACACCATGATCTCCATCATCTTGATCTCCATGAACGTGTCGCCATGAGGTTGTCGCGCCAACTGTTGCTTCCACGACTATTGCTAACTCATAGCGATAAAGTAAAGCAAAAACGGCAAAAATTAATTAAAGACAACCCTATGGCTCCTGCCGGTTGCCATACTCATCGACATGCAAGTCGTGATATTCTATACAAAACATGATCATCTCATACATCACATATATCTCATCATGTAATTGGCCATATCACATCACAACATACCATGCAAGAACAAGTTAGACGTCCTCTAATTGTTGTTGCATGTTTTACGTGGCTGCTACGGGTATCTAGCAAGAACGATTCTTACCTACGCAAAAACCACAACGGTGATACAAAAATTGCTATTCAACCTTCTCAAGGACCGCCTTTGTCGAATCTGATCCAACTAAATTGGGAGAGACAGACACCCGCCAGCCATCGTTATGCAACAAAGTTACATGTCAGTTGATGGAACCGGTCTCTCGTAAGCGTACGAGTAATGTTGGTCCGGGCCGCTTCATCCCACAATACCGCCGAATCAAGAAAATACCAAGGGAGGAAGCAATCTGAGCATCAACGCCCAAAAACTCATTTGTTCTCTACTCGTGATCTCATCTACGCATAGACCTAGCTCATGATGCCACTGAAGGGGAACATTGCATGGGAAACAAAAAATTTCCTACGCACACGCAAGATCTATCCATGGTGATAAGCATCTACGAGAGGGGAGTGGATCTACATACCCTTGTAGATCGCTAAGCGGGAAGCGTTAAGAAACGCGGTTGATGTAGTCTAACGTCTTCGCGATCCAAATCGCTAGCCGTCCCGCGATCCAATCACGATCTAGCGCCGAACGGACGGCACCTCCGCGTTCAGCACACGTACAGCTCGATGACGATCTCCGCCTTCTTGATCCAGCAAGAGGGAGCGGAGAGGTAGATGAGTTCTCCGGCAGCGCGACGACACGGCGGCGGTGGTGGTGGAACTATTCCGATAGGGCTTCGCCTAAGCACCGTCGGAATCTATTTGGTGGAGAAACTAGGGAATAGAGAACTAGCACGTGGACTTGTGTGTTTGGGGCCTCTATTCCTCTAGTATATATAGGAAGGAGGGGGAGGAGGCAGCCTCCCTAGGGTTCCCCCTAGGGGTTCGACCGAACCAGGAGGAGGTGGAGGATTCCACCTTCAATCCTACTCCTAGTAGGATTCCTTTCCTACTTGGAGTTTACCGTCCCCACTTGGGGTTTTTCCTTTCCCACCTTCCTAGCCGCAAGGGCCTTGTGGGGCTGGTTTGCCCAGCCCACTAAGGGCTGGTGCACCCCCCCCTCAGGCCCATGTGGCCTCCCGGCGTGGGTGGCCCCTCCCGATGGCCCTCCGGCACTCCCGGTACACTACCGGAAATACCCGAAACTTTTCCGGTGGCCAAAACGGGACTTCCTATATATCAATCTTTACCTCCGGACCATTCCGGAGCTCCTCGTGATGTCCGGGATCTCATCCGGGACTCTGAACAACCTTAGGTCACCACCATACATAACTCAATACTACCGAAACGTCACCGAACGTTAAGTGTGCAGACCCTGCGGGTTCGAGAACTATGTAGACATGACCGAGACACCTCTACGGTCAATAACCAATAGCAGGACCTGGATGCCCATATTGGTTCCTACATATTCTACGAAGATCTTTATTGGTTGAACCTCTATGTCAAGGATTCAGTTAATCCCGTATGCTGTTCCCTTTGTTCTTCGGTATGTTACTTGCCCGAGATTTGATCGTCGGTATCTGTATACCTAGTTCAATCTCGTTACCGGCAAGTCTCTTTACTCGTTCCATAATACAAGATCCCGTGGCTAACACTTTAGTCACATTGCTTGCAAGGCTTATTGTGATGTTGTATTACCGAGTGGGACCTGAGATACCTCTCCATCATACGGAGTAACAAAGCCCAGTCTCGATCCATGCCAGCTCAAGAGACACCTTCGGAGATACCTGTAGAGCATCTTTATAGTCACCCATTTACGTTGTGACGTTTGATACACACAAGGTATTCCTTCGGTGTCAGTGAGTTACATGATCTCATGGTCATAGGAACAGATACTTGACATGCAGAAAACAATAGCAATAAACTGACACGATCATATTCTACGTTCATAGTTTGGATCTTGTCCATCACATCATTCTCCCAATGATGTGATCCCGTTATCAAATGACATCTCATGTCTATGGCCAGGAAACCTTGACCATCTTTGATCAACAAGATAGTCTACTAGAGTCATACTAGGGACACAGTGTTGTCTATGTATCCACACATGCAATTGAGTTGCCAATCAATACAATTATAGCATGGATAATAAACGATCATCATGAACAAGGAAATAGAATAATCACTTTATTATTGGCTCTAGGGCATATTTCCAACACCATTAGCCAATAAAACCCGTGGCAGAAAGCTTTGGCTACCAAAGACCGTGAGCCGGCATGATGACCACAATCGCCTGTGTGGATTTCATTGAGAATTTCTTGGCCTTCCTCGGGGGACACACATCGTTGAAATACACCGGTGCTGCTCCGACGATGTAACTCGCCATTAACTATGGTCATCGACTTTGAACACCTGATGATCTGTCGAGCTATTATTTCCTCAGCTACAAGCTCGCCACGAGCGAGATAAGCCAAATATGATATTGCCCAATCAGGAATAGCATGGAGAGCCGCCACCAATTGTGCCTCTGGATCTGGAATAGCAATGTCTTCCTCAGACGGCAACTTGACTAATGGGTGATGAAGCACATCAAGGAAAACATTCAGAGGAACCGGCTTACGCTGGGATCCTTGACGAGATAGGTCATCTGCTACTTCATTAAGCCGAACTGATAACCTTGAAAATGACCTACAATATCCGAGACTGCCTGACGATAAGCCGCCATCAGGGGGTCCTTAGAGTCCCAAGTTCCTGAAACTTGCTGAGCCACGAGGTCTGAATCGCCCAAACATCTGACTTGTCTCAAATTCATCTCCTTAGCCATTCGGAGCCCATGTAGGAGAGCCTCATACTCAGCTGCACTGTTAGTACAAGGGAACATGAGCCGTAAGACGTAACAGATTTTGTCACCTCACGGAGAATATAAGATAATTCTAGCCCACGAGCCCTCCAATTGTCGGGATCCATCAAAGTGTATGGTCCAATATGTGTTATCTGGTATGTCCTCGGGGATTTGTAGCTCTGTCCAATCGTTGATGAAATCCACGAGCGCCTGGGATTTTATGGCTGTACGGGGGACATATTTCATATGATGAGGACTGAGCTCAATAGCCCATTTAGCAATCCGCCCAGTAGCCTCGCAGTTCTCTATAATATCTCCAAGAGGGGCTGAACTGACCACAATAATCAGATGCTCCTGAAAATAATGTTTAAGCTTTCGGCTGGCCATATTACGCCGAAAACTAACTTCTGCCAATGTGGGTACCGTTGTTTTGAAAATGTCAGAACTTCACTGACAAAATAAACAAGCCACTGTACTGGTACTCCTTCCCTGCCTCCTTGCGTCCGACAACAACTGCAACACTTACCGCCTTAGAATTTGCAGCAACGTACAGGAGCATAGGCTCTTTGTCAGTCGGGGTGGCTAGGATTGGCGGCTCAACCAACTGCCTCTTAAGTGCCTTGAAAGCCTCGTTGGCAGCATCGGTCCAGACAAAGTTGTCTGTTTTCTTCAACAATTGGTACAGAAGAATCACCTTTTCTCCCAGGCGGCTGATAAACATGCTTAAAGCCACAATGCGACCCGCCGTGCGCTGAAATTGGTTGATGTTAGCCGGCTTAGCAAGTGAGGTCACTGCCTTGAACGTATCTGGGTTGGCCTATTTGCCACGCTCAGAGACAAGAAAACCAAGTAACTTGCCTGCAGGAACACCAAAAACACATTTTGCCAGGTTGAGCTTCATCTTGTACAACCGAAGGTTATCGAATGTGTCCTTGAGGTCATCCAATAAGGTTTCCTTTTTCTGAGATTTCACCACGATATCATCCAAATAGGCATGAACGCTGAATCCGATCTGTGGGTGGAGGCAGTTCTAAACGCAGCATTGATAAGTAGCCCCCGCGCTCTTAAGCCCAAAAGGCATAGAAACATAGCAGAAAGCGCCGAAGGGGGTGATGAACGTCGTCATCTCTTGGTCCTCTACGGCCATCTTAATTTGATGATAGCCGGAGTATGCATACAATAAGCCGAAACGCTCACAACCAGCTGTAGAATCAATGATCTTGTCAATGCGAGTATCGGGTCACGATGCACACGATCACCTATGAGGCCACAGGCCCCTTTGTGGTTCGGCAGGGGTGAGGTCACATTGCACAAAGAGCAGAGGTGGTGAGATAGCGTGACAATGAGACACTGGTGTTTTACCCAGGTTCGGGCCGCTAGGAAGCATAAAACCCTACTCCTGCTTTGGTGGATTCATCGGGGGAACACGAAGCACACGCAACGCTCAAACCCGGCAAGGTTGCCTTCGGGAGAGCTGCTATGCGAGTACAAGTGTTCAAAAGTCTGAATATCTAGCTAGGTTGCATTGGGCCTCCTTTTATAGCTCAAGGGGCAACCACAGTGGCAAAACAGACATTATCTAGTGATTAGATAGCCAACAGTGCTATCATACCTAACTCTGGCACTTAGGACAAAATGACATAAATGCTAGCCTAGGTGGCGTGCGGGGATGCATCCCCGGCACGCTTTTACCACTGCTTTAGCTAACTATTGCTCAACATCTTGACACGCTTCTGGACGGGTGTCAAACGGGCATAATCTGTCTCCCAGCGAGTCGCCACATACTTAGCGAGAGCCACTTAGTCACCGGAGGGCTCGACACCGCATCGACAAATGACTCGCGTTGCGATGCGGTGGAGCAGTGGCCGATCGGCTCGCGCCTGTCGGGGGATGACTTGCCGGGTCTTCCTGAAGATGTGCACTCCTCGGTCCCCGGCAGGCACCGGGGACGTGACTGGCACGGTTCGGGCCCGTTCTGGGCCTTTACATCGACCTTGTCGGCATTGCCTAGCCAGCGTAGGCTGCTTCTGCCGGAATCTTGGTCTTGAAGGCTGGTTTCGTCTTCTTGATGCGCTCCTTGATCTCACATAGGCCGGCTTGTCCTGGTTGGACTGGTTTTGACTGTACTTACGTTGATGGGTTTTGCTACTACTGCCTGTGCATAAGTCAGGGGCACTGGGTACCCAGTCCTAGTGCACCGACAGGAGCCCCCGGGCCTGACCCAAACGCGCTCGCCCAACGCCGTTGGGTCAGGCCTAAAATTTATGCATAGGCATGCAATATGAGGGAGTAACTGCCGACTTTTAAGCCAGCACTTACCTACTACCTCAGGCCGTTTCCGCCACGCGCGCCGCATGCATTGCGGGGAATTTGCGGTGGATGCGCATGGCTCAAAGGCATGGGAGTGGCAGAAACTGCAACACCAGGGATTGGAGGAATGGGGCGGTTACCTGTTCGCCCGTGATCGTGGGTAGTGGGATTGGTGGAGATGGGTGGCCGCCTTGGAGCAGAGGAGAGCCAGCCCCCATGCCCTCTCCTATAAATTGGGGGGTCACAACGGGCGATGCTCATCCATTCCCTTCTTCTCCTCGATCTCAGGTTCACATAGCTTGCCCTTCTTCTCCATATTTGGATGCACCAGTCACCACCATGACGAGGGGGCGAGGACGACTCTCAGCTTCTGCCGCGGCGACGAGAGTTTCCCCTCGGGATCATGCCGCTGCTTCAGCCGCGATGGCGGGAGGCGGTTCCAGCGCGCGGGGTGGAAGCGCTGGAAGAGGCCGGGGTCGGTACGGGGCTCGCGGCTGGGGGAGGCGGAGCATTGCACCCGATTCTCCTCCGTCGGTGGTTCCTCCCCCAGCGATGGGACATACTGAAGGTACGGCGCTGGAGTTCGTCATCAGGCTGCGTGGCCCTCCCCGTAGCCGTTTGCGACTCCCTCGCCCTTTCGCTAGGGTGATGGAGGCCGACAAGCCGCGCGCGATGTGGTTGCATGTGCACAGCTGATGTAATGGCGCCGTGCAGGCTGACGTCGAGTTTCCGGGGCCCCGCGACATGTTTGTCAGGCGCGGGTGGAAAATCTTCGCCCATGCCCATAACTTCATGAGTGGGTACGTCCTCCGCTTCAAGCTGGTGGAGGCCGACATGCTCTCTATCAAGATCTATGGGCATTCGGGCACTCGATTTGGCTGCTGTTAAGAGAGCTTGGGCGACGATGAAAGCTCCTCCTCGAGCGACAGTGACTAGGAGGACAATGTCGGTGAAGACGGCAACAACGAGCCCGAGGTCGTCAAGTCAGAGTACGACGACTCAGACTCCAGCTGACCGCCGATCGCACCGTCACCGTCAGCTAGCCCCCCAGCAGAGCGATTTGCCGGGGGTTCTTGACTTGCTCGCCGCCTCCTCCCCCAGCTGGATCCTGGCAGGCTCGTGGACTCCGGCTTCGTCTTCCCTGCCGGTGGTTCTGCCGAGCCGCGCCCTGCCGGTCCTGACGGGGTCAGGCTGGGCTTCTGCTTAGGCCCTCCTTTCGTCTTTTCTCCTTTTTGTAGCTTGTTCCTAGGGGAGAAAGTCAAATAAAGAGTTATTTAAGGGGCGTCCTCTAATGTATCTCTATCCATTTTGGACCTAAAATGAATGAAAGAATGCTATTTCTCTTCCTTAAGTACTATTCCTTTCTCCCCATGTTTATACTATGTCAGCATGTTTATCCTTGCCGCACGGAACTATTTGCCGGGTCAGTACTAACCGCGAGCGCCAAGGGGGAGCGAGCCCCCGGCAGCAGGCTGGTATCATTTCCCGGCAAGGCTCCTTGTCGGTGCGGCCCCCAAGGCTTATAAGCGACAGGAGCTGGGGGACGGCTCATCCCTACAAGGGTTTCCATTGCGTGAAGGACTCCATGGTACACAATCAAAGAGGATAGCAAGGGTTTCCTTAAGGGAGCAAATGGCACCGAACTTGGAATATGCGATTAGACTTATTTTTTCAAGCAGTATCCCTTTTTGGAGTACAACGGGCCGCTATCCTTGTTTCTCTGCCCTTCTTCCTTGTCTTCCTGATGGTTAAACATGCAGGGCAAGAGGCCTCTGTCCTCTGGAGAGAGAGAATGCGGTAACAAGGATCATAGGCTCATCAAGTACTCTAGCAAATTTCTAAAACTTAAAAGCGATAACATTGCAACATAAAAATGCATAGTAAACATGCAGTTCGATGGTATGATGCAATGCCTAGCTTTATTATTGCGTGCATAGGGTCTGCGCCTGGCTTTATACAAAGGGTTACATGCACCGCGGCAAGGCTTGCACAAAAGGTGGTTGCCGGGGACTGAGCCCGGCAACTGCGCCTTACGGGTAGAACTTACGAAGATGCTCAATATTCCATGAGTTAAGCATTTTGATGCCATCTTCGGTCTCCATACGGACTGTGCCAAGTCTGGTGACTCGTGCTACCCGGTAAGGGTCTTCCCACTTCGGCGTCAACTTGTTGGTACCCTTTGCGGATTGAACGCACCTAAGGACAAGGTCGCCTTCCTCAAGGCTCCGGGCATGGACCCTGTGGCTATGATAGCGGCGCAGGGCTTGCTGGTAGCATGCAGCACGCACGGCGGCCCGGAGACGATCTTCCTCGAGGAGCATGCCATCGTCATGCCATACCTGCTCTTGCTCTACTTCATCGTAGGCAAGTACTCGATGTGACCCGTATATGAGTTCCGTGGGGAGAACTGCTTCTGCCCCCTATACTAGGGAGAAGGGCGTCTGGCCGGTAGCTCGATTTGGTGTCGTTCTGAGGGACGAAAGAACCACCGGCAGCTCATCTATCCAGCGCTTGCCGCTTCTTCGCAGTCTATCAAAAGTTCTAGTCTTGAGCCCACGCAACACTTTAGCATTCATCCTCTTGACTTGCCCGTTGCTTCTCGGGTGGGCAACTGAGGCGAAGGAGACCTTGCTTCCAAGGCTTTGGATGTATTGCATAAAGGTGCGGCTCGTGAACTGGGTGCCATTATCGGTGATCACCATGTTGGGCACTCCAAAACAGTACACCAGTCCTTTCAGGAACTTGACAGCTGACTGCGCGGTCACGTTTCTCACTGGTTCCACCTCAGGCCACTTCATAAACTTGTCGATTGCTATGAACAAGAACTCAAAGCCCCCGACGGCACGGGGAAAGGGGCCCAAGACATCGAGCCCCCAGACCGAGAATGGCCAGGATAAAGGGATCGTCTTGAGAGCTTGCCCTGGTTGATGAATGTTCATGGAATGGAACTGGCAGGCTTCACACTTGGTGACTAGCTCAGGTGCATCCTGGAGGGCAGTGGGCCAATAGAAACCCTGCCGGAAGGCTTTTCCGGCAAGGGCCCTTGATCCAATGTGAGACCCACACATGCCTCCGTGAATCTCTGCCAACAGCTTTAGTCCATCTTCCCGGCGAATACACCTTAATTTCACACCGTTTGGTGTTTTTTCTGTACAGAGTGTCATCGACAAACTAGTACATACTTGACTGTTGGGCTACTTTTTCGGTTTCTTCTTGCTCTTCGGGAAGTTCTCCTGTTTAAAGGAAGTGGACTATATGCTGTGCCCAAGCTGGAGCCTGTGGCTCGACAACGAGGACTAAAGGCATCTCCTCGTTCGTGGGAGCGCTTACCTCGTCCGCAAGAACCCGAGGTTCTGCAGGAGGGAGCTGCTCACCAACCGAAACGAGACTGTCCTGGGTAGCCTCTCTACCTGCGGCTTCTAGAAGCTCTGCTGTGAAATGCTTGCCGGAGTTCAGCTTTCTCCTTTTCCTGGTCATCGTTGACGGGGATACTGATGGCTGAGTGAGGTGGAGGACAAAAGTTTCTGGTTCCACAGGAAGATTTTGCTCGACGCACTTTGATAGATGATCAGCAACACTGTTTTCTACACGTCACACATGCTCTGCTTGCAATCCATCAAAGTGCTCCTCCAGCTTCCTCACCTCTTCCACGTATGCTTCCATCAACGGACTCTGATAATCTTTGTTGACTTGTTTTACCACGAGTTGAGAATCTCCTCGAATGATCAGTTTCTTGATTCCCAACTCCACCGCGATTTTGAGTCCTTCAAGGAGCCCCTCATACTCAGCGGTGTTGTTGGTAGCCTCCTCCCGGGGAAAGTGCATTTGAACCACATATTTGAGATGCTCTCCGGTGGGGGCGATGAGGAGCACGCCTGCTCTGGCGCCCTGAAGCGAGAAAGCACCGTCAAAATACATGATCCATTCCTTAGGCACTTCTTTGCCGGGGAGAATTGTCTCTGGAACCTCTTCATCTGGCGTGGGCATCCATTCCGCAATGAATTCTGCCAACACCCTGCTCTGAACTGTGGAAGTGCTCTCATACTTCAAACCAAAATTTGACAGCTCTAGCGCCCACTCAACTATCCTGCGAGTGGCTTCAGGGTTCCTCAATATATGCTGCAGCGGAAAGCGGGTGACAACTGTGATCTCGTGGCCTTGGAAGTAGTGGCGCAGTTTCCTTGAGGCCATGATAAGGCCGAAGATCAGCTTTTGCACTCCAGAGTACCTTGACCTAGCCCCTTGTAACAAGGAGCTGACAAAATATACTGGTCACTGCACCACTTTCTTCTTTGCCACTTCCTTGAAACTGCCTCCGTTTGCTTGATTAGGTTCCCCTCGGTTTGTATAAGGTCCTGTCGCGAATGCTTCGGTTCCACCCCTGGTGAAACCAGTCACAGCGGCTGCATCTTCATCCACCTCTTGCTGTGCCACCAGCGCTGCACTAACCACTTGATTCGTTGCTGTCAGAATCGGGGCTCCGAAGACCCAAGAAGGTTCGAACTATGGGGTGTGTGCGAAGATCTCAACCAGTTCTAGCCTCAAGCTCGCCACCCCGCAGCCAAGCCTCGTAGAATACGTGCGAGCGAACAAGAAGATGGACACAGAGATTTACCCAGGTTCAGGCCACCTTGCGGTGTAAAACCCTACTCCTTCTTTTGTTGGATTGGCCTCGCAAGGAGGTTTGGGGATGAACTAGTATAGTGGTCGAGCGACCTCGCGAGGATGGATCGATCCCTTCTACGGTGGAGGCTAGTCCCTATTTATAGTGGCCTTGGTCCTCTTCCCTTATCGCACAGGCGGGAAGGGATCCCACAACGGCCAATTTTGAAAGGGGACAGGAGGTACATCTTATCCTGACGGAAAGTGGTCTTCGCCTACAAAGCTTCTGGGCGTGACGCAGAGGTGGGCTCGGTGATGACATCCGTCCTGCCGAGCTCGTGGTTTTGACCTTGTTGCACTGGAATGGAAAACTTTGGGGGATCCCTTGGGAACCCGCGTATGTCCTTGCCTCCTTAGCACAAAAGAGGAAACTGTCCCCTCTGCGCCCGCTGGCGCCCGCCTGGCCTTGGTCATCATGGCTCACGTTATCACAGCCTCCTAAGGCCGGGTACCTGCATAGAAATCTCCGCTCCTCGAGAGGCAGCCTGGAGAGGCTACTCCTCTGGAGGTCTTGGCATTTTTCGCCTTGCGAGGCCGGGGCCCTCGCGAAGGTCTTGTCTCGGGGGGTTTGCTGCCAGGCCGTACCGGGCCGTCGAGGTGTGCCATGCGCTGGGCCGCAGGCAGGCAGATCTGGGTACCCCCGATCCCAGAACGCCGACATTTAATAGGTTCTTGCGGTTTAGGCGCGACCAAGGTGGGAGTGGAGGAAAGGTAATCTTTCAGATCTTGCAGCGCTGCTTCTGCCTCCGGGGTCCACTTCATCGGGCTGGCCTTTTTCAGAATCTTCAAAAACGGCAAGGCGCGTTCAGCGGATTTGGAGATGAACCTACTCAATGCGGCAATGCATCCGGCCAAGCGTCTTACGTCCTTGACGGACTTGGGCGCTTGTATCTTCTCGATTGCTTTGATCTTGTCGGGATTGGCTTCTATTCCCCGCTGAGATACAAAGAACCCAAGAAGTTTGCCGGATGGGACACCAAACACACACTTCTCAGGGTTAAGCTTCAAATTGATCTTGCGCAAGTTCATAAAAGTTTCTTCCAAGTCTTGTATGAGGGTTGCTTCATCTCTGGTTTTGATTACTACGTCATCCATGTAAGCTTACACGTTTCTGTGCAACTGAGGTTCAAATCCAATCTGCACGGCCCTTGCAAAGTAGAACCAGCGCTCTTTAACCCGAAGGGCATACGTACAAAGTAGTACGTGCCACACGGAGTTATGAACGCGGTCTTTTCCTCATCTTCCCTGGCCATGAATATCTGGTGGTATCCGGAGTATGCGTCCAAGAAGGAAAGCAAGTCACACCAGGAAGTGGAATCAACAATCTGATCGATGCGTGGCAAGGGAAAAGGGTCCTTTGGGCATGCTTTATTCAAGTCAGTTAAATCAATGCAAAGCCTCCATTTCCTATTCGCCTTGCGCACCACTACCGGGTTGGCTAACCAAGTTGGATGCAACACTCCCTTTGACCAAACTAGCTGCTTCGAGCTTCTTCATCTCCTCGGCGATGGACTACTACCGCTCCAAGGCCCGCTTTCTGACTCTTTGCTTGACGGGCCTGGCATGAGGGCAAATAGCAAGGTGGTGCTCAATTACCTCCCTGGGAACACCGGGGATGTCAGATGGTTGCCAAGCAAACACATCGACATTCGCCTGCAGGAAGGCAACGAGCGCCCTTTCCTATTTGTCATTAAGGGTGGCACTGATGATAAACGTACCATCAGCGCAATCCTACCCTGCCGGGACCTTCTTCGTCGCAGGATAGGTGACCTTGAATCTTTTGCTAGTGGAACTCTCCGGCAGGTCATCGTCGGGTGCAGCACACTCTGAACAGGCGTGCTTCCCGGAGTCCTTGTCGGCGTCCCTGCTAGAATTCTTCCCCTTCTTTGATTCCTTGGCGGGAGCTGGAGTTTCCGCGACCTCAGCTGCTATCGCATCTCGATACATCTTGTCGACACATATAACTCCATCCCTCTTATCAGACGGGATGTAGATGATTCCCATGGGCCCTGGCATCTTCAAAGTGTTGTAAGCATAGTGGGATGCTGCCATCAATTTTGCCAGAGTTGGGCGACCAAGAATTCCATTGTAAGGCAGAGGGAGTTCGACTAGATCAAACACCACTTTCTCAGTTCGGTAGTTCAACTCCCCGCCAAACGTCACAGGCAAAGTGATCTTTCCCTTGGGTTGGCTCCTGTCGGGGATGATTCCTTGGAACGTACCCGTAGCTTTGAGCTCTCCATCAGGGATCTGCATCTTTTCAACCACCTTAGGGGATATTAAGTTCAACTCCGCCCCGCCGTCAACTAACATCTTGGTTACTTTGAGGTTGCGGATTGTTGGGGAGACCAACAACAGCAAACATCTGACCGCAGTGGTGCAGTCAGGATGATCCTCTTCGTCAAAGATGATAGGCGTGCATGACCATTTGAGTGGCCTTCTGAACTCTATAGGTGGCTCCATGGTGTTGATCTCATGCGCCCACTGCTTGAGCTGGCGATGAGACGAATGCAAGGACGCATCCCCGTCAACACACATGGCCTCAGTTGTCTTCTGGAATTCTCGATCACTGGACTCTTCTCCATCATCCTCATCATCACTCATATCATCTCCTTCTTTCTTCTCACGACCTCTAGCAGGTTTTTCCTTCTGTTGTGGGGCCTTGCCGCAGCGGCTTCCTCTACCACCACGGCCCTTCCTGGCAGCACCATCTGGGCCTCTCTCCTTGTCATGCTTCTCGTATTTAGCCTTCTGCTTCTCAGCAAGCTGCTCAACTTGGTGGCATTCTTGGAGATCATGACCTTTGGTGCGGTGGATTTTGCAGTATGGCCCGTCGGACTTTCCAGTTTGCTCTGCCGCCGCGGCCTCCCGGCAATCAGCGCACGCGACAGTTCCCTTGCCAGGGGCCTCGGCCTTGGCCTTCTTGCCGGCACTGAGATCACCAGAGCTCTCAACGACCAACACTGCCTTTCCCTTACGCTTCTTATTGCGCCTTTGGCTTTTCCCTTTCGGGACAAGGGCATCATCGTCGTCATCTGAGTCGACTTTGACACCAGCCTCCTCTCCGGGGAGTCGCCTTCCTTCCTCGGCACGAGCACACTTGTCTGCCAATGTGTACAACTCATTGATGGTCTTGGGGAGTCTAACATTCATCTTGGCCCGCATCCTCCTGTTGCGCACGTTCGAATGGAACACGGCAATCACGGCTGCGGGGTATATCTCTGGAATGTTGCGGTGTACTCGACTGAATCTCTGGATGTACTTCCGCAAGGTTTCTCCCTCCTTCTGCGGAAGGACTTCCAGGTTTCTGGGCTGTCCTGGCTCCTGGTGGTCACCTGTGAAGGCGCCGACAAACACGTTGCACAAGTCAGCCCATGATGAAATAGAGTTCTCCGGTAGGTGCATCAGCCACGATTTCACATTTGGCTTGAGTGCCAAAGGGAAATAGCTGGCGAGCACCTTCTCATCTCTTCCCCCGGAGGCTTGAATGCCTATCGTATAGATTCCCAAGAATTCCGCCAGGTTTAGCTTCCCGTCATATTTCTCCGTTAGTTCAGGCTTGAAAGCTCGGGCCGATGGCAAGCGGACCTGTCGCCGCTCTCGAGTGAAGGCAGGGCACCCAACCTCATAAGGCAGGTACCCGCCAGCAATGGGCACGGGGTCACTGCTACTTCTCGAGCATGCGTTGGTTTTCCCTTGAAGAGGAAAGGGTGATGCAGCAAAGTAGATAAGTATTTCCCTCAGTTGTTGAGAACAAAGGTATCAATCCAGTAGGAGATACAAGCAAGTCCCCAATAGATGTACCTACACAAATAATCAAACACTTGCACCCAACGCTATAAAGGGGTTGTCAATCCCTTCACGGTTACTTGCAAGGATGAGATCTGATAGAGATAGATAGATAGGATTGCTAAAACGAAAAGTAAAACAAAAGTAAAAAGATTGCAGCAAGATATTTTTGGTATTTTTGGTTTATAGATCAGAAAATATAATTTGGAAAATTGACCCGGGGGGCATAGGTTTCACTAGAGGCTTCTCTCATGAAGGCAAATAATACGGTGGGTGAACAAATTACTGTCGAGCAATTGATAGAAAAGCGAATAATTATGAAGATATCCAAGGCAATGATTATGCATATAGGCATCACGTCCGTGTCAAGTAGACCGAAACGATTCTGCATCTACTACTATTACGCCACACATCGACCGACTCCTTCCTGCATCTAGAGTATTAATTTCAAGAAGAACAGAGTAACGCATTAAGTAAGATGACATGATGTAGAGGGATAAACTCAAGCAATATGATAAAAACCCCATCTTTTTATCCTCGATGGCAACAATACAATACGTGCCTCGCTACCCCTACTTTGTCACTGGGTGAGGACACCGCAAGATTGAACCCAAAACTAAGCACTTCTCCCATTGCAAGAATTACCAATCTAGTTGGCCAAACCAAACCAATAACTCGAAGAGACTTGCAAAGATATGAAATCATGCATATAAGAATTCAGAGAAGATTCAAATAATATTCATAGATAATCTGAACATAAACCCACAATTCATCAGATCTCGACAAACACACCGCAAAAGAGTATTACATCGGATATATCTCCATGAAGATCATGAAGAACATGGTATTGAAGAACAAAGAGAGAGAAGAAGCCATCTAGTTACTTGCTATGGACCCGAAGGTCTGTGGTAAACTACTCACGCATCATCGGAGGGGCAATGGAGTTGATGTAGATGCCCTCCGTGATCGATTCCCCCTCCGGCAGATTACCGGAAAAGGCTCCAAGATTGGATCTCACGGGAACAGAGGCTTCCGGCGGCGGAAAAGTATTTTCGTGGCTCTTTTTAGTATCCAGGGAATATTTGGGAATTTATAGGCCGAAGAATAGGGTTAGGAGGGCTGCCGTGGGGCCACAAGCCAGCCCCCCCCTAGGGCGTGCCCCTGTGGCTTGTCGCCACACGGCGGCTCTCCTGCCTTCATCTCCAAGTTTGCTGGGTTGCTTCTGGTCCAAGAAAAATCTTTCCGGAGATTTTATTCCGTTTGGACTCCGTTTCATATTCCTTATCTGCAATACTCAAAAACATGGAAAAAACAGAAACTGGCACTAGGCTCTAGATTAATAGGTTAGTCCCAAAACAATATAAAATAGCATATTAATGCATATAAAACATCCAAAACAGATAATATAATAGCATGGAACAATCAAAAATTATAGATACGTTGGAGACGTATCAAGCATCCCCAAGCTTAATTCATGCTCGTCCTCGAGTAGGTAAATGATAAAAACAGAATTTTTGATGTGGAATGCTACCTAACATACTTATCCATGTAATATTCTTTATTGTGGCATGAATATTCAGATCCATAAGATTCAAAACAAAAGTCTAATATTGACATAAAAATAGTAATACTTCGAGCATACCAACAAGGCAATTGTGTCCTTTCGAAATAACATGGCCTTAGAAAGTTATCCCTACAAAATCATATGGTCTGGCTATGCTCCATCTTCCCCACACAAAGTAACTAAATCATGCACAACCCCGATGACAAGTCAAGCAATTGTTTCACACTTTTTATGTTCTCAAATCTTTTCAACTCTCACGCAATACATGAGCGTGAGCCATGGATATAACACTATAGGTGGAATAGAACATGGTGGAGGTTGTGAGGAAAAAGGAGAAGATAGTCTCACATCAACTAGGCGTATCAACGGGCTATGGAGATGCCCATCAATAGATATCAATGTGAGTGAGTAGGGATTGCCATGCAACAAATGCACTAGAGCTAATAGTGTATGAAAGCTCAAAAAGAAAACTAAGTGGTTGTGCATATGATGAAAAATTCCACTAGCTATATAAAAGTGACAAAATAGGAGACTCTCTATCATGAAGATCATGGTGCTACTTTGAAGCACAAGTGTGGAAAAAGATAGTAGCATTGTCCCTTCTCTCTTTCTCTCATTTTTTTTTCTTTTTTTTTCTTTTTTTTGGTGGGCATCTTTGGCCTCTTTTTTTTGTTTGGGCTTCGCTGGCCTCTTTTATTTTTTGTAAAGTCCAGAGACTCATCCCAACTTGTGAGGGATTCATAGCTTCCATCATCCTTTTCTCACACGGGACAAATGCTCTAATAATGAAAATCATCACACTTTTATTTACTTACAACTCGATACCTAGAACAAAATATGACTCTATATGCAATATGAAAGTGATGATGCATGTCATTAAAAACGGAACGGTTGAAGTTGCATGGCAATATATCTCGGAATGGCTATGGAAATGCCATAATAGGTAGGTATGGTGCTGTTTTGAGGAAAGTATATGGTGTCTGTTTTGAGGAAGATGGGTTTTATGCATCGGCGAAAGTTGCGCGGTACTAGAGAGGCTAGCAAAGGTGGAAGGGTGAGAGTGCGTATAATCCATGGACTCAACATTAGTCATAAAGAACTCACATACTTATTGCAAAAGTCTATTAGTTATCGAAGCAAAGTATTAGACGCATGCTCGTAGGGGAGAGGTTGGTAGGAGTTAACCATCGCGCGCTCCCGACCCTCACACAAAGGTTGACAATCATTAAACAAATCATGCTCCGACTTCGTTACATAACGGTTCACCATACGTGCATGCTACGGGAATCACAAACTTCAATACAAGTATTTCATCCAATTCACAACTAATCACTTGCATGACTCTCATATTACCATCTTCATATCTCAAAACTATATGCAAGGAATCAAACTTCTCATAGTATCCAATGCACTTTATATGAGAGTTTTTATTATATCCCTCTTGGATGCCCATTATATTAGGACTAAATTCATAACCTAAACCAATTACCATGCTGTTTAAAGAAGACTCTCAAAATAATATAAGTGAGGTATGAGAGTTCAATGATTTCTATAAAATATAACACCACCGTGCTCTAAAAAGATATAAGTGAAGTACTAGAGCAACATTGCCTAGCTCAAAAGATATAAGTGAAGCACATAGAGTATTCTAATAAATTCACGATTCAGCGTGTCTCTCTCAAAAGATGTGTGCATAAAGGATGATTGTGGAAAACTAAAAATCAAAGACTCGTATCATACAAGACGCTCCAAGCAAAACACATATCATGTGGTGAATAAAAATATAGCCTCAAGTAAATTTACCGATGGATTGAAGACGAAAGAGGGGATGCCTTCCGGGGCATCCCCAAGCTTAGGCATTTTTGTATCCTTGAATATGGCTTGGGGTGCCTTGGGCATCCCCAAGCTTAGGCTCTTGCCACTCCTTATTCCATAGTCCATCAAATCTTTACCCAAAACTTGAAAACTTCACAACACAAAACTCAACAGAAAACTCATGAGATCCGTTAGTATAAGAAAAATAAATCACCACTTTAGGTACTGTTGTGAACTCATTATTTATTTATTTTGGTGTAATATTTACTGTATTCTAACTTCTCCATGGTTCATACCACCCGATACAACCCATAGATACATCAAAATAAGCGAACAACACAAAGAAAACAGAATCTGTCTTAAACAGAATAGTCTGTAGCAATCTATAGACTTCGAATACTTTTCTAACTTCAAAACTTCTGAACAATTAGGACAGTCAGGGAAATTTGTATATAAATCTTGTGTAAAAATTTCAGATCAAAAGCACGTTCCAGTGAATTTACAAAATTCCTGGACTGAGAGAAAAGTTTCTGTTTTTCAGGAAAATCAAATCACAAACACCGTAGACCATCCCAAAGGTCTTACTTGGCTCAAACACTAATTTAAACAAGAAAACACAATTATTACAGAGGTAATAATGTGCCAAACACTAAAAAACAGAAGCAAAAACAAAAGCATAAAAATAAAATTGGGTTGCCTCCCAACAAGCGCTATTGTTTAACGCCCCTAGCTAGGCATAACGCAATAGATCTAGGTATTGTCATTTTTGGTATGAAATCCATATTTAATCAAACCATCAAAAGATTTCCTAAATAGATCTACCCTCTCCTTTATTTCCCTCCTAGTAGGGGAACTTAGTTCATGAAAAGAACTTTGACTAGTAATTTTGACATTCATAAACCTGTAATCTGGATCATCACCATAGACATCATCGTATAAAACACGTATCGTATTTCTAACGGGTTCCCTAGCCATCTTTTCCAACCAATCATCTTTATACCCTACGAAAATTCCCCTTGTTAACCAATAAAATTCATCATAAGTCTCAAGATACAAGGTTTGAGTGACTTCCGCGTAGGGAGCTCTCCTCCTAAGATTTTCACTATAAGATTGATAGTCTCTAGATTCAAGACCACGCAAGGTTTCTTTATCATGAAGGATTTCTTCAATAGGAGGGTGTTCAATATATTTATTATAGAAAGCAAAAATATCCCTATCTTCATGTACGATAAATCAAATTCTCGCATAAGGATGATAGTAGCCATCTTTTTAGCTTTAGGATGATTAATATTGGGAAGTTCATAAAACACCTTTTGCAAAGCGGGATGAACGTGCACAAATTTTCTTTCCAATCTTTCAATAAGCATGACAATAGCATTGACATAACAATTTGTGCTAAGAAGAATAGATTTATTATTCATAGGCATCACTCCCGTACAATCAAAGAATTCTTGGATAACACTCTTCCCAATAATATTTCCACCTCCCACTTGAAAAGTTTTAGCTTTATAATTAGGAGGAGATTCAGTTTCGTGATCCAAAGAGAAAGATCCAAATTTTTCCTCAAGATTTGTACTAGCAATACCCTCGAAATTTTTAACAACACCCTTCCCAGATTCAGACATGGTGGCAACGAAAGCAATATAGCACACAAGCAAACAAGAGGCAAACGAAAAGACGAACGGAAGAAGGGCGAATAAAAAGGCAAATCTTTTTGGTATTTTCTGAAAATCGTTTTAGAAGTAGGGGAGAGGAAAACGAGAGGCAAATGGCAACTAAAGTAAATGCAAGAGATGAGTTTGTGATGGGTACTTGGTAGGCTTGATGTAGATCTCCCCGGCAACGGCGCCAGAAATCCTTCTTGCTACTTCTCGAGCATGCGTTGGTTTTCCCTTGAAGAGGAAAGGGTGATGCAGCAAAGTAGATAAGTATTTCCCTCAGTTGTTGAGAACCAAGGTATCAATCCAGTAGGAGATACAAGCAAGTCCCCGATAGATGTACCTACACAAATAATCAAACATTTGCACCCAACGCTATAAAGGGGTTGTCAATCCCTTCACGGTTACTTGCAAGGATGAGATCTGATAGAGAGAGATAGATAGGATTGCTAAAACGAAAAGTAAAACAAAAGTAAAAAGATTGCAGCAAGATATTTTTGGTATTTTTGGTTTATAGATCTCAAAATATAATGTGGAAAATAGACCCGGGGGCCATAGGTTTCACTAGAGGCTTCTCTCATGAAGGCAAATAATACAGTGGGTGAACAAATTACTGTCGAGCAATTGATAGAAAAGCGAATAATTATGAAGATATCCAAGGCAATGATTATGCATATAGGCATCACGTCCGTGTCAAGTAGACCGAAATGATTCTGCATCTACTACTATTACTCCACACATCGACCGACTCCTTCCTGCATCTAGAGTATTAAGTTCATGAAGAACAGAGCAACGCATTAAGTAAGATGACATGATGTAGAGGGACAAACTCAAGAAATATGATGAAAACCCCATCTTTTTATCCTCGATGGCAACAATACAATACGTGCCTCGCTATCCCTACTTTGTCACTGGGTGAGGACACCGCAAGATTGAACCCAAAACTAAGCACTTCTCCCATTGCAAGAATTACCAATCTAGTTGGCCAAACCAAACCAATAACTCGAAGAGACTTGCAAAGATATGAAATCATGCATATAAGAATTCAGAGAAGATTCAAATAATATTCATAGATAATCTGAACATAAACCCACAATTCATGGGATCTCGACAAACACACCGCAAAAGAGTATTACCTCGGATAGATCTCCATCAAGATCATGAAGAACATGGTATTGAAGAACAAAGAGAGAGAAGAAGCCATCTAGCTACTAGCTATGAACCCGAAGGTCTGTGGTAAACTACTCACGCATCATCGGAGGGGCAATGGAGTTGATGTAGATGCCCTCCGTGATCTATTCCCCCTCCGGCAGATTACCGGAAAAGGCTCCAA
This sequence comes from Elymus sibiricus, assembly GCA_039707655.1. Lineage (NCBI taxonomy): Eukaryota > Viridiplantae > Streptophyta > Magnoliopsida > Poales > Poaceae > Elymus > Elymus sibiricus. The sequence continues at coordinate 162,082,490 of CM077667.1, forward strand.
GATTGGATCTCACGGGAACAGAGGCTTCCGGCGGCGGAAAAGTATTTTCGTGGCTCTTTTTAGTATCCAGGGAATATTTGGGAATTTATAGGCCGAAGAATTGGGTTAGGAGGGCTGCCGTGGGGCCACAAGCCAGGGGGCGCGCCCCTGTGGCTTGTCGCCACACGGCGGCTCTCCTGCCTTCATCTCCAAGTTTGCTGGGTTGTTTCTGGCCCAAGAAAAATCTTTCCGGAGATTTTATTCCGTTTGGACTCCGTTTAATATTCCTTATCTGCAATACTCAAAAACATGGAAAACATAGAAACTGGCACTAGGCTCTAGATTAATAGGTTAGTCCCAAAAATAATATAAAATAGCTTATTAATGCATATAAAACATCCAAAACAGATAATATAATAGCATGGAACAATAAAAAATTATAGATACATTGGAGACGTATCAGTCGCTAGCATCTGGGCCGTTGCGCCTGTCGGATTGGCGGCGTGCTTCCCGGCGTCGCTCTATGGTGACACGTGCATCTTCTCTCCGCTGGTCTTCCAGGACACGCCGCTGGTCCCGGCGATCGTGCGGGCCGGACGAGACCATAGATGCTTCGTCAGGTTCGTCAGCATGTGGAGCTCATTGTGGCTGCCTCTTGGTCTGTTGTCGCGAAGGGGGTTGCACCGTTGGCGCGGCCCCCTTGACACAACCATCAACCTGGGCTGCCGTCGCCGTCCGCGGGCGTCGCGACGACTCTGCATGCTGCGACTTGCTGGCTTCGACGAAGACGATCAAACTCTGGATGGTGGCTCTCCACTCGTCCATCTTGTCAGCCGCCGGTGGGAAATTTAACAGCAGGTGGGCCTGCGCCATCGCCTCCGCTGCCGTGGCCGGCATGGCTAGAGAGGCGGATCGCGACGTCGCTCGACTACTAGTGGAACCAAGAGGGGCGTCGCTGCATTCTTGCCACCATGCACCGATCACCGGGGCGGTCTGACGTGGGGGAGGTCAAACTTTTGGGTCTACGGTCCCGTTCAGCGCTCCGTCTTGCTCTGGGCGAGGCGCACGCCCAACGGCCATGCGTGTGACTGGCGCAACTGGAAGATCACGACTTGCTCCAGATTGGCCACAGCTGGTGCGGCCGCGACCACCAGTGCGGCGGGGAGGTGGAGACTGAATGTTTCCTCCTCCCGCGGCACTAGGGCCGAGCTCGCCAAAATGTTGCTGCTGTTGCTCCTCTTCGGCGTTCCCCGCTATAACTTCGGCCGCGGGGGACACGATGGTGGCGCCGCCTGTGTCAGTCGCGTCGCCCACGACACCCACCTCACTCATCGCTGCCGCGGTGCCAATGGCGTTCGCAGCTGCGTGCGAGGGGGCCTTCAAAGTGGAGGGACGCGTGGTCGCGCCGGTCTTCTTCTTGGGAGCAATAGAGGAAGAAGACGACGATGAAGATTGACACGCTGCTCACGATCTCAGGTTCGAGCAAATGACGCCCCCCCTACCTGGCGCGCCAAAGATGTCGGGTCATGATGCACACGACCACCTATGAGGCCACGAGCCCCTTTGTGGTTCGGCAGGGGTGAGGTCACGTTGCACAAAGAGCAGAGGTGGTGAGATAGCACGATGACGAGACACTGGTATTTTACCCAGGTTCGGGCCGTTGGGAAGCGTAAAACCCTACTCCTGCTTTGGTGGATTGATCGGGGGAACACGAAGCACACGCAGCGCTCAAACCCGGCAAGGTTGCCTTCGGGAGAGCTGCTACGCGAGTACAAGTGTTCAAAAGTCCGAATCTCTAGCTAGGTTGCATTGGGCCTCCTTTTATAGCTCAAGGGGCAACCACAGTGGCAAAACAGATATTATCTAGTGATTAGATAGCTAACAGTGCTATCATACCTAACTCTGGCACTTAGGACAAAATGCCATAAATGCTAGCCTAGGTGGCGTGCGGAGATGCATCCCTGGCAGGCTTTTACCACCGCTTTAGCTAACTATAGCTCAACATCTTGACACGCCTCTGGACGGGTGTCAAACGGGCATAATTTGTCTCCCAGCGAGTCGCCACGTACTTAGCGAGAGCCACTTAGCCACCTGAGGGCTCGACACCACATCGACAAATGACTGGCGTTGCGATGCGGTGGAGCGGTGGCCGATCAGCTCGCGCCTGCCGGGGACTTGCCGGGTCTTCCTGAAGATGTGCGCGCCTCGGTCCCCGGCAGGCACCGGGGACGTGACTGGCGCGGTTCGGGCCCGTTCTGGGCCGTTGCATCAACCTTGCCGGCGTTGCCTAGCCAGCATAGGCTGCTTCTGCCGGAGTCTTGGTCTTGAAGGCTGGTTTTGTCTTCTTGATGCGCTCCTTGATGTCACGTAGAGCGGCTTCTCTGAGTTGGACTGGTTTTGACTGTACTTACGTTGATGGGTTTTGCTACTACTGCCTGTGCAATACAGGGGAACTGGGTACCCCAGTCCTAGTGCGCCGACAGTGAGGAAGAGCAAACGGGTCCTTCAGACAAGCTTTGTTGAGATCTGTGTAATCAACACACATACGCCAAGTGTCGTTCTTTTTCAGAACAAGCACCGGATTTGCCAACCACTCAGGGTGAAAAACTTCAATGATGAACTCGGCAGCTAGGAGCCGGGCCACCTCTTCTCCAATAGCCTTGCGTCTCTCCTCGTTAAAACGACGGAGGTATTGCCATACGGGTTTCATCTTTGGATCCACATTAAGGTGGTGCTCAGCGAGTTCTCTCGGTACTCCAGGCATGTCAGAAGGTTTCCATGCAAAGATGTCCCGATTCTCATGGATGAACTCGATGAGTGCGCTTTCCTATTTGGGGTCCATGCCTGTTCCAATAGTGAACTGTTGAGATGAGTCGCCGGGAGTAAAGTCAATTTGTTTGGTATCCTCAGCCGGCTTGAACTCCAGTTGAGGCTCAGACTCAGTGGGGGGTTTCTTGAGGGGGGTCATATCTACCGGGTCAATGTTGGCTATGTAAAACTTCAGTTCCTTCGCGACACAAGCAGATTCAACATATGCTACGTCCCCTTCTTCACATTGTTGAGCTATTTTCCGGCTTCCATCCACTGTAATGGTGCCGTTCGGTCCGGGCATCTTGAGCTTGAGGTAAACGTAGCAAGGTCGGGCCATAAACCGAGCGTAAGCCGGCCGTCCAAAGAGAGCGTGATATGCAGTCTTGATCTTAACCACGTCAAAAATTAGGTACTCGCATCTGTACTTGTCAAAAGCAACATCGAGTTTGACCCGCCCAATTGGTTAAGCGGACTTTCTGGGGACGATTCCATGGAATACAGTGGCTGACGGTTGCAACTTGCTCCCAGAGAGATTCATCCATCAGAAAGTGTCATAATATAAGATGTTGATGCTGCTGCCCCCATCCATGAGAACCTTGGACAGAGTATAACCACCAACTTGAGGTGCCACCACTAGTGCAAGGCCACCTGGGTTGTCAACCCGGGGGTGATGATCTTCTCTGCTCCAAGTGATTGGTTGTTCCGACCAGTTTAAAAACCTTGGGCAGCCGGCTCGACCATGTTGATGGCCCGATGCTTCAACTTGCAATCTCGCCTGCAAGTGTTGGTGGTGAACACATGGTAGTGCCCACTATTCAATTGCTTAGGATTGCTCTAAAATCCGTCTTGGTTGTTGTTATGCTGCTGCCCTCCTTGCCTCGGACGTTGTTGTCCATTGCCATTATTATGCTGATGCGGATAACCAGCCCCTGAGCCACCAGGAGCATGGGAACCTGAACCCGCAAAACCACCTGATGAGCTGACGCCTGACCCGCCTGGCTGACCTGAAGGTCCACTACCATTGCCTCCTTGAAAATTCTGGAAAGCCTGATTGCGAAACTCCTGCATGAAGTGACAGTTCTCCCATGAATGAGCATCCGGCTTATCTAGGAAACTATGCTTGGGGCAAGGACCTTTAAGTGCTTCCTCATAGTTGCAAGGTTTATTCCCATGATAAGGCCTGCCAGAATTGTTGTTTCGCCACTGATTTTTGAACCCAATGTTTGTGTTGGCGACAAAATCTGACTCACCATCAGGATGTCGGCGCTTACCATTATTGCCTTGGTTGCCCGTATTCCCATTGTGACCATGGTTTTGCTGATGACCCTTGCCACTATCATTTTTCTTATTCTTGCTAGCGTTCTCCTCGTCAGAGCTGGGATCCTTCGTACTATCAGACTTAACATATCTGGTAAGAACGTCCACGAGATCCCCCATATCATGAACCTTTCACTTGAGGCATCCCAACTTCTGGACAAGTGGTTGAAAATGACAGTTTTTCTCAAAGATCAAGACAGCTTGGGCGGCCGTAATGCTATCGGTGGAGTGGATGATTTCAGCGACCCAGGGAGTCGAGTGGTGGGCAGATTCATCTGTACGATGGATGTAGTGCTGCAGATCAACGATCGTCGTGGGACGTTTGCAAGTACCTTGAAAATTCTTGATGAAACATTCCTTCAATTCTGCCCAAGTATTAATCGAATTGGGGGGGGGAGGTTCTTCAACCACGTTCGAGCCAGTCCTTCCAGCATCATGGTTAAGTACGTGGCGCACAAAACATCACTGACATCGAGCATGTCCCTCGCTAACTCATAGCTTTCAATCCACGCTGCCGGCTCAAGGTCAGCCGTGTAGTTGGGAACCTTGCGAGGACCCTTGAAATCTTTGGGCATACGCTTACTGCGGAGAGCCGGAGCTAGACACGGGATGCCAATCATTCTGCTGCAAACTCCAGCCCCCATGGTTGCTGGCTGGGGACTGGTGGGAGGTCACTGATCCGCCCTGGTCATTGCTGCTTCCGCTTTTGCTGGTCGCGCAGCTCGGGCTGTGTTGACGACTGCCTGTGCGTCTGACAATACTGGTCGATTTGGGCAATTCTCAGGTTGCTGCCTACGCTCGCTGCTAGAAACTGCCGGAGAGTCCATGTGATGGCTCTTTCTGCGGCTCACGTAAGGCGTAAAGTGCATCCGATCGCGGCTGTAAGAGTACCGCGCCTGCTATGTCACCGCAGTTTTTAACATCTCAATGGTGTTCCTAGCCTCAACCTCAATTGGAGTATTTCCATGGATGGGAAGTGCCTGCTGTACCTGCCATGAAGATGGCGGCTTGCCAAGGCGGTTCGTGGTACTCCTTGTCAGCCTCATCTCCTGAATAGCCCCCGAGCCTACCATCAAAAAGTGGACAGATCGACTCAGTGTCCCCCATGGATGACTCGCCGTCGGAGTTGACGAGTGTGTCCCTGCTTCCTGCCACTCCATCTGCCGCCTCGATCCCTTGAGTAAAGCCGAAGAAAACGTGATGCCGGCTGGGTTGACGCTGGCTGGGTAGAACGCGCCAAGCCGGCTCGACGATGTCGGTGCAGATGTCCGGCTCGGGTCCTGATGCGCCTATCTTGCCGATGAAGACGTGGATCTTGCCAAAGGTGACCCAATGCCCGTACTCGACCGAGTCAGCCTCGGGGCCGCAGCCTAAGTCGTCGATGTAGATCATACCACGGTGGCTCTTGGTCATCTGACCAACCGTGTATCTCCCAAACCATAGGGGAGCTCCCTCCGAGAACTCAAATCCACCATGCAAACACCCCACGGTGGGCGCCAACTGTCGTCGTTTTTTCACGGCAGATGTCCTCATGTGAGAACTTAGGTGTGAGGCCATCGCAGCTAGGTGGCAACTCAAAGGGGTTGATTTGGGAACGAGAGACGATGATTTACCCAGGTTCGGCCTCTCTGATGGAGGTAAAAGCCTACGTCCTGCTTTGTGTATATTTATGATGATCTCGATTACAAGGGTGCGGAATCGCTAACCTAGCTCTCGAGGGCTTCTTTCTTACTTGATCTTTCTATCTCAGGGGCTCACCTTTATATATAGGTTGAGTCCCATAGTTACAACAGAGGCCGGGTCGTACAAAGACCGGTGACCTAATCTGATTCCTACTCATCTTGCCTTGCAAGCAATAGACTTATCACGACATCTTCATTGGGTCCAGCCCACGAGCCGGCTTGGAGGAGTGCCCCACATTTCCGTCAAGCCGCCATCTTCACTTGCGAGCCCATTATGAGGTGGCAACCCTTATCTTTATCAAGCCACCATTGCATAGGCCGGGTCATACCTATATGGCGGGTCATCCGTGGGGTATATCCCCAACAAATACTTTATGTGCTTCACTTATATCTTTTGAGCTAAGAAGTTGCTCTAGTGCTTAACTTATATCTTTTAGAGCACGGTGGCATGTATATTTTATATAAATAATTGAACTCTCGTGCTTCACTTCAACTTGTTTGAGAGTCTAATAAATAGTAACACTAATTTGCATGGGTTATAAGACTAGTCCAAAAATAATAGGTATTCAAGGAGTGTATAATCATCAGGGGCACTTTGGGAGACAAATTTGGATTGCTAAGGCTAAGATAAAGGATTATATCCCCCAGTTTCGCTAGTTTCCGATACTGCCCTGGTCGTTCTGTCTCCTTCACATCAAATCGCTGACAAGCCGTCACACCATTACCACAACCCTGCCGAAGACTATCCTCCTATTGCTCATCAATCCGACGATACTAATCTATTCCAGCACTTCTTCTCGGTGTCATCTCCATCATCCATGGATACTAGTTTGCTCTGGCGCTCGGTGACCACAACAATGGCCACTATTCCTGTGATGCCGTACCAGTTTCTACCGGGGTGATGACCATCCAACCGAGTCCTCATGGTCGGCTGCAGAGGAACATGGTGGTGGTCGATGAGCCACCACTCGACCATGCTCGGCATGCCCTTGTATTTGTTGTTCCCTCTCCTCCAGATCTGCAACGTGAAACTATTCTAGCTGAGGTTAGGAGGGTTTCGGCTGATGACCATGGCGCGGAAACTATAGAAGGTTAAATTACCCTTTTTGTGTGGGTTTGGTTTGTTTTCATGATTGACTAATTAGAGATGCCATGGTTGATTTGGGGGAGCAAGCTCTTGATGAGGTGTCCACTTTCTATTTACTCCGCAATGATGAAGGGTCGAACTTGAGAAGGCCTATGAATGAGAGGGATGCGTGGGTAATGCTACTTGATATTCCCCTCAACTATCAAACTAAACATTACATTATCAAGGCCGTGTCATGTTTTGGGAAATGCATGTTTTGGCATAGGCCCGGTTACAAGAAATCTTGTGTGCTTGTCACAGAGCTAATTAATGAACTTGCTTTGGTTCCGTACAATCTGGTAGTCAAGAGATTTACTGATATTAGTGGCATGGGACAATCCCATACTACACGTGTCTATGTGCTCAATGGAAGAGATGCTAGTGAGGGCCTGGTAGGGAATGAGGATGAGGTACCACCCATGGGTGCTTCTCCACTTCCGGATCAGTCGCCATTTTTGATTGCTAGGCAACAGGCACAACATGATGCACAAGTGTGGCAGATTTAGAATGCTACTAATGCCTGGGATGTAGCACCAAATCCAACACCTGCCTCTCCACAGCAAGGTTGGGGGGCATGGCCTATTCTGCCTCCAGTACCTGCATCATATCAAGGCTTCAACTATAGACAATTTACATGTTATGAGGGTCCTTCGATGATGGATGGTATTCAGACAAAGGATTCTGGTCATGATGATGGACTGAGGATTTGGAATGAACATGTATAGATGGTGGAAGAGGCTGCAGATAATCTTCTTAATGGAGTACAGAGTGGGCTCCTTACTTTTGCACAAGTTAACTCTCATCAGATGGTCATGGAAGTGCATCTTCCACACAACTTGCTGGAGTTCTTCTTGCACTTTTTTGCTACTGTACACACTAGAAGAATTGGGTACCAGGAAAACTCTGTTTGGTCAGTCTTTGCTCAAGGTATTCAGTCTTGGTTGCTGGATCTGCTGGATGTTGCATGTCATACCTAGTTCTGTTTCTCTCCATTTAAGGCAGGGACTATAACGATCTTCTGTTCAAATGAGGTTTGGCAGGTCTGTACTGAATTTTTGGCCTCTAAGCTTCAGTATTTGCTGGATGGGGAGGCCGAACTTCACTATGTTAGTAGCAGTAACCATGTCTCTCAGTCAAGCTCTTCGCTTTCCACAATCCCTATGGCTCAGACCATGGCGATGGAGCTGGATACTGCCACTGGTGCAGCGACGTGTCATACAAATGATTTTTAACCCCTTTCTGTGACATATGATTAAACCTTTGCCTTTCCTGTGTGGGCGATAGGAGGTTCCATCCCACACGACACGGAAAAACGTCGGCGATGGTGATAAACGAAGGCAAACGTTTGACAAAACTAAGCGTATGGAATGTCCGCATCTATCACAAACGAGAGTCATCGGTCAACCGTTTGAGATATGTCAAACTTTACATGCGGCCCATCTTTGCTACTCGTGTGAGATCACATTAGCATCGCACACGCTATTATGTGGTGTTACATTTACGATGCGCTCTACATCACAAACAGCTCATGATTGTAAATCGTGTAGGATAAGGAGTATATCACGAACATGTAAATTTTCCGTTTGTAGTTTGTAACTAAGAAGATAATTTAACCGTCGTACAAGTGTCGGATAAGTTTAAGAAACATATGAATGTCATACTTGTGTCAGAAAGGATAACTATCGCATGCGCAATTCTATGGTGCAACATTTACAAACAGTTTCTCATTTACAACTGTGTGCGACAAAGATTCTATCACCAACGCACCGTTTGCGATATTGTCTGACATCACACACGGTTTGGAAACGGCAATTGTGTGCGTGGTCGCACATGTTTTCTATCTGTGAAATGTGTCGGATCATGAGGTACTTCACAAATATTGAGATTTACAAACCGTGTGTGGCATAATGACCCACAAAGCATATTTTTCTATTTTAATCGCTACAAATTAAAATTGTACATAATTTCAATTTGAAAGCAGGGAATAGCTTTTTACATATCCATGATATACATAGATAGATAGGTTCAACAACCAATGCATTATCGGATTCATAGGTACAGACGTTCAAGAATTACGTCAATAAAAGAATTACATAAGCACCAAATAAAGAATGATGAACGACAGTTGCATACCTGTATTAAAGACAATAAAAAAAGAGGCAAAAGATATTCTGGTTGCTGTAAAAGGTGAAGCGGAATGCCCATAGTGTGCCCTCCATGTCGAATGCACACACGACTCTAGGTCAACCCCTTGTGATGGCCGACCGCCCATCCTTCAATATCTTCATGAGGACTTCCATATAGTCATTGTAATCTGGTAGAAATACATGTACATTTGCTTGCCCAACAATCATGTAGTTTGAGAGGTGATCTTGAGTAAACTGCATTGGGAACCACTGTAAAGGAAAAAAAATACAAACATTGTCATCTAACAACTCATTGTGGACAGTAAAAAGGCTATAGAGTTCCGAGTTCATATACTGCAGATCACTGTTCTCTTGGACAAACTGTAAATAAATAGTTTAATTGCCACATTTTGAACCATTGTACTAACAATCTTTATTACTTACCTCGCACGATGCTGGTTCATGAATATCTCATTGCCCCATACGCAAAAAGGGTCTAAGCACGGATCTTTACCAGTGAAATGTGTACCTACAAGCAATAAGTAATATTAGAAGCTAAACTGCAATTGCATAATGATGTAGTACAATACTCTCTCCATCGTCCAACGGACAGGCCTTGATGTACCTATTTTTTTGCCATTCATTCCTTGAGCTCCTCGGGAAGCGTAGCCGGGCTTACGCTGCAACGCTCTGGAGTGGGGATGGGGATGGGGATGGGATCTGTGGGAAAGGGGGTGTTTCACATGCCGTCATAAGGGGTTGGACTAGAGTCGTGTGTGCATTCGACATGGAGGAGCACTACTGTCGAATGCACACACGACTCTAGTCCAACCCCTTGTGATGGTCGACTGTCCATCCTTCAATATCTTCATGAGGACTTCCAGATAGTCAAGATAGTCATTGTAGTATGGTAGAAATACATGTACATTTGCATGTCCAACAATCATGTAGTTTGAGAGGTGATCTTGAGTAAGCTGTGTTGGGAACCACTCCAAAGGAAAAAGATACATAGATTGTCATCTAACAACTCATTATGTGTAGTAAAAAGGCTATAGAGTTCTGAGTTAATATACTGCAGAAGTGCAGATCACTATTGCCTTGGACGAACTGTAAATAAATAGTTTAATTGTAACATTTTGACGCATTGTACTAACAATCCTTATTAGTTACCTCACACGATGCTGGTTCATGAATATCTCATTGCCCCATATGCAAAAAGGGTCTAAGCGCGGATCTTTACGAGTGAAATATGTACCTACAAGCAACAAATAATATTAGAAGGTAAATTGCAATTGCACAATGATGTAGTACAATATTCTCTCCATCCCACTATATAAGATCTAATTACATCCAGTATACTAACGTATTGGATGCATTAACATCTTATATTATGGGGCGGAGGGAGTATAACATGGGAAACAACTATAGCCATGGGAACCAAAAACCATTAAAATAGGCATATGCTCACTACAACATGCTTAACAACAACCAAATATAGTCATTCATAATGGTATTGTTGAAATTTCATAGAACAAAGCTTGTACTTAAACATCAAATTGTATAATTGAACATCATACAGTGAAAAAACACGGGGTGTATTACCTACACCAAGCTTAACATGAAACAAATATGGCCATTGAACTGGTATTGATCAAATTGAACTGCACATTGTGAATAAGTAAATAAACAAGGCATACTACAAACAACCAAATATAGTAATTGAAACTGGACAAATGCTTAGAACAAACAACCAAAAACCTTTAAAGGAGGCATATGCTCACTATAACAGACTTAACAACAACCAAATAGTCATTCATATCGGTATTGTTGAAACTGCATAGAAGGTACCTTGTGCTTAAACATCAAATTGAATGGTTGAACATCACATTCCAAGAAAACTGAAATAAAGAGGGGCATGTTAACTACACCAGCTTTAACACGAACCAATTGTATGATTGAACAACCAGATCTAGCAATTGAAACTGGATATATATTCACTAAAAACAACCAAAAATGACTAAACAATGTATATGGTCACTACAGATAACCAAACATAGCTGATACGTCTCCCACGTATCGATAATTTATGAAGTATTCATGCCATATTCATCTATCTTTACAATTCTTTTATATGGTTTTGATGCACTTTATATGATTTATTTAGAACTAACCCGGACTGACGCTGTTTTCAGCAGAATTACCGTGGTGTTGTTTTTGTGCAGAAAATGAAAGTTCTTGGAATCGCCCGAAACTTTTTGGTGATTTTTTCTGGACCAAATAAGCAATATTGGAGTGAAGAACCACCGGAGAAGAGCCACGAGGTGGGCACAACCCACCAGGGCGCGCCAGAGGGCCCATGCGCGCCCTGGTGTATCGTGCCCTCCTCGTGGCCCATCTTGGCATGAAACCGACGCCCAAAAATCCTATAAATATAGAAACCATTAGAAATAACCCTAGACTCTCCGCTCTGCCGCCACAACTCTCTGTATCGACAAAAACCAATCTGGAGACGTTCCTGTACCCTACCGGAGAGGGGAATCCATCTCCGGTGGCCAGCTTCATCATCCCGGCGGAGGCGATGATGAGGAGGGAGTAGTCCACCCTCGGGGCCAGCTTCATCATCCCGGCAGAGGCCATGACGAGGAGGGAGTAGTCCACCCTCGGGGCTGAGGGTATGTCCCAGTAGCTATGTGTTCAATCTCTCTCTCTCTCTCGTGTTCTTGAGATGTCACGATCTTGATGTATCACGTGCTTTGTTGATATAGTCGGATCATATGATGTTACTCCCTTGCTATCATGTTGTGATGAATTGAATCTCTCCTTTGAGATATCGTTATGTTGGATTGAATATTGGATTTGGGAACAGTTGATATATGTCTTGCATGTGGATATCGTTGGTGATAATGGGGTGTTCTATTGATTCACTTGATATATGTTTTGGTAGTGAACTTGCGGATTCTCGCGGTGACATTGGGGTAATCTATGCATAGGGGTTGATACACGTTCTTGTCCTACTTACTTCGGTAGAAATCTTGGGCTACTCTTTGAGGTTCTTTGCGTTGGATCGAGTATTATGAATCTGAAATTGTTTGATGCGTATCGTATAATTAACTCATGCATACTTGTGGTGACATTGGAGTATCTAGGTGACATTAGAGTTGGTTGATGCGTATCATATGGTGTTATTGTAGTACGAACTCTTAGATAGATCGATCAGAAAGGATAACCTGATGTTATCTTAGTACAAACTCTTGGATAGATCGATCGCAAAGAATAACTTTAAGGTGGTTTCGTACCCTACAAACAATTTCTTCTTGTGTTCTCCGCTAGATAAGAACTTTGGAGTGATTCTTCGTTGCACATTGAGGGATGGTCATGTGATCCAATTATATTAGCATTGTCGAGAGATTGCACTAGCGAAAGTACGGACCCTAGGCCTTGTTTTCAAGCATTGCAATACCGTTTGTGCTCACTTTTGTTACTTGCTACCTTGTTGTTTTATATTACAAAAACCTATATCTACCATCCATATTGCACTTGTATCACCATCTCTTCGCCGAACTAGTGCACATATACAATTTGCCATTGTATTGGGTGTGATGGGGACGCAAGAGATTTCTTGTATTTGATTGCAGGGTTGTTTGAGAGAGACCATCTTCATCCCACACCTCCCATGGATTGATAAACCTTAGGTCATCCACTTGAGGGAAAATTGCTACTGTCCTACAAAACTCTGCGCTTGGAGGCCCAACAAAGTCTACAAGAATAAAGTTGCGTAGTAGACATCAAGCTCTTTTCTGGCGCCATTGCTGGGGTGGTGAGTGCTTGAAGGTATATCTTTAGATCTTGCAATTAAATCTTTTAGTTTCCTGTTTTTCACTAGTTTGGTTTCATAAAAGAAAACTACAAAAAATGGTGTTTAGGTTGCATCATCTGTATCATCTTTATAATGTCTTTCGTGAAAGTAAGGATTCAGAAAATTGTGCTCAATTGGTAGAGGAAGAAATTATGAAAATACTTAATGAGAATTCCTTGAATGATGAGCATGATTGTAATGTTGCTAGTATGAATTCTCTAAATATCCATGATGCTAATGATATGCAAAGCCACAAGCTTGGGGATGCTATGTTTGATGAAGATGATATTTTTTGTCCCCCAAGTTTTGATGAGCAAATTTATGATGATGATGGCATGCCTCCTATATATGATGATTATTTTGATGAATGTATGCTATAAATAATAATGATAACCACGAAACTTGTCATCATGATTTTAGTTTTCAATTGGATTATGCCACTCAAATATCTCATGATAGCTATTTTGTTGATGCTCCCACTCTTATGAATGAGAAGAAATTTGCTTATGTGGAGAGTAACTAAAATTCTATGGTTGTGCATCATGAAAAGAATGCTTTATGTGATAGTTATATTTTGAAATTCATTCATGATTCTACTTAAAATTATTATGATGGAGGAACATATGCTTGTCGGAATTGCAATAATATCAAGTTTCCTCTCTATGCATTCAAAGTTTTGAAGTTATGCTTGTTTTGCCTTCCCATGCTAGTTGATTCTTGCTCCCATAAATTGTTTTCTCATAAAATCCCTATGCATAGGAAGTGGGTTAGACTTAAATGTGCTTGCCATGTGATTCATGATGCTCTCTTGCATGTTTCAATTACTACTTTTTATGTGAGCATCATTGAAATCATCATGCCTAGCTAAAAGGCATTAAAGAAAAGCGCTTGTTGGGAGACAACCCAACACTTTTACTTTATGTTTTTGTGTGTTCACATGATTAAGCTACTGTAGTAATAATGTTTTGTGCCTTTATTTCAATAAAGTGCCAAGTAAAGCCTTTGGGATGACTCACAAGATGAGTAGAATTGATGCTGAACCAAAACAGAAACTTTTGGCTCCAGTACAGGAATTTTCATTTTCTACTACAGCGTGATAATGATCTGAAAATTTTACACAGTGTTTATATACAAATTATTCAGGTTTTCCTAATTTTTCAGAATTTTTAGAGATACGGAAATATGGATATACTACAGATCTTCACAGACTGTTCTGTTTTTGACAGATTCTGTTTTGCATGCATAGTTTGCTTGTTTTAGTGTTTCCATAGCTTATATTTAGTGGTATAAATTATGGGAATGATAGAATACAGTATGTATAATGTGGGAACAATTATGAATCTTTTCTTGACAGTACCTAAGTGAATGATTTATCTTTATTACACTAACCTTTCTCACGAAGTTCCGTTAAGTTTTGTGTGATTGAAGTTTTCAAGTTTTGGGTGAGACACCGATATGAGGAGAATAAGGAGTGACAAAAACTTAAGATTGGGGATACCCAAGGCACCCCCAAGGTAATATCCATGGAAGACTCAAGCGCCTAAGCTTGAGGATGCCCCGGAAGGCATCCCCTCTTTCGTCTTCAACATTATCGGTATATCTTACTTAGAGTTATATTTTTATTCGTCACATAATATGTGCTTTGCTTGGATCGTCATTATATTTTGTTTTTTTCTGTTAGGTGTTATTTATAATCTTGGTTTTCAATAAAAAGTTCCAAGAATTGTCTTAGGATGCTTGCATTGCATGTTTTGATGTGTGCTGTGTAAAAACAGAAACTTTTGCTGTAGTGTTTGAATTTTCATATTTTACTGGAACATGGAAAGTTTCTGAAATTTTTACGCAGTGTTGTCATATAAATTATTTATCACTTCCTAAATTGTCATAATTTTTTGAGTTACAGAAGTACATCGTTTTCATAAAATTCTACAGACTGTTCTGTTTGGACAGATTGCTGTCATAGTTTTGTTATCTGCTTATCCTATAGTTTCTATAGCCTATATTGGTAGATATACATTGTGGAAATGATAGTAAAAATTAGATGATGTTTGAAATATTATGCAACTTGTCTTGGCAGTACATAAAGAGTTGATTTATTATTATGTGTACTAACCTATATCACGAGTTCTTTTCGAGTTTTGTGTGGATGAAGTTTTTGAGAATAGGTGAAACCATGATATGAGAGGATTGAACGAGATACAAAAGCTCAAGCTTGGGGATGCCCAAGGCACCCCAAGTAAATATTTCAAGAAGTCTCAAGCATATAAGCTTGGGGATGCTACGCATCCCACCTCTCTTCATCAACAATTATCGGTTAGCCTATGTTGAGCCTAAATTTTTATTCGTTCACATGATGCGTGCTATTCTTGGAGTGCTATTTTTATTTTGCTTGCTGTTTAATAAAATACTCAGATCTGAAAATATTTATTTAGGGAGAGATCCCTCACATAGCTACTTGATTGTTTACCTACTCATTGATCTTCACTTATATCTTCTGAGAGTAGTTTGATGTTTACTCTTGTGCTTCACTTATATCCTACGAGTAAATTGTGAATGAATTGAATATCATAAATATTAAATTATCAATGTGCTTTATGCTTAGTAGTAGCTTCACATCTGGTTTAGAAAGTAAAATCTATTGAAGTTTGACAATCACAATATTGGTCATACAAGCAATTCTTGAATGATTAGTATAAGGAAGAGAACTTTCACATACAAATATATTATCTTGGACATCTTCTATGATTGTGAATACCCATTAATTATTTTCAAACTTGAGAAAATTAGTTGAAGTTGGACAAGGAAGACAACGTAATGAGTTATGGTTGTGTATATTTGCATAGAAGTTATATTGTTATGGATCCTCCAACATGTGGTGCTTGTTTAGAACCTTTTGCTAGCCAACACTTCGTACTAAGTAGAGATACTACTTGTGCATGCAAATCCCTGAGCCAAGTTTCTTCCATAAGAGTCCACCATACCTACCTATATATGGTATTTCACTGCCATTCCAAGTAAATTTGCATGTGCCACCTCTAAACATTCAAATAAACATCTGTTTTGTGTGCCTGGACCGCTCGTGGAGCGACGGGGGCGGTCAGTATCTTCCATGTTAAGCGGGTTATTCTCATGATGTGTGTTTATTCACTCGTCCTTGCACGAGAGGGGCGGTAATAGGGATTCCCAGTCCCGAAAACAAAAAAATGCAAATAATTAAACAAAACTCCCCCAGGAATGTTGTTGGTATGGACGGTACCCATGGATTCGGCTAGCCGTGGAGTGTGTTTGTTGGTGGAGGGGGAGTAAACCTTTACTTTTACCGCTTGGGAACCGCCGCTAATGTGTTTAACATGGAAGATATTGATAACTCTTGGTCGTAACGTTGACAGGAAGGGTGCACCTCCCAAAACTATACTCATCTCTGTTTTTAAACAATGACCTCTGGCACCTTTGCAAATCCCTGCTTCCCTCTGCGAAGGGACAATCTATTTACTTTCATGTTATTTACTATTCATGTTGAGTCAACTTCTTATTCCAACCTCAGTCTATTAGTTGGCAAGCATCATGTGGTGGGGAAAGATCTAGGCACATATGGCCAGTCAAATATATTTGATCATGACTTATTATTGTTGACAATTATCTCTATGATAAATGAGTTGGGAGGCGAAACATTAAGCCCCTATCTTTCTATGTGTTCGATGTATATTGTTTGTTCTAAAAATATGCTTTGAGTACTAGCAATCATAGAAGACTATATGATGATTGAGTATGTGGAGCTCTTACTTAGACTTTGTTGAGAATAAGTTGAATTGCAATTGCTTAGTGACTAAGAACATAGGTTGTTAAGTTTCAAGAGAATTCATTGTTTGAACCATAACATGTGAATTGGTTGCTACTTTATCATTATGAGTTTTATTAGAAAGAGTTGCTGTTATGCTGCTAGGAAAAGTGGTTGAAATTATCATTGATCAAGCTTATGTACTATGCTAGCATTCAAACTTCATAAATTATTTCTTTTATCATTTACCTACTCGAGGACGAGTAGGAATTAAGTTTGGGGATGCTGATACGTCTCCAACGTATCGATAATTTATGAAGTATTCATGCCATATTCATCTATGTTTACAATACTTTTATATGGTTTTGATGCACTTTATATGATTGATTTAGAACTAACCCGGACTAACACTGTTTTCAACAGAATTACCGTGGTGTTGTTTTTTGGCAAAAAATGAAAGTTCTCGGAATCGCCGGAAACTTTCTGGTGATTTTTTCTGGACCAAATAAGCAATATTGGAGCGAAGAACCACCGGAGAAGAGCCACGAGGTGGGCACAACCCACCAGGGCACGACAGAGGGCCCAGGCGTGCCCTGGTGTATCGTGACCTCCTCGTGGCCCATCTTGGCGTGAAACCGACGCCCAAAAATCCTATAAATATAGAAACCATCAGAAATAACCCTAGACTCTCCGCTCCGCCACCGCAACTCTCTGTATCAATAAAAAACCAATCTCGAGACGTTCCAGTACCCTGCTGGAGAGGGGAATCCATCTCCGGTAGCCATCTTTATCATCCCGGTGGAGGCCATGACGAGGAGGGAGTAGTCCACCATCGGGCTGAGGGTATGTACCAGTAGCTATGTGTTCAATGTCTCTCTCTTGTGTTCTTGATATGTCACGATCTTGATGTATCACGGGCTTTGTTAATATAGTCGGATCTTATGATGTTACTCCCTTGCTATCATGCTCTGATGAATTGAATCTTTCCCTTTGAGATATCGTTATGTTGGATTGAATATTGGATTTGAGAACACTTGATATATGTCTTGCATGTGGGTACCCGTGGTGACAATGGGGTGTTCTATTGATTCACTTGATATATGTTTTGGTACTCAACTTGCGGATTCCCACTATGACATTGGGGTAATCTATGCATATGGGTTGATACACGTTCTTGTCCTACTTTCTCCGGTAGAAATCTTGTGGTACTCTTTGAGGTTCTTTGTGTTGGATTGAGTATTATGAATCTGAAATTGTTTGATGCGTATCGTATAATTAACTCATGGATACTTGTGGTGACATTGGAGTATCTAGGTGACATTAGAGTTGGTTGATGCGTATCATATGGTGTTATTCTAGTACGAACTCATAGATAGATCAATCGGAAAGGATAACTTGATGTTATCTTAGTATGAACTCTTGGATAGATCGATCGAAAAGAATAACTTTAAGGTGGTTTCGTACCCTACAAACAATTTCTTCTTATGTTCTCCGCAAGATAAGAACTTTGGAGTGATTCTTCGTTGCATGTTGAGGGATGGTCATGTGATCCAATTATATTAGCATTGTTGAGAGATTGCACTAGCGAAAGTACGAACCCTACTAGGCCTTGTTTTCAAGCATTGTAATACCGTTTGTGCTCACTTTTGTTACTTGCTACCTTGCTGTTTTATATTACAAAAACCTATATCTACCATCCATATTGCATTTGTATCACCATCTCTTCGCCAAACTAGTGCAGCTATACAATCTGCCATTGTATTGGGTGTGTTGGGGACACAAGAGATTTCTTGTATTTGATTGCAGGGTTGTTTGAGAGAGACCATCTTCATCCTACACCTCCCACGGATTGATAAACCTTAGGTCATCCACTTGAGGGAAAATTGCTACTGTCCTACAAAACTCTGCGCTTGGAGGCCCAACAAAGTCTACAAGAATAAATATGCGTAGTAGACATCAATAGGCATTCTTGAAATTGAACTGAACACGATATTCCTGAAATTGAACTAAACACGGCTTGGCTCCATCCCTTTGGAAGAGCACGGCTGCTGGGTGCCCTCCCTGATGTCGTGGATGGGCTATTTCCCATTGGAAGAGACGGATAGGGCGCCCTTGTCATTGTTGTCATCGTCAATGAGGCCTGGCTTGTCAGCTGACAATGCCGAGACACCGCCATGGAACGCGACCTTCAGAAATGACAAAATGGTCTCGATGGCGATGAAGGCAAATTCCTGACAATGAAGTAGAGTGGATCAGCAACGGGGCCATGGAGGAGATCCACGGGGGTTGAACCCGGGGGGTGCCACTTAACCTTTGGCATAGCCCACGTCAAGCCGTCGTTGTCGACGAGTTCGATGTTGTAGCCGGCTGCAACGCTCTAGAGTGGGGGTGGGATGAGGACAGGGATCTGTGGGAAAGGGGGTGTTTCTCACGCCGGCACAAGGACTCGAGTCGTACGTGCATTCGACATGGAGGAGCACTACTGTCGAATGCACACACGACTCTAGTCCAACCCCTTGTGATGGTGTTGGAGATATGCCCTAGAGGCAATCATGTGATGATTTCATTTCCTATGTATTAATGAGTATTTTGTATTGTCCTTGAACATCATCAGTGATATGTATCAATAAGTATGTGAATTATTTGTGAGACTATATATTGTATGATGATTGTTCTAATAGTCCCTAGTTGTTAAGGTAATGCGGACACGTATCCTTTACTAGTATACGATTCAGTTGATGACTATGTTTCACAAGTCATGTGGATAGAGATACTAAACTGATAGTATGGAGTCGGGGATTGAGCTCACGGATAGACCCACTTTGACACACAACGAGATATTGTCATCTATTAGTCTCAAGTACAATGTATGTGCCATGTCCTAGAACTGAGGTCCTCGCATGGGACGAGGATCGACTCACTTAGGGTCTATCAAATGCTACTCCGTAACAGGGTGGTTATAAAGGTAGCTTTCAGCCGTGAGACATGCCGCGAGACATGGTTGACCAAGATGGGATTTGCGCCTCCGTAAGGAGAGATATTCTCTAGGCCCTCTCGAGTGATCAGATTCAGAAAGCATGGCCATGCGACATGGGTTAAGTGTTAACCCAGTTCGGGAATCTGCATCACGGTTTCGAGAAGAGATGTCGAGCTACCACAAGGGTGACAAGTACTCGCCTTCGGCTCGACAACCTATATCATGAGGCAAAAGGAATTATGTATATGACACATTGTCGAGGTTCGTCTAACGACTTTACGCACACATGGGAGTTGGCATGTTCTGCTAGGAGCCGCTACCGACTATCTACTCGGGTTGTTTCCATGTGTACGTGAACCTATAGGGTCACACACTTAAGGGATTGCAGCCCATTCGGATTGGATCCGAATGGAAAATGGTACTAGACTCGTCGTGGGCCTCAAGTGTTGAGCCCACTTTGAAGGTCTATATAAAGGGGAGTGGGCACACCTTTCAGGGTTGAATCTTTTTCTCCCCTTGACAACCACTGCCACACCCCAAGCCACCATGCCGTGTGATTTGACCTAGCAGTCCGCTGCCCGACGCTTCCCCCATACGTGTGGATACCTTGCAGGCATCACATCTGCGGTGCTTGTATGAACCGTTCGAGGGAGATCACTGCTCGTAGGAGATCGGCTACAGGATGAGAAGACGCATCGGCTGATCGACTACACACATCACCAACTCTACTTCCGCAGCGGTGACTGCGCGTCTAGTGGTAAACCCAATCCCGTGATCTATTTCCAACAGCTTGGTCTTGGGTGCGCGGTAGAAATTTTTATTTGGCGCTAGCGTAGCGTTCCACGTGTTCCAACAGTGGTATCAGAGCCTTCGCTGTGTGGGGATAGATTCAGTGATTTGCATATGAGATAAGTAGACCAGTTTAGGTGCAGGTCGATGAGATCGGCCGTGCACGTCAGTGTTGAAGGTTGGTTTCGTGATCTGGCTTCCGTGACTGTGATGCAGAGGTCGTGAAACGAATTACCCCTAACAGTCGGTTTCTGCCATCGGGGTAGAGTGTGGAATGTAAATCCAGATGCACCACGCGAAGATCAATGAGATTGATCGAACTGGAACAAAGATCGACACCATGGAAATGTGATTTTTGGAGTGCTGAAATCCGTTGGAGCAGTCTTCGTAAAACGGGCATAACTTTTGCATACGAACTCCCTTTTTGCTCCACGACCTGTCAAACTGAAGGGAACGAAAATATGCATTTGACTTTCATTAGCTTTGCCATTTTCGGTGCATTTTTAAAGGTCAAAATCCTCTTGGAAAATAGGGTTTTAGATAGTTTTATTTTCGGCGGTAGAACGTTGACTTGTTTTTGCAGGGAATGCTTGTGATTTGGGCCCATGAATGTTGCTTGCAAATTATTATATCATGACCTGCGTGTCATGAGTGCGGCAACCGGTTGGAGCCAAATTGTTGTCCCATTATTGTATTAATGACCTGCATGTCAACATGAGATGCCTTGTAATGTAATTTACTCTCATAGTTGTTAGTTTGTAATAGCATAGTATCTTATGTAACACTTGAAGGTTGACATCATGGTGTGGAGATGGAGATCACCACAAGGGCAACCATGCATGGAGATGGCGATCGCCATGGGCATGCTGCGCACATGGAGATGGAGATCACCATGCGTTAATGAAAGGGGCTATACCATATTGCACATATATAAACTGCATGTGAAAGTTTATCCCTTTTATGCGCCCTTCTTTTGCATGATAGATGTTTTAGGTAGGGTGATCCCTCAAAGAATGTCAAGTAAAATTTCCTCCCCAATTGCTGCACCATCACATGTTAAGCATTTTTAGTGGTGGGCCTATAAAATTAGGGTGTTGCTAATTCTCCTTAACGTGGTGTGTTTGTGTCGGACACTTACGAGCTAAGCATCGGTTAACTTGTCGTGGCTATCAAAACAGTTTTGGGCCTCAAGGCATAAGAGTTGGCGTGGCATGAGATGTCCCCAAGAAGCAAGAGTCGTATAGAGATACGATTAGCAAGTGTTGCTTACCGAGTGATCTACTCTTCTAGCGGTGATGCAAAAGCTCACTAGTTGGCATGTGGATCTTGGATCTTGAATCGCTAAGAATCAATGGAGGGATGTTGATTTTAGTGGGAGCAATGTACTTAAAATGTTTAATTTGAATTACTCTTTATGAATACATGTCTCAGTGTTTTGCATATTTCTGTTGTAGATCAATGGCACCACCTGCTAAACCCAGTTATTTGTTGAAATCAATCCTGGAAAAGGATAAACTGAATAGAACAAACTTTACCACCTGGTATAGAAATCTGAGAATTGTTCTCAGGCATGATAAAACCGAACATGTTCTAGAGGAACCCCTTCCAGTGGAACCTGCCGAGAATGCTAATGCCATGGCCAGGAATGCCCATCAGAAACTCGTTGATGAGTCAAATGAGATCAGCTGTCTCATGCTGGCTAGTATGGAGCCTGATCTGTAGCAACATTTCAAAAATGCCGAGGCTTTCGATATGATCGAGAACCTCGAGAGCATGTTTCAGATGCAGGCAAGGACTGAAAGGTTCAACGTCTGGCGATACTTGATGGATTGTAAGCTGAAAGAGGGTGATCCACTGAGCCCGCATGTGATCAAGATGATCACATACATGCAAGCTTTGGATCGGTTTGGCTTCCCACTTGGGGACAAATTGTCCACGGATACAATTTCGGGTTCTCTTCCGGCTAGCTACGGGACGTTCATTTCAAACTACCTTATGCACGTCATGGAAAAGAAGCTCACTGAATTGCATGGGATGCTAAAAATGGCAGAGCATGATATCAAGAAAGGCACGCATCAAGTGTTGATGGTGCAGACCATGACAAAGTTCAAGAAGAGCTGGTCCAAGAAAAAGACTAAGGCAAAGGGCAAGGAGGCAACTCCTACTATCGCCACTGCGCCCAAGTCTAGACCAAACACGGGTACCATTTTCTTTCACTGCAAGGAAATCGGTCACTGGAAGAGGAACTGCAGCAAGTGGCTTGCCCAGATAGGCAAGAAGACTGGAAGTGTGACTTCTTCTTCAGGTACACTTGTTGTATATGTTATAGACATTTTTCTTGCTGATATTTCTAGTAGCTCTTGGGTATATGATACCGGATCGGTTGTTCACATATGCAACTCGATGCACGAGCTAAGAAGGACAAGGAATGTTGCAAGAGGAGAAGTTGACATACGCGTCGGGAATAAAGCAAGAGTTGTTGCATTAGCCGTCGGGACCATGCAACTTAATTTACCTTTAGGATTTGTAATGGGACTTGATAATTGTTATTATGTTCCCACATTAAGTCGAAACATTATTTCGGCCTCATGTTTGATGAGGCAAGGTTATGAATTCAGTATTAAGGACAATGATTGTTCTATTTACTTGAATAAAATGTTTTATGGCTTTGCACCTGTTGTGAATGGGTTATTTATATTATATCTTGAAGGTGAATTGGTCTATAACATAAATGTCAAGAGGCATAAGCCTAACGAGATAAATCCGACTTACATCTGGCATTGTTGACTAGGACACAGTAGTCAAAAGCACATGAAGAAGCTCCATGATGATGGAATTCTAACTTCATTTCATTTTGAATCATTTGAGACATGCGAGTCCTACCTACTCGGCAAGATGACTAAGACTCCTTTTGCAAAGAGTTGTGAGAGGCGTGTGAGCTATTGGAACTTATACATAGTGATGTATGTGGACCAATGAGCACGACAACTAGAGGTGGTTTCCAATACTTCGTGACTTTTACCGACGACTTTAGTAGATATGGATATGTCTACTTCATGAGGCACAAGTCAGAAACTTTTGAAAAGTTCAAGGAGTTTCAGAACGAAGTGCAAAATCAACTCGGCATGACAATCAAGCTTCTACGATCTGATCGTGGCAGTGAGTATATGAGCCAAGAGTTTGATCATCATCTCAAGAGCCGTGGAATAGTTCCACAGCTCACTCCTCCAGGTATGCCATAGAGAAATGGTGTGTCGGAACAGAGGAATCGGACTTTGTTAGATATGATCCGATCGATGATGAGTCAGTCGGATTTACCCTTGTCATTTTGGGGATACGCTCTGGAAACCACAGCTTTCACACTAAATAGGGTACCATCGAAGTCCATAGGTAAGACACCATATGAGATATGGACTGCAAAGAGTCATAGTTTGTCTTTTCTAAAGATTTGGGGTTGTGAAGCGTATGTCAAGCGACTCCAGTCGGACAAGCTCACACCCAAGTCGGACAAGTGCATATTCGTGGGATATCCGAGGGAAACCTTGAGATATTACTTCTACAAGCATGAAGAGGGCAAAGTGTTTGTCGCTCGACATGGAGTTGGTCAGGGAACCCGTAGTGGAATTGGCGCCGGTTCCACGTAGGTTACAAAGGTTGCGCAATATGCACGACTGCAATGTGTTGTTCTTGGAGAATGACGAGCCGACCACGTATGCAGAAGCGATGGTGAGCCCTGTTTCCGAGTTATGCCTTGAGGCCATGAGATCCGAATTAAAGTCCATGGATGACAATCAAGTTTGGAACTTGGTTGATCCGCCAGATGGCGTTCGAGCCATTGAGTGCGAATGGATCTTTAAGAAGAAAACTGATGTGGACGGAAATGTTACAGTCCATAAGGCTCGACTTGTTGCTAAAGGTTATCAACAAGTTCAAGGAATTGACTACAGTGAGACTTATTCATCGGTAGCGATGCCTAAATCAATTCAGATCATTCTTGCTATAGCTGCATATTTCGACTATGAGATATGGCAGATGGATGTGAAAACGGCTTTCCTTAATGGAAATTTAACTGAGGACGTGTATATGACACAACTCGAGGGTTTTGTTGATCCAAAGAATGCTGTCACGGTATGCAAGCTTCAGAGATCCATTCATGGATTGAGGCAAGCATCTCGGAATTGGAGCATTCGTTTTAATGAAGCATTCAAAGAGTTTGGATTCATTAAGAACGACTATGATCATTGTGTATTCAAGAAGGTCAGTGGGAGCTCAGTTGCATTTCAGATCCCGTATGTGGATGACATATTGTTGATTGGAAATGATGTTCAAATGCTTGAATCTATCAAGGACTCATTGAAAATAGTTTTTCGATGAAAGACTTGGGAGAAGCAGCTTATATTCTAGGAATCAAGATCTATATCGATAGATCGAGAAAGCTTATTGGATTAAGCTAAATTACGTATATAGACAAGGTGTCGAAGCGCTTCAACATGCAGGATGCCAAGAAAGGGTTCTTGCCCATGTCACATGGCATTAGTCTTAGCAAGACTCAGAGTCCCTCGACTCCTTATGAGCGAAGACGCATGGATGGGATTCTGTATGCTTCGGCTGTCGGGTCCATCATGTATGCTATGGTATGTACTCGTCCCGATGTTAGCTTTGCGCTAAGCGTAGCGGGCAGATACCAGGCTGATACAGGTGAGAGTCACTGGACAGCGGTAAAGAATATCCTTAAATACTTGAGAATGACAAAGGATATGTTCCTGGTTTATGGAGGTGAGGATGAGCTCGTTGTAAAGAGTTACACTGATGCTAGTTTCCAAACCGATAGGGATGATAGTCGATCACAATCTTGGGTTGTGCTTATTCTAAACGGAGGAGCATTGAGCTAGAGGAGTTCCAAGAAAGATACGGTAGCTGACTCTACAATGGAGGCTGAGTACATTGCGGCTTCTGAAGCTGCAAAAGAAGGTGTTTGGGTGAACAATTTTGTTTCTGATCTTGGAGTGGTTCAGGACTCGTCCAATCCATTGGACCTCTATTGTGATAATAGTGGTGCTATCGCAAAAGTAAAGGAACCACAAAACCATCATAAAACCCAACACATACTCACGCATTTTAACCTTATTCGTGACATTGTCGAGAGAGGTGATGTAAACATATGCAAGATACACACGGGTGCAAATGTTGTTTGTCCATTAATGAAGCCTCTCCCGCGGTCGAAGCATGAGGTGCACATGAGGTCCATGGGCATACGATGCCTAGATGATTAACTCTAGTGCAAGTGGGAGACTGTTAGAGATATGCCCTAGAGGCAATCATGTGATGATTTCTTTTCCTATGTATTCATGAGTATTTTGTATTGTCCTTGAACATCATCCGTGATATGTATCAATAAGTATGTGACTTATTTGTGAGACTATATATTGTATCATGATTGTTTTAATAGTCCCTAGTTGTTAAGGTTATGCGGACCCATATCCTTTACTAGTATACGATTCAGTTAATGACTATGTTTCACAAGTCATGTGCATAGAGATGCTAAACTGATAGTATGGACTTGGGGATTGAGCTTACCGAGTCGGACAGACCCACTTTGAGACACATGGAGATATTGTCATCTGTTAGTCTCAAGTACAATGTATATGCCATGTCCTAGAGCTGAGGTCCTCCCATGTTCTCGGGATGAGGATCGACTCACTTAGGGTCTATCAAACGCTACTCCATAACTGAGTAGTTATAAAGGTAGATTTCGGGTGAGTCGTGAGACATGGTTGACCAAGAAGGGATTTGCCCCTTCGTAAGGAGAGATATTCTCTAGGACCTCTCGAGTGATCAGATTCAGAAAGCATGGCCATGCGACATGGGTTAAGTGTTAACCCAGTTCGGGTATCTGCATCACGGTTTCGAGAACAGATGTCGAGCTACCACAAGGGTGACAAGTACTCGCCTTGAGCTCGACAACCTATATAATGATGCAAAAGGAATGTTGTATATGACACATTGTCGAGGTTCGTCTAACGACTTTACGCACACATGGGAGTTGGCACGTTCTGCTAGGAGCCGCTACCGACTGTCTACTCGGGTCGTGTCCATGTGCACGTGAACCTATAGGGTCGCACTCTTAAGGGATTCCGGCCCATTCGGATTGGATCCATATGGAAAACGGGACTAGACTCATCGCGGGCCTCAACTGTTGTGCCCACTTTGGAGGTCCATATTAAGAGGAGTGGGCGCACCTTTCAGGGTTGATTCTTTTTCTCCCCTTGACAGCCACTGCCATTCCCCACTCCACCATGCCGTGCGATCGGACCTAGCAGTCCGCCGCCCGATGCCGCCCCCATACGTGTGGATCACCCTAGGCATAAAAAACGAAGACTGAAGACCGGACCCGAAAAGACCGAGACCGAACCCGAAAAGACCGAATAAAAAATGGTCTGCAGAATGCTAAGACCAAACTAATTATGGTCTGTTCGGTCGTGATGTATTGAGGACCAAATAGCCTGTATAGACCGAATATCCCAACCGTGTGCAAGGTAATTGTTAACCTAAGGCCCATCTAGCAAGCCCAAGCTCCCGAGCCAGATACACAAGACAAGATTCATGTTCTCACCTCACCTCATAGACACAACATACACACAGGAAACCTAGCCGTCGCCCGCCGCTTCACTCGCGTCCTCTTTCTCTCCCTCGATGCACCCTAGCTACCACCCGCCAGCCGCAGGCCCGATGCCTTGTGAGCCGTGAGCCGTGACGACCGCCGCAATGAGGCGCACAACGCCTGCGTGTCCCTGACCGATGAAGACCGGCACCCCGAGCCACGACCCGGATAGGGACAGGTGACGACTAGTGCCCCGTGCCCCGTGCTGCTATGTTGCGGGCCGCCAACCCCGACCCTCCCTGCTCGTCCGACTGTCTGTGACGCATCCATCTGCCGCAGGTGTAGGTTCTGGCTGCTGCAGTTCGTCACTACCACCGCACCACTCGTCCTCTTCCATGCCGGTCGCCGGCTTGCCGTCTTCCTCCTCTTCCGGTGCTCAACCTCGCAGCTGAAGGTGAGCAAGCTGCTAGTTCTCCTTATGTGATTCTGTAATGTATAGATTGCTATTCATTTAAGTGCATCAATATATTGTTCATGTTCTCTGATCTTCAAATTCATGTAGATGCAGTGCTTGCTTGTAGTTTGTAGGTGTTGCTGTTGGAACGATCAATAGCTTTTTGTTGGTTTCTATGTTCATGGCAGAGTGTACCATGCTATTCTTTATGTTGATTTGGAATGGTTACTGTGTAGAGAGGATACCAACAGAGCAATGCCATTTCTTAGCTCTGAAAAATAAGATTTTCTAAAATATTTTACAGATTTGGAGGACTTGATTATATGCAATTTATGTTGTGATTTGCTCATGTCAATGTTGTTTGATAGACCAATGCCTCTTTTCTTGTTGATGTTTTCTATTTCGGAATCTAAACATGATGAGTTGAAGGAGAAAGATAATGCATTTATGAATATAGAGGCAGTGGCGTATGCAGAAGCAGTTGTCAAATGTAAACATGTATTGGTACAGCCATACAGGAAGTAACATGAATGTACTGGTACAGGAAGTAACATGGATATTAGTTGTAGCAAATTAATTTGGTCTGTTTGGTCGGGACCGAAGATAGAATAGTAAAGACCGAAGAGCGAATAGTGAATAACCGAATAGACCGAAATTATTTCGGTCTTCAATTCTGGAAGACCGAAAAGACCGAACCAAACAAACCAAAAAGACTGAACGCCCATGGTGACGTGTGGATACCTTGGAGGCATCGCACCTGCGGTGTTTGGACGAACCGTTCGAGGGATCCGCTAGGAGCTGTTCATGGGAGATCACTGCTTGTGGGAGATCGGCTATAGGAGGAGGAGACGAATCGGCTGATCGACTACACGCATCACCAACTCTACTTTCGCTGCGGTGAGTGCGCGTCTAGTGGTAAACCGATCCCGTGATCTATTTCCAGCAGCATGGTCTTGGGTGTGCGGTAGAAATTTTTATTTGGCCTAGCGTAGCGTACCGCGTGTTCCAACAGATGGATCTTCATGAGGACTTGCAGGTAGTCATTGTAGTTTGGCCGAGGTTGACGGTGGAGTCGGGGGCGGGGGCGGCGGCGACCTAGCTAGGGTTCAAGCGAGGGAGGAGTGGTGTGGGTGTGAGCGGAGGTTTTCCTCTTCTTCTTTTTTTGACGTAATCTGAGCAAAGGTTTTGTGGTGTGTGGGGGGGGGGAGGGGGCAGGTGGTGTTTGAGTAAATACCGCGATTACTGACAATTTTACTAGGCGAGAGTGTTAGGATGCTGGGGCTACTGAAAATTAGATTACCGGATTGAAGCGGCGCGGCCCGCGTGGGAGCAGCAAACATCGCACATTGCCAAAACATAATAAGTGTGTGCTATCAAATAAGAAAAACCCGCGGAACCACCATTTTTCAAATCGCTCAAGGCGGTAGATATTAATGAGATTGCGAGGGATGTCTCGTGGAGCCCAGTCGTGTGACCGTGCCGATGTGACAGAGCACCGCCGTGGGACATGGGTAGTCGGAGGGAATGTTGTCTGTTGAGTTTACAATCGCAAATGGTTGTTTCGTTCGAATTGTTTGCTATTTATTCCTATAATAATAATATATAGGAGTATTTCGCCAAAAAATGGGGGAAATGGGTCAGAACACAAACACACCTGCATGTGGAACAAAAATATGTATGCAAAGGGTGGGTTGATATGTTCAAATACCCAGTGCGCAACTTTGATGTGGCACATGTCTCATCTGCCGCCACTTCATGTCGGCGAGAGGTATTCCTAGCTGCGAATACCTGCCCCCAACTAGCTCTCGCGTCTCACCCTGCCGTAACTTGAAAATGAAACCTACATGATGAATCCAGAATGGCCGAACCACCCCCATCTCGCTTCTGGTCGAAGGTGGACGGTGACACATGCACCTCGCAACACGGACATCCCCGACCCCACCAAGGTTCATGGCGTACACATTATAGTCCCCCCCTCTCTCTCTCACACACACACACACACACACGTGCGCGCGCGCACACACACACACACACACACACACACACACACTTAGAGTCGGTTGGGGGGCATCTCACCAAGACATACTCGAATACAGACCAAAGAACCAACCTTCTTGGTCAAACCTCTCTCACTGCCAGTCGAAGTGATGGACATCCATCGAGGGCCATGAATGGGCGTGACGCCGATAACCACGCGGTGGAGTGTCCGAAGTCAGCTATAACCTGCATGTGGGACAAACATATGTACGGAAGTGTTTTGCTGTGTTTGAATTAATTAATATATACCTGATACGCAACTTTGATGTGGCACATGCTTTTGGAGCTGAAAAGCCCCCAGAGCGTGGGTTCATGGCGCGTATAGCTAGTCTATCGAGCGTCGATGGGAACGATTCACGCGTATGTAGCCGTGCGCTCAGACTTTGGTAAGGAAACTCATTGACCTATAATATATACCATAACACAAACCAAGAATAATCCACCGTGGTAACCTCTCTCTCATTGTCAGTCAATGTGATGGACATCCGCGTGGACCCATGAATGGGCTTCCCATCGACAACGTCATGAAGGAGTGTCCGAAGACAACCACCGTCTAAGCGTTTATCAAACATGTGTATGGAAATGTTGTGATGTTTAAATACCCAACACACAAACTTTTATGTGGCACCTTCCTCGCTAATCCCAAAGTCCCCACGCGGAGCAAGGTTCACGACACGTAGTATATGTATGCCCCCCATTTCGAGACGGTGGGAGGCATTCATGTGCTCAAATTATACCATGCATATAATCTCACTCCATGACCTACATACTACAAACACAATCCAAAAAAGAATCCACAGTAATTAACCTCTCTCGTTGCGGTCAATGTGACGGACCACACACGAGGCCACGGATGGGAGAGACGCTTATAACTGCGCGAGGGGGCCGATGTCCGAGGACAACCATCAGCTCCATGTCGTCCTAACATAATCATCATGCATAGTAAGATGTATCGAAGATAAACTTAGATTGTATGAAGATAAATGAAAGGATAAGGAATGTCTTCGATGAATGTCTTCGAGCTAAGATGAACAAACAATGGCTTCATAGTGCAGTACATAAAGTAAGAGGGTGAAAGATAGAACATTTTGCTTGACGACGACAGAAGATTTGTTGGACCAGTTCCAATTGCTGTGACAACTGTACGTCTGTTTAGGGAGGTGATACGTCTCCAACGTATCTATAATTTTTGCTTGTTCCATGCTGTTATATTATCATTCTTGGATGTTTTACAATCATTTTATAACAACTTTATATCATTTTTTGGGACTAACCTATTGACATAGTGCCAAAGTGCCAGTTGCTGTTTTTGCTTGTTTTTTACTTCGCAGAATATCAGTACCAAACGGAGTCCAATCACGACGAAACTTTTTAGAGATTTTTTCTAGACCAGAAGACACCCAGTGGGCCCAAGAAGTGCCAGAGAGGTGGGTCGTGGAGGCCACAACCCACCAGGGCACGCCAGGGGGCCCCCGGCGTGCCCTGATGGGTTGTGCCCTCCACGGGGCCGCCCTCCACTGCCTCTGACGCCTATAAATTCCCAAATATTCAGAAAACCATAGGGGAGTCGATGAAACACAATTCCAGCCACCACAAGTTCTAGAACCTCGAGATCCGATCTAAACACCATCATGGAGGGGTTCATCTTCTTCATAGGTGCCTCTCTGATGATGCGTGACTAGTCCACCATAGACCTATGGGTCCGTAGGCAGTAGCTAGATGGCTTCCTCTCTCTCTTATGATTCTCAATACAATGGTCTCTTGGAGATCTATTTGATGTAAACTTTTGCGGTGCGCTTGTTGGGATTCAATGAATTTTGAGTTCATGATCAGTTTCTATCCATGAATTTTATTTGATTCATGATCAGTTTCTATCCATCAATATTATTTGAGTCTTCTTTGATCTCTTATATGCTTTATTACTTATAGCCTCATATGTCTTCTTCGAATCTTAGGTTTAGTTAGGCCAATTAGATCAATTTTTCTTGCCATGGGAAGAGGTGCTTTGTGATGGGTTCGATCTTGCGATGTCCTTTCGCAGTGACAGAAGGGGCAGCAAGGCACGCATGTATCGTTGCCATTAATGATAACAAGATGGGGTCTATTCCTACATGAATAGATCTTGTAGGCAGGAGTCGGTCTACTTATCTTGGACGTGATGCCGCAGTGTGGAGTAATAGTGGTAGATGCAGGCAGGAGTCAGTCTACTTATCTTGGACGTGATGCCTATATAATGATCATCGCCTTGTATATCGTTATGATTATTTGATCTGCTATCAATTGCCCAACAATAATTTGTTCACCCACCATGCGCTATACTCATGAGAGAAGCCACTAGTGAATCCAATGCCTCCGGTTCTACTTTTCCAACATATTACTTTCCGATCTATCTTTTTGCCTTTTTGTTTTCAGATCTACAAAACCAAAAACCCAAAATATATTGCTGCACTTTTTATTTTGTGTTCTTGAGAGATCTATCTCTCCTATCTATCACTACCTAATCTATCTTTTTACCGTAGAGAGATTGACAACCTCTCTTTTGCGTCGGGTTGCAAGTATTAGTAATTTGTGTGCAGGTGCTGCTTATTGGGTGGTGGTGATCATCCTACTGTTCGATAACCTTGGTTTCATTACTGAGGGAAATACTTATAGTCGCTGTGCTGCATCATCCCTTCCTGTTTGGGGAAATACCGACGCAGTCTCAAGCCACGTCAAAGGAATTTCTGGCGCCGTTGCCGGGGAGGAAGCGGTCTCTTCTACGTGCCAATCTCTGGCGCCGAGGAGACTCCATCATTATCTACCAGGTTCCTCATCACAAATCTCATCTCCTTGCAATTACATTATTTGCCATTTGCCTCTCGTTTTCCTCACCGCCACTTCACCAATTTGCCGTTTTATTTGCCCTCCTTTTCATTTGCCTTTTCTCGTCAGATCTCTTGACTAGCCATTATGGCTATTTCTTCCTTTATTGCGTGTAATCCCGACAATGAGGTTCTTAATTTTAAGCAAAGGGGAGGGGAGAACCTAAAAGATGCTTGGTATAGGATTTGCAATGCTCATAATAGATCTATCCATAAGCAATCTACCGTTGTTCTTCACAGTGTTTATGTGGGCATCACCACTTGGTATAGATTCTTCCTTGATACGATTACCGGTTGGAATTTCTTGATGTGTCCATCTTTGGATGCTTTTAATGCTATGGGAAGTTTAGTGGGATCACCACCTCTTATGAATCATAAGAGACCCTATTTACAAGAATGGATTTTTTGGTTTTCTTCCTAGGAGTGTTGTCATCGAGAATATGCATGCTAAATCCTTGAAGAAATCTAGTTGTGTGATAGAATAGTTGAAAACTAAAGATGACAATACTTGAATCTATGCGTTATGCCTAGCTAGGGGCGTAAAACGATAGCGCTTGTTGGGAGGCAACCCAATGAATAAATAAATTTTTGCCTTTTCCTTTCTGTTTTTGAGTGTTGACACAATTATGCCTCTGTTATGATTGTGTTTTTATGGTTTATTTAGTGTTTGTGCCAAGTAGAGCCTTTAGGATGATTCATAAGATGAGTAGAAGCGATGCTGAATCTGAAACAGAAACTTTGCGCCCAGTATATGAATTTTAATTATTTACTGGAACGTGATCTTGAGCTGAAATTTTAACACAGTGTTTCTATACAAATTCTTTACGTTTTCCTAAATTTTCAAAAAATTTAGAGTTACAGAAGTATGGTTTGAGTACAGATTACTACAGACTGTTCTGTTTAAGACAGATTCTGTTTTCGTTGCATTGTATGCTTGTTTTGATGAATCTATAGGTTATATTGAAGGGTATGAGCCACGGTAATGTTAAAATACAGTAGGTATAATTCAATAATAAAATATGAATAGGTTTGCAACAGCACATAAATTAGTGATTTGCTTTATTATACTAACAGATCTCACGAAGATTCTGTTGAGTTTTTGTGTGATTGAAGTTTTCAAGTTTTGGGTGAGATCACGATGGATGAAGGAATAAGGAGTGAAAAGAGCCTAAGCTTGGGAATCCTACAGCACCCCAAGATATATCCAAAGAGAAACAAGCAACTAAGCTGGGGGATGCCCCCGAGTGGCATCCCCTCTTTCTTCTAACAACCATCGGTATTTTACTTGGAGCTATATTTTTATTCGTCACATATCATGAGTTTTGCTTGGAGCGTCTTGTATCATTTGAGTCTTTGCTTGCTTTGCTTGTTAGTTTGTCACTTGTATCCTTGTTGGATACACCTATTTTAAAGAGCCAAAATTATGCTATGATTTGTTAGAATTGCTCTATGTGCTTCACTTAAACTTTTTGAGCTATAGAATTGCTCTACTGATTCACTCATATCTTTTAGAGCACGGTGTTCTTGGAATTTTTTGTAGAAATACTCTCATGCTTCACTTAGATTAATTTGAGAGTTAATAAATTTTGAATAAATCCTCTCATGCTTCACTTATACCTTTTTGAGAGGTGAAATCTTTATGCTCATGTGCTTCACTTAAACTTGTTTGGGCTAGTTAAAAAGCAATGACAATATATGAAACTAGTCCCAAAGTGATAGATATCCAAGGAGGATATAATAAAAACTTTCATGAAGATCATTGGACAAATTAAACTTGATTCCTTGTAATAGTTTTGAAATATGGTGATAGTAATGTGTGAGTCATGTTAGTGAGTAATTATGCTTTAGTAGGAATATTGGTGTTAAGGTTTGTGATTCCCTATGCATGCACGAAAGTCAATAGTTATGCAATGAAGTTACATCCTACTTATGGTGCATTATTCGGTGTTAGTTATGTTCAATGCTTGTTTATGTGAATTTTCGTTTCTTGGTTTGGTTGCTTCTCAATCTATTTGCTAGCCTCCATTTGTACTATGTAGAAATACTACTTGTGCATCCAAAATACCGAAACCAAGTTTTGCCTTATGAGTCCACCATACCTACCTATATGTTGAATTTCCATGCCGTTCCAAGCAAATTTGTATGTGCCATCTCTAAATATTCAAAATAAACTTCTCTTTTGTGTGCTCGTACCGCTCATGAAACGATGGGGTGTGTCCAATATTTTTCCATGCTAGATGTGTTATTCTCAAGATGAGTGTTTATTCACTTGTCATTGCACGAGAGTGCGGCGGTAATAGGGATGCCCATTCCTGAAATGAAAAAAAAAGAAAAAAAATATTTACTTTATGTTGTCAAATAATAAATTCCTTGGAAAGTGTTGGTATGGAAGGCAACCGTGGATACGGCCCGCCATGGAAAGTGAAAGTTTGGTGGAAAAGGGAATAAACTTTATTTTCTGTTTGGGAACCGCCTATGATATATTTAGCATGGAAAGTATTGTGAGCTACTTTGTCATTTTCGTTGACAGGAAAGGCATGCCACCCAAAATATTTTTCTCTCTCAATTTAAACTTTGAGCTCTGGCACCTCTACAACTCCCTACTTCCCTCTGCGAAGGGCCTATCTATTTACTTTATGCAATTTTTATTTCTACTTTGAGTCTCCATCTTCTCTTATAAAGCACCAACTAGGGGGCACTATGATCGTACTTGAGCTTTGGGCATAGCTAACATTTGTGTGTGTTTCATGAATGGATCAATGATTGAGCATGATGGACTAGGGATAACTTTCTTTAGTGTTGATATTTTGAAAGACATGGTTGCTTGTTGGCATGCTTAAGTATTGAAGTCATTATGTTAAAACTAGACTATTGCTTTGAATCATCTACAAGTCCAAATGTCCATGCTATAGAAAAGAAAAGAAAATGAGATGAACATGTTAGGCAACATTCCACATCAAACATTCTGTTTTTATCATTTACCTACTCGAGGACGAGTATGAATTAAGCTTGGGGATGCTGATACGTCTCCAACGTATCTATAATTTTTGCTTGTTCCATGCTGTTATATTATCATTCTTGGTTGTTTTACAATCATTTTATAACAACTTTATATCATTTTTTGGGACTAACCTATTGACATAGTGCCAATTGATGTTTTTGCTTGTTTTTTACTTTTGGAGATTTTTTCTGGACCAGAAGACACCTAGTGGGCCAAAGAAGTGCCAGAGAGGTGGGCTGTGTAGGCCACAACCCACCAGGGCGCGCCAGGGGGCCCCCGAAATGCCCTGATGGGTTGTGCCCTGCACGGGGCCCCCCTCCACCGCCTCTGATGCCTATAAATTCCCAAATATTCAGAAAACCCTAGGGGGGTCAACGAAACACAATTCCAGCCGCCGCAAGTTCCAGAACCTCGAGATCCAATCTAAACACCATCACAGAGGGGTTCATCTTCTTCATAGGTGCCTCTCCGATGATGCGTGAGTAGTCCACCATAGACCTACGGGTCCGTAGGCAGTAGCTAGATGACTTTCTCTCTCTCTTATGATTCTCAATACAATGGTCTCTTGGAGATCTATTTGATGTAAACTTTTGTGGCGTGTTTGTTGGGATCCGATGAATTTTGAGTTCATGATCAGTTTCTATCCATGAATATTATTTGAGTCTTCTTTGATCTCTTATATGCATGATTACTTATAGCCTCGTATTTCTTCTTTGAATCTTTGGTTTAGTTAGGCCAACTAGATCGATTTTTCTTGCCATGGGAAGAGGTGCTTTGTGATGGGTTTGATCTTGCGGTGTCCTTTCCCAGTGATAGAAGGGGCAACAAGGCACGCATGTATCATTGCCATTAAGGATAACAAGATGGGGTCTATTCCTACATGAATAGATCTTGTCTACATCATGTCATCATTCTTATTGCATTACTCCGTCTTTCCATGAACTTAATGTTGGAAATATGCCCTAGAGGCAATAATAAATTGGTTATTATTATATTTCCTTGTTCATGATAATCGTTTATTATCCATGCTATAATTGTATTGATTGGAAACTCAAATACATGTGTGGGTACATAGACAACGCTGTGTCCCTAGTATGCCTCTAGTTGACTAGCTCGTTGATCAAAGATGGTTAAGGTTTCCTAGCCATTGACATGAGATGTCATTTGATAACGGGATCACATCATTAGGAGAATGATGTGATGGACAAGACCCAAACTGTAAACGTAGCATTTGATCGTGTCAGTTTATTGCTATTGTTTTCTGCATGTCAAGTATCTATTCCTTTAACCATGAGATCATGCAACTCACTGACACCGGAGGAATACCTTGTGTGTATCAAACGTCGCAACGTAACTGGGTGACTATAAAGGTGCTCTACAGGTATCTCCGAGGGTGTCTGTTGGGTTGGCATGGATCAAGACTGGGATTTGTTACTCCGTGTGACGGAGAGGTATCTCAGGGCCCACTCGGTAATACAACATCACATTGAGCCTTGCAAGCAAAGTGACTAAAGAGTTAGCCACAGGATCTTGTATTACGGAACGAGTAAAGAGACTTGCCGGTAACGAGATTGAACTAGGTATAGTGATACCGACGATCGAATCTCGGGCAAGTAACATACCGAAGAACAAAGGGAACAGCATACGGGATTAACTGAATCCTTGACATAGAGGTTCGACCGATAAAGATCTTCGTAGAATATGTAGGAGCCAATATGGGCATCCAGGTCCCGCTATTGGTTATTGATCGTAGAAGTGTCTCGGTCATGTCTACATAGTTCTCGAACCCGCAGGGTCTACACACTTAACGTTTGGTGACGATTAGTATAATTGAGTTATTATGTTGGTGACCGAAAGTTGTTCGGAGTCTCGGATAAAGATCCCGGACATGACAAGGATCTCCGGAAGAGTCCGGAGATAAAGATTGATATATGTGATAATAGTGTTTTGATCTCCGGAAGAGTTCCGGAGTTCACCGGAATGGGTTTCGGATGTTTACCGAAGTGTTCGGGTGCAGCAACACTTTATATGGGCCAAAGGGATAAAGCCCACGAGGTATTGGAAAGTGCAAAAGTAGTTTTGCTGCCGCGTAAGCGGTACTACCGCCCGAGCGGTACTACCGCTTGTGTGAAGCGGTACTACCGCCCAAGCGGTACTACCGCTTGTGTGAAGCGGTACTACCGCTTGTGCGCGGCTATGCACGGTTCGGCAGGGATCCGAGTTGGACTCTTTCCCTGCGGACCAAACCGACCTTGTGCGGGCAAAACCGACCTGGAGGAGGCTTTTACTCCAAGTTTAGACCCCAAGGCTCAACATATAAATAGAGGGGCAGGGCTAGCACACGGGACACATCAAGATTTCCCCAAGCCGTGTGCGGCAACCCTAACCCTCTAGTTCCTCCGTCATAATCTCCGTAGCGCTTGGCGAAGCCCTGCAGAGATTGTTCCTCACCACCATCACCACGCCGTCGTGCTGCTGGAACTCAACCACTACTTCACCATCGCTCGCTGGATCGAGGAGGTGAAGGCGTCATCAAGCTGTACGTGTGTTGAACGCGGAGGTGCCGTCCGTTCGGCGCTAGTTCGTGATCGGATCGAGGGACGACTTGCGATTTGGATCGCGGAGACGTTCGACTACATCAACCGCGTTTTTTAAACGCTTCCGCTTAGCGATCTACAAGGGTATGTAGATTCACTCTCCCTCTCGTAGATGCTCATCACCATGGATAGATCTTGTGTGTGCGTAGGAAAATTTTTGTTTCCCATGCAACGTTCCCCAACAGTGGCATCTGAGCTAGGTCTATGCGTAGATGAGATCTCGAGTAGAACACAAACGAGTTGTGGGCGTGGGTGTATACATATTGCTTGCCGTTACTAGTTGATATTTGATTCGGCGGTACTGTGAGATGAAGCGGCCCGGACCGACATTACGCGTACACTTACGCGAGACAGGTTCCTTCAACTGACATGTAACTTCGTTGCATAAAGATGGCTAGCGGGTGTCTGTCTCTCTCACTTTAGTTGAATCGATTTCAATGAAGAGGGTTCTTTTAGAAGATCAAAAAGCAATCACTACACCACGTTGTGGTTTTGCGTAGGTAAGAACGGTTCTTGCAAACCCGTAGCAGCCACGTAAAATTTGCAACAACAATTAGAGGACGTCTAACTTGTTTTTGCAGGGTATGATGTGATATGATATGGCCAATTACATGATGAGATATATGTGATGTATGAGATGATCATGTGTTGTATAGAATATCACGACTTGCATGTCGATGAGTACGGCAACTGGCAGGAGCCATAGAGTTGTCTTTAATTATTGTATGACCTGCGTGTCAATCATTAAGCGCTATGTAATGCTTTACTTTATCGCTAAACGTTAGCAATAGTCGTGGAAGCAACAGTCGGCGCGACAACCTTATGGCGACACGTTGATGGAGATCAAGATGATGGAGATCATGGTGTCATGCCGGTGACGATGGAGATCATGCCGGTGCTTTGGAGATGGAGATCAAAAGCACAAGTTCATGGCCATATCATGTCACTTATGATTTGCATGTGATGTTAATCCTTTTATGCATCTTATTTTGCTTAGGACGACGGTAGCATTATAAGGTGATCTCTCACTTAAATTTCAAGATAAATTGTGTTCTCCCCGAGTGTGCACCGTTGCGAAAGTTCGTCGTTTCGAGACACGCCGTGATGATCGGGTGTGATAGACTCTACGTTCACATACAACGGGTGTAAGCCATGTTACACGTGCGGAACACTCGGGTTAAACTTGACGAGCCTAGCATGTACAGACATGGCCTCGGAACACAAGAGACCGAAAGTTCGAACATGAGTCATATAGTAGATATGATCAACATGAAGATGTTCACCATTGAAACCACCTCAACTCACGTGATGATCGGACTTGAGTTGGTGGATTTGGATCATGTTACACTCGAATGACCGGAGGGATGTCAATTTGAGTGGGAGTTTTTAAAGTAATATGATTAACTAAACTCATTATCTAGAACAATAGTCTAAGTTGTCTTTGCTATATTTATGTTGTAGATCATGGCTCGCGCAGTAGCACCCCTGAATTTTAATGCGTTCCTAGAGAAAGCTAAGTTGAAAGATGATGGAAGTAACTTTGTGGACTGGGCCCGTAATCTAAGGATTATCCTTACGGCTTCCCAGAAGGCTTATGTCCTTGATGCACCGCTTGGTGATCCACCCGCTCCAGTTGAGTCTCTAGACGTTGTGAACGCCTGGCAGGCTCGTTCTGATGATTACTCAATAGTTCAATGTGCAATGTTGTATGGCTTAGAACCGGGACTTCAAAGACGTTTTGAACGTCATGGAGCATATGAGATGTTCCAGGAGTTGAAGTTTATCTTTCAGAAGAATGCCCGGATCGAGAGATATGAGATCTCCGATAAGTTCTATGCTTGCAAGATGGAGGAGAACGGGTCTATCAATGATCACGTGCTCAGAATGTCTGGGTACTCCACCCGTCTGGCTGAGTTAGGGATGCCCCTTCCGCCAGAGGCTATCACTGACAGAGTTCTTCAATCATTGCCACCTAGCTACAAGAGCTTTGTGTTGAACTATAACATGCACGGGATGAACAAGTCAGTCGCCGAGCTGTTTGTGATGCTGAAAGCCGCTGAGTCTGAAATTCAGAAGGAGCATCAAGTGTTGATGGTCAATAAAACCACTAGTTTCAAGAAAAATGGCAAGGGTAAGAAGGGTAACTCCAAGAAGAGTGGCAAAGCAGTTGCTCCTCTCGTGAAGAAACCCAAGGCTGGACCCAAACCAGAAACTGTGTGTTTTCATTGCAAGGGAACTGGACACTGGAAGCGGAATTGCCCCAAGTATTTGGCTGACAAGAAGGCGGCCAACAACAAACAAGGTATATATGATATACATGTTATTGATGTGTACCTTACCAACTCTCGTTGTAGTGCCTGGGTATTTGATACCGGTGCGGTTGCTCATATTTGCAACTCAAAACAGGAACTGCGGAATAGACGGAGGCTGGCAAAGGACGAAGTGACGATGCGCGTGGGAAATGGTTCCAAGGTTGATGTGATCGCCGTCGGCACGCTCGCTCTTCGATTACCATCGGGATTAGTGATGAACCTAAATAAGTGTTATTTGGTGCCTGCGTTAAGCATGAACATTATATCTGGATCTTGTTTATTGCGAGACGGTTACTCATTTAAATCAGAGAATAATGGTTGTTCTATTTATATGAGTAATATCTTTTATGGTCATGCACCCAATGTGAGGGGTTTATTCTTATTGAATCTCGATAGTAATGATACACATGTTCATAACATTGATGCCAAAAGATGTAGAATTGATAATGATAATACCACTTTCTTGTGGCACTGCCGTTTAGGTCATATTGGCGTAAAACGCATGAGGAAGCTCCATGCTGATGGACTTTTGGAGTCACTTGATTTTGAATCACTTGACACATGTGAGCCATGCCTCATGGGCAAGATGACTAAAACGCCATTCTCTGGAATAATGGAACGGGCAAGTGACTTATTGGAAATCATACATACTGATGTGTGCGGTCCGATGAGCATTGAGGCGCGCGGTGGTTATCGTTATTTTCTCACCTTCACTGATGACTTAAGTAGATATGGGTATATTTACTTAATGAAACACAAGTCTGAAACATTTGAAAAGTTCAAACAATATCAGAGTGAAGTTGAGAATCATCGTAACAAGAAGATTAAATTCCTACGATCTGATCGAGGAGGAGAATATCTGAGTTATGAGTTTGGCAGTCACTTAAGACAATGTGGAATTGTTTCACAACTAACACCGCCTGGAACACCACAGCGTAATGGTGTGTCCGAACGTCGTAATCGAACCTTATTAGATATGGTGCGATCTATGATGTCTCTTGCCAATTTGCCACTATCGTTTTGGGGTTATGCATTAGAGACTGTTGCATTCACTTTAAATAGGGCACCATCGAAATCCGTTGAGACGACGCCATATGAACTTTGGTTTGGCAAGAAGCCAAAACTGTCGTTTCTTAAAGTTTGGGGATGTGATGCTTATGTCAAAAAGCTTCAGCCTGAAAAGCTGGAACCCAAAGCGGAGAAATGCGTCTTCATAGGATACCCAAAAGAGACAGTTGGGTATACCTTCTATTTCAGATCCGAAGGCAAAGTGTTTGTCGCTAAAAACGGAACATTTCTTGAGAAAGAGTTTCTCTCGAAAGAATTGAGTGGGAGGAAGATAGAACTTGATGAGGTTGTTGAACCTTTACTTCAACCCGAGAGTAGCGCAGCGCAGAAAGTTGTTTCTGTGGAGTCTACATTAGCTGAAGAGGAAGTTAATGATGATGATCATGAAGCTTTGGATCAAGTTGCTATCGAACCTCGTAGGTCGACAAGGACGCGTACTGCTCCTGAGTGGTACGGCAACCCTGTCTTAGAGGTCATGTTGTTAGACAACGATGAACCTACGAGCTATGGAGAAGCGATGATGGGCCCGGATTCCGAGAAGTGGTTAGAGGCCATGAAATCCGAGATGGGATCCATGTATGAAAACAAAGTATGGACTTTGGAAGTATTACCTGAAGGGCGTAAGGCCATTCA
The DNA here is from genome assembly GCA_039707655.1 of Elymus sibiricus. Classification (NCBI taxonomy): domain Eukaryota; kingdom Viridiplantae; phylum Streptophyta; class Magnoliopsida; order Poales; family Poaceae; genus Elymus; species Elymus sibiricus. The sequence continues at coordinate 162,124,495 of CM077667.1, forward strand.
GAACAAATGGATCTTTAAGAGGAAGACGGACGCGGACGGTAATGTCACCGTCTATAAAGCTCGACTTGTGGCAAAGGGTTTTTCACAAGTTCAAGGAGTTGACTACGATGAGACCTTCTCACCCGTAGCGATGCTTAAGTCCGTCAGAATCATGTTAGCAATAGTTGCTTTTTTCGATTATGAAATTTGGCAGATGGATGTCAAAACAGCGTTCCTTAACGGTTTCCTTAAGGAAGAGTTGTATATGATGCAACCAGAAGGTTTTGTCGATCCAGAGAATGCTGACAAAGTTTGCAAACTCCAGCGATCCATTTATGGACTGGTGCAAGCATCTCGGAGTTGGAATCTTCGTTTTGATGAGGTGATCAAAGCGTTCGAGTTTATACAAGTTTACGGAGAAGCTTGTATTTACAAGAAAGTGAGTGGGAGCTCTATAGCGTTTCTAATATTATATGTGGATGACATATTACTGATTGGAAACAATATAGAAATGCTGGAAAGCGTAAAGGAATATTTGAACAAGAGTTTTTCAATGAAGGACCTAGGAGAAGCTGCTTTCATATTAGGCATCAAGATCTATAGAGATAGATCGAGACGCTTAATAGGACTTTCACAAAGCACATACCTTGACAAAGTTTTGAAGAAGTTCAAAATGGATCAGTCCAAGAAGGGGTTCTTGCCTGTTTTGCAAGGTATGAAGTTGAGTAAGACTCAATGCCCAGTGACTGCAGAAGATAGAGAAAAGATGAGTGTCATCCCCTATGCTTCAGCCATAGGCTCTATTATGTATGCAATGCTGTGCACAAGACCCGATGTCAGCCTTGCCATAAGTATGGTCAGAAGGTTTCAAAGTGATCCAGGAATGGAACACTGGATGGCGGTCAAGAATATCCTGAAGTACCTGAAAAGGACTAAGGACATGTTTCTCGTTTATGGAGGTGATCAAGAGCTTGTCGTAAAGGGTTACGTCGATGCAAGCTTTGACACTGATCCGGATGACTCTAAGTCTCAAACCGGATATGTATTTATTCTTAATGGGGGTGCGGTTAGCTGGTGCAGTTCCAAGCAAAGCGTGGTAGCAGATTCTACATGCGAAGCGGAGTACATCGCTGCCTCGGAGGCGGCGAAGGAAGGTGTCTGGATGAAGGAGTTCATGACAGATCTTGGAGTAGTGCCTAGTGCACTTAACCCAATGACTCTGTTTTGTGATAATACTGGTGCCATTGCTCTAGCCAAGGAACCAAGATTTCACAAGAGGACCAGACACATAAAGCGACGTTTCAATTCCATCCGCGATTACATCAAGGAGGACGACATAAATATTTGCAAAGTACACACGGATCTAAATGTTGCAGATCCGATGACTAAACCTCTTCCAAGGGCTAAACATGAACAACACCAGAACTGCATGGGTGTTCGATTCATTACAATGTAAATCACATAGTGATGTGAACTAGATTATTGACTCTAGTGCAAGTGGGAGACTGTTGGAAATATGCCCTAGAGGCAATAATAAATTGGTTATTATTATATTTCCTTGTTCATGATAATCGTTTATTATCCATGCTATAGTTGTATTGATTGGAAACTCAAATACATGTGTGGGTACATAGACAACACTGTGTCCCTAGTATGCCTCTAGTTAACTAGCTCGTTGATTAAAGATGGTTAAGGTTTCCTAGCCATTGACATGAGATGTCATTTGATAACGGGATCACATCATTAGGAGAATGATGTGATGGACAAGACCCAAACTGTAAACGTAGCATTTGATCGTGTCAGTTTATTGCTATTGTTTTCTGCATGTCAAGTATTTGTTCCTTTGACCATGAGATCATGCAACTCACTGACACCGGAGGAATACCTTGTGTGTATCAAACGTCGCAACGTAACTGGGTGACTATAAAGGTGCTCTACAGGTATCTCCGAGGGTGTCTGTTGGGTTGGCATGGATCAAGACTGGGATTTGTTACTCCGTGTGACGGAGAGGTATCTCAGGGCCCACTCGGTAATACAACATCACATTGAGCCTTGCAAGCAAAGTGACTAAAGAGTTAGCCACAGGATCTTGTATTACGGAACGAGTAAAGAGACTTGCCGGTAACGAGATTGAACTAGGTATAGTGATACCGACGATCGAATCTCGGGCAAGTAACATACCGAAGAACAAAGGGAACAGCATACGGGATTAACTGAATCCTTGACATAGAGGTTCGACCGATAAAGATCTTCGTAGAATATGTAGGAGCCAATATGGGCATCCAGGTCCCGCTATTGGTTATTGATCGTAGAAGTGTCTCGGTCATGTCTACATAGTTCTCGAACCCGCAGGGTCTACACACTTAACGTTTGGTGACGATTAGTATAATTGAGTTATTATGTTGGTGACCGAAAGTTGTTCGGAGTCTCGGATAAAGATCCCGGACATGACAAGGATCTCCGGAAGAGTCCGGAGATAAAGATTGATATATGTGATAATAGTGTTTTGATCTCCGGAAGAGTTCCGGAGTTCACCGGAATGGGTTCCGGATGTTTACCGAAGTGTTCGGGTGCAGCAACACTTTATATGGGCCAAAGGGATAAAGCCCACGAGGTATTGGAAAGTGCAAAAGTAGTTTTGCTGCCGCGTAAGCGGTACTACCGCTTGGTGAAGCGGTACTACCGCCCGAGCGGTACTACCGCTTGTGTGAAGCGGTACTACCGCCCAAGCGGTACTACCGCTTGTGTGAAGCGGTACTACCGCTTGTGCGCGGCTATGCACGGTTCGGCAGGGATCCGAGTTGGACTCTTTCCCTGCGGGCCAAACCGACCTTGTGCGGGCAAAACCGACCTGGAGGAGGCTTTTACTCCAAGTTTAGACCCCAAGGCTCAACATATAAATAGAGGGGCAGGGCTAGCACACGGGACACATCAAGATTTCCCCAAGCCGTGTGCGGCAACCCTAACCCTCTAGTTCCTCCGTCATAATCTCCGTAGCGCTTGGCGAAGCCCTGCAGAGATTGTTCCTCACCACCATCACCACGCCATCGTGCTGCTGGAACTCAACCACTACTTCACCATCGCTCGCTGGATCGAGGAGGTGAAGGCGTCATCAAGCTGTACGTGTGTTGAACGCGGAGGTGCCGTCCGTTCGGCGCTAGTTCGTGATCGGATCGAGGGACGACTTGCGATTTGGATCGCGGAGACGTTCGACTACATCAACCGCGTTTTTTAAACGCTTCCGCTTAGCGATCTACAAGGGTATGTAGATTCACTCTCCCTCTCGTAGATGCTCATCACCATGGATAGATCTTGTGTGTGCGTAGGAAAATTTTTGTTTCCCATGCAACGTTCCCCAACACTTAATACACTAGATGCATGCTCGATAGCGGTCGATGTGTGGAGTAATAGTGGTAGATGCAGGCAAGAGTTGGTCTACTTATCTTGGACGTGATGCCTATATAATGATCATCGCCTTGTATATCGCCATGATTATTTGATCTTCTATCAATTGCCCAACAATAATTTGTTCACCCACCGTGTGCTATACTCATGAGAGAAGTCACTAGTGAATCCTACGGCCCCCGGGTCTACTTTTCCAACATATTGCTTTCCGATCTATCTTTTCGCCTTTTTGTTTTCAGATCTACAAAACCAAAAACCCAAAAATATATTGCTGCACTTTTTATTTGCCCTTTTTTATTTTGTGTTCTTGAGAGATCTATCTCTCCTATCTATCACTACCTAATCCATCTTTTTACCGTAGAGAGATTGACAACCACTCTTTCGCGTCGGGTTGCAAGTATTTGTTATTTGTGTGCAGGTGCTGCTTATTGGGTGGTGGTGATCCTCCTACTAGTTCGATAACATTGGTTTCATAACTGAGGGAAATACTTACCGTCGCTGTGCCGCATCATCCCTTCCTCTTTGGGGAAATACCGACGTAATCTCAAGCCACGTCAGGAGACTGAGATTGAACTCAGAAGACCTCGTCTTCACCTTGTTCCCCTTGAGCCGAAGTCACTTAGACAGCGCCAATCACTCGGGTAAGTCTTTAGGGAAGACTTCCGAAACCCGTACAAACTTGGACACCCGGCAGTCCACAATCACTCTTGGATGCTCTAGACCTATACGCCTAACCGTCTGGAAGATCACAGTCTTCAAGTGTAATAAGTCTTCAGTTCACTCAAAACAGAACGACTTTGGTGATACTCAGGCACTCTAGCTCTAGGTGTTTGTGTTTATCCTCGCAGGATAATTCTCTTTCAAAGGCTTCGAGGTGGGTTGCTCCAAAACGACAACAACTGTATCTCTCTCTGAGCAGCCACCTCTTTATGGTGAAGGGAGTGGGCTATTTATAGCCAACAGGCAACCCTACCTGATATGACCGAAATGACCCTGGGTCAATGGCCAACCGAGATGTGTCCAAATGGTCGGATTTCAAACACACGCAGCAACATTACTTGGACTACAAGTAATGCTTACTCAACCAACTCTGGAAGAGATTTCCTCTCATTGTCTTCACTCGAAGACATAGGTATGGGTTGAGCATCACGTCACCGTATGACTTCGATGACATTGACCCTACTTAACAGTACGGTGGTCCCTATGACTTAGGAAAGAAGAAACAAAAAAACTAAAAGAATTCGTCTTCGCATTTCATTATCTTCAAGCGATTATCTTCGCGCACCACCAATGGCTTCGGCCATCATCAATGTCTTCGGACATTTTAAGGGGTCGTCTTTGACGGTTAAACCGAATCTCCAGGGACTTCTATCTATGTTAACCTGTGAACTCTCATAAACACATTACTCCCTCAACCACCTTTGTCTTCAATACTCCAAAACCAATAAGGGTGGCACTAGATGCACTTCAATCCCCCCTTTTTGGTGATTGATGACAAACTGGTTGAAGTTTTCAACGGGGATAATATATATAGAGATAAAGACTTGGAGATTATGATTGCAAGATATAGAGAGCTCCCCCTGAAGATGTGCTTATGAATATTTTGCTTGGAATGCAAAAGCACATGGCAGGTTTGGATTTGTGGAGATCTCCCCCTATATCTTGGAATCCAATCATTATGCATTTAAGTGATTTTTCGAAGATAATGAAATACATAAGGAAAAATGGGCGTCTGCAGTATGGCTTCGGGCGCATATGATAAAACTTGAAGTAGCGCCAAAAGAACAGTAAACATAAAATGTGCAGACGTCCATCATGACTTAAGTTTTATAGCCCAAATAGAAAATGTTCAGAACGAGAGTTGTAAACTTAACAAGATAGCAGCACCCAGCCCATATAGACCTGTTTGAAGGCTATCATCCCAATGCTTCTCCCCCTTTGTCATCGAATGATAAAAAAGGACGAAGACATTGAGCACTACATGTCCCCAACAGGAGTTTAAGACGATGGTGTAGCAGGGTCAGTGTTGGTTGGTGCAGATGACTTTGGTGCAGTGCCGCGTCGCTCAGTTGGTGCAGGCAAAGATCATTGGCAAGCCTGATATTGATTGATGGTGTAGAAGAAGAGTAATCACTGTCTTTGAGGGAAGGTGTCTGACGCCATTTCTCTGTGCGAGGTGGAGGAGCACCAAACCTGAAGAATTGCATGAATCCATCCTCACAAAGATCATTTTCTGGGGCCAACATAGTCAATGTCTTCCAGCAGCGACGACTCATTTCATGAGCCACAAAAGCATTCTTGGTGGTGCGATTGCGAATACGATTGATATCTTGCACCATAGAGTGCATTTGTCTTTGTGTCCACTCGTGGTGCCGATCCTGCTTCTGAGTATGCGAGACAAGAAGTTCTTGGTCGGTCATGGCACATTCTCTCCTGGGTTGATGATAGCAACGCAATATGCTAGCAATGGCTTCAGTGGTAGTGATTCTTGGGCGAGGGAGGCGAATTGAGCCTATCAGCCTTTCTCTGGTTGGATCAGAAGGAAGGTGAAGCCCTTCATCTTCAGTAGTGCCACTGGTGCCTTCCACGATAGGGTTCTTGCTCTTGGATGGGTAAATGTCTTCATGAATGACTTCCACATCTGGAAGATATATGCCATGATTGCGAGTAGAAGGCAGATACCTGGTGTTGGTTTTGTGCTTGATGAAGTGCATGATCCATGGTGCATAGATCTTCGGTTCAAATAGATTAATGCCATTTGCTGCCAGGTTGCGAAGGAATAAATCTTGAAGATTATACCTGATGCCATATACAATGTTGTAGATTAAAGTCTTCAGAGCCCCTTCTAGCTTGCATGACAAAGAATGCCCTCTGATTGGCCATATGGTGTGTCGAAGAATGTGATAGATTGTCTTCGGTAGATATTGAAGATCCTCAACAAAGAAGGATGTGGGCAAATCTGCATCTGGGGCCAAGGGGTTCATCAGCGTTAGCATGGCAGTCATGTTGGGCTCTGGCATTTGGAAAATGCTTCAGGCGGCTTCAGCATAGGCCGCAGACTTCGGATGTAAGTCATCGCCCGAGGCAACAAATGGTGTTGCTAGGAAAAATTCCATGGCAGCAGCAATGATATGTTCATCACGAATCATGAAGTCCATCTTCCATGTATTCAGGTCTCTTCCGAAGCCAGAGATGTGGAGAGTTGCATAAAACTGAAGAACGAGCTCTTCATTCCAGTCTTCTTGGTCTGTAACAAACGTCAACAGTCCAACATCCCGAAGACAATCGAGGGCTTGATCAAAACAAGGAAGATCCTTCATAGCTTCAACGATGAGATGTTTGTGAGGGAAAATCCTGTTTTGCCCATAGAGCACACACATATAGTACTGACGCTGGGGGCACTCCAGAATCTGTCCGATTGAATCTTCGGACGGTTGTATGGATTCCTGTCTGAATCAAGAACGATGTTGTTCAACCTGAAGCTCTTCACACTGAAGACAAGAGGACAGGCTGGTCCTAACTGTTGAAGACTTGGAAGTCTTGGCATAGGGTTTAGGACTCTGGGGCGACAATGAATGTTGAATTCAAACTGAGGGCCCATCCCTGGTGGTGGAACTAGCCTGGGCCATCTTATAGGCACCATCTCTCCTTCCCTATTGCGAGCCAGAACAATGTTTTCAGCATTGTCGTCAGTGGATGGTGTAGAAGGAACAGGAGGACCATCTGGGGATGGGGCATTGGCTTCGCCCACAGTGTTTTCAGCAACGATGTCTTCAGCGGCTTTGGCTTCGGTCTCAGATTGATCTCGAGCAACATATTCAATCATGAGAACTTCATCGACTGGTGCAGTCGGAGTAACACGAACATCATCTTCAGGAAGGCTATGCATCAAAGACATAGCAGGTCTTGGTCCTCGGCGAAGCCGTCTGAGAGGCGACGCACGAGCAGTGGTTTCAATCTCCATGGCTTCAAATAGTGATTCAGGTGTCCTGGGCACATGAGTTGAGAATGGAGTTGGCGGAGTGCTGGGATTGGCTTCAGGCACATCAGGCCTTAGCGAAGTGCTAATGTCCACATATTCACTTTCCTCTTGTGGAAGCGATGATGCCAGAGGTGCATGAATTTGAGGCACCTGATCTCGCGCAACATTGCCTTCATCAGCAGGGGCTTCCGGAGCAATGTCTTTAGCTACATTTGGGTTAGCAGCTGGGATTTCTTCGATCTCTCAATGATTCTTGGGTCAAGTGCAGGCTGGCCAAGAGCATTTCTCTTCAGCATCTCATTGTGAGCTTGAACCATTGTTGCAACTTTCTTCTTCAAACGCGCTAGGACGCCTTTGACATCTTCACACCGCTTTTTAAACTCAGCCTTGAGGTCTTTCATCATTAGCTGGTAGCCTTGAATTTGATCAGCAGTGAGCTTATGTATGTTGGCCTTGAAGAGTGCCTTCTCATGGCTAATATCGGCACACTGCTGCACAACTTTCTGAGCTATAGAGAGCTCTATTCACCAGCCCTTGGAAGGTGACACTTAGCCCAATGGGGAGCTGAAGGACGTCGATGGTGAGGGAGGGATCAGCGAACCATTCATCAATGAATTGGTCAAGAATTTCTGGATCAAAGAGAGGTAAGTCTTGAAGACGTTTGGCTTATTCTTCTTTTTGGTGAATAAGCTTCGCCAGCGCTTCATCAGCTGAGAGCTCAATCATATTGGCAGAATCCATCAAGGAGACAGACAGCTTTGGTCCACGGGCAGCAGCAACTTTCCTCTTCATTCGCCTATTTGTGCGAGATTCATCCTCAGTTTCAGCTGGTTCAGTTGGTCGTGATCGTGAAGCCTGAGGTGTTGTGGCAACTGGTTTGAATCCTTTGAAGCCTTAGACTTTGAAGCCTTTGTTTTCTCCATAGGCTATGGATCAATAATAGCTGGTTGTTCTGCATCCTCTTCATCAGACTCATCAGGTTCTAGGCATCCAAGAATGCTGGATGGATCTGGATGTCTTGGCATGGGAGGCCTAACCAAGCAAGGGAAGAAACCAATCATGGCTTCGGCCTTTGTCTTCGGATGAAGATTCTTGTATATGATGTCAGTCCATGGAGGTTTCTTAGCATTCTTTTCTGCGTATTCATCTGTGACAAACTGATGGTTGAACCACTTTTCTACCCAATATCTTTGGATCCATTGGATCCGATTCTTGGGCTGAGTATAGGTCTATTCTGAATCATACTTGTATTTCTCATAGAGTTCTGGAGGTAAATCCTTGGCAGTGTTCAGATGCCTTTGCCTGTCGCCTTTCTTTGTCGCTTTATCTCTGGCCATTGGATTCGGCAAAAGCTTCACCAGCGAGCAGAGGTGTCGGTGTACTAAAGAATGGGCCCCTTAGTACCCTGACCTGTGCACTAGCCAACCGCGGCCTCCGGACCGGCAGGACCCTACCGAGCTGGATTTGGATGCCAAGCCCTTCGTACAAGGGCTCGAGGAAACCGGCAAGCCTTCCTTGCTGGGGGCTCGGAAGATAGCGCTCCCGCCAAGGCCTCGCCTGCCTAGCCGTCGCTCCACGTCGCTAGGCTGATTGTCTACATCAGCCAGGTGTCGAGCGGGCAGGCGGGTAGGTGAGACTAGTCAGGGCGCGTGGTTGTTTCCCTGGATTACAGTAGAGCATTAATGACACCCGTCCCACGGCGTGGCGAAAGAATAAGAGGTAGCTGGGTGAACGACACAGAAGGAGAGGCAATCCTTGTCGGGAGACATCGCCCGCGTGCCACCTCACGGCGCATTTAATGCGTCTGTCTTGATCCGTCAGAGTTAGGTATTTCCCAATACCGCAATTGCTAGAGGTTTTGGGAGCAAGATATGCATTGTTTATGATGTGCAAAGACCATTTTAGCCACTGTGGTAACCCCTTGGACTATAAAAGGAGGCCCATGGCTACCTTTAGGGAGGTTGACTCTCTGTTCATTTACACGTGTAGCGACGCTCCCGAAGCATCCTTGCCGGGCTGCGACGCTCCTGTACTATGAACCCGAATAAACCACCCCACACAGGACGTAGGGTATTACGCTCCAGCGGCCCGAACCTGTCTAACTCCTCGAGCGTGCAGTGTCCAACGATGCTCTTTGCACCAGAGTATTCCCTCTCCCGAACCACGAAAGGGGCCTTGCCGGCCACATAGATCATCGTACCCTGACATCTTTGGCACGCCTAGTAGGGGGACTCCCTTGCATGAACCTTCGCCGACTCCTACGCATCGTCACCGATAGTTTCTTCGACACCCATGCCTCCCAAGAATGCTAATGGCCCGGTGACGCCCGCCCCATCAATGTCCAAGCTACCCTCACAGGTGGTGGCCGGCGACGCGGGTGGGGGTGGCCCTAACAATTGCCATAACAGCGAACACAACAATACCACTGCGCGGAGCTCCGCGAGCCGCGTCCCGGACCCCGTCATCATGGAGATGCACAATGCGCCCGCAGTGACCGGAGCCGGCTCCGCAGACGCAACGGCCGCGGCGGCGGCCACAACAGCAGCAGCGGTGGCAAAAGGAGCACCACCGCAACCTTGTCAAGACCACCACGACCAGCGCCCCCAGGGCGGCGACCCTGGGCGGCACGCGGACAAGACCCCTGCACGTCCATCTCAGGACACGCAGGGCCGAGCTCGATAGCAGCCTCGTGGAGGGAATGAGCATCGCGCGATGGCTCGGGGAGACGCTCCTCCTAGTGCCGCTAGGAGTAAGAGTGCCACCCACGCCTCACACTGCTTCTTGCCCAAAACTGTGGAGGAAGCTCTGGCGCAGGCCCAACAATTGCTGACCTTCCTGCCCGTGCCGGAGGAAATGGAAGACTGGAGAGCTACGATTCAGAGCCTGCTGAGCTTCGCAAACATAGACAGGCCAGAGGGAGCGGGCCCGTCAGTCGCCCGCCAAGCGGCTCCGGGGGCTCCCACCGCCGGACGCGATGTTGGCAGGGCGCACAGGGTGCAGTCTCCCCCTTAGCAGCATCTTACCTGTCGGACCGACATTCAAGACGAGGTATCGTACACCTCGACGGACCCACGGATGAACCAGGACAAACGCCAGGTCTTGAAGGATAGGCGCAAGGAAGACGCCCGCACCACCATTGAGAGGCGGCGTCAAACGCGCCGGCAGTCCGATGGGCGTGCAAACCCAGCTGTCGACGTGCCCACACCGGTGGTGCCCGGCAGCCTGCCTTAGGAGGTAGGCTTCCCGGCGTTCACCCACGAGCTATGGCAAGTCCGTTGGCCTTCTAGCAGGCCCTTCAAGCCTGAGTTGCCCGACAAGTATGGCGACAAGATCAGCCCTTCCGAGTTCCTCGGCATCTACACCATCGCCGTACAGGCTGCCGGGGGACACGACGAGAAAATATTAGCCAACTACTTTCCATTGGCGCTCAAGCCCAACGTGAGGAGTTAGTTAATGAACTTGTCGGAGGGGTCCATTTCCTCTTGGGCAGACCTGGGCAACCAGTTCGTTGGCACATACCATGGAGGCGACAAGCTTGCAGGCCAGCCCAGCGACTTGCACGTGCTCCCTCAGAGAGAAGGCGAATCCCTCCGCAAATATATCCAGAGGTTCAGCTGCGTGCAGCACAACATCCATTACATCCACCCAGCCGCTATGATTGCCACGTTCCACACGAACGTGCGCAACCGGTGAATGCGTGAGGAGATGAGCATCAACAAAGTGTGGGATGTCACCGAGCTATACGCTCTGGCCGACAACTGTGCACGGGCTGAATAGGGAAGAAGGCTCCCCGGAATGGACGCTGGCGCGGAGGTCGACTCGGATGACAACGGAGATGCGTCGACCTCCAAGAAAAAAGGCTGGAAGCGCAACAGGAAGTGAAAAGGAAAAGCAGTAATGGCTGTCGAGGGGAATGTCAACTTCGATTCCGGCAATAAGGCAAGGCAGGAGTGCTGCCACGTGCTCTGGAGACGACGAGGCCGCAGCAGGAGAGAAGACCGGCAAGCCGTACTGCAAGATCCACCTCACCAAGAGCCACGATATCACTGAGTGCCACCAAGTAGAGCAACTTGTCGAGAAGCAGAAGCAAGAGTACGAAAGGCATGACAAGGAGAAAGGCCAAGATGGTGCAGGTGGTTCTGGCAAGAAAAGCGGCGGTAGCCGTGGTGGCCGTCGCGGCAAGGCCAAGCAGTGCAAAGAGAAACCTGCTAGAGGTTGAGACAAGAAGTCTGACGACGAAGATGATGACGACAACGGAGAAGAAGAAGAATCTGAAGGCCAGGAATTCCAGAAGGCTGTCGATGCTATGTGCGTTGACAGAGGCGCATCTTTGCACTCCTCTCATTGGCAGCTCAAGCAGTGGGCCCGAGAGATCAACGCAACAGAGCGAGCGGCAGAGGCGAGGAAATCCCTCAAGTGGTCCAACACTCCCATCATTTTCGACGCTGAGGACCACCCAGACCGCATCGCTGTCGTCGGGTGCGTGTCGTTGTTGGTTTCACCAACAATACACAACCTCAAGGTCACGAAGATGTTGGTTGACAGTGGGGCCGGGTTGAACTTGATCTCACCCGACGTGATCAAGCGGCTTTAGATTCCTAACATGGATCTCAAGCCAACAAGGTCCTTGCAAGGGCTCAACCCGGGAACATCCTAGCCCAAGGGGAAGATCACTCTGCCAGTCATGTTCGGCAGCGAGCTCAACTTCAGGACAAAGAGGGTAGTCTTCAACGTCGCAAGAATGTCACTGCTGTACAATGGGATTCTAGGCTGATCGGCGCTGGCGAAGTTCATGGTGGCAACACACCACGCCTACAACACCCTCAAGATGCCAGGGCCGATGAGCGTCATCATCGTCAATGCTGACAACAAAGATGCAGTCCTCTGCAACGACAAGCTCTTTTGGGAGGCAGTGACAGCGTCTGTCGACGAGGCACTCGCTCCTGCCGACAAAGCTCCCAGGGGGAGAACAAGAACAAGAGCTCCGGCAAGTCTTGTAAGGACTCCAGGAAGCGCGCCAAAGGGTGCAACACGCCTGCCGAGGACTTACCAGAGACCTCTGCCACCCGGAGCAAGAAAGATAAAGTGACGATCCCCAAGACGAAGCAAGTGCCCGTGTGGGAGAACAGCGAGGGCGGCACTTTCACCATAAGTGCCACCCTCGACTGCAAATAGGAAAGCGCGCTCGTCACCTTCCTGTGGGCGAATGTCGATGTGTTTGCCTGGCAATCGTCTGACATCTCCGGTGTTCCCAGGGAGGTGATTGAGCACCCCCTTGCCATTTGTCCCCATGTGCGCCCTGTCAAGCGGAAGGTTCGGAAACAAGCTCTGGAGCGACAAGGATTTATTGCCGAGGAAATCAAAAAGTTAGAAGCGGCAGGTCTTATGAGAGGCGTATTCCACCCCATGGTTAGCAAATCCTGTGGTGGTGCACAAGGCGAATGGGAAATGGAGGCTCTGCATCGAATTTACCAATGTTAACAAGGCTTGCCCGAAGGATCTGTTCCCCTTGCCTTGCATTGACCAGATTGTGGACTCGACCGATGGCTACGACCTTCTATCCTTTCATGATGCATATTCTGGCTATCACCAGATCTTCATGGCCGAGGAGGACAAAGAGAAAACGGCGTTCATTACCCCCTGCAGCGCGTACTGCTTCAGACGCATGCCGTTCGGGTTGAAGAGCGCCGGATCAATGTTCGCGAGGGCAGTTCAGATTGATCTGGGACCGCAGCTACACATGAATGTGGAAGCGTACATGGATGATATAGTGGTCAAGACCAAGAACAAGGACACGCTGGTGCAAGACCTGGAAGAAACCTTCGCGAATCTGCGTAAAATCAATTTGAAGCTCAACCCCGAGAAGTGCGTGTTCGGGATCCCCTCCGTCAAGCTCCTCGGGTTCTTCATATCACAGTGCCGGATTGAAGCCAACCCCAACAAGATTGAGGCGATTGAACAGCTGGAGGCGCCCAAGCGCATCAAGGACGTGTGCCGCTTGGCTGGTTGCATCGCCGCCCTCAGCAGGTTCATTTCCAAGTCCGCCGAGTGCGCCCTGCCATTTTTTAAGATCCCAAAGAAGGCAGGTCCAATGGAATGGTCCCCGAAAGCAGAAGCGACGCTATAAGACTTGAACAAATACCTGTCCTCAACGCCAATCCTAGTCCCACCAAAACCAGAGGAACCGTTGCTGTTGTACTTGGCAGTGACAAACCAAGTAGTCAGCGTTGCATTGGTGGCAGAGAGGGAAGCTGAGGAAGATGAGGCAGAATCTACCAAGCCGACAGCCCCGGCAGATCAAGAGGCAGACCGGCAAATTGTGCAGAGGAAGATGGTGTAGCTACCCATGTATTTTGTCAGCTTCCTCCTACAGGGGCTAGATCAAGATACTTTGGGATGCAGAAAATGCTTTTCGGCCTCTTTCTGGCCTCCTGGAAGCTGCGCCACTACTTCCAGGCACATCATATCACCGTTGTCAATCAGTTCCCGTTGCAGCGTATCCTGAGATATCCAGAGGCAACCCACTACTTCCTGGCTATTTTTATGCATTATTTATTATGTGCAAAGACCATTTTAGCCACTGTGGTAACCCCTTGGACAATAAAAGGAGGCCCATGGCTACCTTTAGGGAGGTCGACTCTCTATTCATTTACACGCTTAGCGACACACCCGAAGCATCCTTGCCGGGTTGCGACGCTCCTGTACTGTGAACCCGAATAAACCACCCCATACAGGACGTATGGTTGATACGTCCATTTTGCATCTTGCTTTTATATTGATATTTATTGCATTATGGGCTGTTAATACACATTATGGTACAATACTTATGCCTTTTCTCTCTTATTTTACAAGGTTTAGATGAAGAGGGAGAATGCCGGCAGCTGGAATTCTGGACTGGAAAAGGAGCAAATCTGAGATACCTATTCTGCACAACTCCAAAAGTCCTGAAAAGTTACGGAGAATTATTTTGGAATATATAAAAAATATTGGGCGAAAGAAATACATCAGGGGACCCACCAGGAGGCCACAAGCCAGGGGCACGCTCTACCCCCCTGGGCGCACCCTGCAGGCTTGTGGGCCCCCTGGCAGGTCTCCGGTGCCCATCTTCTGCTATATGGAGGGTTTTGACCTGGAAAAAATCATAAGGGAGCTTTCGGGACGAAGCGCCGCCGTCTCGAGGCGGAACTTGGACAGAACCAATCTAGTGCTCCGGCGGAGCTGTTCTGCCGGGGAAACTTCCCTCCAGGAGGGGGAAATCGAAGCCATCGTCATCACCAACGATCCTCTCATCGAGAGGGGGTCAATCTCCACCAACATCTTCACCAGCACCATCTCCTCTCCAAACCCTAGTTCATCTCTTGTATCCGATCTTTGTCTCAAAACCTCAGATTGGTACCTGTGGGTTGCTAGTAGTGTTGATTACTCCTTGTAGTTGATGCTAGTTGGTTTACTTGGTGGAAGATCATATGTTCAGATCTTTAATGATAATTAGTACTCCTCTGATTATGAACATGAATATGCTTTGCGAGTAGTTACGTTTGTTCCTGAGGACATGGGATAAGTCTTGTTATAAGTACTCATGTGAATTTGGTATTCGTTCGATATTTTGATGAGATGTATGTTGTCTCTCCTCTAGTGGTGTTATGCGAACGTCGACTACATGACACTTCACCATTCTTTGGGCCTAGAGGAAGGCATTGGGAAGTAATAAGTAGATGATGGGTTGCTAGAGTGACAGAAGCTTAAACCCTAGTTTATGCGTTGCTTCGTAAGGGGCTGATTTGGATCCACATGTTTCATGCTATGGTTAGATTTATCTTAATTCTTCTTTCGTAGTTGCGGATGCTTGCGGGAGGGGGTAATCATAAGTGGGAGGCTTGTCCAAGTAAGGACAGCACCCAAGCACCGGTCCACCCACATATCAAATTATCAAAGTAACGAACGCGAATCATATGAGCATGATGAAAACTAGCTTGACAGAAATTCCCATGTGTCCACGGGAGCGCTATGCTTTATATAAGAGTTTGTCCAGGCTTGTCCTTTGCAACAAAAAGGATTGGGCCACCTTGCTGCACCTTGGTTACATTTGTTACTTGCTATCTGTTGCGAATTATCCTATCACAAAACTATCTGTTACCGACAATTTCAGTGCTTGCAGAGAATACCTTACTGAAAACCGCTTGTCATTTCCTTCTGCTCCTCGTTGGGTTTGACACTCTTACTTATCGAAAGGACTACTATAGATCCCCTATACTTGTGGGTCATCAAGACTCTTTTATGGCGCCGTTGCCGGGGAGTGAAGCGCCTTTGGTGAGTGTGCTGAAATTTACTGTCACTTGTTACTATGGAAAATAATCCTTTGAGGGGCTTGTTCGGGGTATCTTCACCTTGACCGGAAGCACAAAGAGTTGCTCCTCAACCTACTGAACCTACTGAAAATATTTATTATGAAATTCCTTCTGGTATGATAGAGAAAATGCTAGCTAACCCTTATGCAGGAGACGGAATACTACATCCTGATTTGCATCTAATCTATGTGGATGAAGTTTGTGGATTATTTAAGCTTGCAGGTTTGCCTGAGGATGTTGTCAAGAAGAAGGTCTTTCCTTTATCGTTGAAGGAGAAGGCATTGGCATGGTATAGGCTATGTGATGATATTGGATCATGGAACTACAACCGATTGAAATTGGAATTTCATCAGAAGTTTTATCCTATGCATCTGGTTCATCGTGATCGGAATTATATTTATAATTTTTGGCCTCATGAAGGAGAAAGAATTGCTCAAGCTTGGGGGAGGCTTAAGTTAATTTTATATTCATTCCCCAATCATGAGCTCTCAAGAGAAATTATTATTCAGAATTTTTATGCTCGGCTTTCTCATAATAATTGATCCATGCTCGACACTTTTTGTGGCGGTTCCTTTATGAAGAAGGATATTGAATTCAAATGGGACTTATTGGAAAGAATTAAACGCAAATCTGAAGATTGGGAGCACAGCGAAGGTAATGAGTCAGGTATAAACCTTAAGTTTGATTGTGTTAAATCCTTTATAGACACTGATGCTTTTCGTGAATTTAGCACTAAATATGGACTTGACTCTGAGATAGTAGCTTCTTTCGAGAAGTGGTTTAAATATCATCCTCCCATTGAAGTGAAAGTAGTTGAACCTATTAAAGTTGAAGAAGAAACCATGACTTATAATGTTGATCCTATTGTTCCTACCGCTTATATTGAGAAACCACCTTTCCCTGTTAGAATAAAGGAACATGCTAAACCTTCAACTGTGGTTCGTAAGAGCTGTACTAGAACACCTACACCCCCTGAACAAATTAAAGTTGAACCTAGTATTGATATGGTTAAAGATCTCTTGGTTGATAATATTGATGGGCATGTTATTCATTTCTGTGATGAAGCTGCTAGAATTGCTAGACCGAAAACTAAAGGTAAACATAGACCTATTGTTGGCGTGCCTGTTGTTTCTGTTAAAATAGGAGATCATTGTTATCATGGCTTGTGTGATGTGGGTGCTAGCGTGAGTGCAATTCCCTTTTCCTTATACAAAGAAATTATGCATGATATTGCACCAGTTGAACTAGAGGAAATTGATGTTACCATTAAGCTTGCTAATAGAGATACAATTGCACCAATTGGGATTGTTAGAGATGTTGAAGTCTTGTGTGGGAAAATAAAGCATCCTACTGATTTTCTTGTTCTTGGTTCCCCACAAGATGATTTTTGTCCCATTATATTTGGTAGACCCTTCTTGAATACTGTTAATGCTAGGATTGATTGTGAGAAAGAAACTGTTACTGTAAACTTTGGTGATGTGTCTCATGAGTTCAATTTCTCTAAATTTCGGAGACAACCCCATGAAAAAGAATTACCTAGTAAAGATGAAATTATTGGTCTTGCTTCTATTGCTGTGCCTCTTACTGATCCCTTAGAACAATATTTGCTAGACCATGAAAATGATATGCATATGAATGAAAGGAATGGAATAGATAAGATTTTCTTTGATCAGCAACCTATTTTGAAACACAACCTGCGTGTTGACATACTTGGGGATCCTCCTCCACCCAAGGGTAATCCCGTGTTTGAGCTTAAACAATTACCTGATACTCTGAAATATGCTTATCTTGATGAAAAGGAGATATATCCTGTTATTATTAGTGCTAACCTTTCAGAGCATGAAGAAAAGAGATTATTGAAAACTCTGAGGAAGCACCATGCTGCTATTGGATATACTCTTGATGATCTTAAGGGCATTAGTCCCACTCTATGTCAGCATAAAATTAATATGGAGCCTGATGCTAAACCAGTTGTTGATCACCAACGACGGTTGAATCCTAAGATGAAAGAAGAGGTAAGAAATGAAATACTAAAGCTTCTGGAGGCAGGTAAAGTTTATCCTGTTGCTGATAGTAGATGGGTTAGTCCCGTTCATTGTGTCCCTAAGATGGGAGGTATTACCGTTGTTCCTAATGATAAAAATGAATTGATCCCGCAAAGAATTGTTACAGGATATAGAATGGTAATTGATTTTAGGAAATTGAATAAAGCTACTAGGAAAGATCATTACCCTCTACCTTTTATTGATCAAATGCTAGAAAGACTATCCAAACACACACTTCTGCTTTCTAGATGGTTATTCTGGTTTCTCTCATATACCTGTGTCAAAAGAGGATCAAGAGAAGACCACTTTTACTTGTCCTTTCGGTACCTTTGCTTATAGACGTATGCCTTATGGTTTATGTAGTGCACCTGCTACCTTTCAAAGATGTATGATGGCTATATTATCTGACTTTTGTGAAAAGATTCTTGAGGTTTTCATGGATGATTTTTCCGTTTATGGAACTTCTTTTGATGATTGCTTGAGCAACCATGATCGAGTTTTGCAGAGATGCGAAGAAACTAATCTTGTCTTGAATTGGGAAAAGTGCCACTTTATGGTTAATGAAGGTATTGTCTTGGGGCACAAAATCTCCGAAAAAGGTATTGAAGTTGATAAAGCTAAAGTTGATGCTATTGAAAAAATGCCGTGTCCCACGGACATAAGAGGTATAAGAAGTTTCCTTGGTCATGATGGGTTCTATAGGAGGTTTATTAAAGACTTCTCTAAGATTTCTAGGCCTCTCACTAATCTTTTGCAAAAAGTTGTTCCATTCGTTTTTGATGATGATTGTGTAGAAGCATTTGAAATTCTTAAGAATGCCTTGATTTCCGCACCTATTGTTCAACCACCTGATTGGAACCTACCCTTTGAAATCATGTGTGATGCTAGTGATTATGCTGTTGGTGCTACTCTAGGACAAAGAGTTGATAAGAAATTAAATGTTATCCATTATGCTAGTAAAACACTAGACAGTGCTCAAAGAAATTATGCTACCACTGAAAAGGAATTTTTAGCGGTTGTGTTTGCTTGTGATAAGTTCAGACCTTATATTGTTGATTCCAAAGTAACTGTTCACACCAATCAGGCTGCTATTAAATACCTAATGGAAAAGAAAGATGCTAAACCTAGACTTATTAGATGGGTTCTTCTGCTACAAGAATTTGATTTGCATATTATTGATAGAAAGGGTGCTGATAACCCCGTAGCAGATAACTTGTCTAGGTTAGAGAATGTTCTTGATGACCCACTACCTATTGATGATAGCTTTCCTGATGAACAATTAGCTGTCATAAATGCTTCGCGTAATGCTCCATGGTATGCTGATTATGCTAATTACATTGTTGCTAAATTTATACCGCCTAGTTTCACATACCAACAAAAGAAAAAGTTCTTCTATGATTTAAGTCATTACTTCTGGGATGATCCACACCTTTATAAAGAAGGAGTAGATGGTGTTATTAGACGTTGTGTACCTGAGCATGAACAGGAACAGATCCTATGCAAGTGTCACTCCGAGGCCTATGGGGGACACCACGCTGGGGATAGAACTGCACACAAGGTATTACAATCTGGTTTTTATTGGCCTACTCTCTTCAAGGATGCTCGTAAGTTTGTCTTGTCTTGTGATGAAAGTCAAAGAATTGGTAATATTAGTAGACGTCAGGAAATGCCTATGAATTACTCTCTTGTTATTGAACCATTTGATGTTTGGGGTTTTGATTATATGGGACCTTTTCCACAATCTAATGGGTATACTCATATTCTAGTTGTTGTTGATTATGTTACTAAGTGGGTAGAATCTATTCCAACTAGTAGCGCTGATCATAACACTTCTATTAAAATGCTTAAAGAAGTTATTTTCCCCAGATTTGGAGTCCCTAGATATTTAATGACTGATGGTGGTTCACACTTTATTCATGGTGCTTTCCGTAAATTGCTTGCTAAGTATGACGTTAATCATAGAATTGCATCTCCTTATCATCCTCAGTCTAGTGGTCAAGTAGAATTGAGCAATAGAGAAATTAAATTGATCTTGCAAAAGACTGTTAATAGATCTAGAAAGAATTGGTCTAAGAAACTTGATGATGCATTATGGGCTTATAGAACTGCTTATAAAAACCCTATGGGTATGTCTCCGTATAAAATGGTTTATGGTAAAGCATGTCACTTACCTATTGAACTAGAACATAAAGCTTATTGGGCAATTAAAGAGCTCAACTATGATTTCAAACTTGCCGGTGAGAAGAGGTTATTTGACATTAGCTCACTTGATGAATGGAGAACCCAGGCCTATGAGAATGCCAAGTTGTTTAAAGAAAAAGTTAAGAGATGGCATGATAGAAGGATACAAAAGCATGAATTCAATGTAGGTGATTATGTCTTGCTATACAATTCTCGTTTAAGATTTTTTGCAGGAAAACTTCTCTCTAAATGGGAAGGGCCTTACATTATAGAGGAAGTATATCGTTCCGGTGCCATCAAGATCAACAACGCCGAGGGCACGAATCCTAAGGTGGTAAACAGTCAAAGAATCAAACATTATATCTCAGGTACTCCCATAAATGTTGAAACCAATATTATCAATACCATAACTCCGGAGGAGTACATTAGGGAGACCTACCAGAACGTTTCAGACTCCGAAAAGGAATAGGTATGTGGTACGGTAAGTAAACCAACTCCAAAACTTTTTCAACACCAATTTTTCCTCGTTTTGGAATATTTAAAAAATTAGGAAAATTTGAAGTAGTCCGAAGAGTGCACGAGGAGGCGACAAGCCAGGGGGGCGCGCCCTACCCCCCTGGGCGTGCCCCTATGGCTTGTGGCCACCCCATGTACCCTCCGGACTCCGTTTTCTTGTGGTATACTCCTTCGGTTCGGTAAAAATTCATTATATAATCTCCCAAAGGTTTTGACCTTCGTATCATGACAATATCTCTTGTTTTTGTTTTGAGCTGTTTCTGCAGCAGATTTAGAGCAAGATGTCTTCGCAAGATTCGGTCAGGGAGAGCCGTGCCTCTCACCTGACACCGGGGCCCGGAGCATTCAGTGAAGCCAACCACTTCGGGCAGGCCACGGAGGAAGAGATGGAGGCCGACTTGAAAAGGATAGATGCCATGGAGGAAGATCAAGAAGTTACCTCTCGTCTACAACCTGGAGCCATGTTGGAAGAACTTCAGAGCTCGGCAATTCCGAATTCAGTTATCCCTCCCAATGCTAAATTTCTTACTTACGAAAATATGAAAAAGAGTGTTGCTTCTTCCCCCGCAGCAATGAAACATCCATGGGTTATGGGAGCTCTAACCGTCATTGGAAAACTTCGCAAGGAAATAATGGATCTCAGACAGCAAAATAATAAGCTTGAGGAGGAGAATCGCATTCTGAGGGGCATCATCGCCAAGAATATAGCATCACCACCTCCGAAGCAAGAAAACTAAACACATGGGTATGGGCACTCCCCTTGGCTTGTGCCAAGCTTGGGGGAGGTGCCCCGGTATCGTATCACCATCACATCTTTTACTTTTATCGTTTTTCTTAGTTCGATCCTTTTGGTTATATCTTGATCTAGTAGAATAAAGTTTTCGTGTGATCTAGGTTTGATTTTTGCTTTATGTTCCCCCTATGTAAGCAAGTCCGAGAGTTATATAATAAATAATAGTTCTGAGTTGAGGGCTTTGCTTGTTTGCTATGATCTTGAGAAAAAGAAATAGAAAGAAGTATAGAATAAAAGCAAAGAGTATATATGATTATCTTATAGGGGGTGATGACTTCACATATAAGAAGTATGTCGATTGAAATTTGTTGTGAGTTGACAAACATAGCTATTGGTCACTGTGGCAATTAAAAGGAAGTAATAAAGAAAGAGAGGTTCACATATAAATATATTATCTTGGACATCTTTTATGATTGTGAGCACTCATTAAAATATTTTATGCTAAGAAGTTGATGTTGGACAAGGAAGACAACATAATGAGTTATGTTTGCCTATTTCCGAATAGAAGTTATATGGTTATAGATCCTTCAACATGTGTCGCATGCTTCCACCCCATATCAGCCAAAGGTTCCGCACCAAGTAGAGATACTACTTGTGCATCCAAACACCCTTAACCCAGTTTTGCCATGAGAGTCCACCATACCTACCCATGGATTGAGTAAGATCCTTCAAGTAAGTTGTCATCGGTGCAAGCAATGAAAATTGTTCTCTAAATATGTGATGATCTATTAGTGTGAGGAAAACAAACTTTATACGAACTTGTGATATGGAAGAAATAAAAGCGACGGACTGCATAATAAAGTTCTCTATCACAAGGGACAATATAAAGTGACGTTCTTTTGCATTAAGGGATTGTGCATCCAACTATAAAAGCGCATGACAACCTCTGCTTCCCTCTGCGAAGGGCCTATCTGTTACTTTTATTTTCTAGTACTTACCTTTACGCAAGAGTCACTACTAGAAAAACGGCTATAGCTAATATGGACATTAATGGCGCGCCATGTATGTGGTGTGCCACTGCTATATATCAGTGGCGCACCAGATATTGGTGTGCCATTAATGTTTATATTACTAATGGCGCACCTGGTGTGTGGTGCGCCACTGCTAAGTTTCTCCTGGGCACACCCCCCCCCCCCCCCAGACTTACCAGTGGCGCACTGTGGTGTGGTGCGCCATTACTAGTTAAAACTAGTAATGGCGCACCACACCCACAGTGCGCCACTACTAAGTTTGACCAAGGTTTGACCCATCCCCTAGACATATCAATGGCGCACTACGTATAGATGCGCCATTGCTATTTCAGGTAACAATGGCGCACTACGTATAGATGCGCCATTGCTATTTCAGGTAACAATGGCGCACCTACACGAAGTGCGCCATTGATATGCACTTCATGTCGCAGCCACCCCCACCCCCCCGGCCCACACACACACACACACACAGCCCACCGCCGCCAGCAGCCGAGCCGCCGCGCCGACCTCCCGCGCCGGCTCTCCCCGCGCCCCTTCTCCTTCCTCTCCTCCTCTCACCTCCCTCTCTCCCCCCGTGCAGGAGCCCGCCATGCCTCACCCTAGTCGGCGGCGCCGTGCTCCTCTCTCTCGCTCTTCCCCGACCAGAGCTCTGCTCGGCCTAGTCGTCGGCGCCGCGCGCGTCGCGGCGGCGGGACTCCGGAGCGGCGGGCGCGGCGCCCACCCCCACCGTGGTCGGGCTGGCGCTCGGCGGGCCCAAATCCAGCGCCCGCGTCCTCCGGTGGGCGCTCGGCAACTTCACCAGGGACGGCGCCCCTCCCGCCTTCTTCAAGCTCATCCACGTCCTCACCCCGGTCCTGGCCGTGCCCACGCCAAGTACGCGCCGCGCTCCTTCTTCCTCGTCGCTTCCACGCGTTCGAGTTTGCTTTCGCTGTACGCATGCTCACCATCTGTTTGTGTTTATGCCTGTGCCTGTGCCTGTGTGTGGCTTACTACCTTCAGTGGGGTACCTCCTCCCGATTGACGAAGCCAGCACCATCGTCGCCGAGGGCCTCGTCTTGGTGGCGAAGGAGGAGGCCATGTTCCTCAAGGCGTCGATGGGCTCTGGCAGGCTCCAGATCGAGGGCTCCCTCAGCTTCGAGAGGCTTCAGGTGGTGGAGACCACCGTTCCATGGTGTTGTCGACGAGCAAGTCCAAGGAAGAGCTGGAGCTAGAAAACCCTAGCCGCCATCCTCCTCCCCATTGCTTTGCTTCTTCCCCTGATTCCTTTTCCCCCTTTTTCCTCTTTATGGTTTTACTAAGTCGGCTGCTCCAGTTTTTATTTTGAGGTGCTAATCATGCCACAGGTTGCTGCCTTGGTCTCTTTTTCTCTAGGGAACCTACCTCACGGGAATATTGCATCACTGAATTGGTGTAAATGGAATCCATATCTTTGGTTTAGAGCAGAATAAAAAAATCCAAAGAGATAATCATTCTACAGCTGCCATGTATGTTGCTCCTAAAATTGAAGAGAACTTTTTGTTTTCCACAAGTTTTCGTTATAGCATGTCACTTCTGTCTTTTGGATATTTATAACCTAAACTCAAGTAGAATTAGTTTTCACAAATTATCTATTTGCCATTCGATTAGTTATTTATTTTAGGAGGGGCCTCAGTTCATTGATTCAATGATTTGTACGTTTGTTTGGTACTTTGCGCACGCAGACCTGCCTATGACCTGCAAACAGCGGCGCTGGGATGCTTTCTTCCATGTGATCTAGAAGATGGTCCACCCTCCGCAGCGTCCTTTGTGTCCAAGATCGCGGTGTTGTGGCCGGCTGCCGCTGGTTGTCAACCTCCACTGCAGCCTCCGGTACGCGCATCCGTG
Source organism: Elymus sibiricus (assembly GCA_039707655.1). Classification (NCBI taxonomy): domain Eukaryota; kingdom Viridiplantae; phylum Streptophyta; class Magnoliopsida; order Poales; family Poaceae; genus Elymus; species Elymus sibiricus. The sequence goes on from CM077667.1 coordinate 162,148,578, forward strand.
CTCCCTCTCCACCACCTGCTTTAAGTCCACTGATGGCCACGCCGACAACTGGGGTTTCTCTACGGCCCGCCCCAGTCTCCACCTCGCCCTTCTTGCCGGTATACATGCATATCGTTCGGTCTGTTTGTTGTGGAACTTGTAGTCTCTTCAATCCAGAAGTAGGAGTTCACAGAAGAATCATTCATAATTCTTTTTTGTTTGGTAGGGGTTAAATCAATTATTCATTGCCAAAAGTGTCAAAATGAATGCAGATGTACTTACCATTTGAACTCTTAAACTATTGCATATACAGGCTATTGTTGCTGAAGATGATGGAAATGTGAATGTTCATTTTGGTATTCATCAGGAAGCAACTAACATAGGAGTTCCAGCAAGCAGGAAGTTTCCTATAATGATGCAACAATATGAACTTTCAATTTTTGTTGGAAGTTGCTATAGTATAAATTTCAAATATCCACTTAGTTGCTGCTGTTATGAATTACTTTAGGTTCTGTGGTTTGTCCTAACTGAGATGGGGATTGGAATTTATTTCCTTCTACTGGTAGACCCTCTTTCTTAGCATGATTCATTGATGGTTGGTTTTTTCCATCGGCAGATGCTACCCTCAGTGTTGAACAACCTTTGATTTTGATGTATCCTAGGCATCCTCCTCTCTGTCCTCCTCCCAGCTGCTCAGGTAGTTGTTCTACCTTTGCATTTCTTCTTCATATTGCTCTGAACTAGCTGCTTGAAAATTTGTTAATTACATGAACTGTGTTGTTGTAGTTCTCTGATTTTGGTTGTCGACAAGAATGTTAAGAGTTGCTTTTGAAATTATACTGAGTTAGTTCTATCTATGAATGTAATTGATCAGGAAGGTTTTTTTTGCCATACTGGTATTGCTACAACTTTTTACAATTTGTTCAGTGCACATGAATGCCATTATGTTAATGTAACTTCTATCTGTGAATTTGTGCTCAGTTAAGATTTTCATGCTCAGTTAGACTATTGAACGGATCCGCATGTCTTTAGTAGCTCACAGTCTAATAACCCTAGCCATGCTCTGGTATTAGGAGCAAATGCTCAGACAAAGCGCAGCTTAGATGGTCTGGAATTTTGTCATTAAGAAGGTTTAATTAGGAAGAACAAAGAATGTGCCATTGAGTTTGCTACTGTTCTCATTCATCGGACAAAGAGTTATATGCAGTCACTTATATATGGAAAGTTTACTTATTCTAATTTAGCAGTGTGGTCATCTTGGAAGAAAATGTTGTTGTAACAAAGTGCGTAGACGGAGAAACAACCACAGATTTCATGGGGGTAGACAGTCATAAATTTGTAGCATTGTTAGTAAGGCACATGTATGCACTTGGTGCTTATTTATTTGCTTCCGGTGTTCTAGGAAAGGCGTGGGTTTTATCTCATCTTGTGGTGTTTCCAGTTGAACCTTAACCTAAAATCCTGAAGCTTTGCTGGCTACCAGTACAGTATTCTAATTAAAAAGCTAGCAGTACTCTCGGTTATGTCGCCCATTTGTTGGCTTGTTTCCCCAACGACGAAAAATGTACACTGAGGTTATCTGATCTTTTGATGCTTTCAGGTTTGAGCTTTGCAACTGAACCTGAAGGACATTCTAGAAGTGCCAGTATTTATTGAATCTGCCTGTTGCAGGGTCCTCTGCTACGGTTTGTGGCAGAAGTGCAAGCCGAAAAGAAAAGGTTAGTATGATATATCTACCACTTGCGTGCCTGCCAATATAGTTCTTTTGTTTTCAAAAATAGTAGGTTCATATCTAAATAATAGGGAAATGTGGTTTCTGAGTTTTTGTATGTCTCTGATGATGCCCAGTGATTGCCAGTTTCATTATCCTAGAATCAGCATTTAGTTGCATCTATATTTGCATGTGAAATAAATGAGTTTAAATCTGAGTGGTTTGCCCTCAAGGTATGTGCGTGCACTGATAAACCTACCCGATGAAACCAGCAAATTGTCTTGTGTGATCGTTCTGCACAGCGGCGACTAGGTACGTGATGAGCCCGAGGCGACTATGGTGACTGATTCGGTAGTGGCGATTGATGGGAGCAGCCGAGAAGGACTAACTTGGGGAGAAGGAGCAGGCGCCAAGCGTCTGTTCTCCTAGCTTGGGGGAGAGGAGGAGGAAGAGAGCGGCGACGGCGGCTTGGGGGAATCCAGCCCCAGATCACAAGACATTGTAATTTTTCTTTTATTGGATACTTGTAAAGACATTGTAATATTCTTACTATAATAAAAATTATGATTCTATTTCATTTTTTGTTTTTAAATTATTTTTCCTGTGAGATTAAGCAAAAAAAATTAAAAAAAATTGAAAAAAAAAATTTCGAATTTTTTTTTTGAACTTGTTTTGTTAGTAGTGGCGCACCACACCCACGGTGCGCCACTACTAACAATTTTTTTTTTGAAAAAAAAAATTATTTTTCAAAAAAAAAAATTGAAAAAAAAAATTTGTTACTAGTGGCGCACCGTGTTGTGGTGCGCCATTACTAGTTAAAACTAGTAATGTCGCACCGTGGTTGTGGTGCGCCATTACTAGTTTTAACACCACCGTGGTTGTTTTGCTAGTAATGGCGCACCTGAAGTGTTAGTAATGGCGCACCAGGTGGTGCGCCACTAGTATTTGGATTACTAATGGCGCACCAGAGGTGCGCCATTACTATTTGTTACTAATGGCGTGTTAATAGTGGCGCACCTATATTGCGCCATTAATAGCAAAAACAGGTGCGCCACTAATAGCCTTTTTTCTAGTAGTGAGTCGTGGTGATCTTCATCACTTCCTTTATTTCGCCTTTATCTTTTGGCAAGCATCATGTGTTGGGGAATGATCTAGACACATATATCCACTCGGAAATGGGTGAGCATGAGTTATTTCTGTTGACATTACCCTTGAGGTAAATAGTTGGGTGGCAATATTATAAGCCCCTATCTTTCTCCGTGTTCGATTGAAACTTTGACCTCATAGGTACCGCGTGAGTGTTAGCAATTATGAAAGACTAAAAGATGATTCAGTATGTGGATTTGCTTTACAAGCTCTTATATTGACTCTTTCCTACTTTATGATAAATTGGAATTGCTTCAATGACTGAGATGATAGTTTGTTGGTTCTCAATAGAGTTCTCGATTCATACTTTACCTTGTGAACGAATTGTCACTTCAGCATAAGAAATTATATGTCAATATATGGTGCTGTTTTAAAGATGATCATGATGCCTTCATGTCCGTATTATGTTTTATCGACACCTCTATCTCTAAACATGTGGGCATATTTATCGATTTCGGCTTCCGCTTGAGGACAAGCGAGGTCTAAGCTTGGGGGAGTTGATACGTCCATTTTGCACCATGCTTTTATATTGATATCTATTGCATTATGAGCTGTTAATACACATTATGGTACAATACTTATGCCTTTTCTCTCTTATTTTACAAGGTTTACATGAAGAGGGAGAATGCCGACAGCTAGAATTCTGGACTGGAAAAAGAGCAAATCTGAGATACCTATTCTGCACAACTCCAAAAGTCCTGAAAAGTTACGGAGAATTATTTTGGAATAAAAAAAAATATTGGGCAAAAGAAATACATCAGGGGACCCACCAGGAGGCCACAAGCCAGGGGGGCGCCCTACCCCCCTGGGCGCGCCCTGCAGGCCTGTGGGCCCCCTGGCAGGTCTCCGGTGCCCATCTTCTGCTATATGGAGAGTTTTGACCTAGACAAAGTCATAAGGGAGCTTTCGGCACGAAGCGCCACTGTCTCGAGGCGGAATTTGGACATAACCAATCTAGGCCTCCGGCGGAGCTGTTCTGCCGGGGAAACTTCCCTTCCGGAGGGGGAAATCGAAGCCATCGTCATCACCAACGATCCTCTTATCGAGAGGGGGTCAATCTCCATCAACATCTTCACCAGCACCATCTCCTCTCCAAACCCTAGTTCATCTCTTGTATCTGATCTTTGTCTCAAAACCTCAGATTGGTACCTGTGGGTTGCTAGTAGTGTTGATTACTCCTTGTAGTTGATGCTAGTTGGTTTACTTGGTGGAAGATCATATGTTCAGATCTTTAATGATAATTAGTACTCCTCTGATTATGAACATGAATATGCTTTGTGAGTAGTTACATTTGTTCCTGAGGACATGGGATAAGTCTTGTTATAAGTAATCATGTGAATTTGGTATTCGTTCGATATTTTGATGAGATGTATGTTGTCTCTCCTCTAGTGGTGTTATGTGAACGTCGACTACATGACACTTCACCATTGTTTGGGCCTAGAGGAAGGCATTGGGAAGTAGTAAGTAGATGATTGGTTGCTAGAGTGACAGAAGCTGAAACCCTAGTTTATGCGTTGCTTCGTAAGGGGCTGATTTGGATCCACATGTTTCATGCTATGGTTAGATTTATCTTAATTCTTCTTTCATAGTTGCGGATGCTTGCGGGGGGGGGGGGTAATCATAAGTGGGAGGCTTGTCCAAGTAAGGACAACACCCAAGCACCGGTCCACCCACATATCAAATTATCAAAGTAACGAACGTGAATCATATGAGCATGATGAAAACTAGCTTGACAGAAATTCCCATTTGTCCTCGGGAGCGCTTTTCTTTATATAAGAGTTTGTCTAGGCTTGTCCTTTGCTACAAAAAGGATTGGGCCACCTTGCTGAACCTTGGTTACATTTGTTACTTGCTATCTGTTACGAATTATCCTATCACAAAACTATCTGTTACCGACAATTTCAGTGCTTGCAGAGAATACCTTACTGAAAACCGCTTGTCATTTCCTTCTGCTCCTCGTTGGGTTCGACACTCTTACTTATCGAAAGGACTATGATAGATCCCCTATACTTGTGGGTCATCAATGGTATTATGCTCCGGCAGCCCGAACATGTCTAAACCCTCAAGCGTGCATCATCCGGTGATGCTCTTTGCACCAGATGATTCCCTCTCCCGAACCACGAAAGGGGCCTTGCCGGCCCCATAGATCGTCGTACCCCGACAAGAGGTGAGAACTGGCTCCAGGAAAGTCCAAGTGAATCTGCAAGTAGTCTGCAAATGAATTCAGACTATGAGATCCTAGCAATTCTGCTGCGGATATGTACCTGTGAAGAATTAGAGACCCGAGGGAGTGGAAGAGGTCATATGCATTCTCAGAAGATTTTGAAGATAAATCATGGTTCGAAGACATTAACCTCATTCACCGAAGACATTCACCTTTACATAGGATATGGTTGTTTCAGATTTGTACAAGCCCGAGAATTTGTACAAGTGAGCAATCAAGCCAACTTTTGTGAAAAAGTGAAAGCATTAGGTAGATTGAGTTCAATTTGTTGAATGCTATTGGAGGGAAGGTGGAAAAACAGCAATCGAAAATTTCGGGTAACTTTTCAGATCAAAAAGTCAGTAAAAATTAATGATTATTTACCGCTGTGAAGAAAACAAGGAACAACTTGACGAGGCGGAGAGGCTGAGAAGTTCAATCTTCCACACCCTAACTCGGTGGTGGCAGATGGCTACGGCGGTGGCGAGTGAGGATGGTCGCGGCCGGCATGAGTACGTCGACGAAGAAGTCTTGGTAGCGAAGCGATTCTTCTCCGGTGGCGATGAATTCAAGTGAGTGTAGCATAATGAATAACATTCAACTTTCTATCAACTCTTTGTCCTAGAACAACACCAACATCATAATCACTAGCATCACACATTATTTCAAAGGGTTGGTTCCTGTGAGGTGGTTGAACAATGGGTGCAGAAATTAAGGCTTCCTTAAGTATTTCAAAAGCTTCTACACAATCTTCGTCAAAACAAAATGGAACATCTTTTTGCAAAATATTGGTAAGTGATACGTCTCCAACGTATCTATAATTGTTGATTGTTCCATGTTGTTATATTATCATTCTTGGATGTTTTATAATCATTTTATACCAACTTTATATCATTTTTTGGGACTAACCTATTGACATAGTGCTCAGTGCCAGTTGTTATTTTTGCTTGTTTTTTACTTCGCAGGATATCAGTACCAAATGGAGTCCAATTGCCACGAAACATTTTGGAGATTTTTTTTGACCAGAAAACAACTTGTGAGCCAAGGAAGCACCTTGGGGAGGCCCATGGGGCCCACGATACACCAGGGCATGCCAGAGGCCCCCGGCATGCCCTTATGTATCATGGGGCCCACGGAGGTCTTTTCCACCGCATCTCAGCTCTATAAATCCTCAAAAATTCCAGAAGCCCTAGAGGAGTCGACGAAACACAATTCCAGCCGCCGCAAGTTCCAGAACCACGAGATCCAATCTAACACCATCACGGAGGGGTTCATAATCCTCATTGGTGCCTCTCCGATGATGCGTTAGTAGTCCATCATAGACCTACCGGTCCGTAGGTAGTAGCTAGATGGCTTTCTCTCTCTCTTTTGATTCTCAATACAATGGTCTCTTGGAGATCTATTTGATGTAATGACTTTTTGCGGTGTGTTTGTTGGAATCCGATGAAGTTTGAGTTCATGATCAGTTTCTATCCATGAATATTATTTGAGTCTTCTTTGATCTCTTATATGCATGATTATTTATAGCCTCATATTTCTTCTTCGAATCTTTGGTGTAGTTAGGCCAACTAGATCATTTTTTCTTGCCATGGGAAGAGGTGCTTTGTGATGGGTTCGATCTTGTGGTGTCCTCTCCCAGTGACAGAAGGGGCAGCGAGGCACGCATGTATCATTGCTATTAATGATAACAAGATGGGGTCTATTCCTACATGGGTAAATCTTGTCTGTATCATGTCATCATTCTTATTGCATTACTCCATTTCTCCATGAACTTAATACACTAGATGCATGGTGGATAGCGGTCGATGTGTGGAGTAATATAAGTAGATGCAGAATCGTTTCGGTCTACTAATCTTGGACATGATGCCTATATATTGATCATTGCCTTGGATATCGTCATGATTATTTGATCTTCTATCAATTGCCCAACAGTAATTTGTTTACCCACCGTGTGCTATTTTCTTGAGAGGGCAACCGACATCACATGCATCTTTCTCTAGTAGAAAGGTTTTTAAAAAGTAAGGAAGTGAAAGCCACTAGTGAAATCTACGGTCCCCCGGGTGTATTCTTTTAATATTTTACTTTCCGATCTATCTTTTTCCGCATTTGTTTTCAGATCTATTATTCCAAAAACCCAAAAATACCTTGCTGAACTTTTTATCTGCATCTTTTATTTTGTGTTCTTGTGCGATCTATTTATCCAATCTCATACAAACCAATCTATCTTTTTACCATGGAGAGATTGACAACCTCTCTTACGCGTTGGGTTGCAAGTATTTGTTTTTTCTGTGCAGGTACCGTTTACATAGTGTTGCTTGGTTCTCCTACTGGTTCGATAACCTTGGTTTCATAACTGAGGAAAATACTTACCGTAGCTGTGCTGCATCATCCCTTCCTCTTTGGGGAAATACCGACGCAGTCTCAAGCCACGTCAAAGGAATTTCTGGCGTCGTTGCCGGGGAGACATCATCAACATCTATCAAGTTCCTAATCACAAATCTCATCTCCTTGGAATTTACATTATTTGCCATTTGCCTCTCATTTTCATCTCCCCAACTTCACAAAAATTTATTGTTTTATTCTCCCTCTTTTTCGTTTGCCTTTTTCTTGTCAGATCTCTTGTTTGCTTGCAATGTTGTTTGCGTAGTCATGATGACTCAAGAAAATACCAAATTGTGTGATTTTTCCAATACTAATAATAATGATTTTATTAGGACTCCGATTGCTCCTCCCGCCACTAGTGCGGAGTTTTGTGATATTAATGCTGCTTTGTTGAATCTTGTCATGAAAGATCAATTTTCCGGTACTCCTAATGAGGATGCCGCGTCCCATCTAAACACGTTCATAGAATTGTGTGATATGCAAAATAAAAAAGATGTGGACAATGATATAGTGAAGTTGAAATTATTTCCTTTCTCCTTGCGGGATCGTGCAAAAAATTGGTTTTCTTCTTTGCCTCGCAATAGTATCGATTCTTGGGATAAGTGCAAGGATGCTTTTATTACTAAGTATTTTCCGCCCGCGAAAATTATTTCCCTTAGAATTCAAATCATGAATTTTAAGAAACTTGAGCATGAACATGTTGCACAATCTTGGGAAAGAATGAAATTGATGCTAAGAAATTGTCCTACTCATGGTTTAAATCTTTGGATGATGATACAATTTTTTTATCCGGGATTGAATTTTGTCTCTAGAAATCGTTTAGATTCCGCCACGGGTGGTACTTTTATGGAAATTTCTTTGGGTGAAGCTACTAAATTGCTAGATGATATTATGGAAAATTATTCACAATGGCATACTGAAAGAGCACCTACTAGTAAAAAAGTTAATTCGGTTGAAGAAATTAGTACTTTGAGTGAAAAAGTTGATGCTGTTATGAAGTGGCTTGCTAGTAAAAATGCTCCAATTCATCTTAATGATGTGCCTTTGTCTACTTTGATTGAGCAAAATAGTGATTCCGTAGATGTGAATTTCATCTCGCGAAACAGTTTTAATAACAATGCTTATCGAGGTAATTTTAATCCTAGGCCTTTTCTTGGAAATTCCTCTAATAATCATGGTGATTCCTATGGTAATTATTCTTACAATAATAATAGGAACCCCTTTGATCTTGAGAGTAATATTAAAGAATTTATGAATGCTCAGAAAGTTTTCAATACTACGATAGAAGAAAAGTTGAATAAGATTGATGATATGTCTAGAAGCATTGATAGAATTTCCCATGGTGTAGAAAATCTCAATTTGAAAGATCTTTCACCTAAGATTGATGAATCAATTAAATCTTTATATGTTTCTAAGGATGAAAGTAAGAAAAGAACTGCTATGCTTAGAGCTAAAAGAGTATTTTTAGAAAAAGTGTTTTCTAGTGATTGCTTTCATAAAAATGATGAAGATATTAAAGTGATTGGAGTTTCTCCTATTGATTACTTGTTTAGTAATATTAAAATTGATGATAAAGGGACTAAATAAGAGTCATCTTTAGTTAGAAGGTGTCCCAATGATTTGGAGGGTGAAAATCTTGATGAAAGTGGGTTTGGAGAGGTCAAAACTTTAACTAGTGATGTCCCACTATTTTGGATTGCAAAGACTTTAATTATGATAGTTTCTCTTTGATTGAATTTATTTCTTTGTTACAATCCATGATAAATTCACCCCGTGCTTATGAACAAAATAAAGCTTTTACTAAACATATTGTTGATGCCATGATGAAATCGTTTGAAGAAAAGTTGGAGTTAGAGATTTCAATTCCTAGAAACTTACATGATGAGTGGGAACCTACCATTAAATTCAAGATTAAAAATTATGAGTGCTTTGCTTTATGAGATTTGGGTGCTAGTGTTTCCACAATTCCGAAATCTCTATGTGATGTGCTTGGTCTTACCAATATTGTAGAATGTTCTCTTAATTTGCACTTGGCGAATTCTACTATTAAAAAGCATTTTGGGAAGAATTAATGATGTTCTTATTCTTGAAAATAGGAACTATGTTCCCATAGATTTTACCGTTCTTGACATTGATTGCAATCCATCTTGTCACATTATACTTGGTAGACCGTTTTTACGCACTATAGGTGCCGTCATTGATATGAAAGAATGCAATATTAAATTTCAATTTCCACTAATAAAGGGAATGTAACACTTACATAGAACAAGAATTAACTCACCATATGAATCCATCATGAGAGCATCCTATGGAGCAAAAACTAAAGATGACAACACTTGAATCTATGCATTATGCCTAGCTAGGGGCATAAAACGGTAGCGCTTGTTGGGAAGCAACCCAATGAATAAAATTTATTTTTACATTTTTATTTCTGTTCTTGAGTGTTGACACAATTAGTTTATTGTTATGATTGTGTTTTAATGTTTTAATTAATGTTTAACCCAAGTAAAGCCTTTGGGATCATGTTGGGTAATAGTTGATTTGATCTTGTTGAAAAATACAAACTTTTGTGTGCAGTAGAAGAATTTTCAAAAATCACAGAAGTGGCGAAATATTATGAATTTTCTACACAAGATTGATATCTAAATTGCCGACGTCGTCCTAAAATTTCAGAATGTTTTGACTTACAGAAGTATGGTTAGAGTACAGATTACTACACACTGTTCTGTTTTTGACAGATTCTGTTTTCATTGCATTGTGTGCTTATTTTGATGAATCTATGGTTTGTATTGGAGGGTATAAGACTTGGTAAAGTAAGAATACAGTAGATATAATGCAATAATAAAATACGAATGGGTTTGCAACAGTACTTAGAGTGGTTATTTGCTTTATCATACTAACGGGTATCACGAAGGTTTTTGTTAAGTTTTGTGTGATTGAAGTTTTCAAGTTTTGGGTGAGATCACGATGGATGAAGGAATACGGAGTGAAAAGAGCCTAAGCTTGGGGATGCTATGGCATCCCAAGATAATATCCAAGGAGAAACAAGCAACTAAGCTTGGGGATCCCCCGAGTGGCATCCCCTCTTTCTTCTAACGACCATCAGTATTTTACTTGGAGCTATATTTTTATTCGTCACATATCATGAGTTTTGCTTGGAGCGTCTTGTATTATATGAGTATTTGCTTGATTTACTTTTTGGTTTGTCACAAGTATCCTTGCTGGACACACCTATTTGAGAGGCCAAAATTATGCTATGATTTGTTAGAATTGCTCTATATGCTTCACTTAAATTTTTTGAGCTATGGAATTGCTCTAGTGCTTCACTTATATCTTTTTGAGCATGGTGTGCTTTAAATTTTTGAAGAAATACTCTCGTGCTTCACTTAGATTAATTTGAGAGTTCACTTGTCATTGCATGAGAGCATAACGGTAATAGGGATTCCGAGTCCCGAAATGAAAAAGAAATTTACTTTATGTTGTCAAATAATAAATTCCTTGGAAAGTGTTGGTATGGAAGGCAACCGTGGATACGGCTAGCCATGGATTGTGAAAGAATGGTGGAAAAAGGAATGAACTTTATTTTATGTTCGGGAACCGCCTATGATGTATTTAGCATGGAAAGTATTGAGAACTACTCGGTCGTTTTCGTTGACAGGAAAGGCATGCCACCCAAAATATTTTTCTCTCTCAATTTAAGCTTTGAGCTCTAGCACCTCTACAAATCCCTACTTCCCTGTGCGAAGGGCCTATCTATTTAATTTATGCAATTTTTATTTTTAATTTTAGTCTCCATCTTCTCTTATAAAGCACCAACTAGGGGGCACTATGATCATACTTGTGCATTGGGTGTAGCTAATGTTCGAGTGTGTTTCATGAATGGATCAATGATTGAGCATGATGGGCTAGGGATAACATTCTTTAGTGTTGATATTTTGAAAGACATGGTCACTTGTTGGTATGCTTGAGTATTAAAGTCTTCAAGTAGAAACTAGACTATTGGTTTGAACCATCTAAAAGTCCAAATGTCCATGCTACCAAAGAAAAGAATATGTGATGAACATGTTAGGCAACATTCCACATCAAAAAATCTGTTTTTATCATTTACCTACTCGAGGACGAGCAGGAACTAAGCTTGGGGATGCTGATACGTCTCCAACGTATCTATACTTTTTGATTGTTCCATGATGTTATATTATCACTCTTGGATGTTTTATAATCATTTTATAGCAACTTTATATCATTTTTGGGACAAACCTATTGACATAGTGCACAGTGCCAGTTGCTGTTTTTTGCTTGTTTTTTACTTCGCAGAATATCAGTACCAAATGGAGTCCAATTGCCACAAAACCTTTTAGAGTTTTTTTTGCATCAGAAGACAACTTGTGGGCCAAGGAAACACCTGGGGGGAGGCCCGTGGGGCCCATGATACACCAGGGCGGGCTAGAGGCGCCCGGCACGCCCCGATGTATCGTGGGGCCCACAGAGGTCTTTTCCACGGCCTCTGAGCTCTATAAATCCTCAAAAATCCCAGAAATCCTAGAGGAGTCGACGAAACACAATTGTAGCTGTCGCAAGTTCCAGAAACATGAGATCCAATCTAACACCATCACAGAGGGGTTCATCATCCTCATTGGTGCCTCTCCGATGATGCGTGAGTAGTCCATCATAGACCTACGGGTCCGTAGGCAGTAGCTAGATGACTTTCTCTCTCTTTTGATTCTCAATACAATGGTCTCTTGGAGATCTATTTGATGTAATGAATTATTGCGGTGTGTTTGTTGGGATCCGGTGAAGTTTGAGTTCATGATTAGTTTCTATCCATGAATATTATTTGAGTCTTCTTTGATCTCTTATATGCATGATTATTTATAGCCTCGTATTTCTTCTTCGAATCTTTGGTTTAGTTAGGCCAACTAGATCGATTTTTCTTGCCATGGGAAGAGGTGCTTTGTGATGGGTTCGATCTTGTGGTGTCCTCTCCCAGTGACAGAAGGGGCAGCGAGGCACGCATGTATCGTTGCTATTAAGGATAGCAAGATGGGGTCTATTCCGACATGAATAGATCTTGTCTACATCATGTCATCGTTCTTATTGCATTACTCCGTTTCTCCATGAACTTAATACACAAGATGCATGTTGGATAGCGGTCGATGTGTGGAGTAATAGTAGTAGATGCAGAATCGTTTCGGTCTACTAATCTTGGACGTGATGCCTATATATTGATCATTGCCTTGGATATCATCATGATTATTTGATCTTCTATCAATTTCCCAACAATAATTTGTTTACCCACCGTGTGCTATTTGTTGGGGAACGTTGCATGGGAAACAAAAATTTTCCTACGCACACACAAGATCTATCCATGGTGATGAGCATCTACGAGAAGGAGAGTGAATCTACATACCCTTGTAGATCGCTAAGCGGAAGCGTTTTAATAAACGCGGTTGATGTAGTCGAACGTCTCCGCGATCCAAATCGCAAGTCGTCCCTCGATCCGATCACGAACTAGCGCCGAACGGACGGCACCTCCGCGTTCAACACACGTACGGCTTGATGACGCCTTCACCTCCTCGATCCAGCGAGCGATGGTGAAGTAGTGGTTGAGTTCCAGCAGCACGACGGCGTGGTGATGGTGGTGAGGAACAATCTCTGCAGGGCTTCGCCAAGCGCTACGGAGATTATGACGGAGGAACTAGAGGGTTAGGGTTACCGCACACGGCTTGGGGAAATCTTGATGTGTCCCGTGTGCTAGCCCTGCCCCTCTATTTATATGTTGAGCCTTGGGGTCTAAACTTGGAGTAAAAGCCTCCTCCAGGTCGGTTTTGCCCGTACAAGGTCGGTTTGGCCCGCAGGAAAAGAGTCCAACTCGGATCCCTGCCGAACCGTGCACAGCCGCGCACAAGCGGTAGTACCGCTCACAAGCGGTAGTACCGCTTGGGCGGTAGTACCGCTTCACACAAGCGGTAGTACCGCTCGGGCGGTAGTACCGTTTCACCAAGCGGTAGTACCGCTTACGCGGCAGCAAAACTACTTTTGCACTTTCCAATACCTCGTGGGCTTTTATCCTTTGGCCCATATAAAGTGTTCTTGTATCCGAACACTTCGGTAAACATCCGGAACCCCTTCCGGTGAACTCCGGAACTCTTCTGGAGATCAAAACACTATTATCACATATATCAATCTTTACCTCCGGACTCTTCCGGAGATCCTCGTCATGTCCGGGATCTTATCCGAGACTCCGAACAAGTTTCGGTCACCAACATAATAACTCATTTGTACTAATCGTCACCAAACGTTAAGTGTGTAGACCCTGCGGGTTCGAGAACTATGTAGACATGACCGAGACACCTCTACGATCAATAACCAATAGCGGGACCTGGATGGCCATATTGGCTCCTACATATTCTACGAAGATCTTTATCGGTCGAACCTCTATGTCAAGGATTCAGTTAATCCCGTATGCTGTTCCCTTTGTTTCTTCGGTATGTTACTTGCCCGAGATTCGATCGTCGGTATCATTATACCTAGTTCAATCTCGTTACCGGCAAGTCTCTTTACTCGTTCCGTAATACAAGATCCTGTGGCTAACTCTTTAGTCACTTTGCTTGCAAGGCTCAATGTGATGTTGTATTACCGAGTGGGCCCTGAGATACCTCTCCGTCACACGGAGTAACAAATCCCAGTCTTGATCCATGCCAACCCAACAGACACCCTCGGAGATACCTGTAGAGCACCTTTATAGTCACCCAGTTACGTTGCGACGTTTGATACACACAAGGTATTCCTCCGGTGTCAGTGAGTTGCATGATCTCATGGTTAAAGGAATAGATACTTGACATGCAGAAAACAATAGCAATAAACTGACACGATCAAATGCTACGTTTACAGTTTGGGTCTTGTCCATCACATCATTCTCCTAATGATGTGATCCCGTTATCAAATGACATCTCATGTCAATGGCTAGGAAACCTTAACCATCTTTGATCAACGAGCTAGTCAACTAGAGGCTTACTAGGGACACAGTGTTGTCTATGTACCCACACATGTATTTGAGTTTCCAATCAATACAATTATAGCATGGATAATAAACGATTATCATGAACAAGGAAATATAATAATAACCAATTTATTATTGCCTCTAGGGCATATTTCCAACACTATTTTCTTGAGAGAAGCCACTAGTGAAATCTACGACCCCCGGGTGTATTCTTTTAATATTTTACTTTCCGATCTATCTTTTTCCGCATTTGTTTTCAGATCTATTATTCCAAAAACCCCAAAACACCTTTCTGCACTTTTTATCTGCATCTTTTATTTTATGTTCTTGTGCGATCTATTTATCCAATCTCATACAAACCAGTCTATCTTTTTACTGTGGAGAGATTGACAACCTCTCTTACGCGTCGGGTTGCAAGTATTAGTTCTTTGTGTGCAGGTACCATTTACATAGTGTTGCTTGGTTCTCCTACTGTTTCGATAACCTTGGTTTCAGAACTGAGGGAAATAATTACCGTAGCTGTGCTGCATCATCCCTTCCACTTTGGGGAAATACCAACGCAGTCTCAAGCCATGTCAGTAAGAGGCTTAGAAATTTTAGACAATTCTTTTATGAGCCTTCTATAGAAACCAACATGATCTAGGAAACTTCTAATACCTCTGATATCTCTAGGACATGGCATTTTGTCAATTGCATCAACTTTAGCTTTATCTACCTCAATACCTCTTTCAGAGATCTTATGCCCAAGGACTATACCTTCATTCACCATAAAGTGGCACTCCTCACAATTGAATACAAGATTAGTTTCTTCACATCTCTGCATAACTTGATGAAAGTTCTTTAAGCAATCATCAAAAGAGGTTCCGTAAACGGAAAAATCATACCTGAATACCTTGATAACCCACAAGTATAGGGGATCACAACAGTCTTCGCGGGTAGTATTTCACCATCATTTATTGATTCGACACAAGGGGAGGCAAAGAATATTTATCGGCCTTAGCAGTTGAATTGTCAATTCAACCATACCTAGGATATCTCTCTACAGCAAAGGTTTAGTAGCACGACACGTGATAGTAGTAACAATAACTGTAGTAGTGACAACAATAATTTTGTAGCAGTTGTGACAGTAGCAGCAAGAATAGTTACTTAGCAAGATTCAGTATATGTAAAGCGTAGGCACGTGGATCGGTTATGGATAATGATTTAGATGACATCAATCATGTAACAGTTACACAATAAGGAGCCCACAAAACTAGCTCCAATTCATCAATGTAATCACTAGTGCAGCAGCATGTGTGGGCTATAGGGGGGCCTATCCCACATGACCGGCAAAACCCGTCGGCGATGCCTGCACCTGGTCACACACGATGGGCAAAAACATATCGTTTGCGATTGGAAGGACCATCACAAACAGACATATTGGGGAAGACGTGTGAGATGAGCTTAGCATCCCACACAGGGAATCCCAAGGGTATGTTTCTGTTCATATTGCAGATCACACGCAATTTTCTGCATCACATCGTTTGTGATAGGTGTGGTCACCACACACGATAGTTATAATTCTGTCGTTTGCGTTACGCAAAACATCACTCACAGAGTCTAGAAGAAACTCTTTGGCATTGCGCCGCCCATCTCACACACTAGCTATGTGAAAACGTGTGTGATTGGGTGTCCTAAAGCACACAATTATCGACCAGAATTCGTGTGTGATTGCTCGATGATCCAACACGCCAACTTTCTAGAAACTGTGTGGGTTTGTTCAGGTCATCGCCCACGGTGTTGTCTTAGAAACCGTCTGCAATGTGATCAACAATAATCTGCCTGATTGATCAATTAATAATCAAAATTAACATTTCATATCAACCATAGAATATATTTCTTATCCGTTGTACGCCAACCAGGATTTCATAATTGAATTGCATCAGGGTACAACAACATATAGGCATATACTGCCTTGCTACTCAATTGCACAACAAGACAAAGTTTCAAATGCAACATCTAAAACCTTTGGAAATTAAGTATCATCATAGATGGTAAATAGACAGATGAATCTCATCTAGAAAACTGTTAAAGAGGAAGGCGAATACTGAGCCTTCAATGATGTTGAAGGTCCTCGCAACTTTAGGCCAGTGCATGTGGATGATTGCCCGCCCATCCTTTGTCCTCTTAAGAAAGACTTCAAGATTATACCGTGGGTGCTGTATGAATACCTTCATCGCCTCTTGATCATACATGTGGTTTGAGACGTAATCATCGATGAACTGCCTTGAGAAGGACTGAAAACAAACATACGCATAAATATATTTTCTAAAATTTGAAATGGCGCAAATGGAAAAGGACAAGGTGAAAGACATGGTACCATCCTATAGTTGACTGATGTCTTTTTCATTGTGCAGACAAACATAATGTTGTTTTCGTAGCTAGTTTCTTTATCATAACAATCTTTCTGAGTTTCTTGATTTGACTGATATTCAAGGACACCTCATTTCCCCCACATGCAAAAAGGGTCGAACAGTGGGTCTAAACCTCTTACAGCAGGACCTACATGTGCAAGAACAAATTATTAATAAAAACATTCATATTACAATGGTTTCTGCAATTGCACAATAATGTGCTATTAGCCAAACGACTATGGATGTGGAAACCTCGATGGTAAACTTCAGTGTCCCCCATTGTTTCCCCCTGCAACATATTTAAGACAACTATTGATCAGGTTACAAGTGATATTTGGCATACTATCACTGAAATATGTTAATGGAAAGTAAACACATTGCGGATCCAACAGATTAGATCGAGCCACATTGAAAATCAATTTATCTAAACCAAGCGTGCTAAGAACTAGGAAATGTAGCAATTCTATATGTTGCACATGTATTTAGTACATCTAAATTCGATTTATTCGTCACATGCATAACAATACAAAATTGTACCAACAACAATCGTACATCACATTTCAGAATTGAAGTAAACAGTTAAATGATCACCACAACAAATGAACGAAACAGTTAACTAAGCACCACATTGCACAATAGAACATACTAGAAGTTCAGGTTGCAGTAGCATTACATTGGACATTTCACTAGAATTTCTAAATGAAAGGCAGTAGTGGCACACGCAACAGCTAAAGGAAACGTGCTTAACTGGCGTAGCTAGGTGAACATAGGTCCTTAGTGATAAAGCTAAGAAAACCAAACTATTCCTTATCATCGGAGATATCGATGATGATGGGCTCCGTCAACTTGGGAGAGGGCGAGGCCTCCACACCGTGGGTGCACCCCTCGTAGTGGTGAGTGGCCTGATCCTGCCCCGGCACCAACATGTCGGCTCTGGAGTTGAGGTAAGCACGTGGACGCTAAGAAAACACATCGAAGTCTTCGTCGAACGCACTGGCGGTGCCCTCGAGAAAAGACCACGAGCTGTAGTTTATAGCAGCCAACCGCGTGGCGGCGTCAGCGCGCGAGGCGTCGACGGTGGCCTCGACGGCGAGGTGCTCCTCCATGATCTGGGGGTCGACACGCATGGAAGCCATAGATACCTCATTTGCGCGTGCAGCCACGATTTGCTTCTCCGCAGCCAAATGCTCTATGAGATCCTGGCTATACTGCGTGCACCATGGCTTTCGGCGGTGATTATTTGGAGGATGCGGCGGTGATTTGGGTGGAAGGTGTCACGCCGGCGGTCGGGCCATGTGGGATGGAGGAGGAGGGGTGAGGGGGTATTGGGGAGGTGTCGATTACCTGACTAGATGGACGAGGCCGAGCAGCAGGAAGGAGCATCGCCGGCGAGGAGGCGGCGCTGCAAGCAAGCAATGAAGGTTTGAACTAGGAAAGGTGGAGGAAAAGGGGGAAATGTGGCTTTTGATTGGTACTGGGGGGCGAGGGAGGTAGATGTTTCTGTAGCAGCACAAAATTTTCATTCGGTGCAGAGAAAAACTGGTGCCGAAAGCACCATAAAAACAGTCCCTTATTCGGAACCATGTTCGATATTAAAACATCACAAACGAAGCCTGTGTTATACACCATGTGTGATGAAGTTGAACATGCAAAATTTTCAGAATAGTTCTCGATATCAACACATCACAAACGAAGCCTGTGATATACCCCGTGTGTGATGAACTTGGTCATGCAAATGTTTGTCTCCAATCTTCGGACGTAAAATTGGTTACTACATTGCACATGGTTCATTCCAAAACAGTGTGTGTGATGAACTTTAATTTCATTTTCAATTGGAAGATGGAATGGGGATATGGCGGCAATTTTTTGGTCCGAATTTCCCTGGTTACAGTGGCCATCCACGTTGTCGCATAATTTAACATCAATGGCTAATTTGGGTACTGCACAAAAGAGCCTACACCACAGCCCGCACTTACTTAATCGAGCAATTAAACAGAGCTGGTTGACCTAAACATTACTCTAACAAAAGACCAGCGCTCTAAACAACGACTAATGTTCCGCCTGACGCTCGCCGATCTCCGCCGCATCCTCCATGACCAGCTCGCGCTCGACGACCTCCAGGGGAAAGGGCTCCATGGCATCCATCGCCACATACTCTGCAAGCATCTCGCCATCCACGTCCGCCATCTCTTTGGAAAAGGCCGCCACGAGTTTGGCGTGGGCGGCCGCGGTCCGGGCATTGACGGCCTCCATCTTGGCAAGGGAAGCTGCCGACGAATGGACGGCTACCCGAGCGCTCTCGGCGATTGCCAACTCTTCGGACGTAGGTTGCCGACCGTTGTCAGAGAAGGCCGCTGCTATTTGTTCGGTGACCGACACGAGCTGGGTGTGGCGGCATCGGCATAGACGTGGGTAGCCGCCATCAGGGCTACGGCGGACGCCGAGGAACGGACAACTGCTGTGCCGTTCTTGCCATTTGCTATCCCGGTCGCGGATGTTGCTCCCGCCATCTCATATGCAGCAGCTGCCCTTTCGGCGGCCGCAGCCGCCCTGTCGGAGAGTGCGGCCGCGCTCAAGGATGTTGTGAGCGCGTTCATGGATGATGTAGCCGCGCTCGGGCCGGAGTGGGTCGCTGAAGTTGCCCTCAAGAAGTGGATCCACGTCCCCATCTTTCACTGGCGACGCTTGAACAGTATAGTGGTCTTGGGGAACAAGTGTGACTGTGTGGTTGACGCGCTGGCGGTGGACTGAAGCTTCCGACATAAGTCATATATGAGGATTGGCCCAAGATATTTTGATACCACATCACACACGTTTCATGATCAAGAACTGTTTGTGATGTATTTGATTTTCAAACTGCTTTGAGACAAAAAATGAAGTTACATTGGCAATTGAAGGTGTTTGGATGGCAATAACATTTATCTGCAGTGAACTTGCAACTATAGGACTGTGTGTTAAATATGGAATAATTCAGGGTTGTTTAGGCCCTTTAAAACATTTAAAGAGTTTTTTAGACATTTCATGTGCATAGTTCGAATTTGAACTACGGTTAATTAAGCACATACTAGCTAGAGTGCACCTGAATGGGTTGAAAATCAACTATTTGTCACTAGATACATGTTTTCGTCCCATGCAAGAAATGGAAATTAAATGAATTCCAAACCTCCCGGTATTTTGGTTCGGCCGTAGACTTTGAGAAGCCGTGTTTTTAAATTCCAGTAAATCCAAATATTGTGAGAAATTCATGAAACTTGGCATGGTGTGATGTCATGGCGCATGTGTGTTGTGGTAAAAACAATGCCTAGTTCCGGACAAGTTTTGGCACAAACCTTTTAGAAACCGAAGATTCTCACAAGAAGTCATGTGGTTCCAGTAGGGACAGTTCACATTTTATGTGCGAAACAACATCCGATTTCGCTTCTCGCCTTGAATTTATTTCTAGAGTCTCCATAGAGTAACGTGAATGTGTCGTGCAAAACAATGGAATCTTACAGAGTTCCTTTGGCCTTTTAAGTACATTAATTGAGTTTTCTAGGCATTCAATGTGCATATATAATTCAAATTTGAACTACAATCACTGCATGGTCCAGCTCATGAAAATATGTCGAGAAACCATATACGTTTCCCTGGCTGCATGTTTAATTAGGTCCCACACAATAAATGGGAATGAATTTCAAACATATCATCATCGTTTTGGCTTGACCTCAAACATCGGGAAACTTAGTTTTTAAATTCATGTAAATGCAAACCTCGACAGAAATTCATGAAATTTGGGCATGGTGCCATCAATTGCCCTATGTGTGTTTGTTGTGGTAAAAAATTGCCCAATTTTGGACAAGTATTGGCACAAAGCCTCGTACAAACCGAAGGTTCTCACAAGTAAGTTGTGTGTTTCGATAGGGAAAGTTCACATTTTATGTGCGAAACAACATCTGTTTTCTCTTTTGGCCTTGGATTTATTTATGGAGTCACCAAAGAGCAACATTCTGACAGTCATGCTAAACTGTGGATTTTTCCGGGGTTCGTGAGACCTGTTTAACACATTAATTGAGTTTTCAAGTCGTTTAATGTGCATAATTCAAATTTGACCTACAGTCACAAGGTCCAACACATGAAAAATAGTTGGAAAAATATATGCCTTTCCCTGGATGCATGTTTAGGCCCCATGCAAGAAATGGGAATGGATGTCTAACATCTCTTTGATTGTTTGCTCGGCCGCAACCATTGAGATGCTTGGTTTTCAAATTCCCGTAAATCCAAAACACGTCAGAAATTCATAAAACTTGGCATGGTGTCATGACAAGGGCACACACATTCCGTGGTAAAAAAAATTGTCCAATTTGGACATGTTCTTGCACAATCCCCTTACAAATCGGAGCTCCTCACAAGAAGCTTTGTGGTTTCGATAGGGAACATTATATCTACATGTCACATATGTGGGCGAAAAGACATCTGATGCCTCTTCTCTCCTTGATTTTCTTTATATAAACAACATAGACATGTACGTGCGAAGTGCAAAAATATGGTTAAATTAAGGGATCGTCTGGCTTTTAAATACATTAATTGAGTTTTCGATGCATTATTTAATGTGCATAATTCAAATTTGATCTACAATCACAAGGTCCGGGGCGGCAAAATGGGTTGAAAAATCATATATGCATCCTTGGATTCATGTGTTAGGTCACATGCAAGAAATGAGAACGAATTTCAAACATCTAAGCATGCTGGCTCAGCCACAAATATCGAGAAACTTTGATTCCAAATTCTCGTAAATCCAAAACTCTATCAGAAATTCATGAAACTTGGAATGGTGTCATGTGAAGGCACACATATGCTGTGGTAAAAAAAATACCAAGTTGGCCATGTTTTGTCACAAGCCTCTTACAAACACGAGGTTATCACGCAATAAGCTACGTCCAGTGGTTCCGTTAGGGAACATATATATGCATGCCACATCTGCGGGTGAAAAATGACATTCAATGCCTCTTCTCTCGATTTTGTCCTAGAAACAACATAAAGCAATAGGTATGTACTACAAACATATTAAATTATTAATGGTTTGTATGGCTTTTTTATACATTAATTGAGTTTTATGTCCATTTAATGTACATAATTCAAACATGAACTACAGTCACAAGGTCTATGTTGGGCAGGGCCTCATCATATAAAGCATAAATATGTTGTGCTATTTTTAGTGTCCAGTTTGAGAGAAAGAGTAAGCATTATTAATAGCCAACAAAGGCATTTTGGAACAAAAATCTGTCACGTTACGATCGCAAACGGGCGTATTATTTATAATTCATGGACGTTCTACAGACCATTTACGTGCGGGCCACGTGTCGCTATGTGTATTGGCAAGGAGGTAGCGTGCGGACAGGTGTTTGAGTAGACGGGTGGCGTGCGAGCAGTGTCCTGCGCACGCTCATCGGGGTGGCGTGTCCTTTGCTAGTCGTCAAAGACGTTTCAGACTGAATACCCGTATGGAAACCGAGGGCAATTGTTCCTTCCCTACTAAGCCAAGGGAATATCTGGCGCGAAGGAATTTTTTCATTGCGTCATCGCAAACGGTTGTGAATGATGACCCGTGTGCCCTTCCCGATGCTACAACTTCTACTGTTGCTAACTGCTGAGGTTGCCATGTATGCAAAAAAATCTGATGTGGGAAGGTAATTAAAGAGATATATGATTTTGGTGGCCACACGAAGAAACAATGCCCAGCGCGTGAACCTTGGCAAAACACTTAAGTGAAGGAACTCACCAATGCATGCAAGAGTTTAGTTGTTAAATCATTAAATGAAGGGACCTTAGCAACAATGCATTGTGGACTTGACTTGTTAAGACATTTACTACATTAAGCACGCCATTTAAGCACCGATCGATGCATTGGTAGCATGAGTCAGGTAAGATTCGAATCTGTCATATTGGGTAAATTTTCATTTGTCAAATTGGAAACACTGAGATTTGTCCAATTTTGCAGGAACAAAATCACTATTACGGTGCAATTTTGCAACTGAAATCCAGTAAACATGGATTTCATTCATAGATCAAGCATTGGTCTTTATACAAAATAGTTCAACTCGACAGCTGAATCGAACAAACTTTTCCCCATTTGTTGCCAACCACGTACTGAAATAGCTAGTTCACCTATATATACTAGCTAATTTAAAGTACGTGGTATAGTTCAACCATATCTATAGTTAGATGAACTGAACAAAATAGCCCCTAAATACTACTCCGGAGGGGTTTCGTGCTACTGCCAGCAGCCTTCTCCTCTGCCGAGCGCGTTCAGTAAGAGGCAGAGGAGGAGAAGCCTACCGACGAGCTGGAGGAGTCGACTTCGTCGGCTGCCGCCGCTGCCCTCCGCCGCTCCTGACGCTCCTCCTCGAAGCGGCAGGACTCGACATAGATCTCCTCATTCTGCGCCATAGCTACAGCGTCTGTTGCGGCCACGACGGCGGTGAGCCTCTGTGCGTGCTTGATCTGGCGCTCCTCCTCCTCATGTAGGAAGTTGATGTAGCGCACTAGGCCACTGACGCAAAAGCCGAGCAGCTGTGCTTCGGCGGCGGCCTCCTCCTCCCGCCTTCGGGCCGCGGTGGCGGAGCGGGTGATGGCCCCGGCGGCTGACCGTGGGGTGGCTGCGAAGGGGGACGCTGGTGTGGTGGCGGCCAAGGAGGCAGCTGGTGGGGTGGCGAAAATGGCGGCCGACGATGGGGTGGGGGTGACGGCGGTCGCCAGCAGCACCTACCTTCGGGCAAATGTGGAGGTGCGTGTGGTGGGTGCCCTGCGCACAGCTAACAAGGACGCCACATGCACTTCATGCTTACGGGTACAGCGCCGCCGACGTGGTGCAGCCTCCCAGCTAGAGCTGCCCTCTGGCGGAGTGGCGGAGCGACGACGAAGGACAGGTGCCATTGGCGATTGGGGGAGAAGCAAACTTGGGAAGCTACGGACAGGGAGGGGATGAATGCGATCTGGAGAGGCCGGCCATGAGGGTTTATAAAGTAGGCGGCCAAGGCGAGCCGGGCGGGAAGCTTGCACGCGTTCCTGCACGGGAACTGGAAGCTTGCGTGCGTTCCAGCACGGTTGCGCGGGAACGGGAAGCCCAAAAGAAACGTTGTGCACTCCCGAAGCGTGCACTGGAATCCTCGTGCGGCAACGCGGTGACAAGACGGGACGGAGGTGGGAGAAATGACAAGTACACAGACGGTTAATAATAATAACCTGTTTGCATTTTATTACAAAGCAAACGGTCGTTCTGTACGCACCGTCGCGAATTAATATATGCATGAGGCGGTTGATGTGGCCTCGACGCGCTGTGCTCGCGTCCGTGCGCCCCCGCTCTACTGGCGTCCACGCGCGAATGATCAGTCACGTTCGGGGAGCCATATGCAAGCAGTTGCGCCGCTCCCGGCGCCACCATGCAGTTAAGTGCTGCAAAAACTGCCATGCGGTTGATGCGGCCATTTACCTTCGTCTCTTCCACGTTCTGATCGCGCCACACAACCCAAGGAGCACACCCACGACGGCAAATAATACAGAGAGGATGCACATCTCTTCATCGCTTCAACCTTCCCGTGCGGATCCAATGCCGGCTGCCGGCGCCGAGCGGCAGTTCGCCACTATTGTCAAAGTGGACACCCAAATGAGGAAGACGGACCTCACGGTGGTGTACACCAACGACCCGGGCATGATGGATGACTCCATCGACACCATGGAGCGGCTTCTTGATGCGGATGACAAGTACAAAGTGGTCTGCTTCGACCTCGAGTACACCGGCGGCCGTGTCGGGCATGATCAGAAGGTTTCCATCGCCCAGTTGTGCCTGCGCCATCACGTGCTCATCTACCACTACTGCCTGGCCACAAGGCCTTGCGAGTGTTTCGCCTGCTTTGTCAACAACCCCGACTACAGGTTCGCAATGGTGGACACCACCGACGATCTAAAGGTGCTCAACACTTCGGGCTTGTCCTGCCAGAAGCTTGTCAACATCCAAGGTCAGTAGAGGGTCTGGGGCGGTGAGAAGAAGAAGCAAAAGGACTCCCTGGTTGACCTCGCCGCGGCCATCATCGACCCCTACTATAGAGTGCTACTTCTTGAGCATGTGTTGGTTTTCCCTTCAAGAGGAAAGGGTGATGCAGCAAAGTAGATAAGTATTTCCCTCAGTTGTTGAGAACCAAGGTATCAATCCAGTAGGAGATACAAGCAAGTCCCCAATAGGTGTACCTACACAAATAATCAAACACTTGCACCCAACGCTATAAAGGGGTTGTCAATCCCTTCACGGTTACTTGCAAGGATGAGACCTGATAGAGATAGATAGATAGCATTGCTAAAACGAAAAGTAAAACAAAAGTAAAAAAGATTACAGGGAGGTATTTTTGGTATTTTTGGTTTATAGATCTGAAAGTATAATGTGGAAAATAGACCTGAGGTCCATAGGTTTCACTAGAGGCTTCTCTCATGAAGGAAAATAATACGGTGGGTGAACAAATTACTGTCGAGGAATTGATAGAAAAGCAAATAATTATGAAGATATCCAAGGCAATGATTATGCATATAGGCATCACGTCCGTGTGAAGTAGACCGAAACGATTCTGCATCTACTACTATTACTCCACACATCGACCGACTCCTGCCTGCATCTAGAGTATTAAGTTCATGAAGAACAGAGTAACGCATTAGGTAAGATGACATGATGTAGAGGGATAAACTCAAGCAATATGATGAAACCCCCATCTTTTTATCCTCGATGGCAACAATACAATACGTGCCTCGCTACCCCTACTTTGTCACTGGGTGAGGACACCGCAAGATTGAACCCAAAACTAAGCACTTCTCCCATTGCAAGAATTACCAATCTAGTTGGCCAAACCAAACCAATATCTCGAAGAGACTTGCAAATATATGAAATCATGCATATAAGAATTCAGAGAAGATTCAAATAATATTCATAGATAAGCTGAACATAAACCCACATTTCATCGGATCTCGACAAACACACCGCAAAAGAGTATTACATCGGATAGATCTCCATGAAGATCATGAAGAACATGGTATTGAAGAACAAAGAGAGAGAAGAAGCCATCTAGCTAATAGCTATTGACCCGAAGGTCTGTGGTGAACTACCCACGCATCATCGGAGGGGCAATGGAGTTGATGTAGATGCCCTCCGTGATCGATTCCCCCTCCGGCAGATTACCGAAAAAGGCTCCAAGATTGGATCTCACGGGAACAGAGGCTTCCGACGGCGGAAAAGTATTTTCGTGGCTCTCTTTGCTATCCAGGGAATATTTGGGAATTTATAGGCCGAAGAATAGGGTTAGGAGGGCTGCCAGGGGGCGCCCTCCCTAGGGCGCACCCTGGTGGCTTGTGAAGCCACGGCATGTCTCCTGCCTTCATCTCCAAGTCTGCTGGGTTTCTTTTGGTCCAAGAAAAATCATTCCGAAGATTTTATTCCGTTTGGACTCTGTTTAATATTCCTTATCTGCAATACTCAAAAACATGGAAAAAACAGAAACTGGCACTAGGCTCTAGATTAATAGGTTAGTCCCAAAAACTATATAAAATAGCATATTAATGCATATAAAACATCCAAAACAGATAATATAATAGCATGGAACAATCAAAAATTATAGATACGTTGGAGACGTATCAAGCATCCCCAAGCTTAATTCCTACTCGTCCTCGAGTAGGTAAATGATAAAAACAGAATTTTTGATGTGGAATTCTACCTAACATATTTATCCATGTAATATTCTTTATTGTGGCATGAATATTTAGATCCATAAGATTCAAAACAAAAGTCTAATATTGACATAAAAACAGTAATACTTTGAGCATACCAACAAGGCAATTGTGTCCTTTCGAAATAACATGGCCTTAGAAAGTTATCCCTACAAAATCATATGGTCTGGCTATGCTCCATCTTCCCCACACAAAGTATCTAAATCATGCACAACCCCGATGACAAGTCAAGCAATTGTTTCACACCTTTTATGTTCTCACACATTTTCAACTCTCACGCAATACATGAGCGTGAGCCATGGATATAGCACTATAGGTGGAACAGAATATGGTGGAGGTTATGAGGAAAAAGGAGAAGATAGTCTCACATCAACTAGGCGTATCAACAGGCTATGGAGATGGCCATCAATAGATATCAATGTGAGTGAGTAGTGATTTCCATGCAACAAATGCACTAGAGCTATAAGTGTATGAAAGCTCAAAAGAAAACTAAGTGGTTGTGCATAAGATGAAAAATTCCACTAGCTATATGAAAGTGACAAAATAGGAGATTCTCTATCAGGAAGATCATGGTGATACTTTGAAGCACAAGTGTGGAAAAAGATAGTAGCATTGTCCCTTCTCTCTTTCTCTCATTTTTTTTCCTTTTTTTATTTTGGTGGGCATCTATGGCCTCTTTTTTTTTATTTGGGCTTCGCTGGCCTCTTTTATTTTTTGTAAAGTCCGGAGACTCATCCCAACTTGTGAGGGATTCATAGCTTCCATCATCCTTTTCTCTCACGGGACAAATGCTCCAATAATGAGAATCATCACACTTTTATTTACTTACAATTCGATACCTAGAACAAAACATGACTCTATATGCAATATGAAAGTGATGGTGCGTGTCATGAAAAACGGAACGGTGGAAGTTGCATGGCAATATATCTCGGAATGGCTATGGAAATGCCATAATAGGTAGGTATGGTGACTGTTTTGAGGAAAGTATATGGTGGCTGTTTTGAGTAAGGTGGGTTTAATGCACCGGCGAAAGTTGCGTGGTACTAGAGAGGCTAGCAAGGGTGGAAGGGTGAGAGTGCGTATAATCCATGGACTCAACATTATTCATAAAGAACTCACATACTTATTGCAAAAGTCTATTAGTTATCGAAGCAAAGTATTAGTCGCATGCTCCTAGGGGAGAGGATGGTAGGAGTTAACCATCGCGCGCTCCCGACCCTCACACAAAGGTTGACAGTCATTAAACAAATCATGCTCTGACTTCGTTACATAACGGTTCACAAACTTTAACACAAACTTTAACACAAGTATTTCATCCAATTCACAATTACTCACTAGCATGACTCTCATATTACCATCTTCATATCTCAAAACTATATGCAAGGAATCAAACTTCTCATAGTATTCAATGCACTTAATATGAAGGTTTTTATAATATCCCTCTTGAATGCCGATTATATTAGGACTAAATTCATAACCTAAACCAATTACCATTCTGTTTTAAAGACTCTCAAAATAATATAAGTGAGGTACGAGAGTTCAATAATTTCTGTAAATAAAACACCACCGTGCTCTAAAAAGATATAAGTGAAGCACTAGAGCAACATTGCCTAGCTCAAAAGATATAAGTGAAGCACATAGAGTATTCTAATAAATTCATGATTCAGCGTGTCTCTCTCAAAAGATGTGTGCAGCAAGGATGATTGTGGCAAACTAAAAAGCAAATACTCATATCATACAAGACGCTGCAAGCAAAACACATATCATGTGGTGAATAAAAATATAGCCTCAAGTAAATTTACCGATGGATTGAAGACGAAAGAGGGGATGCCTTCCGGGGCATCCCCAAGCTTAGGTTTTTTGGTATCCTTGAATATGGATTGGGGTGCCTTCGGCATCCCCAAGCTTAGGATCTTGCCACTCCTTATTCCATAGTCCATCAAATCTTTACCCAAAACTTGAAAACTTCACAACACAAAACTCAACAGAAAACTCATGAGATCCGTTAGTATAAGAAAAATAAATCACCACTTTAGGTACTGTTGTGAACTCATTATTTATTTATTTTTGTGTAATATCTACTGTATTCCAACTTCTCCATGGTTCATACCCCCCGATACAACCCATAGATACATCAAAATAAGCAAACAACACAAAGAAAACAGAATCTGTCTAAAACAGAACAGTCTGTAGCAATCTATAGACTTCGAATACGTCTGTAACTCCAAAAATTCTGAAAAATTAGGACAATCAGGGAAATTTGTATATCAATCTTGTGTAAAAATTTCAGATCAAAAGCATGTTTCAGTGAATTTACAAAATTCCTGGACTGAGAGCAAAAGTTTCTGTTTTTCAGCAAAATCAAATCACAAACACCGTAGACCATCCCAAAGGTCTTACTTCGCTCAAACACTAATTTAAACAAGAAAACACATTTAATACAGAGGTAATAATGTGCAAAACACTCAAAAATAGAATCAAAAACGAAAGCATAAAAATAAAATTGGGTTGCCTCCCAACAAGCGCTATTGTTTAACGCCCCTAGCTAGGCATAACACAATAGATCTAAGTATTGTCATCTTTGGTATTGGCAACTTTTGTGAGGGCCTTCTCAAATCCGGGAGGCTCTTTCCTCTTCCCCTGATTTGTAGGGGAAGAAACCATCTTAATATCCAAAATATCCAAATGCTTATTGCAAAGGGTAATCAAAGTATTCAAGCGATTGAGGTTCCCACTAATATGTTTAAGGGGTCGTGATATTGCTGTAATTCGACCAAGTGCTTATGTAAGTCACTCAATTTGTCGACAATTTGAACTCCCTCTCTTGAGAAAGCAAACCCTTTGTTGGGTGGTGGAACCCCCAAAATCCCCTCCAAAACTTCATAAGCAGTGTTCGTATCTAACTCAATAAAATTCCCTTTTGAGGCGAAATCTAAAAGCTCTCTATGATGCAAAGCTAATCCAATGTAAAAATTTCTAATCAAAACTTTGGCATCTCCTTTTAGACTGGAGATACGATAAGATTTCATTAGCCTATACCAGGCATCTTTCAAATTTTCCCCTTGTTTTTGTTTGAAGTATAGAACTTCAAAATCTGGTGACAAAGAAGAAATAGTAACGCTAGACATAGCAACAAGTAAGAGATCCAGCGGAAAAGAGGCAAACGAAAAAGAGGGGGAATAAAAAGGAAAATCTTTTTGGTATTTTCTAAAATTTGTTTTAGAAGTGGGGGAGAGGAAAACGAGAGGCAAATGGCAAATAATGTAAATGTAAGAGATGAGTTTGTGAGGGGTACTTGGTAGGCTTGATGTAGATCTCCCCGACAACGGCGCCAGAAATCCTTCTTGCTACTTCTTGAGAATGCGTTGGTTTTCCCTTGAAGAGGAAAGGGTGATGCAGCAAAGTAGATAAGTATTTCCCTCAGTTGTTGAGAACCAAGGTATCAATCCAGTAGGAGATACAAGCAAGTCCCCAATAGGTGTACCTACACAAATAATCAAACACTTGCACCCAACGCTATAAAGGGGTTGTCAATCCCTTCACGGTTACTTGCAAGGATGAGATCTGATAGAGATAGATAGATAGGATTGCTAAAACGAAAAGTAAAACAAAAGTAAAAAGATTGCAGGGAGGTATTTTTGGTATTTTTGGTTTATAGATCTGAAAGTATAATGTTGAAAATAGACCCGAGGGCCATAGGTTTCACTAGAGGCTTCTCTCATGAAGGAAAATAATATGGTGGGTGAACAAATTACTATCGAGCAATTGATAAAAAAGCGAATAATTATGAAGATATCCAAGGCAATGATTATGCATATAGGCATCACGTCCGTGTCAAGTAGACCAAAACGATTCTGCATCTTCTACTATTACTCCACACATCGACCGACTCCTGCCTGCATCTAGAGTATTAAGTTCATGAAGAACAGAGTAACGTATTAGGTAAGATGACATGATGTAGAGGGATAAACTCAAGCAATATGATGAAAACCCCATCTTTTTATCCTCGATGGCAACAATACAATACGTGCCTCGCTACCCCTACTTTGTCACTGGGTGAGGACACCGCAAGATTGAACCCAAAACTAAGCACTTCTCCCATTGCAAGAATTACCAATCTAGTTGGCCAAACCAAACCAATAACTCGAAGAGACTTGCAAAGATATGAAATCATGCATATAAGAATTCAGAGAAGATTCAAATAATATTCATAGATAAGCTGAACATAAACCCACAATTCATCGGATCTCGACAAACACACCGCAAAAGAGTATTACATCGGATAGATCTCCATGAAGATCATGAAGAACATGGTATTGAAGAACAAAGAGAGAGAAGAAGCCATCTAGCTAATAGCTATGGACCCGAAGGTCTGTGGTGAACTACTCACGCATCATCGGAGGGGCAATGGAATTGATGTAGATGCCCTCCGTGATCGATTCCCCCTCCGGCAGATTACCGGAAAAGGCTCCAAGATTGGATCTCACGGGAACAGAGGCTTCCGGCGGCGGAAAAGTATTTTCGTGGCTCTCTTTGGTATCCAGGGAATATTTGGGAATTTATAGGCCGAAGAATAGGGTTAGGAGAGCTGCTATGGGGCCACAAGCCAGGGGGGCGCCCCCTCCTAGGGCGCGCCCTGGTGGCTTGTGACGCCACGACAGGTCTCCTGCCTTCATCTCCAAGTCTGCTGGGTTTCTTTTGGTTCAAAAAAATCATTCCGAAGATTTTATTCCGTTTGGACTTTGTTTAATATTCGTTATCTGCAATACTCAAAAACAAGGAAAAAACAAAAACTGGCACTAGGCTCTAGATTAATATGTTAGTCCCAAAAATAATATAAAATAGCATATTAATGCATATAAAACATCCAAAACAGATAATATAATAGCATGGAACAATAAAAAATTATAGATACGTTGGAGACGTATCATAGAGACATGAAGGCTGAGTGCGACAAGGACAAGACTGCCTGGCACACGGCCTGGGTGAACGAAATCGATGAAGAAACACATCAAGTACGCGGCCAAGGACGCGTACACTAGCTACGAGATGTACAGGAGGATCATTGACATGAGGAAGTGCCTCCTTCGTGCAGACGGCGAGGGAGAGCAACAAGCAGAGCAATGTCGGCAACCGTCGTCAGACGAACAGTATGATTTGGTGATCATCTACTTCTTGTAAATTTATATTGAGGAATGTACATGTGTTGTGTAGTCACTTATGTAACTGTATCTTCAAGTTGGTTATGCAACAATAATGTTGGTGTTCTGTAGACAAAGCATATAGATGTTGTGCAAACAGAGCAAATCACATCTCATACAATTATTAGCAGCAACCTTGTGTCCACAACACACAGGTTGTCAGGATGAATCGTTTGGGTTATTGCTGGTCTTCCCACACAGGTCTGATGGATGAACTGTTTGCCGGGTACCCACAACACACACGCTTGTCAGGATGAATCGTTTGGGTTACTATTGGTCTTCCCACACAATTCTGATTAATGAACTGTTTGCCGGGTATCACACACGCCTTCTTAGGCTAACTCGTTTGTGTTCTGCTGGATCAGCGCAAACAGTTTGTCCGAGTGAACTGTATGCCGCACTACGCACACGTATATAGTTTGTTAACCGTTTCTGTTATCTTCCATAATCACAAACAGTTCATAAGAACAAACTGTATGCAACGCATCACACACGCAACTATTTTTTGGACCGTATTTACTCGTTCCTTCATCACGCACGGTTTTCGTCATTGGTGGCGGAGCTTGAACTATACCGTTTTCGATTGATGGATCGCAAATAGTTTCGTCGAAGGGTCTCTGATTGATGTGTCGTGTTTGGACCATTCTGTAGTAGTGAATGTAGGCATTTATTTCGTACATAGTCATACGTGCTTCCAATAAGAAATTGTATGACATCTTTTGTCCTACACTCCCGTGGGAGCGGGGTCCTAATGGAAACTAAGGGCTATTAAGGCCTCCTTTCAATAGAGAACCGGAACAAAGCATTAACATTTGCTGAATACATGAACTCCTCAAACTACGGCAATCACTGGAAAGAATCCCAATTATTTTCACCTTTGGGTATGCCGACCAAGACACGTAATATGTGCATACAACTTGCAAGATCGTATCCAGATCACTCATATATTCATGGAAACGTAATAGGTTCAGATATGAAATCATGGCACGCGGGCCCTAGTGACAAGAATTAAGCATAGCAAAGTCATAGCAACATCAATCTCCGAACATAGTGGTTACTGGGGATCAAGCCCTATCAAACTTAACTCGATTACATGATCAATCTCATCCAATCCCTTCACCGTCCAGCAATCCTACAAAGGAATTACTCACTCCCACTGGTGAGCATCATGGCGGTGTTGATGAAGAAGGGTTAGTGATGATGACCGCGAAGAATCTCCCTCTCCGGAGCCCCAAACGAACCCCAAATCAGCCCTCCCGATGAAATCTTCTCTCCTATTTTTTCCTCCGTATATGTGAATTTATAGGACTGGAATTAGGGTTGGGGGAGGCACGTGGGCCCCACAAGCCTACAGGGCGCGCCCACGGGGGTGGGCGCGCCCTGTTGCCTTGTGGCTCACAGGCAGCCCCCTCCGGTGAATCTTTGCTCAATAATTCATTATTTATTCCAAAAATAATTCACAAAAAGTTTCATCCAATTCCAGGAACTTTTATTTATGCACAAAAATAACACCAAGGTAGTTCTGTTGAAAATAGCGTCAGTCCGGGTTAGTTCCATTAAAATCATCCAAATTATAGTCCAAAATTAGAACAAAAGTGTTTGGAAAAGTAGATATGTTTGAGACGTATGAACTCCCCCAAACTTAAGTCATTTCTTGTCCTCAAGCAATTCAGTTGATAAACTGAAAGTGATAAAGAAAACTTTTACAAACTCGTTTATTCTCGTCGTTATACACATGCTTAGCTAGTGTTCAAGTTTTCAGCATAAATCATAAATAACCATATCCATGATAACAATTAAACATCATATTCACTCATGGAAATACATAACCAAATAGCAAGCAATAATAAGACATTTCACATGCCAACAATTTGTCAAAACAATCATGATATAATATGATGACATGGTATTTCACTAGCCCTTTGTGAGACCGCAAAACACAAATGCAGAGAACCTCTAAGGTTCAAGCAGCGACTAAACATTATAATTCAGGGTAGAAAAGATCCAGTCATGATCACATCCAACATTAACTAAACTCAATGCATAAGAATGACAATAGTGCTCTCCGGTCTGGTGCTTTTAGTAAGAGGGTGATGACTCAACTTAAAAGTAAATAGACAGGCCCTTCGCAGAGGGAAGCATTGATTTGCAGAGGTGCTAGAGCTCAAGTTTTAAAATATGATAGGAATGTGATTTTTGAGTGGTGCACTTTTCTTGTCAACGTGACGACAAAGGATTTCAATATCTTCCATGCTAAACACATTATTGGCGGTTCCCAAGCGGAATTGTAAAGTTTACTCCCATCCACGATACATACACAAGCCATGGCTGACCGAATCCACGGATGCCCTCCAACGTTTCAACTGTCCCGGGAGTTTTGTTTAATTAATTTTGGTTTTGCAGGACTGGGCATCCTTTTTACCAGTCTCTGTCGTGCAATTACAGGTGAATAAACACCCATCTTGAGAATAACCCACTTAGCATGGAAGATACCGAACGCCCTGTCGCTCCATGAGCGGTACGGGCGCACAAAATAGATGTTTATTTGAATAGTAGAGGTGGAACATGCAAATTTACATGGAAGGACAGGGTAATACCCTATATAGGTAGGTATGGTGGACTCATGTGGAATAACTTGGTTTACGGATTTTGGATGCACAAGCAGTATTCCCCGTTTAGTACTGGTGAAGGCTAGCAATAGATTGAGAAGCAACTAGCTAGAGAGCGAAAAACGGTCAAATCATGCATTGTGAATAATTAACATTGAACATAGCATGAGTAGGATATGAAAACCCTGAATTTAAACATTATGAAGACTGCATTGGTTTTGAAGCAACTACATGTTTGCACGTGGGCCAAGTCAAGCCGCTCTAATTACTCAGAGGGCAATACCATACTACCATACCACATCATAAACATTTTAATGCATGTTGACACATGAGATAAATGATTATCCACTCCTAGTTATTTAAGCATGGCATGAGAAACTATAATCTCTAATTGTCATCATAAACATGTTTACTTATGATATACTAAATCAAGATCGAACGAGCTAAACATATTTACAAAAACGGAAAACAAGAAGAGTTCATACCAGCTTCCTTTACCACGATCACTTCATCAAATATCTTCATTATTGCCTTTCACTTGCACGACCG
Source organism: Elymus sibiricus (assembly GCA_039707655.1). Classification (NCBI taxonomy): domain Eukaryota; kingdom Viridiplantae; phylum Streptophyta; class Magnoliopsida; order Poales; family Poaceae; genus Elymus; species Elymus sibiricus. The sequence goes on from CM077667.1 coordinate 162,183,495, forward strand.
AATGATGTGATAATAATAATAGTGCAAGAGTGTCGTGGACTAAGCTGGAATCTGCAAGGCAGTCTTGTACAAAGGAGAAGACAAGGTAATATCGGCTCTCTATTAGATCAACAATAATGCATATGGGAGCCACTCAACATTTTTATTGTGGTCTTCTCCTTTCCATGGCTCGATGAAAAGAAAAGAAATTCAGAAACACACTGAAATGTTTTTTGAGTTTTTGTTTTTCTCAAGAAAGCAAATAAACAAAAGGGAAAACGAGAACAAGAAAAATTATTTACACGGGAAAGCTCCCAACATACAAAGGAAATCTTGTTGGGTTTTGTTTTAATACTACATCAAATTAAACAGGAAAGAAAAACCGAAAAGAAACGAGAAATATTTTTGGATTTTCAAAGTTTTCCAAACACACAAGAAGAAGGCGGAAAAATAAATCTAACATGGATATACAATGAAAAAGGATGAACACCGACAATTTGTATGAAGTGTGTGAACATGAATGTAATGTCGGTGAGAAATATGTACTCCTCCAAGCTTAGACATTTGCCTAGCTTGAGATCACCACTGTTGGTCTGGATAATAGTTGAAATGGTAGCTCGTGGAGGCGTTCCTTGTCGCCTCCTCCACCAACCAAGTAGCCTCTACTGCATCGATGTACTCCTGCACCTCGTCTTGAAGAACATAGTATTTTTGTCGAGCCTGGAAATCAAAGAGAGCAGGCGCAAGAAACGTTACAGAAACATGCTTATATTTATAAAACGTTAGGTTATACTCATAACCACTAGCACTGTCCATGATAAAGTCATGATGACACATGGCTTCAAAGTCTAAATGTCTCTCAGGAAACAAGGGGTCATTAGGTTGACGTGACACTCTGAATTTTGCAGCTACATGGGAGGCATAAATTCCTCCATACAAATCACCGCTATGTGCTTTAGCATGCAGCCTTCGGGCAAAATTGTGCCGAGGTTATAATGTTTTCACCCATCACTGCAGTGTGAATAAGGCCCAAGTCCAGAGCACAGTGCACTACAATCTTGTTTACCTACTACACTTTTCCCATTAAAAGTGCAAAGTAACGAATAGATGGGAAATGAATACTTTTTATTCTAGCTTGTGTCACCCCTCTATCCTCTCCAATGCAAGGACTTTCAAGAAACATATTATAATCAGATGTTTCTTTTTTCTAGAGAGCCCCAACATGGAAGTTTGCATGCATCAGAAAATTCTTCTAGAGTCATACTAAAAGATTTATTATAAAGATTAAACAGCACCCTAGAAGTGTGGGGATGATATCGAAATCCATGCATGAATGAACGGGTAAGGTTATAGTGTTGGACACACTTATCTTCAAGGAATCGGCGAGGCCAGTATTGTAAATAAAATGATAAAATTCCTCCTTGGTACTGATACGTCTCCGTTGTATCTACTTTTCCTCACACTTTTGCCCTTGTTTTGGACTCTAATTTGCATGATTTGAATGAAAGTAACCCGGACTAACGTTGTTTTCAGCACAACTACCATGGTGTTGTTTTTTGTGCAGAAATAAAAGTTCTCGGAATTGGACGAAACTTTTTGGAGATTTATTTTGGAATAAATAAAAAATACTGGAGTCAAGAACCACCGGAGGGGGGCTAGAGGCTGGGCAGCATACACCAGGGCGCGTCAGCCCCCCAGGCGCGCCCTGGTGGGTTGTGCCCACCTCGTGGCCCCACTGACCCTAATTCCGCCACTATAAATTCCTATTTTCGGAGAAAAAAATTGGAGAGAAAGTTTCATCGCGTTTTACGATACGGAGCCGCCGCCATCTCCCGTTCTTCATCGGGAGGCCAGATCTGGAGCCCGTTTGGGGCTCCGAAGAGGGGAATCTTCAGTCTTCGTCATCACCAACCCTTCTCCATTGCTAAGTCCATGATGCTCCCCACCGGGAGTGAGTAATTCCTTCGTAGGCTTGCTGGTAGGTGAGGAGTTGGATGAGATTCATCATGTAATCGAGTTAGTTTTGTTAGCGCTTGATCCCTAGTATCCATTATGTTATGAGATTGATGTTGCTATGACTTTGCTATGCCTAATGCTTGTCACTAGGGCCCGAGTGTCATGATTTAAGATTTGAACCATTTATGTTATCACCATTATATCTATGTTCTTGATCCGATCTTGCCTAGTCATATGCACCTATTACGTGTTATGATCCGTCAACCCCATAGTGACGATATTTGGGATACTTCACGATCATGACCGTAGTTTGAGGAGTTCATGTATTCACCGTGTGTTAATGCTTTGTTCCGGTTCTCTATTAAAAGGAGGCCTTAATATCCCTTAGTTTCCTTATGGAACCCGCTGCCACGGGAGGGTAGGACAAAAGATGTCATGCAAGTTCTTTTCCGTAGGCACATATGACTATTTACGGAATACATGCCTACATTACATTTATGAACCGGAGCTAGTTCTGTGTCGCCCTAGGTTATGACTGTTATATGATGAATATCATCCAACGAGTTCACCAATCCAGTGCCTACGAGTTCTCCACTTATTGTTCTTGCTAAGTAACTATTGCTACTGCTACTGTTCCAATTGCTTCAAAACTATTGCTATCACTGCTACTGTTACCGTTGCTGCTACTACTGCTATCCAAACTATCATACTACTATGCTACTGATCACTCTACTGTAGATATTTAATCTCCAAGTGTGGTTGAATTGACAACTCACCTGCTAAACTCTCAAATATTCTTTGGCTCCCCTTGTGTCGAATCGTTAAATTTGGGTTGAATACTCTACCCTCGAAAACTATTGCGATCCCCTATACTTGTAGGTTATCAAGACCTTTTTCTGGCGCCGTTGCTGGGGAGCATAGATATATTTGTTGAGTCACTTGGGATTTATATAAATTGATCACTATGAAGAATCTGAAAGATCCAAAGACCAATATTTTTTCCTCTAAAACGAGGGAAGGTAAGGAACTGCCATCTAGCTCTGCACTTGATTCACCTTCTGTTATGAGTAAGCTTGCAACACCACCACATGCTAGTAATCCTAATATGTCACAAGTTATTGATGATGCTACCTCTGCTATGAATTATGTTATTGATGATGCTAGTACCATGCTTGATGATAATGTGCCACTAGGAGAATTTCTTGATGAACAAATTGCTAGAGTTAAAGAGAATGAAACTACTGAAACTGATGAGATTGCTGAAACTGATGAAGCCTATGAAACTGATGATGACTATGGAACACCTATTAGTCCTAGCTCTCCTAAGTTTGAAATGCTTAAGATACCTGAAGGTTATGTTATGGACGAAGAGGTAACTAGAGAAATTATTTCTTGCAAGGATAGAAATGATCTTAAGAAATTGCTACGCAAGTATAAGGACAAGACTTTGAATACTAGAATGAAATGTGATCCTAAGTTTGCTACTTCACCTATCTTTGTTACCGATAAGGATTATGAATTCTCTGTCGACCCAGAGTTAATTACTTTGGTTGAATCTGATCCTTTCCATGGCTATGAAACTGAAACTGTAGTGGCACACCTTACTAAGCTGAATGATATAGCCACCCTCTTTGCTCATGATGAGAAGATTCGTTACTATTACATTCTCAAGTTATTTCCGTTCTCATTAAAGGGTGATGCTAAGACATGGTACAACACTCTTACTCCTGGTTGTGTGCGTAGTCCCCAGGATATGATTTACTATTTCTCTGAAGAATATTTTCCTGCTCGTAAGAAACAAGCCGCCTTACAGAAAATATTTAACTTTGTGCAAATTGAAGAAGAGAGTCTCCCACAAGCTTGGGGGAGGCTTCTCCAGTTGCTTAATGCTTTGCCTGATCATCCTCTTAAGAAAAATGAAATACTTGATATCTTCTATAATGGACTAACCGATGCTTCTAGGGACTTCCTAGATAGTTGTGCTGGTTGTGTTTTCAGGGAACGAACTGTTGAAGGAGCTGAGGAATTATTGAATAACATATTGAAGAATTATGATGATTGGAATCTTCCTGAACCACCGCCTAAACCCACTCCGAAGAAGAGGGGTATCTTATTTCTCAGTCCTGAAGATATGCAAGAGCCGAAGAAATCTTTGAAAGAAAAAGGTATTAAAGATGAGGATGTTATGAATTTGCCACCTATTGAAGAAATACATGGCCTTGACAAACCACCACCTCCACACGTGGTAGAGGTAAATTCTTTACTAAGGTTTGATGAAGGTGATATCCCTCACAATAAACATCCTAGTCAATGCTTATATGGGTTCGAAAACTATATTATGAAGCAAAATCATTTCAATGCACATGTTCTGAAACAATTGAAATATAATTCTGATATGATTGCTCGCTTAAGTGACTTGATATTTAGAATCAGTAATGATGTTAGAGGTGTAGGAAAGCATGCCTCTATGGTTCAAACTCAGTTAGAACAAGTTGCTAAATCTCAAAAAGAATTGCTTGATGAAATGAATAATAATATGCATGATTTTGCTGCTAGAGTAGTAACTAGAGGAGGTAGAATGACCCAAGAACCACTTTATCCTGAGGGTCATCCTAAAATAATTGAACAAGACTCTCAGAGAATTAATACTGATGCACCTAGTCCTTCTAAGAAGAAAAAGAAAAAAGAAAAATGATAGGACTCTGCATACCTCTAGTGAACCCGAGACACAAAAACCTCCTGATAATAATGATGGCTCTATTTCTGATGTTGAAACTCAGTCTGGTAATGAACACTCACCTAGTGATAGTGAAAATGATAACTATGATGTTCATGAAGATGCTCAACCTAACAATGATAAAGAACCATATAATTATGTTGAAATAGAGCCTGCTGCTGATCTTGATAACCCACAACCTAAAAATAAACGTTATGATAAAAGAGACTTTGTGGCTAGGAAACATGGTAAAGAAAGAGAGCCATGGGTTCAGAAACCCATGCCATTTCCACCTAAGCCATCTAAGAAAAAGGATGATGAAGAATATGAGCGCTTTGATGAAATGATTAGGCCAGTCTTTTTGCGTACCCGCTTAACTGATATCTTAAAGATGGCCCCTTATGCAAAGTACATGAAAGACATCATCACTAATAAAAGAAAGATACCTGAAGCTGAGATCTCCACCATGCTTGCTAATTATTCTTTTAATGATGGAGTCCCTAAAAAACATGGAGACCCTCGAATACCAACTATACCTTGCTCCATTAAAAGAAACTATGTCAAAACTGCTTTGTGTGATTTGGGAGCCGGTGTTAGTGTTATGCCTTTCTCCCTATATAAAAGACTTGATTTGAATAAACTCACACCTACGAGATATCATTGCAAATGGCTGACAAATCAACTACCATACCTATCGGTATTTGTGAGGATGTGCCTGTTGTTGTTGCAAATGTTACTATCTTAACGGACTTTGTTATTCTTGAGATGCCCGAGGATGACAACATGTCAATTATCCTTGGTAGACCCTTTTTCAATACTGCAGGGGCTGTTATTGATTGCAATAAAAGCAAAGTCACTTTTCATATAAATGGTAATGAGCACACGGTGCACTTTCGGAAGAAACAATTCCAAGTGAATGGTATAAATGTTATTGAAGAATCTCCGACTATCACTATTGGAAGCTTTCAATTACCTCTACCTATTGCCAAAAAGAAATATGATATACTTATTGTTGGGGATATGCACATCCCCATTGAGGTAACTTAGTGTTTTACGAAAGTTCTTTGGTTTCATGCTAATCGGAAGTGGATGTTAATAAGACTTGATCAACCTTATTAATGAATCATTTTTGATAGGTATGAAGTCGATGAATTTAGTAAGCACAACTCTCTGCTCCCACCTTTTATTTTCTGTTTTAGTTAGTCAAATAAAATAAAATGCCATGATTATCCTTTTTTCTGCTTTCTCCGTGCAATAAAAAAATGACCCAAAAATAAAAGTTCACTGAATGTCCTAAAAATTTGATACGATTGTTTTCTAAATATTTCTGAATTTCTGGTGCAAATAATACCAGAGGGGGGAGCACCTGGTGCCCACAAGACACCCGGGCGCACAAGCACCCCCAGGCGCGCCCTGGTGGGTTGTGCCCCCCACGTGGGCCCCCTCACGTATCTCTTTAGCCCACATCATCTCCTACCTCCAGAAAAAATCACCACAGCCACCATTCCCGTGTTCTTCCTCACAAACCCACGGATTTCGATCTCTTTGCTCAAAGCTCCGTTTCCGAAACTGTTTGGAGGGATTGCTACTTGGTATGTGACTCCTCCATTGCTCCAATTAGTTTTTGAGTTAGTGGGTTATTTTTAGAGTAATTAGCTACTCTTGGTGCTGCTGTAGATGAGCTTGCATGTTGAATTCTTAGAGTTCTAAGTAGTTTGTATGCTCAATATGGTCTCTATGCATGCTTAGGAGTAGTTGCTATCAATCTTACAAAGTTTTGTTGACATAATTTTGTGTCTCAAAAATATTTCAGAAATTGTTCGCAAATAAAAATGCAATTCTTTAGGAGTTCTTCGAGGAGGAGATCCTCGGAAGCCTCATCAAGTGGAAGCTCGGTTCGACAGTCTTATGTTGAGCCAAGCGAAAGCTCGATGCGAGATGCCGCCACCAAATCATGCTTGTGGCCGTGCGACGAGTTCATGGAAGGTGCAGGTATTAAGGGGGAATTTGACCAATTTATCAACAATACAGAACTTGCTCCCTTCATCGCAGATAAGTGTCCTCAACATCTCGAACTCACGAAAACATTCACAAAGAAATTTAAATATTTTCCTCGTGAGTCTAGAGTTTCATTCAACCTATACGACCGTTCTTTCACCATGCCTTTAGACTTGTTCAGTGAAACATGCAAACTTCCATCTTGGGGTTCCCTTGATGAACCAACAAAATCTTAATATGAGTCATTTTTTTATTAATTTTGCTATGGTGAAGATAGGGGAGTAGCACAAAGGAGAATCAAGAGCATCCATTTCCCATCAATACAATATTTCGCACTCTTTAATGGTAAATGTATCATAGGCAAGCAAGATTGTAGCACACTGTGTGCTCATGATTTGAGTATCATACACACTGACCTGGAAATAAATATTATAATCTTGGTGCAATTGTTGCATGGCGACTGCAGCTCAATGTTGCTAATGGTAATTTTTATGGAGGAATCTAAGCCTCCCGTGTAGCGGAGAGATTAAATGTCTCACCATGGCCTAGTGATCCCATCCTACCTACTCAGTTTTTAGACTTTGAGGCCATGAAGCGCCATAAGTTTCTTACAGGCACGGCTACTAACTACACATATAACTTGAGATTTAATAAAAAACATATTGTGCCTGTTACTTTGCCTGCTCCTGCTCTCTTTGATTTTCACAGTAGGGGAAGATACTATGTCCTTGAGAGCGAGGCCCATGCATACAATGCGGAGGTTGAAGCTGCCAGGAGGGCCGCAGAACTTGCATCGATGGCCTTGATGAGCCATCGCCCAGATTATTATTCATACGGATGGTGGTTACCAAGCTAGGCCAAAAGCCTAAGCTTGGGGGAGTATGTATTTCCACCAACATTACATTCATGTTCACACATTTCATTCCAGTTGTCGGTGTTCACAATTTTTCATTGTAATATCCATTTTAGATTTGTTTTCCCGCTTTCTTCTTGTGTGTTTGAAAAACTTTGAGAAAACCCAAAAATATTTCCTACTTCTTTTTATTTTTTCTTTCTAACTTAGTTTAGTTGTAGTATTGAAAGAAAACCCAAAAAGATTTCTCATTTCTTCTTTTACTTGTTGGGAGCTTTCCTGTGTAAATAGTTTTTCTCATTTTTGTTTTTCCTCTTTAATTTGCTTTCTTCAAGAAAAATCAAAAACTCCAAAAATATTTCAGTGTGTTTCTCTGAATTTCTTTTCTTTTGTTTGAGTTGTACCAAGGGGAAGTCCACAATGAAAATGTTGAGTGGCTCTCATATGCATTATTGTTTATCTAACAAAGAGCCCATATTACTTTGTCTTTTCCTCTTGAATAAAATGTTTGTAGATTCCAGCTTAGTCCACGACACTCTTGCACTGTTATTATCTTCTTATCATCCGGTCGTGCAAGTGAAAGGCAATAATGATGATATTTTATGAATTGACTGTGGCAGAGAAAAGCGGGTATGAACTCAACTTGTTTTTGTTTTTGTAAATATGTTTAACCTAGTATCCTTGATTCAACATATTATGATCAAACATGCTTGCAATGACCATTAGAGATTATAGTTGTTCATGCCATGCTTAAGTAGCTAGGAGTGGATAATGATTTATCTTAGGTGTCAACATGCATTAAAATGGTTGTGATGCGGTATGATGATATGGTATCCTCCTCCGAATGTTTCAAGTGGCTTGACTTGGCACATGTTCATGCATGTAGTTGAATCAAAACCAACATAGCCTTCATGATATTTATGTTCATGGTGTCCATATCCTACTCATGCTAGTATTCAATGTTGATTATATGTACTACATGTTCATGACCGTTTTCGCTCTCTAGTTGGCTGCTTCTCAATCTATTTGCTAGCCTTCGCTATACTAAGCGGGAATACTGCTTGTGCATCAAAACCCTTAAACCAAGTTATGCCAGATGAGTCCACTATATCTACCAATATGCGGTATTACCCTGCCATTCCAAAGTAAATTTGCATGTGCCATCTCTAAAAATTCAAATGAACATCTATTTTGTATGCCTGGACCGCTCATGGAGCGACAGGGGGCCGTCAGTATCTTCCATTCTAAGCGGGTTATTCTCATGATGAGTGTTTATTCACTCATCCTTACACGATAGGGGTTGTAATAGGGATTCCCAGTCCTGAAATAAAAAATCAAAAACAATTAAACAAAACTCCCCCAGGAATGTTGTTGGTTTGGACGGTACCCGTGGATGCGGCTAGCCGTGGAGTGTGATTGTTGGTGGAGGGGGAGTAAACCTTTACTTTTACCGCTTGGGAACCGCCGCTAATTTGTTTAGCATGGAAGATATTGATAACTCTTGGTCATAACGTTGACAGGAAGGGTGTACCTCCCAAAATTATATCTATCTCTGTTTTAAGCTTTGAGCTCTGGCACCGCTGCAAATCCATGCTTCCCTCTGCGAAGGGCTGTCTATTTACTTTTTATGTTGAGTCATCACCTTCTCAAATAAGCGCCAGATCTGAGAGCACTATTGTCATCCTCATGCATTGTGTATAGTTGATGTTGGGTGCAGCATGGCTATATCTTTTCTACCATGAATTACAATGTTTAGTCGCTGCTTGAACTTTGGAGGTGCTCTGCATTTATGTTTTGCGGTCTCAGAAAGGGCTAGCGAGATACCACTATTGTCATATTGTATCATGATTGTTTTGACAAAGTGTTGGCATTTGAGATATCTTATTATTGCTCGCTATTTGCTTATGTTATTGATATGAGTTAATATAATTTCTAAGAGTTATTGTTGGCATGGTTAGTCATAATCTTTGCTGAAAACTTGGGTGCTACTTAAGCATATATATGTAAACAAGAACAAAAGAGTTCGTAAAAGTTTTTCTTTATCACTTTCAGTTTGTTAACTGAATTGCTTGCGGACAAGCAATGGGTTAAGCTTGGGGGAGTTGATACGTCTCCGTCGTATCTACTTTTCCTCACACTTTTGCCCTTGTTTTGGACTCTAATTTGCATGATTTGAATGAAACTAACCCGGACTAACGCTGTTTTCAGCAGAACTACCATGGTGTTGTTTTTTGTGCAAAAATAAAAGTTCTTGGAATTGGACGAAACTTTTTGGAGATTTATTTTGGAATAAATAAAAAATACTAGAGTCAAGAACCACCGGGGGGGGCAGAGGTTGGGCAGCATACACCAGGGCACGCCAGCCCCCCAGGCGCGCCCTGGTGGGTTGTGCCCACCTCGTGGCCCCACTGACCCTAATTCCGCCACTATAAATTCCTATTTTCGGAGAAAAAAATTGGAGAGAAAGTTTCATCACGTTTTACGATACGGAGCCGCCGCCACCTCCCGTTCTTCATCGGGAGGCCAGATCTAGAGCCCGTTTAGGGCTCCGGAGAGGGGAATCTTCGGTCTTCATCATCACCAACCCTTCTCCATCGCCAATTCCATGATGCTCCCCACCGGGAGTGAGTAATTCCTTCGTAGGCTTGCTGGTAGGTGAGGAGTTGGATGAGATTCATCATGTAATCGAGTTAGTTTTGTTAGCGCTTGATCCCTAGTATCCATTATGTTCTGAGATTGATGTTGCTATGAGTTTGCCATGCCTAATGCTTGTCACTAGGGCCCGAGTGCCATGATTTCAGATCTGAACCGTTTATGTTATCACCATTATATCTAGGTTCTTGATCCGATTTTGCCTAGTCATATGCACCTATTACGTGTTATGATCCATCAACCCCATAGTGACAATATTTGGGATACTTCACGGTGATGACCGTAGTTTGAGGAGTTCATGTATTCACCGTGTGTTAATGCTTTGTTCCGGTTCTCTATTAAAAGGAGGCCTTAATATCCCTTAGTTTCCTTATGGACCCCGCTGCCACGGGAGGGTAGGACAAAAGATGTGATGCAAGTTCTTTTCCATAAGCACGTATGACTATTTACGGAATACATGCCTACATTACATTTATGAACTGGAGCTAGTTTTGTGTCGCCCTAGGTTATGACTGTTATATGATGAATATCATCAAACGAGTTCACCGATCTAGTGCCTACGAGTTCTCCACTTATTGTTCTTGCTAAGTTCCTATTGCCACTGCTACTGTTCCAATTGCTACAAAACTATTGCTATCACTGCTACTGTTACCGTTGCTGCTACTACTGCTATCCAAACTATTATACTACTGTGCTACTGATCACTCTCCTGCAGATATTTAATCTCCAGGTGTGGTTGTATTGACAACTCAGCTGCTAATACTCTCAAATATTCTTTGGCTCCCCTTGTGTTGAATCTATAAATTTGGGTTGAATACTCTACCCTCGAAAACTACTACGATCCCCTATACTTGTGGGTTATCAGGTACCTGCACCTCTCATGAACTCATCGCGTCGTCAACGACATGATTTAGCGTCGGCCATGACTATCAGGCTTGTTCTGGGCTCAACATAAGCTTGTCGTATCGAGCCCTCGCTCGATGACTCGCCCGAAGTACGCCTTCTTGAGGAACTCCTCCTAAAGAAACTCATCTTCCTAAGCACAAATTTCTGAAATTTTTGGGCAACAAATTTATTTCAATAAAACTTTGCAAGATTGGTAGCAACTACTCATATAGGTACCTAGAGGCCATATGAAGCATTCATACTACTTATAACTCAAAGAATTCAATATGGAAGCTCATTTTCAGTAGCACCAAGTGCAGCAAAATATGCAAAATATAAACCACTAAAGCAAAAACTAATTGGAGGAATGGGAGTCACATACCAACGAGCAATTCCTCAAAACAACTTCGGAAACGGAGTTCCGAGCAAAGAGATCGAAAATTTCAGTTTCAGGAGCAAGAACACGAGAGAGAGTATGTGTGTGAATTTTTGGTTGAGGTAAGGGAGGACCTGGGATCAAGACATAGGGCAGGGCGGCCCTGTGGGCCCCACATGCTATCAGGGCGCGCCCAGGGGGTGGGCGCGCCCTGTTAGCTTGTGGCCCACAGGTGCACCTCCCTGATGTATTTTCAGCACCAAAAAATCTTAAATATTCCAGAAAAATTCATGTTAAAATTTTGTGGCAATCTGAGACTTTTTATTTTTGGGTCATTTTTATTGCACGCGAAAATCAGAAAATAGGATAATCATGTCATTTTATTTTATTCAACTAAAAATAACAGAGGGTAAACTTATGATACACAAGGTTGTGCTTACTAAATTCATCAACCACATGTCTTTCAAAAAGGATCTATGAAAAAGGTTGATCAAGTCTTATTAATAACCGTTTTCAATTGACATGAAACCGAAGAATTTTCATACAACACTAAGTTACCCCAATGGGGATTTGCATCTCCCCAACAATACGAATATCATATTTCTTCTTCGCAGTAGGAATAGGAAATTTAAAACCTCCAATGATGATTGTGGCACTTGGCTCAACGACATTAATGTTGGGTAACGCAGCAGAAAACAAAAATTTCCGACCTACGCACCAGCCCAGGACCACTATGGAGACTGCATACAAGGTTTGATCTTTTTCATTACCGACTCGTAGTGCAGCGAAAGTAGAGTCGATGACGATCGGCGGTGTAGATCCCCACAGCTAGGATTTACAACCTCCCAACCGCGAGGATGTATACCCTCATCTGCCCCTCGGACAGCCCTCCGGGAGGCGGTCGGATAGTCCCCCGGACGGTGTCGCGGACAGCCCTTCGGGAGGACCTTTGAAACTCGGACGGTCACTCAGACAGCCCTTCGGGAGGACTTTCGAAACTCGGACGGTCACACGGATAGCCCTTCGGGAGGCACTATTGAACTAAGACCGAAACTACGATCTCTCTACAGAGTTGCACACATACGGTGTCATCTATCCGGCAGGGCTTCGCCGTCCAGAACTAGTTCCTGCCGGAACCCAGACAGCCTTTCGGCTCTACGAAACTATTTCGCGGGGAGGGAGAGAGAAGCCAGACAAGTCTATGGCATGTGTATGAGAGCAAGGATGAGTGTTTGGGCAGCCCCCTCCACTCCTTTTATAGGAAAACCAAGGGGTATAGTTGGCACAAAAATATCAAAAATACCCACACTTTATGTCATACATAAAGGGCATAAGGGGAAAAAGGAGTGCCATGTGGAGCTCCAAGGAGCAACCCCACCCTTGGCTGGCCACCGTCATGCCCCCCCCCCCCCAAAGGGGCTTCTTTGGTACCTAAGTCCTTCTAGAAGCCTTTTTGTAAAAGCCCTAAAAGGTGGCTTTCAAATAAAGTAACCATAAAGCTAATTTCACTATTCATGATGACATTTTTCAGCGTCCGTTCGAACCGAAAATATTTATGTGGGCTTAGAACATTTCCAGTACCCACTAAAATAATTTTCGACGCATTCTGAAACAATTCCGGATTAGTGATTTTCATCTGCGAAAAGCAAACAAAGCGGTTCCGGCAGCTCCGGAACATTTCCGGTTTTTCTTCCGGAAAATTCCCAGAAGTTTCCAGAATGATTCTGGCACCCTCCAAGAATTACCAGGCGTGTGCTGAAACCAATTTGACTTAATGGTATCCCCTGAAACAACTTTTCAGTTTTACCGGAACTCATCCGGTGACCTCTCTCTTCGGAACTTTTCCGTTGTCTCCGAAACTTTTTCCGGAGACTTTCTCTCAGACTCCCTGTCTAGTATTCAGCAGATAGATGACCCTTAAGCATGTGACCCTATAGGTTCGGTGAAGTATATACATGACCCGGAACCCCTTCCTATCAATGATCAACATCGCAGCCGTGGACACCCATATTGACCCCTATACCCACACGAATGAATATTCGAGTGAACCTCCAGTTGCCGTGTGCTATTCCTGTTGCTTCGCGATATGTTACAAACACCCGAGGTGAGATTTTCTGCATCCCCATGGATCAACAACTTGTCCACTATGCAAGTTACCTCGTTACCGGTTTTGTTCTCTTTTCTCGTTTTCGTGTTCCGGCATCCCTGTGATCAAATCACACTGTGTCTGGCCAGACGATGATGGATACCGTAACACCGAGAGGGCCCGAGAATATCTCTCCATCGTTGGAGGAGCAAATCCCAATCTTGAGCTATCTTGTTACTTGCCATACTTTTCCGTGAACTGGTAAGCCGCCGTAATAGCCACCCAGTAACGGATGACGTTTAACAAACCCCAAAGTTCACGAAGGAAGTACGAAGGAACTTGATACTCTCATGGTCTAAGGAATTATGCAAACATTAAATATCTCTGTGTTATTAACCATTAACTTGTGACGAATGTATCTCATAGCATAACATCAATTCGGGTCGATTCAACACAAGTGTTCTACCAACATTGCGCCCTCAAAATTGCCGGCATAGCCATGCCCATGATCAGGAAAACAGTATCATCATGCAATACTTGAGCCAGTGTTAGAGGCAAGACTAGGAATAGATTTTACCGTTTATTATACCACACGTGCAAATGAGTTTCCCTTCGGGCCTCGTGGATATTGCAGACTCGAGAATCATTGCAGTTATACCATGGAATATAAACTTAATTAGGAACATGGGGATAAATAATAACATTTATTATTGCCTCTTGGGCATATCTCCTACAATTAATATTATTAACCAAAGTTTGCTTCTTCGGAAAATGCATGGTATGTTGTTTGCCATTGACATGAAAGGTGACCTTGCTTTTGTTGCAATCAATAACAACCCCTGCAGTGTTTAATAAGGGTCTACTAAGGATAATCGACATGTTGCCATCCTCGGGCATCTCAAGAATAACAAAGTTTGTTAAGATAGTAACATTTGCAACCACAACAGGAACATCCTCGCAAATTCCAATAGGTATAGCAGTAGATTTTTCAGCCATTTGCAAAGATATTTTAGTAGGTGTGAGTTTATTCAAACCAAGTCTTTTATATAGAGAGAAAGGCATGACTAACACCAGCTCGTAAATCACATAAAGCAGTTTTAACGTAACTTTGTTTAATGGAGCAATGTATTGTGGGTATACCCAGATCTCCAAACTTCTTAGGCACTCCACCATCAAAGGAATAATTAGCAAGCATAGTAGCAATTTTAGTTTCAGGTATTTTTCTCTTGTTGGTAATAATATCCTTCATATACTTACCATACAGAGGCATTTTCAGTATATCAGTCAAGCGAGTGCGCAAAAGGACAGGTCTAATCATTTTAGCAAAGCATTGAAAATCCTCATCGGCCTTACTTTTAGAAGACTTATGAGGGAATGGCATGGGTTTTTGAACCCATGGCTCTCTTTCCCTACCATGTTTCCTAGCGACAAATTCTTTCTTCTCATAACGTTTATTTTTGGGATGTAGGTTATCAAGATCTTCAGCGGGTTCTATTTGCACTTCATTATCATGTTCTTTATTATTATCTGGATGAGCATCTACGTGAACATCAACATATTATCATCATTCTCATTATCACTAGGTGTATGTTCACTACCAGATTGTGTCTCGGCAGCAGAAATAGAAATATCATTATGTTTTTCAGCAGGTTTTTCTATAACAGGTTCACTAAAAGCATGCAAAGTCCTATCATCTTTCTTTTTCTTTTTCTTCTTAGATGGAGTAGGTGCATCATCATTAGTTCTCTGAGAATCATGTTCAATTCTTTTAGGATGACCTTCAGGATAAAGAGGTTCCTGAGTCATTCTACCTCCTCTAGTCATTACTCTAATAGCATGATCAGTCATATTCTCATTTAATTCAGCAAGCAAATCATTTTGTGACTTAGCAAATTGGTCTAATTGAGTATGAACCATAGAAGCATGTTGACCTAGGCCCTTAACATCATTAGCAATTCTGATCATAAAGTCACTCAAGCGATCTATCATCATGGCATTACGTCTTAATTGATCTTTAACATAGTTATTTGAATATTCTTGCTTAACAATGTAATTATCAAATTCATCCATGCATTCACTAGGATTCTTACTATAAAGTATATCACTTTCATTAAAGGTACGGAGAGATTTTACCTCTACTACCTGTGTCGGGTGTCAGGTCCATGTATTTCTTGAATAGGTGGTAGCTTCTTGACATCTTCAGATTTAATACCTTTTTCCTTCATAGTTCTTTTGGCTTCTTGCATATCTTCAGGACTGAGGAAGAGAATACCTATCTTCTTTTGAATAGGTTCTGGCGGTGGTTCAGGAAGTGTCCAATTATCAGCATTTTGCAATATGTTATTCAATAATTCTTCAGCTTGCCCAATAGTTCTTTCCCTAAAAACACAACCAGCACAACTATCTAGGAAGTCCCTAGAAGCATCGCTTAGTCCATTATAAAAGATATCAAGTATTTTATTCTTCTTTAGAGGATGATTAGGTAGAGCTCTTAATAGCTGAAGAAGCCTCCTCCAAGCTTGAGGGAGACTCTCTTCTTCAGCTTGCACAAAGTTAAATATTTCATGTAAAGCAACTTGTTTCTTATGAGCAGGAAAATATTTTTCAGAGAAGTAATATATCATATCCTGGGGGCTATGCACACAACCAGGAGCAAGAGTGAGGAACCATTCCTTAGCCTCACCTTTTAGCGAGATAGGAAAAAGCTTAAGGATATAATAGTAGCACATCTTTTCCTCATTAGCAAACAAAGCAGCAATATCATTCAGTTTAGTGAGATGCTCAACAAAAGTTTCAGTTTCATAACCATGGAAAGGATCAGACTCCACTATAGGGATTAATTTAGGGTCTATAGAGAATTCATAATCCTTATCAGTAACAAATATAGGAGAAGTAGCAAATTTAGGATCATGTTTCATTTTCTCCAACATAGATTTTTCTTTCGGTTTGCATAGTAGTTGCTTCAAATCATCTCTATCATTACAAGCAAGAAAGTCCCTCGCTACCTCTCCATCCATAACATAACCCTCAGGTACATCAGGTAATTCATATCTATTAGGAGAGCAAGGTGTAACAGGTGACTAAAAGTCTTCATCAGATTCAAGTTCTCTAGCTTTACCGACATGAGCATCAAGTAATTCATTCAGTGGCACAGTTTCAGTTTCATCAAGTGTAGCAGTATTATCATCATTAATTTCAGAAGTAGCATCATCAAGTTCATGCGATATATAAGAATGATCAAAAGGTGGTGGTGTTATAAGCTGATTCAAAATAGTAGGTGAATCAAAAGTAGATCTAGATGGCAGTTCCTTACTTGCTCTCGTACGAGAGGGGACGATCTTTGTTCGAGTATCTTTCAGATTCTTCATAGTAGCAATTGGATATCCTCAAGTTAACACAATAAATATAGCTATGCTCCCCGGCAACGGCGCCAGAAAAGAGTCTTGATAACCCACAAGTATATGGGATCACAACAGTCGTCACGGGTAGTATTTCACCCTGATTTATTGATTCGACACAAGGGGAGCCAAAGAATATTTATTGGCTTTAGCAATTTAATTGTCAATTCAACCACATGTGGGATATCCCTCTACAACAAAGTTTTAGTAGCACGACAAGTGATAGTAGTAACAGTAACAGTAGTAGTGACAACAGTAATTTTGTAGCAGTTGTGACAGTAGCAGCAGCAATAGTAACTTAGCAAGGTTCAGTATATGTAAAGCGTAGGCACGTGGATCGGTGATGGATAATGATTTAGATGACATCAATGTAACAGTTACACACTAGGGCGACACATAACTAGCTCCAATTCATCAATGTAATGTAGGCATGTATTTCGTATATAGTCATACGTGCTTGCGATAAGAACTTGTATGACATCTTTTGTCCTACCCTCCCGTGGCAGCGGGGTCCTAATGGAAACTAAGGGCTATTAAGGCCTCCTTTTCATAGAGAATCAGAACAAAGCATTAACACATGGTGAATACATGAACTCCTCAAACTACAGCAATCACCGAAAAGAATCCCAATTAATGTTACCTTGGGGTATGCGGATCAAGACACGTAATAGGTGCATACAACTTGCAAGATCGGATCCAAATCACTCATATAATTATGAAAACATAATAGGTTTAGATCTGAAATCATGGCACTCGGGCCTTAGTGACAAGCATTAAGCAAAGCAAAGTCATAGCAACATCAATCTCAGAACATAGTGGATACTAGGGATCAAGCCCTATGAAACATAACTCGATTACATGGAGGTGTTGATGAAGAAGGGTTGGTGATGACGACAGCGACGAATCCCCCTCTCCAGAGCCCCAAACGGACTCTAGATTGGCCCTCCCGATGAAGAACTTGAGGTGGCAGCGGCTCCGTCTCGTAAAATGCGATGGAATCTTCTCTCCTATTTTTTCTCCGAAGATGTGAATTTATAGGAGTGGAATTATGGTCGGGGGAGCTACGTGGGCCCCACAAGCCAACATGGTGTGCCTAGGGCGTGGGCGCGCCCTGTTGCCTTGTGGCTCACAAGCAACCAACCTCTGGTGGATCCTCGCTCTATAATCCATTATTTATTCCAAAAATAATTCACAAAAAGTTTCGTCCAATTCCAGGAACTTTTATTTCTGCACAAAAATAACACTAAGGTAGTTCTACAGAAAACATCGTTAGTCCGGGTTAATTCCATTCAAATCTTGCAAATTAGAGTCCAAAACAAGAGCAAACATGTTTGGAAAAGTAGATACGTTTGAGACGTATCAACTCCCCCAAGCTTAACTCATTGCTTGTCCTCAAGCAATTCAGTTGATAAACAGAAAGTATAAAGAAAACTTTTACAAACTCTTTTGTTCTCGTCGTTATACACATGCTTAGCTATTGTCCAAGTTTTCAGCATAAATCATAAATAAACATATCCATGATAACAATTAAACATCATATTCACTCATGACAATACATAACCGACTAGCGATCAATAATAAGATATCTCACATGCCAACAATTTGTCAAAACAATAATGATATAATATGATGACATGGTATTTTGCTAGCCCTTTGTGAGACCACAAAACATAAATGCACAGCACTTGTGAGGTGCAACCAATGACTAAACGTTATAATTCAGGGTAGAAAAGATCCAGTCATGCTCACATCCAACATTAACAAAACTCAATGCATAAGAATGAAAATAGTGCTCTCCGGTTTGGTTCCTTTAGTGAGAGGGTGACAACTCAATTTAAAAGTAAATAGACAAGCCCTTCGCAAAGGGAAGCATTGATTTGCAGAGGTGCAAGAGCTCAAGGTTTAAAACAAGATTGAAATTATAGTTTTGGGTGGTGTGCTTTTTCTGTTAACGTCACGACAAAGTATTTCAATATCTTCCATGCTAAACACATTATTGGCGGTTCCCAAGCGGAATTGTAAAGTTTACTCCCATCCACCATACATACACAACCCATGGCTGACCGAATCCGCGGATGCCCTCCAACATTTCAACTGTCCCGGGAGTTTAGTTTATTTATGTTTGGTTTTGCAGGTAGGCATCCTCTTTACCAGCCTCTCTCATGCAATGATCGGCGAATAAACGTCCATCTTGAGAATAACCCACTTAGCAAGGAATATATCAAACACCCCGTCGCTCCATGAGCGGTACGGGCACACAAAATGGATATTTATTTGAATAGTAGAGGTGGCACATGCAAATTTACATGGAATGGCAGGGTAATACCGGTTATAGGTAGGTATGGTGGACTCATGTGGAATAACTTGGTTTAAGTATTTTGGATGCACAAGCAGTATTCCCGCTTAGTACAGGTGAAGGCTAGCAATAGGTTGACAAGCGACCAGCTAGAGAGCGGAAACGGTCATAATCATGCATTGTGAATAATTAACATTGAACATAGCATGAGTAGGATATGAACACCCTGAATTTAAACATTAAGAAGGCTGCATTGGTTTTGAATCAACTACATGTTTGCACGTGGGCCATGTCAAGCCGCTCAAATTACTAAGAGAGAAATACCATACTACCATGCCACATCATAACCATTTTATAGCATGTTGACACATGAGATAAATCATTATCCACTCCTAGCTATTTAAGCATGGCATGAGAAACAATAATCTCTAATTGTCATCATAAACATGTTTACTCATGATATACTGAATCAAGATCGAACGAGATAAACATATTTACAAAAATGGAAAACAAGAAGTGTTCATCACAACTTCCTTTACCACGATCACTTCATCAAATATTATCATTATTGCCTTTCACTTGCATGACTGAATGATGTCATCATAATAATAGTGCAAGAGTGTCGTGGACTAAGCTGGAATCTGCAAGGCAGTTTTGTACAAAGGATAAGATGAGGTAATATTGGCTCTTTGTTAGATCAACAATTATGCATATGGGAGCCACTCAACATTTTCATCATGGTCTTCTCCTTTAAATGACTCAATAAAAAGAAAAGAAATTCAGAGAAACACACTAAAATATTTTGGGAGTTTTTGTTTTTCTCTAGAAAGCAAATAAACAAAAGGGAAAATAAGAACGAGAAAAGTTATTTACACACGAAATCTCCCAACGTACAAAGGAAATCTTTTTGGTTTTTCTTTTAATACTGTAATTAATTAAACGGGGAAGAAAAACCGAAAAGAAACAAGAAATATTTTTGGACTTTTTCTAAGTTTTATAAAAAATACAACAAGAAGGCGAAAAATAAATCTAACAAGGATATACAATGAAAGAGGATGAACGCCGACAATCTATATGAAGTGTGTGAACATGAATGTAATGCCAACGAATATTTATCGGCCTTAGCAGTTGAATTGTCAATTCAACCACACGTGGGATATCTCTCTATAGCAAAGTTTTAGTAGCACAATAAGTGATAGTAGTAACACTAACAGTAGTAGTGACAATAGTAATTTTGTAGCAGTTGTGACAGTAGCACCAGCAATAGTAACTTAGCAAGATTCGTTATATGTAAAGCATAGGCACGTGGATCAGTGATGGATAATGATTTAGATGACACAATCATGTAACAGTTATACACTAGGGTGACACAGAACTAGCTCCAATTCATCAATGTAATGTAGGCATGTATTCCGTATATAGTCATACGTGCTTGCGATAAGAACTTGTATGACATCTTTTGTTCTACCCTCCCGTGGCAGCGGGGTCCTAATGGAAATTAAGGGCTATTAAGGCCTACTTTTAATAGAGAACTGGAACAAAGCATTAACACATGGTGAATACATGAACTCCTCAAACTACAGCAATCACCGGCAAGAATCCCAATTATTGTCACCTTGGGGTATGCTGATCAAGACACGTAATAGGTACATACAACTTGCAAGATCAGATCCAAATCACTCTTATATTCATGAAAACATAATAGGTTCAGATTTCAAATCATGGCACTCGGTCCCTAGTGACAAGAATTAAGCATAGCAAATTCATAGCAACATCAATCTCAGAACATAGTGGATACTAGGGCTCAAGCGCTATCAAACTTCACTCAATTACATGATCAATCTCATCCAATCCCATCACCGTCCAGCAAGCCTACAAATGAATTACTCACTACCGATGGTGAGCATCATGGCGGTGTTGATGAAGAAGGGTTGGTGATGACGACGGCGATGAATCCCCCTCTCCGGAGCCCCAAATGGACTCCAAATCAGCCCTCCGATGAAGAATAGGAGGTGGCAGCGGCACTGTCTCGTAAAACGCGATGAAATATTCTCTCCTCTTTTTTATAGGAGTGGAATTAGAATCTGGGGAGCCACGTGGTCCCCACAAGCCGACAGGGCGCGCCCGACGCGCCCTGTTGCCATGTGGCTCAGAGGCAGCTCCCCTCCGTTGGATCTTCGCTCCATAATTCATTATTTATTCCAAAAACAATTCACAAAAAATTTCGTCCAATTCTAGGAACTTTTATTTCTGCACAAAAATAACACCAAATTAGTTCTGCTGAAAACAGCATCACTCCGGGTTAGTTCCATTAAAAATCATGCAAATTAGAGTCCAAAACCAGAGCAAAAGTGTTTGGAACATTAGATACGTTTGAGATGTGTCAACTCCCCCAAGTTTAACTCATTGCTTGTCCTCAACAATCATTTCACAAAAATCAGAGAATATAGAAGTCATACATCTTTGAAAGGTAACCAAAAGGCATACGTCTATAAGCATAGGTTCCAAAAGAACATGTAAAGGTTGTTTTCTCTTGATCTTATTTTGCTACAGGTATTTGAGAAAAAACAGAATATCCATCTAGGAAACAAAAATGTATATTCTTTGATAATATTTCTAACATTTGATCAATAAAGGGCAAGGGGTGATTTTTTTATAGTAGCTTTATTTAATTGTCTGAAATCAATTACCATCCTATAACCAGTTACAGTTCATTGAGGGATAAGTTCATTTTTATCATTAGGAACAACAGTAATGCTTCCTTTCTTAGGAGCACAATGAACAAGACTTACCCATCTACTATAAGCTATAGAATAAATTATACGTGTCTCCAAAAGCTTGAGTATTTCAGTTCTGACCACATCCTCCATTTTGGGATTTAGACGACGTTGAGGATCAATGACAATTCTAGCATCCGGATCCATATTAATCATGTGCTGGCATAAGGTGGGACTGATTCTCTTAAGATCAGCAAGATTATATCCAATTGCAGCACCGTGATTCCTCAGAATGTCAAGTAACCTCTTTTCTTCATGCTCTGAAAGGTTGGCACTGATAATAATAGGATATATGTTTTTTTCATCAAGATAAGCATATTTCAGTGTATCACGTAGCTTCTTTAATTCAAACACAAGATAGCTCTTAGGAGGGAGAGGGTCTCCCAAAGTTTTAACAAGCAAATTATGTTGAAGGATAGGTGCTTCATTAAACAATATATCATCTATTCCATTCCTTTCATTCATATGCATATAAGTTTCATGGTCTAGAAAATATTGTTAATGGAGGTAGGAGGAACAACAATAGAAGCAACACCATTAATTTCATCTTTACTAGGCAATTCTTATCATGTGGTTGTCTACTAAGCTTGGAGAAATTAAATTCATGCGATACATCACCAAAATTAACACTGACCGTTTCCGTATTGCAATCAATTTTAGCATTAACAGTATTCAGGAAAGGTTTAACAAATATAATGGGACAAAAATCATCTTGTAGTGATCCAAGAACTAGAAAATCAGTATGGTATTTGATCTTACCACACAAGACCTCAACATCTCTAACAATCCCAAGTGGTGAAATGGTATCTCTGGTTGCAAGCTTAATAGTAACATCAATATCTTCTAACTCAATAGGTGCAATAACATGCATAATGTCTTGAAAAAGAGTAAATGAAACGGAACTTACACAAGCACCCATATCACATACACCATGATAAGAATTATCTCCAATCTTAACAAAAACAACGGGCATGCTAACAACAGGTTTGTATTTATCTTTAGGATCCTGATTAGCAATCCAAGTTGCTTCATCGCAGAAATATATAACATGACCATTGCTACATCTGAGTTGCGTTGGGTTCTTCCCCGAAGAGGAAGGGTTAAGCAATATAGTGGCGGTAAGTATTTCCCTCAGTGAGAACCAAGGTTATCGAACCAGTAGGAGAATCACAACAACTTGCGTCAACAATACCTGCACACACAAAAAACCAAACTCTTGCACCCAACACGGGCAAGAGGGTTGTCAATCCCCTTGAACTCATGACTGTCAAGGATTCCTTTTGGTAGTAATAGATAGATAAATTTAAAAGTAAAATAAAAATAAAGTAAATAAATTGCAGCAAGGTTTTTAGGTTTTTGTAATAGGATTTGAATAAACATGGGGGGCATTGTTTTCACTAGAGGCTTCTCTCTCGAACGCATATCATACGATGGGTAGATAAATTACTGTTCTGTAATTGATAGAAAAGCGCATAGTTATGCTGTTATTC
The DNA here is from genome assembly GCA_039707655.1 of Elymus sibiricus. Taxonomy (NCBI): domain Eukaryota; kingdom Viridiplantae; phylum Streptophyta; class Magnoliopsida; order Poales; family Poaceae; genus Elymus; species Elymus sibiricus. Next base: position 162,206,957 of record CM077667.1, read on the forward strand.
ATGGCAATGATCATGTATATAGGCATCACGTCGGTGATAAGTAGACCGAACATATTGTGCATCTAATACTATTACTCCACCTATCGATCGTTATTTTACCCTCATGCATAATAGAATTAAATGAAGACTCGGTTACTTTTCATGAATAATATGATCATAAACCCACAATTCATCGGATCCCAACAAACACACCGTAAAATAAGATTACATCGGATAGATCATCGCGAGAATCGTGAAGAACTTTGTATTGAAGATCAAAGAAAGAGAAGAAGTCATCTAGCTACTAGCTATGGACCCATAGGTCTATGGTGAACTACTCACACATCATCATGGAGGCAACAAGGTTGATGTAGATGGCCTCGATGATGGATTCCCCCTCCGACAGAGTATCGAAAAAGGCCTGCAGATAGGATCGCGGAAGAACATAGACTTGCGGCGGCAAAAAAATTGTTTCGGATGGTTCTTTTATCTTTCTGGGATAATTGGGAATATATACAAGTGGAATTAGGTCAGGAGGCGCCACAAGGGGCCCATGATCTAGGGGCGCACCCTACCCCCCAGGGTGCACCGGTCTAGCTCGTGGCCACCCCGTGGATCATCTGGCCTCCTGCCGAGGCTTCCTGGGCCCCTTCTGGTCCAAAAACAACTCCCATAATTTTTTATCCAATTTGGACTTTGCTATTGATTTTCTAAAAAGTCCAAAAATAGGCAAAAAAAACAGAAACTGGCACTGGGCACTGAGTTAATAGGTTACTCCCAAAAATGATATAAAATAGCATATAATTGCATATAAAGTATTCAAGATTGATAATATAATAGCATGAAACAATCAAAAATTATAGATACGTCGGAGACATATCGGCATCCCCAAGCTTAATTCCTGCTCGTCCTCAAGTAGGTAAATGATAAAAACATGTTTTTTGATGTGGCATGCTACCCAACATGTAATCTCTTTCAGGTGTAGATATTGAGAAACGCTGAATCAATTAATATCAACATAAAATATGCATGAACATAAGAAGCATAATCATTACTGTTTCAAAATATACGATCATTAAAGAATGTTATCCCCTACTCATTTTATCATATTAATCATGGCATGACTCTGCCTTCACCGCATAAGTATAAATCATGAGCACCCGGTTGCCAAACCAGGCAATTGGATCCTACTTCTAACACGCTTCAATATTTTCAACTTCACGCAATACATGAGCATGAGCCATGGATATAGCATATGGGCGGATAGAATATGGTGGGAGATATCATAGGATTAGAAAATGTGGGAAAGTGTCAAATCGACTATGTGAATCAACGGGCTATGGAGATGCCCATGAATTGATATCGATGCGAGGAGTAGGGATTGGCATGCAACGGATGCACTAGAGCTATAAGTGTATGAAAGCTCAAATAAAACTAAGTGGGTGTGCATCCAACTTGCTTGCTCATGAAGACCTCGGGCATTTGACGAAGCTCATCATTGAAATATACAAGCAAAGTTCTACAATTAAAAATTCCCACTAGTCTATGAAAGTGATAAAACTGGAGACTCTCTATATGAACAACATGGTGCCACTTTGAGGCACAACTGTGGTAAAGCATATTAACATTGCCCCTTCTCTCTTTTTCTCTCATTTTTTTCTTTTCTCTTTGTTTATTTTTTTCTTTGGTGGGCTCATTTGGCCTCCCCCCATTTTTTATTTTTTGTCTAGAGTCTCATCCCGACTTGTGGAGGAATCATAGTCTCCATCATCATTTCCTCCCTGGGACAATGCTCTAATAATGATGTCCATCACACTTTTATTTACATACAACTCGAAATTACAACTTAATAAAGAACATTATGACTCTATATGAATGCCTCTGGCAGTGTACCAGGATGTGCAATGATCTGGTATAAGATATAATCAATGATGAACGGTGGATTTGCCACAAATACTGTGTCAACCCTATATGATCATGCAAAGCAATATGATGATGGACACACAAGTCGTGACGGAACGGTGGAAGTTGCATGGCAATATATCTCAGAATGGCTATGGAAATGCCATGATAGATAGGTATGGTGGCTGTTTTGACGAAGATATAAGGTGGCTTGTGTGCGATAGAGCGTATCATATCACGGGATTTGGATGCACCGGCGAAGTTTGCACCGACTCTCGAGGTGAGAAAGGGCAATGCACAGTACTGAGGAGGCTAGCAAATTACGAAGAGGTGAGAGTGCATATATCCATGGACTCACATTAGTCATAAAGAACTCATATACTTATTGCGAAGCCATATTAGCTCTCTCGGAGCAAAGCACTACCGCATGCCCCTAGGGAGGAGGTTGGTAGGGGTTAACCATCGCACGCTCCCGATTCGAACAACACAATAGGATTCCATTTCAGACATAAAAATGCTCACACCTCATCACCATTACATGACCAATATTTAGATGAGAAGTAAATAACAAACTTGATTACCGATATTCCTACTAACCAATGATCATGAACCTATATCCTTTCATATTACAACATCAATATAATCAACACATGTTTTATCTTTGGTGAGATACATGAAAGTTTTTATTATATCCTCCTTGAATACCAATCCTTTTTGGACTTGTGTTATAACACGTACAAATTACCATTCCTTATGCCTTATACTCTCAAAAGTTTTAAGTGAAGCATGAGAGTTTGGCTATTTCTATAAAATATGACCGCCTCCATGATCTAACAAGATATAAGTGAAGCACTAGATCAACTACCTAGCTCAAAAGATATAAGTGAAGCACATAGAGTATTCTAACAAATTATGATGAAAAATGTGTCCCTCTTGAAAGGTGTGTCCAGCAAACTATGATTGTGGCAAACTAAAAAGAAAATAAACTATAATACACGACGCTCCAAGCAAAACTCATATCACGTGATGAATAAAAATATAGCTCCAAGTGACATACCGATAGATCGGACACGAAATAGGGTATGTCTTCCAGAGCATCCACAACTTAGATGCTTGGATCTTCCTTGAATATTACCTTGGGGTGCCTTGCGCATCCCCAAGCCTAGTGTCTTGCCACTCCTTATTCCTTCATCCAGCGTTATCTCACCCAAAACATGAAAACTTCAACACATAAGACTCAACAAAACCTCATGAGATCCGTTTGTATAATAAACATATCAAATACTCTAGGTAATGTTATAAATTGATTCATATTTTATTACTAGAAAAAGAGCCCATGAATTGCAACGAGAGAGAAAATAACACACGTTCTTAGCCCAATAACCATGATTCAAGACCATAATAGGTCCATGTCTTTTATTTCAACATGGCATCAGATTTCTGTTGCCGATGGTGGTCTCAGTGCTCACACAACGAAAACACGTTGAATGTGGTTAATCCTAAGGTCTCTCTCTCTCTCTCTCTCGCACTCGCACTCGCTGCGAATAACATGAAAAATATGTCTTTTCTCTAAGAGTTTTTTCAGAGGTTTGCATGCGTGATTATCGATGTTTTCTCTCAATCCGGTTTTAATGGGTGTTTATTTGTAATTTGGATGTCTGCCGGTACGAAGGAAAAATAGACCGTGGATGATAGATTAAGTTTGCACCCAAAATAACATTTTAGAAATATGTAATAGCTAAAAATAACATAATATTTAGATTCTACACATTTTTCTCATCAACTTTCATATATAACATGTTAAAATCGGAATTACGGTTTACAAGGATATGGATGAACTTAAAAAGCATTAATTTTAAATAAAATGTGAATTGATTAACTAGAAAATCAGGGGATTTTCTGTTAAAACACAAAAAAAGGATTCGTCTAACTTAAATATGGATGGCGGGTTGATTACCTAAAATGTCAGGGGTTTTCTGAGAAAATGTAAAAATGGTTCGGTAGTGACTAAAACATGGATTACGGGTTGATTTCAACAAACTGCATGGGCTTTTTGCAAAAAGGTGTGACGGGCAGACAGAAACACTCCGTGCTTTATTATTAGGTAAAGATTGCATAATAGGTATTGTATTCCAACTTATCCATGGCTTATACCCCCGATACAATCCATAGCATCATCAAAATAAGCAAACTATTCAAGCAAAAAGAGAATCTGTCTAAAACAGAACTCTCTGTAGTGATCTGTATTAAAACCATTCTTATGTAACTCAAAAAATTCTGAACAATTGGGAAAACCTCGGACATTTGTATTGCAATACAATGTAAAAAATCCAGATAAAAAATTCGCTCCATTAAAATCAGAGAAATTCTGCACTAGGCGTAAAAGTTTGTGTTTTTTGCACAGAATCGATTCTACAACCTTCCATCATCAAAAAGGATTTACTTGGCACAAACACTAATTTAAACATAGTAACACAACCATTACAATAGCAACAATTGTTTGGACTCAAAATAACAGAAAGTAAAATCAAAAAAATTAAGATAACTATTGGGTTGCCTCCCAACATGCATTATTGTTTTATGCCCCTAGCAAGGCATAATGTATTGTTTCAAGTATTCTCATAATCTTAGGAAATATCATTGATGCTTATCTCATATTCCCTTCTTTCTGTAGCAAGTTGCCTAATAGGTAGGCAAAAATAATTAAAAGGTCTATACTAATATGGCAAAGATCCGAAAGATTAAGTTTAATGGGAGGACGCTCCTCTTTTGGCCCCTTGTAAGTGATGACTATGTCATCATTATAGACATTCCTATAAATATATTCTCTCATCTTATTCTAAAACACACATCCTAGCCCATTGTTTTCTATGGTAGAACCGTCATTGTTTTCGGATAACTTATAAATCAAGATAGAAGTCGGAACCATTTTTCTAAGGTTCTCAACATACTCATTAGGATCAATCGATTTCAACTTCCTTATCTCATCTTCATCATTTAAATTTTCTTCTATTGGTGGGCATTCAATTTTTATATTATAATGCACAAAAATCTCTCCCTCTTCTTTCATGATATATCTGAACTCACTTACCAGAAATATTGTAACCAAACGCTTGACTGAAGGATCATGAATATTGGAAAATTCTAGCATCATTCTTTGTGTAGCGGGATGGATGTGCACAAATTGCCTTTCAAATTCAACCACATTTAATGTAATATCATTTGCATAACTATTGGTTCTAGCAAGAATGGAACCTCCCAACATAGGTAATGTTCCCGCACAAGTAAAGAAATCTTGTATAACAGCTCTTCCAATAATCTCACCACTACCTACTCAAAGTCTTTTTGTATGCATGGTGGTAGTGTCTTCTTCATAAGTCAAATTTTCATTTATTTCCTTAGGGAATTCATCACAAGAAATTTCTTCCATGTTTCTTGTAATATTTTCATCTCCAATATTTCTAGGTGATGACTTCACACATGTAGTGGGAGAAACAACTTGAGACATAGAGACAAAGCAAGCAAACTAACAAACAAACAAGTAAGGTAACAAAGTAAGCAATCAAGAAAATAGAAATATTTTTCTATTTTTGATTTTTTTGTAAAAGAAAATAGAAGATAAATAAAAAGACAAGCAAAAATTAGAACATGTGATTGATAGTTTGTGTGAAGAGAAGTCATGCGAAGTTGGTGATATCTCCCCGGCAACGGCGCCAGAAGTCTTTCTGCTACTTGTGAGCTACGTTGGGTTTTTCCCCGAAGAGAAAGGGTGAAGCAATATAGTAGCGATAAGTATTTCCCTCAGTAAGAACTGATAACCCACAAGTGTAGGGATCGTTTGTAGCCTTTTTCGATAAGTAAGAGTGTCGAACCAAATGAGGAGCTAAAGGTAGAACAAATATTCCCTCAAGTTCAATCAACCACCGATACAACTCTACGCACACTTTAACGTTTGCTTTACCTAGAACGAGTATGAAACTACTTTGCGGGAATAAAACAAGAAGTATTTTGCAAGATAATAAAGAATGTGGAAATAAAAGTTAGGTGTTGTTTCGATAAAAGAACAATAAAAGTAAATAGCTTAGCAGAGAGCTTTTGGTGTAATGCAAGAGAAAGATTGTTCCTAGGCAATTGAATATAATATGATAGATACTTGTTATATGCAATGAGGGAGAGGCATACGCTAACATACTTTCCATACTTGGATTATATGCACTTATGATTGGAACTCTAGCAAGCATCCGCAACTACCAAAGTTCATTAAGGTAAAACCCAACCATAGCATTAAGTAGCAAGTCCTCTTTACTCCCATACGCAATAACCCACCTACTCGGGTTTGTGCTTCTGTCACTCATGCAGCCCACCATAGGCAAATCACGAACATATTGCAACACCTATACAGCGGGGATCCCTCACATTTGCGCGACACGGAGGGCACCATAGGACTACACCATATCAACATACAACTCACATCCATAACATCATACCACAATTAACCCATAGGACAAAAGAGATCTACTCAAACATCATAGGATAGCCAAATATCATTGGGAAATAATATATGGAGTTCAGCACCATGTTTAAGTAGATATTACAGCGGGGAAAAGAGATGTTACACCGCTGCATAGAGGGGGAGAGAGTTGGTGTTGAAGGCGGCGAAGTTGTTCGTGTAGATCGCCGTCACGATGATTGCCCCGGTGACGTTCCGGCGCCACCGGGAGAGAGGGGGAGAGAGCCCCCTCCTTATTATTCTTCCTTTCCCTCCCCATAGATGGGAGGAGAGTTCCCCTCAGGTCCATGGCCTCCATGGCAGCGAAGGGACAGGAGCCCCTCCGAGATTGGATCTCCCTCTCTGTTCCCTTCTGTTTCGCATTCCTATTTTCTGGCCGAAAACCATTTCTTATATTCCCGGAGATCCGTAACTTCGATTGCGCTGAAATTTTGAGGGGATTTTTATATGTAAATTAGCTTTCTGGCAGCCTAAGGAGAGCTATAACCGACTTACGAGGTGGGCACAAGACACCACCATGTGTTTGGGCCCTAGGGCGCAACCTGATGTATCGTGCTCGCTGTGGGCCTCCGTTTGCGTTGATTCCACTTCTCAAAATTCACAAATATTCCAAAAAAATCTAGATAAATTTTTATCGCGTTTGGACTTCGTTTGATATGGAATTTCTGCGAAACAAAAAATACACAAAAAACATGAACTAGCACTGGGCATTGGATCAATAGGTTAGTCCAATAAATCATATAAATTGTTTCCAAAAGTATGTGAAAGTTGTATAATATTGGCACGAAACAATCAAAAATTATAGATACGAGAGAGACGTATCAGCATCCCCAAGGTTAATTCCTGCTCGTCCTCTAGTAGGTAAATGATAAAAAAGATAATTTTTGATGTGGAATGCTACCTAGCATAATCTTGATCATTGATGACCCATAAGTATAGGGGATCAATCCTAGTCCTTTCGATAAGTAAGAGTGTCAAACCCAACGAGGAGCAGAAGGAAATGACAAGCGGTTTTCAGTAAGGTAATTTCTGCAAGCACTGAAATTTTAGGTAACAGATAGTTTGATAGCAAGATAATTGGTAACGAGCAAGTAACGGTAACGGAAAATAAGGTCCATCAAGGTAGCCCAATCCTTTTGTGGCATAGGACGGGCCAGAACAATCTCTAGTAATAGGCAAAGTGTTCTTTACGGTACACGGGAATTTCTTCTAGTCACTTTTATCATGTTGGTTTGATTCGTTTTCGCTACTTTGATAATTTGATATGTGGGTGGACCGGTGCTTGGGTGCTGTTGTTACTTGAATAACCTCCCACTTATGATTAACCCCCTCGCAAGCATACGCAACTACGAGAAAAGTATTAAGATAAAATCTAATCATAGCATTAAACGTTTGGATCCAAATCAGCCCCTTACGAAGTAGCGCATAAACTAGGGTTTAAGCTTCTGTCACTCTAGCAGCCCATCATCTAATAAATACTCCACAATGCATTCCCTTAGGCCCATGAATGGTGAAGTGTCATGTAGTCGACATTCACATGACACCACTAAGGGAATCACAACATACATATCATCAAAATATCGAACACATATCAAATTGACATGATTACTTGCAACATGACTTCTCCCGTGACATCGAGAACAAAGGTAACTACTCATAAATAATAAACATGCTCAAGATCAGAGGGGTATTGAATAGCATAATGGATCTAAACATATAATCTTCCACCAAATAAACCATATAGTAATCAACTACGCAAGGTAATCAACACTACTAGTCACCCACAGGTACCAATCTGAGGTTCCGGTACAAAGATTGAACACAAGAGATGAACTAGGGTTTGAGAGGAGATGGTGCTGTTGAAGATGTTGATGAAGATTGGCCTCCCAAAGATGAGAGGGGTGTTGGAGATGACGATGGCTTCGATTTCCCCTTCCGGGAGGGAAGTTTCCCGAGCGGAATCACTCTGCCGGAGGGCAAAAGTGCTCCTGCACAAGTTCCGCCTCGAGGCGGCGGTGCTTCATCTCGAAAGTCCTCCCCTTATTTTTTCTAAGTCAAATGTGACCATATACCAGAATATGGGCACCGGAGGGCACATCCCACCAGGGCGCGCCCAGGGGGCCCTGGCGCGCCCTGGTGTCTTGTGACCACCAGGGTGACCCCCTCCGGTGGTTTTTTGCCCTAGTATTTCTTATTTATTCCAAAAATAATCTCTGTTAAATTTCAGCTTCATTGGAGTTGTGCAGAATAGGTATCTCTGATGTGCTTTTTTTCAGGTCCAGAATTGCAGTTGCCCGTATTCTCCCTCTTTGTGTAAACCTTGCATATTATGAGATAAAAGGCATTAGAATCACTCCCTAAAGCATTATTATTCAACAAAAGATAATAAATAACAGTAAGAAATCATGATGCAAAATGTACATATCAACTCCCCAAGCTTAGACCTCGCTTGTCCTCAAGCGAAAGCCGATAATGAAAAGCATGTCCACATGGTTTGAGAGAGAGGTGTCGATAAAACAAAATACGGACATAGTAGCATCATGCTTATTATCATAACAGCAACAGACTCTATCATAAAACTTATTCATATACTTTCATCATATAACTCCTCATGAATAAGTAACAATTCATCACAACATAGAAGTATGAAGCATAAACCTTATTGAAAACCAACAAACTATGTTCTCAGTCAACTTTGCAACTACAATTCATCATATTTTCAGGAATGGTCTCATGTCGGAGTTTTTTGGCAAGCCCACATACTCAACCATCATTTAGTCTTCTATGATTGCTAACACTCACGGCATACCCATGAACAAAAAGTTTCAACCGGACACATAGGAAGATAGGGGCTTATAGTTTCGCCTCCCAACGTATTCACCTCAAGGGTGATGTCAACAATAATAACTCATGCCCACTCATATCCAACTGGATATATGTGCCTAGATCTTTCCTCGCCACATGATTCTTGCAAAAGGATAAAGTAAAAAGGAATAGGGAAGAATACTTTGACTCTTGCATAAAAAGTAAATACATAAAAGTAAAAGATAGTCCCTTCGCGGAGGGAAGCAGAGGTTGTCATGCGCTTTTTGGTTTGTATGCCCAATCCCTTAATGTAAAAGAACGTCACGCTATATTGCCCCCTATGATAGCAACCTTTATTATGGAGTCCGTCACTTTTATTACTTTGCCATCATAAGTTCGTATAGCGCTCAATTTTCTCTTACACTAATTGATCAAAACACTTTTAGAAGCAAATTTTATTGCCTTATTGCACCGATGACAACTTACTTGAAGGATCTTACTCGATCCATAGGTAGGTATGGTGGACTCTAAAATAATGAATTTGGGTTTGGGTTTTTGGATGTAGAAGTAGTATCTCTACTTAGTGCTGAATTTTTGGCTAGCAAAGATATTGTGCAAGCACCACATGTTGAAGGATCTATGACAATATAACTTCTATGTGGATATGAACTAACATAAATAATTACGTTGTCTTCCTTGTCCAACGTCAACAATTTTGACATATAATATTTGATGGGGGCTCACAATCATAAAAGATGTCCAAGATAGTGTATTTGCATGTGAATCTTCTCTTCCATTATTAGTTCTTTCATGAATTGCATCATTGAGCAATGCTATGTTTGTCAATTTCCAATAAATTTTACTACTTATACTTTTCCTTGTGTGATGTCATTACTCACCATAAGATTAGCATATGATTCTTTTCATTTATTTTTCTTTCTTCTTATTTTGATTGCATCAAAAAAGTAGAGAGGCAAAAACTCAAACTAAACTTTATTATATAACTCTCGCTCGATTACATAGATAGATAGGCCATGAAACTAACACATGAAAATAGATCATTCTAAACTTTTATTCAACTAAAGCAAAGGGAAACTAAAGGTCGAACTAAAATAGGTAAAGGTGAATAAAAGTGATGGTGATACAATACCGGGGCACCTCCCCCAAGCTTGGCTCAAGCCAAGGGGAGTGCCCATACCCATGTGCTCAAGTCTCCTTTGGTGGTGGTGATGAAGCAGGTAGTGGTGATTATGTGGTAGGCTTGTCCTCCGGCTTCCAGGGCAAGGGCTCCCCATCAAAAGTTGACGCAAGAGTGCCCTGAGTCCTGCAACTGGCAGCTAAACTCATACCTTTAAATCTTGCTTCATATTCAAAGACTTGGTTTTGAAGATCATAAACTTGGCTATGCAGAAAATTAATTTGCTCGTTGAGGGTGGAGATGATGTCCTTCACAGACCGGCCATCCACCATCTGATCACAAGTGAATTCCATGATCATGGTGTGATTGGCACTAAGTCCACTCTCCACCATCTTCTGGCACTTGAAAATTTCCTGTTCCACCGCCTCGAGCCTAGACTCCATGCTTCCGGTCTTCTTAGGTCCCTGAACATCGCGGATGTGGAGCACCCCCTCACGCATGTCAATGGCTTGAGGGTGCTTCATCACGTCCGGCAAGTATGGGTTGATGACCTTCTCGAAGAAGTTGTCCTTGGAGGAGCTTGGTGGAGCCATGGAGATCTAGATCTGACGAGAAAACAGCAAGAAACAAGAACAGGGGATTTTTCTGTGATGCGGTTGTCAAAACAGTCGGGGTATATATAGAGAATTTTTATTCTTGGGAAACAAGCATAAGGAAGGAAAATGAAGTTGGGAAGGTGTCTGAGGTGGGAACAACCCACCAGGGTGCGCCCAGGGGTGCCTGGCGCGCCCTGTTGTATTGTGCTCACCTCGATCACCTTCCGGTTTATTTCTTTATTTCCAAAATTTTCTAATATTCCAAAACTGACAAAAAATATTCTTGCAGATTTTTCGGAGTCGGTTTACTTACCGTATCACGTACCTCCTATTTTTTCAGAATTCTGGAGTGTTCCGGAAGGTTTCTTTTATGTATTCCTCCGGTGTCATGGTTTGGATAACATTGCTTTGAACGTTAATAGGTGTACCTGAGATGTAATGCTTAATTCTTTTCTCATTGACAGCCTTCGGGTTAGTTCCTTCGGCGTTATTAATCATAATAGCTCCAGAACAATAAACCTCTTCGATAATATAAGGTCCTTCCCATTTGGAGAGAAGCTTATTACCTGCAAAAAAAATTAAACGAGAGTTGAACAAAAGAACATAGTCTCCTATTTTGAATTACCGCTTTTGGATTCTTTTGTCATGCCATCTTTTTAATTTTTCTTTGAATAGTTTGGCATTTTCATAGGCTTGGGTTCTCCATTCATCTAGTGAGCTAATATCAAATAGCCTCTTCTCACCGGCAAGTTTGAAATCATAGTTAATTTCTTTAATTGCCCAAAATGCCTTATGTTCTAATTCTAGAGGCAAATGACATGCTTTTCCTTATACCATTTTGTATGGAGACATACCCATAGGATTTTTATAAGCTGTTCTATAGGCCCAACGTGCATCATCTAATTTCTTAGACTAATTCTTACGAGACCTATTGGCATTTTTTTGTAATATCAATTTTATTTCTCTATTGCTAAGTTCACCTTAACCACTAGATTGAGGATGATAGGGTGATGCAATTCTACGGTTAACATCATATTTAGCAAGCATCTTACGGAAAGCACCATGAATAAAGTGTGAACCAACATTAGTCATTAAATATCTAAGGACTCCAAACCTCGGGAAGATAACCTCCTTAAGCATTTTAATGGAGGTGTGGTGATCAGCACTACTAGTTGGAATAGCTTCTACCCACTTAGTGACATAATTAACAGCAACCAAAATATGAGTGTACCCATTAGAGGAAGGAAAAGGCCCAATATAATCAAAACCCCAAATGTCAAATGGTTCGACAACAAGTGAATAATTCATAGGCATTTCCTGACGCTTACCGATATTACCAATTGTTTGACATTCATCACAAGACAAGACAAACTTACGGGCATCCTTGAAGAGAGTAGGCCAATAAAAACCAGATTGCAATACCTTATGAGCAGTTCTATCTCCCGCATGATGTCCTCCATAAGCTTCGGAATGACATTTCCGTAGGATTTGTTCCTGTTCATGCTCAGGTACACAACGTCTAATAATACCATCTACTCCTTCTTTATAAAGATGTGGGTCATCACAAAAGTAATGTCTCAAGTCATAGAAGAATTTTTTCTTTTGTTGGTTTGTGAAGCAAGGTGGTATATATTTAGCGACAATGTAATTAGCATAATCAACATACCAAGGGGTGTTTTGAGAAACACTTACTGCAGCTAACTGTTCGTCAGGGAAATTATCATCAATAGGTAGTGGGTCATCAAGAATATTTTCTAACCTAGACAAGTTATCAGCTACGGGGTTCTCGGCTCCTTTCCCATCAACGATATGTAAGTGAAATTCTTGAAGCAAGAGAACCCACCTAATGAGTCTAGGTTTAGCATCTTTCTTTTCCATAAGATATTTTATAGCAGCATGATCGGTGTGCACAATAACTTTTGACTCAACAATGTAACATCTAAACTTATCACAGGCAAACACGACTGCTAAAAATTCTTTTTCAGTAGTAGCATAATTTCGTTAAGCACTGTCTAGAGTTTTACTAGCATAATGGATAACATTCAATTTCTTATCAACTCTTTGTCCTAGAACAGCACCAACAGCATAATCACTAGCGTCACACATAATTTCAAAAGGCAAGTTCGAATCAGGTGGTTGAACGATAGGTGCAGAGGTTAAGGCTTTCTTGAGTGTTTCAAAGGCTTCCACACAATAATCATAAAAAACAAAAGGAATATCCTTTTGCAAAAGATTAGTAAGAGGCCTAGAAATTTTAGAGAAGTCTTTAATGAACCTCCTATAAAAAGCAGCATGACCAAGGAAACTTCGAATACCTTTAATATCTTTAGGACATGGCATTTTTTCAATTGCATCAACTTTAGCTTTATCCACCTCAGTACCTCGTTCAGATATTTTATTCCCCAAGATAATACCTTCATGAACCATAAAGTGGCACTTCTCCCAATTCAAGACGAGATTAGTTTGTTCACATCTCTGCAAAACTCGATTAAGGTTGCTTAAGCAATCATCAAAAGAAGTTCCGTAAACGAAAAAATCATCCATGAAAACCTCCACAATATTTTCACAAAAATCAGAGAATATAGCAGTCATACATCTTTTAAAGGTAGCAGGTGCATTGCATAAACCAAAAGGCATACGTCAATAAGCATAGGTTCCAAAAGGGCAAGTAAAGGTGGTTTTCTCTTGATCAGATTGTGACACAGGTATTTGAGAAAAACCAGAATATCCATCTAGGAAACAAAAGTGTATGTTCTTAGATAATCTTTCCAGCGTTTGATCAATGAAAGGCAGAGGGTAATGATCTTTTCTAGTAGCTTTATTTAATTTTGTAAGTCAATTACCATTCTATAGCCAGTGACAATTCTTTGTGGAATGAGTTCATTTTTATCATTGGGAACAACGGTAATACCTCCTTTCTTAGGGACACAATGAACGGGACTTACCCATCTAATATGAGCAATGGGATAGATTATACCTGCTTCCAGAAGTTTTAATATTTCAGTTCTTACCACTTCCTTCATCTTAGGATTCAATCGCCGTTGGTGATCAACAACGGCTTTAGCATCAGGTTCCATATTATCTTGTGCTGACATAGAGTGGGACTAATGCCCTTAAGATCATCAAGAGTATATCCAATAGCATCCCGGTGCTTCTTTAGAACTTTTAATAATCTTTCTTCTTCATGTTCTGAAAGGTTAGCACTAATAATAACAGGATATATCTTTTTCTCATCAAGATAAGCATACTTCAAAGTGTCAGGCAATTGCTTTAATTCAAACACAGGATCACCTTTAGGTGGAGGAGGACCTCCAAGAGTTTCAATAGGAAAATTGTGTTTCAGGAGAGGTTGTTGTTCAAAGAAAATTTGATCTATTTCATTTCTTTCACGCAAGTGCATATCATTTTCAAGCTAAAGCAAATATTGTTCTAATGGATCAGTAGGAGGCACAACAATAGAAGCAAGACCAATTATTTCATCCTTACTAGATAACGCTTTATCATGAGGTTGTCTACTAAACTTTGAAAAATTAAACTCATGAGACACACCACCAAAACTGACACCGACAGTTTGTTTATCACAATCTATCTTAGCAAAGAAAGGTCTACCAAAGATAATGGGACAAAAGTCATCTTGTGGGGAACCAAGGACTAGAAAATCAGTAGGGTATTTTACTTTCCCACACAAGACTTCAACATCTCTAACAATCCCAAGTGGTGTGATAGTGTCTCTATTAGCAAGTTTAATAGTAACATCAATGTCTTCTATTTCAGCAGGTGCTATTTCATCCATAATTTCCTGGTATAAAGGAAAAGGGATAGCACTCACACTAGCACCCAAATCAAATAAACCATGATAGCAATGATCTCCTATTTTGACTGAGACAATAGGCATGCCTTCTATGGGTGTATGTTTATCTTTTTCATCAGGTTTAGCAATTCTAGCAGCTTCATCACAGAAGTAGATAACATGCCCATCAATATTTTCTACCAATAGATCTTTAACCATAGCAACACTAGGTTCTACTTTAATTTGCTCAGGAGGCTTAGGTGCTCTTATATTACTCTTATGAACTACAGTTGATACCTTAGCATGTTCCTTTATCCTAACAAGGAAAGGTGGTTTTTCAATATAAGTGGCAGGCACAACTGGATCAACATTGTAAATGATGGTTTCATCTTTAGTTATGACCGGTTCTTTCATTTATTCTTTAATAGGGGGGTGATATTTAAACCACTTATCCTTAGGGAGATCAACGTGAGTATTAAATGCTTCGCAGAAAGAGGCTACTATCTCAGAGTCAAGTCCATATTTAGTGCTAAACTTGTGAAAAGTATCGGTATTCATAAAAGATTTAACACAATCAAACTCAAGCTTTATACCTAACTCATTACCTTCATCGAGTTCCCAATCTTCAGAGTTGCGATTAATTCTTTCTAAGAGATCCCACTTGAATTCAATAGTCTTCTTTATATAACAACCAGCACAAGAAGTATCGAGCATGGATTGATCATTATGAGAAAGCAAAGCATAAAAATTCTGAATGATAACTTCTCTCGGGATGTCATGATTGGGGCATGAATAAAACATTGACTTAAGCCTCCCCCAAGCTAGAGCGATACTTTCTCCTTCACGAGGCCAAAAATTATATATATAATTGCGAGCACGATGAACTAGATGCATGGGAATAAACTTTTGGTGGAATTCCAATTGCAAACGATTCCAGTTCCACGATCCAAGATCATCACATAGCGTATACCATGTCAATGCTTTTCCCTTCAAAGATAAAGGCAAAACCTTGTTCTTAGCTTCATATCCGGGTAAACCTGCAAGCTTAAATAATCCACAAATTTCGTTCACATATAATAGGTGCATATCAGGATGTTCAGTTCCATCTCCTTCATAAGGTTTAGCAAGCAGTTGTTCTACCATACCCGAAGATATTTCATAACCAATATTTTCAGTAGGTGCAGTAGGTTGAGGGCAACTAATTTTAGATTTCGGTCGAGGTGAAGATACCCCGAACAAACCCCTCAAAGGATTCTTTTCCATAGTAGCAAGTAGCAATAAATTTCAGCACGTAGTATAAGTTTTTCCTTACCGATTTCCACTTACCAAGAGCGCTTCACTCCCTGGCAACAGCGCCAGAAAAGAGCCTTGATGACCCACAAGTATAGGGGATCAATCGTAGTCCTTTCGATAAGTAAGAATGTCGAACCTAACGAGGAGCAGAAGGAAATGACAAGCGGTTTTCGGCAAGGTAATTTCTGCAAGCACTGAAATTGTAGATAACAGATAGTTTGATAGCAAGATAATTGGTAACGAGCAAGTAACGGTAACGGAAAATAAGGTGCAGAAAGGTAGCCCAATCCTTTTGTGGCAAAGGACAGGCCAGAACAATCTCTAGTAATAGGCAAAGTGTTCTTGAGGGTACACGGGAATTTCATATAGTCACTTTTATCATGTTGGTTTGATTCGTGTTCGCTACTTTGATAATTTGATATGTGGGTGGACCGGTGCTTGGGTGTTGTTCTTACTTGAACAACCTCCCACTTATGATTAACCCCCTCGCAAGCATCCGCAACTACGAGAAAAGTATTAAGATGAAATCTAACCATAGCATTAAACGTTTGGATCCAAATCTGCCCCTAACGAAGTAGCGCATAAACTAGGGTTTAAGCTTCTGTCACTCTAGCAACCCATCATCTAATAACTACTCCACAATTCATTCCCTTAGGCCCATGAATGGTGAAGTGTCATGTAGTCGACATTCACATGACACCACTAAGGGAATCACAGCATACCTATCATCAAAATATTGAACACATATCAAATTCACATGATTACTTGCAACATGACTTCTCCCGTGACCTCAAGAACAAAGGTAACTACCCACAAATAATATTCATGCTCAAGATCAGAGGGGTATTGAATAGCATAATGGATCTGAACATATAATCTTCCACCAAATAAACCATATAGTAATCAACTACGCAAGGTAATCAACACTACTAGTCACCCACAGGTACCAATCTGAGGTTCCGGTACAAAGATTGAACATAAGAGATGAACTAGGGTTTGCGAGGAGATGGTGCTATTGAAAATGTTGATGAAGATTGGCCTCCCAAAGATGAGAGGGGTGTTGGTGATGACGATGGCTTCGATTTCGCCCTCCGGGAGGGAAGTTCCCTCGGCGGAATCGCTCCGTCGGAGGGCAAAAGTGCTGCTGCCAAAGGTCCGCCTCGAGGCGGCGGCGCTTCGTCCCGAAAGTCCTCCCCCTATTTTTTTCTAGATCAAATGTGACTATATACCAGAAGATCGGCACCGGAGGTGGGCCGAGGAGGGCACAACCCACCAGGGAGCGCCCAGGGGGGCCTGGCGCGCCCTCGTGTCTTGTGCCCACCAGGGTGGCCACCTCCGGTAGTTTTTTGCTCCAGTATTTTTTATTTATTCCAACAATAATCTCCGTAAAATTTCAGATTCATTGGAGTTGTGCAGAATAGGTATATCTGATGTGCTTTTTTCAGGTCCAGAATTCCAGCTGCCGGTATTCTCCCTCTTTGTGTAAACCTTGCATATTATGAGATAAAAGGCATTAGAATCACTCCCTAAAGCATTATTATTCAACAAAACAAAATAAATAATAGTAGGAAATCATGATGCAAAATGGACGTATCAATCATATATCTAATCATGGCATGAATATTAAGACACAAGTGATTCAAAGCAATAGTCTAGTTTTGACATAAAGACATTAATACTCAGGCACCCAACAAACAATCATTTCTTTAGAAATATCAAGGCTAAAGAACGCTATCCCTACAAAATCATATAGCCTTGTCATGCTCTATCTTCTTAACACAAAGTATAAATCATGTACTACCCCGGTGTCTGCCAAGCAATTGGTTCATACTTTTTAAGGCGCTTCAGCATTTTCAACTCTCACACAATACATGAGCGCAAGCCATGGATATAGCACTATGGGTGGAATAGAATATGGTGGTAGGTTTCAAAGGGGTCAAAGTGGAGAAGAAAGTCTCGCATCAACTCAGCGTATATCAACGGGCTATGGAGATGCCCATCAAAAGATATCAATGCGAGGAGTAGGGATTGACATGCAACAGATGCACTAAGAGCTATAAGTGTATGAAAGCTCAATATGAAAACTAAGTGGGTGTGCATCTAAGTCTATAATGAAAAAGTCCCACTAGTATATGAAAGTGACAACATTGGAGACTCTCTATATGAAAAATATGGTGCTACTTTGAAGCACAAGTGTGGAATTAGCATGCCCCTTCTCTCTTTGTCTCTCAATTTTTTTTATTTTTTTTATTTTTTTCTTCTTCTTCTATTTTCCTCTTCTTTTTTTTATATGTCCAGAACCTCATCCCGACTTGTGGGGGAATCATAGTTTCCATCATCCTTTCCTCACTGCGACATGCTCTAATAATGAATAATGATGATCATCACACTTCTATTTACTTACAACTCAATATTACAACGATAGTAGAACAAAGTATGACTCTATATGAATGCAATGATCTAGCGTAGCAAATATATCAAAAACGGAAAATCCATGGAAACATCATGCTAGCTATCTTACGATCATGTAAAGCAATATGACAATGAATGCTCAAGTCATCAAAACGAAAGCGGTGGAAGTTGCATGGCAATATATCTCGGAATGGCTATGGAAATGCCATAATAGGTAGGTATGGTGGATGTTTTTAGGAAGATATAATAAGGCTTATGTGTGATAGAGCGTATCATATCACGGGGTTTGGATGCACCGATGAAGTTTGCACCGACTCTCGGGGTGGGAAAGGGCAATGCACGGCACCCTAGAGGCTAGCAAATTGCGGAAAGGTAAGGGTGCATATAATCCATGGACTCACATTAGTCATAAAGAACTCACATACTTATTGCAAAAGTTTATTAGCCCTCGAAGCAAAGTATTACTACGCATGCTCCTAGGGGGGAGGTTGGTAGGAGTTAACCATCGCACGCCCCCGACCTTCACACAAAGATAGACAATCAAGAATAAATTGTGCTCCAACTTCCTAGCATAACGGGAGACTATACGTGCATGCTTCGGGAATCACAAACCTTAAGACCAATATCTTACTAAACATGATCATCCACTAGCACCTCCCACATATTATCATCTCTATATCGCAAAACTATTGCAAGGAATCAAACATATCAAATTCAGTGATCCCTAAGTTTTATGTAGGATTTTATGACTAACCATGCAAATGACCAATTCATGTTGACTCTCTAAATAGATATAAGTGAAGCAAGAGAGTTTAATTCTTTCTACAAAATACCATGCTCTAATAAATATAAGGGAAGCAAAAGAGCATATTCTACGAATAACGGTTTTCTATGTGAAGAGAAACAGGCAATCCAAACTTCAAAAGATATGAGTGAAGCACATGAAGAATTCTATAAAGCCATACTCAAAAGATATAACGAAGTGCAATGAGAATTCTATAAATCAACCATGGACTATCTCATACCAGCATGGTGCATAAAATAAAAGTGAAAAGTAAACACAAAAGACGCTCCAAGATTTACACATATCACATGAACGAAACGAAAACGAAAACATAACAATACTTGTTGAAGAAAGATGGGATGCCTTCCGGGGCATCCCAAGCTTAGAAGCTTGAGTCTCCTGGGATATTTACTTGGAGTCCCTTGGGCATCCCCAATCTTGAACTCTTGCATCTCCTCCTTCTCCTCATATCAAGACCTCCTAAATCTTTGAACACTTCATCCACACAAAACTTAACAGAAAACTGGTGAGATCCGTTAGTATAATAAAGCAAATTACTACTTTAAGTACTGTTGCAAACCCATTCATATTTTATATTTGCATTATCCCTGCAGTATTATAACTTCTCCATGTCTTATACCACCGATAAAATCAATAGTTTCATCAAAACAAGCAAAACAATGCATCAAAAACAGAATCTGTCTTAAACAGGATAGTCTGTAGTAATCTGAACTTTGACCATACTTATTTGACTCTCAAAATTCTAAAAAATTAGGACGAAATAAAAATTTTGTATAGAAATACCGTTTAAAAATTTCAGAACCTTTTGACGTTCCAGTAAAAAATGCAAATTCACGCACTACAGCTAAAGTTTCTGTTTTTACACCGCACATACCAACAAGCAATCTAATCATCCTAAAGGCAAATCTTGGCACATTATTTTTATAATACAATGGATTTGTACAAGGGGATAATTATTTTTGCTGAAAAGTTTCTGTGATTCAAGATTCACAAAGTTTCCATGGGCATGAACAATGTTCAAGGCTAGCCCCCAATTCAACGATGCTCATCATCTCTCTCACTTTCACCTTTCCTTTTGTGAAGTTTTAGGTTCCCCTCTATATTTTGTTTTTGTTTTTAAACTTTATAAAAGCACACAACAGAATAAAATGGCTCTCTAAAACTTCCAGGTTGTCTCCCTGGCAGCGCTTTCTTTAAAGCCATTAAGCTAGGCATAAAGTGCTCATGTAATGAATCCACCCGGATCCCAAGGTATATCAAAGCCAATTTTAATTAACAATGATTTGTAATTTAGTAGTGAGCACAAAGAAACATATATCATGCAATGACGAAGTCTAACTATCTTCCTATGCATCGGCATGTCATAAAAGAACAATTCATGCACATCAAGTAAAGGCCAATGCATAGTATAAACAGTTTCTTGCAATTTTATCGTACTGGAAACATAAAGAGGTGGGGATGTAGTTCCTCTCTCATAATAATTGCAAGTAGGAGCAGCAAGAACATGCATATTATATTCATCAAAATCATCATGTGTAGTAGCAAAACGCAACCCATCAATGTAATCCTTAATAAGAGCAAACTTCTCCGATATAGTGTAGTTGGGAGAATTCAAAAAGATAATGGGACTATCATGTGTGGGTGCAATAGCAACAATTTCATTCTTAACATAAGGAACTATAGCAAGTTCATCTCCATAAGCATAATTCATATTGTCATCTTGGCCACAAGCATAGCAAGCATCAAGTTTATCAAAAGGGGATATTTCAAATGAATCCAAGGGACCATAGCAATCATCATAGCATTCATCCTTCGGTATGTGCGAAGGGAAATTAAACAATATATGAGTTGAAGAGTTACTCTCATTAGAAGGTGGGCATGGGTAGCTAATCCGCTCTTCCTCCTTTTGTTCTTCGCTCTCCTCCTCATCTTTTTCATCTAATGAGCTCACAGTTTCAGTAATTTCTTCTTCCTTAGTCTCTTCCAAGGCAGCGGTCATTCTTTCAATAAATTCTTTAACAGAAGCATTAGAACATAGTTTTCATAGCAATATTTAAGTACGGAAAAAAATTCAGATTTGTAAACAGTAGCATCATACTTTTCAATAAAAGAAGCAATTTCATATGCACCCTTAAAAGCAACAAATTCTTCAATTTGTTCAACATCATAATACCAATAGGCCTCCTCGGCATAAGAGGATAGTATTTCATTATCATTAAACACACATTGGTAGAGAAGGTGTTTTTTAGTTTGTTCAGAACAACAAGTAAAATTATGTAATTCACATAAATTTCAAGCATAGCAGCACAAAGTATTAATTTGATGCCACAAGAGTTTCGCTTTTTGAGATATGCGGTGTCGCACATAATGAGCATGCTCACTTAATGATTTTCCCTCAACTAAGTTAGTTGGGTTTTCAGCACGAGCACAAAGGGATCGAAGATGATCCAAGTAATATTCTTCGGTAGTACGGAACACTAGTGGTTCCTCAACTTTTGGAGCAGCAAGTACATATAATTTTTTTGGTATTTTGCGTTTCCTACCCATATCTAAAGATTGAAAACAAGAGCACAAAATAAAAACTACTTAGTGATAAAGCAAACAAGCACACACGAGAATTTTCACCCCACGCTATTCCTCCCCGGCAACGGCGCTAGAAAAAGGTCTTGATAACCCACAAGTGCAGGGGATCGTTTGTAGCCGTTTTTGATAAGTAAGAGTGTCGAACCCAACGAGGATCTAAAGGTAGAACAAATATTCCCTCAAGTTCTATTGACCACCGATACAACTCTACGCACACTTTAACGTTTGCTTTACCTAGAACGAGTATGAACTACTTTGCGGGAATAAAACTAGAAGTACTTTGCAAGATAATAAAGAACGTGGAAATAAAAGTTAGGTGCTGTTTCAATAAAAGAACAATAAAAGTAAATAGCTTAGCAGAGAACTTTTGGTGTAACACAAGGGAAAGATTGTCCCTAGGCAATTGAATATAATATGATAGATACTTGTTATATGCAATGAGGGAGAGGCATACGCTAACACACTTTCCGTACTTGGATCATATGCACTTATGATTGGAACTCTAGCAAGCATCCGCAACTACCAAAGTTCATTAAGGTAAAACCGAACCCTAGCATTAAGTATGAAGTCCTCTTTACTCCCATACGCAACAACCCACCTACTCGGGTTTGTGCTTCTGTCACTCACGCAACCCACCATAGGCAAATCATGAACATATTGCAACACCCTACAGCGGGGATCCCTCATGTTTGCGCGACATGGAGGGCACCATAGAACAGCACCATATCAACATACAACTCACATCCATAACATCATACCACAATTAACCCATAGGACCAAAGAGATCTACTCAAACATCATAGGATAGCCAAATATCATTGGGAAATAATATATGGAGTTGAGCACCATGTTTAAGTAGAGATGACAGCGGGGAAAAGAGGTGTTACACTGCTGCATAGAGGGGGAGAGAGTTTGTGTTGATGGCGGCAAAGTTGTTGGTGTAGATCGCCGTCACGATGATTGCCCCGGCGGCATTCCGGCGCCACCGGGAGAGAGGGGGAGAGAGCCCCCCTCCTTCTTCTTCTTCCTTGGCCTCCCCCCTGGATGGGAGGAGAGTTCCCCCCTCTGGTCCATGGCCTCCATGGCGGCAGAGGGGCAGGAGCCCCTCCGAGATTGGATCTCTCTCTCTGTTCTCTTCTGTTTCGCGTTCCTGTTTTCTCGCCGAAAACTGTTTCTTATATTTCCGGAGATCCGTAACTCCGATTGTGCTGAAATTTATAGGGGGGTTTTATATGAAAATTAGCTTTCTTGGGGCCGAAGGAGAGCTCCAACCGACTTACGAGGTGGGAACAAGACACCACCGCGCGTTTGGGCCCTGGGGCGCGCCCTGATGTATCGTGCTCGCTGTGCGCCTCAATTTGCGTTGATTCCACTTCTCAAAATTCACAAATATTCCAAAAACAATATTCGTAAATTTTTATCGCGTTTGGACTTTGTTTGATATGGAATTTCTACGAAACAAAAAACACACAAAAAACAGGAACTAGCACTGGGCACTGGATCAATAGGTTAGTCCAATAAATCATATAAATTGTTGCCAAAAGTATGTGAAAGTTGTATAATATTGGCATGAAACAATCAAAACATATAAATACGACAGAGACGTATCAAGAACCAAGGTTATCAAACCAGTAGGAGAATCACAAAAATGTGCGTCAACAATACATGCACACACAAAAGCAAACACTTGCACCCAACGTGGGCAAGAGGGGTGTCAAACCCCTTGAACTCGTTACTTGCAAGGATTACTTCTGATAGAGATAGATAGATAAATGAAAAGACAGTAAATAAATTGCAGCATGGTTTTTAGGTTTTTGTATTACGATTTGAATAGACCCGGGGGGGCATAGTTTTCACTAGAGGCTTCTCTCTCGAACGCATAGCATACGGTGGGTAGACAAATTACTGTTGGGCAATTGATAGAAAATCACATAGTTATGATGTTATTCATGGCAATGATCATGTATATAGGCATCACGTCCGTGATAAGTAGACCGAATAGATAATGCATCTACTACTATTATGTAACACCCCCAGTGTTAAGCCACAGTCATCCCACGTTAATGTTGCCACGTCACTACGATGGCCGTTGTTAAACTCGCGTGGTTCAAACCCCGTTCAAATTTCGTAGCGAATTTAAATTCATTTAAAAGGTGATTTTAAAAGTTGTGCAAAAATGAAATTGAAAATGTTGGATGGATTGCAAATATTCCATAATGTTTTATAAAATTAAAACCGGCATTTTTAGAATTAATTTAGTGCCCCAAAACATTTTTAAAACTGACACCGTTTGAATTTTAGAATAGAGGCATCTGGGCCTAAATTAACCGGCCCAAACCGGACAATATAAGGCGCTGGGGAAACCTAGCGCCAGCCCCTGCCTCGCCCGATTCCCCCGCGCGCCGCCAGCGCCCGAAGCCGGCCCCCGCTCGCGTTCGCCCCCGCCCCCCCCCGGACGCGCGCCGCCGCCGGCCCGCTCGCCCGCAACCTCCCGCGGCCTGGCCCCGCCGCCGCGCTCGCCGCCCCGAGCTCCGTCGCCGTCCGCCGGCCCCGTCCGGCACCCGACGCGGCCGCCCCCGCACGCCGCCGGCCCGTTGCCCTCGCCGCGACGCTGGCCCGCGCCGGCCCCGCGCGCCACCCCGCGCCCGCCCTGCCGGCCCCGACGGCCCCGGCCGCCGTCGCCGCGGCAGACTGCCGCATCGGCCGCGCCCCGCCTCGCCTCCCCGTCGCCGCGTCGCCTCCCGCCGCCGCCGTCGACCGCCGCCACCGCCTGCTCCCCCCGTGAGCTCCTCCTCCCCCCCCCCCCCGGTGCCGGCCGCCGCACCGCCGCCGCGGCTGCAGCAGCTACTGCTGCGTGCGTATGTGCGTGCGCTGCGCGCCCGGACATGTCCGGTGTCCAAAGGGACACAGCCGGACATGTCCGGCTATGCCTATGACAAACGGGGCCCAGTGCCCCTAATAATAAAATAAAATAATAAATAAATAAAAATGAATTTAGAAAATAAATGAATAATTAGTTAGTAATATTAATAATTAACTAATTAGGTTAATTAATTAAGTAATTAGTTAATTAGATGAATAAGGCTAATTAGATTAATTGGTTAATCTGTTAATTAATTAATTAATCTAAACAGTATTATTACTGTTTTAGATAATTCGAATTTATTAATTAAATTAATTTCTGAATATTATTAAAACTTTAGAAATTAATATAAAATAATTCGTAGCCCGGATTAAAAAGTTTTGAACATGAAAGTTGCTCAGAATAATTCTACGGTTTCAACTGCGCAGTCCGTTAGTCTGTCACACGTCTCTAGCATAGCAAACATGGAACTTTTCCCCTCCGGATCGACTGTCCGAAAAATCCAAAGACCCGGGAAATATCGTCAGATATTCTCCCACTTCGTCTGATACGTGTAGTACTACGTTAGACTACCCCTAGCGCTGCGTATTGCCATGTCATGCATCGTGTTGCATCTGTTGCTTGTATTTATTGTTTATTCCCCCTCTTCTCTCCTGTAGTTCCCGAGACTGACGCTGCCGTCGAGTACGACTACGCCCCTGACGACCAGCCTTTTGCAGCAGAGCAACAAGGCAAGCAAAACCCCCTTGAGCATTCTGATATCACCTATTCTTCTCCCTCATGCTTGCATTAGATTTTGTTACTGTATTTACACAAGTACCTATTCTGATGCATAGCCTGTTTTTGAATACTGCTTTCATACCTGCTTTCATATAATGTTGTAGTATAGGTATGGGTATTATCCCCCCGTGACTTCCAGTTTACTATTGTCGATGCCCCTGCTTTCATCACCGTCGCCATCGAGGACTTGAAGACAGAAGACTCGGTCATCCTGACTGACAAGCCATTACCGACACATCACCTCACACACCCCGAGTGTGGAAACGCTTGGGGCACTGACTCACAGCCACTTTGACTTAACACTGAGATATATGAGAAAGACGGGTCGGCCCCAAGGGTACCCGCGAGTGTGAGATGGGGTGGGGTGCGCCGGTAAGGCACCCGAAGGGATATAGACGGGACGTGGCCGGACCTACTTTGTCCTTGCCACAAGTTCTCGAGACGGGGCGACGGGATGGTGGGACCGATCGTCACCGCAATAGAGCAAGTCACTAACGGGTTTGGATATGTGATCTGAGAAGGCCTTCGGCGAAAGCTCTGGTCTCTTTCGCACTAACCACCACGCGGGAACAAAAGTGGGCACTCTATGGCGTACATTCTCCCGAAAGCTCTTCAGATGCCACAAGATTCGACTCACGCCCGGGTGGTCTGGAACGCAGGGACCTTGACGGAAGGCGTGCTAGGACTAATCTCGGCCGAGGGCGTAACGTGCAGGATGGAGAGGGCGATGGCCCAAGACCCCGAGTCATTAGGATGTAGACCGGCGTGCTGGCCTCTCTGTTGAGCCTAGGTAGGACTACGTCGTGTCGATGGATGAGGCCGGGTATGACCCGAAAATTGTATCCGGCCAGAGTTTATCGAGCGTGTTGGGTAAGTTTGTGCACCCCTGCAGGGAAGTTAAACTAATCGATTAGCCGCATCCGCGGTTATGGACGCTCAGAGTTGTATCCTGATCTATGATAACTAGAATTGGATACTTATTATTGTTACTTGAATTATATTTGGCTCCGGGATTGCTTTCTCGCATGGGGTCGAGGAAGGATCTCTGGGCCTTGCTAACTTACCCCTGTTAATAAAATATGCTGCTCTCAACTCTCTTCTCATGCTGCAAGATGCTGAAGATGCTAGTCTTCGATAGGACTAGGCATTTCCCCCTCATTCTTGCTTTCTGCAGTCAGTCCAGATACAATTCCTCCTTTGATACTGATGCATACTTAGCATAGTTCTGATATAGGTCTTGCAAGTACTTTGGATGAGTACTCACCGTTGCTTTGCCCCCCCCCCCTTTTTCCCCCTTGATACGATGCCGCGATCAGATGTTGGAGCCCAGGAGACCCAGGATCCAGCTTACCCCGTCGACGACTACTACTACCCCAACGGAGGCCACTACTACCAGGATGGAGCCTACTACGACGTAGACTTCTCTGATGTCCAGGAGTAGTTAGGAGGTTCCCAGGCAGGAGGCCTCGCCTCTTTCGTTCCGATGTTATGTTTTTCCTAGCCTTCTTAAGGCAAAGACTTGTGTACCTTTATGTCTGTACTCAGATATCGCTTGCTTCCGCTGACTTATTCTCGTCGAGCTTTGTATTCGAGCCCTCGAGGCTCTGGCTTGTAATATGAAACTGTATGACTTTAATTTGTGTCTGGAGTTGTGTT
Organism: Elymus sibiricus; assembly: GCA_039707655.1. NCBI lineage: Eukaryota > Viridiplantae > Streptophyta > Magnoliopsida > Poales > Poaceae > Elymus > Elymus sibiricus. The sequence continues at coordinate 162,234,069 of CM077667.1, forward strand.
GTGATATTGATTAGCGAGTCCCTAATCTTGGTCGTACGCATTGCGTGATTGTTTAGCGTACGGTCGAGGCTGGGGGCGTCACAAGTTGGTATCAGAGCCAGGTTGCCTGTAGGTAGCCCCCTTTCCACATCCTTGGCCGAAGTTGAGTCTAGTCATTGAAAAACTTTTACTAACACTGATGCTGTGGCTTACGGGCCCATATCTCAATCGGGTGGTATTAGGATCTTTTATTCCTCATCCTTATTCTGGTTCTGATCTCTCTTCTCCTTCGGGTTAAAGATTTTATTAACTCTAACTCTAGGTTCTCGTAACTACTTTCTCCCGGAGATCCCTTATTCCAGTAGAACACCTGCTTCGTCAGAGGATTCCGAAGATACTCTCCGATGTTCTTCCGAGAACTCGTGCTCATCGCTTTTGCGATTCCTTTCCACCGTCAACCCCTATGGATAGCTGCATACGACTGTCATACATACAAGGGATTCGTTCGTCCCTAGTTGATCATGTGTTTCAGAAAATTCTTCGAAATACTTTTCGATCTTCCGAAATCCTGAGCAGCCTACTGCTCTTGACCTGTCTCACCTCCTTACATTGTGATAATTCCAGATGTCTAGTAATGTTCATTGAAATCCTATGTGATTGTCATCTGATTTAATGGATTCAACCTGCGTGTGTGAATGCATGCAGTCCTCAGTTGAACCATATAAATTATCTGTCCGACTAAGACGTCTTTCCAAACATGAGTTGGCTCTTGACAAATCAACTTTAATTGATTGTCCATCTAAATCTATTCAACTTGCTTGTATTCGATCGGAGCATCTGTTTCCGATACACCAATTTGGAAATCTTAATTCCTTTATTATTTAAGCATCGAATTGTTCAGGAATTCTATATTATGATGCCTTGCATTCTCTCTTCCTGTGATTGAGTACCGATACTCACATCAGCTCCGTTGTGAACCGTCAGACCCATTGCTGGGTTGTTATCCGATAGTATCCTTCGCATTCGAATCTTGTGAGTTCTCTCCCTGATACTTAAAATGCCTTTGATAAAAATTGTATCATCTGCTTTTGTCAACCATGCTCTACCTTCGAGCTTGTGTTATTTATTCTTGAAGCTTGTGATATATATTCCTAAGATACCCATATGGGTTGAACCTATGTTTTCCTTAATCCGTGTGAACCCGAGAGTTTTCACGAGTCATATTCTCTGTTGTTTAGCCCGATAAAATTTCATCACAACTTCTTCGAAAAGCGAGAAGTGAATGAGAGGTTATTCCTTGAAGAAGTGGGAGTCCACCTTGAACTTTGTGTTCATGCCCATGGACCCAGTGTATGACTTATCATGGAGCTTCTTGTAACAATAATCATTCCCTTTGTATGGATTGATCTTGTATCTATGTTTTGGTACTTTACAACCATGGTTTTGACCATGATTGTTCTTCTTTGATACCATTTCTTGGAAAAGTTCAAGCACTTGTCTTCGGCAGATCAATGCACCTGCCCAACCTCTATTTTGATCTACCTTCGAGTATTACCCCCTGGTATCCCGAGGATATCATGTCTTTGCACTACATCTTAGGAATTTAAGATGAAGTAATACCTTACCCTGTCATAGTCACTCCACGGGTTCTGGGTTGTCATCAACCGAGAACATCGAATAGTGAATCGAGTCCGCACTGCTATTCAACAACTTGTAGTAAACTTCTTTGTTTACGAGCTTACATCGAGTTTTCAACTTCATAATTAGTTGTCTTGAAGGGCAATATTGATTTTGAGCTAGCAATCTTATCCTTGGTTCCGATAACCTTTCGCTTCACCATTTCTTTGCTTGATGTCGTCGCTGATCGATTACATCTTCATGAAACTTCTCGACAAATGTGTCGTGATCATCATCAACATTTTGAGCTCTTCCAAGTATCAATCGAATTCATGATGAGAAATACCATCCTTACCCCTCGATGATTTCTGATATCATCGACAACATTCTCGCCTTCCCTCCAACACAAACTTATTCATGTTTTGTGTTGTATCTTGAGATCCTTGCTATCCAGCTTATGTTAACATTGATCGTGCTACCCCATCCTCATTACTAGGTGCACTTTTCTATCAATATTTAAAATGTGGGTGTTCTCCCCGAACATTCAATGTTATATCATCTGCTGTGACCAATGCTTGCACCTTGTTCACATAATCCTGGAAATCCATCTTTATGGAATCCCGATGAATTGTTGCTGGTCCCATCGGCCACATTCTCATCTTCTTCATGGTTAATGATGGACTCCTGTTTCGGAGCTTGCTTCCGTATTCCATGTTCTCAGAATCTTGCAACGTGATCTCGTCGATTTGTGTCGCATCTTTTTTTTCCTTCTCAGGCCTTCTATGTCTGAAGTATCGAGATATCAATCAGATCTGAATCTCAGTCAAATATGATGGTTGGAACATTCCAAGGATTATAACTTTGGTTCCTTTGTACTCGGTAAGGTGATGTTATGGCTAGCATGCCTCGACGAAGGACCTATGGTTGTAATGTCCTGTTCAGCAAGATTAGCCATTCTTTCATGAGAAAATTGTACGACTTAATTTTATAAGTTGTTCCTGATAGATCCTTTTTGTTCCCAAACTCCGACCTTTACCTGGTGACCATGTCTTTGCCTTCTCGAAGCATGTCCGTGATACACCGATCATCAAAACAAGAACATTGGAGGCATAATGCTAACTGTTTCTTGATCAATTATCCAAACACCGTTGTGCCTTGTCATGATTGTCTCGCTCTGCTTGCTCTTGGAAAGGATATACACCTAATGCTCGTGTATACACATTTTCCTTTCCATTGGTCTGTTCAACCTTTCTTGAGAATTATTTGATCTGAGCACTGATAATTCCCTGCTTAGGTAAATACCTCGGTGTACTACTCTGTCAGTAAGATCCTGTTACTATTGTTGATAACATTCCGGTAACCGCCGGTGGACGAGAACTTTGCATATTGGTCTGCCTTGTTTCGACGAGCAGGAAGATGGTTCTCTTCGACCCCCGCCCTTGGTACCGATGTTGTTGCCGATATAGTTGACAGACTATCCTCTAACATGTCTTGCTAGCATGACCGTGCAAGATGTCACCGCTCTTCCTACTCTTAATCCACATGATGGGCCCATAACCCATAGTTCCACAGGATCGAAACCTGACTCTCCTGTACCACTTTGATTCCAAGGTATCTTTTGCACTTGGCTTCGTATGTAATTCCCGGACCGCCGCCTAAGGGATGATCTATTCTTGTGTCAGACGCACTGTTTATTTCGTTGCTCTGAACCCCTTTTCACCTTCTAATCAGGCATCGAATGATTGCCTACCCGTTCGAAACTTTTTGAACCATCGCATATTGCTCTCAATGAATTTCCTGAGTAACAACTCGAGAAAATAATTCATGTCCTTTCCCCAAGTTCACCGTCAGATGCCCAACTTTGTGGAGATACGTTCCTCCAGAGTTGTCCCTCTAATCGCATTCGTAGGACGATGAAGATCTCGAAGAAAAGGATGACGACTTCAATGCCATGGAATTAACCTCTTCGAGAAAAGCAACCAAGAACAAGAAGACTCGTTAGAATTTCGTGACCAAACATTCTCTCCTTTACTCTACCTCTTAATTCTCGAGACGAGAATTCTTGTTAGACGAGGAGAGTTGTAACACCCCCAGTGTTAGGCCACAGTCATCCCACGTTAATGTTGCCACGTCACTACGATGGCCGTTGTTAAACTCGCGTGGTTCAAACCCCGTTCAAATTTCGTTGCGAATTTAAATTCATTTAAAAGGTGACTTTAAAAGTTGTGCACAAATGGAATTGAAAATGTTGGATGGATTGCAAATATACCATAATGTTTTATAAAATTAAAACCGGCATTTTTAGAATTAATTTAGTGCCCCAAAACATTTTTAAAACTGACACCGTTTGAATTTTAGAATAGAGGCATCTGGGCCGAAATTAACCGGCCCAAACCGGACAATATAAGGCGCTAGGGAAACCTAGCGCCAGCCCCTGCCTCGCCCGATTCCCCCGCGCGCCGCCAGCGCCCGAAGCCGGCCCCCGCTCGCATTCGCCCCCCCGGACGCGCGCCGCCGCCAGCCCGCTCGCCCGCCGCCTCCCGCGGCCTGGCCCCGCCGCCTCGCTCGCCGCCCCGAGCTCCGCCGCCGTTCGCCGGCCCCCGACACGGCCGCCCTCGCACGCCGCCGGCCCGCTGCCCTCGCCGCGACGCTGGCCCGCGCCGGCCCCGCGCGCCACCCCGCGCCCGCCCTGCCGGCCCCGACGGCCCCGGCCGCCGTCGCCGCGGCGGACTGCCGCATCGGCCGCCGTCGCCGCGGCGGACTGCCGCATCGGCCGCGCCCCGCCTCGCCTCCCCATCGCCGCGTCGCCTCCCGCCGCCGCCGTCGACCGCCGCCGCCGCCTGCTCCCCCCGTGAGCTCCTCCTTCCCCCCCGCCGCCGGCCACCGGCCGCCGCGCCGCCGCCGTGCATGCAGCAGCTGCTGCTGCGTGCGTGCGCTGCGCGCCCGGACATGTCCGGTGTCCAAAGGGACACAGCCGGACATGTCCGGCTATGCCTATAACAAACGGGGCTCAGTGCCCCTAATAATAAAATAAAATAATAAATAAATAAAAATGAATTTAGAAAATAAATGAATAATTAGTTAGTAATATTAATAATTAACTAATTAGGTTAATTAAGTAAGTAATTAGTTAATTAAATGATTAAGGCTAATTAGATTAATTAATTAATCTGTTAATTAATTAATTAATCTAAACAGTATTATTACTGTTTTAGATAATTCGAATTTATTAATTAAATTAATTTCAGAATATTATTAAAACTTTAGAAATTAATATAAAATAAACCGTAGCCCGGATTAAAAAGTTTTGAACATGAAAGTTGCTCAGAATAATTCTACGGTTCCAACTGCGCAGTCCGTTAGTCTGTCACACGTCTCTAGCATAGCAAACATGGAACTTTTCCCCTCCGGATCGACTGTCCGAAAAATCCAAAGAACCGGGAAATATCGTCAGATATTCTCCCGCTTCGTCTGATACGTGTAGTACTACGTTAGACTACCCCTAGCGCTGTGTATTGCCATGTCATGCATCGTGTTGCATCTGTTGCTTGTATTTATTGTTTCTTCCCCCTCTTCTCTCCGGTAGTTCCCGAGCCTGACGCTGCCGCCGAGTACGACTACGCCCCTGACGACCAGCCTAGCTGCAAGGCAAGCAAAACCCCCTTGAGCATTCCGATATCACCTATTCTTCTCCCTCATGCTTGCATTAGATTTTGCTACTGTATTGACACAAGTACCTATTCTGATGCATAGCATGTTTTTGAATACTGCTTTCATATAATGTTGTAGTATAGGTATGGATAATATCCCCCTGTGACTCCCAGTTTACTATTGTCGATGCCCCTGCTTTCATCACCGTCGCCATTGAGGACTTGAAGACAGAAGACTCAGTCATCCTAACTGACAAGCCGTTACCGACACATCACCTCACACACCCCGAGTGTGCAAACGCTTGGGGCACTGACTCACAGCCACTTTGACTTAACACTGAGATATATGAGAAAGACGGGTCAGCCCCAAGGGTACCCGCGAGTGTGAGATGGGGTGGGGTGCGCCGGTAAGGCACCCGAAGGGATATAGACGGGACGTGGCCGGACCTACTTTGTCCTTGCCACAAGTTCTCGAGACGGGGCGACGGGATGGTGGGACCGATCGTCACCGCAATAGAGCAAGTCACTAACGGGTTTGGATATGTGATCTGAGAAGGCCTTCGGCGAAAGCTCTGGTCTCTTTCGCACTAACCACCACGAGGGAACAAAAGTGGGCACTCTACGGCGTACATTCTCCCGAAAGCTCTTAAGATGCCACAAGATTCGACTCACGCCCGGGTGGTCTGGAACGCAGGGACCTTGACGGAAGGCGTGCTAGGACTAATCCCGGCCGAGGGCGTAACGTGCAGGATGGCAAGGGCGATGGCCCAAGACCCCGAGTCATTAGGATGTAGACCGGCATGCTGGCCTCTCTGTTGAGCCTAGGTAGGACTATGTCGTTTCGATGGATGAGGCCGGGTATGACCCAAAAATTGTATCCGGCCAGAGTTTATCGAGCATGTTGGGTAAGTTTGTGCACCCTTGCAGGGAAGTTAAACTAATCGATTAGCCGCGTCCGCGGTTATGGACGCTCAGAGTTGTATCCTGATCTATGATAACTAGAATTGGATACTTATTATTGTTACTTGAATTATATTTGGCTCCGGGATTGCTTTCTCGCATGGGGTCGAGGAAGGATCTCTGGGCCTTGCTAACTTACCCCTGTTAATAAAATATGCTGCTCTCAACTCTCTTCTCATGCTGCAAGATGCTGAAGATGCTAGTCTTCGATAGGACTAGGCCTTTCCCCCTCATTCTTGCTTTCTGCAGTCAGTCCAGATACAATTCCTCCTTTGATACTGATGCATACTTAGCATAGTTCTGATATAAGTCTTGCGAGTACTTTGGATGAGCACTCACCGTTGCTTTGCCCCCCCTTTTTCCCCCTTGATACGATGGCGCGATCAGATGTTGGAGCCCAGGAGACCCAGGATCCAGCTTACCCCGTCGACGACTACTACTACCCCGATGGAGGCCACTACTACCAGGATGGAGCCTACTACGACGTAGACTTCTCTGACGTCCAGGAGTAGTTAGGAGGTTCCCAGGCAGGAGGCCTCGCCTCTTTCGTTCTGATGTTATGTTTTTGCTAGCCTTCTTAAGGCAAAGACTTGTGTACCTTTATGTCTGTACTCAGATATCGTTTGCTTCCGCTAACTTATGCTCGTCGAGCTTTGTATTCGAGCCCTCGAGGCCCTGGCTTGTAATATGAAACTGTATGACTTTAATTTGTGTCTAGACTTTTGTTGTGATATTGATTAGTGAGTCCCTAATCTTGGTCATACGCATTGCGTGATTGTTTAGCGTACGGTCGAGGCTGGGGGCGTCACATATTACTCCACCAATCGACCGCTATCCAGCATGCATCTATGGTATTAAGTTCATGAAAAGTAGAGTAATGCTTTAAGCATGATGACATGATGTAGACAAAGTAAGACCAAGCAATATGTTCAAACCCCGTCTTTTTACCCTTTGTAGAAACAATACAATACATGGCTTGTCCCCTTTTGTCACTCGGATATAGAGCACCGCAAGATTGAACTCACTACAATGCACTCTTCCCATTGAAGATAAATCAATCTAGTTGGCTAAACCAAGCCGATAGATCGGAGAGACTTGCAAATCTATAACATTCATGCATAATAGAATTCAGAGAAGACTCAATTACTTTTCATGAATAAACTGATCATAAACCCACAATTCATCGGAACCCAACAAACGCACAGCAAAACAAGATTACATCGGATAGATCATCGCGAGAATGGCAAAGAACTTTGTATTGAAGATGAAAGAGAGAAAAGAAGTCATCTATGTACTAGCTATGGACACGTAGGTATGTGGTGAACAACTAACATATAATCATGGAGGCAGCAAGGTTGATGTAGATAGCCTCCTTGATCGATTCCCCCTCCGGCAGAGTATCGGAAAAGGCCTCCAGATGGGATCATGGAAGAACAGAGACTTGCGGCGGCGAAAAAATTGTTTCGGCTGGCTCTCTAATGTTTTTGGGATAATTGGGAATATATAGAAGTGGAATTAAATCAGGAGGTTCCATGAGGGGCCCATGAGCTAGGGGCATGCCCTACCCCCAGGGCGCGCCGGCGTAGCTCGTGGCCATCCCGTGGGTCTGCTGGCCTGCCCCCAAAGCTGTATGTGTATCTTTTGGTCCAAAAATAACTCCCGTAAATTTTTATCCAATTTGAACTCCGTTTGGTATTGATTTTCTGAAAAGTCCAAAAACATGCAAAAAACAGAAACTAGCACTGGGCACTGCGTTAATAGGTTAGTCCCAAATGATATAAAATAGTATATAATTGCATATAAGGTATTCAAGATTGATAATATAATAGCATGAAACAATCAAAAAATATAGATACGTTGGAGACGTATCAACCATCAACATTGTCAACTAGTAGATCTTTAATCATTGCAACCTTAGGTTCTACTTTTATTTCTTCAGAGGGTCTATGTGTTTTGATATTACCCTTATACTAGCTAAATGCCCGTGCGTTGCCATGGAGTGAAGATATATTGAGATGTCTTCCTATTATTTGTTTTATTATTGACCATGTGTTAGTAAATACGGTGTCTTCCTATCATCCAATACATGTTCTTTAGAAGGTCTATCTTCGTCTTTGTCTCTAACTGTTGTACTCCTACTGATATCGTTCTTTCTTAATCGTCATGAACCGTATAAGAAGATAGACTCGTTCGTAAAACAATTACAGAATTTTTTCCGCTGAGTAGATACTGGAAATGAAGTCGACTCAATAGCGAAAGAAGTGTCCACAACATTGTTTCAAGGGAGATGCCAAAATAAAAAACAGTAAATAGTAAGTGAAATATTAGCTTCCAAAACATACATTTTTTTATTTTGTGTCAACATTTTTCTTTGCAGAATCTTCTATCCTTTTGCCTCTAAAGTGCTTGCTCATCATGAAGCCTATGCACTAATTTATCTTCACATAACAGGGCAAAGTATTTGACTTTAAAATCTAGAAAACCTTATTTGGACTTCTCAAGGTAGCACAAAGATGCATGACAAATTCACAAATTTTGTTGATCATATTATTTTGTTATCTCTGGGAAGTTGCACTGCTTAGAGAAACAAAGAAATTTAATAATTTTGGAAATTGAGAAATATTGTTACGCATGTGTACTCATTTCCTAGAAAAAATATGAAATTTGGATTGCTATAGTACACTTGTGTGAACCACAAGGATATAATTTTATCTCTATATGTCATCACTCGGTTTGTCAGGTCTAGCGTTACACAGCTGAGACAAACATGGATCTCTCCAAATCTTTTTGCAATCACTAGCTTTCTTTTACGTAGGGTAAATAAGATGCCTAGAACCTAGAAAATCATTCACTACAAACAGAAGTACACTCTTAATTGTACTATTATGAAGAAATGAGGACAATCGAGTAAACAGAATTGTGATAGTCCGGTGAAGCTGGTATTCAAGCGAGTTATTGCATGAGCAAGCACAAACCACTTGAACGTATATCAAAGTTCCAAGAACTAAAAAAGGGATGAAAACACTTTGACACATATACATGCATGTAGAATGTGAGAATCGTGCAGAAAATTTCTCAACAATGTTTTCTTGGACATAGAACTTATAATTCACATAATGCTGATATGCATGATACCTGTTTTGCACACATGTCATTTACAGGGAATACTTATTTTTGCACATACGTGTGCATGAAATTTAGCTTGTCTACTAACATAGCTAAGCTCAGACCTCAAAGAATAATACTCTGCTAGGTGCCTTTAGGTCATGGAGCATACATGAGTATCCATGTGTATAGTCAAGTTTTGTAGAGCAATTCATCACAGGTTGTTCTTGGGCTGGTACCACAATTGCTAGCGGCCTGCTTGCTACTCCATCTCTACTGGGATTAGAGCATTATGAACAGAATCCACACACCGTCTGGAATATATCGTCTTCATTTAAACAAATCTAGTGTATACAATGGGAACCATCTATTAATATATTGTTGCTTAAATACCATCCTCGAGGAGCCGTGCTAGACAAAACGCCATTAAAAAATGCACCAACGATAAACAATTGAACATTCTTGACACAAAATGTAGGGAAGCACCACTTGGTCAAATTATGTTCTTTTTAGAGATTTCTAATAGCACATATTATTATCATTCTTGATGAATCAAAGACAAATGCAATTAACCAATCAGAACTATAATAATTATCAGTACCGTGTTTCGTTTTCAAACATCTGTTGTCCCTCACTTATGAAATAACATGACTTTATGTGAATCGTATGTGTAAATCAATCCAAAGAAAAAAAGAGTTTGTATTCTGCTAATTGATACGAGACATTTTCATTAGTTTGCCAGAAAAATTATTTTCGTACCCCCAAAAAATCTAAAACAACTGTACATCAATATATATTTTCATTTGCACACTATAATGACACTGGAGCATCACTTCTTCTATGTTTTTGCAAGGATCAAGTAGCACATATGCACATGTTTGATTACTAATACTAACCTCAAGCAGATCAAACCCATCAGCATTGAGACTTAAAATTACAAAAGACGGGTATGAGATGTTCCATCGAGGGTACTCGTGCGAGTTTGGGAGCTTGCGTACTTATGGATAGACATCCTTATTTTGAGTGCCCAGCAACCTAGCATTCAAAAAACAAGACAAACCATCAACATCAGATACCTTCTACTAATGCCAAGCAATAAGACAAGTAACATCTGACAAGTTGTGGTACTATATACATCAAATTGTGTAGGAGCAGAGTTGTTGCACCTTCTCAAGGGAAAAGTGCCATGGTTGTGATCAACTCGGCGGCCAGTTATCGGAAGTTCAGCATATCTATGTAAGAGACTTGAATATCTAATATGTGTTAATTTATCATGTCGAGTTTATCAAACCAATGTGCAGCCCACAGACCAAATCTAGTGCCAAGAAGGAACCTAGGGACCTGTACCATATAGTAAGGGTCTATAAAGCAATTACATGCGACATGAATAGATCAAGGAAGGGGAATTGTGCAGAATCAGCCATCAATCAGGTGCAATACTACTAATAGAATCAGGAACCAGAGATCACGTGTGTACTTCTTGAGAGGAACAAACGTCCATGAGCAAATTGTTGTGCGGCTTGAAGTCCCAGTGCAGCACACAACATCTCTGCCACACCAACCACCAGATCAAACACAGTTTACACATTCAACCAAACACCCCGCATGCAAAAGTTCCAATATGAACAACCAACCGAACTTCCAGACTCCAGAGGTCGGTATCTTGTACTCGAAAACAAGGTAGAGGACTGATTTGGCCCTGCTTGAGATCGAGGAGGTGCTGACATGCAGGTCCTGCAATAGCATCCACACCAGCTAGACTTGGGAGAGGGGTAGGAGGAGGAGGAGTGACAGTGTCAGGCAGAACCTACTGGCTAAGACACTCTCAATGTCGTCTCTAACATCCCCCATTTAACAGGAGAAATTGGGGAGCGCGTAGGATGGAGGCGAGGTAGAGGCGTTGGATTGCATACATCAATGGCAGCCATGTCGAATTTTTGAGTGAGGAGGTCGTGGCGTCTCCGGTGACAACACGTGGGGATCTGGTAGCGCCTAGTGGGGAGGACGTGGCAACTTGTGTGAGAACTAAGAATGTGGGAGCCTCCAACAAGGGCCGCCATCACACCAGGCATGAGGAGCGGCGGCTCGAGTTAGGAGGATGATGGTTTGGGAACATGGGGTTGGGGGAGATGGGCATGGGACGTGTGATCGTGGGTCGCAGTTGTTTCCTTCGTAGATTTTTTGAGATTTTTTTTCTACGTGCGGGAAAGACTCATAAGACTCACTGTGCGATCGTATGAGAGGTGGGAAAGGTCGAACCATCAGGACGACGATGGTAGATCCCCATTTAATAGTAGAGCTTAACCACAGTTGCAACTTTAGCATGTTCCCTAATCCTAATAGGAAAATGAGGTTTCTCAATACAAGCAGTAGGTACAATTGGATGAACATTATAAATGATTGTTTCCTATTTAGCTATAGCAGGTTCCTCACAAGTTGTTTCAATAGGTGAATGATATATAAACCACTTATCCTGAGGGATATCACAGAAGGTAGCTACTATCTCGGAGTCAAGTCCATATTTTGCACTAAACTTATAGAAAGCATCATTTTCCATAAAAGATTTAACACAATCAAACTCGAGATTTATACCTAACTCTTTACATTTGTCGATTTCCCAATCTTCAGAGTTACGTTTAATTCTTTCCAATAGATCCCATTTGAATTCAATAGTTCTTTTTATAAAGGAACTAATAGAAGAAGTATCGAGCATTGATGGATCATCATGAGAAAACCGAGCATAAAAGTTTTGTATAATTATTTCTCTTGAGAGATCATGATTAGGGCATGTATGCATCATGGATTTAAGCATGCCCCAAGCTTGAGTGATGCTTTATCCTTCACGAGGCCAAAAATTATATATATAATTCCAATCATGATGAACCAACTCCATAGGATAAATATTTTTGTGAAATCCAGCTTCAATCGATTCCAATCCCATGTTCCGGCACCATCCAATAGCCTATACCAAGTCCATGTTTTTCCCTCCAAAGATAAAGGGAATACTTTCTTCTTAACTCCATCCTCGGATAAACCTGTAGTCTTAAATAATCTACAAATTTGATCTATATAGATCAAGTGTAAATCAGGATTTATTGTTTCATCACTCACATAAGGATTAGCTAGCAGTTTCTCTAAAATACCCATAGGAATTTCATAATAAATATTTTCAGTGAGTTCAGTAGGTTGAGGAGCGGCTCTTTCCGCTTTTGGTCGAGGTGAAGATACCCCGAACAAGCCCCTCAATAGATTATCCTCCATAGTAACAAGTGACAATAAATTTCAGCACGTAACAAAAAAATCCTTACCAAATTCCACTTAGCAAAGGCGCTTCACTCCCCGAAAATGGTGCCGGAAAAGAGTTCATGACCCACAAGTATTGGGGATCCATCGTAGTCCTTTCGATAAGTAAGAGTGTCGAACCCAACGAGGAGCAGAAGGAAATGACAAGAGATATTCAGCAAGGTATTCTCTGCAAGCACTGAAAGTAGCGATGACAGATAGTTTTGTAGCAACACAATTCATAGCAAGTAACAAGTAAAAATGGTAACAAAGGTGCAACAAGGTGGCCCAATCCTTTTTATAGCACAGGACAAGCCTGAAAGTTCTCATATAGCAAGTAAAGCATTCTCGAGGACACATGGGAATTTTGTCTAGTCATGTTTCATCATGTTTAGTTGATTCACGTTCGGTACTTTGATAATTTGATATCTGGGTGGACCGCTGCTAGGGTGTTGTTCTTACTTGAACAAACAACCCTCTTATGATTATCCCATATCGCAAGCATCCGCAATTATGAAAGAAGAATTAAGATAAATCTAACCAGAGCCTGAAACATGTGGATCCAAATCAGCCCCTAACGGAATAACACATAAACTAGGGTTTAAGCTTCTGTCACTCTCGCAACCCGTCATCTACTTATTAATCCCCAATGCTTTACCTTAGGCCCAAGTATGGTGAAGTGTCACGTAGTTAATGTTCACATGACACCACTAAAGGAATAACAACATACACATCATCAAAATATCGAACGAATACCAACTTCACATGATTACTTATAACAAAACTTCTCCCATGTCCTCAGGAACAAAAGTAACTACTCATAAATCATATTCATGTTCAAGATCAGAGGTGTATTTAATATTCTTAAGGATCTTAACATATAATCTTCCATCAAATAAACCAACTAGCATCAACTACAAGATGTAATCAACACTACTAGTAACCCACAAGTACCAATCTGAGGTTTGGAGACAAAGATTGAATAGAAGAGATGAACTCGGGTTTGAGATGAGATGTTGATGAAGATTGGTCCTCCCACGATGGAGTAAGCGTTGGTGATGAAGAAGGCTTCGATTTCCCCCTTCCTGAGGGAAGTTTCCTCGCCGAAGAGCAAAAGTTCTCCTGCCCAGGTTCTGCCTCGAGACGGCGGTGCTTCATCTTCATCCCGAAAGTCTTCTCTTGATTTTTTTTCTAGGGAAAATAGCATCATATAGGGTAAGATGGGTCCTAGAGGTCTGTTGGTGGGCCCACGAGCTCAGTGGGCGCCCCTTGGGGGGTAGGGCGCACCCACCAGGCTCGTGGCCCCCTGGTGGGTCCACTTTTGGTAATTCACTCGTCAGTATTTTTAATATATTCCAAAATAATTCTCTGTAAATTTTCAGGTCATTGGGAGTTGCGGAGAATATCCAACTCTTCTGTAGCCTTTTTCGGTCCAGAGTTCCAGCTGCTCGCAATCTCCCTCTTTGTGTGAAACTTGCAAAATAAAAGAGAAAAGGCATTAGTATTGCATCATAAAGTGAAATAATGACTTAAAACATAATAAATATCAATAGGAAAAGCTGTTGAAAATTGGGCGTATCAGGTACTACGTTTTGAACACTAACATGTCATTTTTAATCATTATTCTAACCCGCTGAACATTTTTTCATGACACTACAAATCATCCCAGAAAATGGACATGCCTAGTGACACCAAAAAGCGTCGCCGAATTTCAGGCCAGAACGTCGCCAAAGCTCCTGAGGGCGTTTCCCCGTGACAAAAACACCTAGTGACAGTTGACCATCACAGAAACTAATCTTTGGTGACTTTTCATGCTTCGTTACTAGGGTTTTTGTTACTGAATACAGCAAATTTTGTAGTGATGGTTCGTCCATGTTATGACTTCGGATTGAGGGGTTGGCGTGTTGTCTCAGCGGGATTTGCGAACATCTTGTAAACTCGCTACTATTGTTTGCTACAATGGAAGTTCGTGACATGAAAGATCGGGCCAACAACGGATCGACCCTCAGCTCAAGGTTCGCTCCACATCACGTATTGAATGGCCTGGTGGCTACGAACGGTTCCATGTTGTGTTGGTCAGCTTGATTTGTCCCTGTCGAAAAGTGATACGTCTGTGAGGAGTGTTGGACTGTCTTGTCTGCCCTCGACTTTGATATACATGTATCCGCCTGCATATGGGTACACTCTACTTCGGTTTGCCCCACTAGCGGTGTATTGGGATGCGATCCATCACTCGTTTCTTCCACCCTCATTGTCGTTTCCAGTATTTTTTGGTGTCCGAAGACAACACCGTCGGTAAAGGAAAAAGGACTCGGATTAAGAGTAATATGTAAACCAAAAACATAGAAGATAACATAAACTTAGATATAACTTACTTAGAGACCGTTGGAATTGGCTTTGCTTCAGGGCGCGTCTTCCTTATCATTATCATATCATTGCGGATGGTGGATGGAGGTGGAGGAAAATCAACAATCTCTGTATTATTCGCGCTGACACTTGTGCGATTTCGCATCTTCTTGCAGTTGTGGACCTGTAAATCTATCGCGGTTCCTTCCAAGTTGGATGGTCCCTATTTTTGGGTCCTCTTTTGTGAGTGGGAAATGATTAAAGGTTCGTTTTCCTCTTTGTCACTATTACCACGGGTTTCTCCGCCCTAATTGCTCTGGGTTGCTCCCTTGTTGCCGTCTGTTGCATCGGCGAGGTGCGTGTTCTGCTCTTTGTCGATCTCCAAAATAGTTAGTGTCTCTGGAAGTGGTAGCATCGAGATAAGGACCCTGAAAACCTATCATTGAAACGAAGGCCAGATAGGTGGTTAGCATTGTGACCAACAAGGATGTATAATGAAACTGGAGTTGGATTCCTATGTTTAAAGGATGGTTCGTATGGCTGTACGGAACGACCGAGGTCCAAAGAGACTTGTTTGTGGCGCTGTCATTGATGAGGCTGGCGAGTATCACCCGAAGCTCCTGCTTTTCATACTCGCCTATAATCTTGCGGCATAGATTGTTGGGGCCAGTGTAACATACGTTGGATGGACCCTAGCCCGAAGAGGTTGAATTCGCCTATCCATCTAAGTATCCAGGATATGGACGTCGGTAAGTCCATTGGCATTTAGTTTCTCTCCGTGTTGTTCATGGACATTTACATCCACTATCTCGTCTATGGAGAGCCCTGCAATCCAGGATGAGCATTCAACTGGAGGCTCAGCGGAATATGGAGGTAGGTCATTGACATCAACTTTAGGTGGAGCGTCTTCGCAGTAAAACCATGTCTGCTCCCATGGTTTTTTGGGGTCGCCTAATTCCAAATTGAAATAGATAGATCATGGCCTGGCTGAATATCAACTTAACCACACTCCCAGAGTTTGTGCTCCAGGCTATTCCTTCGCCCTTTCACCCAAAAATACTTTTTCTAGAGGCCAAAGTGAGGCTACATACCCAAGAAGCACGCACACTTCGCCACGAAGCACGCAATGTGAAGTATGCCATTGGGAGATATGTGATGGAGTTGAATACCATGATAGAATAGGAGGTCACCGAGGAAATTGTGGAGAGGTATATCAAGCCCTCGCAATATGAATGTCGTGAGCAACACCCACTCAAAGGGGTTGAACTCCGGAGCCGCGCTTGACAGTGCTCCGCCAACCAGTACTGACGCCTACCATGACATTTCTTCTCGTCGCGGCATGAGACCCATTCCGACGAGCTTGTCTAGTGTAGGCTCCGTTATAATGGAATACATCCAACACCCCTTGATTGAGTTCGTTGCCGCCTCGGCTCGGCAGGATGATCCCCTTTGAACAAACCCCGGCCTAACCGTACAATGTTGTCGCAGTCTCATGAAGTTGGCTTTCTATTCGAATTGTCGCCTGCCATTGTTGGATGATACGTCCATTTTGCATCATGCTTTTATATTGGTATTTATTGCATTATGGGCTGTTATTACACATTATGGTACAATACTTATGCCTTTTCTCTCTTATTTTACAAGGTTTACATGAAGAGGGAGAATGCCGGCAGCTGGAATTCTGGACTGAAAAAGGAGCAAATCTGAGATACCTATTCTGCACAACTCCAAAAGTCCTGAAAATCTACGAGGAATTATTTTGAAATATATAAAAAATATTGGGTGGAAGAAATACCAGAGGGGGCCCACCAGGCAGTCACAAGCAAAGGGGGCGCGCCCCTGTGGCTTGTGGCCCACCTGGCAGCCCTCCGGTGCCCATCTTCTGCTATATGGAGGGTTTTGATCTGGAAAAAATCATAACAGAGCTTTCGGGGCGAAGCTCCGCCGTATCGAGGCGGAACTTGGGCAGAACCAATCGAGGGCTCCTGCGGAGCTGTTCTGCCGGGGAAACTTCCCTCCCGGAGGGGGAAATCGAAGCCATCGTCATCACCAACGATCCTCTCATCGAGAGGGGTTCAATCTCCATCAACATCTTCACCAGCACCATCTCCTCTCAAACCCTAGTTCATCTCTTGTATCCGATCTCTGTCTCAAAACCTCAGATTGGTACTTGTGGGTTGCTAGTAGTGTTGATTACTCCTTGTAGTTGATGCTAGTTGGTTTACTTGGTCGAAGATCATATGTTCAGATCCTTGATCATCATTAATACTCCTCTGATTATGAACATGAATATGCTTTGTGAGTAGTTACGTTTGTTCCTGAGGACACGGGATAAGTCTTGTTATAAGTAATCATGTGAATTTGGTATTCGTTCGATATTTTGATGAGATGTATGTTGTCTCTCCTCTAGTGGTGTTATGTGAATGTCGACTACATGACACTTCACCATTGTTTGGGCCTAGAGGAAGGCATTGGGAAGTAATAAGTAGATGATGGGTTGCTAGAGTGACAGAAGCTTAAACCCTAGTTTATGCGTTGCTTTCGTAAGGGGCTGATTTGGATCCACACGTTTCATGCTATGGTTAGATTTATCTTAATTCTTCTTTCGTAGTTGCGGATGCTTGCGAGAGTGGTTAATCATAAGTGGGATGCTTGTCCAAGTAAGGGCAGTACCCAAGCACAGGTCCACCCACATATCAAATTATCAAAGTAACGAACGCGAATCATATGAGCATGATGAAAACTAGCTTGACAGTAATTCCCATGTGTCCTCGGGAGCGCTTTGCTTTATATAAGAGTTTGTCCAGGCTTGTTCCTTGCTACAAAAGGGATTGGGCCACTTTGCTGCACCTTTATTACAATTGTTACTTGCTACCCGTTACGAATTATCTTATCACAAAACTATCTGTTACCGATAATTTCAGTGCTTGCAGAGAATACCTTACTGAAAACCGATTGTCATTTCCTTCTGCTCCTCATTGGGTTCGACACTCTTACTTATCGAAAGGACTACGATAGATCCCCTATACTTGTGGGTCATCATTGGACAACATTGGGGGTGGTCCTGAGGGGGAGTGTAGGGCAGGAAGTTTGGTAGGGTTTCTCTTGTTAGCAATGGCGAAGGGAGCCAAAGAGGAAAGACAATGAAATTTAAAAGGAATAAGTTTCTGTCTGCCACGTAGCCAGGCCTCTTCTCGTTCGATCAAAGAGACGCTTGTCATATGTGCTAAGGGAACCGTAATCATGGTCGTTTACCATCACGCGTAACTATTGTGATGTCTAATTCCATTAACCACGACGGTAATTGGACTTTTCTTGCCCAAGTGCCACGCCGCTCTAGGTTTGCATTTAACTAGAAGAGGCACCAGGTCAACTGGCGCAACACGGACCAACAACAAATCAATCACATTTTCCCGGCACGAAACAAAATAGCTCTATCGGAAAGTCGCGTCGAACCTACTAGATGATTCACTGGCCAGGGAAGACCATGATCAGAATGAGCGAGTGTGGCATATGCGCTAACTGTCCAGGCCTCGGCGAGACAAACAAGGCAGATTTCTCAACGCAAGTGATCTTACTACAAGCGACATGGAAAATCCGTGTAGAGGTCCAAAGTAACGATATCTGGCCACACCGTTGTGTTGGTCCAGGCAAACCTTCCAACTCATGCCATCCGGCCAGAATTGTGTGCCTTGAGGGGTGTGCTCGGCTTGGGTTGCTTTGGTCGGTGAAAAAAGGAGATTGAGTTGTGCCGTTGATAAAAGAAATGAAAAAAATTAAAATGTACAAACAATTCACCTTCTCAAACACCCTTTCGAATGATTTATTGAAAGAACCTTTGTTATACGCACTGGCCACACCTTGTTTAGCTTCTGCAATTGATGATTATACAGATTCACGCAGTTGCAAAAAAAATCATTCACGAACGGAATCTCATGTCATGAAAAAACAAATCGCTACAAACATCCATCTAATAATTCACCTAAATTTTCGTCTGTATTAGTTGCTTCTCTTCTTGGTTTCTTCAAATAGTTTGGTTGGCATCCATTTTAAGTTTCACATAGTTGGCTTAATTTGTAGGTTGAAGTTGGTCTTTGCGCCAATTGACGCAAGGGATCATCTAGTTAAATTAAATCCCAAGCTGTAACAAGATCATGTGGACGCGCCAAATAAATACATACCAAATAAAGGGTTATTATATAAGCACGTAAAATACAGACACATGGATGTGGCTAAGTAGGACCTTGGCACAATAGTATCGAGTAAATTACCAAAGCATCAATGACCCACATGGGCTAATAAATAACCAAAGAGGCAGAGTACATATTCGTCGATAACCTACTGTAAGTGCATCTAATGCCACCCTTTGTTGGTTTTGGAGTATTGAAGACAAACGTGGTTGAGGGACTAATGCGTTTGTGATAGCTCACAGGATAACACAAATAGAAGTCCTTGGAGATTCGGTTTAACCATCGAAGACGGTCCCTAAACATGTTCGAAGACATTGGTGGTGCGCGAAGACAATCGCCTGAAGATAATGAAATGTGAAGACGGAGTATTTTGGTTGTTTTGTTTCTTCTTTCCCGAGTCATAGGAATCACCGTACTGTTAAGTGGGTTCGAGGTGATCGAAGTCAGAAACTGACATGATGCTTGATACTTGTGATCTGCGTTGGGTTTTCCGTGAAGAGGAACGGGTAATTGTAGCACAAAGTGGGTAAGTATTTTCCTCAGTTATGAAACCATGGTTTATCGAACCAATAGGAATATCAATCCTCAACCATCTTCAACGGCTGCACACAAATGAACAAACAACTTGCACCCGACGCGGGCAAGAGGGTTGTCAATCCCCTTGATCTCGTTATTTGGAAGAAAATTAGTTGTGTAGATAATTGTTCATAAATATAAATTGAAAAATAAACTAAAATACAAATAAAGGCAACAAGGTAATTGTAGTGTTTGTAAATATATAAGTGAATAGACCCGGGGGCCATAGTTTTCCCTAGCGGCATCTCTCATGTAGGCAGCATACGATGGGTAAGAAATTACTGTTGGGCAATTGATAGAAAAGCAGATAGCGCTACTTCTCGAGCATGCGTTGGTTTCCGTGAAGAGGAACGGATGATGCAGCAAAGTAGATAAGTATTTCCCTCAGTTGTTGAGAACCAAGGTATCAATCCAGTAGGAGATACAAGCAAGTCCCCAATAGGTGTACCTACACAAAGAATCAAACACTTGCACCCAACGCTATAAAGGGGTTGTCAATCCCTTCACGGTTACTTGCAAAGATGAGCTCTAATAGAGATAGATAGAATAGATTGCTTGAACGGAAAGTAAAACAAAAGTAAAAAGATTGCAGCTAGATATTTTTGGTATTTTTGGTTTTAGATCTGAAAGTATAAGATGGGAAATAGACACGGGGGCCATAGGTTTCACTAGAGGCTTCTCTCATGATGGCAAGTATTACGGTGGGTGAACAAATTACTGTCGAGCAATTGATAGAAAAGCGAATAATTATGAAGATATCCAAGGCAATGATTATGCATATAGGCATCACGTCCGTGTCAAGTAGACCGAAACGATTCTGCATCTACTACTATTACTCCACACATCGACCGACTCCTGCCTGCATCTAGAGTATTAAGTTCATGAAGAACAGAGTAACGAATTAGTTAATATGACATGATGTAGAGGGATAAACTCAACAATATGATGAAAACCCCATCTTTTTATCCTCGATGGCAACAATACAATACGTGCCTCGTTACCCCTACTATGTCACTGGGTGAGGACACCGCAAGATTGAACGCAAAACTAAGCACTTCTCCCATTGCAAGAATTACCAATCTAGTTGGCCAAACCAAACCAATAACTCGAAGAGACTTGCAAAGATATGAAATCATGCATATAAGAATTCAGAAAAGACTCAAATAATATTCATAGATAAGCTGAACATAAACCCACAATTCATTGGATCTCGACAAACACACCGCAAAAGAGTATTACATCGGATAGATCTATATGAAGATCATGAAGAACATGGTATTGAAGAGCAAAGAGAGAGAAGAAGCCATCTAGCTACTAGCTATGGACCCGAAGGTCTGTGGTGAACTACTCACGCATCATCGGAGGGGCAATGGAGTTGATGTAGATGCCCTCCGTGATCGAATCCCCCTCCGGCAGATTACCGGAAAAGGCTCCAAGATTGGATCTCACGGGAACCGAGGCTCCTGGCGGCGGAAAAGTGTTTTCGTGGCTCTTTTTGGTATACAGGGAATATTTGGGAATTTATAGGCCGATGATTAGGGTTGGGGGAGTTGCCATGGGCCCACAAGCCAGGGGCGCGCCCCCCCTAGGGCGCGCCCCTCTGGCTTGTGGCCACACGGCAGCTCCTCTGCCTTGGTCTCCAAGCTTGGTAGTTGTCTTCTGGTCCAAGAAAAAATATTCCGAAGATTTTATTCCGTTTGGACTCCGTTTAATATTCCTTATCTGCAATACTCAAAAACAAGGAAAAAACAAAAACTGGCACTAGGCTCTAGATTAATAGGTTAGTCCCAAAAATAATATAAAATAGCATATTAATGCATATAAAACATCCAAAACAGATAATATAATGGCATGGAACAATCAAAAATTATAGATACGTTGGAGACGTATCAGATAGTTATGCGATTTTCAAGGCAATGATCATGTGTATATATGCATCACGTCCATAAACAAATAGGCCGACTCCTGCCTGCACCTATTACTATTACTCCACTCATCGACCGCTATCCAGCATGCATCTAGAGTATTAAGTAAAACAGAGTAATGCATGGAGAACGATGACATGATGTAGACAAAGTAAACTCAAGCAATATGAATGAACCCCATCGTGTTATCCTTAGTAGCGACAACACAAACATGCATCTTGTCCCCTACTTTGTCACTGGGATATAGAAACTCGCCAGGTTGAACCTACCACAACGCACCACTCCCACCGATGAAATATCAATCTACTTGGCCAAAGCACATCAATAGATTAGAGAGCATTACGAAGCTATAATGATCATGCAATTAAGAGACAATATATATCAGAGGTATCTCAAATACTTTTCATGAATAATCTGAACATAAACCCACAGTTCATCGGATCCCAACAAACACACCGCACAATAGGATTACATCGGATAGATCAAAGCGAAGATGCGATGATCATTGTATTGAAGATCAAGAGATAGAGAGATTGCCATCTAGGTACTAGCTATGGACCCGTAGGTCTGTGGTGAACTACTCACACATCATCATGAGGGCAGCAAGGTTGATAAAGAGGCCCTCTGTGGTCGATCCCCCCTCTGGCAGGGTGCCGGAACGGAGCTCCAGAAGGCCTCGCGACGGAAGTGAGACTTGCGGGAGCGAAAAAAGGGTTTTGGGACTGCTTTCAGGGTTTTTGCAATATTAGAGAATTTATAGGCCAGAGAGGGACGTCGGGAGAGCCACGAGGGGATAACCACATATCAGGGGGCCCCCAGGGCGCGCCCTGATGTGTGGTGGGCCCCTCGTGCGCCTCCCGACCTCCTTCCGAAGCTTCCAGGTCTTCTTTTGGTCCATAAAAAATCATCAAAAAGTTCCATGGCAATTGGACTTCGTTTGGTACTATAACTCTAAAAAGCCAAAAACATGCAGAAAACGGCAACTAGCACTGGGCACTAGGTCAATAGTTAGTGCTCAAAAATATTATAAATTGGTCAATAAAGACCCAAAAAGTCTCCTAGAATGATAATATATCAGCATGGAACAATCAAAAATTATAGATACGT
The DNA here is from genome assembly GCA_039707655.1 of Elymus sibiricus. NCBI lineage: Eukaryota > Viridiplantae > Streptophyta > Magnoliopsida > Poales > Poaceae > Elymus > Elymus sibiricus. The sequence goes on from CM077667.1 coordinate 162,256,806, forward strand.
TCGAGACGTATCAAGTATCTCCAAGCTTAATTCATGATCGTCCTCGAGTAGGTAAATGATAAAAACAGAATTTTTGATGTGACATGGTATCCATTATGTAATCTTATGCATGTATGCTCATTGAGAAAAGATGAATCACCAAATATTAACATAGCAATATTTAAAGTGTAAGAAACAGAATTATCAATCCTTCAAAGTATATGATCCTTAAGAAATCATTACCCCCCATTCATCTTATTATATTAGCAAGGCATGGCTCCATCTTCATCACATGAATACAAATGTCAAGCACCATGATACGTCTCCAACGTATCTATAATTTTTGATTGTTCCATGCTGTTATATTATCATTCTTGGATGTTTTACAATCATTTTATAGCAACTTTATATCATTTTTTGGGACTAACCTATTGACATATTGCCAAGTGCCACTTGCTGTTTTTTGCTAGTTTTCCACTTCGCAGAATATTAGTACCAAACGGAGTCCAATCGCGATGAAACTTTTTGGAGATTTTTTTGGACCAGAAGAAAGCCAATGGGCTAAAGAAGTACCCGGGAGGAGGCCCGGGGGCCCCACAAGACACCAGGGTGCGCCAGAGGCCCCAATCGCACCTTGGTGGGTTGTGGTGGCCTCGGGACCGCCCCTCCACCGCCTTTGAGCTCTATAAATACCCAAATATTCTAGAAACCCTAGAGGAGTCGACGAAAAATACTTCCAGCCGCCGCAAGTTCCAGAACCGCGAGATCCAATCTAACACCATCACGGAGGGGTTTCATCCTCCTCATTGGTGCCTCTCCGATGATGCGTGAGTAGTCCACCATAGACCTACAGGTCCGTAGGAAGTAGCTAGATGGCTTTCTCTCTCTCTTTTGATTCTCAATACAATGGTCTATTGGAGATCTATTTGATGTAATGACTTTTTGCGGTGTGTTTGTTGGGATCCGATGAATTTTGAGTTCATGATCAGTTTCTATCCATGAATATTATTTGAGTCTTCTTTGATCTCTTATATGCATGATTACTTATAGCCTCATATTTCTTCTTCAAATCTTTGGTTTAGTTAGGCCAACTAGATCGATAGTCCTTGCCATGGGAAGAGGTGCTTTGTGATAGGTTCGATCTTGTGTGTCATCTCCCAGTGACAGAAGGGGCAGCGAGACACGCATGTATCGTTGCTATTAAGGATAACAAGATGGGGTCTCTTCCAACATGAATAGATCTTGTCTACATCATGTCACCATTCTTATTGCATTACTCCGTTTTTCCATGAACTTAATACACTAGATGCATGCCGGATAGCGTTCGATGTGTGGAGAAATGGTAGTAGATGAAGAATCATTTCGGTCTACTAATCTTGGACATGATGCCTATATAATGATCATCGCCTTGGATATCGTCATGATTATTTGTTCTTCTATCAATTGCCCAACAGTAATTTTTTCACCCACCGTGTGCTATACTCATGAGAGAAGCCACTAGTGAAACCTACGGCCCCCGGGTCTACTTTTCCAACATATTACTTTCCGATCTATCTTTTGCCGCTTTTGTTTTCAGATCTATTATTCCAAAAACCCAAAAATACCTTGTTGCACTTTTTATTTGCCTCTTTTATTTTGTGTTCTTGTGCGATCTATCTATCCAATCTATCACAACCTAATCTATCTTTTTACCATGGAGAGATTGACAACCTCTCTTATGCGTCGGGTTGCAAGTATTTGTTCTTTGTGTGCAGGTACCGTTTACATAGTGTTGCGTGGTTCTCCTACTGGTTTGATAACCTTGGTTTCATAACTGAGGGAAATACATACCGTAGCTCTGTTGCATCATCCCTTCCTCTTTGGGGAAATACCGACGCAGTCTCAAGCCACGTCAAAGGAATTTCTGGCGCCCTTGCCAAGGAGGAGGTACGAAAGTATTCTTCCGTCAACTTGCCAATTTCTGGCGCCGTTGTCGGGGAGACATCATCAACATCTATCTGGTTCCTAATCACAAATATCATCTCCTTGCAATTTACACTATTTGCCATTTTCCTCTCGTTTTTATCTCCCCCAGTTCACAAAATTTTTCCGTTTTATTCGCCCTCTTTTCCGTTTGCCTTTTTGCTTGTTTGCTATCTTTGGTTGTGTTGCCATGTGCCTTCTATTTACTTGCATCTTCGCTTGCTAAAAATCTATTGATATGGATCGACATCCACTTGCTAATATTTTCAAAAGGCCAAATTATGATGAACCAATTGCTAGTGAGTTCAGTGCACTTGATTATCTCTATGAAGTTTTGTTTGAAAATCATGAATCTGAAAATTTTGATGAAGTCTTGAAAGAAGAAATTTATAAGGTGATTCATGATAGCTACTTGATTGAAAAGCATGATTGCGATGATTTTACTATAAAGTCTATTAATGTCAATTATGTTAATGATATGCAAAATTACAAGCTTGGGGTTGATAATTTTGTCATGTCCACTTCTTATTGCAATGATCATGATTGGGGTGATAATGCTTCTTATGATCTTGAAAATTTATTTAAGCCTCATGTTGAATATTTTATTGATAATAATGTTTGCAATAGTATCAAAAGTGGGTTTGGAAGAGCGTCATCTTTAGGTAAAAAGAATCCCACATATTTGGAGAGTGTTCAATCTTATGATTTTTTTGATAAAAGTGGGTTGGAGAGGTCATAACTTTAGTTGATGATAATCCCACTATTTTGGAAGATGATAAGAACTTTATGCATCTTGATCATAAAGAGAGTATTGTTTATGATAGATATATTTTTGAATTTGATTATGATCTTACATGTAATTATTATGAGAGAGGAAATTATGGTTGTAGAAATTTTCATGGTACTAATTTACCTCTCTTCATGTTGAGATTGCTATTGTCTCTTTCTTCTTCCTTCCATATGCTAGTTTTTGCTTGCCTTGATAATTTGTTTGCTTATAAAATGCATATGCGTAGGAAGTACGTTATACTTAAGTGTGTTTACCATATGCTTCATGATGCTCTCTTGGTGTTGCTATTATTATCTTTCATGAGGGCATCATTGAAATCTCAAGCCTATCTTAATGGCTATGAAGAAAGAGCTTGTTGGGAGGCAACCCAATGAATAAAATTTATTTTTACCTTTTTCTTTATGTTCTTGAGTGTTTACACAATTAAGCTACTGTTATGATTGTGTTTTTTTATGTTTTATTTATTTTTTGTGCCAAGTAAAGCCTTTAGGATGATTCATAAGATGCGTAGAAACAATGCTGAATCTGAAACAGAAACTTTGACTTAAGTGCAGGAATTTTCATTTTTTTACCGAAGCGTCATAATGAGCTGAAATTTTAACATATTATTTCTATACAAATTCTTTACGTTATCATAATTTTTCAGAATTTTTGGGGTTACAGAAATATGGTTAGAGTACAGATTACTACAGACTGTTCTGTTTTTGACAGATACTGTTTTCGTTGCATTGTGTGCTTGTTTTGATGAATCTATGGTTTGTATTGAAGGATATATGCCATGGTAAAGTTAGAATACAGTAAATAAAATGCAATAATAAAATATGAATGGGTTTGCAACAGTATTAGAGTGGTGATTTGCTTTATTATACTAACGGATCTCACGAAGGTTTTGTTGAGTTTTGTGTGATTGAAGTTTTCAAGTTTTGGGTGAGATCATGATGGATGAAAGAATAAGGAGTGAAAAGAGCCTAAGCTTGGGGATGCTACAGCACCCCCAAGATAATATCCAAGGAGAAACAAGCAACTAAGATTGGGGATGCCCCAAGTGGAATCCCCTCTTTCTTCTAACGACCATCGGTATTTTACTTGGAGCTATATTTTTATTCGTCACATATCATGAGTTTTGCTTGGAGCGTCTTGTATTATTTGAGTCTTTGCTTGATTTGCTTTTTAGTTTGTCACAAGTATCCTTGCTGGACACACCTATTTGGGAGAGCCAAAATTATGTTATGATTTGTTAGAATTGCTCTATATGCTTCACTTAATTTTTTTTGAGCTATGGAATTGCTCTAGTGCTTCACTTATATCTTTTTGAGCATGGTGTGCTTTAGATTTTTGAAGAAATACTCTCAGGCTTCACTAAGATTAATTTGAGAGTTAGTAAATTTTGAAGAAATTCTCTCATGCTTCACTTACATTATTTTGAGAGATGAAATTTTTATGCTCATGTTCTTCACTTAAATTTATTTGAGCTTGTCAAAAGCAATGGCAATATATGAAACTAGTCCCAAAGTGATAGATATTCAAGAGGGATATAATAAAAACTTTCATGAAGATCATTGGACAAATTAAACTTGATTCCTAGTAATAGTTTTGAGACATGATGATAATGATATGTGAGTGACGTGGCTTGGACTGCGTCGGTATTTCCCCAAAGAGGAAGGGATGATTCAGCACAGCGACGGTAAGTATTTCCCTTAGTTATGAACAAAGGTTATCGAACCAGTAGGAGGATCACCACCACCCAATAAGCAGCACCTGCACACAAACAACAAATACTTGCAACCCGACGCGAAAGAGAAGTTGTCAATCTCTCTACAGTAAATAAATAGATTAGGTAGTGATAGATAGGAGAGATAGATCTCTCAAGAACACAAATAAAAAGAGTAAATATGCAGCAATATATTTTTGGGTTTTTGGTTTTGTAGATCTGAAAACAAAGATTGTAAAAAACGTAGATCGGAAAGCAATGTGATAGGAAAAGTAGACCCGGGGGCCGTAGGGTTCACTAGTGGCTTCTCTCATTAGTATAGCACACGGTGGGTGAACAAATTACTGTTGGGCAATTGATAGATAATCGAATAGTCATGACGATATCCAAGGCGATGATCATTATATAGGCATCACGTCCAAGATAGATAGACCGACTCCTGCCTGCATCTACCTCTATTACTCCACACATCGACCACTATCCAGCATGCATCTAGTGTATTAAGTTCATGGAAAAATGGAGTAATGCAATAAGAACGATGACATGATGTAGACAAGATCTATTCATGTAGCAATAGACCCCATCTTGTTATCCTTAATAGCAACGATACATGTGTGTCTTGTTGCCGCTTCTGTCACTGGGAAAGAACACCGCAAGATCGAACCCATCACAAAGCACCTCTTCCCATGGCAAGAAAAATCGATCTAGTCGGCCTAACTAAACCAAAGATTCGATGAAGAAATACAAGACTATAAGTAATCATGCATATAAGAGATCAAAGAAGACTCAAATAATATTCATAGATAGAAACTGATCATGAACTCAAAATTCATCGGATCCCAACAAACACACCGCAAAATTTTACATCAAATAGATCTCCAAGAGATCATTGTATTGAGAATCATAAGAGAGAGAGAAGCCATCTAGCTACTGCCTACGGACCCGTAGGTCTATGGTGGACTACTCACGCATCTTCGGAGAGGCACCTATGAGGAAGATGAGCCCCTCCGTGATGGTGTTTAGATTGGATCTCGAGGTTCTGGAACTTGCGGTGGCTGGAATTGTGTTTCGTCGACTCCTCTAGGGTTTTTGGATTTTTTGGGAATTTATAGGCACGATAGTCGGTTGAGGGGGCGCCCGAGGTGCCCAGCACCTATCAGGCTGCGCCAGGAGGCCTCTGGTGTGCCCTGGTGGGTGCTGGCCACCCTGGGCCCCCTCTTCTGGTGTTCTTTGCCCATCTGGTTTCTTCTGGTCCGTAAAAAATCCACAAAAATCCCCGCAGTGTTTCATCTCTGTTTGGTACTGATTTTCTGCGAAGTAAAAAACAAGCAAAAACAGCTACTGGCACTTTGGCACTATGTCAATGGGTTAGTCCCAAAAAATGATAGAAAGTTGGAATAAAATGATCTTAAAACATCCAAGAATGATAATATGACAGCATGGAACAAGAAAAAATTATAGATACGTTGGAGACATATCAGCATCCCCAAGCTTAATTCCTACTCGTCCTCGAGTTGGTAAATGATAAAAACAGAATTTTTTATGTGGAATGCTGCCTAACATGTTCATCATATTCTTTTCTTCTTTGTATAGCATGGACATTTGGACTTGTAAATGATTCAAAGCAATAGTCTAGTTTTAACATAATGACTTCAATACTCATGCATGTCAACAAGCAACCATGTCTTTCAAAATATCAACACTAAAGAAATTTATCCCTAGCCCATCATGCTCAATCATTGATCCATTCATGAAACACACTCAAATATTAGCTATGCCCAATGCTCAAGTACGATCATAGTGCCCCCTAGTTGGTGCTTATGAGAGAAGATGGAGACTCAAAGCAAAAATAAAAATTGCATAAAGTAAATAGATAGGCCCTTCGCATAGGGAAGTAGGGATTTGTAGAGGAGCCAGAGCTCAAAGTCTTAAATTGGGAGAGAGAAAATATTTTCAGTGGCATGCTTTTCTTGTCAACGAAAATGACAAAGTAGCTCACAATACTTTCCATGCTAGATATACCATAGGCGGTTCCCAAACAGAAAATAAAGTTTATTCCTTTTTCCACCAAACTTTCACTTTCCATGACGGGCCGTATCCACGGTTGCCTTCCATACCAACACTTTCCAAGGAATTTATTATTTGACAACATAAAGTAAATATTTTTTTCTTTTTCATTTCAGGAATGGGCATCCCTATTACCGCCGCACTCTCGTGCAATGACAAGTGAATAAACACTCGTCTTGAGAATAACACATCTAGCATGGAAAAATATTGGACACTCCCCACCGTTTCATGAGCGGTACGGGCACACAAAAGAGAAAAATTATTTTGAAAATTTAGAGATGACACATACAAATTTGCTTGGAACGGCATGGAAATACCGCATATAGGTAGGTATGGTGGACTCTTAAGGCAAAACTTGGTTTAAGGATTTTGGATGCACAAGTAGTATTTCTACTTAGTACAAATGAAGGCTAGCAAATAGATTGGGAAGTAACCAAACCAAGAAACGAAAAATCACATAAGTGAGCATTGAACATAACTAACACCGAATAATGCACCACAAGTAGGATGTAACTTCATCGCATAACTATTGACTTTCGTGCATGCATAGGGAATCACAAAGCTTAACACCAATATTCCAACTAATCATAATTACTCATTAACATGACTCACATATTACTATCATCATGTTTCAAAACTATTACAAGGAATCATGTTTAATTTGTCCAATGATCTTCATGAAAGTTTTTATTATATCCTCCTTGGATATCTATCACTTTGGGACTAGTTTCATATATTGCCATTGCTTTTTGGCAAGCTCAAACAAATTTAAGTGAAGCACATGAGCATAAAGATTTCATCTCTCAAAAAGGTATAAGTGAAGCATGAGAGGATTTCTTCAAAATTTCACTAAATCTCAAATTAATCTAAGTGCAGCATGAGAGTATTTCTACAAAAGTTTTCCAAGCACACCGTGCTCAAAAAGATATAAGTGAAGCACTAGAGCAATTCAATAGCTCGAAAAGTTTAAGTGAAGCACATAGAGCAATTCTAACAAATCATAGCATGATTTTGGCTTTCTCAAATAGGTGTGTACAACAAGGATACAAAGGGAAAACTAACAAACAAAACAAGCAAATATACAAGACGCTCCAAGCAAAACACATGATATGTGACGAATAAAAATATAGCTCCAAGTAAAATACCGATGGTCATTAGAAGAAAGAGGGGATGCCACTCGGGGGCATCCCCAAGCTCAGTTGCTTGTTACTCTTTGGATATATCTTGGGGTGCGGTAGAATCCCCAAGCTTAGGCTTTTTCCACTCCTTATTCCTTCATCCATCGTGATCTCACCCAAAACTTGAAAACTTCAATCACACAAAACTTACCAAAATCTTCGCGAGATCCGTTAGTATAAGAAAGCAAATCACTACTTTAGGTACTATTGTAAACCCATTCAAATTTTATAATTGCATTATACCTACTGTATTTTAACTTTACCATGGCTTATACCTCCAAATACAAACCATAGATTCATCAAAACAAGCACACAATGCAACAAAAACAGAATCTGTCTCAAACAGAACAGTCTCTAGTAATCTGTACCATACCCATACTTCTGTAACTCTTAAAATTCTGAAAAATTAGGACAACGTAAGGAATTTGTATAGAAACACTGTGTTAAAATTTCAGCTCAAGATCACGTCCAGCAAAAAATGAAAATTCATATACTGGACGCAAAGTTTCTGTTTCAGATTCAGTATCACTTCTACTCATCCTATGAATCATCCTAACGGTTCTACTTGGCACAAACACTAAATAACCCATAAAAACACAATCATAACACAGGCATAATTGTGTCAACACTCAAAAATAGAAAGGAAAAAAGCAAAATTTTATTTATTCATTGGGTTGCCTCCCAACAAGTGCTATCGTTTAACGCCCCTAGCTAGGCATATTGGATAGATTCAAGTGTTGCCATCTTTGGTTTTGGTCACTTTTGTGAGGGCCTTCTCGAATCCGGGGGGCTCTTTCCGCTTCCCCAAATTTTCAGGAGAAGAAACCATCTAAAGATCCATAATATCCAAACGCTTATTGCAAAGGGTAATCAAAGTGTTCAAGCGATTGAGGTTCCCACTAATATGTTTGAGGGGTTCATGATATTTTTGTAACTCGACCAAGTGCTTATGTAAGTCACTTAATTTGTCAAGTATTTGAACTCCCTCTTGTGAAAAAGCAAGCCCCTTTTTTGGTGGGGGAACCCCCAAAATCCCTTCCAAAACTTCATAAGCGGCATTTGCATCAAGTTCGATAAAATTGCCTTTTTTAGTCGAAATCCAAAAGCTCTCTATGATGCAAAGCCAATCCAATATAAAAATTTCTAAGCAAAACTTTTGCGTCTCCTTTTAGATTGAAAATATGATAGGATTCCATTAGCCTATACCAGGCATCTTTCAAATTTTCCCCTTGTTTTTGTTTGAAGTATAGAACTTCAAAATCTGGTGACAAGGGGGAGTGGTAATGGTAGTCATAGCAACAAGCAAGAGATCTAATGAAACAAAGGCAAAAAGAAGAAGTGGGCGAATAAACGGCAAATTGGTGAAGTGGGGGAGAGGAAAACGAGAGGCAAATGGCAAATAATGTAATTGCAAGGAGATGAGATTTGTGATTAGGAACCTCGTAGATGATAATGGAGTCCCCTCGGCGCCTACGATAGGCACATAGAAGAGACTGCTTCCTCCCTGGCAACGGCGCCAGAAATTCCTTTGACGTGGCTTGGACTGCATCGGTATTTCCCCAAAGAGGAAGGGATGATGCAGCACAATGACGGTAAGTATTTCCCTCAGTTATGAAACCAAGGTTATCGAACCAGTCGGAGGATCACCACCACCCAATAAGCAGCACCTGCACACAAACAACAAATACTTGCAACCCGACGCAAAAGAGAGGTTGTCAATCTCTCTACGGTAAATAGATAGATTAGGTAGTGATAGATAGGAGAGATAGATCTCTCAAGAACATAAATAAAAAGAGTAAATATGCAGCAATATATTTTTGGGTTTTTGGTTTTGTAGATCTGAAAACAAAGATTGCAAAAAACGTAGATCGGAAAGCAATGTGATAGGAAAAGTAGACCCGGGGGCCGTAGGGTTCACTAGTGGCTTCTCTCATGAGTATAGCGCATGGTGGGTGAACAAATTACTGTTGGGCAATTGATAGAAAATCGAATAGTCATGACGATATCCAAGGCAATGATCGTTATATAGGCATCACGTCCAAGATAGATAGACCGACTCCTGCCTGCATCTACCTCTATTACTCCACACATCGACCACTGTCCAGCATGCATCTAGTGTATTAAGTTCATGGAAAAATAGAGTAATGCAATAAGAACGATGACATGATGTAGAGAAGATCTATTCATGTAGGAATAGACCCCATCTTGTTATCCTTAATAGCAACGATACATGCGTGTCTTGCTGCCCCTTCTGTCACTGGGAAAGAACACCGCAAGATCGAACCCATCACAAAGCACCTCTTCCCATGGCAAGAAAAATCGATCTAGTCGGCCTAACTAAACCAAAGATTCGAAGAAGAAATACGAGGCTATAAGTAATCATGCATATAAGAGATCAAAGAAGACTCAAATAATATTCATGGATAGAAACTAATCATGAACTCAAAATTCATCGGATCCCAACAAACACACCGCAACAGTTTACATCAAATAGATCTCCAAGAGACCATTGTATTGAGAATCATAAGAGAGAGAGAATAAGCCATCTAGCTACTGCCTACGGACCCGTAGGTCTATGGTGGACTACTCACGCATCATCTGAGAGGCACCTATGAGGAAGATGAACCCCTCCGTGATGGTGTTTAGATTGGATCTCGAGGTTCTGGAACTTGCGGCGGCTGGAATTGTGTTTCGTCGACTCCTCTAGGGTTTTTGGATTTTCTGGGAATTTATAGGCACGATAGTCGGTTGAGGGGGTGCCCGAGGTGCCCAGTACCCATCAGGCCGTGTCAGGGGGCCTCTGGCGTGCCCTGGTGGGTGCTTTCCACCATGGCACCCTTCTTCTGGTGTTCTTTGGCCCATCAGGTTCTTCTGGTCCGTAAAAAATCCCCAAAAATCCCTGCAAAGTTTCATCTCTGTTTGGTACTGATTTTCTGCGAAGTAAAAAACAAGCAAAAACAGTAACTGACACTTTGGCACTATGTCCATAGGTTAGTCCCAGAAAATGATACAAAGTTGTAATAAAATGATTGTAAAACATCCAAGAATGATAATATTACAGCATGGAAGAAGCTAAAATTATAGATACGTTGGAGACGTATCAGCGAGACATGTTGGTGAGTAATTATGCTTTAGTAAGAATATTGGTGTTAAGGTTTGTGATTCTCTATGCAAGCACGAAAGTCAATAGTTATGCAATGAAATTACATCCTACTTATGGTGCATTATTCGGTGTTAGTTATGCTTAATGCTCATTTCAGTGAATTTTCGTTTCTTGGTTGGTTACTTCTCAATCGATTTGCTAGCCTCCACTTGTACTAAGTAGAAATACTACTTGTGCATCCAAAATCCTTAAACTCAGTTTTGCCTTATGAGTCCACCATACCTACCTATATGTGGCATTTCCATGCCGTTCTAAGCAAATTTTGTATGTGCCATCTCTAATTTTCAAAATGAATTTCCTTTCTGTGTGCTTGTACCGCTCATGAAACGGTAGGGGGTGTCCAATATTATTCCATGCTAGATTCTGTTGTTCTCAAGATGAGTGTTTATTCACTTGTTATTGCATGAGAGTACGGCGGTAATAGGGATGCCCAGTCCTGAAATGAAAAAGAAATTTACTTTATGTTGTCAAATAATAAATTCCTTGGAAAGTGTTGGTATGGAAGGCAACCGTGGATGTGGCTAGCCATGGATTATGAATGAATGGTGGAAAAAGGAATAAACTTTATTTTATGTTTGGGAACCTCCTATGATGTATCTAGCATGGAAAGTATTGAGAACTACTCGGTCCTTTTCGTTGACAGGAAAGGCATGCCACCCAAAATATTTTTTCTCTCTCAATTTAAGCTTTGAGCTCTGGCACCTCTACAAATCCCTACTTCCCTCTGCGAAGGGCCTATCTATTTACTTTATGCAAAAAAAATGAGTCTCCATCTTCTCTTATAAAGCACCAACTAGGGGGCACTATGATCATACTTGTGCATTGGGTGTTGTTAATATTTGAGTGTGTTTCATGAATGGATCAATGATTGCGCATGATGGGCTAGGGATAACTTTCTTTAGGGTTGATATTTTGAAAGACATGGTTCCTTGTTGGCATGCTTGAGTATTAAAGTCTTGATGTCAAAACTAGACTATTGCTTTGAACCCATGCTACAAAAGAAAAGAATATGTGATGAACATGTTAGGCAGCATTCCACATAAAAAATTGTGTTTTTATCATTTACCTACTCGAGGACGAGTAGGAATTAAGCATGGAGATGCTGATACGTCTCCAACGTATCTATACTTTTTGCTTGTTCCATGCTGTTATATTATCATTCTGGGATGTTTTACAATCATTTTATAGCAACTTTATATCATTTTTTGGGACTAACCTATTGACATAGTGCCAAGTGCCAATTGCTGTTTTTTGCTTGTTTTTTACTTTGCAGAATATCAGTACCAAACGGAGTCCAATCGTGATGAAACGTTTTGGAGATTTTTTAGCCCAGGCCGCCCACAAGACACCAAGGCGCACCAGGGGCCCCGGGCGCGCCCTGGTGGGTTGTGGCCGCCTCGGGACCCCCTCCACCGCCTCTGAGCTCTATAAATACCCAAATATTCCAGAAACCCTAGAGGAATCGACAAAAAATACTTCCGACCACCGCAAGTTCCAGAACCGCGAGATCCAATCTAACACCATCACGGAGGGGTTCATCATCCTCATTGGTGCCTCTCCGATGATGCGTGAGTAGTCCACCATAGACCTACGGGTCCGTAGGTAGTAGCTAGATGGCTTTCTCTCTCTCTTTTGATTCTCAATACAATGGTCTCTTTGAGATCTATTTGATGTAATGACTTTTTGCGGTGTGTTTGTTGGGATCCGATGAATTTTGAGTTCATGATCAGTTTCTATCCATGAATATTATTTGAGTCTTCTTTGATCTCTTATATGCATGATTACTTATAGCCTCGCATTTCTTCTTCGAATCTTTGGTATAGTTAGGCCAACTACATCGATTTTGCTTGCCATGGGAAGAGGTTCTTTGTGATGTATCGTTGCTATTAAGGATAACAAGATGGGGTCTATTCCTACATGAATAGATCTTGTCCACATCATGTCACCGTTCTTATTTCATTACTCCAATATAATGATCATTGCCTTGTATATCGTCATGATTATTTGATCTTCTATCAATTGCCCAATAGTAATTTGTTCACCCACCGTGTGTTATACTCATGAGAGAAGCCACTAGTGAAACCTACGGCCCCCAGGTCTACTTTTCCAACATATTGCTTTCTGATCTATATTTTGCCGCTTTTGTTTTCAGATCTATTATTCCAAAAACCCAAAAATACCTTGTTGCACTTTTGATTTGCCTCTTTTATTTTGTGTTCTTGTGCGATCTATCAATCCAATCTATTACAACCTAATCTATCTTTTTACCGTGGAGAGATTGACAACCTCTCTTACGTGTCGGGTTGCAAGTATTTGTTCTTTGTGTGCAGGTACCGTTTACATAGTGTTGCGTGGTTCTCCTGCTGGTTCGATAACCTTGGTTTCATAACTAAGGGAAATACTTACCGTAGCTGTGCTGCATCATCCCTTCCTCTTTGGGGAAATACCGACGCAGTCTCAAGCCACATCACACCACGGTGTCCAAGTCAGGCAATTGGATCATACTTTTTCAATATGCATCATCGTTTTATTCTTCACGCAATACATGAGCGTGAGCCATTAGACATAGCATTTAGGTGGAATAGAGTATGGTGGTAGATACCAAAGGCGTAAAAAGTGGAGAAGATAATCTCACATCAACTAGGTGTACCAACGGGCTATGGAGATGCCCATTGATAGATGTCAATGCAAGGAGTAGGGGTTGCCATGCAAATGATGCACTAGAGCTATAAGTGTATTAAAGTTCAATTGAAGCTAAGTGGAGTGTGCATCTAACTTGCTTGCTCATGAAGACCTCGGACATTTGAGGAAGCCCGTCATAGGAATATACAAGCCAAGTTTGTAATAATGAGTAGGTAATTCCCACTAGCATAAGAAAATGACATATCATGAGACTCTCTACATGAAGAGCATGGTGCCACTTTGAGGCACAAGTGTGGTGAAAGATAGTAGCAAAGTCCCTTCTCTCATTTTCACTCATTTTTTTGAATGGATGGTGGGCTCATTTGGCCTCCCCATCTTTATTTTTCGTTCGGAGTCTCATCTCGACTTGTGGGAGAATCATCGTCTCCATCATTCTTTCCTCACTGGGACAATGCTGTAATAATGATGATCATCACACTTTTATTTACTTACAATTCGATATGGAGAACTGATATGAAGATATGACTCTATATGAATGCCTCTGGCAGTGTACCAGGATGTGCAATGATCTAGCGTGACATGTATCAAAAATATGATGAATGGTGGCTTTGCAACAAATACTATGTCAGCTCTATATGATCATGCAAAGATTTATGATGATGAACGAACTAGTCATGTGAAGTGACGATGAAATTTGCATGGCAATATATCTCAGAATGGCTATGGAAATGCCATGATAGGTAGGTATGGTGGCTGTTTTCAGGAAGATATAATAAGGCTTATGTGCAACAGAGTGTATCATGTCACAGGGTTTGGATACACTGGCGAAAGTTGCACCGATCCTCGAGGTGAGAATGGGCTATGCACGGTACCGAAGAGGCTAGCAAATATGAGAAGGTGAGATTGCGTATGTCCATGGTTTCACATTAGTCATAAAGAACTCATATACTTATTAGAAAGTTTTATTAGTTTATCATAAATCAAAGTACTACTCACATGCCCCGAGGGAAGAGGTTATTAGGAGTTAACCATCGCGCGCTTCCGACCCACAACAACACTAGGATTTCAACGAGGAATAGAAATGCTCACACATCATCACCATGCCTATTTAATTTTTAGATGAACAAAAAGGTCAACCTTTCTTAATATCGGCACTTCTACATTTTAACAATTATGAACTTACACCTATTTCATATTACCACATCAATATCATTGACCCACAATTTCTTAATATGTGCCACTTGATGGTTTTGATTATCACTCATTGAATACCTAATATTTTTGTACTAGTCTTATGACCTATGCAAATTACCGTCACTATTTATTAACTCTCAAACAAATATAAGTGAAGAACAAGAGTGAAATCATTTCTATAAAATCTACACGCCACCGTGCTCAAAAAGATATAAGTGAAGTACTAGAGCAACTGCTAAGCTCAAAAGATATAAGTGAAGCACATAGAGTATTCTAACAAATTATGATGAAGGTGTGTCTCTCTTAGATAGGTGTGTCCAGAAAACAATGATTGTGGCAAACTGAAAGTAAAAGCAAACAAAAGCAAACGACGCTCCAAGCAAAACTCATATCATGTGACGGTTAAAAATATAGCTTGAAGTGACATACCGAGGGATTGAGACGAAAGAGGGGATGCCTTCCGTGGCATCCCCAAGCTTAGAAACTTGAGTATCCTTAAAAGAATTACCATGCGGTGCCTTGGTCATACCCAAGCTTAGGCTCTTGCTACTCCTTATTCCATAGTCCATCATGATAACACCCAGAACTTGAAAAGTTCAATCACACAAAACTCAACAAAACTTCGTGAGATCCGTTAGTATAAGAAACATATTGCTTACTTTAGGTACTGTTATAAATTGATTCTTATTTCATAAATGCATAATAGGTACTATATTCTAACTTCTCCATGGCTTATACCCCCCGATACAATCCATAGCATAATCAAAATAGGCAACTATGCAAGCAAAAACAGCATGTGTCTAAAACAGAACAGTCTGTAGAAATATGTAGAGAACCTATACTTCTGTAACTCTAACAATTCTGAAAAATTATTAAAATCTCACAAATTTGTATAGAAACACTTTTAAAAAAATTCAGATTATTATCAAGCTCCAGTAAAAAATGAAAATTCCTGTACTTGAGTCAAAAGTTTCTGTTTTGTTTCAGCATCGATTCTACTCATCTTGTGAGTCATTCCAAAGGCTTTACTTGGCACAAACACTAATTTAAACACAAAAACATAATAATTACAGAGGAAATAATCATATTATTAAAATAAACAGAAAGTTTAAAGTAAAAATTTAAAGATAACTATTGGGTTGTCTCCCAACAAGCGCTATTGTTTTATGGCCCTAGCTAGGCATAATGCATAGTTTCAAGTATTGTCATCCTTGACATCAAGCTCCTAAATAACACAACCATGGATAATAGATGCAATAGGAGGCTTGGCAATAGGATCCTTTATCAAATTTATAAAGTTGGTATGAACACTAATCATCTTTAGATCCTCGTTTCTTTTGGTAGGGGGTGTATTAATGCTCTTAGGAATATATATGAACTTGGGATTTTTGTTTTGAGAGGTACTAGCATTAGTTTTAGAAGGTGTGAAAGCGGAACCTACTTTGTCAATGACCTCTTCCATTTTATCAATTCTATTCAAGCCTTGTTCTATCCTCTCATCAATAGTAGTGTCATTTTCCTTTAAAGCTTTCAAAGTTATTCCTGCCCGTGACCCAAGTTGAGTGATATGATTATGAAGCTTTTTATCCAACTCCTCAATTGGTTTATTTGTGATCATTTTATTTTCAATAGCATCATTATTTTGATAAATCAAAGTAGACAAGGGCATATCATCGGGATCAACATGAGCATTTTTACTAGCAACCATATTCATAAGAGCATCCACTTTTTCACTCAAAGTAGCGATTTCTTCAACATAATTTACCTTCTTACCGGTTGGAGCCCTTTCACTATGCCCTTGAGAATAATTTTTCATAATGTTGTCCATAAGTTTTGTGGCCTCTCCTAAGGTCACATCCATAAAGGTACCACCTCCAGCAGAATCTAGAAGATTTCTAGACCCAAAGTTTAGTCCAAAAGTTTTGGATAATCATCCACAAGTTTAAGCCATGGATTGGAAAATTTCTTAGCATCAATTTCATTCTCTCCCAAGATTGTGAAACATGCTCTTGATCTTTCTGTTTAAAATTCATTATTTGATTTCTAAGGGAGATGATCTTAGCAGGAGGAAAATACTTGGCAATAAAAGCATCTTTACACTTATCCCATGTTCCAATACTATTACGAGGTAAAGATGAAAACCAAGCTTTAGCTTTATCTCTTAGTGAAAAAGGAAATAATTTTAATTTCACAATATCATTATCCGAACCTTTTTCTTTTGCATGTCACATAATTCAACAAAGGTTAAGATGTGACGCGGGATCCTCATTAGGACTTCCTGAAAATTGATCATTCATGACAAGATTTAGCAATGCGGCATTAATATCAAAAGCCTCCGCACTAGTGGTGGGTGGTATAGGTGTACTAATAAAATTATTATTAGTAGTATTTGAGAAGTCACACAACTTAGTAGTATCTTGAGCCATGGTGACCGAACAAGCAAAGTAACAAGCAAGACAAGTAAACTAGCAAGCGAAGAAGTAAACTAGTAACAAGCAAAGATAAATATTTTTGTATTTTTGATTTTTATGAGACAACCTAAATATAACAGCAAATAAAAATATAAACAAGTGAATGAAAATTTGTTTGAAGTTACTTTATAGTTGATGATGATATTCCTCGGAAACGGCGCTGGAAATCCTTCCTGATACTTATGATCTTAGTTGGGTTTTCCGTGAAGAGGAACGGGTAATTGCAGCACAAAGTAGGTAAGGTTTTCACTCAGTTATGAAACCAAGGTTTATCGAACCAATAGGAATACCAATCCTCAACCGTCTTCAGCGACTGCACAGAAATGAACAAACAACTTGCACCCAACGCGGGCAAGAGGGTTGTCAATCCCCTTGATCTCGTTATTTGCAAGCAAATGAGTTGTGTAGATAATTGTGAATAAATATAAATTGCAAAATAAAGTAAAAGATAAATAAAGGCAGCGAGGTAATTGTAGCGTTTGTAAATATATAAGTGAATACACCTCGGGGGGCATAGTTTTCCCTAGCGGCATCTCTCATGTAGGCAGCATACGGTGGGTAACAAATTACTGTTAGGCAATTGATAGAAAAGCGGATTGTTATGCGATTTTCACGGCAATGACCATGTGTATATAGGCATCACATCCATAAACAAATAGGCCGACTCCTCCCTGCACCTACTACTATTACTCTACTTATC
The DNA here is from genome assembly GCA_039707655.1 of Elymus sibiricus. Classification (NCBI taxonomy): domain Eukaryota; kingdom Viridiplantae; phylum Streptophyta; class Magnoliopsida; order Poales; family Poaceae; genus Elymus; species Elymus sibiricus. The sequence goes on from CM077667.1 coordinate 162,274,664, forward strand.
GACCGCTATCCAGCATGCATCTAGAGTATTAAGTAAACACTACTGCAGGATGCTGCTAACGCGACACTGGAATCAGAGAGCCTTTGACGAAACTGTGTGCGATGCATGAATCGCAAACGGTATAGTTCAAGCTCCGTCGGCAATGACATGAACTGTGTGTGATGTAGGATCCATAAAATACGATTCAGAAAATATTTGCGTGTGCGATCTACGGCAGACAGTTGACTTTTAAGAACTATTTATGATGAGGCGAAATGGCACAAATGGTTAATCAAATATAGATGTGTGTTATGTACGGCATACAGGTCCCTCATATGAACTGTTTGCGATGATACGTAAGAACACAAACGGTGCGGCGTAACAAGGTGTGTGTGATAGGCAGCAAACAGTTCGATAATCCGAACTGTATGCTATAATTCTGGACAACACGTACGATTTGTTGTTCTAAATTGTGTGCTCGACATGGCACATAATTCAAGAAACCAAATGTGTGCGATATTGTGAATGATCATTGACGAATCTGTATTCTTATCCATTTGCGATGAGATCGAGAAGGTAGATAGAGTTAAGGAATAAATATGAGCAAACGACAACAGATTTAGGGATTACAGTCTGTTTTACTTCTTCTTGTTGTTGTTAGATGGCCCCGCGCCATCGTCTTGACGTAGACGCTTCTTGCCGCTGACCGCTAGATTTTCATCGCCATCGGTGTTGATGTCCTCGTCGTCGTCCTCCTTGTTCGACCATTCCTCATCATCATCATCGTCGTCGTCTTCTTCATCCTTCAGAGGCTCCTCATCATCCTCATCCTTGTCCGACCATTTATCCTCGTCCTCATCGTTGTCGTCTTCTTCATCCTTCGGCGGCTCCTCATCCGTCTGGTCGTCGTCCGATGACTCCGGCGGCGGCGACCCTTCCATGAGCCGGATAAAATAGAGGTCAGGGCTTGATGCCGGACTCTTGGAAGACGAGCGCGATGATTCTGTGGTTGACCCCAGACTAGCGGAACTGTCATCCTCGATGTCGCTCTACATTGTTGCGTTGCGTAATTAAACAACCGGCGAGAAAGCGAGATTGCAGAGTGCGTGGAAGTGTAGAGTGGCCGGCCGGGACGATGAGGATGGTGGCAACTGAAGCATGGTGTGAAGACAAGAGGAATGGCAATTGAAGCAGGGGATTGACGGATTATATTGGCGCCTTGGCAGGGGGTTAGAATTCTGATATAATCAACCGCAATTGTGTGCACCTGGCCCGTCGCTCTAAATTCCCGCTATTGTGCAGTTCTCAATATGCCAAATGTTTCACATGTGTACATTTTAGGAGTTCACATGGTTCGCTGGATGCATTGTTTAACTACACACACGCTTATATGAAACACAACGGGTGTGAAATAGTAAGCATTTAACATAGGACAGTTGGTAAGCAATAGATGAGCTCTGCTTATTGATGTAGCCATTAATAATCAAACGAAACCCCTAATGATCATGGCAAACAGTGCATAGAAGATGGCTAATGTTGCAACTACAACTACACATGCTAGTTCCTTCTTGTCTTTTGCTTTCATCTGTTGCCTGTGATTGATTCTTTCTTGCTTCGTTGTAGTGATTGTACACTCCAGATTAGTTAGTTTCTTCTTCAGCTTTACATTATCTTTTGCAAGCTTGGTGATAACACTCCGAGCCCTGCCATGCCATTCATCATCCAGCCAGTTACCAAAAAATGACTGCTGAATTTGATGGTATGGTAGAGAAAGCAACGGGCCCAAGACCCTATGATGGGAAAGAAGTCCACAACATGGTTAAAGAAATTAATGTTGTGCTTCGCAAGGGATCCGGTTCGACATCAAAAATAACACCCAGGGACCAAGTGTTTAAGAAGAAATCAGTGTTCTGGGAATTACCTTACTGGGAGTTCCTAAGTGTACGTCATTGCATTGATGTCATGCACGTAGAGAAGAATGTATGTGAAAGCATCCTTGGTACTCTGCTCAAGATTAAAGGCAAAAGAAAGGATGGTGACGGTGCATGACTCGATATGCTTGGTGATCAATCACAACGCATGAATGAAGCAGAAGATGATTACAAATTGCTCCACCAACACCAGAGTTACAATTTCACTGCAGCAGAAGTAAAAGAGTTCTTCGCATTTTTGTTGTCAATTAAGACACCCTCTTCCTACTCCGCAAACATCAGAAGTCTTGTGGATGACAGCATGGGTAAAAAGAAGTTGTCTCACATGAAGTCACATGATTGCCACGTAATGTTGACACAAATCCTCCCGGTGGCCATAAGGAATATGATGGACACACACATAAGAAACACATTGATTGATCTCTATGATTTCTTCAACAAACTATGGCAGAAGGTGGTAGATGTTGAAGAGCTGGATAATATGCAAGCTAATATTGCAAGGATATTGTCAAACTTAGAGATGTTCTTCCCACTGTCATTCTTTGATGTCATGGTCCATCTCACCGTGCACCTTGTGGACGAGATAAAGTATTGTGGTCCTGTGTTTCTTCGCAACATGTATCCCTTCGAGCGGTACATGGATTATTGAAGCGCTATTGTCGGAACCGATGTCATCCAGAGGCAAGCATCCTACAAGGTTATACCGCGGAGGAGGTGGTTGAGTTTTGCATCGAATACATGAAACTTAGACCTATAGGTGTGCCCCTCTCTCGTCATGAGGGAAGGCTGGCTGGTAAGCCGGTCCTTGCTGGCTCGCAGTTTCGTGCACCTAGAGATATGGCCATTCAAGCCCATTTGACGGTACTGCTTAACAGCCCGATACTCGATGCTCATGCTGCAGAACACATGGAGGAGATACGACAAAGCAACTTACCCAATGTGCTGTCACCAGCTGCCGAGACAAATGCACACAACAGGCACTATATAAGATGGCCGAAGGATCGTTTGACAAACGGACCCCAAGAAGACCTTGCAACGTGGTTGGCACAAAAGCCATCAATGACGATTATGAAGTACCAAGCGTACGACATAAATGGCAACATGTTCTACACTGAGGAATGTGATGCTAAGACCTCGTATCAGAACAACTCTGTTCGAATAGAATGCCTAACTGTAGAGGAAGATGATAAACAGGTGTACTATGGAACCATTGAAGAGATTTGGGATCTTGACTATGTGCAAATGAAGGTGGCATTATTCAAGTGCAGATGGGTCCCTCTTAGTAGCGTAAAGGTTGATGCTTACAGCAGGAAGACATATGTTGATTGGAGAGTTATGGCATATCACAAGGACCCATTTATTCTTGCCAGCGATGCTACCCAGATTTTCTTTGTGCCAGACCTCTTGCATACGAACTGCCATGTAGTGATGTATGGGAAGAGGAGGGTACTAGGCGTCGAGAATGTTGGTGATGATGTTGGGGAATGTTGCATGGGAAACAAAAAAATTCCTACGCACACGCAAGATCTATCCATGGTGATGAGCATCTACGAGAGGGAGAGTGGATCTACGTACCCTTGTAGATCGCTAAGCGAGAAGCGTTAAGAAACGCGGTTGATGTAGTCGAACGTCTTCGCGATCCAAATCGCAAGCCGTCCCGCGATCCAATCACAGTCCTTCCGATCTAGCGCCGAACGGACGGCACCTCCGCGTTCAGCACACGTACAGCTCGATGACGATCTCCGCCTCCTTGATCCAGCAAGGCAGAGCAGAGAGGTAAATGAGTTCTCCGGCAACACGACAGCGTGGTGGTGGTGGTGGTGGTGCTATCCCGGCAGGGCTACGCCTAGCGCTACCGAAATCGTGAACGGAGGAGAAAACGATCTTGGGAGAGAGAGGGGCGCCAAGGGCTTCGTGTGTGCTCTTGGGGCACCCCCTCCCCTCTATATATAGGTGGAGGGGCGTGGATATCTGCCCCTCCAAGCCCTAGGGCGCAGCCAAGGGGGAGGAGTTGGACTCCTAGTCCAATTCCCTCCCTTTCCATAAACAGGTGGACTTTCCACCTCTCCCAAGCCACATGGGCCTTAAGGGACTTGTGAGCCTGGCCCAATAAGGCCAGTGCGCCTCCCCACAGTCCATGCAAACCCTTGGGACGTGGTTGAACCCTTGGTGGACTTCCGGACTCCTCCGGAAGTTTCTGGAACCTTCTAGAAGCTTCCCGGTACAATACCGAAAAAACCCGAAACTTTTTTGGTCGCCAAAATATGACTTCCCATATATAAATCTTTACCTCCGGACCATTACGGAGCTCCTCGTGACGTCCGGGATCTAATCCGGACTCCGAACAACCTTCGGTCACCACCATGCATAACTCAATACTACCGAAACGTCACTGAACATTAAGTGTGAAGACCCTGCGGGTTTGAGAACTATGTAGACATGACCGAGACACCTCTACGGTCAATAACCAATAGCGAGACCTGGATGCCCATATTGGTTCCTAAATATTCGACGAAGATCTTTATCGGTTGAACCTCTATGTCAAGGATTCAGTTAATCCCGTACGATGTTCCCTTTGTTCATCGGTATGTTACTTGCCCGAGACTCGATCGTCGGTATCTCCATACCTAGTTCAATCTCGTTACCGGCAAGTCTCTTTACTCGTTCCGTAATACAAGATCCCGTGGCTAACACTTTAGTCACTTTGCTTGCAAGGCTCATTATGATATTGTATTACCGAGTGGGCCCTGAGATACCTCTCCATCACACGGAGTAACAAATCCCAGTCTTGATCCATGCCAACTCAACAGACACCTTCGGAGATACCTGTAGAGCATCTTTATAGTCACCAGTTATGTTGTGACGTTTGATACACACAAGGTATTCCTCCGGTGTCAGTGAGTTGCATGATCTCATGGTCATAGGAACAGATACTTGACATGCAGAAAACAATAGCAATAAACTGACACGATCATATGCTACGTTCATAGTTTGGGTCTTGTCCATCACATCATTCTCCTAATGATGTGATCCCGTTATGAAATGACATCTCATGTCTATGGCTAGGAAACCTTATCCATCTTTGATCAACGAGCTAGTCTTATTAGAGACATACTAGGGACACAGTGTTGTCTATGTACCCACACATGTATTTGAGTTTCCAATCAATACAATTATAGCATGGATAATAAACGATTATCATGAACAAGGAAATATGATAATAACTAATTTATTATGGCCTCTAGGGCATATTTCCAACAGTCTCCCACTTGCACTAGAGTTAATAATCTAGCTCACATCGCTATGTGATTTACATTGTTATGAATCTCACACCCAATGAGTTCTGGGGCTCGATCATGTTTTGCATGTGAAAGAGGTTTTAGTCAACGGGTCTGCGACATTCAGATCCGTGTGTACTTTGCAAATCTTTATGTCATACTGTAGATACTGCTACGACGCTCCACTTGGAGCCATTTCCAAATGGCTGCTCCACTATACGTACCCGGATTGCTACTAAGAGTCATTCGGATTGGTGTTAAAGCTTGCATCGACGTAACCCTTTATGACGAACTCTTTATCACCACCATAATCGAGAAACATTTCCTTAGTCCCCTAGTTACTAAGGATAATTTTGACCGTTGTCCAGTGATCCACTCCTGGACCACTCTTGTACCCCTTGACAGACTCATGGTAAGGCACACACCAGGTGCGGTACACAACATGGCATACTATATAGAGCCTATGGATAAGGCATAGGGGACGTCCTTCGTCCTTTCTCTTTCTTCTGCTGTGGTCGAGCTTTGAGTCTCACTCAACTACACAGCTTACAAATCAGGCAAGAACTCTTTCTTTGACTGATCCATTTTGAACTCTTTCAAAATCTTGTCAAGGTATGTACTCATTGAAAGTCTTATCAGACGTCTTGATCTATCTCTATAAATCCTGATGCCCAATATTTAAGTAGCTTCATTCCAGGTCTTCCTTTGAAAAACACCTTTCAAACAACCCTTTATGCTTTCCTGAAATTCTACATCATTTCTGATCAACAATATGTCATCCACATATACTTATCAGAAATTGTATAGTCCTCCCACTCACTTTATTGTAAATACAAGTTTCTCATAAACATTGTATAGACCCAAAACCTTTGATCACCTCATCAAAGCGTATATTCCAACTCCGAGATGCTTGCTCCAGTCCACAAAAGGATTGCTGAAGCTTGCATACATTTTAGCATCCTTAGGACTGACGAAACCTTCTGGTTGTATCAGATACAACCTTTCCTCAAAGAAACCGTTAAGGAAACGATGTTTTGACATCCATGTGCCAGATTTCATAATTGAAAAATGCAGCAACTGCTAAGATAATTTCAACAGACTTTTAGCATCGCTACGGGTGAGAAAGTCTCATCGTAGTCAACTTCTTGAACTTGTCGAAAACTTCTTTGCGATAAGTCGAGCTTTATAAATGGTGACATTTACCATCAGCGTTTGTCTTCTTCTTAAAGGTCCATTTGTACTCAACGGCCTGCCGTTCAACGGGCAAGTCTACCAAAGTCCATACTTGGTTTTCATACATGGATCCTTTCTCGGATTTCATGGCTCCTAGCCATTTGTTGGAATCCGGGCCCACCATCGCTTCTTCATAGCTCGTAGGTTCACTGTTGTTTAACAACATGACCTCCAAGACAGGATTGACGTACTACTCAGAGGCGGTACGAGTTCTTGTCGGCCTACGAGGTTCGGTAGTAACTTGATCCGAAGTGTCATGATCATCATCATTAACTTCCTCTTCATTCTGTGTAGGCGCCATAGAAACATCTTTCTGCGTCGTGCTACTATCCAACTGAAGTGACGGTTCAACAACCTCATCAAGTTCTACTTTCCTCCCACATAATTCTTTCGAGAGAAACTTTTTCTCGAGAAAGGACCCGTTTTAAGCAACAAACACTTTGCCCTTGGATCCGAGATAGAAGGTATACCCGACTATTTCCTCAAGGTATCTTATGAAGATGCACTTTTCCGCTTTGGGTTTGAGCTTATCAGACATAAGTGTCGCATTCCCAAAGTCTGAGAAATGACAGCTTAGGTTTCTGCCAAACCAAAAATCATACGGTGTCATCTCAACAGACTTAGATGGTGCCCTATTTTAAAGTGAATGTGGTTGTCTCTAATGCATAACCCAAAACGATAGTGGCAAATCGATAAGAGACATCATAGTAAGCACCATATCCAATAGAGCACGACTACGATGTTCGGACACACCATCACACTATGGTGTTCCAGGTGGCGTGAGTTGTGAAACAACTTCCACATTGTCTTGAGTTGCATACCAAACTCATAACTCAGATATTTACCTCCACGATCACATCGTAGACATTTTATCTTCTTGTCACAATAATCTCAAACTTCACTCTGAATTTGTTTAAACTTTTCAAACGTTTCAGACTTGTGTTTCATTAAGTAAATATCCCCAATCTACTCAAATCATCAGTGAAGGTAAGAAAATAGCGATATCCACCGCACGCTTCAACACTCATTGGACCGCATACATCAACATGTATCATTTCTAATAAGTCACTTGCCTGCTCCATCAAGCCGGAAAACGGGGTTTTAGTCATCTTGCCCAGGAGGCATGGTCTGCTTGTCTCAACCGATTCGAAATCGAGTGAGTCCAAAGATCCATCAGCATGGAGTTTCTGCATGCGTTTTACACCAATATGACCTTTAGCGGCAGTGCCACGAGTATGTGGTACTATCATTATTAACTTTGTATCTTTTTGGCATCAATGAACATGTGTATTACTACGATCGAGATTCAATGAACCATTCACATTGGCTGCATGACCATTGAAGGTATTATTCATGTAAACAGAATAACCATTATTCTCTAACTTAAATGAATAACCGTATTGCAATAAACACGATCTAATCATGTTTATGATCAACGCAAACACCAAATAACATTTATTTAGGTTCATCACTAATCCTGAAGGTAGAGAGAGCGTGCGATGGTGATCACATCAACCTTGGAAACACTTCCAACACACATCGTCACCTCGCCCTTAGCCAGTCTTCGTTTATTCCGTAGCTTTTATTTCGAGTTACCAACATTTAGAAAATGAACCGGTATCTTATACCCAGGTGCTACTAGGAGTACTAGCAAGGTACACATGAATAAAATGTATATCAAATATACTTCTGTTGACGTTGCCAGCCTACTTATCTACCAAGTATCTAGGGCAGTTCCGCTTCAGTGACCGTTCTCCTCATAGAAGCACTTAGTCTCTGGTTTGGGTTCAACCTTGGGTTTCTTCACTGGAGCAGCAACTGGCTTGCCATCCATGAAGTTTCCCTCCTTTCCCTTGCCCTTCTCGAAACTAGTGGTTTTACTAACCATCAACACTTGATGCTCCTTCTTGATTTCTACCTTCGCGGTGTCAAACATCGCGAATAGCTCGGGGATCATTATTTCCATCCCTGGCATTTCATAGTTCATCACGAAGCTCTAGTAGCTTTGTGGCAGTGACTTGGAGAACTATATCAATCACTATCTTATCTGGAAGATCAACTCCCACTCGATTCAAGCGATTGTAGCACCCACACAATCTGAGCACATGCTCACCGACTGAGCTATTCTCCTTCATCTTGCAGGCAAAGAATCTTGTTGGAGGTCTCATACCTCTCAACACGGGCACAAGCCTGAAATCCCAATTTCAGCTCTTAGAACATCTCATATGTTCCGTGACGTTCAAAATGTTTTGGAGCCTCAATTCTAAGCCATAATGCATGACGCACTGAACTATCAAGTAGTCATCAGAACATGTTTGTCAGATGTTCACAACATCTATAGACGACGCTTGAGGGGGGTGGCGCACCGAGCGGTGCATTAAGGACATAAGCTTCTGTGCAGCAATGAGGACAATCCTCGGATCACAGACCCAGTCCGTATTATTTCTACCATCATCTTTCAAATCTATTTCTCTAGGAACATATAAAAATTCAAGGGAGCTACAGCACGAGCTAGTGATCTACAACATAATTTGCAAAGACATTTTGACTATGTTCATGATAATGAGTTCAATTAATCATATTACTTAAGAACTCCCACTCAACTCAACATCCCTCAGGTTGTCTAAGTGTGACATGATCCAAATCCACCAACCCAAGTCCGATCATCACGTTAGATGAGGTGGTTTCAATGGTGAACATCTCCTTGTTGATCATATCTATATGACTCATGCTCGACCTTTTGGTCTATTGTGTTCTGAGGCCATGTCTGTACATGCTAGGCTCGTCAAGTTTAACCCAAGTGTTCCGCATGTGCAACACTGGCTTGCACCCGTTGTATGCGAACGTAGAGTCTATCACACTCGATCATCACGTGGTGTCTCGAAACGACGAACTTTCGCAATGGTGCACACTCGGGGAGAACACAATTTTATCTTGAAATTTCAGTGAGGGATCACCTTATAATGCTACCGTCGTCTTAAGCAAAATAAGATGCATAAAAGGATTAACATCACATGCAAATCATAAGCGACATGATATGGCCATGAACTTGTGCTTTTGATCTCCATCTCCAAAGCACCGGCATGATCTCCATCGTCACCGGCATGACACCATGAGCACCATCATCTTGATCTCCATCAATGTGTCGCCATGAGGTTGTCACGCCAACTGTTGCTTCTATGACTATTGCTAACTCATAGCGATAAAGTAAAGCAAAACGGTGAAAATAAATTAAAGACAACCCTATGGCTCCTGCCGGTTGTCGTACTCATTGACATGCAAGTCATGATATTCTATAAAATACATGATCATCTCATACATCACATATATCTCATCATGTAATTGGCCATATCACATCACAACATACCCTGCAAAAACAAATTAGACGACGTCTAATTGTTGTTGCATGTTTTACATGGCTGCTACAGGTATCTAGCAAGAACGATTCTTACCTACGCATAAACCACAACGGTGATACACAAATTGTATTCAACCTTCTCAAGGACCGCCTTTGTCGAATCCGATCCAACTAAAGTGGGAGAGACAGACACCCGCCAGCCATATTTATGCAACAAAGTTACATGTTAGTTGATGGAACCGGTCTCTCGTAAGCGTACGAGTAAGGTTGGTCCGGGCCGCTTCATCCCACAATACGGCTGAATCAAGAAAAGACCAAGGGAGGAAGCAATCTGAATATCAACGCCCACAAAATCCTTTTTGTTCTACTCGTGATCTCATCTACGCATAGACCTAGCTCTGATACCACTGTTGGGGAACTTTGCATGGGAAACAAAAAATTTCCTACGCACACGCAAGATGTCTCCATGGTGATGAGCATCTACGAGAGGGAGAGTGGATCTATGTATACTTGTAGATTGCTAAGCGGGAAGCATTAAGAAACGCGGTTGATGTAGTCGAACGTCTTCATGATCCAAATCGCAAGCCGTCCTGCGATCCAATCACGATCCGTCCCGCGATCCAATCACAGTCCTTCCGATCTAGCGCCGAACGGACGACACCTCCGCGTTCAGCACACGTACAGCTCGATGACGATCTCCGTCTCCTTGATCCAGCAAGGGAGAGCGGAGAGGTAAATGAGTTCTACGGCAACACGATGGCATGGTGGCGGTGGTGGTGGTGCTATCTCGGCAGGGCTACGCCTAGCTATACCGAAACCGCGAACGGAGGAGAAAACGATCAAGGGAGTGAGAGGGGCGCCAAGGGCTTCGTGTGTGCTCTTGGGGCACCCCCTCCCCTCTATATATAGGTGGAGGGGTGTGGAGATCAGCCCCTCCAAGCCCTAAGGCACAGCCAAGGGGGAGGAGTTGGATTCCTAGTCCAATTCCCTCCCTTTCCATAAACAGGTGGACTTTCCACCTCTCCCAAGCCACATGGGCCATGAGGGACTTGTGAGCCTGGCCCAATAAGGCCAGGGTGCCTCCCCTCAGCCCATGCAAACCCTTGGGACGTGGTGCACCCTTGGTGGACTTCCGGACTCCTTTGGAAGTTTCCGGAACCTTCTAGAAGCTTCCCGGTACAATACCGGAAAAACCCGAAACTTTTCCGGTCGCCAAAATATGACTTCCCATATATAAATCTTTACCTCCGGACCATTACGGAGCTCCTCGTGACATCCGGGAACTCATCCGAGACTCCGAACAACCTTTGCTCACCACCATGCATAACTCAATACTACCGAAACGTCACCGAACGTTAAGTGTGCAGACCCTGCGGGTTCGAGAACTATGTAGACATGACCGAGACACCTCTACGGTCAATAACCAATAGCAGACCTAGATGCCCATATCGGTTCCTACATATTCTACGAAGATTTTTATCGGTTGAACCTCTATGTCAAGGATTCAGTTAATCCTGTACGATGTTCCCTTTGTTCATTGGTATGTTACTTGCCCGAGATTCGATCGTCGGTATCTCCATACCTAGTTCAATCTCGTTACCGGCAAGTCTCTTTACTCGTTCCGTAATACAAGATCTCATGGCTAACACTTTAGTCACTTTGCTTGCAAGGCTCATTATGATATTGTATTACCGAGTGGACCTTGAGATACCTCTCCGTCACACGGAGTAACAAATCACAGTCTTGATCCATGCCAACTCAACAGACACCTTCGGAGATACCTGTAGAGCATCTTTATAGTCACCCAGTTACGTTGTGATGTTTGATACACACAAGGTATTCCTCCGGTGTCAGTGAGTTGCATGATCTCATGGTCATATGAACACATACTTGACATGGAGAAAACAATATCAATAAACTGACACGGTCATATGCTACGTTCACAGTTTGGGTCTTGTCCATCACATCATTCTCCTAATGATGTGATCCCGTTATCAAATGACATCTCATGTCTATGGCTAGGAAACCTTAACCATCTTTGATCAACGAGCTAGTCTTATTAGAGGCATACTAGGGACACAGTGTTGTCTATGTACCCACACATGTATTTGAGTTTCCAATCAATACAATTATAGCATGGATAATAAACGATTATCATGAACAAGGAAATATGATAGTAACTAATTTATTATTGCCTCTAGGGCATATTTCCAACAGATGAGGAGGAGTAAGATCAATATGATGAGTTGCCACCTATGGGGCCACACAACTTAAAAGAGGAGAAGCGTAAAATCATCAGAAATCCTAAGTTCATTAGGAGTCAACCTTGTCGGATTTCGGGCTCCGCAAAACCCTAAGAAACCCAGGGGCGTGTGTGAAGATCCCCAAGAGCTTCACCCCCACCAAGCCCACAACACGATAACCCCGCTCGATGGCAAGGAAGAAGATAGCACACGAGAGTTTACCTAGGTTCGGGCCGCTGCGAAGCGTAAAACCCTACTCCTGCCTTTGGTGGATTGCCTCACGAGGAGGTTTGTGGATGAACTGGTACAATGGTGAGTTGCCTCGCGGTTTGTTTGCGGGTGGTTGTCTCGTCGTGCTCTACCGAGCTGCCTAGCATCTATTTATAGCGGCCCGGGTCCTCTTCCTTTATCACAAAGGCGGGAAGGAATCCTACAACGGCCAAATTCAAAGGGGGACAGGAGGTACACCCTATCCTGACGAAAGGTGGTCTTCGCCTGCAAAGTAATCGACGGTGATGCAGAGGTGGGCTCGGTGATGATGTCCATCATGCGGGGCTTGGGGTCTTGGTCTTGTTGCACCGAAGTGGAAACCTTTGGGGGGGCGCTTTGGGAACTCGCGTGCGCCCCTGCCTCCTTTGCACCAAAGGGGAAACTGCCCCCTCTGGCGCGCTGGCACCCGCCTGGCCCGGCTGGCGTCACCCTTGGCCTCCTGAGGTCGTGCATTGCATAGAAGTCTCCGCCGCTCGGGAGAAGGCCTGGGGAGGCCTACCTCCCCGCGGGTCTTGGCGCTGTTTCCCCCATGAGCTCGGGGCCTCGCGAGGTCCTTGTGTTGAGTGAGGCCATGCAGGGCCGTACTTGGTCGTCGAGGTGGGCCACGCCTTGGGCCGCAGGCAAGCAAGTCTGGGTACCCCCGTTCCCAGGACGCCGACAGTAGCCCCCGGGCCCGAGGCGCGCTCGGGTTAGCTTCTGGGTGAAGCCACGGAGGATGGCCCGAAGCGCCGTGGGCCCCAACGCCTGCGGGCCCATCTTGACGCCTGGCGCACGATGAGATGTGGGCGTCTTGACTCCCCGAAGACGTCGGGAACCGCCCTGAGCCGAGCTGATGCGAGGCCTGTGCGCCTCCCCGGCCATCATTGCCTTCCTTGAATGCGGCTGTCTCTTCGCGTCCTCCCCCCCCCTCGGGCCACGCGGATGTGACCCGGCGGGAGCAGAGGAAACGATGTGAGGTAGGGCAGCACGCCGATCGAGTCTGGCACGCGTCGCCCGAGGAGTGCATGGCGACTCCACTCCCCACGACGCCCCATGGGCAGCAGTTGCGCCTATAAACCCGCCCCGCCCGGGGGGTCTTGCCGTCTTGACGCGTCCTCCCACTTTTCTTCCTTCCAAGTTATCTTACCTATCCTCCTCCTTTCCTTTGCTCCTTCATGGCGTCCGGTGGAAGTGCGGCAGGTGCGGGGAAGCACTCGGGGTCCCCGACTCCACCGACGGCCCCCGGAGGCAGCGGCGGGGGACCCTCTAGGCCAGCCCAAGCTCGCCGGTGCTGGGAAATTATTGATGAGTAAGTGTATTGTCCCCCGCCTCCTTCGCTTACAATCGCATATGTCGCGCCGGTCTTGATCGCCCCCTCTTCCCAGGGCACCCGCACCCAAGAGGCGCAGGATCGACGAGCTCCAGGAGGAGGCGGACGCGCTGAGGGTTCAGCTGGCGGACGCTGAGGCTGCCCTCCAGGCCGCGCTCAGGGGTGAGGCCGAGGCCCAGGCGGAGCTGGCGTCGTTCCATTCCCAGGTCAAAAGGGTTGCCGACGCCGTGCAGGCCGCCTAGGACGAGGCGGCCCATGCGAAGATGCTGGAGGCGCAGCGCGCCAAGCAGTATCTAGACATCGCCCACCTGGGTTGACGAGGTTGACGAGGACAATGTGTCCACTGCGCGCGACCTCCTAGACCTCGCCCTGACACGCGTCTTGTCCAACCTTCGCCGCCTCGTCCCGGAGCTCGATCTCCTCTGTGTCATGGAGCCGGTGCCCGAGGAGCTCCAGAGGCCACTTAGGGACGAGGTGCGCCCACACGTGGAGTCCTTGGTGGAGCGGTTCGTCCAAGAGCCTCTCTCCGACGAGGGTGCCGACTCCGGCAGCGCGGCGGGCGACGACCCGAACGGCAACAACGGCTCCTCCGCCTAGGCCTCTCCTGTTTTCTCTTCCTAGTTCCTGTCATGTCAAGCAACACCCGGCCCCTGGGGGCGTTAACTTTTGTGTTTTTACCTTCGTCTTCCTCCTCCTTTTTTAAGCCGTCAATTTTTTGTTTTGCATGGCGCGACCCCGCGTCTCCCGTGGGGCCTTGTGTTATTGCCGATGCGCCCCGGCGCCCCTCGAGAGGCCCGCAAGGGTATCGTGCTAAGACCGGCAGCGGCATCCGGTCGGGCCCTCGCGGGGCGGGCCCTCCTGAGGGGGAACGTGCCGCCCCCAAGGTCAGACTCTTAGCCACGTCGCCTAGAGTGGCCGGACTCCTTCCCTCGTGCTGCCCTTCCTTGCTCCTGGAACCACAAGAATCCTTATGGGGTTACGTAGCGGACCGTAGCGCCTGTATTTTTACGTTAGTGCTCATGCCTCTTGCCCAGCATTCGGGCTATCATCTATTTAGAAGGTTCTGCCCTTATTTGGCAGGTGTACTTAGCTCATCGGGTCGTGGTGAGCTCGAGCGTCGTGAGGCGTAGGCGGAGCGTCCAGGGAGGTCGAGGATCCCATCAGGGAGGGCTTCTTCCTTGCTTGCGGGGTGGTCCGGGAGCCCTTTCGGCACTCTGCGTCGATGGGGCCCGATCCCGAGCAGACCTCGACCACCGTTGGGGCGTCCGGATCACCAGGACGAGATCAAAGGGGCAAGGCCTCGGCCACAATTGGGGCGTTCAGATCGCCAGGACAAGACCAACGGGGCAGAGCTACACGATCGGTGAGGTTCCCGAGGCGCATTACCTGGGAACCACCCCTTGACGCTCAAGTGGCGCTCTGCGTCTGTGGATCCCAATCCCGCGCATACCTCGACCGTCGTTGGGGCGTCCGGATCACCAGGACGAGACCAAGGGGCGAGGGGCTACGTGACCAATGTGGCTCCTGAGGCGCGTTGCTCAGGGGTCCCCCTTGACGCTCAAGCGGTTCCCATACCTTTCTGTCGGTTGCTACTCCGGGAGGTGTCTGAGCCTCCCGAGGTTCTGTGATGTCGCGCTGGGTAGTGGCCGGAGCCCCCGAGCGGGAATCGACCGCTAAAAGATGCGTGCTTTCGAGGCAACAGGTCCTTGTCGGCCTACTCTGAAGGGCCACGAGGGGAGGCCAAGGTGCATGGGCCTCGGCAAGGTGCCAATCCAAAAGAAAAGAGACTTCAAGGCCAGAAAGAGGAATCGCGAAGAGAGAAAAGTTCCCGCCCCTTTTCAAATAGAGTTATGAAATCTTCAACTTGATTTCAAAAAGTGGCAATACGAACACAAAAAGAAGCAAGCAACAGCCGCGTCCGGCACCTAGGCTAGCCTTCGCCTTCGTCTTCCCCCAGCGCGGAGCGTAGGGCATCCACGTTGCGTGGGCATAACCATTGGAGGGCAGTGTTGTCCGCCAGCACGGAGCATGGGGCTTCCACTTGGGCGTGGGATGGAACCCCTCAGCGTCCTCGGGGGGCTCTGGGCGTATACAGCTCACTCATTATTATGTGAGAGTGTCACGGGTTGGGCCTGGGGTGCGTTGAGAGCTCCATGCCTCCTTGACATGGAGCCCGCTCCCAGCCCCCAAGCATGATGCGGCGACGTGGGGTAGGTCCCGAACGGGCCCTCGAGCGTGGGGCGAGCCCGCCATGCCCTTTGCAGGGAGGGCCCATCCTAGAGCAGGGCCTCGGGCTCTCCAAAGCCCGAGGATGGGTGTCGTCATTGTTGCGGCGCCGCAGCCCCCTGTGCCGCGGGCACGGCTCGGGGCAGGGGCCCTCCGCCGCGCGCGAGGCGAACGCCCAAGGCGGTACCCCAGCGCGCCTCGCTAGGGTGCCCGGGAGCTTCGCGCAGGTATCCCACCACCCGTCCCCGAGCGGGCCAAGACGGGCCTGGAGACATGGGTGAGTACGTGAGCTCTAGCCACTGGTTGAGCAAAACCCGGCCCGGAGACATGGGCATATGTTCCACCCTCCGCCTCCGGGTAGGAGTCGCCCTGCCAGGGGACAAGGGCGTATGTTCCACCCTCCGTCTCCTGGCTGGGGGCACCTGGCCTGGGGACATGGGCGTGTGTTCCACCCTTCGTCTCTAGGTTGGAAGCACCTGGCCTAAGGACATGGGCGTGTGTTCCATCCTCCGTCTCCAGGCTGGAGTCGCCCTACCTGGGGACATGGGCGTGTGTTCCACCCTCCGTCTCCAGGCAGGTGACCCCCGGTCCGCGGACCCAGGCACTTGCCAAGGGTAGCCCCTACCAACGGGCGCGGCTCATGAGGCTGCCAGCGCCTGGCATCCTCCTGAGGCCAGCCCCGCCAGCCGCCCTCGCGAGGTTGTTCGCACCAGCCCCGACGAAAGCCACTCGCGGGGTCGCATACGCTCCTCCTGTTATCGTGGTAGTCGGGGCCGCTCCCATCATGGCCTGGGCGCTCGCCAACATGGTCGTGGTACAGTTGCACGAGCCCCCAGGCGTTGGTGTAGATGAGTCGCCGGGCACCCTCCCTTGATGCGCCGGGTGTGCTGGGAGGCGCGTTATGGCGCCTACTCCGCACGGCTGGCAGCTCCCGTCGGCCCCCGTCAACGCCAGGGGCAAACTCCTGCGTGCCCGATGAGCCGGGCCATACTCCCGGCGGGTGCGGGTCACGACGCACATCCCTGGTGCGTCCGCACGTCCTCAGCACCTCGGCGGTTGGTTGAGCGACTTCATGGACGCGAGCCTCCTGGGCCGTCCCATAGGGAAGCGCCTGGGCCTTGATACGTCCATTTTGCATCATGCTTTTATATTGATATTTATTGCATTATGGGCTGTTATTACACATTTTGGTACAATACTTATGCCTTTTCTCTCTTATTTTACAAGGTTTACATGAAGAGGGAGAATGCCGGCAGCTGGAATTCTGGACTGGAAAAGGAGCAAATATGAGAGACCTATTCTGCACAACTCCAAAAGTCCTGAGAAGTTACGAAGAATTATTTTGGAATATATAAAAAATATTGGGCGAAAGAAATACCAGAGGGGACCCACCAGGAGGCCACAAGCCTGGGGGGCGCGCCCTACCCCCCAGGTCGCGCCCCTGTGGCTTGTGGGCCCCCTGGCAGCCCTCCGGTGCCCATCTTCTGCTATATGGAGGGTTTTGACCTGGAAAAAAATCAGAAGAGAGCTTTTGGGACGAAGCGCCGCCGTCTCAAGGCGGAACCTGGGCAGGAGCAATCTAGGGCTCCGGCGGAGCTGTTCTGCCGGGGAAACTTCCCTCCCGGAGGGGGAAATCGAAGCCATCGTCATCACCAACGATCCTCTCATCGAGAGGGGGTCAATCTCCATCAACATCTTCACCAGCACCATGTCCTCTCCAAACCCTAGTTCATCTCTTGTATCCGATCTTTGTCTCAAAACCTCAGATTGGTAACTGTGGGTTGCTAGTAGTGTTGATTACTCCTTGTAGTTGATGCTAGTTGGTTTACTTGGTGGAAGATCATATGTTCAGATCCTTAATGATAATTAATACCCCTCTGATTATAAACATGAATATGCTTTGTGAGTAGTTACGTTTGTTCCTGAGGACATGGGATAAGTCTTGTTATAAGTAATCATGTGAATTTGGTATTCGTTCGATATTTTGATGACATATATGTTGTCTCTGCTCTAGTGGTGTTATGTGAACGTCGACTACATGACACTTCACCATTATTTGGGCCTAGGGGAAGGCATTGGGAAGTAATAAGTAGATGATGGGTTGCTAGAGTGAAAGAAGCTTAAACCCTAGTTTATGCGTTGCTTCGTAAGGGGCTGATTTGGATCCATATGTTTCATGCTATGGTTAGATTTATCTTAATTCCTTTTTCGTAGTTGCGGATGCTTGCGAGAGTGGTTAACCATAAGTGGGAGGCTTGTCCAAGTAAGGGCAGCACCCAAGCACCGGTCCACCCACATATCAAATTATCAAAGTAACGAACGCGAATCATATGAGCATGATGAAAACTAGCTTGATAGATATTCCCATGTGTCCTCGGGCAGAAGTTCTTTCCTTTATCTTTGAAGGAGAAGGCATTGACATGGTATAGGCTATGTGATGATATTGGATCATGGAACTACAACCGACTGAAATTGGAATTTCATTAGAAGTTTTATCCTATGCATCTGGTTCATCGTGATCGGAATTATATTTATAATTTTTGGCCTCGTGAAGGAGAAAGTATCGCTCAAGCTTGGGGGAGGCTCAAGTCAATGTTATATTCATGCCCCAATCATGAGCTCTCAAGAGAAATTATTATTCAGAATTTTTATGCTCGGCTTTCTCGTAATGATACTTCTTGCACTGGTTCCTTTATGAAGAAGGATATTGAATTCAAATGGGGTTTATTGGAAAGAATTAAACGCAACTTTGAAGATTGGGAACTCGATGAAGATAAGGAGTCAGGTATAAACCTTAAGTTTGATCGTGTTAAATCCTTTATAGACACTGATGCTTTTCGTGAATTTAGCACTAAATATGGACTTGACTCTGAGATAGTAGCTTCTTTCTGTGAATCATTTGCTGCTCATGTTGATCTCCCTAAGGAGAAGTGGTTTAAATATCATCCTCCCATTGAAGTGAAAGTAGTTGAACCTATTAAACTTGAAGAAAAAACTA
Organism: Elymus sibiricus; assembly: GCA_039707655.1. Taxonomy (NCBI): domain Eukaryota; kingdom Viridiplantae; phylum Streptophyta; class Magnoliopsida; order Poales; family Poaceae; genus Elymus; species Elymus sibiricus. Next base: position 162,293,489 of record CM077667.1, read on the forward strand.
TTATTTATAATGTTGATCCTGTTATTCCTGCTGCTTCTATTGAGAAACCACCTTTCCCTGTTAGAATAAAGGAACATGCTAAAGCTTCAACTGTGGTTCGTAAGAGCTATGTTAGAACACCTACACCCCCCGAACAAATTAAATTTGAACCTAGTATTTCTATGGTTAAAGATCTCTTGGTTGATAATATTGATGGGCATGTTATTCATTTCTATGATGAAGCTGCTAGAATTGCTAGACCTGATACTAAAGATAAACATAGACCTATTGTTGGCATGCCTGTTGTTTCTGTTAAAATAGGAGATCATTGTTATCATGGCTTATGTGATTTGGGTGCTAGTGTGAGTGCAATTCCCTTTACCTTAGATCAAGAAATTATGAATGATATTGCACCAGCTGAATTAGAAGAAATTGTTGTTACCATTAAGCTTGCTAATAGAGATACTATAGCACCAGTTGGGATTGTTAGAGATGTTGAAGTCTTGTGTGGGAAAATAAAATATCCTACTAATTTTCTTGTTCTTGGTTCCCCACAAGATGATTTTTGTCCCATTATATTTGGTAGACCTTTCTTGAATACTGTTAATGCTAAGATAGATTGCGAGAAAGAAACTGTTACTGTAAGTTTTAGGGATGTGTCTCATGAGTTCAATTTCTCTAAATTTCGTAGACAACCCCATGATAAAGAATTGCCTAGTAAGGATGAAATTATTGATCTTGCCTCTATTGCTGTGCCTCCTACTGATCCCTTAGAATAATATTTGCTAGACCATGAAAACGATATGCATATGAATGGAAGGAATGAAATAGATAAGATTTTCTTTGATAAGCATCCTATTTTGAAACACAACCTCCCTATTGAAATACTTGGGGATCCCCCTCTACCCAAGGGTGATCCCGTGTTTGAGCTTAAACAATTACCGGATACTCTGAAATACACTTATCTTGATGAAAAGAAGATATATCCTGTTATTATTAGTGCTAACCTTTCAGAGCATGAAGAAAAGAGATTATTGAAAACTCTGAGGAAGCACCGTGCTGCTATTGGATATACTCTTGATGATCTTAAGGGCATTAGTCCCACTCTATGTCAGCATAAAATTAATATGGAGCCTGATGCTAAACCAGTTGTTCATCACCAACGACGGTTAAATCCTAAAATGAAAGAAGTGGTAAGAAATGAAATATTAAAGCTTCTGGAGGCAGGTATAATTTATCCTATTGTTGATAGTAGATGGGTTTGTCCCGTTCATTGTGTCCCTATGAAGGGAGGTATTACCGTTGTTCCTAGTGATAAAAATGAATTGATCCCGCAAAGAATTGTTACAGGATATAGAATGGTAATTGATTTTAGGAAATTAAATAAAGCTACTAGGAAAGATCATTACCCTCTACCTTTTATTGATCAAATGCTAGAAAGACTATCCAAACACACACACTTTTGCTTTCTAGATGGTTATTCTGGTTTCTCTCAAATACATGTGTCAAAAGAGGACCAAGAGAAGACCACTTTTACTTGTCCTTTCGATACCTTTGCTTATAGACGTATGCCTTTTGGTTTATGCAATTCACCTGCTACCTTTCAAAGATGTATGACTGCTATATTCTCTGACTTTTGTGAAAAGATTGTTGAGGTTTTCAAGGATGATTTCTCCGTTTACGGAACTTCTTTTGATGATTGCTTGAGCAACCTTGATCGAGTTTTGCAGAGATGTGAAGAAACTAATCTTTTCTTGAATTGGGAGAAGTGACACTTTATGGTTAATGAAGGTATTGTCTTGGGGCACAAAGTCTCCGAAAGAGGTATTGAAGTTGATAAAGCTAAAGTTGATGCTATTGAAAAAATGCCGTGTCCTACGGATATCAGAGGTATAAGAAGTTTCCTTGGTCATGCTGGTTTCTATAGGAGATTTATTAAAGACTTCTCTAAAATTTCTCGGCCTCTCACTAATCTCTTGCAAAAAGATATTCCTTTTGTTTTTGATGATGATTGTGTAGAAGCATTTGAAATCCTTAAGAAAGCCTTGATTTCTGCACCTATTGATCAACCACCTGATTGGAACCTACCCTTTGAAATTATGTGTGATGCTAGTGATTATGCCGTTGGTGCTGTTCTAGGACAAAGAGTTGATACGAAATTAAATGTTATCCATTATACTAGTAAAACTCTAGACAGTATTCAAAGAAACTATGCTACCACTGAAAAAGAATTTTTAGGAGTTGTGTTTGCTTGTGATAAGTTCAGACCTTATATTGTTGATTCCAAAGTAATTGTTCACACTGATTATGCTGCTATTAAATATCTTATGGAAAAGAAAGATGCTAAATCTAGACTTATTAGATGGGTTCTTCTGCTACAAGAATTTGATTTGCATATTATTGATAGAAAGGGAGTTGAGAACCCCGTAGCAGACAACTTGTCTAGGTTAGAAAACGTTCTTGATGACCCACTACCTATTGATGATAGCTTTCCTGATGAACAATTAGCTGTCATAAATGTTTCACTTAATGCTCCATGGTATGCTGATTATGCTAATTACATTGTTGCTAAATTTATACCGCCTTGTTTCACTTACCAACAAAAGAAAAAGTTCTTCTATGATTTAAGACATTACTTTTGGGATGATCCACACCTTTATAAAGAAGGAGTAGATGGTGTTATTAGACATTGTGTACCTGAGCATGAACAGGAACAGATCCTACACAAGTGTCACTCCGAGGCCTACGGAGGACACCACGCTGGAGATAGAACTGCACACAAGGTATTACAATCTGGTTTTTATTGGCCTACTCTCTTCAAGGATGCTCGTAAGTTTGTCTTGTCTTGTGATGAATGTCAAAGAATTGGTAATATTAGTAGACGTCAGGAAATGCCTATGAATTACTCACTTGTTATTGAACCATTTGATGTTTGGGGTTTTGATTATATGGGACCTTTTCCAAAGTCCAACGGGTATACTCATATTCTAGTTGTTGTTGATTATGTTACTAAGTGGGTAGAAGCTATTCCAACTAGTAGTGATGATCATAACACTTCTATTAAAATGCTTAAAGAAGTTATTTTCCCTAGATTTGGAGTCCCTAGATATTTAATGACTGATGGTGGTTCACACTTTATTCATGGTGCTTTCCGTAAATTGCTTGCTAAGTATGATGTTAATCATAGAATTGCATCTCCATATCATCCTCAGTCTAGTGGTCAAGTAGAATTAAGCAATAGAGAAATTAAATTGATCTTGCAAAAGACTGTTAATAGATCTAGAAAGAATTGGTCTAAGAAAGTTGATGATGCATTATGGGCTTATAGAACTGCTTACAAAAACCCTATGGGTATGTCTCCGTATAAAATGCTTTATGGTAAAGCATGTCACTTACCTCTAGAACTAGAACATAAAGCTTATTGGGCAATCAAAGAGCTCAACTATGATTTCAAACTTGCTAGTGAGAAGAGGTTATTTGACATTAGCTCACTTGATGAATGGAGAACCCAGGCCTATGAGAATGCCATGTTGTTTAAATAAAAAGTTAAGAGATGGCATGACAGAAGGATACAAAAGCGTGAATTCAATGTAGGTGACCATGTCTTGCTATACAATTCTCGTTTAAGATTTTTTGCAGGAAAACTTCTCTCTAAATGGGAAGGGCCTTACATTATCGAGGAAGTGTATCGTTCCGGTGCCATCAAGATCAACAACGCCGAAGGCACAAATCCGAAGGTGGTAAACGGGCAAAGATCAAACATTATATCTCAGGTACTCCCATAAATGTTGAAACCAATATTATCAATACCATAACTCCGGAGGAGTACATTACGTTGAACTACCAGAACGTTTCAGACTCCGAAAAGGAATAGGTATGTGGTACGGTAAGCAAACCGACTCCAAAACTTTTTCAATAGCAATTTTTCTCTGTTTTGGAATATTTAATAAATTAGAAAAAATTAAAGTAGTCCGAAAAGTGCACGAGGAGGCGACAAGCCAGGGGGCGCGCCCTACCCCCAGCCCCCCTGGGCGTGCCCCTGTGGCTTGTGGCCACCCCGTGCACCCTCCGGACTCCGTTTTCTTGTGGTACACTCCTTTAGGTCGGTAAAAATTCATTATATAATCTCCCGAAGGTTTGGACCTTCGTATCACGACAATACCTCCTATTTTCGTTTTGAGTTGTTTCTGCAGCAGATTTAGAGCAATATGTCGTCCCAAGATTCCGATGGGGAGAGCTATGTATCGCATTATCTTGCCAATCCCAAGCTCTATGGGGACTTAGATCCTTATGGATTGTTATTGGAGGAGGAACAAGAAGGCAAGTATGAGGAAGAAAACACGGATGAAGAAGAAATCCCCCTGCCTCAACCAGGAGATATGCACGTGGAGTTCAGGAAATCGATCCTCCCAAACACAAGGAGAAAACCCAAGGTTCTATTTATCCCTTCTGTTTTTCTGCAGGAGAGCAAGCAAGAATTATGTCAAAGGATATTGAAGCTCGAGCAGGAAGTTGACGATCTGAGGGAATAGAATTTTATGCTTAAGAGGAAACTAAACAAGCTTAAAGATCCTTCTCCAACATCACCACCTCTGAAGAAAGACAACTAAACACATGGGCATGGGCACTCCCCTTGTCTTGTGCCAAGCTTGGGGGAGGTGCCTGTTGGGGAACGTAGTAATAATTCAAAAAAATTCCTACGTGTCACCAAGATCAATCTAGGAGATGCTAGCAACGAGAGAGAGGGAGTGCATCTTCATACCCTTGAAGATCGCTAAGCGGAAGCATTGCAAAGAACGCGGTTGATGGAGTCGTACTCGCGGCGATTCAAATCGTGGAAGATCCGATCCAAGCGCCGAACGGACGGCGCCTCCGCGTTCAACACATGTACAGCCCGGGGACGTCTCCTCCTTCTTGATCCAGCAAGTGGGGAGGAGAAGTTGACGGAGAGCTCCGGCAGCACGACGGCGTGGTGGCGGTGGAGCTCGTGGTTCTCCGGCAGAGCTTCGCTAAGCACTACGGAGGAGGAGGAGTAGGAGGGGGGAGGGCTGCGCCAGGGGCAAGGGCTGCAGCTCCCATGCGCCTCCCCACTATATATAGGGGTGGAGGGGGCTGGTTTCTTGCCCTCCAAGTCCATTGGTCTGGTTTCTTGCCCTCCAAATCTCATCCGTTTCCTTCCCCACCGATTGTTATCCCCCCTTTTTAGGGATCTTGATCTTATCCCTTCGGGATATGATCTTATTCCTTCTAAGGGGTGATCTTGGTGCGCCTTGACCAGGGGTGTGGGGCCTTTCCCCCACTACCCACGTTCATGTGGGTCCCCCCATGTAGGTGGGCCCCACTCTGGAACCTTCTAGAACCTTCCCGGTACAATACCGAAAAATCCCGAACATTTTCCGGTGGCCAAAATAGGACTTCCCATATATAAATCTTTACCTCCGGACCATTCCGGACCTCCTCATTACGTCCGGGATCTCATCCGAGACTCCGAACAACTTTCGGTAACCACATACAATTCCCATTACAACTCTAGCGTCACCGAACCTTAAGTGTGTAGACCCTACGGGTTCGGGAACCATGCAGACATGACCGAGACACCTCTCCGGCCAATAACTAATAGCGGGATCTGGATACCCATATTGGCTCCCACATGTTACACGATGATCTCATCAGATGAACCACGATGTCGGGGATCCAATTAATCCCGTATACAATTCCCTTTGTCCATCGGTATATTACTTGCCCGAGATTCGATCGTCGGTATCCCTATACCTTGTTCAATCTCGTTACCGGCAAGTCTCTTTACTCGTTCCATAACACATGATCCCGTGACTAACTCCTTAGTCACATTGAGCTCATTATGATGATGTATTACCGAGTTGACCCAGAGATACCTCTCCGTCACACGGAGTGACAAATCCCAGTCTCGATTCGTGCCAACCCAACAGACACTTTCGGAGATACATGTAGTGCACCTTTATAGTCACCCAGTTACGTTGTGATGTTTGATACACCCAAAGCATTCCTACGGTATCCGGGAGTTGCACAATCTCATGGTCTAAGGAAATGATACTTGACATTAGAAAAGCTCTAGCAGACGAACTACACGATCTTGTGCTATGCTTAGGATTGGGTCTTGTCCATCACATCATTCTCCTAATGATGTGATCCCGTTATCAACGACATCCAATGTCCATGGTCAGGAAACCATGACCATCTATTGATCAACGAGCTAGTCAACTAGAGGCTCACTAGGGACATGGTGTGGTCTATGTATTCACACATGTATTACGGTTTCCGGTTAATACAATTATAGCATGAACAATAGACAATTATCATGAACAAGGAAATATAATAATAACCATTTTATTATTGCCTCTAGGGCATATTTCCAACCGTCTCCCACTTGCACTAGAGTCAATAATCTAGTTACATTGTGATGAATCGAACACCCATAGAGTTCTGGTGCTGATCATGTTTCGCTCGTGAAAAAGGTTTAGTCAAACGATCTGCGACATTCAGATCCGTATGTACTTTACAAATATCTATATCTCCATCCTGAATGTAACCATGAATGGAGTTGAAGCAGCTCTTGATGTGCTTGGTCTTCTTGTGAAACCTGGGCTCCTTGGCAATGGCAATTGCTCTAGTGTTGTCACAGAAGAGAGTCACCAGGCCCAACGCATTGGGAATCACTCCTAGGTCGGTGATGAACTCCTTCATCCAGATTCCTTCCTGCACTGCTTCCAAAGCAGCTATGTACTCCGCTTCACATGTAGATGCCTCCACGACGCTTTGCTTGCAACTGCACCAGCTGACTGCCCCACCATTCAAAATATACACGTATCCGGTTTGTGACTTGGAGTCATCCAGATCTGTGTCAAAGCTATCATCGACGTAACCCTTTACGACGAGCTCTTCGACCCCTCCATAAATGAGAAACATATCCTTAGTCCTTTTCAGGTACTTAAGGATATTCTTGACCGCTGTCTAGTGTTCCATTCCGGGATCACTTTGGTACCTCCCTACCAAACTTATGGCAAGGTTCACATCAGGTCTGGTACACAACATGATAGAGCCTATGGCTGAGGCATAGGGGATGACACTCATCTTTTCTCTATCTTCTGCCAAGGTTGGGCATTGAGCTGTGCTCAATCTCACACCTTGCAATATAGGCAAGAACCCCTTCTTGGACTGATCCATATTGAACTTCTTCAATATCTTGTCAAGGTATGTGCTTTGTGAAAGACCAATGAGGCGTCTCGATCTATCTCTATAGATCTTGATGCCTAATATGTAAGCAGCTTCTCCAAGGTCCTTCATTGAAAAACACTTACTCAAGTAGGCCTTTATGCTTTCCAAAAGTTCTATATCATTTCCCATCAACAATATGTCATCCACATATAAAATGAGAAATGCTACAGAGCTCCCACTCACTTTCTTGTAAATACAGGCTTCTCCATAAGTCTGTATAAACCCAAACGCTTTGATCACCTCATCAAAGCGAATGTTCCAACTCCGAGATGCTTGCACCAGCCCATAGATGGAGCGTTGGAGCTTGCATACATTGTCAGCATTCTTAGGATCGACAAAACCTTCCGGCTGCATCATATACAATTCTTCCTTAAGGAAACCGTTAAGGAATGCCGTTTTGACGTCCATTTGCCAGATCTCATAATCATAAAATGCGGCAACTGCTAACATGATTCGGACGGACTTCAGCATCGCTACGGGTGAGAAATTCTTATCGTAGTCAACTCCTTGAACTTGTCGATAACCCTTAGTGACAAGCCGAGCCTTATAGACGGCCACATTACCATCCGCGTCAGTCTTCTTCTTAAAGATCCATTTATTTTCTATGGCTTGCCGATCATCGGGCAAGTCCACCAAAGTGCATACTTTGTTCTCATACATGGATCCTATCTCGGATTTCATGGCTTCAAGCCATTTGTTGGAATCCGGGCCCGCCATGGCTTCTTCATAGTTCGAAGGTTCACCGTTGTCTAACAACATGATTTCCAGGACAGGGTTGCCGTACCACTCTGGTGCGGAACATGTCCTCGTGGACCTACGAAGTTTAGTAGTAACTTGATCTGAAGTTTCATGGTCGTCATCATTAACTTCCTCTCTAGTCGGTGCAGGCACCACAGAAACATTTTCTTGCGTTGCGCTACTCTCCGGTTCGAGAGGGGGTACAATTACCTCATCAAGTTCTACTTTCCTCCCACTTATTTCTTTCGAGAGAAACTCTTTCTCGAGAAAGGATCCATTCTTGGCAGCAAAGATCTTTCCTTCGGATTTGAGGTAGAAGGTATACCCAATAGTTTCCTTAGGGTATCCTATGAAGACGCACTTTTCCGATTTGGGTTCGAGCTTTTCATGTTGATGTTTCTTGACATAAGCATCGCATCCCCAAACTTTCAGAAACGACAGCTTAGGTTTCTTCCCAAACCACAATTCATACGGTGTCGTCTCAACGGATTTAGACGGTGCCCTATTTAAAGTGAATGTGGCAGTCTCTAATGCATATCCCCAAAATGATAGCGGTAAATTAGTAAGAGACATCATAGATCGCACCATATCCAATAGAGTGCGATTACGACGTTCGGACACACCATTACGCTGAGGTGTGCCAGGCGGCGTGAGTTGTGAAACAATTCCACATTTCCTTAAGTGCGTGCCAAACTCGTGACTCAAATATTCTCCTCCACGATCAGATCGTAAGAACTTTATTTTCTTGTCACGTCGATTCTCTACCTCACTCTGAAATTCCTTGAACGTTTCAAAGGTCTCAGACTTGTGTTTCATTAAGTAGACATACCCATATCTGCTTAAGTCATCAGTGAGGGTGAGAACATAACGATAGCCACCGCGAGCCTCAACGCTCATTGGACCGCATACATCGGTATGTATTATTTCCAACAAGTTGGTTGCTCGCTCCATTGTTACGGAGAACAGAGTCTTAGTCATCTTTCCCATGAGGCATGGTTCGCACGTGTCAAATGATTCATAATCAAGAGACTCCAAAAATCCATCTGCATGGAGTTTCTTCATGCGTTTGACACCAATATGACCAAGGCGGTAGTGCCACAAGTATGTGGGACTATCATTATCAACCTTACATCGTTTGGTATTCACACTATGAATATGTGTAACATGATGTTCGAGATTCAATAAAAATAAACCATTGACTAGCGGGGCATGACCATAAAACATATCTCTCATATAAATAGAACAACCATTATTCTCGGATTTAAATGAGTAGCCATCTCGCATCAAACGAGATCCAGATACAATGTTCAAGCTCAAAGCTGGTACTAAATAACAATTATTGAGGTTTAAAACTAATCCCGAAGGTAGATGTAGAGGTAGCGTGCCGACGGCGATCACATCGACCTTGGAACCATTCCCGACGCGCATCGTCACCTCGTCCTTCGCCAGTCTCCGCTTATTCCGCAGCTCCTGTCTTGAGTTACAAATGTGAGCAACCGCACCGGTATCAAATACCCAGGAGCTACTACGAGCGCTAGTAAGGTACACACCAATAACATGTATATCATATATACCTTTGACGTTGCCGGCCTTCTTATCCGCTAAGTACTTGGGGCAGTTCCGCTTCCAGTGATCGGTTCCCTTGCAATAAAAGCACTCAGTCTCAGGCTTGGGTCCATTCTTGGGCTTCTTCCCGGCAACTGATTTACCAGGCGCGGCAACTGCTTTGCCGTCCTTCTTGAAGTTCTTCTTACCCTTTCCTTTCTTGAAACTGGTGGTCTTATTCACCATCAACACTTGATGTTCCTTTTTGATCTCCACCTCCGCTGATTTCAGCATCGAATATAACTCGGGAATGGACTTCTCCATCCCTTGCATATTGAAGTTCATCACAAAGCTCTTGTAGCTAGGTGGAAGCGATTGGAGGATTCTGTCAATAACAGAGTCATCCGGAAGATTAACTCCCAGCTGAGACAAGCGGTTGTGCAACCCAGACATTTTGAGTATGTGCTCGCTGACAGAACTATTTTCCTCCATCTTACAACTGAAGAACTTGTCAGAGACTTCATATCTCTCGACCTGGGCATGAGCTTGGAAAACCATTCTCAGCTCTTGGAACATCTCATATGCTCCGTGTTGCTCAAAACGCTTTTGGAGCCACGGTTCTAAGCTGTAAAGCATGCCGCACTAAACCAGGGAGTAATCATCACTACGCGACTGCCAGGCATTCATAACGTCTTGATTTGCTGGGAAAATGGGTGCGTCACCTAGCGGTGCATCAAGGACATATGCTTTCTTGGAAGCTATGAGGATGATCCTCAAGTTACGAACCCAGTCCGTATAGTTGCTTCCATCGTCTTTCAGTTTGGTTTTCTCTAGGAACGCGTTGAAGTTGAGGGCAACAATAGCGTGGGCCATTGGATCTACAAGATAGATTGTAAAGACAATTTTAGACTAAGTTCGTGATAATTAAGTTCATCTAATCAAATTATTTAATGAACTCCCACTCAGATAGACATCCCTCTAGTCATCTAAGTGATACATGATCCATATCGACTAGGCCGTGTCCGATCATCACGTGAGACGGACTAGTCATCAATGGTGAACATCTCCATGTTGATCGCATCTTGTATACGACTCATGTTCGACCTTTCGGTCTCTCGTGTTCCGAGGCCATGTCTGTACATGCTAGGCTCGTCAAGTCAACCTAAGTGTTTCGCGTGTGTAAATCTGGCTTACACCCGTTGTATGAGAACGTTAGAATCTATCACACCCGATCATCACGTGGTGCTTCGAAACAACGATCCTTCGCAACGGTGCACACTTAGGGGGAACACATTTCTTGAAATTTTAGTGAGGGATCATCTTATTTATGCTACCATCGTTCTAAGCAAATAAGATGTAAAAACATGATAAACATCACATGCAAATCATAAAGTGACATGATATGGCCAATATCATCTTGCGCCTTTGATCTCCATCTTCGGGGCGCGGCATGATCACCATCGTCACCGGCACGACACCATGATCTCCATCATCATGATCTCCATCATCGTGTCTTCATGAAGTTGTCTCGCCAACTATTACTTCTACTACTATGGCTAATGGTTAGCAATAAAGTAAAGTAATTACATGGCGTTTTTGATTCACACGCAGGTCATACAATAAATTAAGACAACTCCTATGGCTCCTGCCGGTTGTCATACTTATCGACATCCAAGTCGTGATTCCTATTACAAGAACATGATCAATCTCATACATCACATATATTTCATCACATCCTTTTGGCCATATCACATCACATGGCATACCCTGCAAAAACAAGTTAGACGTCCTCTAATTGTTGTTGCAAGTTTTGCGTGGCTGCTATGGGTTTCTAGCAAGAACGTTTCTTACCTACGCAAAAAGCCACAACGGTGATATGCCAATTGCTATTTACCCTTCATAAGGACCCTCTTCATCGAATCCGATCCGACTAAAGTGGGAGAGACAGACACCCGCTAGCCACCTTATGCAACAAGTGCAAGTCAGGCGGTGGAACCAGTCTCACGTAAGCGTACGTGTAAAGTCGGTCCGGGCCGCTTCATCCCACAATGCCGCCGAATCAAGATAGGACTAGTAACGGCAAGCAAATTGACCAAATCATCGGCCACAACTACTTGTGTTCTACTCGTGCATAGAATCTACGCATAGACCTAGCTCATGATACCACTGTTGGGGAACGTAGTAATAATTCAAAAAAATTCCTACGTGTCACCAAGATTAATCTAGGAGATGCTAGCAACGAGAGAGAGGGAGTGCATCTTCATACCCTTGAAGATCGCTAAGCGGAAGTGTTGCAAAGAACGCGGTTGATGGAGTTGTACTCGCGGCGATTCAAATCGCGGAAGATCCGATCCAAGCGCCGAACGGACGGCGCCTCCTCGTTCAACACATGTACAGCCCGGGGACGTCTCCTCCTTCTTGATCCAGCAAGGGGGGAGGAGAAGTTGAGGGAGTGCTCCGGCAGCACGATGGCGTGGTGGCGGTGGAGCTCGTGGTTCTCCGGCAGAGCTTCGCTAAGCACTACGGAGGAGGAGGAGTAGGAGGGGGGAGGGCTGCGCCAGGAGCAAGGGCTGCAGCTCCCATGCGCCTCCCCACTATATATATAGGGGTGGAGGGGGCTGGTTTCTTGCCCTCCAAGTCCATTGGGGCGTTGGCAAAGGTGGGAGGAAAGAAATCCCATCCTTTCCCTTCCCCACCGATTGTTATCCCCCCCTTTTAGGGATCTTGATCTTATCCCTTCGGGATATGATCTTATTCCTTCTAAGGGGGGATCTTGGTGTGCCTTGGCCAGGGGTGTGGGGCCTTGCCCCCACTACCCACGTTCATGTGGGTCCCCCCATGTAGGTGGGCCCCACTCCGGAACCTTCTAGAACCTTCCCGTTACAATACCAAAAAATCCCGAACATTTTCCGGTGGCCAAAATAGGACTTCCCATATATAAATATTTACCTCCGGACCATTCCGGAACTCCTCGTGACGTCCGGCATCTCATCCGAGACTCCGAAAAACTTTTGGTAACCACATACAATTCCCATTACAACTCTAGCGTCGCCGAACCTTAAGTGTGTAGACCCTACGGGTTCGGGAACCATGCAGACATGACCGAGACACCTCTCCGGACAATAACCAATAGCAGGATCTGGATACCCATATTGGCTCCCACATGTTCCACGATGATCTCATCGGATGAACCACGATGTCGGGGATCCAATTAATCCCGTATACAATTCCCTTTGTCCATCGGTATGTTACTTGCCCGAGATTCGATCGTCGGTATCCCTATACCTTGTTCAATCTCGTTAACGGCAAGTCTCTTTACTCGTTCCGTAACACATGATCCCGTGACTAACTCCTTAGTCACATTGAGCTCATTATGATGATGTATTAGTGAGTGGTCCCAGAGTGACAAATCCCAGTCTCGATTCGTGCCAACCCAACACACACTTTCGGAGATACCTGTAGTGCACCTTTATAGTCACCCAGTTACGTTGTGACGTTTGATACACCCAAAGCATTCCTAAGGTATCCGGGAGTTGCACAATCTCATGGTCTAAGGAAATGATACTTGACATTAGAAAAGCTCTAGCAGACGAACTACACGATCTTGTGCTATGCTTAGGATTGGGTCTTGTCCATCACATCATTCTCCTAATGATGTGATCCCGTTATCAACGACATCCAATGTCCATGCTCAGGAAACCATGACCATCTATTGATCAACGAGCTAGTCAACTAGAGGCTCACTAGGGACATGGTGTGGTCTATGTATTCACACATGTATTACGGTTTCCGGTAATACAATTATAGCATGAACAATAGAAAATTATCATGAACAAGGAAATATAATAATAACCATTTTATTATTGCCTCTAGGGCATATTTCCAACAGTGCCCCGGTATCGTATCACCATCACATCTTTTACTTTTATCATTTTTCTCAGTTCGACCCTTTTGGTTATATCTTGATCTAGTAGAATAATTTTTTTTGTGTGATCTAGTTTTGAGTTTTTCTTTATGTTCCCCCTATGTAAGCGAGTCCGAGAGTTATATAATAAAAAGTAGTTTTGAGTTGAGGGGTTTGCTTGCTTGCTATGATCTTGAGAAAAAGAAATAGAAAGAAGTATAGAATAAAAGCAAAGAGTATATATGATGATCTTATGGGGACTGATGACTTCACATATAAGAAGTATGTCGATTGAAATTATTTGTGAGTTGACAAACATAGCGATTGGCCATTGCTGCAATTAAAAGAAAGTAATAAATGAAGAGAGGTTCACATATAAATATATTATGTTGGACATCTTTTATGATTGTGAGCACTCATTAAAATATTATATGCTAAGAAGTTGATGTTGGACAAGGAAGACAACATAATGGGTTATGTTTGCTTATTTCTGAATAGAAGTTATATGGTTATAGATCCTTTAACATGTGACGCTTGCTTCCACCCCATATCAGCCAAAACTTCCGCACCAAGTAGAGATACTACTTGTGCATCCAAACACCCTTAAACTAGTTTTGCCATGAGAGTCCACCATACCTACCTATGGATTGAGTAAGATCCTTCAAGTAAGTTGTCATTGGTGCAAGCAATAAAAACTGTTCTCTAAATATGTATGATCTATTAGTGTGGGGAAAATAAACTTTATACGAACTTGTGATATGGAAGAAATAAAAGCGACAGACTGCATAATAAAGTTCTTTATCACAAGCGGCAATTTAAAGTGACGTTCTTTTGCATTAAGAGATTGCGCATCCAACTATAAAAGCGCATGACAACCTCTGCTTCCCTCTGCGAAGGGCCTATATGTTACTTTTACTTTCTAGTACTTACCTTTATGCAAGAGTCGTGGTGATCTTCACCATTTCCTTTATTTCGCCTTTCTCTCTTGGAAAGCGTCATGTGTTGCGGAATGACTAGACACATATATCCACTCGGATGTGGGTGATCATGAGTTATTTCTGTTGACATTACCCTTGAGGTAAATAGTTAGGAGGCAAAACTATAAGCCCCTATCTTTCTCTGTGTCCGATTGAAACTTTGATCTCATAAGTATCGCGTGAGTGTTAGCAATTGTAAAAGACTAAATGATAGTTGAGTATGTGAACTTGCTGCAAAGCTCTTATATTGACTCTTTCCGATGTTATGATAAATTGCAATTGTTTCAATGACCGAGATCATAGTTTGTTAGTTTTCAATAAAGTTTCTAATTCATACTTTACCTTGTGAATGAATTGTCACTTTAGCATAAGAAATTATATGTCAATATATGTTGCTGTTCTAAAGATGATCATGATGCTCTCATGTCCGTATTTTATTTTATCGACACCTCTATCTCTAAACATGTGGACATATTTATCGATTTCGGCTTTCGCTTGAGGACAAGCGACGTCTAAGCTTGGGGGAGGTGATACGTCCATTTTGCATCATGCTTTTATGTTGATATTTATTGCATTATGGGCTGTTATTACACATTTTGGTACAATATTTATGCCTTTTCTCTCTTATTTTACAAGGTTTACATGAAGAGGGAGAATGCCGGCAGCTGGAATTCTGGACTGGAAAAGGAGCAAATATGAGAGACCTATTCTGCACAACTCCAAAAGTCCTGAAAAGTTACGGAGAATTATTTTGGAATATATAAAAAATATTGGGCGAAAGAAATACCAGAGGGGACCCACCAGGAGGCCACAAGCCTGGGGGGCGCGCCCTACCCCCCAGGGCGCGCCCCTGTGGCTTGTGGGCCCCCTGGCAGCCCTCCGGTGCCCATCTTCTGCTATATGGAGGGTTTTGACCTAGAAAAAAATCAGAAGAGAGATTTCGGGATGAAGTGTCGCCGTCTCGAGGCGGAACCTGGGCAGGAGCAATCTAGGGCTCCGACGAAGCTGTTCTACCGGGGAAACTTCCCTCCCGGAGGGGGAAATTGAAGCCATCGTCATCACCAATGACCCTCTCATCGAGAGGGGGTCAATCTCCATCAACATCTTCACCAGCACCATCTCCTCTCCAAACCCTAGTTCATCTCTTGTATCCGATCTTTCTCTCAAAACCTCAGACTGGTACCTGTGGGTTGCTAGTAGTGTTGATTACTCCTTGTAGTTGATGCTAGTTGGTTTACTTGGTGGAAGATCATATGTTCAGATCCTTAATGATAATTAATACCCCTCTGATTATGAACATGAATATGCTTTGTGAGTAGTTACATTTGTTTCTGAGGACATGGGATAAGTCTTGTTATAAGTAATCATGTGAATTTGGTATTCGTTTGATATTTTGCTGAGATGTATGTTGTCTCTCCTGTAGTGGTGTTATGTGAACGTCGACTACATGACACTTCACCATTATTTGGGCCTAGGGGAAGGCATTGGGAAGTAATAAGTAGATGATGGGTTGCTAGAGTGACAGAAGCTTAAACCCTAGTTTATGCGTTGCTTCGTAAGGGGCTGATTTGGATCCATATGTTTCATGCTATGGTTAGATTTATCTTAATTCCTTTTTCGTAGTTGCGGATGCTTGCGAGAGTGGTTAATCATTAGTGGGAGGCTTGTACAAGTAAGGGCAGCACCCAAGCACCGGTCCACCCACATATCAAATTATCAAAGTAACGAACGCGAATCATATGAGCATGATGAAAACTAGCTTGACAGAAATTCCCATGTGTCCTCGGGAGCGCTTTGCTTTATATAAGAGTTTGTCCAGGCTTGTCCTTTGCTACAAAAAGGATTGGGCCACCTTGCTGCACCTTTGCTACATTTGTTACTTGCTATCCGTTACGAATTATCTTATCACAAAACTATCTGTTACCGATAATTTCAGTTCTTGCAGAGAATACCGTACTGAAAACTGCTTGTCATTTCCTTCTGCTCCTCGTTGGGTTCGACACTCTTATTTATCGAAAGGACTACGATAGATCCCCCATACTTGTGGGTCATCAGGCCTCACCTGGAGGGGTGGCGCGCATGGCCGCGCGACATATCCAGTTGTCGTAGCGTCCGCGAGCAATGCGGAAAGGCTGCAGCTCACGGGCCACGAGGAGCGCGATTCGCCCGCGTGCCGGGTCGCGGCGAGCCCGGGGAGATGATGCCGTGACGTGGACGCTGGGGAGGGCCAGGGCGGCGAGGACGCGTTGCGCAGTTGACGAGGGCGATAGCCCCCGGTGCCCTCCGACGGAAGAGCAAGGCAACGCGGGATGCCGAGGTCTGCTGGCATCGCCCGAGCAACGCGTGCAGCCCGTCGTTCGGCATAGGCCCGACATCCCTTGGCCATGGAAGTGTCGAGCGGCAGCGAGGCGAAGCTTGAGCGTGGATCCCGACACGCCCCCTACCTGGCGCGCCAGATGTCATATTTCAGGCTCCGCAAAACCCTAAGAAGTTCGAACCCAGGGGCGTGTACAAAGATCCCCAACAGCTTCACCCCCACCAGTCCCACAACACGATAACCCCGCTCGATGGCAAGGAAGAAGATAGCACACGAGAGGTTACCCAGGTTCGGGCCGCTGCGAAGCGTGAAACCCTACTCCTGCCTTTGGTGGATTGCCTCATGAGGAGGTTTGTGGATGAACTAGTACTGTGGTGAGTTGCCTCGCGGTGTGTTTGCGGGTGGTTGTGTCGTCATGCTCTACCGAGCTGTCTAGCCTCTATTTATAGTGGCCCGGGTCCTCTTCCCTTATCACAAAGGCGGGAAGGAATCCTACAACGGCCAAATTCAAAGGGGGACAGGAGGTACACCCTATCCTAACGAAAGGTGGTCTTCGCCTGCAAAGTTATCGACGGTGATGCAGAGGTGGGCTCGGTGGTGATGTCCGTCCTGCGGGGCTTGGGGTCTTGGTCTTGTTGCACCGAAGTGGAAACCTTTGGGGGGCGCTTTGGGAACTCGCGTGCGCCCCTGCCTCCTTTGCACCAAAGGGGAAACTGTCCCCTCTGGCGCGCTGGCGCCCGCCTGGCCCGGCTGGCGTCACCCTTGGCCTCCTGAGGTCGTGCGTTGCATAGAAGTCTCCGCCGCTCGGGAGGAGGCCTGGGGAGGCCTACCTCCCCGCGGGTCTTGGCGTTGTTTCCCCCGCAAGCTCGGGGCCTCGCGAGGCCCTTGTGTTGAGTGAGGCCGCGCCGGGCCGTACTTGGTCGTCGAGGTGGGCCATGCCTTGGGCCGCAGACAGGCAAGTCTGGGTACCCCTGTTCCTAGGACGCCGACAAACCTAATGATCGCGATCACCCCATGTACATGGGAATTGATTCAAAAAACTAGTCATTATGTCTACTGTACTGAATTGTTGCATGTACTGAATTGTGAGGGATGTGTACCAAGTTCGTTCTGTTATAAGTTTCGCATGTACTGTATTGCGAGGTATGCACGGGCTTATGTTGATCTGGTTTCGCATGTACTGTATATAGCCAGAACGCTCAGTTCATCTCACTCCGATATGTACGAACTGAACATGTGCAGTTTGGTTTACAAATCGCACACGGTTCGTTCACTAGAACCGTGTGCTTTCTAAACCGCGGCCTATGAAACCTAATGCGTGCAACGTGAGTCCTGCTTTCTGATTGGACAAAACCCAAACCACACGTATCGTGCGTTGGCACTGTAGGATTCACCCAGATTGAACGGCGGTCCTTATACCTCTCGTTAACACACGCTGTTGAAGTTGGGATTTGATTTATATTCAATAAATGCCCCGTAAATGATAAAAATGCTGAAAAATATCGAACGAGCCCATAAATGCGCCAGAAAATCAAACCTGACGTATAATTATGATTGACTACCGTGGGATAAAATTTGGAGGAGAGGCGATGAAGACACCGTCGATTGGAGTTCGATTTGCCACTTCTCCCCTTGGAACTATGATCCTTCTATCAGATGCTATGGTTTCCAATTAGCGATCATTGTAGCTTGTGCCAAATTTTACCAAATTTTTTCCACGGTGTCTCGAGATGACGCCACGATGACACACCAATTTTCTTGATTTTCTGAGTCCATCTGCATTTCCTGTAATTAAATTACTGACATTTATTTAGGTGGACACATCTCCCGTCCGAAATGCTTGACAATTCTTCTCATTTGTTGCACAATGACGAAAATCACACAAACTGACACACAGATGATTTGTAAGAGATTCTTTGCCACCATCCACACGTAATTCATGTTGGGATATTTTATTTATAAGAACTAATTAACATGGTAACTGCAAAATATGACTTAGGTATAGCAAACGAGACATGTAATCCACCAGAAGATCAATATTAGGAGTACAATGATGTTTGCATACCATGGAAAAACCAAGGCGAAAGGATGAGGTTGACACCGATTGGAGTCCGAAATGCCAACTCTACTTTTCGTAAACCATGATCCATTGTGTGAGATGCATTTGTTTTCAAAGGGCAGGCGATCACAACTTCCGCCAGACATTACCAATTTTTCACATGGGGTCTTCACACCATGCCACGGTGACACACCCATTTTTGTAATTTTCGTAATATATTTGTATTTCCTCCAATTAAATTACTAACAACCCCCATGTTGGTGAAAAAATGTCTTCAAATTAGCTAAGAAGTCATGAAAATGCTGCCGAAAATCAATACAGGGGCTAATAGTTGATTGTCTGCAGATGAAAGTAATTCGAGGCGAAATGATGAAGTCCCAAATTCATTTGAAATGAAAATATGAATGTTCTGCATGGACAAATAGCACATAGTTCGTTCACTAGAACCGTGCGCTTTCTAAACCGCGGCCTATGAAACTATTGCGTGCAACATGAGTCCTGCTTTCTGATTAGACAAAACCCAAACCACGCGGATCGTGTGTCTGCACCATAGGATTCACCCAGATCGAATGGCGGTCCTTATACCTCTCATCAACACACGCTGTTGAAGTTGGGATTTGATTTATATGCAATAAATGCCCCGTAAATGATAAAAAATGCTGAAAAATATCGAACGAGCCCATAAATGCGCCAGAAAATCAAACCTGACGTATAATTATGATTGACTACCGTGGGATAAAATTTGGTGGAGAGGCGATGAAGACACCGTCGATTGGAGTTCGATTTGCCTCTTCTCCCCTTGGAACTATGATCCTTCTACTCAGATGCTATGGTTTCCAATTAGCGATCATTGTAGCTTGTGCCAAATTTTACCAAATATTTTCCACGGTATCTCGAGATGAAGCCACGATGACACACCAATTTTCGTGATTTTCTGAGTCCATCTGCATTTCCTGTAATTAAATTACTGAAATTTATTTAGGTGGACACATCTCCCGTCCGAAATGCTTGACAATTATTCTCATTCGTTGCACAATGACGAAAATCACGCAAACTGACACACAAATGATTTGTAAGAGATTCTTTGCCACCATCCACACGTAATTCATGTTGGGATATTTTTATTTATAAGAACTAATTAACATGGTAACTGCAAAATATGACTTAGATATAGCAAACAAGACATGTAATCCACCAGAAGATCAATATTAGGAGTACAATGATGTTTGCATACCATGGAAAAACCAAGGCGAAAGGATGAGGTTGACACCGATTGGAGTCCGAAATGCCAACTCTACTTTTCGTAAACCATGATCCATTGTGTGAGATGCATTTGTTTTCAAAGGGCAGGCGATCACAACTTCCGCCAGACATTACCAATTTTTCACACGGGGTCTTCACACCATGCCACGGTGACACACCCATTTTTGTAATTTTTGTAATATATCTGTATTTCCTCCAATTAAATTACTAAAAACCCCCATGTTGGTGAAAAAATGTCTTCAAATTAGCTAAGAAGTCATGAAAATGCTGCCGAAAATCAATACAGGGGCTAATAGTTGATTGTCTGCAGATGAAAGTAATTCGAGGCGAAATGATGAAGTCCCAAATTCATTTGAAATGAAAATATGAATGTTCTGCATGGACAAATAGCACATAGTTCGTTCACTAGAACCGTGCGCTTTCTAAACCGCGGCCTATGAAACTAATGCGTGCAACATGAGTCCTGCTTTCTGATTAGACAAAACCCAAACCACGCGGATCGTGTGTCTGCACCATAGGATTCACCCAGATCGAATGGCGGTCCTTATACCTCTCATCAACACACGCTGTTGAAGTTGGGATTTGATTTATATGCAATAAATGCCCCGTAAATGATAAAAAATGCTGAAAAATATCGAACGAGCCCATAAATGCGCCAGAAAATCAAACCTGACGTATAATTATGATTGACTACCGTGGGATAAAATTTGGTGGAGAGGCGATGAAGACACCGTCGATTGGAGTTCGATTTGCCTCTTCTCCCCTTGGAACTATGATCCTTCTACTCAGATGCTATGGTTTCCAATTAGCGATCATTGTAGCTTGTGCCAAATTTTACCAAATATTTTCCACGGTATCTCGAGATGAAGCCACGATGACACACCAATTTTCGTGATTTTCTGAGTCCATCTGCATTTCCTGTAATTAAATTACTGACATTTATTTAGGTGGACACATCTCCCATCCGAAATGCTTGACAATTATTCTCATTCGTTGCACAATGACGAAAATCACGCAAACTGACACACAAATGATTTGTAAGAGATTCTTTGCCACCATCCACACGTAATTCATGTTGGGATATTTTTATTTATAAGAACTAATTAACATGGTAACTGCAAAATATGACTTAGATATAGCAAACGAGACATGTAATCCACCAGAAGATCAATATTAGGAGTACAATGATGTTTGCATACCATGGAAAAACCAAGGCGAAAGGATGAGGTTGACACCGATTGGAGTCCGAAATGCCAACTCTACTTTTCGTAAACCATGATCCATTGTGTGAGATGCATTTGTTTTCAAAGGGCAGGCGATCACAACTTCCGCCAGACATTACCAATTTTTCCCACGGGGTCTTCACACCATGCCACGGTGACACACCCATTTTTGTAATTTTCGTAATATATCTGTATTTCCTCCAATTAAATTACTAACAAGCCCCATGTTGGTGGAAAAATGTCTTCAAATTAGCTAAGAAGTCATGAAAATGCTGCCGAAAATCAATACAGGGGCTAATAGTTGATTGTCTGCAGATGAAAGTAATTCGAGGCAAAATGATGAAGTCCCAAATTCATTTGAAATGAAAATATGACTGTTCTGCATGGACAAATAGCACATAGTTCGTTCACTAGAACCGTGCGCTTTCTAAACCGCGGCATATGAAACCTAATGCGTGCAACATGAGTCCTCCTTTCTGATTAGACAAAACCCAAACCACACGGATCGTGTGTCTGCACCGTAGGATTCACCCAGATCGAATGGCGGTCCTTATACCTCTCGTCAACACACGCTGTTGAAGTTGGGATTTGATTTATATGCAATAAATGCCCCATAAATGATAAAAAATGCTGAAAAATATCGAACGAGCCCATAAATGCGCCAGAAAATCAAACCTGACGTATAATTATGATTGACTACCGTGGGATAAAATTTGGTGGAGAGGCGATGAAGACACCGTCGATTGGAGTTCGATTTGCCTCTTCTCCCCTTGGAACTATGATCCTTCTACTCAGATGCTATGGTTTCCAATTAGCGATCATTGTAGCTTGTGCCAAATTTTACCAAATTTTTTCCACGGTGTCTCGAGATGACGCCACGATGACACACCGATTTTTGTGATTTTCTGAGTCCATCTGCATTTCCTGTAATTAAATTACTGACATTTATTTAGGTGGACACATCTCCCGTCCGAAATGCTTGATAATTATTCTCATTCGTTGCACAATGACGAAAATCACGCAAACTGACACACAAATGATTTGTAAGAGATTCTTTGCCACCATCCACACGTAATTCATGTTGGGATATTTTATTTATAAGAACTAATTAACATGGTAACTGCAAAATATGACTTAGATATAGCAAACGATACATGTAATCTAGCAGAAGATCAATATTAGGAGTACAATGATGTTTGCATACCATGGAAAAAACCTAGGCGAAAGGATGAGGTTGACACCGATTGGAGTCCGAAATGCCAACTCTACTTTTTGTAAACCATGATCCTTTGTGTGAGATGCATTTGTTTTCAAAGGGCAAGCCATCACAACTTCCGCCTGACATTACCAATTTTTCCCACGAGGTCTTCACACCATGCCACGGTGACACACCCATTTTTGTAATTTTCGTAATACATCTGCATTTCCTCTAATTAAATTACTAACAAGCCCCATGTTGGTGGAAAAATGTCTTCAAATTAGCAAACAAGTCATGAAAATGCGACCGGAAATCAATACAGGGGCTAATAGTTGATTGTCTGCGGATGAAAATAATTCGAGGCGAAATGATGAAGTCCCAAATTCTTTTGAAAAGAAAATATGACTGTTCTGCATGGACAAATAGCACACGGTTCATTCAGTAGAACCGTGTGCTTTCTAAACCGCGGCCTATGAAACCTAATGCGTGCAACGTGAGTCCTGCTTTCTGATTGGACAAAACCCAAACCACGCGGATCGTGCATCTGCACCGTAGGATTCACCCAGATCGAATGGCGGCCCTTATACCTCTCATCAACACACGCTGTTGAAGTTGGGATTTGATTTATATGCAATAAATGCCCCGTAAATTATAAAAAATGCTGAAAAATATCGAACGAGCCCATAAATTCGCCAGAAAATCAAACCTGACGTAACTATGATTGACTACCGTGGGATAAAACTTGGAGGAGAGGCGATGAAGACACCGTCGATTGGATTTCGATTTGCCACTTCTCCCCTTGGAACTATGATCCTTCTACTCAGATGCTATGGTTTCCAATTAGCAATCATTGTAGCTTGTGCCAAATTTTACCAATTTTTTTCCACAGTGTCTCGAGATGACGCCGCGATGACACACCAATTTTCGTGATTTTCTGTGTCCATCTGCATTTCCTGTAATTAAATTACTGACATTTATTTAGGTGGACATATCTCCCATCCGAAATGCTTGACAATTCTTATCATTCATTGCACAATGACGAAAATCACGCAAACTGACACACAAATGATTTGTAAGAGATTCTTTGCCACCATCCACATGTAATTCATGTTGGGATATTTTATTTGTAAGAACTAATTAACATGGTAACTGCAAAATATGACTTAGATATATCAAACGAGACATGTAATACAGCAGAAGATCAATATTAGGAGTACAATGATGTTTGCATACCATGGAAAAAACAAAGGCGAAAGGATGAGGTTGACACCGATTGGAGTCCGAAATGCCAACTCTACTTTTCGTAAACCATGATCCTTTGTGTGAGATGCATTCGTTTTCAAAGGGTAGGCCATCACAACTTCCGCCAGACATTACCAATTTTTCCCACGGGGTCTTCACACCATGCCACGGTGACACACCCATTTTTGTAATTTTGGTAATACATCTGCTTTTCCTCCAATTAAATTACTAACAAGCCCCATGTTGGTGGAAAAATGTCTTAAAATTAGCAAACAAGTCATGAAAATGCAGCCGGAAATCAATACAGGGGCTAATAGTTGATTGTCTACAAATGAAAGTAATTCGAGGCGAAATGATCAAGTCCCAAATTCATTTGAAATGAAAATATGACTGTTCTGCATGGACAAATAGCACACGGTTCGTTCAGTAGAACCGTGTGCTCTCTAAACCGCGGCCTATGAAACCTAATGCGCGCAACGTGAGTCCTGCTTTCTGATTGGACAAAACCCAAACCACGCGGATCATGCGTCTGCACCGTAGGATTCACCCAGATCGAACGGCGGTCCTTATACCTCTCGTCAACACACGCTGTTGAAGTTGGGATTTGATTTATATGCAATAAATGCCCCAGAAATGATAAAAATGCTGAAAATATAGCAGGCGAGCCCAGAAATGCGCCAGAAAATCCATATTAGGGTACAACGATAGCTGCGTACCGTGGTAAAAATTTCGAGACAAAACGATGAGGTCATGTCTACATTTCAAAGTTTATTGTTTTCATTTCGAACCGGTTTGTGTTGCTTGTGCACACGGGTTACTATATGAAACCGTTTGCAATGTTTTTTCCGCGGGGCACACGGCGATCTTTTTTCACCCTTTTCACAGAAGCCGCCAACATGCCCCCCTCCCTCCCCCCAAACCCGCGCCCTCCCCCGTTTCGCTCATCTGTCCGCGTATTCTACCCAAAGTCC
This sequence comes from Elymus sibiricus, assembly GCA_039707655.1. Lineage (NCBI taxonomy): Eukaryota > Viridiplantae > Streptophyta > Magnoliopsida > Poales > Poaceae > Elymus > Elymus sibiricus. Next base: position 162,318,159 of record CM077667.1, read on the forward strand.
ATCGACAGCTAGCTCCCTCCCCCTCCTGTCCCCCAGATCCACACCAGAACCCTTTTCGATGCCGTCATGCTCAACCCGGCGGTTTACCCGTTTCCCGGCGTCAACCCTACCCTTCACTGCCGCTCCGAACACACGGCTGCCCATGCATCGCCGTCTTCATTTGCTCACCAGCCGTCGTCGAGCATATCGATCATGTACCCTCGCCTCTCCTGCCGGATTTGCAAAAAAAGATCAGTTGCTGCCCTTCATCGCGGTGAGGTCTATTATCTTGCGATCCTTTTTCCTATTTGGTTCAATTTGTCCCCAAAATGGTCATAAAATAATGGAGAGCGTATTTATGTTCATCATCTACCTTCTAACATATAACCTGTATTTGTTCCAATTAGTTATTGTCGAATTACATATCATGTGCGCACGAGTCACACTAAATGAACAGATTAGCCGTACATTTCCAAATGATCACATGCCATGTTTAGACAGCTAGCTTCCAAGCTGTTACATTTTTTTATGTTTATCCCCCTTTTCTGAATTTCGCATGTGTACTCTGTAGATGTCTATTAGCAGCGACGACAGTCATACGTCTGGCAATGTATCTTTATCTGAGTCTGAAGCCAACATGTCTACAATATATGATCGTGTACCAAGAAATGATGAACGGGATAGAGCTGCCACAATCACCCATCCGGTCAAGAGCCGGAAGAGAGCTCCAAGAAAGCCCACACACCAGCCTAAAGGTGTATACGAAGTAACTGACATCGATTTGAAGTCTTGGGCTTCAACTAAACCAATAAAGCACGCACAAGGTTTAGGAGTGTGTGTGGATTTGTTGGCAGGGCAAGGCTCAACATTAATCTGCCAGGGTTTCGGAAGGCTGGCACAGAAACACGGCAGAGGATAGTCTGTGAGATCATGGCGCACGTCAACGTTCGTGAGGAGTGGAGAGAGCAGGTGGAACATGATGCACTAAAGAAGGCCAGAGATGCTTGGATAAACTGGAAGCATGTGTTGTACAAGAAGTTCTTGAGTCAAGGCAAGGACCCAATCCCCTCGTACCCCCAAATTACAAAGGAAGATTGGACAGAATTCAAAAGGGTCAGGGCCAGTGAAGAGTTTATTAAGAAGAGTGCCATGCAATCGGAACTTCAGAACAAGAACACACACCCCCACCGTATGGGTGTGGCAGGATACTACGGCACGAAACTGATATGGGAGCAGCAGGACAAAGAAGCAGTAGCTGCGGGTGGCAAACCGTCCTTTAGTGAAATTAGGGGCACTCGCGCTAGGGACTACTTGCGGGAACGTGCAAAGAGGCATGGAGACGGTTCTTATTACTTTGAAAACTCAGTAGACCAAGAACTGTATGATGTGATGGCAAAGGCTTCCAAAAACACTGGAAGGTTGTATAGGAACTCAGGGCCATGTGACATTCTGTCTGAGGCTCTGACTACCAAAGAGCCCCCTGGCCATGCTAGGGGTATTGGGGTCAATGTCCCACACAAGAGGGCTTTCTCACTAAGCAAAGAAGAGAGGCTCAGCATGAAAAAAGCTAGGAGTGATTATAAGCAGAGAGACTCGCGCGAAAAGATTAAGAGGGACATGTATCCTGTAGTTCGAAAGGAAGTTGAGGAGTCATATATGCAGGAGAAGATACAAATGCTGAGAGATAGCCAGGAGACGCAAGGGGATGTTGGCATGGATGATGCCACTTATTGTATGGCAACACCACACAAGAGTAGTTGTGCATCAGCTGACCTCAGCGACAATGATGCTGCAGCTAGACATGATGGTGCTATATCTGATCTATATGGACAGGGGGAGAGAGTGAGGACCGTGCTTACACATTATGAAGGTACTTTAAAAATGTGCAACAGCGTGGGTTTACAACCCTGACTTTGATGGGGGTCTCTTGTTCGACAATGTGCCATTGAAGCCGGGTTGTGTGAACTGCTACGTGTCTGAAATAAAGCCTGGATTCAGTGATTTTGCCCTGAAGAATGTCCTTGGGGACACTGATGAGCAGAGGACCTTGGAAGAAACACGGGTAAATCATATCTAGTGGCCACGGAAAGAAATATACTTCCTGGATGAGACCCCTCCAGCCCCCCCCCCCCAAAAGCAACCAATGTCGCCCTCGAACCGGTGACTCTCATCTCGCCACAGCAGATCTTGTGTGATTCCCCCGATGAACATACTCTTGGGAATCAGATGCCCGAGGCATCAACCTATGCTTAGCCCTACCGACTTCCTGCCATGGAGGCCAGGTCATCGTCCCGTCCTGAGCAGCAGGTGGCAAGGCCTACAACTGCTGAAGACGTATCATCAGTTCAGATGCCGGCCACTGAAAAAGAAAGTGCAGACACATTGGCACTGCATGCTCACCAGATAAACCCGACCGAACCGCATGCTAAGGAGTCTGAATGTGTGGAACCACCTGGTAAGAAGGTCGAAAGTCCGGGACCACCTGCTAAGCACTCCAAAACTCAGGAACCACCTGCTCATCAGTCCAGCGGTTCACAACCGCCTGATAAGCATACCGATGTGTCGGCACTGCCTGCTCAGCAAACCAACACGTTGTCACAGCCGCATCAACACACCGACACGTTGGCACCAGCTGCTTAGAAGCCCATAATAGCTTCAACGGTTGGTCAGCTATCCGTCGACTCTGGCACTACAGCTCAGCAGTCCGTCACGACGGCATCATCTGTTCAGCAGTCCATCGTACCTTCACACGCTTCTCAGCAGCATGTCGTTGATGAAACCAGACGTCAAACAAGAAGTGCTTCAGCTAAGAAGGCAGAAGCGGGCACGGTTGCACACAGGAAGTTGGGCCTCCAAAGAGCGAGGAGGGACGGGACCAAGAACCTCCTTCTACAAACAATCATCGACCGTACCCAAATTGACAATAAGGTTTTCGAAGGGCTGGGTAATCCCGGTTCTGACCACATGTCTGAAGTAGACCTTCAAAAGCAACTTTCTAGTATGGAAGTAGACACATTTGATAAACGTAAGTACAAACATGGCCAGCCATTCCTTCTTGGCGATTTCTGGGACGAGTGCAGTTCTAGTGCTCACAAGTTACATAAATATTGCATGGACAGAATGTCAGAAGGAGAAGATACTAACATTGTGGAATTGTACTACGTCCAATGGCATTTCTCTCACGTTCCATGTACCATCAGTGTGGAATTCGAGGACTTTCATCTCTTCTTCAACTTCGTTGAGCTTGCTCCCACTCTTGTCAAATGCTTGATGTTGTAAGTACTTCACAAACTCTGGTCATCTTCTCCATACAAGGCTGTAAATGACAAAAAAGCTAATTGTACTGTATTCCTCTCAGGAGATTGACGACGCAGAGAACAACAAGGGTGCATGCGTATTTCATAGATCCTGATTTACCAAATGGCATTTTGTTAAAAGATAATGACTGGCGCACAGCTTCCATTGATTTTGTCACCAAGATATTGTTCGACTTACAGATAGGTGTGGCCATATCATGAACAGTAAGTATAAATATACAACCACGCATACATTGATCGTCTTTCAGTTTTAGACATAGTTCGTATGTTCATGGTTTTCTTAAACTGTAGAGGTCACTGGATCTTGGTGGTCGTTGTTCCAAAACGCAACACAGTTTACTACATGGATACTCTCAGAGAGTCAAATGCGCCTCAGGATCTGAGTCATCTTCATGATTTCATGGATAGGTATTGAATTCTTTGATGTTAATGCGTTGTGCTCATATCTGGTTCCAGAATTGAGTGTGTGAAAATCCATCTTCATTTGCAGTGTATTGTCAAAGAACATAACTTTGGGGGGGGGGGGGGGGGGGTAAGGTTCGACCGCCAACTACCTCTGAAACACGTGATCGTTTCTCCGGTAAGAGAACGAAATCTGTTATTTTCAGAAAATGCTAGTCAGATGTTCAAGTTTCTAAGTAAACCTCTTTATATTTCTCTCCATAGAAAAAAAACAACTTACACGGGTTAGGTTGTTCCTAACAGGGCAAATACATGACTAATATTGTACAAAAAAATTCAGTGTCCTCAGCAACAACAAGGTACCAGCCTATGTGGATACTACGTTTGTGCACACATGATGAGCCTATGCAGACATGCTGAATGTGGTGTCGATGCTGACAGGATAAAACCAGTAAGTCTGCTTCTTAATTACTATCTTCTACTCCACACGTATGTCACATTCTGATCTAAAAGTCATGCAGCTGATCTTGGCACCGATGACTTCTGAACCTCTCGCCACCGATGAATTGTTGTCTGTTAGGAAATTTATCAATACCTTCTTTGTGAAACACTATATCAAGCCCTCTAAAAACGCCGAAGATTTTCGGATTCAAATCTCCTAAAAATAAGTACGCATTCATAGTGTTATCAGCTAAACATATACACATGGATGCATTATTTTCCATGTGATCATGTCTTCGCATTTCGTACACTATGATTATGTACTGGATATGTCGGTTTAACAGTTGTGGTATTTAGCTAGCATTTTCTCAATTGCATATATTGTCGTGAGTTATGTTGAATCCTCTGCTTGTGGACACTATTCGTTCAATTGCATATTGTGGCGAATTATGTTGAATTTTCTTCATGTGGACACTATTTGTCGATTGTATATTGTGGCGAATTTGCTATTTACAGGGTGAATTAAATGCGATGTTTTACAATAACCTGGCAATTTCAGCGCACACGGTTCAAGCAACTAAGCGTGTGCGGTCCAGAATGGAAAGCACACGCAACTCATAGCACAACCGCCTGTGATCCATAGGAAAAGCACACGAGATATAATCTAAAACGTTGGTGATACATAAGAAATCACAAATGGTTTGCAACACTTGTACGTGTGCGTAGGAGCTACACAATCGTTTGCGATAGCACCGTATCTCACACGTGAGTCAACCGGAAACCGTGCCCGATGCAAAGACGATCCCACGCGTACATTTTTCGGGAAACGTGTCCGATGATGTTATACATGGTACACGGTTCCCAGAGAAATCTCGTGTGCGATGATAAAGATATCACACACAGTGTCTACAATGGCCCGTGTGGATTAGGTAACGTTTCACAATCAGTCAATGGTCAAACTCCGTTTGTTTTCCATGAGCAATTAAACGCGTTTCACTCATCTTGGACGTGTGTGATTGATCCCAAATCCCACACGTAGGCCGAAAAGATTATGTGTGTGATCTGTTCCAGCACCGCACATGATTATATTTGCAGATCGTTTGCGTTCGTTGGCCACCATCGCCGACAAGTTTGCGGTGTCGTGTGGGATGGACCCCCCCCCATCGCCCACACATGCAAGGCGACGGTTTGGAACTACGTCGCAGAAAGGGGTTAAAAACCGTTTGTATAGCACGTCGATGCACCAGTGAAAACAGAGTAATGCATGGAGAACGATGACATGATGTCGACAAAGTAAACTCAAGCAATATGAATGAACCCCATCGTGTTATCCTTAGTAGCAACAACACAAAGACGCATCTTGTCCCCTACTTTGTCACTGGGATATAGAAACTCGCCAAGTTGAACCTAGCACAACGCACCACTCCCACTGATGAAATATCAATCTACTTGGCCAAAGCACATCAATAGATCAGAGAGCATTACGAGCTATAATGATCATGCAATTAAGAGACAATATATATTAGAGGTATCTCAAATAATTTTCATGAATAATCTGAACATAAACACACAATTCATCGGATCCATACAAACACAACGCAAAATAGGATTACATCGGATAGATCAAAGCGAATATGCGATGATCGTTGTATTGAAGATCAAGAGATAGAGAGATTGCCATCTAGGTACTAGCTATGGACTCGTAGGTCTGTGGTGAACTACTCACACATCATCTTGAGGGCAGCAAGGTTGATGAAGAGGCCCTCCGTGATCGATCCCCCCTCCGGCAGGGTGCCGGAACAGAGCTCCAGATGGCCTTGCGACGGAACAGAGACTTGCGGCGGCGAAAAAAGGGTTTCGGGACTGCTTTCAGGGTTTTTGCAATATTAGAGAATTTATAGGCGAGAGAGGGACGTCGAGAGAGCCACGAGGGGGCCACCACATATCAGCCCCCCCCCCCCACACGGTGCGCCCTGATGTGTGGTGGGGCCGTCGTGCGCATCCCGACCTCCTTCTTAAGCTTCCAGTTCTTCTTTTGGTCTAGAAAAAATCATCAAAAAGTTTCGTTGCAATTGGACTTCGTTTGGTACTGTAAACCTGAAAAGCCAAAAACATACAGAAAACAACAACTGGCACTGGGTCAATAGGTTAGTGCTCAAAAATATTATAAATTTGTAAATAAAGACCCAAAAAGTATCCTAGAATGACAATATATCAGCATGGAACAATCAAAAATTATAGATACATTGGAGACGTATCAATGCTAAACCCATAAACCTATGTCTTCGAGTGAAGACAATCAGAGGAAATCTCTTCCGGAGTTGGTTGAGTCAGCATTGCTTGTAGCCCAAGTAATGTTGCCCGAGTATTTGAAATTCGACCGTTGCAACACGTGTCGGTTGGCCATTGGCCAAGGGTCATTTTGGTCATATCATGATGGGTTGCCTGTTGGCTATAAATAGCCCACCCCCTCCACCATAAGAAGGTGGCTGCTCAGAGTGAGATACGTTTTTTGTCGTTTTGGAGCAACCTACCTAGAAGACATTGAGAGAGAGCTATCTTGCGAGAATAAACCCAAACACCTAGAGCTAGTGTGTTTGAGCATCACTGAAGTCTTTCTGTTCTGAGAGAACCGAAGACTTATTACACTTGAGGACTGTGATCTTGCAAACGGTTAGGCATCTGGGTCTAGAGCATCCAAGAGTCATTGTGGATTGTTGGGTGACCAAGTTTGTACGGGTTACGGAAGTCTCCCCTGTAGACTTACCTGAGTGATTGGGCATGGTCTAAGTGACCTTTTGTGACGCCCCCAATTTCGACCGTATGCTAATCAAACACGCAATGCGTACGACCAAGATTAGGGACTCACTGATTGAAATCACAACACAACACTATACAGAAATTAAAGTCATAAAGCTTCATATTTCAAGCCAGGGGCCTCGAGGGCTCGAATACAAAGCTCGAAAAGCACGAGTCAGCGGAAGCAAATAATATCTGAGTACAGACATAAGTTAAACAAGTTTTGCCTTAAGAAGGCTAGCACAAACATAAGCAGCGGATCGAAAGAGGCGAGGCCTCCTGCCTGGGAACCTCCTAACTACTCCTGAGCGTCGACACTCTCCACGTAGTAGTAGGCTCCAGCGGTGGTGTAGTAGTCGTCTCCGGCGTACTCCATCTCCTGGGCTCCATCGTCTGAACACAGCATCGTATCGAGGGGGGAAAGAGAAGGCAAAGCAGAGGTGAGTACTCATCCAAAGTACTCGCAAGACTGACATCAGAACTATGCTAAGTATGCATCATTATCAAGGGAAGGGGTTATACATGGACTGACTGCAAAAAGCAAGAATAGGTAGAAGGCCTAGTCCTATCGAAGACTAGCATCTTCAACATCTTGCAGCATTAGAAGAGAGTAGACTGGTATCTCATATATAGTCAAATTATTGTAGCAATTTTATTAAGTAACCACGCCTAGAGATTCTTCCTCGACTCCCTGCGAGGAACCAATCTCGGAGCCACATTCATTTCAAATTTAAGTCACAGTTATAGTTGTATAAGGTCAAAGTATAACTCCAAGTCGTCCTGTTACCGTGGACACGGCTATTCGAATAGATTATTCATCCCTGCAGGGGTGCACCGCATTTCCAACACGCCTGATCACCTCCGGCCGGACACACCTTCCTGGGTCATGCCCGGCCTTAGGATATCAGCACGTCGTCGCCCTGCCTAGGCTCAACAGAGAGGCCAACCCGCCGGTCTAAATCCTAAGCACACAGGGGTCGTGGGCCCACTTGCCCTAAGCGCTCCTGCACGATGCGAACGCGGCCGGAAGCAGACCTAGCACACTCCAGTCCAAGAGCTGTACCGTCCAGTCCAATCAGGCGCGCGCCGCTCCATTGCTGACGTCCGAAGAGCTTCGGCTGATACAACGACGCTGAGTACCCATAACTTCTCCCACGCGATGGTTTGGTGCGTAAAAAGGCCAACGACCCAACTCAGATCAAATACCAAACCCATTAGCATTTTATTAATGTGGGGCAAGTGCGACCCATAAATTGCGGTCCCGTCGCCCTGTCTCGAGGATGTGTGGCAAGGGCCTCTCCTGCCCGTCCACGCCTCAACATAACCCTGTGGATGCCTTACCGGCGCATCCCACCACATCTTACACATGGGTACCCTTGGGGCCGACCCGTCTCAAGACTGTCGGGAACTCAGGTCCACCTCAACCAGGGTGGTACCGCCTATCCATCCAGTCCCGTCTTTCACATGTAAACAAAGTCAAGTTGAAGTAACTGTGTGTTTATACACCAAGTGGATATCCGAGGAATCACCCTCGATGGATCCCACTCGAGGTATGTGTATGACAAGAGTCGCTATCGATAAATGGGAAGGAGGAATCACCCTCGATACCCACGACCGATTAGCTACGCTACAGAATTAACCCCGGGAGTGCTAAGTGAGGTATCACCCTCGGCACTCGGTAGTAGCTCTGCAGTGCCATACTTAAGGGGTGTGCGGTGATGTCAGGGGCCTGGCTCGTCGGTCGGTTGACTGAGTCTTCGGGTCTTCGAGTCATCGAGTCGTCGATGAAGAAGCGGGGGCAACGGGGACTAAGGGGTCACTGGGGATTCATTGATCAACCTATACTAAGCAGTTGATATGATTACAGGTATAGTAACAGTTTATCAAAAACAGGCTATGCATCAGAATAGGAGCTAACTAATACAATAGAAAAAATCTAATGCAAGCAGGAGGGAGAAAGAATAAGGCGATATCGGAATGCTCAAGGGGGGTTGCTTGCCTTGCTGCTCTGCGGCAAAGGCCTGATCGTCAACGGCGTAGTCGTACCCGGCAGCACCATCAGTCTCGAGGTCTACCGGAGAGAAGAGGGGGGAAGAAACAATAAATACAAAGCACAGATGCAACACGATGCATGACATGGCAATATGCAGAGCTAGGCATGCACTAACGCAGTATTACACGTCGCAGACGGGTCGGAAGAATATTTGACAATATTTCCCGGGTCTCTGGCTTTTACCGGACAGATGAAAACGATCGAAAAGTTCCATGTTCATCATGCTAGGAGCATGTGACAGATGAACGGACAGCGTATTCGGATTCGTGGGATTTTTCTGAACAACTTTCATGTATAAAACTTTTTCATCCGAGTTACGGTTTATTTTATATTAATTTTTAAAGTTTTAAGAATATTCTGGAATAAAACAGATTAAATTTAATTCGAAAATAGAATTATGACATTAGCATGATGTCATGCTGACATCAGCGATCAACAATCCTTTGACTGGTCAAACTGACCAGTGGGTCCCACTGTCATTGTCTCAGTGTTAAATCAGGTTTAATTAAATTAAATCAGATTTATTTAGAGGGGTGGGTCCCACCTGTCATTGTCTGTTATTACTAATTAACCAGATTAATTAGCCTAATTAGGTTAAAGTTAATTAAGCTAACTAATTAACTTATTAATTAATTGTTAATACTAATGTATATATACTTTTTTTGTTTATATTAATTTTCATTTTTAAAATAACAGGGGCGTGGGCCCCATGAGTGAGTGGGTAGGGGGGTTAGTGGGGGCTTAATCCCCACTAACCAGGTCGGGAACCGGGGGCCAGGCCGAGGCCATGGCCACGAGCCGGCCGGACATGGCGGGCGCCGGCGGCCAGCGGCGCGGGCGACGGAGGTGGGTTCGCGGCGGCCGGCAGCGGGCGAGCGCAGCATGGCGCAGCGGCTGGCGCGAGCATTGGGCAGTGAGGGCGGACGCAGAGGCGTGCGGGGGTGCGACGCGGGCGAGCCAGGGGCAGCCGTGGGGGGCGCGTGGGCGCGGTGCGTGCGGCATGGCTGCGGGGGCGCGCGCGGTGAGGGGGCGAGCACGCGGGGGCGCGGGGGCGGGGTGGAGCGTGCGGCGGCAGAGGCCAAGCGAGCGGGGGCCGCGGCAGGCGTGCGGGGGGGTGCGGCCAGGGCGCGTAGGTGGGGCGGCGCCGGCACGCAAGGCGGGCACGCGGACGGGGCGCGGCGGCCGTGGTGGCGCGACGAGGGGAAGGAGAGGGGGGGCTCACAGTGGCGCGTAGGGGGGCACCTAGCTCGGGGGGTTTCGGCGAGGCGGCGCTGGCGACGGTGACGGGGAGGAGGCGAGGAGGTGCGGCGGCTTGCGGCGGTGGTGCGCCGGTGGGGGAGAGCGCCGGCACCGGGCGGGTCGCTCCCGATCCAGATCGGGGGGCGGCGGGGGAGCGAGTGGGGGAGGAGTAGGGCTAGGGTTGCGGGGGGAGGGGGAGTTATCCCCAAGGGCGGCTAGGGTGGGCCGGCCTGGTTGGCCCGGAGGCCAGCTGGGCCGAGGCCCACTGGGGGGGCTTTTTGTTTTGTTTTATTTTTGTTTTCTTTTTGTTTCTTTTTCTTTTAATTGTTTTCTATTTTAATTCATTTTGCATTAATTCTCTATAGTAAAAATGTGTGCCAAGGTCCAATTAATATCTTGCAATATTTTGCATGGCCACACCAAGTTTGAGCATTTTGGAAACTGTTTGCATTTTTCATTTGAATTTAATAGCACTTTAAATTGCTTTAAGCTGCTGTTTTATTTATTTTAGGGTATTTAACCACTTTATAAAAATGTGGTTTCAACATGACAAATATCCAGAGAATATTTGCCACACTTTGAACATTTTTGTTTTCATGTTTGACAAAATTGAATCTTGACTTTAAATTTGAATTTGAATTTGAATAGGGTTGGATTAACGCGTGATTAACAACAGTAACAGTGGTGACATGGCATCATTAGCATAGGATTACTGTAGCTTAATTACAGAGATCACTGTAGCACAAATCTAGGGCGTCACACCTTTGCTCAAGGGGGACAAGGTGAAGACGAGGTCTTTACAGTTCAATCTCAGCCTTCCCCACCAGACGTACAGTTGTCAGAGCAATTGGAACTGGTCCAACAAATCTTGTGTCTTCGTCGAGCAACTAGTTCTGTTATTCATTCTCTTACTTTCTGTGTTGTACTGTGGAGCCATTGCTTAATCCTCTCTGTCCGAAGACATACCCCGAGGACATTCCTTAACTGCCGTTTATCTTCATACTACCTAAGTTTATCTTCAATACATCTTAGTGTGCATGATGACTATGCTATACCTGCCTGAATGTCTTCATAGTATTCCATGCTTCGCTTAGATCCTTGATTGATATCCCTACTTGATCATGTTCGCTTCCGCATACTTTGAATAAATTTATTGGTTCGAAGCTTTTCATAAAAATCGCCTATTCACCCCCCCCCTCTAGTCGATAACTAGCACTTTCAATTGGTATCAGAGCAATGTACTCCCTTGTTTTGTGTTTTGGTTTAACGACCTGGAATTTTAGCTATATCGAGTGCAGGGTTAATCAAGGCTCCGTTGCGGGCCCTGTCTTTGATGGCACTGACTACCCCTACTGGAAGAACAAGATGTGCATGCATCTCGAAGCCATTGACAATGACCTCTCGTATGTCTTCATGGCTGGCATTCCCAAGGTTGGCGAAGGTGTTACTGCTGCTGATGTGAAGAGATTTTCTCAACTGGACTCAGCCGCCGAGAACATCATTTGTGGTCATCTAACCAAAGGACAGTATGGTCGTGTGAGTGCTCTGGAAACTGCAAAGCAAATTTGGGAATGGCTTTCCATGGTCAGTGAAGCTGTCTCATCTCAACGAGACTGGCCTGTTGATGTACTTCGCAATCTGTTCAACCACTTCAAGAGACCAGACAATAAAAATGTCCAGCCCACATTTGATCGACTCACTGATATCTCAAATGAGTTGAATGCTCTCGGTGCCACTGATATCACCAAACATGAAGTCGTAAAGAAGCTACTGAGATCTCTTGATAGCTCATTCAACACTCTCGCTCTAATGATCCAAGAATGCCCTAATTTCAAGGAATTGGATCCTGCCGATATCCTTGAGAGGTTGAACACCCATGAGTTCCACCAAGCTGACAAGAGGGAAATCTATGGTTCCAGTTATGGTCGCCCTCGTGCCCTGAAGGGAAAAGAAGTATCTTCATCCGAAGAAGAAAAATCTGAATGCATTTCTGATGGTACTGAAGACATTGGCAAAGAACTCGCTTTGCTTGTGAGGAAGTTTCAGAAATTCGCCAAGTCAAAAAGGCTTTGCAAAATCTTCAAGGCGTGACTCCAAGAAATCTGTAGAAATGTCTTCGTGTGACAACAAGAAGCAAACAGCCACCATACCTACCTATCATGGCATTTCCATAGCCATTTCGAGATATATTGCCATGCAACTTCCACCGTCACTTCATATGACTTGTATTTCCATTGTCATAGTGCTTTGCATGATCGTACGATAGGTAGCATGATATTTACATGGCTTGTCCGTTTTTCTGATATCTTTTGCTATGCTAGATCATTGCACATCCTGGCACACTGCCAGAGGCATTCATATAGAGTCATATCATCCTATCAGTTTTTCATATCGAGTTGTAAGTGAATAAAAGTGTGATGATCATCATTATTAGAGCATTGTCCTAGTGAAGAAAGGATGATGGAGACTATAATTCCCCCACAAGTCGGGATGAGACCCTGGATGAAAAATTAAAAATGGGGGAGGCCAAATGAGCCCACAACAAAAAAGGGGGGGCGAAAAAATAGCCCACCATGAAAAAAAATGAGAGAAAAAGAGAGAAGGAACTTTTCTACTATCCTTTACCACACTTGTGCCTCAAAGTGGCACCATGTTCTTCATATAGAGAGTCTATTGTTTTGTCACTTCCATATGGTAGTGGGAATTTTCCATTATAAAACTTGGCTTGTATATTCTGTTGACAGGCTTCCTCAAATGCCCGAGGTCTTCATGATCAGGCAAGTTAGATGCGCACCCACTTAGCTTCAGTTGAGATTTCATACACTTATAGCTCTAGTGCATCCGTTGCATGGCAATCCCTACTCCTCGCATTGCTATCTATTGATGGACATCTCCATAGCCCGTTGATACGCCGAGTTGATGCAAGACTTTCTTCTCCACTTTTACCCCTTTGAAACCTACCACCACATTCTATTCCACCTATATGCTATGTCCATGGTTCACGCTCATGTATTGCGTGAAGAATAAAAAGGTGATGCATATTGAAAAAGTACGATCCAATTGCCTAACTTGAGAACCTTGGTGCTTGACATTTGTATTAATGTGGTGAATACAGAGCCATGCCTTGCTAATATAATAATTAAGATGAATGGGGGTAAACATTCTTTGAGGATCGTATACTTTGAAAGATTGATGATTTTGTTGCTTGTGCTTATAAGTATTACTATGTTAATGTTTGTTAATTCGTCATTTCTCAATGAGAATACATGCAAAAGATTAAATATTGGGTAGCATGTCACATCAAAAATTCTGTATTTATCATTTACCTACTCAAGGACGAGGAGGAATTAAGCTTGGGGATGCTTGATACGTCTCCAATGTATCTATAATTTTTGATTGTTCCATGCTATTATGTTATCATTCTAGGATACTTTTTGAGTAATTATTTACCAATTTATATTATTTTTGAGAACTAACCTGTTGACCCAGTGCCCAGTGCCAGTTCCTGTTTTTGTGTGTTTTATGTTTCGCAAAAATTCCACATCAAACGAAGTCCAAACGCGATAAAAATTTATGGAGATTTTTTTTTGGAATATATGTGAATTTTGGGAGTCAGAATCAACACAAGACGGTGCCCGAGGGCCCCACAAGCCAACATGGTGCAGCCTGGGGGGAGCCCTGATGGCTTGTGGCTAGCCCTTAAGTCGGTTGAGGATCTCCTTCCGCTCCCAGAAAGATATTTTCGCGATAAAAATCCCCTCAAAGTTTCATCCCGATCGGAGTTACGGATCTCCGGATATTTAAGAACAGTGAAGGGGTCAGAAACCAGTCGCAAAAACATAAGAGGAGCCATGGTGGCCATGCACAAGAGGGGAAACCCTCCTCCCACCTAGGGAGGAGGCCAAGGAAGAAGAAGAAGGAGGGGGCTCTCTCCCCCTCTCTCCCGGTGGTGCCGGAGCGCCGTCGGGGCATCCATCATGACGGTGATCTACACGAACAACTTCGCCGCCGTCACCACCAACTCTCTCCGCCTCTATGCAGCGGTGTAAAACATCTCTTCCCCGTTGTAATCTCTACTTAAACATGGTGCTTAATGCTATATATTATTATCCAATGATGTGTGGTGATACGTCTCCAACGTATCGATAATTTATGAAGTATTCATGCCAAATTCACCTATGTTTACAATACTTTTATATGGTTTTGATGCACTTTACATGATTTATTTAGAACTAACCCGGACTGACGCTGTTTTTAGCAGAACAACCGTGGTGTTGTTTCTTGTGCAGAAATCAAAGTTCTCCAAATGCAACGAAACTTTTTGACGATTATTTTTGGAACAAAAGAGGCACTAGAAGCTTCGTTGGAGGGCCAGAAGAGCCACGAGGTGGGCACAACCCGTGCCCTGGTGTCTTGTGGTCCACTCGTGGCCCATCTACGTGTGAAACCGACGCCCAAAAATCCTATATATTCAGAAACCCCCAGAAATAACCCTAGACGAGAAGTTCCGCCCCCGCAACTCTCTGTATCGGCGAAAAACCAATCTGGAGAGAAAACAGTGCCCTGCCAGAGAGGGGAAATCATCTCCGGTGGCCATCTTCATCATCCCGGCGGAGGCCATGATGAGGAGGGAGTAGTCCACCCTCGGGGCTGAGGGTATGTACATGTAGCTATGTGTTCAATCTCTCTCTCTCTTGTTCTTGAGATGTCTAGATATTGATGTATCACGGGCTTTGTTAATATAGTTGGATCATATGGTGTATTTCCCTTTCTATCTTGTTGTGATGAATTCAGTTTACCCTTTGAGATTTCGTTATGTTGGATTGAATATTGGATTTGAGAACACTTGATATATGTCTTGCATGTGGATACCCGTGGTGACAATGGGGTGTTCTATTGATTCACTTGATATATATTTTGTACTCAACTTGCGGATTCCCGAGGTGACATTGGGGTAATCTATGCATAGGGGTTGATACACGTTCTTGTCCTACTTTCTCCGGTAGAAATCTTGGGGCATTCTTTCAGGTTCTTTGTGTTGGTTTGAGTATTATGAATCTGAAATTGTTTGATGCGTATCATATAATTAACTCATGGATACTTGTGGTGACATTGGAGTATCTAGGTGACATTAGATTTGGTTGATGCGTATCATATGGTGTTATTCTAGTACGAACTCTTAGATAGATCGAACGGAAAGGATAACTTGATGTTATATTAGTATGAACTCTTGAATAGATTGACCGGAAAGGATAACTTTAAGGTGGTTTTGTACCCTACAAACAATTTCTTATTATGTTCTCCACTAGATAAGAACTTTGGAGTGATTCTTCGTTGCACGTTGAGGGAAGGTTATGTGATCCAATTATAGCATTGTTGAGAGATTGCACTAGCGAAAGTACGGACCCTAGGCCCTATTAGCAAGCATTAATATACCGTTTTGCTCGTTGTTTACTATTTGTTACCTTGCTGTTTTTATATTTTCAGATTACAAAAACCTATATCTACCATCCATATTGCACTTGTATCACCATCTCTTCGCCGAACTAATGCACCTATACAATTTGCCATTGTATTGGGTGTGTTCGGGACACGAGAGATTTTTGTATTTGATTGTAGGGTTGTTTGAGAGAGACCATCTTCATCCTACGCCTCCCACTGATTGATAAACCTTAGGTCATCCACTTGAGGGAAAATTGATATTGTCCTACAAAACTCTACGCTTGGAGGCCCAAGATAGTCTACAAGAATAAAGTTGCGTAGTAGACATCATGTCTTTATCATGTCTTTCTTGAAAATGATGGTTCGGAAAGTTGTGTTGAATTGGTAGAGGAAGAGTTTCTGAAAATACCTAATGAGAATCCCTTGAATGATGACCATGATTGCAAGGTTGCTAGTATGAATTCCCTGAATATCCATGATACTAATGATATGCAAAGCCACAAGCTTGGGGATGCTATGTTTGATGAAGATGATATTTTTAGTCCCCCAAGTTTTGATGAGCAAATTTATTATGATGATGGCATGCCTCCTATCTATGATGATTATTGTGATGACATGTATGCTATAGAGAGTAATGACCACCATGAAACTTGTTATCATGATTTTAATATTCAATGTGGTTATGTCAATCAAGTATCTCATGATAGTTATTTTGTTGAGTTTTCTCCCACTACAATGGATGAAAAGGAATTTGCTTATGTGGAGAGTAATAAATTTTCTATGCTTGTGGATCATGAGAAGAATGCTTTATGTGATAGTTATATTGTTGAATTCATTCATGATGCTACTGAAATTTATTATGAGGGAGGAACATATGCTTGTAGGAATTGCAATAATATCAAGTTTCCTCTCTATGTGTTCAAAGTTTTGAAGTTGCACTTGTTTTTCCTTCCTATGCTAGGTGATTCTTGTTACCATAAATTGTTTTCTCACAAAATCCCTATGCACCTATGTGAGCATCATTGCAATCATCATGCCTAGCTAAAAGGCTTTAAAGAAAAACGCTTGTTGGGAGACAACCCAAAACTTTTACATTCTGTTTTTTAGTGTTCACATGATTAAGATACTGTAGTAATCATGTTTTGTGTCTTTTATTTCAATAAAGTGCCAAGTAAAGCCTTTGGGATGACTCACAAGATGAGTAGAATTGATGCTGAACCAAAACAGAAACGTTTGACTCCAGTAAAGGAATTTTTATGTTTTACTGGAGCTTTATAATGGTCTGAAATTTTTACAAATTGTTAATATACAAATTATTCAGGTTGTTCTAATTTTTCAGAATTTTTAGAGACAGGGAACTTTGGCTATACTACAGATCTTCACAGACTGTTCTGTTTTTGACAGATTCTGTTTTGCATGCATAGTTTGCTTGTTTTAGTATTCCCATAGCTTATATTCAGAGATATAAATTATTTGAATGGTATAATACAGTAGGTATTATGTGAGAACAATTATGAATATTGTCTTGACAGTACCTAAGTGAATGATCTTTTCTTATTACACTAACCCTTCTCACGAAGTTCCGTTAAGTTTTGTGTGATTGAAGTTTTCAAGTTTTGGGTGAGACACCGATATGAGGAGAATAAGGAGTGACAAGACCCTAAGCTTGGGGATTCCCAAGGAACCCCCAAGGTAATATCCAAGGAATAGTCAAGCGCATAATCCTGGGGATGCCCCGGAAGGCATCCCCTCTTTCGTCTTCAACATTATCGGTGTATCTTACTTAGAGCTATATTTTTATTAGTCACATAATATGTGCTTTGCTTGGATCGTCATTATATTTGGTTATTTTTTTATAGGTGTAATTTATAATCTTGTTTTACAATAAAAAGTTCCAATAATTGCCTTTTAGGATGCTTGAATTGCATATTTGATGTGTGCTGTGTAAAAACAGAAACTTTTGCTGTAGTGTTTGAATTTTCATATTTTACTGGAACATGGAAAGTTTCTGAAATATTTACACAGTATTTTCATATTAATTCTTTATCACTTCCTAAATTTTCAAAAAAAATTGAGTTACAGAAGTACACTGTTTTCATAAATTGCTCCAGACTGTTCTGTTTGGACAGATTGCTGTCATAGTTTTGTTATCTACTTATCCTATAGTTTCCATAGCCTATATTGGTAGATATAAATTGTGGAAACGATAGTAAACAGTAGATGATGTTTTAAAATTATTGTGCAACTTGTCTTGGCAGTACATGAAGTGTTAATTTGTTCTTATGTGTACTAACCTATCTCACGAGTTCTTTTTGAGTTTTGTGTGGATGAAGTTTTTGAGAATAGGTGAAACCATGATATGAGAGGATTGAACAAGATACAAAAGCTCAAGCTTGGGGATGCCCAAGGCACCCCAAGTAAATATTTCAAGAAGTCTCAAGCGTCTAAGCTTGGGGATGCTACGCATCCCACCTCTCTTCATCAAACAAATATCGGTTAGCCTATGTTGAGCCTAAATTTTTATTTGTCCACATGATATGTGCTATTCTTGGAATGAATTTTTATTTAGTTTGCTGTTTGAATAAAATATTCAGATCTGAAAATCTTTATTGGGAGAGAGTCCTCACATAAGCTACTTAATTGTTTGACTACTCATTGATCTTCACTTATATCTTTTGAGAGTAGTTTGATGTTTACTCTTGTGCTTCACTTATAGCCTATGAGTAAATTGCGAATGAATTGAATATCATAAATATGAAATTATTAATTTGCTTTATGCCTAGTAGTAGTTTCACATCTGGTTTATAAAGTAAAATCTATTGAAGTTTGAAAATCACAATATTGGTCATACAAGCAATCCGTGAATGATTAGTATAGGGAAGAGAACTTTCACATACAAATATATTATCTTGGACATCTTCTATGATTGTGAATACCCATTAATTATTTTCAAACTTGAGAAAATTAGTTGAAGTTGGACAAGGAAGACAACGTAATGAGTTATGGTTGTGTATATTTGCATAGAAGTTATATTGTTATGGATCCTCCAACATGTGGTGTTTGCTTAGGATCTTTTGCTAGCCAAAAATTCGTACTAAGTAGAGATACTACTTGTGCATCCAAAAAACCTTAAACCCAGTTTCTTGCCATGAGAGTCCACTATATCTACCTATATGCGGTATTACCCTGCCGTTCCAAGTAAATTTGCATGTGCCACCTCTAAAATTTCAAATGAGCATCTATTTTGTGTGCCTCGACCGCTCATGGAGCGACGGGGGGCGGTCAGTATCTTCCATGTTAAGCGGGTTATTCTCATGACGATTGTTTATTCACTCGTCCTTGCACGAGAGGGGCGGTAATAGGGATTCCCAATCCCAAAATCAAAAAAAATGCAAATAATTAAACAAAACTCCCCCAGGAATGTTGTTGGTATGGACGGTACCCGTGGATTCGGCTAGCCATGGAGTGTGTTTGTTGGTGGATGGGGAGTAAACCTTTACTTTTACCACTTGGGAACCGCCGCTAATGTGTTTAGCATGGAAGATATTGATAACTCTTGGTCGTAACGTTGACAGGAAGGGTGTACCTCCCACAATTATATTTATCTCTGATTCAAGCTTTGAGCTCTGGCACATATGCAAATATCTGCTTCCCTCAACGAAGGGCATATCTTTTACCTTTCAGTATTTACTTTTATGCAAGATTCAATAGTATGCATTCTCATTTTAACCTCAATTATTCTCTAGTTGGCAAGCATCATGTGGTGGGGAAAGATCTAGGCACATATGGCCAGTCAAATATATTTGATCATGACTTATTATTGTTGACAATTATCTCTATGATAAATGAGTTGGGAGGCAAAACATTAAGCCCCTGTCTTTCTCTATGTTCGATGGATGCCATTTGTTCTAAAAATATGCTTTGAGTACTGGTAATCATAGAAGACTATATGATGATTGAATATGTGGAGCTCTTACTTAGACTTTGTTGAGAATAAGTTGAATTGCAATTGTTTGGTGACTAAGAACATAGGTTGTTCAGTTTCAAGAGAATTCATTGTTTGAACCATAAACTGTGAATTGGTTGCTACTTTATCATGATGAGTTTTATGAGAAAGAGTTGTTGTTATGATGCTAGGAAAAGTGGTTGAAATTATCATTGATCAAACTTATGCACTATGCTATCATTCACACTTCATAAATTATTTCTTTTATCATTTAGCTACTTGAGGACGAGTAGGAATTAAGCTTGGGGATGCTGATACGTCTCGAACGTATCGATAATTTATGAAGTATTCATGCCACATTCACCTATGTTTACAATACTTTTATATGGTTTTGATGCACTTTACATGATTTATTTAGAACTAACCCGGACTGACGATGTTTTCAGCAGAACTACCGTGGTGTTGTTTTTTGTGCCGAAATCAAAGTTCTCCAAATGCAACGAAACTTTTTGATGATTTTTTTGGAACAAAAGAGGCACTTGAAGCTTCGTTGGAGGGCCAGAAGAACCACGAGGTGGGCACAACCCACCAGGGCGCGTCAGGCCCCTCTATCGCGCCTTGGTGTCTTGTGGTCCACTCGTGGCCCATCTCCGCATGAAACCAACGCCCAAAAATCCTATGTATTCATAAACCCCCAGAAATAACCCTAGACGAGAAGTTCTGCCGCCGCAACTCTCTGTATCGGCAAAAAACCAATCTGGAGAGAAAACGGTACCCTGCCGGAGAGGGGAAATCATCTTCGGTGGCCATCTTCATCATCCCAGCGGAGGCCATGACGAGGAGGGAGTAGTCCACCCTCGGGGCTGAGGGTATGTACCTGTAGCTATGTGTTCAATCTCTCTCTCTCGTGTTCTCGAGATGTCACGATCTTGATGTATCACGGGCTTTGTTAATATAGTTGGATCATATGGTGTATTTCCCTCTCTATCTTGTTGTGATGAATTGAGTTTTCCCTTTGAGATTTCATTATGTTGGATTGAATATTGGATTTGAGAACACTTGATATATGTCTTGCATGTGGATACCCATGGTGACAATGGGGTGTTCTATTGATTCACTTGATATATGTTTTGGTACTCAACTTGCGGATTCCCGAGGTGGCATTGGGGTAATCTACGCATAGGGGTTGATACACGTTCTTGTCCTACTTTCTCCGGTAGAAATCTTGGGGCACTCTTTGAGGTTCTTTGTGTTGGATTGAGTATTATGAATCTGAAATTGTTTGATGCGTATCGTATAATTAACTCATGGATACTTGTGGTGACATTGGAGTATCTAGGTGACATTAGAGTTGGTTGATGCGTATCATATGGTGTTATTCTAGTACGAACTCTTAGATAGATCGAACGGAAAGGATAACTTGATGTTATCTTAGTATGAACTCTTGAATAGACCGATCGGAAAGGATAAATTTAAGGTGGTTTCATACCCTACAAACAATTTCTTCTTATGTTCTCCGCTAGATAAGAACTTTGGAGTGATTCTTCGTTGCACGTTGGGGGACGGTTATATGATCCAATTATATTAGCATTGTTGAGAGATTGCACTAGCGAAAGTACGGACCCTGGGCCCTATTACCAAGCATTAATATACTGTTTTGCTCGTTGTTTACTATTTGTTACCTTGCTGTTTTTATATTTTCAGATTACAAAAACCTATATCTACCATCCATATTGCACTTGTATCACCATCTCTTCGCCGAACTAGTGCACCTATACAATTTGCCATTGTATTGGGTGTGTTGGGGACACAAGAGATTTCTTGTATTTGATTGCAGGGTTGTTTGATAGAGACCATCTTCATCCTACACCTCCCACGGATTGATAAACCTTAGGTCATCCACTTGAGGGAAAATTGCTACTGTCCTACAAAACTCTGCGCTTGGAGGCCCAACATAGTCTACAAGAATAAAGTTGCGTAGTAGACATCATGTGGGCAATTCTATGGTGTTTGAGTAGATCTGTTTTGTCCTACGGGTTAATTGTGGTATGATGTTATTGGTATAGATTGTATGTTGATATGGTGCTGTCCTAAGGTGCCTTCCGTGAGGCGCACACATGGAGGAATCCCCCTGGAGGGTTTGCAATATGTTCATGATTCTCTTATAGTGGGTGGCTAGAGTGACAGAAGCTTACACCCGAGTAAGGGGATTGTTTGCGTAGAGGACTTGATGTTTAATGCTAGGGTTAGGTTTACCTTAATGATTTCTAGTAGTTGCGGATGCTTGCTAGATGTCCAATCATAAGTGCATATATTCAGTGATTGAACATGGGCAAATAGCTATAAGGACCCCATTTCATTGACCTTCGCCCTTTTATATCCCTCGTTAAGATATGTTATTCGGAGATCCAAGTACGGAAAGTGTGTTAGCGTATGCCTCTCCCTCATTGCATATGACAAGTATCTATCATGTCATATTCAATTGCCTATGGACAATCTTTCTCTTGCGTTACACAAAAATCTTTCTACTAAACAATTTACTTTATTGTTCTTTCATTAAAACATCACCTAACTTTTATTTCTACGTTCTTTATTACCTTGCAAAACTATCCATTACACCTACTAAGTACTTCGTTTCTTTCCCGCAAAGTAGTTTCATACTTGTTCTTGTTAAAGTAAGCGTTAGTGTGCGTATAGTTGTATCGGTGGTCGATAGAACTTGAGAGAATATTAATTCTACCTTTAGCTCCTAGTTGGGTTTGACACTCTTACTTATCGAAAAAAGGCTACAAACGATCCCTTACACTTGTGGGCTATCAAGACCTTTTTCTGGCGTCGTTGCCGGGGAGCAATAGTGTAGTGGTTGATATTCTCTTGTGTGCTTGTTTGCTTTATCAGTAAGTAATTTTTATTTTCTATTATAATTTTTTTTCTATCTTTAGATATGGGTAGGAAATGCAAAATACCAAAAAAAATAGATGTACTTGCTGCTCCAAAAGTTGAGGAACCACTAGTGTTCCGTACTACCGAAACTTATTACTTGGATCATCTTCGATCCCTTTGTGCTCGTGCTGTAAATCCAACTAGCTTAGTTGAGGGGAAATCATTAAATGAGCATGCTTATTATGTGTGACATCGCATATCTCAAAAAGGGAAACTCTTGTGGCATCAAATTAATACTTTGTGTTGCTATGCTTCGAATTTATGTGAATTATATGATTTTACTTGTTGTTCTAAAAACACTCAAGAACACCTTCCCTATCAATGTGTGTTTAGTGATAATGAAATATTATCTTCTTATGCCAAGGATGACTATTGTTATTATGATGTTGAACAAATTGAAGAATTTGTTGCTTTTAAGGGTCCTTATGAAATTACTACTTTGATTGAAAAGTATGATGCTACTCTTTACAAATCTGAAAATTTTGCCGTACTTAAATATTGCTATAAAAACTATGCTTATAATGCTTATGTTAAAGAATTTATTGAAAGAATGACCGCTGCCTTGGAAGAGACTAAAATTTTGCAGGAATCTATGGAAGAAGACATTTTTGAAACTGTGAGCTCATTAGATGAAAAAGATGAGGAGGAGAGCGAAGAACAAAATGAGAAAGAGCGGATTAGCTACCCGTGTCCACCTTCTAATGAGAGTAACTCTTCAACTCATACATTGTTTAATTTCCCTTCGCACATACCGAAGGATGAATTCTATGATGATTGCTATGATCCCTTGGATTCGTTTGAAATATCCCTTTTTGATGAACTTGATGCTTGCTATGCTTGTGGCCATGATGCCAATATGAATTATTCTTATGGAGATGAACTTGTTATAGTTCCTTATGTTAAGCATGAAAATGTTGCTACTGCACCCACACACGATAGTCCTATTATCTGTTTGAATTCTCCCAACTACACTATATCGGGGAAGTTTGCACTTATTAAAGATTATATTGATGGGTTTCGTTTCACTATCACACATGATGATTTTGATAAATATAATATGCATGTGCTTGCTGATCCTAGTTGCAATTATTGTGAGAGAGGAACCAAATCTTCACCTCTCTATGTTTCCAATACGATAAAATTGCAAGAAACTACTTATGCTATGTATTGGCCTTTACTTTGTGTGAATGAATTGTTCTTTTATGACATGCCAATGCATAGGAAGAGAGTTAGACTTTGTTGTCACATGATATATATCACTTTGTGCTCACTAATTAATTAAAAATCATTGTTAATTAAAATTGGCTTTGATATACCTTGGGATCCGGGTGGATCAATTACTTGAGCACTATATGCCTAGCTTAATGGCTGTAAATAAAGCGCTGCCAGGGAGACAACCCGGAAGTTTTAGAGAGTCATTTATTTCTGTTGTGTGATTTTAAAATAATTAAAAACAAAAAATAGTAAAGTGGGGAACTAAAAACCTTTTCAACAAGAGAAGTGAAAGTGAGAAAGACGAACATCGTTGAAGTGGGGGCTAGCCTTGAACTTTGTTCATGCCGATGGAAACTTTGTGAATCTTGATTACAGAAACTTTTCAACAAAAATAATTATCCCTTGTACAAATCCATTTTATTATAAAAATAATGTGCCAAGAATTACCTTTAGGATGTTTGAATTGCTTGTTTGATATGTGTTGTGTAAAAACAGAAACCTTTGCTGAAGTGTTTGAATTTTCATATTTTACTGGAGCGCGCAAAAATTCTAAAAAATTTAAACAATACTTTTATAAAAATTATTAATTACGTCCTAATTTTTCCGAATTGTTTGAGTTATGAAAGTATACGTTCCATCTGCATCTTTACAGACTGTCTTGTTTTTCACATTGCTGTTATAATTGCTTTGTGTGCTTATGTTTGAATTCTTGTTGAGCCCCATTTACTTGGGAGCCATAGAATTGTGATAGCATACCATGGGTAATTATATATTATAATTATGCAATAATTTTATGGCAAGACATGATGGGATTTTGTGTTATGTGTACTAAGGTTTTTAATAAAAGTTTTATCAAGTTTTGTGTGGATGAAATGTTCGAAGATCGGGGAGGTGTCAATGTGAGAAGAATAAGGAGAGACAAGAGTTCAAGCTTCGGGATGCCCAAAGCACCCCAAGTAAATATTCAAGGAGACTCAAGCGTCTAAGCTTGGGGATGCCCCGGAAGGCATCCCATCTTTCTTCTTCAACAATTATCGGTATGTCTCGGCTTTTGTTTTGTTCGCATGATATGCGTAAATTCTTGGAGCGTTGTGTGCCTTTTATTTTCCTTTTGGCAATGCACCATGCTGGTTTGGGAAAGTCCATGGTTGGAATGCTCTTTGCACTTCACTTATATATTTTGAGTATGGCTTTATAGAATGCTTCATTGTGCTTCACTTATACCATTTGAAGTTGGATGCCTGTTTCTCTACATATAGAAAACCGTTATTTGTAGAATGCTCTTTTGCTTCACTTGTATTTATTAGAGCATGTCCAGGTCTTTTGTAGAAAAAATTAAACTCTCGTTCTTCACTTATATTTGTTTGAGAGTTAATAAACAGTGACAGTAATTTGCATTGGGTTATAAGACTAGTCCAAAAATAATAGGTATTCAAGGAGTGATAATCAAAACCTTCATGTAGCACATTAAAGAGATATTGTGGCTTAATGATATTGATGTGGTAATGTGAAAGGGTGTGAGTGAATCATTGTTGATTCGAAGAAGTGTCAGTATTAAGAGGTGTTAACTTCTTGTTTGTCTAAAAATTAAAATGGCATGGTAAGGATGTGTGAGCATTTCTATTCCTCGTTAAAATCCTAGTGTTGTTTCTGGTCAGAGGCGCACGATGGTTAACTCCTCCCAACCTCCTCCCTTGGGGCATGCGAGTAGTACTTTGATTTGTGATAAAACTAATAAAACTTTGCAATAATTATATGAGTTCTTTATGACTAATGTGAACCCATGGACATACGCAATCTAAACTATTCATTTTTTGCTAGCCTCTTCGGTATCGTGCCTTGCCCATTCTCACCTCGAGGATTGGTGCAAATCTTGCCGGTGCATCCAAACCCCATGACATGATACGCTTTGTTGCACATAAGCCTCATTATATCTTCCTCAAAGCAGCCACCATACCTACCTATCATGGCATTTCCATAGCCATTCCGGCATATATTGCCATGCAACTTCCACTGTCACTTCATATGACTTGTATTTCCATTGTCATAGTGCTTTGCATGATCGTAAGATAGCTAGCATGATGTTTACATGACTTGTCCATTTTTTTTATACCTTTTGCTATGATAGATCATTGCACATCCTGGTACACTGCCAGAGGCATTCATATAGAGTCATATCATCCTATCAGTTTTTCATATCGAGTTGTAAGTGAATAAAAGTGTCATGATCATCATTATTAGAGCATTTTCCTAGTGAGGAAAGGATGATGGAGACTATAATTCCCCCACAATTCGAGATGAGACTCCGGACGAAAAATTAAAAATGGGGGAGGCCAAATGATCCCACCACAAAAAAAGGGGGAGGCAGAAAAAAAAGCCCACCACAAAAAAGGGGGAGGTGGCAAAAAAAAGCCCACCATTAAAAAAAGTAAACAAATAAATGAGAGAAAAAGAGATAAGGGACTTTGCTACTATCCTTTACCACACTTGTGCCTCAAAGTGGCACCATGTTCTTCATATAGAGAGTCTCTTGTTTTGTCACTTCCATATGCTACTTGGAATTTTCCATTATAAAACTTGGCTTGTATATTCCGTTGACGGGCTTCCTCAAATGTCCGAGGTCTTCATGAGCAAGCAAGTTAGATGCACACCCACTTAGCTTCAGTCGAGCTTTCATGCACTTATAGCTCTAGTGCATCTGTTGCATGGCAATCCCTACTCCTCGCATTGATATCTATTGATGGGCATCTCCATAGCCCGTTGATAGGCCGAGTTGATGTGAGACTTTCTTCTCCACTTTTACCCCTTTGAAACCTACCACCACATTCTATTCCACCTATATGCTATGTCCATGGTTCACGCTCATGTATTTCGTGAAGCATAAAAAGTTGATGCATATTGAAAAAGTATGATCCAATTGCCTGACTTGGTCACCGTGGTGCTTGACATTTGTATTAATGTGGTGAAGAAGGAGCCATGCCTTGCTAATATAATAAGATGAATGGGGGTAAACATTCTTTCAGAATCGTATACTTTGAAAGATTGATGATTTTGTTGCTTGTGCTTATAAGTATTACTATGTTAATGTTTGTGAATTCGTCATTTCTCAATGAGCATACATGCAAAAGATTACATATTCGGTAGCATGTCACATCAAAAATTCTGTTTTTTTTCATTTACCTACTCGAGGACGAGCAGTAATTAAGCTTGGGGATGCTTGATACGTCTCCAACGTATCTATAATTTATGATTGTTCCATGCTATTATATTATCATTCTAGGATACTATTTGAGTAATTATTTATGAATTTATATTATTTTTTAGCACTAAACTATGACCCAGTGCATAGTGCCAGTTCCTGTTTTTGTGTGTTTTTTGTTTCGCAGAAATTCCATACCAAACGAAGTCCAAACACGGTAAAAATTTATGGGGATTTGTTTTTGAATATATGTGAATTTTGGGAGTGGGAATCAACTTAAAACGATGCACGAGGGCCCCACAAGCCAACAGGGCACAACCTAGCGGGGCACCCTGATGGCTTGTGGCCAGCCCTTAAGTCGGTTGAGGCTCTCCTTCCGTTGCAAGAAAGATATTTTCGCGATAAAAATCCCCTCAAAATTTCAGCCCGATCGGAGTTACGGATGTCCGGATATTTAAGAACAGTGAAGGGGTCAGAAACCAGTCACGAAAACATAAGAGAGACACAGAGATAGATCCAATCTCGGAGGGGCTCCTGCCCTCCGGGAGCCATGGCGGCCATGGACCAGAGGGGAAAACCTCCTCCCACCTAGGGAGGAGGCAAAGGAAGAAGAAGAAGGAGGGGGGCTCTCTCTCCCTCTCTCCCGGTGGTGCCGGAGCGCCGCCTAGGCATCCATCGTGACGGCGATCTACACCAATAACTTCGCTGCTGTCACCACCAACTCTCTCCCCCTCTATGCAGCGGTGTAAAACGTCTCTTCCCCGCTGTAATCTCTACTTAAACATGGTGCTTAATGCTATATATTATTATCCAATGATGTGTGGCTATCCTATGGTGTTTGAGTAGATATGTTTTGTCCTACGGGTTAATTGTGGTATGATGTTATTGATATGAATTGTATGTTGATATGGTGATGTCCTAAGGTGCCTTCCGTGAGGCGCACACGTGAAGGAATCCCCCTGGAGGGTTTGCAATATGTTCATGATTTGCTTATAGTGGGTGGCTAGAGTGACAAAAGCTTACACCCGAGTAAGGGCATTGTTTGCATATGGGAGTAAAGAGGACTTGATGTTTAATGCTATGGTTGGGTTTACCTTAATGATTTCTAGTAGTTGCGGATGCTTGCTAGAAGTCCAATCATAAGTGCATATGATCCAAGTACGGAAAGTGTGTTAGCATATGCAGTGGCGGAGCTTGAAAGAAAAACTTGGGCGGGCCAGATTGAAGAAGAGTACAATCGTTTTTCAAATTTTGAATCATAAGCACATGTTATGAGATCGAGCGAGCAGATACGTGTATACGTTAAAATGTGTGTACCAAAAGTTGGTTCAACCGTGAAGAACAATTAAGTTACTACTTGGATCCTTTTTTCTTTTAAAATCAACTTTGATCCTTTATTTTCTTGTAAAATCTTTGATGATGTCTTCGTATTTGTAGTTCTTCAGAATCCCTCTGTCTATTAAACTAATACTAGCTTGAAAACGTTTTTATATTACAGGACTAAAAGAGTAGGTTATTAGCAAGATTCTCATCGTCCATCATATTGTGTATTATTGTCTTAATGGGCTCCATACTGAAAATACCTTCAACACTTTAGAAACTAGAAGGGTAATGAACAAAAGAAGTAATCCGTCGATCAAATCTTTGAACACAGTAGGCTGTTGCCCTCAGTCCCCTGCTTGACATGTTGCCATGTTGGAGCCTTGGAATGGAGTTGGAGGCTTGGAGCAGAACAACCGCATGACTGGTTGGCCGGCAGCACGCACGATGGCACGGCCGCGCGGACAGTCGTCACCGATCGCTCGGGGAAAGCGGGAGGGAGCTGGGGAGGGGCAACACGAGATCTCGGCGGACGGCACTACGGTGGTTGCTCCGCGAGACGGCAGGCGGCACGCTCCAGTGGCCGGTGCTCCCTGTCCACGACGGTATGCACAGCTACATGCTGAGTGGATGGGATCTGGGACGTTGTGCTTCATGCGGTGCATGCATGAGGCAGGAGAGCAGGGGATGTTGTGCCTGTGCGTGCATGGGCTGGGTACACGAAGACACATAGGTAAAAAATATTTAGTCAAATACCTGGGCGGGCCATGGCCCGGTTCGGCCCCTACAGAGCTCCGCCCCTAAGCGTATGCATCTCCCTCATTGCATATGACAAGTATCTATCATGTTATATTCAGTTGCCTATGGACAATCTTTCTCTTGCGTTACACAAAAAGCTTTCTACTAAACAATTTACTTTATTGTGCTTTTATTAAAACAGCACCTAACTTTTATTTCTATGTTCTTTATTACCTTGCAAAACTATCCATTACACCTACTAAGTACTTCTAGTTTCTTTCCCGGAAAGTAGTGTCATACTTGTTCTTTTTAAAGTAAGCGTTAGCGTGCGTAGAGTTGTATCGGTGGTCGATAGAACTTGAGAGAATATTAATTCTACCTTTAGCTCCTCGTTGGGTTCGACACTCTTACTTATCAAAAAAGGCTACAAACGATCCCCTACACTTGTGGGTTATCAGAATCCAAGAAGAAGAGAAAGGACTACAATTCTGATGACAAGAAGAAGAAGAAGAAGTATCACAAGTATGCATCCAAGTCTTCATCACACAAGAAGAGTTCATCTGGCAAAGCTCATGCTTTCATTGGCAAGAAAATGGACTCTGAAGCTGAACCCGAGTCAGAAGCTGAAGAGGAATCTGAGGAAGAGTTTAATTCTGAAGTTGATGGTTTGGCTATGGCTTCTGCAGTCTTCCCTTCGTTCGTCTTTGACCCTGAAGATAATGCCCCCATCAACAACACTAAAGCCAGTGACGACGACTATGCTCCAGCCTACTGCTTCATGGCAAAAGGCTCCAAGGTATCCTCAAAGTCTTCACGTCATGACTCTAATAGCGAAGATGAATCTGATGATAACTTGAAACCTAGTTATTCTAAGCTTGTCAAGATTGCCACTAAACAACAAAATGTTATGGAGAAAATGCAAAAATCTCTAGATAAAAGCACCTGTTGCGGGACGAGATGAGTCTGAACGAAACTATGGCTGAAGACATGCAAAGTTTTCATTCAAGGTTTGAGGATCTCCAATGTCGCCATGATATTCTGAAAACTGAACATGAGAAGCTTTCTCTTGGATATATTCAAACAAAGCTTGATCTAGAGAAGTTCAGAGAAGCTCATGATAACCTTCGGAAGGAAAACAACTCACTCCTAGCAGAACAGATCAGTACCGCTCAGGATGAATTTAATGATCCATGGTTAAAATGCCTTGCTCGTGAAGCTAATGATTCAAATGCTTCTGAAAATACACTATCTTCAACTGTATTTGTGGTGTCTAACCCGTCATCTAAGGAAACCACTGCTATTACTGATGACAATGACAGATTGAAGACATTGCTTGAAACAGGCATGTACAAGAGTCTGAAGGGACATCAGGTTCTTTGTGATGTCCTGAAGAAGAAAATCTTGAAGAAAAATCCTAGGAAAGAGGGTGTGTGTTTCGAAAGAAACATCAATGTTGATGGATCTTACTGGAAGCCTGAGCAGTATCCCAAAACCACATGGGTTGGTGCAAAAGGTCCTTTAGTTGATCCATCCACATTATCTGGCTTTAACTGTTCTAAACCTGCCATCATTGATGAGTCAATTGACTCCAATTATAAATTGTTCAAATCTAAGAATGGTGAAGTGTTTGCTAGATTCATCGGAGCTAACTGCAGGAATGGTTCTCCTATGAAGAGGATCTAGGTTCCCAAATGTCTTATTGAGAAGCTTCCTATAAATGTCATGACGACATTTCATAGAAAGAAGACATACCCCAGATCAAAGTCTTCGGGAAGACAAAGATCTTTATATGATCATGCTAACAACTATGTTTCACAGGGACGGACTGAAAAGACTCATGAGTATGAACACTATGGCATGAATCGTTATGTCCATAAGACTAAGAATTTCTCTGCATATTCTTTTGAGTACTCTAACCCTCCTGGGAAGCGAACTGTTAGGGCTTCATTGCCTAAATTCTCTGATGCTGCCTTACGTCTCATTGCTTCTAAGCCACCCCTTGAGATGTGGGTGGTTAAGAAGAACTAACATCTTCATGCAGCATTGGGTCTCCAGATGGGATGAAGCTTAACACAAAGATTATCTCTGGAGACCCGAAAACATTCTTGCGTGGACACAAGATAATTAATGAAAATGGTGTTTACCATTTATATCGTCCAGTTTGCTTACCACTGTGTACTGCCATATCTTCATCAATGCATGTTACAACTGCATGCCTTGGTGAACAAGACTAATTCTCAAATGCAGGAAGATAAATCCAACACCACTGAATGGATCATGGACAGTGAATGCACTAGTCACATGACTGGTGATCGAAGCATATTGATGGAGTCAACTCTTCAACCTCCAACCAAAGATCACATCGTCTTTGCGGACAAAAGTAGCAGCAAAGTTCTGGGACTAGGTAGAGTTGCTATCACAAGGGATCGGCACATGGACAATGTGATGCTTGTCGAATCCCTTGGTTACAACTTAACGTCTGTCTCAATGCTTTGTGATCTAGACATGCTTGTCATATTTCGCAAATTCTGATGTGTCGTGCTAATGGCCTCTGACAAAACCAAAGTCTTCGAAGGTTTTCGAAGAGGTGATCCATATATGGTAGATTTCTCAGCAGGAACATAGGTTGCCACTTCTCTTCTAGCCAAGGCTTCAGAATGCTGGGTATGACATCGACGACTAGGACATGCTGGTATGAGGAACTTTCATACCCTTGCCAAGAAGAGTCTCATCATTGGCGTGGAGGGAGTCAAATTCAAGAAAGACCATCTGTGTGGTGCTTGTGAAGCCGGGAAGATGACAAGGGCCAAACACCCCTCGAAGACAATCATGACGACCTCACGTCCCTTTGAGCTGCTTAATATGGACTTATTCGGCCCTACGCATTATTCCACTTTCTATACCACTGCTAATCTATATGGCTTCGTGATTGTTGATGATTACTCTCGATATACCTGGGTGCGCATCTTACTCTACAAGACTGAAGTGTAGGATATCTTCAGGCGCTTCGCAAATAGGTGCACGACCAACTGCGACATCAAGTTCAAGCACATCACGAGTGACAATGGCACCGAGTTCAAGAACACGAGACTCGACACCTACCTCGACACTCTTGGTGTCACTCATGAGTTCTCTGCTCCATACACCCCTTAGCAAAATGGTGTTGTGGTACGCAAGAATAGGACACTCATTGATATGCCACGCACCATGCTTGATGACTACAACACACCACGAAGACTCTGGTCTGAAGCTATTGGCACTGCATGCCACATCATCAACAGGGTATATCTTCACAAGTTCTTCAAGAAAACATCATATGAGCTGCTTACTGGTAAGAAAACAAATGTAAGTTATTTCAAAGTCTTTGGTGCAAGATGTTGGATAAGGGATTCACACCACACTTCAAAATTTGCACCGAAAGCACATGAGGGTTTCATGCTTGGTTATGGAAAGGATCCACACACCTACAGGGTCTTCAACACTTATTACAATAAGGTGGTTAAGACTGTAGATGTGCGGTTTGATAAAACTAATGGCTCGCAAAGAGAGCACCTGTCTCCTGCGCTAGATGAACTTCCTCCCAAAGAAGCTATTAAGTTGATGGGCACTGGAAAAATTATGCATGAGGAACTTGAAGTAGAAGAAGTAATCATTCTTCCATCAACTTAGCGCGAAGACAATGGTGCTCCTGAAGATAATGATGTTGACGAAGAAAATGCTCAGCAGCAGGAACAAAGTCTTCGCCCTGCTCATCCACGTGTGGCCAATGAAGTTTAAATCAAGAAGATGCTCGATAGAAATAATGCACCAGGTCCTCTCACTCGCTCAAGGGCTAACCAATTAGCTAACTTTTGTGGGCACTTTGCTTTCGTATCTATCTCAGATCCCACCAAAGTAGATGAAGCCTTCATGGAACCAGAATGGATTCAAGCTATGCAAGAAGAACTTCATCAATTCAAGCTCAACAATGCATGGGAATTCGTCAAGCGGCCAGATCCACGCAAGCACAACATCATTGGTATGAAGTGGATATACCATAACAAACAAGATGAATCTGGCCAAGTTGTCAGAAACAAGGGTCGACTTGTTGCTCAAGGCTACACATAGGTTGATGGTATTAATTTTGATGAAACATTTGCACCTGTTGCTAAACTTGAAACCATACGTATACTGCTTACTTATGCTAACCACTATGATATAAGGTTATACCAAATGGATGTCAAAAGTGCATTCCTCAATGGTAAAATTGAGGAAGAAGTATATGTTGCTCAACCACCAGGTTTTGAAGACCCAAAACACCCTAACAAGGAATGCAGGCTCAACAAGGCATTGTATGGCCTCAAACAAGCACCAAGGGCTTGGTATGACACACTCAAGGAATTTCTCAAGGAGAAAGGCTTCAAACCTGGTTCACTTGATCCTACTCTCTTCACTAGATCATATGATGGTGAACTGTTTATATGTCAAATCTATGTGGATGACATTAACTTTGGTTGTACTACCAATCAATATAGTTATGAGTTTAGCTTCATGATGCAAGAGCAATATCAGATGTCGATGATGGGAGAGCTGAAGTTCTTTCTAGGGCTTCAATTTCAACAAGAACCGAATGGCATCTTCATATCTTAGGAGAAGTACCTCAAGGACTGCCTCAAGAAGTTTGTCATGCATGAATGCAAAGGCTACAAGACGCCAATGACAACAAACGGCCACCTATGCACTGACGAAAATGGTAAAGATTTCGATCAGAAGGTATATCGCTCCATGATTGGCTCTTTAATGTACATATGTGCATCTGGGCCAGATATAATGCTTAGCGTTTGCATGTGTGCACGATTTCAAGCGGCACCAAAGGAATCGCATCACCTTGCCGTGAAGCGAACACTTTGATATTTTGCTCACACCCCAATGCTAGGATTATGGTATCCAAAGGGCTCGAAGTTTGATCTCATTGGCTACTCAGATTCAGATTTCGCTGGTGACAGAGTTGATCGCAAGTCTACATCAGGCACTTGTCACTTTCTAGGTCGATCTTTCGTATGTTGGTCTTCAAAGAAGCAGAACTGTGTATCACTCTCCACTACTGAAGCTGAATACATTGCCGTTGGTGCATGCTGCACTCAGCTTCTCTGGATGAAGCAAACCCTCAAGGACTATGACATCAACAAGAAGAAAGTACCACTCTACCGCGACAATGAGAGTGCTATCAAGATCGCCCACAACCCAGTATAGCACTCGAAGACAAAGCTAATTCAGATACGATCATGTGTTGAAGGGAGACATCGTCATCAAGCATGTGAAGACAGATGAGTAGCTGACAGATATCTTCACGAAGCCTTTGGGTGAGAAGAGGTTTTGCAAGTTGCGGTGTGAGCTAAATATCTTAGAATCCTTAAATGTCCTCTGAATGGACACACATCCTAACGCTTATGCATTTTGATGACTTTGATGCACAACACACGAAGTAACATATGTCTTCAATTCATGAAGACTTACATTCTAAGTGTGAATACATTAACGAAGAATATGACTTCAGAGCGCCACGATAATTGTGCACTGTGTCAGGGTCTAACACTCTTATACGGTGGCTAACGCCACCAACCCCTCTTGAAGACATTGCCTTTATCTTCGCACTTTTTTCTATATCTTCAGGAAACTGAGTTTATCTTCAACTTGAATGGTTGTCTTCAAATTTGCACACTTATCAATTGAATATATCATGCCAATAGTTTGGAGTTTCGTCCTCTACAACATTTCTCCTATAGCTATATCTTTGAATTTTATCTAGGCAAATGTGATTGTACTTGCAAATCTCATCTATGCTTATCTCTCCTAACACTGTTCAACTCCAGTCATATGCATTCTACTTGACACATGGTGATTGTCTTCATTGCATCATTGGTTGTCGAAGACAAGTAAACCAAACGGTTCAAATTTCAATCTTATCTTTTACCGCCCTTATCGCAATAGTTCCCGCACTCATTGCCACAGATCGGAGGTAGTGGACTGCCAACGTGTGCATGCCTGCCACGCGTCCCACTAAGCCAAGGGGTCAGGGTCATATCCGTCCAAAATTTTCGGGTTGTTCCAGTTCCACCCCTCCTTATAAATACATGACCCCGACTCAAATATTACTCTTACCTCTCTCGCCTTCACTCTCGAGCTCCAAACCATAGCGCCGCCATTGGAATTCATCGTCGGAGGAGGAGAAACGCTTAGCTCTCGTGCCTTCTTTGTTGTCGTACTCGCACCGGCCGCGATCATCTTCACCTCGTCGCCGCCATAGCCGTCTGTCACCACCAAGCTAGGGCGTGGCAGATCGAACCGCTAGGCTTCTTCGCCTCGTCGAGCAGTTCTTCGTGTTCTTCACCGCGGTAAATAAAAAGCTGATTTTTACCGCTCGTTCGATCCGAAAAATTACCAAATATTTTCGAATGTTTTTTCCTTTCGATGGCACTCAAACATCGATCCCAATTTACTAAATGCCTGCATTTATGCCGAAAATTGGGTTTGATTTCTCACTTGTGCAACTTCTCGCACTTGCACAAATCTGAAACCACCTTATCTTGTGGAAAAGTGAATGTCTTCGGTGAACGAGGTCATTATCTTCACACCATATTTTATCTTCAAAATCTTCTGAGAATGCATATGACCTCTTCTATTCCCCTCGCATTCTCTAATTCTTTCATAGGTACATGTCCGCAGCAGAATCACTAGGATCTCATAGTCTGAATTCATTTGCATACTACTTGCAGATACACCTGGACTCACCTGGAGCCAGTTCTCACTTGCATTCACCTCTGAAGCCTTTGTCTAAGCCGAAGACAATAGCCAGAGATAAAGTACCTAAGAAGGGTGGCCGTCAAAGGCGTCAGAACACTGCAAAAGATTTTCCACCTGCTCTGTATGGGAGATACAAGCCTGATCCTGAAGAGAATTACACTCAGTGCAAGAACTGGATTCAATGGATCCGAAGATATTGAGCAGAGGAATGGTTCTACTACCACTTTCTCACTGCTGAATATGCTGAAAAGAATGCATAACGAGCAGCTTGGACAGATATTGTATACAAGAATCTCCATCCGAAGACAAAGGCTGAAGCCATCAAGATTGGCTTCTTCCCATGCATGGTCAGGCCACCCATGCCAGAACATCCTGATCCATCTAGCATCATGGGGTGTCCTATCACTGCTGAAGCTTCTGATGAGGAATGCAGAACTGCCTTCATCTCCTACTCCGAAGCAACCAAAGAAAACGAAGGCTTCAAAGGCTTCAAAGCCAATCGCTCCACACCACAGGCTTCGCAATCAAGGCCTACAAAACCTATTGAAACTGAGGATGAATCTCGCACCACAAGGAGGATGAAGCAAAAACTGGTTGCTGCTTGTGGCACGAAGCCATCCATCACCTTGATGGATGGAGATAACATGAATTAGCTTTCATATGATGAGTTTGATGATGAGGCTCTTGCGAAGCTCATCCAGCAAAAGGAGGAAGAGGCCAAACATCTTGATGATTTGCTGATCCCTCACTCTCCATTGACGCCCTACAGCTTCCTATTGGACTCAGTGTCACCCTCCAAGGGCTGGTGAATGAAGAACTATCTGTTTCTCAAAAGGAAGATCAAATGCGCGAAAAGGTTCTCCATGAGAAGGCACTCTTCAAGAAGAACGTGCACAAGCTCACAGTTGAGAAAATCCAAGGCTATCAAAAGATGATGGCAGATTTAAAAGCCGAGTTTGAGAGGCGTCGCGATGCCGCCAAAGGCGCCCTAGCACATCTGGAAAAGAAGTCTAAAAAGATGGTCCAAGCTCACAATGAGATGCTCAAGAGAAAAACACTTGGCCAGCCTACTCTTGGCCTTGCATCATTCAGCAGTCAAGGCAAGCTTCGATGTCTTCAAGCTAGCCTGCACCCATAAGGCAAGAAGTGACATGCATTATATTCCCAGCAGACTTCTCTGGCACCAGAACACCCCCTCCTTCCTGTGCTACATCTAGCAAGAAGACTAAACATGCTGACGCTGAAGCCAGAAAGCTCAAATCTGTGCAAGCTTCTGAAGCTCAACCGACCAAGAAGGTGAAGACTAAGAAGACAAAGTCTTCAAGCTCGACCCAAGTGCCTAAGCCCCCTCAAGGTACCTCTACCACTGCACCTACTCAAGAGGAGCCCCTACTAGTGACGTCAATCTCTATGGATCCTCCTGCATCTGAAAATGTTGAGAGACGTGTTGTTCTGCATGAGTCTGCTACCACAGAGGCTCGAACAACTGAAGAGATTCTAGCTGTTGAACCCACTGCAGCTGAAGACATTGCTGCAGATGCAGCTGAAGACATTGCTCCTGATACTACTGTACACAAGGAGAATGTTGATGTAGAACTTGAATTGGTGCCTCAACTGGATGCACCCGTGGTATCATCGCCACTGCCAACTGTCAGTGAACATGTGGACTAATATGTCTCCAACGTATATATAATTTTTTATTGTTCCATGCTATAATATTATCATTCTAGGATGCTTTTTGGGTTATTATTTACCAATTCATATTATTTTTTAGCACTAACCAATTAACCCAGTGCCCAGTGGCAGTTGTTGTTTTCTACATGTTTTTGACTTTTCAGGTTTACATTACCAAACGAAGTCCAATTGCCCCGAAACTTATATATGATTTTGTCTGTACCAAAAGAAGACCTGGAAGCTTCGGGAGGAGACCGGAGGCCACACGAGGGAGCGACCACACAACATGGCGTGCCAGGGGGCGTGGCTACGCCCTGTTATGTGGTGGCCCCCTTGGGCGTCCCCCGATGCCCCTCTCTGGCCTATAAATTGTAATAAATCCCAAAACCCCTAGAGAGCCTCCTGAAACACTTTTTCCGCTGCCGCAAGTCTCTGTTCAGCCGTGTGCCCATCTAGAGCCCAATTTCGATGCCCTGTCGGAGGGGGGATCGATCACGGAGGGCCTCTACATCAACCTTGCTACTCCCATGGTGATGTGTGAGTAGTTCCCTATAGACCTACGGGTCCACAGTTAGTACCTAGATGGCTATCTCTCTCTCTCTCTCTTGATCTTCAATACAAAGTTCAGCGCATCTTCGCGGTGATCTATTCGATGTAATCACTTTGTGCAGTGCGTTTGTTGGGATCCGATGAATTGTGGGTTTAAGTTCAGATTATTCATGAAAAATATTTGAGTCTTCTCTGAAATCTATTATGATTCTTATTTGCATGATTATTATAGCTTCATAAATCTCTCCGGTATATTGAAATAGTTTGGCCAACTAGATTGATATTTCTTCAGTAAGAGGGGTGCGTTGTAGTGGATTCAATATGGCGGTGCTCTATATCCCAGTGACAGAAGGGGACAAGACACGTCTTTGTATTGTTGCCACTAAGGATAAAACGACGGGGTTAATTCATATTGATTGAGTTTTCTTTGTCTACATCATGTCATCGTTCTCCAAGCATTACTCGGTTTGTCATGAACTTAATACTTAGAGAGGCAAGCATAGAAGCGCTCTCGACGTGGAGTAATAGTAATAGGTGCAGGAAGGACTCAGACTATTTGCTTATGGATGTGATGCCTATATACACATGATCATTGTCGTGAATAAATATTGCACAACTATACGCTTTTCTATCAATTGCCCAACAGTAATTTGTTTACCCACCGTATGCCTACTACATGAGAGATGCCACTCGAGAAAACTACGCCCCCCGGGTCTATTCACTTATATCTTTACGGAAGCTTCCAATGCCTTGCTACCATTTATTTCCTTTTATTTTATTTTGCAATTTAGATTATTGAACTATCATCTACACACTTCATTTTCTTGCAAATAACGAGTCCAAGGGGATTGACAACCCTCTTGCCCGCATTGGGTGCAAGTGTTTGCTTCTTTGTGTGTGGTCGCTAAAGACGAGGGTTGCGAGCTACTCCTATTATTTCGATAAACCTTGGTTCTTACTAAGGGGAATACTTATCTATACTATACGGCATCACCCGTTCCTCTTCACGAAAAACCCAACGCAAATCACAAGTATCAGGAAGGATTTCTGGCGTCATTGCCGGGGAGTATCACCAACCTACTATCAAGTAACTTCGCACAAATTATCATTCACTTGTTCTATTTTTTATTTGCTATTATATTTACCTTTTTTCTTAAAAATCAAAAACATAAAAATATTTCTATTTGCTTACTTGCCTAGTTATGTTATGTTTATCTGTGTCACACCAAAACAGGAAGTAAATGCAAAATTTAAGATAAATGGATCCTCATCCACTTTCTAATCTTTTCAAATTTGTTGCTTATTGTAAACAAATAGCTCATAATGAAGTGATGAATGAAAATGCTATTGGAATACATTTATTGAATGAAAAGCATGATTGCAATTTTGTTAATATAAATTCTATGAATATCAATTGTACTAATGATCATGATTGGGGTGACAATCATGATGTTTCTTGTGATCTTGAGAATTCTCAGCTTCATGATGAATCTATTATTGATAATTATATTTTCAATACTACTAAAAGTGGGTTTGGAGAGGTCATGACTTCAAATAATGGTAATCCCACTATCTTGGAAGATTGTAAAAAATTTGTGCATGTGGATCATGGAGAAAATATTTTATATGATAGCTATATTGTTGAATTTGAATATGATCCTACATGTAATTATTGTGAGATAGGCAAATATGGTTATAGAATTTTTCATGTTACTTACTCATCTCTCTTGATGTTCAAATTGTCAATGCTTTATTCTTCCTATTTGCATATGCTAGACACTTCTTGTCTTGATAATTTGTTTGCTTATAAATTTCCCATGCATAGGAAGTATGTTAGACTTAAATGTGTTCACTACTTGCTATGTGACGCTCCCCTTGTTCTTCAATTCTTGTGTTTTATGTGACCATCAATAATATTCAAAGCCTATCTTAATGGCTATAAAGAAAGAGCTTGGTGGGAGACAACCCAATATTTTCTGTGTGTGTCTGATAACATGATTATTGCCTCTATAATGATTATGTTTTTATGTTTAATTAGTGTTTGTGCCAAGTAAATACTTTGGGATGACTTACAAGATGAGTAGAATTGATACGATGCAAAAAAAAGAAACTTTAGGGTCTAGTGCAGAATTTCTTTGATTTTACTAGAACGTCTTTTTGATCCAAAAAATTTACACAAAATTTCTATACAAAATTTTCAGGTTTTCCTAATCTTTCAGAATTTTTGGAGTTACATAAGTATAGGGTATCTACATATCTTTATAGATTGTTCTGTTTTAGATAGATTCTGTTTTGCTTGCATAGTTTGCTTGTTTTGATGATGCTATGGATTGTATAGTGGGGTATAAGCCATGGAGAAGTTAGAATACAGTAACTTATGCAATAATAAAATAAGAATCAATTTATAACAGCACCTAAAGTATTTGATATGTTTACTGTACTAACGGATCTCACGAAGGTTTTGCTGAGTTTTGTGTGCTGAAGTTTTCAAGTTTTGGGTGCTATCACGATGGACGAAGGAATAAGGAGCGGGAAGATCCTAAGCATGGGGGTTCCCAAGGCACCCCAAGGTAATATTCAAGGAATACTCAAGCGTCTAATCTTGGGGATGCCCCGGAAGGCATCCCCTCTTTTGTCTCAATCTATCAGTATGTCACTTGGAGCTATATTTTTATTCATCACATGATATGAGTTTTGCTTGTAGCGATGTTTGCTTTAGTTTTATTTTTGTTTTATTTTTGCACAATCATTGTTTTCTAGAAACACCCACTTGAGAGAGAGACACAAGATTATCATGATTTGTTAGAATACTCTTTATGCTTCACTTATATCTTTTGAACTTAGCAGTTCCTCTAGTACTTCACTTATATCTTTCAGAGCATGGTGGTGTATAGATTTTAAAAAAATAATTGCAATCTAGTTCTTCACTTATATTTGTTTGAGAGTTAATAAATAGGGACGGTAATTTTCATGGGTTATAAGACTAGTCCAAAAATAATAGGTATCCAATGAGTGCATAATCAAAACCACATGTAGCACATAAAAGACAAATTGTGGGTAAATGATGTTGATGTGGTAATGTGAAAGGGCATGAGTGCATGATCATTGGTTAGTAAGAATATTGTGAATTAGATTGTGTTAACTTGTTGTTCGTCTAAATATTTTGTATGGCATGGTGATGATGTGTGAGCATACTTATTCCTCGTTGAAATCCTAGTGTTGTTTAAGTCGGAGGCGCGCGATGGTTAACTCCTTCCAACCTCCTCCCTAAGGGAATGCGAGTAGTGCTTTGCTTCGAGAGAGCTAATAAAATCTTGCAATAAGTATGTGAGTTCTTCGTGACTAATGTGAATCCATGGATGTACGCATACTCACCTTTCCACATATTTGCTAGCCTCTTCGGTACCATGCATTGCCCATTCTCACCTCGAGGATTGGTGCAACCTTCACCGGTGCATCCAAACCCCGTGACATGATACGCTCTGTTGCACATAAGCCTCATTATATGTTCCTCAAAACAGCCACCATACCTACCTATTATGGCATTTCCATAGCCATTCTGAGATATATTGCCATGCAACTTCCACTGTTACATCATATGACTAGTACTTTCATTGTCATATTGCTTTGAATGATCATATAAGCTGACATAGTATTTGTGGCATAGCCACCGTTCATCATTTTTATACATGTTACGCTTGATCATTGCGCACCAGATGCATTCATATAGAGTCATTCTATAGTTTTCATGTTGAGTTGTAAGTAAATAAAAGTGTGATGATCATCATTATTAGGGCACTGCCTTAGTGAGGAAAGGATGATGGAGACAATGATTCACCCACAAGTCGGGATGAGACTTCGAACGAAAAATAAAAGAAAGAAAGAAAGAAAAAGAAAAAAAGGAGAGAAAAAAATAAAAGAAAAGAAAAAAAGAGAAAAGGAAAAAGAAAAAATAAATAAATAAATAAATGAGAGAAAAGAGAGAAAAGAGAGAAGGGACAGTGCTACTACTTCTTTTTCCACACTTGTGCCTCAAGGTGGCACCATGTTCTTCATATAGAGAGTCTCTTGTTTTATCACTTTCATATGCTAGTGGGAATTTTTTCATTATAGAACTTGGCTTGTATATACCGATGACGGGCTTCCTCAAATGCACGAGGTCTTCATGAGCAAGCAAGTTAGATCCACACCCACTTAGCTTCATTTGAGATTTCGTACACTTATAGCTCTAGTGCCTCCGTTGCATGTCAATCCCTACTCCTCGCATTGATATCTATTGATGGGCATCTCCATAGCCCATTGATACGCCTAGTTTATGTGAGACTTTCTTCTTCACTTTACCCCTTTGAAACCTACCACCATATTCTATTCCACCTTTATGCTATATCCATGGTTCACGCTCATATATTGCGTGAGTAATAAAAAGCTGAAGCGCGTTAAGAAGTACGATCCAATTGCCTGACTTGACAGCGTGGTGCTTGACATTTCTATTTATGTGGTGAAGATAGAGCCATGCCATTCTAATATGATAAAATGAATAAGGGGTGAGCATTCTTTAAGGATCGTATATTTTGAAACTTGATGGTTATGTTGCTTATGTTTATAAGTATTACTATGTTGATGTTTATTAATTCATTGTTTCTTAATGATCATACCTACAATATATTACATGTTGGGTAGCATGTCACATCGAAAAATTTGTTTTTATCATTTACCTACTCGAGGACGAGCGGGAATTAAGCTTGGGGATGCTGATACGTCTCCAACGTATCTATAATTTTTGATTGTTCCATGCTATAATATTATCATTCTAGGATGATTTTTGGGTGATTATTTACCAATTCATATTATTTTTGAGCACTAACCTATTAACACAGTGCCCAGTGCCGGTTGCTATTTTCTACATGTTTTTTACTTTCCAGGTTTACAGTACCAAACGAAGTCCAATTGCCCCGAAACTTTTTTATGAATTTTTCTGGACCAAAAGAAGACCTGGAAGCTTCAGGAGGAGACCGGAGGCCACACGAGGGAGCGACCACACAACAGGGCGCGCCCAGGGGGCGTGGCCGCGCCCTGTTATGCGGTTTCCCCCTCGGGCGTCCCCTGACGCCCCTCTCTGGCATATAAATTCCAATAAATCCCAAAAACCCTAGAGAGCCTCCTGAAACACTTTTTTCCGCCGCCGCAAGTCTCTGTTCCATCGTGTGCCCATCTGGAGCCATGTTCCAGTGCCCTGACGGAGGGGGGTCGATCACGGAGGGCCTCTACATCAACCTTGTTGCTCCTATTGTGACGTGTGAGTAGTTCCCTATAGATCTATGAGTCTGTAGTTTGTACCTAGATGACTATCTCTCTCTCTCTCTTGATCTTCAATACAAAGTTCACCGCATCTTCACGGTGATCAATTCGATGTAATCACTTTGTGCGGTGCGTTTGTTGGGATCCAATGAATTGTGGGTTTATGTTCATATTATTCATGAAAAAGATTTGAGTCTTCTTTGAAATCTATTATGATTCTTATTTGCATGATTATTATAGCTTCGTAAATCTCTCCGATCTATTGAAATAGTTTGGCCAACTAGATTGATATTTCTTCAATGAGAGGGGTGCGTTGTAGTGGGATCAATCTGGCGGTGCTCTATATCCCAGTGACAGAAGGGGACAAGACACATCTTTGTATTGTTTCCACTAAGGATAAAACGACGGGGTTAATTCATATTGATTGAGTTTTCTATGTCTACATCATGTCATCGTTCTCCAAGCATTACATTGTTTGTCATGAACTTAATACTTAGAGAGGCAAGCATAGAAGCGCTCTCGACGTGGAGTAATAATAATAGGTGCAGGCAGGAGTCAGACTATTTGCTTATGGCGCGTTGCCTATATACACATGATCATTGTCATGAATAAATATTGCACAACTATGCGCTTTTCTATCAATTGCCCAATAGTAATTTGTTTACCCACCGTATGCCTACTACATGAGAGATGCCACTGGAGAAAACTACGGCCCCCAGGTCTATTCACTTATATATTTACAAAAGCTTTCAATGCCTTGCTACCATTTATTTGCTTTTATTTTATTTTGCAATTTAGATTATTGAACTATCATCTACACACTTCATTTTCTTGCAAATAACGAGTCCAAGGGGATTGACAACCCTCTTGCCCGCGTTGGGTGCAAGTGTTTGCTTCTTTGTGTCCAGTCGCTAAAGACGAGGGTTGCGAGCTACTCCTATTATTTCGATAAACCTTGGTTCCTACTAAGGGAAATACTTATCTATACTATACGGCATCACCCGTTCCTCTTCACGGGAAACCCAACGCAGATCACAAGTATCATGGACATTGGGTCACCTGCTACGCCCATTGTTTAATATGAGTTCTAGAACACAAATCATCCAAACACCCCAATGCATGAAGTCATACCTCGCACTCCGCCTGCTCCTGTTTCAACTCCTATGCTGCAATCGCCTCAGTCTCCATTTGAAGACATGGAGGTTG
This sequence comes from Elymus sibiricus, assembly GCA_039707655.1. Taxonomy (NCBI): domain Eukaryota; kingdom Viridiplantae; phylum Streptophyta; class Magnoliopsida; order Poales; family Poaceae; genus Elymus; species Elymus sibiricus. The sequence continues at coordinate 162,362,702 of CM077667.1, forward strand.
AAACATCTGAACATGTCTCGCCCCGCAAAAGGCCGCGCAGAGGACCAAGGCCCATTATATCTTCAATGACAAGCATCCCTGAAGATGAAGTGCATACAGACCCGACTGCATCAGTCGAGGAGAATCCTAGGACTAAAGAAGTTGCTCCTCTACTGCCAGAACTCGAAGCCAATGCAGCCGAAGACAATGCTGCTGACACTGCCATGGTCCCTCGAGAACCCCACCTCGCAGCAACTCTGGCGGGCGAAGCCAATGCCCCGTCTCCTGATGATCCTCCTGTCCCTTCCACGCCATGGACTGACGACAATTCTGAAAACATTATCATGGCTCACAATGGGGAAGGAGAGATGGTACCCACTAAATGGCCCGGGATGGTTCCTCCACCATAGATGGGTCCTCAATATGAATTAAACATTCATCGTCGCCCATGAGTCATGAACCCAATGCCAAGGCTTCCGTGTCTTTGTCAACAAGGTCCAGCGCGTCCTCTTGTCTTCAGTGTCAAGGACTTCAGACTTAACAACACCTTTTTTGACTCTGACCGGAATCCCTATGCACGTCAAAAGGTTCGATCTAATATGTTCTGGAGTGCTCAACAACGCCATTATTATACATGTGTGCTCTATGGACAAAACAGTATCCCCCCCCCCCCCCACAAGCGTCTTAGCTTTGAAGCCATGAGTGGCCTTCCTTGTTTTGATCAAGCTCTAGAATGTCTTCGGGATGTTGGATTGCTGCCCTTCGTCGTTGATCATGAAGACTGGAATGAATAACTAATTCTTCAATTTTATGCAACTCTCCACATCTCAGGCTTTGGCGGAGATATGAAGACATGGGCCACGAACTTCATGATTCGAGATGAGCACATCAAGGCTCCTGCTATGGAATTCTATGCCACAACCCCACTTGTTGCATCTGGGGAAGACTTTCATCTGCAATCTGATGCCTTTAAGCTACTAGGAGCATCTTCCAAGCGCCAGGGCCCAACATGACACAAATGCTGACAATGATGAAGCCAATGGCACCTAATTGTGACGCCCCCATTCTTGTCCGTACGCTAATCATGCACACAATGCGTACGACCAAGATTAGGGACTCACTGATTGATACCACAACACAACAAAAGACACAAATATAAAGTCATACAGCTTCATATTACAAGCCAGGGGCCTCGAGGGCTCGAATACAAAGCTCGACATAAACACGAGTCAGCGGAAACAAATATATCTGAGTACAGACATAAGTTAGACAAGTTTTGCCTTAAGAAGGCTAGCACAAACATAAGCACGGATCGAAAGAGGCGAGGCCTCCTGCTTGGGAACCTCCTAACTACTTCTGAGCGTCAGGGGCAGCCTCCACGTAGTAGTAGGCTCCAACGGTGGTGAAGTAGTTGTCTCCGGCGTACTCCATCTCCTGGGCTCCATCGTCTGAACGCAGCAACGTATCGAGGGGGAAAAGAGAAGGCAAAGCAGCGGTGAGTACTCATCCAAAGTACTCGCAAGACTGACATCAGAACTATGCTAAATATGCATCATTATCAAGGGGAGGGTTTTTAGCTGGACTGACTGCAGAAAGCGAGAATAGGGAGAAGGCCTAGTCCTATCGAAGACTAGCATCTTCAGCATCTTGCAGCATTAGAAGAGAGTAGACCTGCAGCTCATATATAGTCATATTGTTGTAGCAATTTTATTAAGTAAACACGTCCAGAGATCCTTCCTCGACTCCCTGCGAGGAAGCAATCCCGGAGCCACAATTCAATTCAAATTAAATTACAATTATAGTTGTATAAGGTCAAGGTACAACTCCAAGTCGTCCTGTTACCGTGGACACTGCTATTCGAATAGATTGTTCTTCCCTGCAGGGGTGCACCTCATTTCCAACACGCCTGGTCACCTCCGGCCGGACACACTTTTCTAGGTAATGCCCGGCCTCGGGATACAGCACGTCGTCGCCCCACCAAGACTCAATGAAGAGGCCAGCCCGCCGGTCTACTCCTAAGCGCGCAAGTTCGTGGGCCCACTTACCCTTGCACTCCTGCACGATGCGAACACGGCCGGAAGCCGTCCTAGCACCCCTTAGTAACAAGCGCGATGCGTTCCAGACCAATCCGGCGTGCGCCACTCCATTGCTGACGTCCGAAGAGCTTCGGCTGATACAATGACGCTGAGTGCCCATAACTTCCCCACGTGAAGGTTTAGTGCGTTAAAGGTCGTATCGACCAACTCAGATTAAATACTCAACCCATTAGCAATTTATTAGTGCGGGGCAAGCGCAAACCATAAAGTGCAGTTTGTCGCCCCGCCAATAACCCTCGGGTGCCTTAACGGCGCACCCCACCAAGTCTTCGGATGCCTTGCGGCGCATCCCACCATGTCTTCGGATGCCTTGCGGCGCATCCCACCAATTCTTTCTCTCGCGGGTACCCTTGGGGCTGACCCGTCTTTCTCATTATCTCAGTAACAAGTCAAAGTGGCTGTGAGTCAGTGCCTCGAGTGAATACACTCTCGGGGTGTGTGAGGTGATGTGTCGATAACGGCTTGTCAGTCTTGATGACTGAGTCTTCTGTCTTCAAGTCCTCGGTGTCGACGACGACAAAGCAGGGGCAACAGTAATAAAAGTGGGGGACAACAGTGGACACTAACATACCTATACTAGGCATTTTATGATAGCAGGTAATGTGATCCAAAAACAGGCTATGCATCAGAATAGGTACTTGTGTAATTACAGTAGAAAAATCTAATACAAGCATAAGAGGGGGGAGAATAGGCTATATCGGAATGCTCAAGGGGGTTTTGCTTGCCTTGCTGCTCTGCGGCAAAAGGGCTGATCGTCAAAGCGTAGTTGTACCCGGCAGCACCGTCAGCGTCGGGTTCTACCGGTAAGAAGAGGGGGAAGAAACAATAAATATAAAGCAAACAATGCTACACAAAGTACGACATGACAATAGGCACTGCCGGTTATGTTCTAACGTAGTGTTACATGATACCGAGAAAGAGGGAACCTGTCGTGGATTTATCACGGCAAGATGTCCGGGTTAACGGACATAGGTGTGAGGCCATCGCAACTATGTGGCGGCTTGAGAGGGGTTGGTCGGAATCGAGAGACGCGAGTTTACCCAGGTTCGGCCCCTCCGATGGAGGTAAAAGCCTACGTCCTGCTTTGTGTTGTATTGATGATGAGGAAGATCTCTCGGTTACAAGGGTGCAAGGTTGCTACCTCTAATCTCGAGAGCCTCTAATCTGTCTATCTCTAATGACTTGTGTCTGTCTTAACTTGTCCCTCTAGGGGTGCTCTACCCCTCCTTATATAAGTGGAAAGGGTAGGTTTACATGTAGAGTCCTACTAGGAGTAGGATTAGGACTAGTCTCTCTTGAATCCTAATCCGGGTTTTGTTTCCTTTGTGAGGGAATCCTTTCTCTCCCTTGGGCCTTCTCTTGTGAGCCGCCCCTCCAAGCCTGTCCACGAGCCGCCTAGCGCCGGCTTGCTCGTTGGGCCTTGGGCCTTGTCACTCGTCTGACCCGCCTGCCGGGTTACCAATGAACCGCCAAGTCTCGACCGGGTCACTAGTGAGTCGCCAAGTCTCGACCGGGTCACCAGTGAGTCGCCAAGTCCCCGGCCGGGTCATACTTCCTGCCGGGTTATATCGCGGGGTAATATCCCCGTCATTAGCCCCCAGCTTAGCTTGAATTTATTCATGGTAAGCTCCTGAAATAAGAATAATAAATATGTTAAGGGACCGGCTCGCTCCCCTGGTCGTCTTGTTTCGATGAAGTGGCTCCGTGAAATTCCGGGTTTCTTTTCCATATGAACGAGCCGTCTTCACCATCGTCTTGCAGGTATGTGTCCTTTGAAATAAATTATTGGGAATACAACACCCATATGCCGCTGAGTCGGCCTCCAATACTCTTGGCGGGTCATCACCGCTGGGTCATAATCATTGATGATGTCGGGTCATGATTGTTGGTGACGCCGGGTCAAATAACTAGACTCCAGCTGAAATTGACATCTTGAAAACTCTCTTCAATTTTTTGATATATCCATATTACCTGTAGCCCCCAAGCTTCAAGTTTATCCATGAGGACTTGGTGCTTTGCAATAATATCTTTGATTGGGTAGCCCCCAAGTGCCAGGTTGTCTTGCCTGCAGCAGCCTGGGACTTGTAACTGTCTTATACCTTATAAAGCTTCAGCTGGTGTAGCCCCCAAGGACCGGGTTGTTTTGCTTGCAACAACCTGGGACTTTTGGACTTGGTGTTGAATGTTGAAAAATCTAGGTTGTCATCTGAGTCGCCAGGTATATACTGGAGTGTCTTGTATTTCACAAGTGTAGCCCCCAAGGGCCGGATCATCAGCGTGTAATGGGCCGGGTCTTTCAATTTGGACCTTATAATCTGCTTGAACAGCTGAATACTGTAGCCCCCAAGTGCCGGGTCGCACGCCTGCGGCGACTTGGGACTTTAGCAATTTTGATCTGAGTAGTGTAGCCCCCAAGTGCCGGATCAGTAAGGAGTACTGGGCTGGGACTTAGAAAAATATATAAAGGCCGGCTCATCTCCTTGAGATAACAGGGTCTGTTGACAATGTAATGACTTGAAAAACAGCTTGCATTAGCCCCCAAGTGTCGGGTCGTCTGCCTGCGGCGACTCGGGACTGGCATACTTGATATAAACTGAACTTGAATAATGTAGCCCCCAAGTGCCGGGTCGCATGCCTGCAGCGACTTGGGACTGTATGAGAATACTATGACTCATCATACTTTGTTGAATTAATCCTTGACCATGGTTGTAACCCGGTATGAATATCCTGGAATAATTCCTTTGTCTTTGAAATGAAATCCCTGCTCATGGTTACGGTGCAACCCGGCAAATATATATTTGAGAAATCCATGAGTGTTGTAGTATACTACAGAGCACAGGTTGAAGAAATCCAATAGTCGGTCAATTAAATGACACGGCATTATATCTGATAGGACGGCTCATCTTAAGAGACAAGGCCAGTAAAAATAAACAAGACAGAATATTCTGTATTGTTGTAAGGGCGCCTTGAAAAAGCACAACCCGGAGATGTTAAAATCTTGTATAGCCTTACTTCTTCCTTCATAATCTTACTTTGACCCGGTTTGAAAAACCGGCATGATATGTATGTATGATGCAATGTATGATGTTCTTGCTTTTCCTTCCTCTTATTTTCGAAAACTCATATGATGGTTCTTCTGGGTGGACTCGATGCTTGAACTCATATCAGTGTAGGGTCCCTAACGAGAGTGACCGTCAACTCCTTTGAGCGGCTCAGGGTCTCTAGGCGAGATTAACTGATAAGAGCGCAACGAACTAGAAAGAGACACATCTGCCGGTTCTGCTGGGTGGACTCATTGCTTGAACTCATAACAATACTCGGTTTCCAGGCGAGGATTGCTGAGCGCAACGAACCAGAAAGAGACACGGACGCTGGTTCTGCTGGGTGGACTCGCTACTTGAACTCATAACAATACTCAGTTTCCAGGCGAGGATTGATGAGCGCAGCGTCCCAGCAAGAGACACAGCAGGGCATGAGTACCCTTAGGGCCCATAAGCTACCTCTCACGTGACGTAAATCCGTCGTTTGAACCTTTTAAACAGTGCAGGGTCTTTAAAAGAGTAATTGTTTAAGAGTACGAACGGGCCACATAGCGGAGAGTCGGCAGCGGATGGGTGAGTTTATCCTTGCTTTCCGTAAGCCGGCCCTCACGTGACAAGAGCCGCCGGTTTAACCTTGATCAGTATAGGGTCTCTAGCGAGAGTGACTGTCAAATATGTTTGAACAGCTCAGGGTCTCTAATCGAGATTAACTGGCAAGAGTTCGGCGGGTCACCTGGCGGAGCAGCAGCAGCTTACAGGCAGGTTTAACTCCAACTTGCAGTGGCTGAAGAGCCGATCAAGAGGGTGTGTAAGCTAAACCCGGTGGGTTGGAAGCCCCCAAATGACCTTGTTGACGGAGTCAACTTTTTGGGTATATAACCCGGCCTTACTGTGGCTGAAAAGCCTGATCGAGAGGGTTGAAGCTTAACCCGGTGTGTTGAAAGCCCCCAAACGACCTTGTCGATGATATCAACTTGTGCACCGTCTTGTAAGCCGTCGTCATGTGGACCGCCAACTTGTAAGCCGCCGTATTGTTTACTATTGTCGCTGAAGAGCCGATCAAGAGGGTGAGCGAGCTAAACCCGGCGGGTTGGAAGCCCCCAAATGACCTTGTTGAAGTATCAACATTGTTGCAGCATCTTGTAAGCCGCCATCTTGTATGAAGAAACAGCAGAAGCCCCCATGCTGAACGGTGCATAATGGCAGCTCGTCTTCTTGGGTAACTTTTAATCCTTCCGCCAATAATGTAGTAGCCCCCGAGATCGGGTTAACTTCCTTGCAATGACCCGAGGTTCTTGTTGAAAACGACCAAATGTGTCGAGCCATGTCTGTAGCCCCCGAGTCTTAAGTTGACTCGAAGCGGCGGCTTGAGAGTCTCCACTGAAGGTTGAGGTTGACCGTGGCGGATTATAGACGATCCCATATGAATTGTTTCAATAATCCGGTCGATGGTTCGTCCCGGCTGGTTGTTGAAGTTAACCAAACTGCAGTGGCGGCGACTTGTGCGCCTGTCCGTTTGGGCGGCTCGTATAGACGAACACTGCAGCGATATGTTGATGTAGATCAGACCGTGGGGGGCGGCTTGCGCACGTCTGTCGAATAGTGCGGCATAGATGGATGCTGGCACATGCTAATGTTGATGTAGACCGGACCGCGGGGATGGCGGCTCCGGCGTTGTAAACCAAATGCAGACGGGTGAGTCGGCCGTGGCGTTATTGGTGAAAACCATACCACGGATACGGCGGCTTGCCGCGTTCATTGGGCAGCTCATACCGGCAGTTGAACGTGCGCGCTACCGGCGTGTTGATGTAAACCGGGCCGCCGCCGCGGCTTGCGCGCGTCCGTTGGGCGGCTTGAACGGACAAGCACAGCACCAGCATGTCAATGTAGATTGGACCGCAGGGCGGCGATTCAGAACCGTTCGTTGGGCGGCTCGTACTGGTATATGCGGCCCCTGGCGTGTAGACGTGAGAGTCGATCACGGCATTGAAAACTGGTGCGGATGCGAGTCGGCCGCAGCATTGTAAGCCGGCATAGAAATGTGACGTGGATGCGACGTTACTGATGTAGACCGAACCGCGAGGACGGCGTCTTGCGTGCGTCCGTTGGGCGGCTCACACTGGCGGGTGCTGGTGCATGAAGATGTTGGCGTGAGCTCCAAATCGGCAAATGATGATTTTTTTATTCTGCATTGGGCGCAGTCGTCGGATGAAAAGATGGAAGATGTATACATAATCTCCACGTAGTCTCTCTTTACTCCTTTTTTGCTTGAATAAACCTCCTGGTAGAATCCTCATGTGCACATAGCAACCGGCGATAAAAAATCTTATCTTGTGGACGTGGTAATTGAACACCATATTTTGCAGAACCACGTTACTGCCCCATCTGTTTGTTTCTCTCCCGCTGTAACTATGTCGTTCCCCTCCACCGTCGCAATGGATTTTTCCTCAACCCGTTCGAGGCCATGGCGGGGCAGGCGAGCTCAAGGCCACTTTGTGGCTGGTGAAGCCGTCAACTCCCTCTTGTGCAGCCAAGCCATGGCGGGTGGGTGAGCTTAAGGCCATGTCGCGCCCGGTTGCAGCCCCAGCCAGCCAGACCGGTGCGGGGAGATGGCGACTCTTTTTCTCCTGGACCCAGCGTTGTCAAGGCGTTTTCCTCAGGAATCAGATTGCCATGGACCTCGCCTCCGGTTAGGAGGAAGCCGTCGCGGGAGCACAAACGCGAGGTCGTGCGGTGGCCGAACTCAAGGCGCTAGGTGGCGAGGAGGAACAGCGCCGGGTCGAGTGGAGGCGGAGCCGGCGCGCGAGGGCGAGGCCGCGGCGATGAGGCGAGGCGGAGCCATGGCAGAGGCGAGGCGGAGCCATGGCAGAGGCGAGGCGCACAGTCGCCGGAGGCGGAGCGGGTCGCGGGGGCGGAGCAGAAGGAGCCGATAAGATGGCAGCCCGGCTCGAAGCGGGAGCAGGCGGCTCGGGGGCCCGGGGTAGCGCGTGGAAACGGCAAGGTGGAGCTGCGGGGGCCACGGCGGCCGAGCGGCTTGGACGCGGAGCTGCGGGGGCCATGGCAGCCGGGCGGCTCGGCGAGGCGAGGAGGCGGGCCGGGGCAGCTTAGCGGCGGCTCGCCGTTGGCCACGGCGGAGGCGGCTCAACGCGCGGCGGTTCGAAGACGTTGCCGGCTGGAGAGCTCGACGGTGGAGACCAGGCGGAGACAGTCCACAGTGGCAGAAGCGCCGCACCACTCGCGTCGGGGAGGTTCAGCACGGTAGGGGAGGAGACTAAGGCGGCGCGTGGCCGGGCCAGAAAAGGCCGTGGTTGTGACGAGGGAGTAGCACGGGCGCGGCTCGAGCGGCGTGGGCGCGGGTGGGCCGGCGGCTCAACACCGTGGCAGCTGAGCCGCGCGGATGCTGCGGCGAAGGCACGCGGCGACGCGGTAGAGGCGAGGCCGAGGCGAGGCCAGCTCGAGGCCGATGCGGATTCTGCGGCGAAGGCGCACGGTGATGCGGTGGAGGCGAGGCGAGGCTGACCCGGAGACAGGATCACGACGGCGAGGAGCAGGCGCGGGTGAGGCTGACACGGCGGAGACGAGCCGGCTCGAGGCGGAGTCACGTCGGCGGAGACCGAGTCTGTTTCCAGGTGGTGACCGGGTGAATCCAACTCCGTGTCCATCTTCAGGTTGTGGTCTTAATCGGAGGCTGACACGGCGGAGGCGGCGTCGATAGCAAAGACCGAGTCCATGGTCGTGTGTGTTCCCGGATCGTGGCCGAATCCATCTCCACGTTCTCTTCCAGTTCGTGGCTCACTTTTTTTTTCACGGACGTAGATCCATCTTAATTGCACCGTGCAACAAGGAATAACTTGGCTGGTATTTCCAGAGTTGGCGTCGGTCTCGGTAAAAATCAACTGCTGCCTCTTTCCTTCTCTCTCTTTTTAATCCAAACGCAAAGCATGTCCATTGCATGTACGTACGTGGTAACGTGAGTTGCACTAGTTGGGCAAGTACGTGGTGTAGTACTAATTTTAGGGACCAGTACTTGGTCAATCCGGTCATCATATCGAGATGTGGTAAGGTTTAGCATATTCCCTTGGTACTTTGAAGAACACGTGGAGGTGTGGACCCGCAACGGCGATTCGGCGGATTGGATCGAAAGGCCTCAATGTAAATTTCCTGTCCGTCTCGATGACGTGCTGCAAAGGTTGTTCCATGGCGGGTTTCCGTGCCGTCTCTTCTTCGTCTGATCAATCACGAGCTTCTCAATTCCTGAAAGAATTCCCTTCAAGAACACAACACCACCGTGCGTCAGCCCCACGGTGGGCGCCAACTGTCGTGGATTTATCATGGCAAGATGTCCGGGTTAACGGACATAGGTGTGAGGCCATCGCAACTATGTGGCGGCTTGAGAGGGGTTGGTCGGAATCGAGAGACGCGAGTTTACCCAGGTTCGGCCCCTCCGATGGAGGTAAAAGCCTACGTCCTGCTTTGTGTTGTATTGATGATGAGGAAGATCTCTCGGTTACAAGGGTGCAAGGTTGCTACCTCTAATCTCGAGAGCCTCTAATCTGTCTATCTCTAATGACTTGTGTCTGTCTTAACTTGTCCCTCTAGGGGTGCTCTACCCCTCCTTATATAAGTGGAAAGGGTAGGTTTACATGTAGAGTCCTACTAGGAGTAGGATTAGGACTAGTCTCTCTTGAATCCTAATCCGGGTTTTGTTTCCTTTGTGAGGGAATCCTTTCTCTCCCTTGGGCCTTCTCTTGTGAGCCGCCCCTCCAAGCCTGTCCACGAGCCGCCTAGCGCCGGCTTGCTCGTTGGGCCTTGGGCCTTGTCACTCGTCTGACCCGCCTGCCGGGTTACCAATGAACCGCCAAGTCTCGACCGGGTCACTAGTGAGTCGCCAAGTCTCGACCGGGTCACCAGTGAGTCGCCAAGTCCCCGGCCGGGTCATACTTCCTGCCGGGTTATATCGCGGGGTAATATCCCCGTCATTAGCCCCCAGCTTAGCTTGAATTTATTCATGGTAAGCTCCTGAAATAAGAATAATAAATATGTTAAGGGACCGGCTCGCTCCCCTGGTCGTCTTGTTTCGATGAAGTGGCTCCGTGAAATTCCGGGTTTCTTTTCCATATGAACGAGCCGTCTTCACCATCGTCTTGCAGGTATGTGTCCTTTGAAATAAATTATTGGGAATACAACACCCATATGCCGCTGAGTCGGCCTCCAATACTCTTGGCGGGTCATCACCGCTGGGTCATAATCATTGATGATGTCGGGTCATGATTGTTGGTGACGCCGGGTCAAATAACTAGACTCCAGCTGAAATTGACATCTTGAAAACTCTCTTCAATTTTTTGATATATCCATATTACCTGTAGCCCCCAAGCTCCAAGTTTATCCATGAGGACTTGGTGCTTTGCAATAATATCTTTGATTGGGTAGCCCCCAAGTGCCAGGTTGTCTTGCCTGCAGCAGCCTGGGACTTGTAACTGTCTTATACCTTATAAAGCTTCAGCTGGTGTAGCCCCCAAGGACCGGGTTGTTTTGCTTGCAACAACCTGGGACTTTTGGACTTGGTGTTGAATGTTGAAAAATCTAGGTTGTCATCTGAGTCGCCAGGTATATACTGGAGTGTCTTGTATTTCACAAGTGTAGCCCCCAAGGGCCGGATCATCAGCGTGTAATGGGCCGGGTCTTTCAATTTGGACCTTATAATCTGCTTGAACAGCTGAATACTGTAGCCCCCAAGTGCCGGGTCGCACGCCTGCGGCGACTTGGGACTTTAGCAATTTTGATCTGAGTAGTGTAGCCCCCAAGTGCCGGATCAATAAGGAGTACTGGGCTGGGACTTAGAAAAATATATAAAGGCCGGCTCATCTCCTTGAGATAACAGGGTCTGTTGACAATGTAATGACTTGAAAAACAGCTTGCATTAGCCCCCAAGTGTCGGGTCGTCTGCCTGCGGCGACTCGGGACTGGCATACTTGATATAAACTGAACTTGAATAATGTAGCCCCCAAGTGCCGGGTCGCATGCCTGCAGCGACTTGGGACTGTATGAGAATACTATGACTCATCATACTTTGTTGAATTAATCCTTGACCATGGTTGTAACCCGGTATGAATATCCTGGAATAATTCCTTTGTCTTTGAAATGAAATCCCTACTCATGGTTACGGTGCAACCCGGCAAATATATATTTGAGAAATCCATGAGTGTTGTAGTATACTACAGAGCACAGGTTGAAGAAGTCCTGCTTTGTGTTGTATTGATGATGAGGAAGATCTCTCGATTACAAGGGTGCAGGGTTGCTACCTCTAATCTCGAGAGCCTCTAATCTGTCTATCTCTAATGAATTGTGTCTGTCTTAACTTGTCCCTCTAGGGGTGCTCTACCCCTCCTTATATAAGTGGAAAGGGTAGGTTTACATGTAGAGTCCTACTAGGAGTAGGATTAGGACTAGTCTCTCTTGAATCCTAATCCGGGTCTTGTTTCCTTTGTGAGGGAATCCTTTCTCTCCCTTGGGCCTTCTCTTGTGAGCCGCCCCTCCAAGCCCGTCCACGAGCCGCCTAGCGCCGGCTTGCTCATTGGGCCTTGGGCCTTGTCACTCGTCTGACCCGCCTGCCGGGTTACCAATGAACCGCCAAGTCTCGACCGGGTCACCAGTGAGTCGCCAAGTCTCGACCGGGTCACCAGTGAGTCGCCAAGTCCCCGGCCGGGTCATACTTCCTGCCGGGTTATATCGCGGGGTAATATCCCCGTCAGAACCCATCCGGGAAAGTTTTCCCGGTTCCGGACAAATGTGGGACAGATGACCGGAGGGGGAAGTGTTCCAGACTTGCGGTGTTAGAGGCAAGTGACAGCTAGGATGCAGTGCAGGGTTGCCTAAAAATCATGTCTAAACCATTTTAGCTATTTTAGGGTTAAAGTTGGAATTAATAGTCGTTAGTTATACACTATTCATTTGCCGGAAATAGGCGAAAAGTTGCGGGTTCACCTACGTAGAGGGTCCCAACATGGAAACCGATAGCACGGTTAGATTCGTGGGATTTTTCTGATCAAATTTCATATATAAATTATTTTCATCGGAGTTACGGTTTAATAGATATGATTTTCTAAAGTTTTATTGATTTTCTGGAATTATTTTAATTAATTAAATCCAACATTATCCAGAATAGTGAATGATGACGTCATCATGACATCACCATGACGTCAGCACGTCAACTCTGGCTGACCAGAGTCAAATCTGACCAGTGGGTCCCACTGGTCAGCCTCACAGTAGCTAAATTAGGTTTTATTTAAACTAATTAGGATTAATTAGTGGGTGGGGCCTCATGTCAGTGAGACATTAGTTTAAACTAATTATTTTCACTAATCTAATTACCCAAATTAGTCGCCTGACAGGACTGGCCCACTGTCATAGGCACAGGGGCATGGGGCCCCATACGTCAGTGACTGGAGCAGGTCCAGTCAGCACGTTGACAAGGTCAACGGGTCAACGGTGACCGCGGGGCCCGCGGGTCAGTGACCCTGGCAGTGGCCCCCGACCGGGCCACGTCGGCGGCGGGCCGTCCGGCCGCCGGAGAAGCTCCGGCGAGCTCCCGAACGGTGGCGCGGTTCGGGTTTCATCTACGGGGTACCAAATCGAGCGCCGTTTTCGTGCGTTCGCAAGCTGGAGCAGCCGCCGTTCCATTCCTGCCGTCAGGGGGAGCTGCGGTGGCCTGTGGCGTCGCCGGCGGCGAGGTTGGCGGAGGCAAGCTTCGGGCGAGCACGGGCGCGTCCAAACAGCAAGCAAAACGGGCGGCATTTGTGCGGGATGGGCTCTACGCATGCGCAGGAGGCGAATGGCGGCGTTGGTTGGGCCAAATGGTCGCCGGCGGCGATCGAATGCGGCGGCGCGTACGGGAGCTCGCGGGGGACGGTGCTACGGCGAGTCCGCGAGCAAACAAAGGGGCTGGGGAGGAGCTACGGGGTGTGGTGAGTGCAACGGGCAGTAGCCCGGGGCCGTTTGGTCGTCGGAGCATCGCCGGCGACGAGCTCGTGCGGAGCCGTGTTCGGGCACGATGGGGAGAAGGAGCTACGGCGGCGAAAACGCACGGGGAAGAGAGGGAGAGGGAGGCGGAGCTCACTGGGCGCCTGCAGGTGTGCTCAAGTGGGCTCGGGAGAGGCACGGTGGTGCGAATCGACGGCGGCGAGCTTCGGGCGCCCGAGGAGGAAGAAGAGGCGGTGACGGCGATGCAGGGCTCCAGGGGCTCGGTTCGATGGTCGAGGAGGAAAGGCTGGTCACGGCGGGGCTCGTGGACGTGTCGGCAGGGCGCGGGAGTGGCCGTGGCCACGGCTACCCGTCGGCCATGGCGGCGGTGGCGCGAGCGCGGGCGAGATCTGGAAGAGGGAGAGGGGGAGGAGAGTGAGGGGGAGGGGAGAGTGAGCGAGGCGACCAGGGGGGAGGGCTCGGGGAGGCCTTATCCCCTCGCCCCAATTGCCCCGGCGCCGTGGCGGCCAGTGGCCAGCCGGCGAGCGCTCGGCCACGGCGGTGATGACACGGAGGGGGGAGCAGGTGAGGGAGGCCGGGGTGGGCTGGGCCGTGTTGGGCCATGGCCCAGTTGGGTCAGGGGGGCCTTTTGTTTTATTTTTATTTATCTTTTGTTTTATTTTATTTTCTGTTTTATTTTAGTTTCACTTTTAGTTTAGTTTTATAAATTATAAAAGTAGTCCCTAATTTAGTGTGAATAAATATGCTACTGCCCCATTAAGTTTTGGGCAGAAGAAAAATAGTTTGATATTTTATAAATTTGAAAAGGCATTTAATTAATTGTTTTTGCTGCAATTTAAATCATTTTAGTGCATTTAATTATTTTATAAAAATGTGGATTCTTCACCAATATTTCCTATACATTATTTGACACATTTAGAACATTTTTGTTTTCCTGTTTGAGAAATTTGAAATTTGACTTTGATTAAATTTTGAATTTGATATGGATTTTAAAGGAGGTGAGATTTAGCAACAGTAACAGTGATGACATGGCACCATCAGCGTGGAATTACTGTAGCTTAATTATCCGGGCGTCACACTGATACAACCTTGCCCACGGCATTCTTTGTTGATGATCTTCAGTACCTGTCGAAGACAATCTGTCATATTGTTCGTCATACTATATGGCCAGTCAAGGGGTATTCATCTTCGACCAAACTGGAAGGTGCCATGAAGACATTGATCTACAATATAGTCTATGGCATCAGGTTCAATCTTCAAGACCTATTCATTTGCACTCTCGCTGCTTCTGGTATGGATCTATTTGAACCAAAGATTTATGCACCATGGATCATGCGCTTCATCAAGCGCAGAACAAACACTAAGTATCTGCCCTCTGCTCGCAACCATGTTGTGTTCCTTCCGGATGTGGAAGTCATTCATGAATACATTTACCCTTCCAAAGGCAAGAACCCCATTGTGGAAGGCACAAGTGGCACAACTAATGTTTAAGGGCTTCACATTCCCACTGATACTGCCAGGGCCAGACTGATTGGCACCAGTCGCCATCCTCAGTCAAGTGCCACTGCAACTGAAGCCACTGCAAGCACTGTGCCTACACAGACCCAACCCAGAAGGGAACGTGCAATGAAAGACCGAGAGATTCTGGTCTCTCTTCATCAAAAGCACGATAGGCATCATGAATGGACTAGGAGGCAAATACAATCTGTCATGACTGACATCAATCGCATTCGCAATCTTGCCACCAAGAACACTTTTGTGGCTCATGAAACATGCAAGCGTTCTTGGAAGACATTGACTATGCTGGCTCCGGTGGATGATCTTCGGTAAGATCGCTTCGAGAAGAACTTCAGATTCTGTGCCCCTCCTCCTAGAACGGAGATGTGGCGCAGGACGCCATCTCTCGAAGACAGTGATTATTCTTCTTCAGCACCATCCGTCAATGTTGATCTCGCCGATGATGAAGATGAATACGTCACTTCTCCACCAGCTCCAACTGAACGCAATGACGCTGCATCAGGCCCTTTGCACCACCCAACATCGACTCGACTACGCCATCGTGTTCAACTCCGGTTGGGGATGAGTAGTGCCCAATGTCTTCACCCTTTTTGGTCATTCGATGACAAAGAGGGAGAAGCATTGAGTTGATAGTCTTCAAATGGGTCGTTAGGGCTGGGTGGTTGCTATTTTTTAAGCTTACAGCTCTTGTTCTGAACATTTGCTGCTTTGGGTTGTAAAACTTAAGTCCTGACGGACATCTGCACATTCGTGAACTTACACTACTTTTGGCGCTTACCTTAATCGTATTTTATGCGCCTGAAGTCATTCTGCAGACGCCCATTTTTTCACTATGCATTTCATTATCTTCGTAAAACTCTTAAATGCATTGTGATTGGATTACAAGATAAAGGGGGAGATCTCCACAAATTAAAACATGTCGTGTGCTTTTGCATTCAAAACAAAATTTTCATCAGCACATCTTCAGCGGGAGCTCTCTATATCTTGCAATCATAATCTCCAAGCCTTTATCTTCAAATATTTTATCCCCATTGAAAACTTCAACCAGTTTGTCATCAATCACCAAAAAGGGGGAGATTGTAAGTGCATCTAGTGCCACCCTTTGTTGGTTTTGGTGTATTGAAGACAAACGTGATTGAGGGACTAATATGTTTGTGAGAGCTCACGGGATAACATGGCTAGAAGTCCCTGGAGATTCAGTTTAACCGTCGAAGACGACCCCTAAAAATGTCCGAAGACATTGATGATGGCCGAAGCCATTGGTGGTGCGCGAAGACAATCTCTTGAAGATAAGGAAACGCGAAGACGAAGTCTTTTGGTTGTTTTGTTTCTTATTTCTTGAGTCATAGGAACCACCGTACTGTTAAGTGAGTTCGAGGTGATCGAAGTCAGAAACTAACGTGATGCTCAACCCATAAACCTATGTCTTCGAGTGAAGACAATCAGAGGAAATCTCTTTCGGAGTTGGTTGAGTCAGCATTGCTTGTAACCCAAGTAATGTTGCACGAGTCTTTGAAATCCGACCGTTGTGACACGTGTCGGTTGGCCATTGACCCAGGGTCATTTCGGTCATATCATGACGGGTTGCCTGTTGGTTATAAATAGCCCAGCCCTGCACCATAAGAAGGTGGCTGCTCAGAGTGAGATACGGCTGTTGTCGTTTTGGAGAAACCTAACTCGAAGACATTGAGAGAGAGCTATCCACCAAGGATAAACCCAAACACCTAGAGCTAGTGTGTTTGAGCATCACCGAAGTCTTTCTGATATGAGAGAACCGAAGACTTATTACACTTGAAGACTGTGATCTTCCAGACGGTTAGGCGTCTGGGTCTAGAGCATCCAAGAGTCATTGTGGATTACCGGGTGACCAAGTTTGTATGGGTTTCGAAAGTCTCCCCTGAAGACTTACCTGAGTGATTGGGCGTGGTCTAAGTGACCTTGGCTCAAGGGGAACAAGGTGAAGACGAGGTCTTCAGAGTTCAATCTCAGTCTCCCCAACCAGACGTAGAGTTGTCACAACAACTGGAACCGGTCCAACAAATCATGTGTCTTCGTCGAGCAACTGGATCTATTATTCACTCTCTTACTTTATGTATTGTACTGTGAAGCCATTGCTTAATCCTCTCTATCCGAAGACATACTCTGAAGACATTCCTTAACTGCCATTTATCTTTATATTACCTAAGTTTATCTTCGATACACCATAGTGTGCATGATGACTGTGCTATACCTCCCTGAATGTCCTCATAGTATTTCATGCTTTGCTTAGATCCTTGATTGATATCCCTACTTGATCCTGTCTCGCTTCCGCATACTTTGAATACATTTACTCTTTCGAAGCTCTTCATAAAAATCATCTATTCAACCCCCCCCCCCACCCCCTCTAGTCGATAACTAGCACTTTCACCTACGCAAAAAATTATGAGCACAACAGTGTGTCATGGGGTAATAATACCAAAAAATACGCCGCGTGGCCTAATAATGCCGAACAAATGGAGTATAACGTCGATAAGTGCACCCTGACCTAAAAAAAATATGGGCACAACTAAGTGTTTCGTAATAATACACACAAAAAAATACAGACAAGCCACGATTTACCGGTGCAACCTAATAATACCAAACTATTGGAGTATATTGTTCGCAAGAATACGGAAAACATATGGGATGCGACTAAGTGTGCCAAGACCTAATAAAATATCAAAGAGACATAGTATAGCATAAGCATTGACGGCCTGGATAATAATACCGATACACACGTGTGTCGATTGACCCGCGTGGCCTAATAATACCGAACAAATGGAGTATAGTGTCGCTAAGTGGAGCCCCAGCCTAAGGCTCAATTTCGTGATTAGTATGCAGTTGGTCTTATTTTTCTTCTAAACTTTGGGGAGTGATATTTTGTTGGGCATGATAATTAGTGTTTTTTTAGTAAATGTATAGCGTTGCTAAGTGGACCCTCGGTTTAAGGCTCATATTCGGGTTTAATATGTGTTTGATATTTTTAAAAAATCTAGACTTCGTCGTGCGGTATTTTGGTTGGTGGTTACTTTTTTCCCCGTAGTGTAGGCCAATTGTGCTTTCACACAGAATTTTTATTAAATTTAAGTATGTGTCAATTTTATTTATCGTTGTAACACACGGGCATATGTGTAAGGGGTAATAGAAGTAATTTGCACAACCTTCAATGTCACGTCAGAAAAAAATACTACTTTTTTTTATAAAGGAAATATATTAATATCGCAATTAAAAAAAATACTACAGCATCAAGACCTGTTGTTGCATGGAACACGATGGCCACAATAAGACAATCTACCCTCCAAGAAAACATTAACAGACGACGACATGACAATCAGCTAGCGGACCCAATATCAATAGGCGGTAGGCCCTGATGAATTTCCACACGGTGGACGAACACGGAACACCCCCGCGTGGATGAAATCTAAACAGTACGGCAACTGTTGAGACGACCAATCATGCCCCGATGGCACAAAGTGCACATGCCAAAAACTGTAGAGAGTATATCAAATCAGAGTATAGGATAGGCAGAGCCAACTTTTAAGGATGCATGAAAGCTTGTTTAAGAATTTCAGCACGTACGCACCGGACGCATCTTGGACCGTTCCCACACACAACACAGAGAGAGAGAGAGAGAGAGAGTTTCTTCCAAAAGGCAAGATGCCTACATCCTGCCTATCCCCGACTTGGCTTCGAATCGGCCATGTTTTGATGCAAACCAGACAGCGAGCTAGCACTGTTCCGCTCTTATCCGAAAAAGACGCCCGAAAAGGAAGAAAACGAAGTGAAGTACCACTCGTCAAGCCCTGTCAGTGGGACCGGGCAGGTCAAGGGCGTTGACGCTTTGTCCACGTGGAGCGGGCCGGGCCCAATCGGGAGCGGGGGTTTCGTGGAACAGGGTCCCTGCGCCCATTGACTCCCCTCCTGCTAACCTTCCTGGAACCTGGAGCGAAACGAATATTAAAAATTAAATCTCATTAAGAAAGAAGATTAGCTAGCCAGGCCATAAAGATCTCGAGAGGCGATTAAGAAAACGGGGGAGATCCGAGTCTGCTGTGCGTGTGGACTCGCGCCCCTGTGCCGATCAATCAGGCAGCCTCAGGATCGGCACCAGCTCGTTTCTGACTAGTAGTAGGTCTAGACCTGACCTGCTCCGTACCGTTTTTCCATTTTGTTGGGGCGAGTAATCTAATGGTCTGACCGTGGAAAAACTCCATTCCTCGTGCAGTACGTGCTGACCTCAATATTCTTTCTCAATAGCAAAACAGAATTGCTCAACAAACAAAAGAGAAGAGGCCCCCATATTTGTGCAAAACAAAAGAGAAGAGGCCCCATACGCGCAGTGTTTTTTTTTTTTTTTTGCAGGAATATACAAATGGCGAGACATCGATCGACGGTGAGATCTGGCGCCACGCAGGGAGGATAGACCCTGCTGCCACCTAGCAGCTGGCCTGGTAGCAAATGCTGGTTAAAAAGCTACTCCTCTTAAACGTTTCCCATTTTGCGAAAATACGCGTGTTACTTGTAGGAGCCGGCGACGGCGGCCCGCGGTATCAACAACGCGATGTTGAAAATCGTTGGACCGACAAGGGAAGTCGCCATTGCAGACCAGAAAAAGGAGACGCAGCGGCCCCCGTCGCTTTGCGTTGCACGGGGCACGTCCCTGTCGCCTTCACATAAATTTCCCGATTTCTTAACGAGCCGGGCTTCTGATCCGTGGAGAAAAGTTGCAAACCGGGGAGGAAAAGCGCAGACAAGCACGAAAATAACATGGAGCCGAGCCAAAGCCAGCTGCCGTCCGTCTCCGCCTCGCCGGAAAGGGCGATCCGGTCCTCGTGGGCCCGGGATCGGGTCGTCGTCCCTCCCGCCACTCCGGCCGCGCCACGTGTGCTCCCGCACTGACGCAGCGCCTGATGTCAGACAAGAGCCTCCGAGCCAGCTCGCCCTTTTTTATACGCGCCCCGTCCTACCGGGGAGAGACTTCAGACTCCTCCCTCTTTCGGTCTCTACGACCCGTTTCTTTCTCTCTCTCTCCCTCTCCCTCTCCCTCGGCTAGCGTCTCTCTCTTCTCCAAGGAGGCTCTCGATTTGCATGGACAAGGGCCACCTCGGTGGTGGCGGAGGAGGAGGAGGACTGCTCGCCCTGGACGCGTCGCCGCGGCAGCTCGGCTTCTTGAACTTGCTGTCGCCGGCGCCGTTTCACCGGAGCATGGAGGCGGACGACGGCGGAGCCGGCAGCGGCGGTGGCAGGGGGAGGAGGTCCATCGAGGTTGACTTCTTCTCCGACGAGAAGAAGAACATGAAGAAGAGCCGGGCATCGGCCGGTGCCGACGCGGAGCACCAGAAGGATCAGGCCTCCGCCGCCGGACTCGCCATCAAGAAGGAGGACCTCACCATTAACGTACGTCCGCCACTGCTTCTCCACCCATTCTTCTTTTCTTAAATGGCAATACTTACCGGCAGGCACTACTTCTTTTCCTATATACGGCGATCTAATACTTGCCTTTCGATCGTGCAGCTCCTTCCCGGGAACAACACGAGGAGCGACCGGTCCATGGTGGTCGACGACGACGGGGCGTCCCGGGCAGACGAGGACAGGAACGGCAGGAACACCGGCGAGGTACCTAGTTAACCATGATCTGTCTATACAATTACAATCTCGATCTCGTTGGTTCGCGTTGTCGACCGCGAACATGGTGGATCTGGCTGGTGATGTTTGACTCGATGGGTATTAACTTACGCGTGTCGCGTCCTGCTGCAGCTCGCGGCGATGCAGGCCGAGCTGAGCCGCATGAACGAGGAGAACCAGCGGCTGCGAGGGATGTTGACCCAGGTCAACAACAGCTACCATGCGCTGCAGATGCATCTCGTCGCGCTCATGCAGCAAAGGTCCCAGATGCCTCCGGTCCAGCCGCAACAACCTCCGACTCACGACGTACTATTCTTGCTACTCCTAACCTAGCCAGGGATCGCTAGTTTGACTCGGCCAAGAAATTTACTGAATCAATTCCTCTTTTTTCCGTTTTTATTAGGATGGCAAGATCGAGAGTGCTATCGTGCCGAGGCAGTTCCTCGGTCTGGGCCCGTCCGGTGCCAGCGCTGACGTGGCCGAAGAGCCGTCCAACTCGTCTACGGAGGTCGGGAGCCCGCGCCGGTCGTCGTCCAACGGAAACGAGGACCCGGAGCGCGGCGACAACCCTGACGGCCCGTCCACCGCGGGGTGGTTGCCCGGACGCGGCATGAGCCAGCAGCAGCAGCAGCAGCTGGGAGCGGCGGCAAAGGGCCACGACCAGCAAGCGCAGGAGGCCACCATGAGGAAGGCCCGTGTCTCCGTTCGCGCACGATCCGAAGCCCCGATTGTGAGACTTCTTCGATCATTTTCTAGCTAGTTCTTGCACTTGCAACCTTGAGTCCCTTGTGTATGAATCGTGCTGACTTGACCGTACGTGCATGGGTGCAGATCGCCGATGGATGCCAATGGAGGAAGTACGGCCAGAAGATGGCCAAGGGAAACCCTTGCCCACGCGCCTACTACCGCTGCACCATGGCCACCGGCTGCCCGGTGCGCAAGCAGGTACCCCTAACTAACTGGCCACGACTGGTTCGCTGCTTGGTCAAAGGTGTACGTCCGGAAGTACCGTATCGGGGACGGGGTGTATGATTGGTCTAACTTTTTTCTTTATGCGTGATGCCATTGACTAACAGGTGCAACGATGCGCCGAGGACCGGACCATCCTCATCACCACGTACGAGGGCACGCACAACCACCCGCTCCCTCCGGCCGCCATGGCCATGGCGTCTACCACGTCGGCCGCCGCGTCCATGCTGCTCTCAGGCTCCATGCCCAGCGCCGACGGCGCGGGGCTCATGAGCTCCAACTTCCTCGCGCGCACCGTGCTCCCGTGCTCGTCCAGCATGGCCACCATCTCGGCGTCCGCACCGTTCCCGACGGTCACGCTCGACCTCACCCACGCCCCGCCCGGGGCGCCGAACGCCATGCCGCTAAACGTCGCCCGACCGCATGCACCGGGGCAGTTCCATGTTCCGATGCCCGGCGGTGGGATGGCCCCGGCCTTCGCGATGCCGCCACAGATGATGTACAACCAGTCAAAGTTTTCTGGTCTGCAGATGTCCTCCGACTCGGTGGACGCCGGGCAGTTCGCACAGCCTAGGCCGCCGATGGGCCTGCCAGGCCAGCTGTCCGACACCGTCAGCGCAGCGGCGGCCGCCATCACGGCGGACCCGAACTTCACTGTAGCCCTCGCCGCGGCCATCTCGTCGATCATGGCCGGCCAGCACGCCGCCGGCAACAGCAACGCGAATAACAACAACACCAGTAACAACACCGTGACGACGACCAGTAACAACACGACGAGCAACAACACCAACAGCGAGACTCAATGAATGGCTTGGTCAAGTTCGAAAAGAGTTGAGAAACCAGATAGCTAGGTTGCAAGTTATACATGGATGGTGTTCCATTCTTCTTTGGTCAGGATTAGCTTCTCGAGACGTTTCTTTGGTATTGACACCAAGCATGATATACGATCACCCTTTTTCTTTGTGATTTTGCGGTGGCAAAAAAAAAACTGTTGTATTAGTTCATTCCTTCTCCTTAGTTCTTTTTCATCGCCCACAGCTGTTGATATTTCACTGTAATGACCATAATTATAGTAATAATTAAAATAATGGCGCCTCAGAGATATTTCTATGCTAGTCAAAGCAGAAGAAATGGAGGGGTAAAGAACAATGACAGCTTACTAGATGCTCATCTACGTGTTTGTTCACATCTTCAGATTTTTCTCCCCGCTCTCCCCTTTCTGGCTTTTCTTGTCTTGGCTTGTTTTACCTTCTTCTCGTTGGCATTTTCAAACAAGTCACTGCCCAGCCGGCTCGCTCGGATGTGAATGTGATCTCATCATCGGTCCCGCGAAGACCAAGTCGGCAGGCCTGCTGTGACTGTTGGTCTCGCTTTGAACAGTACATCACATGCTTCATGCCTGCAACGTTGCACGTACCTATACTTTTTAGTTTGAATGAAGTTTGAACACGTACGGGAAGCTCTGCATGGGGAGCACTCTTCCAAATAGATATATCCATCCAGCCCCAAGGACTCGCAGTCTCGATTAAGCTGCTCTGGGTTTGCCTGCCTGGCGTGTAGCTGGGCGTCGTGGGCATGGGCGCAGCGCATGGAAGGAAACTCATGGCGCGACGCGAGGTGGCACGGGAAAAATGTGGCGCGCGGAAGGGAAGGAGGGGGAGAAATCATGGGGAACTCAGCGCCGATCTGGCACGGAGCTGAGCGTCTCGTCGTCGTCGGCGTCGCGTCGTCTGTGGACTCGGAGGCATGGGGCGTTTTCACGTTGGGCCCACGGGGGAATCGGGAGGTGATTACGTACGGTACAGTTGGAGGTGTTGACACGGTCCCCATACGGAGTACGTAGACGGGTGGGGTCTCGCGCGCAGCTGTGGCCTCGTCTTGCTGCCGCCTGCCGTCTCTGGGACGGTCACCACCGTCCACCGGCTTTGGCTTTGGCTTTGCTTGCTCGTGCGCTTGCGGTCAGACTTTACGGCGGGGTCTACGAGATTTTTCGCCAAAATACGAGATGTGCACGAGGGACCCTTAACTGTGAGGCGTCTTTTGTGCGAGTCGTCAAGAGGAAGCCTCCGAGGTAGCTTGGTTTGGATATTCTACGTGCTTTCACGAAAGGGCATTCGCCTCACCAGTACTTTTCTTTTTTTAAAACTAGGTAAAAGATTTGCCGTTTTCATTGAATAAGAAGGAGTTTTAGAGGTTCAGGCTATAGGCAGAAGGCCAAAGCCACATACAATACATCACTCTGGCGGCATCACGTTACACAAATATTTAGCACCGGCAAGACACCATAGTGCCGTTTTCTCTTTGATTTTCGCGACGACGACACCAATAGGCACCGTAGTGTTACGGAATACCCTAGCATTCCTCTTTTTCCAGATTTTCCACGAGACGAGTAGCCTAAGAGAGATAACCGGCCTTCGCGATTGCGTCACCCTGGACGCCATATTGCTCCACCAAGTCTTCACCGAATTAATAATGCCCCAGTCGTTAGGATGGATATCATGGAGACCTAGCCATTCTTTGATCATGTCCCCAAACTCTCAACTTGTAGCGACATTTGAACAGAAGATGAGCCGCCGATTCCTGAACTTGCTTGCAAAGGGGGCAAAGGTTGCAATTAGGCCATCCCTTTTTGTAACCGGTCAGCCGTCCATATCCTATTGTTTATGACGAGCCAAGCGAAAAACTTGCACTTGGGTGGAGCCCAGATCCTCCAAACGTTCCTGGTCATCTCCTAGTCGACTAAACCAAGAAATTGAGCGTTGTAGGCCGTAGCCGCGGAGTAGTGGCCGTCTTTGGTGACCTTCCAAGAGATGGAATCGAGCATCGTGGAGTTGAGTTGCACGTGGGATAGCTTCTCCCAGAGACTAACAAATTCATTGATATAGTCAACCGTGATGCCCTCCGAGATCTTCACCTGGGAGACCCAGAAATTGCTGGAAAGTGCTTTCTGAACCGAACAATTCTTTCTTTTGGATAGAACATATATTTTTGGAGCAATGTCCTTGGGCCGCCACCCATCATGCCATGTCGATTCCCAGAACTTGGCGCGGGGATCATCGCGCACCAAAACCCTTGTGGTCGCCGCAAAGATGTCTCGGTCATGCCGGTCACAAAGGTTTCCCAAGCCAACCCAAGGTTTGATGGGGGTGATCCACTCTCCCCAAAGCCAACGAATGCGGAGCGCAGAAGCGAACTGTTTTAGATTAAGGACTCCAAGGCCACCATGGAGTATTGATTTGCACATTTGATCCTAGTTAACCTTGCATTTTCCCCCAGCAACCTTGTCACAGCCGGCCCATAGGAACGCCCGTCGAAGAGCATCGATCTTATTCAAAACCTCAACTGGAAGGTTTAGCGCAGTCATATAGTAGATGGCAATGGTTGTGAGCACTGACTTGACCAACACCACACGCCCCGGCGAGGCAATGTGCTTGCCCAAACCCGGGGTTAGCTTGGCTGCAATCTTGTCTTCAAGCAGCTGGAAGTGTATTCTTTTCAGCTTTTTGACCGGGAGAGGTAGCCCCATGTACTTCATCGGGAAGGACGAACGGTTGGCCGGGAAGGAGTGAAGGATATCCTGAAGGTCCAGATTCTCGCAACAGATAGGTGCAACCAAACTTTTGTTACAGTTCGTGTCCAGGTCGGTAACTTCCCCAAAACATTTTAATGTGTGGGTGAAGAACTCAACATCCGATTTTAAGGGGGCAAGGAACACCGCCCCATCGTCAGCATAAAGAGAGGCCCGGGTCACCAGGATTGACCACCGAGAGGGTGAAGCTTGCCTTGATCCATGGCTTTCTGAAGAATGTGATGGAGTGGGTTGATCGCAAGCACGAATAGGAGAGGGGACATCGGATTCCCCTGCCTCAAACCTTTCCCATGCTTGATTGGTGCACCGGGGACGCCATTCAGCAGAACACACGAGGACGCCGAGGAGAGCAAGGTTGAAACCCAACATCGGAACCTAGGAGGAAACCCAAGGTGGTTGAGCAAGTCAAGGAACAAATCCCATCGAATCGAATGGAACGCTTTTTTTATGTCAAGCTTGAAAAGGAACGCCGAGGTCTTCTTGCGGTGGAAACTTTTCACGAGGTTTTGCACATACATGAAGTTATCGTGGATGCACCATCTTTTCATGAATGCACTCCGAGCTTGCGAGACGAGATCATGGAGTTTTATTCCATAGCAACATGGTTACAATATGCTACTCCCTCCTTCATGGTTACAATATGGTCATTCCGCCTAAAATCCATCCGATTGTGTAACGTGTCGAGTAAAAGATCATGGATGGATGGGCCCTCGTTGGTGATGTGATGGTGGATGACGCGTTACACCTGTGAGGCAGAAATGTGCATAGTTGACCGGCTCTCTAGGTCACCAATCCTTGGCGGTGGGGCAACTGATCTAATGAAGGGGGACAGTTCTCCAGTGGCAGGTCCTGGGCCTCTTCTGCTACCCGACGAGGATGGGAGAGGGATCGATGGTTGAGCAAGCCGAGTTGGAGAGGAAATGGACAGGGGACCGGAGGTATATTTCCCTTGTCACGTGGCTAGGATTGGTATTACTACTTTGGTTCGCGACAGACTCAGTGAGGAGTAAGGGATTGGGTGCCGCCATGAATTCGCGGCGAGGGTAGATGGCAATAACTTCCCCTCAGAGCGTGGCTGCGACGTCTCGCATAGCCAATCCATCGCTTCGTGGTGAGACACAATCCTCTCATATTCTCCTAGGTCACGTTCCCCACGCATCGGGGGATTGATGGCAGATTGGCGGCTAAGGATGGAGACAAGGATGTTGGAGATCGCAAACCGGGACGAGGTGAAAATGGCACAGGCGTAGGAGATTTGTTCATGGTTTGCGGCCATGAGCGATCTGCACAAGGCAACGATATCGTTCTATTCAAAGCTAACGGTGGAGGAAGACGGGGCTTTCAGCAGACGGGTTGTGCAAGTGCCCGCTGGAGATTGTGCTCTGGTCCATGGAGAAGGCAGAGTCTGCAGATCCGAAGGAAGCGTGGAAGTGGCGCAAGTTTCACTCTTGTCACAGCGTCCATACGGGTCCAACGATGTTCGAGGTGGGCGTGGTCATGGCACTCCTGTCGCTGGGGACGAGGGAGATGTCAATCCTGATCATGGAGGACGAGCCAAGAGCTTGTATGCCAAAACTCAAGGAGGTCGTCTACACACCAAGGAGGTCGCCGCGCTTCCCACGACGCTCCCCTCCTATCTTCTCAGCCTTGCTCGCTCCACTATGATAGAGTAGGGGTCTTCCTGCCGACAACTTCTTTTGGTTGCTGGCTAGGGAGGATTCCGATGAGGAAGGAGGGCACTCGTCTGAATCCACAAGTAAGAACTGCTACTCATCTAAATACGTGCATTGTCCTTTATGAATTAGTAAAGAGTGGATTACGACTCAAAAAAGTTGAATCGAGAAATTGTAGTTAAAGAATAAACATCGAAATCCATGCTATCTTCGTCTTTTAGGAGACGGTGGTGTTGTGAATGAAACTAGGGGGGTAAGGAACTTGGAAGAAAATAGTGCCAAAATGGTGATTATGATCATGATAGATATGTAGATGAGATAAGGAGAAATGTGAGGTATGGACAGAGAGTAAAAGAGCATATGGGTGCAAATAGTTTTTTGACCATCCTTGATTTGTGATGAGAGGAGATGGTGGAGTTTGGAGGTTTGGTTCTGAATAATTGTAGAGTTGGTAATTGCCAAGGGCAGAATGAGGGAAAAGTGGAAACTGAGGAAACAATGGAAAAAATAGAAAAAATGCTGAGATTGGGCCTAATGTAGATACTAGTTTCGGTCCTAGGGGCCCGAGGCCTATTTAGATGGAGGCGTATTTTTCTAATATGCCTTCGATGTCTTTTTGTGACTTAAACGACCTCCCTTTGCCCCAGATTGGGCCCGACGTCGAGGTATCTAGAGAGCTAGGGTTTGCTTGTGAGCCGTCGACGAAAGAGGGAGAGGGTATGGAAGGAAACTTTGGTAGGTTTAGGGGATGGGGGAGATTCAACAGTAGAGGGAGATAAAATTTCCAATATCGTAGGAAGGAAGAGGTGGGAGACAAATTCAGACACAAAACCCCTCAGGATGAAAGAGGTGATTCAGGTGATAGACCTGGGGACAACAATACAAACCATCGTTTTCATGATCTGAGAGGACCCCATTCCAATGATGGAGATGCCCAAATTGGTGGATCTCTTTAACAAAACTTGAGGAAAAGTGTATATGGAAGCTTCTTGCAACATGGAGGCAAGTTCAACATTGGGCCCTCTAACTTGAACACCAATAATTCGGCTCTTGACTTGATCCAACAACAGAAGTGGCTAGGTCTGTTGTTGGCTCAACTAACGCAGGGGACCACAGTTGGGCTTTCCCTCAGAAGCTAGCTCTTCTAATCCTGGTGGTCAGGGATCTACGAATTATGGAGAGGTGGAGAAGGTAATGAGCAATGGTGAAAATGTTGCTGGAGGAGTGTTACCCAATGACAATAGTGGTTTTGCTCGTGGATTCTTAAACTAGGGACACATTTTTTAGGCTCATAAGATTGGACAAAGGACCGGGAAAGAAATTGGGAAAGTTGGTGCTGGTTTTGAGACAGATGTGTAACAAGTGCAAGGATTATAGACATGCCACTAATTAAGTACTGTAGGATGGGACACCGGATAATATGTGGGAAAACTCTCGTCTGACTAATGATTGTGCTTGGCTTAAACAAATGAAGCATGTTCCAAAATTTATGGGATATGCATGCTGGCAAGGGTTAGGGTGTGTTGCTAGTTCAAAACTCTAAATAGGTACTAAATGTGGAAGTTGCCAACCCAATAGCCATTCTGAGGGTCAAGTCTGGGCATCTAATGAAACTCAATCTCTGGAGTGGTTTAATAATATGTTTAGTTGGAATTGAAAGTGGAGATGTAAATCTCATGGAAAAGATGCTGTTGAGGTTTCCAAATAAGAGTAGACTGATTGAACTATGCAAGTTTAATGACTTTAATCTATTAGGGACTACAACTGTGATCAATGTCAAAAGTTGAGCCTTTGATAGTCAAGTTGTTGGCAAGCTACAAATAGTGTGGGTTATGATTGGTAAGGTTCCCGAGCATTTTAGGCACTTTTTTGCAATGTGTTAAGCTGGTGCATCCTTGGGCCCTGGTCTAGAGATTTATATGTCTACCATCACTTTGGAAAAGGTATGGGATAAGGTGGGGATGAGAGACTTTGAAAAAAATTCCTACATACATTGAGATTATTGATAAAGACACGATAATCTACAGAGTTACAACTCAACTGAAATATGTGGTTGAGCATTGACGGTACACTGAATTCTAGAGACAAAACATTGATGATAATGTAGGAAGGAGTGTGTGATGAGATGAGGAAAACGCATAAAATCAATGATGGTAGCTGCGAAGGGGGGGGCAAAGAGGTGATTTCTCTGCGAAGCTTGAGCTTGGCTCAGTTTGGAGATTTCAAAATGAGAAGAGTGGAAATCTTGACATCACAAAATGCCCACTTGGTTGTTTTAAGGATAGGCATAAAATGGAGATAAACATAGAAGTTGATATGAGGAAAATACATGACATGAAGGAAGTTAATGATGGACATCTCGACATGAGATCTCTTTAGAAAAAAAGGTGTTAGAGTTGGAGGAAGAAAAACAAAGACTAGAATTGATGGTAAATAAGCAACATGAAATGATTTCTCATTGCATCTCAAAAATTGAGCAATGGGATCCAAAGATAATGAACTAGCATAAATGGTTGAAGAAGATTTGGAGCTAGATAATAGCCAAGGTAAAAAGTGAAGAAGCTCGAAATTATGTAAAACCTGTTAACTTCACTGCTAGTCAAGAGTCAATTAAATTTTTTGGGACTAAGATGTTAAAATATCAGGGTGTTAAAGTTAACAAAGTACAAAACAAAACAAGGAAAATGAGGAGCCTCTAAGGAGATGTGATAGACATACTGATAAACAAGATGTGAGGGTGGAAGATTTGACTAAGGAAAGAGCTGCAAAGAAGAATGACTATGGTAAAACTCCCGACTCTAACCCTTGTAGGGTGTATCATCGTCACATGATTGCCTATAGGCGATATCTCCAACATCATGTAGTCGTGAAACTGCTCCATGGCATACATGCCGCTTCTAGCATTAGTTTCACGGAACTTAGCTTCAAGCGAATCCCAGAAATTCTTGGCAACCCTCATATGTAAATATGCGTCAACTAGGATGTCTCCAATCACACTCCGAACGACTCCGACAAAGATGACAGTGGCCTCCTTAAATGCCTTCTCCTCTTCAGGAGCAATTGTACCTTCGGGTGTGACACCAACGACCCATGACATGTTCATCGCCAACCACAAGGCAGTTCTGGTCTGCCAACTCTTAAAATGTGTGCCCATAAACGGGTACGGTTTCAATGTTACAACAAAGCCATGCATGAGAATTGCCTAAAGAAATTAGGTTTTTGAATTGTTGTATAAAGTAGGAATTTTCTGATTGATTTAATCCCAAAACTAAATCATGAACATGACATTGATAGCATATGATATATCTAAACATGTATGCACGTACTACACACAGATCTGGAGACAACTAGTACAACTAACACAAAAATGAAAAGAAAGAAGGATAGACAGATTACAACCTCCATTTGGCCAGGTTAGAGCCATGGCGACAATAGTAGCATCCTCGATAGCCTTCTTCTTGGTGGTTTCAGAGTTTTCAACCATGTGAAAGTCAGGGTAGTTGAGGACATAGTCGAGCAACGATGAACTGTCACGTCTAAGACGCTCGTTCCCGAAATCTAATCACACCTTTCCCAGTGGAGGACCGCAAAGGGCGGTATTTCAGACGCCCGCTCTCCCGTACATCTATGCACGCGTTTGACGAGGTGGGATTGTCGGAAATAATAACATAACTAAGTGGAACGACGATGGTTGGACCCATGCCCGTCAGGAACAACCTACGATCCTACGTCTTAGATTTGTAGCGCATCCGTTAATGACTCGTAACTAATTACCAATTTATCATTTGTTCCTGAACGGTAAAATTAAGCGAATGCATGACATAGGGTTGTTTTTGACTCAGCTCGTTCATGAAACACGACATGCGCATGCGCAAGGCGGGTGCGCAGGGACCACTCTTGTTCTCAAGCTCCAATAGCATGTTGAAGCTTAACCCTTATAAAGGGTCTCCACTCTCCTCCATTCATGAGGTGGGACTAAGCTTCCCACCATCATGTCGTCACACACATATGAGCCTTGTGATTTTTTTTAAATTATTTCATATATGGGCTCTAGGACCACCTATAATTCAACATCCCCCCAAGCACTCATTGCCCAACCTTCTACTTATTTTTTAGATGAACGGGGATAGCCTCCCCGGTTCCATTAACTCGAATGAAACCATACATCACACCACATCAACTAGTTGCGAGCAAGGGTAGCAAAATACAAAAACACAAAGCCCGCAAGGTACAACAAGTTCAGAGATACTAAACAGGACAAACATGAGTGATGACACATCGGTGCTTAGGAAAACTACCATACTCCCAAAGTAACTAAGACGAGACAGTCACACTTGCCGTAGGAGATTTCCGTGCCTTCAACAGGGGCAGGGGCATTCGGGCATGTTGCGACCATGTGATTTTGAGGACAGACTCTTGGCTTGTAACAACGTAAGATTCCAGCTTTTTCATCGGAGGGCTACCCCTAGGTGTCCAGTGTCGGCCATCGATCTTGAACTTGTCCCAGGATCAGGAGAGGTTGTCAGGAGACAACCACTCTCTAGCAACAGCGGTCTTCTCAGTAAGCCTCCGGAGTGCCCTCCCCTCGTCCCCGATAAGGTAATTCAGTTCCTAACAGTAGTTTGAGTCCTCCCTATCACATGCTTGATGTTTGACCACACAGTGTTGTTAAAGATCATGGCATTTCTAAATTTCCAAAAACACCACATGGTAGCAGCATATGCAACATTAAGGGCAAAGTTCTTTTTATTAACTATCGAAAACCTAGCAATGGACAAATAATCAAAACACAAACTAGTGCCAAAATGCCCACTAATCAATCTCCAAATGTATCTAGCTACTACACAGTCAAAGTGTTGGAAATATGCCCTAGAGGCAATAATAAATTAGTTATTATCATATTTCCTTGTTCATGATAATCGTTTATTATCCATGCTAGAATTGTATTGATCGGAAACTCAGATACATGTGTGGATATATAGACAACTCCATGTCCCTAGTATGCCTCTAATAGACCAGCTCGTTGATCAAAGATGGTCAAGGTTTCCTAGCCATGGACATGAGATGTCATTTGATAACGAGATCACATCATTAGGAGAATGATGTGATGGACAAGACCCAAACTATGAACGTAGCATATGATCGTGTCAGTTTATTGCTATTGTTTCTGCATGTCAAAGTATATGTTCCTGTGACCATGAGATCATGCAACTCACTGACACCGGAGGAATACCTTGTGTGTATCAAATGTCGCAACGTAACTGGGTGACTATAAAGATGCTCTACAGGTATCTCCGAGGGTGTCTGTTGAGTGGGCATGGATCAAGACTGGGATTTGTTACTCCGTGTGATGGAGAGGTATCTCAGGGCCCACTCGGTAATACAACATGACAATAAGCCTTGCAAGCAAAGTGAGTAAAGAGTTAGCCATGGGATCTTGTATTACGGAACGAGTAAAGAGACTTGCCGGTAACGAGATTGAACTAGGTATAGAGATACCGACGATCGAATCTCGGGCAAGTAACATACCGAAGAACAAAGGGAACATCATACGGGATTAACTGAATCCTTGACATAGAGGTTCGACCGATAAAGATCTTCGTAGAATATGTAGGAACCAATATGGACATCCAGGTCCTGCTATTGGTTATTGACCGTAGAGGTGTCTCGGTCATGTCTGCATAGTTCTCGAACCCGCATGGTCTGCACACTTAAGGTTCGATGACGTTTCGGTATAGTTGAGTTATGTATGTTGGTGACCGAAGGTTGTTCGGAGTCCCGGATGAGACCCCGGATGTCACAAGGAGCTCCGGAATGGTCCGGAGGTAAAGATTGATATATAGGAAGTCCCGTTTTGGCCACCGGAAAAGTTTCGGGTATTTCCGGTAGTGTATCGGGAGTGCCGGAGGGCCGTCGGGAGGGGCGACCCACGCCGGGAGGCCACATGGGCCTGAGGGGTGGTGCACCAGCCCTTAGTGGGCTGGGCAAACCAGCCCCACAAGGCCCATGCGGCTAGGCAGGTGGGAAAGGAAAAAACCCAAGGAAAGGGAAGGATTCCAAGTAGGATTGGAATCCTACTTGGAGTAGGATTGGAGGTGGATTCCTCCACCTCCTCCTAGTTCGGCCGAATCCTCCTTGTGGAGGGTTTGAGGCTGCCTCCTCCCCTCCCTTCCTCCTATATATACTAGAGGATTTGAGGGCAGCCCCAACCCTAATTGCCACGTGTTGCCCTCTTCTTCCTCTAGATCGTTTCTCCTCTAGTCTAGTTTCGGCGGTGCTTAGGCGAAGCCCTGCCAAAATAGTTCCACCACCACCGCCACCGCGTCGTCGCACTGCCGGAGAACTCATCTACCCCTCCGCTCCCTCTTGCTGGATCAAGAAGGCGGAGATCGTCATCGAGCTGTACGTGTGCTGAACGCGGAGGTGCCGTCGGTTCGGCACTAGATTGGAAGGACCATGATTGGATCGCGGGACGGATCGTGATTGGATCGCGAGATGGATCGTGATGGGATCGCGGGACGGCTTGCGATTTGGATCGCGAAGATGTTCGACTACATCAACCGCGTTTCTTAACACTTCCGCTTAGCGATCTACAAGGGTATGTAGATCCACTCTCCCTCTCGTAGATGCTCATCACCATGGATAGATCTTGCGTGTGAGTAGGAAATTTTTTGTTTCCCATGCAACGTTCCCCAACAGTGGCATCATGAGCTAGGTCTATGTGTAGATGAGATCACGAGTAGAACACAAAGGAGTTTGTGGGCGTTGATGCTCAGATTGCTTCCCTTGGTATTTTCTTGATTCTGCGGTATTGTGGGATGAAGCGGCCCGGATCAACATTACTCGTACGCTTACGAGAGACCGGTTCCATCAACTGACATGTAACTTTGTTGCATAAAGATGGCTGGCGGGTGTCTGTCTCTCGCACTTTAGTTGGATCGGATTCGGCAAAGGCGGTCCTTGAGAAGGTTGAATAGCAATTTGTGTATCACCGTTGTGGTTTTTGCGTAGGTAAGAATCGTTCTTGCTAGATACCCGTAGCAGCCACGTAAAACATGCAACAACAATTAGAGGACGTCTAACTTGTTCTTGCAGGGTATCTTGTGATGTGATATGGCCAATTACATGATGAGATATATGTGATGTATGAGATGATCATGTTTTGTATAGAATATCACGACTTGCATGTCGATGAGTACGGCAACCGGCAGGAGCCATAGGGTTGTCTTTAATTAATTTTCGTCGTTTTTGCTTTACTTTATCGCTATGAGTTAGCAATAGTCGTGGAAGCATCAGTTGGCGCGACAACCTCATGGCGACACGTTGATGGAGATCATGGTGTCATGCCGGTGACGATGGAGATCATGCCGGTGCTTTGGAGATGGAGATCAAAAGCACAAGTTCATGACCATATCATGTCACTTATGATTTTCATGTGATGTTAATCCTTTTATGCATCTTATTTTTCTTAGGACGATGGTAGCATTATAAGGCGATCCCTCATTAAAATTTCAAGATAAATTGTGTTCTCCCCGAGTGTGCACCGTTGCGAAAGTTCGTCGTTTCGAGACACCACGTGATGATCGGGTGTGATAGACTCTATGTTTGCATACAACGGGTGCAAGCCAGTGTTGCACATGCGGAACACTCGGGTTAAACTTGACGAGCCTAGCATGTACAGACATGGCCTCGGAACACAAGAGACCGAATGGTCGAACATGAGTCATATAGTAGATATGATCAACATGGAGATGTTCACCATTGAAACCACCTCATCTCACGTGATGATCGGACTTGGGTTGGTGAATTTGGATCATGTAACACTCGGATGACCGGAGGGATGTCAATTTAAGTGGGAGTTCTTTAGTAATATGATTAACTGAACTCATTATCATGAACATAGTCAAAATGTCTTTGCAAATTATGTTATAGATCAATAGCTCGCGCTGTAGCTCCCCTGTGTTTTTTATACATTCCTAGAGAAATAGAGTTGAAAGATGATGGTAGCAATAATGCGGACTGGGTCCATGATCTGAGGATTGTCCTCATTGTTGCATAGAAGGCTTATGTCCTTAATGCACCGCTCGGTGCGCCACCCCCTCAAGTGTCGTCTGTAGATGTTGTGAACATCTGACAGGCACGTTCTGATGACTACTTGATAGTTCAGTGCGTCATGCATTACGACTTAGAATTGAGGCTCCAAAACGTTTTTGAACGTCACGGAACATATGAGATGTTCTAAGAGCTGAAATTGGGATTTCAGGATCGTGTCCGTGTTGAGAGGTATGAGACCTGCAACAAGATTCTTTGCCTGCAAGATGAAGGAGAATAGCTCAATCAGTGAGCATGTCCTCAGATTATCTGGGTGCTACAATCGCTTGAATCGAGTGGGAGTTGATCTTGCAGATAAGATAGTGGTTGATATAGTTCTCCAAGTCACTACCACAAAGCTACCAGGGCTTCGTGATGAACTATGAAATGCCAGGGATGGAAATAATGATCCCTGAGCTATTCGCGATGTTTGACACCGCGAAGGTAGAAATCAAGAAGGAGCATCAAGTGTTGATGGTTAGTAAAACCACTAGTTTCAAGAAGGGCAAGGGCAAGAAGGGAAAACTTCAAGAATGGCAAGCCAGTTGCTGCTCTAGTGAAGAAACCCAAGGTTGAACCCAAACCCGAGACTGAGTGCTTCTGTTATGAGGAGAACGGTCACTGAAGCGGAACTGCCCTAGATACTTGGTAGATAAGAAGGCTGGCAACGTCAACAGAAGTATATTTGATATACGTGTTATTGATGTGTACCTTACTAGTACTCCTAGTAGCACCTGGGTATTAGATACCGGTTCAGTTGCTAAATGTTAGTAACTCGAAATAATAGCTACGGAATAAACTAAGACTAGCTAAGGGCGAGGTGACGATGTGTGTTGGAAGTGTTTCCAAGGTTGATGTGATCACCATTGCACGCTCTCTCTACCTTCGGGATTAGTGATGAACCTAAATAAATGTTATTTGGTGTTTGCGTTGAGCATGAACGTGATTAGATCGTGTTTATTGCAATACGGTTATTCATTTAAGTTAGAGAATAATGGTTATTCTGTTTACATGAATAATACCTTCAATGGTGATGCACCCAATGAGAATGGTTTAATGAATCTTGATCGTAGTAATACACATGTTTATAATATTGATGCCAAAAGATGCAAAGTTAATAATGATAGTACCACATACTTGTGGCACTGCCGCTAAATGTCATATTGGTGTAAAGCGCATGAAGAAACTCCATGCTGATGGATCTTTGGACTCATTCGATTTCGAATCGGTTGAGACATGCGGACCATGCCTCATGGGCAAGATGACTAAGACCCTGTTTTCCGGTATGATGGAGCGGGCAAGTGACTTATTGGAAATGATACATGTTGATGTATGCGGTCCAATGAGTGTTGTAGCGTGCGGTGGATATCGTTATTTTCTTACCTTCACTGATGATTTGAGTAGATATGGGTATATTTACTTAATGAAACACAAGTCTGAATCGTTTGAAAAGTTCAAGCAAATTTAGAGTGAAGTTTGAGATCATCGTGACAAGAAGATAAAATGTCTACGATATGATTGTGGAGGTGAATATCTGAGTTACGAGTTTGGTATACAACTTAAGACAATGTGGAAGTTGTTTCACAACTCACGCCACCTGGAACACCATAGTGTGATGGTGTGTCCGAACGTCGTAGTCGTGCTCTATTGGATATGGTGTGTACTATGATGTCTCTTATCGATTTGCCACTATCATTTTGGGGTTATACATTAGAGACAATTACATTCACTTTAAATAGGGCACCATCTAAGTCCGTTGACACCGTATAATTTTGGTTTGGAAGAAACCTAAGCTGTCATTTCTCAGAGTTTGGGAATGCGATGCCTATGTCTTATAAGCTCGATCCCAAAGCGGAAAGGTGCATCTTCATAGGATACCCTAAGGAAACAGTTGGGTATACCTTCTATCTCAGATCCAAGGGCAAAGTATTTGTTGCTAAAAACGGATCCTTTCTCAAGAAAGAGTTTCTCTCGAAAGAATTGAGTTGGAGGAAAATAGAACTTGATGAGGTTGTTGAACCTTTACTTCAACAAGAGAGTAGCGCAGCGCAGAAAGATGTTTCTGTAGAGCCTACATCGGTTGAAGAGGAAGTTAATGATGATGATCATGAAGCTTCGGATCAAGTTACTACCGAACCTCGTAGGTTGACAAGAACTCGTACCGCCCCTGAGTGGTACGTCAATCCTGTCTTGGAGGTCATGTTGTTAGACAACAATGAACCTATGAGCTATGAAGAAGCGATGGTGGGCCCGGATTCCAACAAATGGCTAGGAGCCATGAAATCCGAGAAAGGATCCATGTATGAAAACCAAGTATGGACTTTGGTAGACTTGCCCGTTAAACGGCAGGCCGTTGAGTACAAATGGACCTTTAAGAAGAAGACAGACGCTGATGGTAAATGTCACCATTTATAAAGCTTGACTTGTCGCAAAGAAGTTTCCGACAAGTTCAAGGAGTTGACTACGATGAGACTTTCTCACCCGTAGCGATGCTAAAGTCTGTTGGAATTATCTTAGCAGTTGCTGCATTTTTCATTTATGAAATCTGGCAGATGGATGTCAAAACATCGTTTCCTTAACGGTTTCCTTGAGGAAAGGTTGTATGTGATACAACCAGAAGGTTTTGTCAGTCCTAAGGATGCTAAAAGGTGTGCAAGCTCCAGCAATCCTTCTATGGGCTGGAGCAAGCATCTCGGAGTTGGAATATACACTTTGATGAGGTGATCAAAGTTTTTGGGTCTATACAAAGTTTATGAGAAACTTGTATTTACAATAAAGTGAGTGGGAGCACTATAGAATTTCTGATAAGTATATGTGGATGACATATTGTTGATCGGAAATGATGTAGAATTTCTGGAAAGCATAAAGGGTTGTTTGAAAGGAGTTTTTCAAAGGAAAACCTGGAATGAAGCTACTTAAATATTGGGCATCAGGATCTATAGAGATAGATCAAGACGTCTGATAAGACTTTCAATGAGTGCATACCTTGACAAGATTTTGAAAGAGTTCAAAATGGATCAGTCAAAGAAAGAGTTCTTGCCTGATTTGTAAGGTGTGGATTTGAGTAAGAGTCAAAGCTCGACCACTGCAGAAGAAAGAGAAAGGACGAAGGTCGTCCCCTGTGCCTTAGCCATAGGCTCTATATATAGTATGCCATGCTGTGTACCGCACCTGTGTGTGCCTTGCCATGAGTCTATCAAGGGGTACAAGAGTGATCCAGGAGTGGATCACTTGACAGCGGTCAAGATTATCCTTAGTAACTAGAGGACTAAGGAAATATTTCTCGATTATGGATATGATATAGAGTTCGTCGTAAAGGGTTACATCGATGCAAGCTTCAACACCAATCCGGATGACTCTTAGTATCAATCCGGATACGTATAGTGGAGCAGCCATTTGGAATAGCTCCAAGCGGAGTGTGGTAGCAGTATCTACAGTATGACATAGAGATTTGTAAAGTACACACGGATCTGAATGTCGCAGACCCGTTGACTAAAACCTCTTTCACACGCAAAACATGATCGAACCCCAGAACTCATTGGGTGTGAGATTCATAACAATGTAAATCACATAGCGATGTGAGCTAGATTATTGACTCTAGTGCAAGTGGGAGACTTTTGGAAATATACCCTAGAGGCCATAATAAATTAGTTATTATCATATTTCCTTGTTCATGATAATCGTTTATTATCCATGCTAGAATTGTATTGATCGGAAACTCAGATACATGTGTGGATACATAGACAACTCCATGTCCCTAGTATGCCTCTAATAGACTAGCTCGTTGATCAAAGATGGTCAAGGTTTCCTAGCCATGGACATGAGATGTCATTTGATAACGGGATCACATCATTAGGAGAATGATGTGATGGACAAGACCCAAACTATGAACGTAGCATATGATCGTGTCAGTTTATTGCTATTGTTTCTGCATGTCAAAGTATCTGTTCCTATGACCATGAGATCATGCAACTCACTGACACCGGAGGAATACCTTGTGTGTATCAAACGTCGCAACGTAACTGGGTGACTATAAAGATGCTCTACAGGTATCTCCGAGGGTGTCTGTTGAGTGGGCATGGATCAAGACTGGGATTTGTTACTCCGTGTGACGGAGAGGTATCTCAGGGCCCACTCGGTAATACAACATCACAACAAGCCTTGCAAGCAAAGTGACTAAAGAGTTAGCCACGGGATCTTGTATTACGGAACGAGTAAAGAGACTTGCCGGTAACGAGATTGAACTAGGTATAGAGATACCGACGATCGAATCTCGGGCAAGTAACATACCGAAGAACAAAGGGAGCATCATACGTGATTAACTGAATCCTTGACATAGAGGTTAGACCGATAAAGATCTTCATAGAATATGTAGGAACCAATATGGGCATCCAGGTCCCGCTATTGATTATTGACCGTAGAGGTGTCTCGGTCATGTCTGCATAGTTCTCGAACCCGCATGGTCTGCACACTTAAGGTTCGGTGACGTTTTGGTATAGTTGAGTTATGTATGCTAGTGAC
This sequence comes from Elymus sibiricus, assembly GCA_039707655.1. Lineage (NCBI taxonomy): Eukaryota > Viridiplantae > Streptophyta > Magnoliopsida > Poales > Poaceae > Elymus > Elymus sibiricus. The sequence continues at coordinate 162,401,802 of CM077667.1, forward strand.
CGAAGGTTGTTCGGAGTCCCGGATGAGATCCTGGACGTCACGAGAAGCTCCGGAATGGTCCGGAGGTAAAGATTGATATATAGGAAGTCCCGTTTTGGCCACCGAAAAAGTTTCGAGTATTTCCGGTAGTGTACCGGGAGTGCCGGAGGGCCGTCGGGAGGGGCCACCCACGCCGGGAGGCCACATGGGCCTGAGGGGTGGTGCACCAGCCCTTAGTGGGCAAACCTGCCCCACAAGGCCCATGCGTCTAGGCAGGTGGGAAAGGAAAAAACCCCAAGGAAAGGGAAGGATTCCAAGTAGGATTGGAATCCTACTTGGAGTAGGATTGGAGGTGGATTCCTCCACCTCCTCCTAGTTCGGCCGAATCCTCCTTGTGGAGGGTTTGAGGCTGCCTCCTCCCCTCCCTTCCTCCTATATATACTAGAGGATTTGAGGGCAGCCCCAACCCTAATTGCCACGTGCTGCCCTCTTCTTCTTCTAGATTGTTTCTCCTCTAGTCTAGTTTCGGCGGTGCTTAGGCGAAGCCCTGCCGGAATAGTTCCACCACCACCGCCGCCGCGCCGTCGCGCTGCCGGAGAACTCATCTACCTCTCCGCTCCCTCTTGTTGGATCAAGAAGGCGGAGATCGTCATCGAGCTGTACGTGTGCTGAACGCGGAGGTGCCGTCCGTTCGGCACTAGATTGGAAGGACCGTGATTGGATCGCGGGACGGATCGTGATTGGATCGCGAGACGGATCGTGATGGGATCGCGGGACGGCTTGCGATTTGGATCGCGAAGACGTTCGACTACATCAACCGCGTTTCTTAACGCTTCCGCTTAGCGATCTACAAGGGTATGTAGATCCACTCTCCCTCTCGTAGATGCTCATCACCATGGATAGATCTTGCGTGTGCGTAGGAAATTTTTTGTTTCCCATGCAACATTCCCCAACACAAAGAACAAGTGATGGATGGATTCATCCTCAGAGCAGAAACCATAGTTTAAGGGTTTTGTTATATGCCTTTTCCCAAGATTATCTATAGTCATGATTTTATTATGTGAAACAAGCCAGGAAAATGCATATCTTAGGAGGTACACGAAGTTTTCAAATAGCAGGAATGAATACTGGTTGCAACCCCTTAAAGTTAATTACATGATACAAGGAGCTACTAGAGTATTTCCCTTTGTTGTCTTGCTGCCAAACTAATGAATCAGTGTTATCAATAAGAGTAATAGATTTCACAATCTCATCAAGCTGGCACCAAGATTCCACATTCTCTCATTAGAAGTACATCTAAAAGTAAGTTTGATTTGGTCTCCATCCCAGATCTCACTGATTGTTTTGGAGCCCTCATTGGAGATACTATACAGGGGCTAAAATTGGACAACAAGAGGGGATGTGCCAAACCAAGTATCTTCGTAAAACCTCACTTGTTTCCCATTTCCTACTAACCATCTGTACCCAAATTTTATAGCTTGAACAACACTCATCACCCCTTCCAAAATTTGGAAGAGCCATTAAGGATATTGGGTCTATGATTATTACATTTGTAATCTACTATATTTTTTCCAGATCTTGCCACCCCCCTGAGTTTATCCCTACACCCAAGACCCTAATAGGCAAAGGTTTAATTCTTGCAGATTGGGGATGCCAAGGCCACCAAACTCTTTCTTCATGGACACCAGTCTTCAATTTGTTAAATGTAATTTCCTATGCCTCTCAAAGTCATTCCACAAACAATGTGTCATTTGGATGTTAATCATCTCTATGACCTATTTTGGGAATTTAAAAATAGATAATCGATAGATGGGGATGCTTGCCAAACATGTCTGAATTAATATCAACCTCCCTTTGTAAGAGAGCAGTTTCTCCTTCCATCCAGCTATTCTCGTAATTGTCATAATGAGGAGTTTTAACATGCTCCCTCTTACCCCCTCTTTTCACATGAGAGAGTTAAGAGTATATAATAGACCTAAGTCGTTGGTCTCATTAATTAATGGTCTGATTACCTCTTACCTTCTTACTTCACATGTAAAAAGAAGGGGTAAGAGGGAGCATGTTAAAATTTGTCATAATAGACTGGATATCTTCTCTGCTAAGTTTATCATAGTGCAGTGAGACCCCTAGGTATTTGATTGGGAAATTAACCCCTTTACACTCAAAGCCTCCGTAAATTCAAGATGATCCTCTTCACTCATGTTGATAAATATAAGATGTTTCACCTTTTTTTCTAAATTGAACGTATATAGAAACATTTTAGTGTGTTTATTCACCCATTTAAGTCCGTATATAGTCCATATTAAAATATTTAAAGCATCTTATATTTGTGAACGAAGTGAGTAGTTTATTATTTTATATATGATACATATCATGATGATGATAGATCAATTTTATGTCTCGACGAACACACATTATATCAAGAAAAAAAACACTCCCTCCGTCTGGAATTAGTTGACGCTTAAATGGATGTATCTACTAGACGTCTAGATACATCCATTTGAGCGTCAATTAATTCCGGACGAAGAAAGTATGACATTTCGAAATGAACAGACGTAGAGAGCACATAAGATGGAGATCTTGCCCAAGGATATCTGGATCGGATAGAATCCGGTCGTGCGCATCCATATAAGCCTACGCGGCTCCATGAGGGTGCGACGCGAAGCTCTGTTTGTTTGTTGACACCATGGGACATGTCGGTCTCTCGATTTCCATGGCGTAGACAGCTGTGGAGAAAGTCTTGATGGCTGAGATCGGAGGGTCAATAAGGCGGTGGGAGCCTTGAAGACGATAGGGTCAGCTAGGTGTTTGATAACTTTCAGAAGCAGCAGTGATAAGTGGGGGCGGCAGCACTGGAGGATTTCATTTTTGGGGTTCCCCTCGGGTGCCGAGTCGTGACTTTCAGGGTGAAAATCTAAGGTCTGTCCTTCATTGGTTGTGCTTGGCAATTGCCTTGCTGAAGGTATTGTTTTGAGAGCTCGAACTTTCTCCATGGTGAAAACCTAAGATCTTGGATTGGGCGACGACGGCGCTTGTGCACTGTTTTCTTCTTGAAGGCGTCGTTTTTGGAGACCAGTTATGTTTTTTCGGGTGTTGTCTTTGGTGGTGGTTTGTGTGCTGCTACTGAAAGGAGTTGATCACTTTGGCGAGGTCTTTTTTTTCCTTTTTTTTTTCTTTTCGGGCTGTGTGTATCCTGGATGTCTTTAAGATATCTTGTTGGTGCAGAGGCTGGGTGTAATTGGTATCTTCGCGATATTAATATATTTCCTTTAAAAAAAAAAGAGCACATAAGGCATGACTTATCCGGGTCAAGAAAATCCGCTTTGCTGTAGAGCGTCAGTAAGCAACAACAACTGCGAACATGAGACGTCCGTCGAATTCTATCGAGTAAACGACTATTTACACGCTGACCAAGCTCGCCGACAAGGCGAATCAGCAAGTCGCATTTTAGTTTGTTTGTCTGGCACGGCGTTGGTCGGTCTCGTCCGCCCACAAGAGTTAGCGAGCCAACAAAACTGACGACCCGCCCTTGGTTGTTTGCGACTTAGAACAGGCGTGGGACAACTACTTTGGGCACACACAAAAAAAAACTATGTTATTGTGCATAGTACTGTATCTACTGCAAACCCGTGTACGTCTAGATGTATCTGCAAGTCTACCTGAATCCCTGATTTGTCGCAACGGAGCTCATACTGATTTCTCCCGGCAAGTCTGCAGTTTGAAATAAGAATCAGTTAAACTGTCAGTGCGGGTGCAGTGATGACTGGTAAAACGGTCTCACTCCATAAATTATGGAAGGCTGGAAAGCCCGTAGACGTGATCACGTGACGAAGTGATCGTGGAGAGAGTGCGACCAAGCTTAGAGAGCAAGAGAGAAGAGACACACAAAGCGATCCAATTAAGGAAGATAAGGACTAAAGATATATGCATGAGAGGGAGGAGAGGCAAAGGCAGGTGACGGCAGGAAGTCGACTTGGAGCGCAGTCTTGGCCGACGATAGCTGCCATTTGCCGTGTCATATGGAGATGCTTTGGTTAGAAACTGGTCCACATCTCGGGAGGCTAACCAAGGACCGGCATGCAGATAGCACCGGCGCAACGGAAAACGACCACGGACCGTCGACGACGGGTGACGGGCGGTCTCGCAAGTCTGCGGGAGCTGTGAACTCGGAAGAACCAGTGGGCCAACGAATGGCGACGGCACGCCACCTTTTTCCGCTTTCCTTTACCCGTGCAGTGCTAGTGGCACGCAGCAGTCAACACGGCCGATGCCTACGTCCGGCCCCAGAGCTGGGAGGACAAACGAGTCGCTAGCATGATACATTGACGGACTCCGTTACAGATACAGGTAGGGTTAGATGTTTTGATGGATATATGCACATATATGCCCTTAACTTTGTTATGTGTAGAACATCCCGTCTCTATTCCGTACTAGTATATATCTAGCTGGTTAGCTAGTTACCGATAGTTCTTTACCAGCAGTTAACGTCTGCGTTTCACGACTTATGCTCGATAATTCACGCAAAATAATGGTGGTCACGGCTCAATAGTTAGCAGAAAACTAGCTACTTGCCAACTGGGTAGTAACCAGTCACATCCTGCTTTTGAAGCCTTGCCCGCCCTGCTCACGTATCAAGAAATTGCGCTGCAAGTTTTGCAACGGCCGGTAAGCAGTGACAATTCTCGGAGAATAAGCGGACCCTCTCTCTCTGCGCGCGCGCGTGTGTCCAATGCTTGTCATACTTAATTTTCAGTACGTACACGAGGTTTACAATTGAGATGCGTGCATGTAAGACCACGTCTTTCTCAACCATCACAATTTTTCTCCCTCGACATGATCACCGAAAGATCATCAACTCAACCAGTTCACAATGACTTCAATGTGCCCCAAAATCAATTTACCCAATCACCCGGCAGGATCAACAGACACAATCAAAGAACAAATTTCTCTCAAAAAAAAGATTTCAAAGAGGTAATGCATTTTTTTAAAGAGGAATATATTTATATCAAGTAGATACCAATTACACGTAGTCTCTGCATCAACAAGATACCTAAAACCATCCAGGATGCACACAATCAAAAAAGAAAATAAAAGAAGAATTGACAGAGAAAAAGGACCCCGCCACGGTGATCAATCGGCCGCAGTAGCAGCACTCTAACCACCATCAAAGACATCATCCAGACTGCAAAGGAGGTTCTCCAAAAGCAACGTATGTAGGAAGGAAACAATGCCCAAGCGTTGTTGTTGCCCGATCAAAGATGTTAGTTTTTCATCCTGGAGAAAGACCGCATTCCCAAAACAATGCCTTCCACAAGGCCACTACCAGACACAACAGATAAAGACCAGATCTTGATTTTTCACCCTGAAAATCACGACTCGGTACTCAGAGGAGCACCACCAACAAAGAAGTCGTCCAATACCGCCGCCCCCACTTGCGGAGGCCACTACTTCAAGTCACGTACCACCAAGCTCACAAGAACTCATGTCCAGTCCGGAGGGAACATATCCCGCAAGCCAAGTCCGAACAACTGCATGTGAAGCAAAGTCTTCATCGCATCCAAGACCCTGCCTTCGCCACTTGCAGGTCCTCCAATCACGCCATGGCATTCTCTACATGTGTTGATCCCTTGGAAATCTTGTTACAGACATGTCCCAAAGTGTCAACAAAAACAGAGCTTCGCGAAAACCCGATGAAGTTAAATGCTGATGGCGCGGGTGCACACGACCGACCCCTATCCAATCAAGGTGTCCAAAGAGCGTCATACGCGTCAGTCCTTGTTTTTCTTTGAAGGATAAGTATGGAACTCGTCGTTGGCCATATCAAAGAGGACCAACCGCAGGTAGAACGGTGACTTCGCGCGAAGACCACTAGGGACACCAAGGCTCAATCTGGACGAAGACAACCGTAGGGTCTGATCTGGAGGAAATCTACTGACCCCGGCCAGGCCTGCCACCGCACACAAACCCAGGCAGCAGGACGCTGCCGCCCGACGAGGTCTGACCCCCACATCCCACCCCCGTTCACCGAGACCCACCCCGTATGCCCTCCCCGCAGAGATGAGGTCACCACCGGCCTTCATGAAGTCATGCTGCCCTGATGTCCTGCAAGTCCACAGGGTTTAGTTGTAGCTTTTTCGAAGTAAGAGTATCGATCCCACAAGGACCACAACAATCAATATTTTGTCACTCAAAGGATTTAAAGAATATGCCTGCAAGTTGTGAGTTATCCAAAGCGGTGGTAAAATAATGATAATGGTGTAGCAAGTGTAAAAGTAAATAGTGCGAGGATAAGTAAATAGTAAAGGTTGCACAAATGGGCGTTGAAACCAATATGATTAATGTGTTCCCAGGGAGTCCAGATTCCCCGCTAGCATGCATCCATAGCGGTGCCTAAACACCATGCTACGTCGGATTACTAAGACACTTCAAATATTTCAATTTGTGGGTAGAGCCGGTACAGATACGTGCATACACGTGGCAGCCCCATATCACACACGCCATCACCGGGCTTCCCCACTCCGGTTACCAAATGGTGATTAAGGGGAAAAAGGTCCCCGTGGACGCAGCCTATATGTGATGTATGTTTTACCCCCTGCTGCAACGATCCAAGATGAAGAAAGATAGGGCATGTCATGCCACCCACCTCAACAACTATCCGGTCCGCCAACAGTAATAACCTTCCGTCCAAAACTGCCATACATTGGATGGCCGACTTCATATATAAAGAAGGAGTCTATCTCCATGAAGTGGGGAGATGAGATGATAAAGTTCTCATTTTCCTCTATATTAAGTAAGTTGTATGAAGAGGAAGTTCTGGATAATGAGGAGCAGGAACTAAATCAACTAGCTGAAATCCATCTCCAAACACCAGAAGATGAAGTTGAAGAGAAATAGGAGATCGAGATGATAATGCATGGATATTACACCAATAGTATGCCCGCGTCTCAATAAGGTTTATGAAGCACTCGAAAGAAAGGGAGATGAGGATCTACCTCCTCCAACCTTAAAACCATTACCCAATGCAATACCTATTGAAAAGGGCGGAGACTTCATCCGGCATCCAAAAATGTGTTAAGAAAATAAATAATACGTCTCCTTGATGCAGGGGTAATTTATCCCACATCTGATAGCAAATGGGTAAGTCCGATCCATTGCATTCCTAAGAAAGGAGGAGTTTCCTTAGTGACTAATGAAAACAATGACCTAGTCCCAACTAGGGCTGTTATTTGATAAGGAATGTGTGTTGATTTCAGGAAATTAAATAAATATAAGAAGAAGGACCATTACCCATTGCCATTCATAGATGAGGTATTGGAGAGATTGGCCAACAACTCTTATTTTTGCCACCTTGATGGATATTATGGGTTCTCTCAAATACCAATCCGACCTGAAGATCAAGAAAAGACTACCTTCACTTGACCGTATGGTATATATGCATATTGTAGAATGCTATTTGGTTAATGTAATGGACCATCCTTGTTTCAAAAGTGCATATCTAAAATTTTCCTAATTATATTGAAAAAATTGTTGAAGTGTTCATGGAAAGTTTTTCTGTCCAAGGCACATCCTTTGATAATTGTCTCTATAATCTCACAAAAGTTTTGCAGAGATGCGAGGAAACAGGTTTCTTGCTGAATTGGGAGAATTCACTTTATGGTCACTGAAGATGTGTTGTTGGGACACAGAGTCTCAGGAAAGAGTATTGGGATAGACCAAGATATGATTGAGGTAATATAAAATTTACCTTATCCTCAAGATGTGAAAGGTATGCAAACTTTTATGTGTGACACCCAGGGTTTAGGCTACAGTGATCATTGTAATTAAACTACAGTAATGATCATGAACAGTGCCTAATCATTTTGCTAAATGGGGCTTGATCAAGTTGAATTTCAAATTCCAGTTCAAAATTCAATTCAAATGCCCTAGGATTTTAAGGTGATAAAATAAAGTGGCAAACAGCAAAAGTAAAATGTTCCAAAATTATGGAATATTCTAAAACAAATAATGTTGAGGAAAACAACATCATCAAACATGTGATGTGGACCCCACCATCAATATCAGTAGCTAAAAGTATTTTCAAATGCTTTTAAATCCAATTTGAAATTACAAACAGATTCTAAAAATGCCCAGGATGGATGTGGCCCTCCCTAATATTGCTAACTATTTAATGGAGCCAGTGGCACATTTTTGCTTAAAGAAATATGGCCTTAAAATAAATAAAACAGAAAGCTAAAAAGGAAAAACAGAAAAAGAAATAAAAGAAAAGGGCAAAGCCCACTTACCTGGCGACTGGGCCGCGCTGGCCCAGCCCAAACCGTCGTCCCCTACCTGCTCCCCCCTGTGTGTCGACGCCGCCGTGGCCGAGCGCGCCTCGCTCCGGCCACTGGCCGCCACGGCGACTGAGCTGGTGTGCGAGGATAAGGGCGAGGCCCCGTTCCTCCCCCCTGGACGCCCTGTCCATTTCCCCCTCACTCTCCCTCGCTCGCTCCCCTCCAGATCCACCGCACCCGCGCCACCGTCGCCAAGGCCGCCGGCTAGCCACGGCCACCGGCCCTCCAGTGCCCCACTGAGACGTCCACGAGCTCCGCCGCGACCTCCCCGTCCTCCTCGACCACACGCCCGAGCCCCGGAGTCCCTGCAGTGATTGCCACGAGCTCCTTCCTCCTCGGATCGCCGCCGCTCGCCGTCGTCGATTCCGGCCGCCTCGAGCCTCCCCCGCGCACGCTTTGCTCGGCTACACCTCGCTGTGAGCCTCTCCTCCCTCTCCTGTCCCTTCTCCTGCGCGCTAGCTCACCGTAGCGTCGTTGCCATCGCCGCCCGAGAGCGCCGCCGCCGTGGAGCTCGCCGCCGTTACATCAGCCCCTGTCATGGCCGTCCGAGCGCGGGAACGCACTCAGCTTCTCCCCACGGTTCGAACGCGCCCCTCTGCAGCGCTAGCCGTGCCCCCTAGCGTCAAGTCCGACGAGCTCCCGAACGCGCCGCCGCCTCCGCTCGTTGCCGGCGCCGTTTCCGGCCATGTCCGGCCGTGCCACCGCCACCACTCGACGCGGCGTCGAGTGGCCGTTCGAACGCACCTAGCCGCGCCCTTGTCCGTGCACCGTAGCGAAATTCCGACGCCGGCCCGAGCCCTCCGCCGCGTTTCGGCGTCGCCGGCGTTGAGCCGCCGGCCGCCGCCGACGTGGCTGGCCCGGGGCCACCCCCAGGGTCGCTGCCAACGGGCCCCACGGGCCCCGTTGACTGGTTTGACCCAGTCAACGTGCTGACTGGGCTGGCCCCAGTCACTGACAGTGGGGCCCCACACCCCCTGTGTCTATGACACATGGGCCCCTCTTGTCAGGTGCTTAATTAGAGAAATAGATTAATTAAAATTAATTAAATTGCCTAAACAGTCTATGACAGATGGGCCCCACCTGCTAATTAACTCTGTTTAGTTAAATCAAAACACTGGAATTAAAATGAGTCTATGACATGTGGGTCCCACATGTCAGGTTTAAACTGTAGCTGTTACTGTTGGCTGCTCATGCAATGCTGATGCAATGCTGACGTCATCAAGTCACTGTTCTGGATAATGTTGGATTTAATAAATAGATATAATTCCAGAAAATAATTAAAACTTTAGAAAATCATAGAAAATAATCTGTAGCTCAGATCAAAAAACTTTATACATGAAAGTTGATCAGAAAAATCCCACGAATCCAATTATGCCATCCATTCATCAGTCACATGCCTCCAACTATCTGAACATGCAACTTTTTGCCTGTTTCGGATAGGTGAATAGTGTATAACTACCGACTATTAATTACAAAACTAATCCTAAAATAGTTAAGAAGGTTTAGACATGAATTTAGGCAACCCTGCACTGCATCCCAGCTGTCACCTGCCTCTAACACCGCAAACCTGGAACATTTCCCCCCCCCCTCCGGATCGTCTGTCCGATAAATCCAAAGACCCGGGAAATATCGTCAGATATTCTCCCGCTTCGTCTGCAACGCGTAGTACTGCGTTAGTGCCTGCCTAGCTAAGCATGTTGCCATGGCATGCATCATGTTGCATCAGTGTGCTTTTATATTTATTGTTTCTTCCCCCTCTTCTCTTCGGTAGACCCCGAGGCTGACGGAGCTGCCGAGATCGACTACGCCGTTGACGTTCAGCCTTTTGCCGCAGAGCAGCAAGGCAAGCAAAACCCCCTTGAGCATTCCGATATCACCCATCTCTCTCCCTCTTATGCATGCATTAGATTTTGCTACTGTATTAGATAGCTCCTATTCTAATGCATAGCCTGTTTTTCATGAACTGTTACTTTACCTGCAATCATACCAACTGCTTAGTATAGGTTGATCAGAGAACCCCCTGAGACCCCTTAGTCACAGTTGCCCCTGCTTTCATCGACGACACCGAGGACTTGAAGACAGAAGACTCAGTTGTCATGACTGACAAGCCGTTACCGACACATCACCACACACCCCTTTAGTATGGCACTGCAGAGCTACTACCGAGTGTCGAGGGTGATACCTCACTTAGCACTCCCGGTGTTAATTCTGTAGCGTAGCTAACGGTCATGGGTATCGAGGGTGATTCCTCCTTCCCATTTACCGGTAGCGACTCTTGCCTTACTCTACCTCGAGTGGGATCCATCGAGGGTGATTCCTCGGATCTCCACTTGATGTATAGACACACAGTTACTATGACCTGGTTACATCTACTTGTTTAAGACGGGTCGGCCCCAAGGGTACCCGCGAGAGAAAGATTTGGTGGGATGCGCCGCAAGGCATCCGGAGATTTGGTGGGGTGCGCCGGTAAGGCACCCGAGTGTTATTGATCACTTATAAAATTGCTAATGGGTTGGGTACTTGATCTGAGTTAGGTCGTTGGCCTAATACGCACTAACCACCACGCGGGGTAATCAGTATGGGCTGCTCTACGCCGTACATTCTCCCGAAAGCTCTTCAGATGCCACGAGATTCAACTCGCGCCCGGGTGGTCTGGAACGCAGGGACCTTGACGGAAGGCGTGCTAGGACTGGTCCCGACCGAGGGCGTAACGTGCAAGATGGCGAGGGCGATGGCCCAAGACCCCGAGCCATTAGGATGTAGACCGGCGTGCTGGCCTCTCTGTTGAGCCTAGGTAGGACTACGTCGTGTCGATCGGCCGAGGCCGGGTATGACCAGAAAATTGTATCCGGCCGGAGCTTATCGAGCGTGTTGGGAAATGTGGTGCACCCCTGCAGGGAAGTAAACTATTCGAATAGCCGTGTCCACAGTAACAGGACGACTTGGAGTTGTGCTTTGACCTACTACAACTATAATCCTAAACTAATAAAATGAATTGTGGCTTCGGGATTGCTTCCTCGCAGGGAGTCGAGGAAGGATCTCTGAGCGAGTTTACTTAATTAAAATTGTTACAACAATATGACTATATGTATGAGATACCAATCTGCACTCTTCTAATGCTGCAAGATGTTGAAGATGCCGAAGATGCTAGTCTTCGATAGGACTAGGCCTTCTCCCTATTCTTGCTTTCTGCAGTCAGTCCAGATATAACCGCTCCCTTGAAAATGGTGCATATCTAGCATAGTTCTGATGTAAGTCTTGCGAGTACTTTGGATGAGTACTCACAGCTGCTTTGCTTCCCTTTTCCCCTTCGATACGTTGCCACGTTCAGACGATGGAGCCCAGGATGTGGACTACGTTGGAGATGTCGACTACTACTACCCCGACGGAGGCCCCTACCAGCAGGATGGAGCTTACTACGACGTAGACTTCTCCGACGTCCAGGAGTAGTTAGGAGGTTCCCAGGCAGGAGGCCTCGCCTCTTTCGATCCGCTGTTTATGTTTGTGCTAGCCTTTTTAAGGCAAACTTGTCTAACTTATGTCTGTACTCAGATATATTTGCTTCCGCTGACTCGTGTTTATGTCGAGCTTTGTATTCGAGCCCTCAAGGCCCCTGGCTTGTAATATGAAGCTGTATGACTTTATATTTGTGTCTTTTGTCGTGTTGTGGTATCAACCAGTGAGTCCCTAATCTTGGTCGTACGCCTTGTGTGCATGATTAGTGTACGGATAAGAATGGGGGCGTCACAAGTTGGTATCATAGCCAGGTTTTGATCCTGGGACCTGTGGGTTATGGGCCCACATCTCAATCAGGTGGTATTAGGATCTATTATTCCTCGTCTATACTCTGGGTTCTAATCTCTCTTCTCTTTCGGGTTAAAGATTTTGCCAAAATCTAACCTTAGGTTCTCGTGATCACATCCATCGGAGAAATGTTTCGTCGAAAATTGTCTTCTTTGAAGTATGTTACACGCACTGTCATTTGACACCTTGAATCTCCTTGTTGCAGATGCGTCCCGCTAGGCAGATCGTCCGTCTGACCTTTGCGCACGATGCGACTGGGTTTCCGGCCATTCTGAACGGCCTCTTGAAGACACTGGGATATCGTTGGTACCCCGAGTACACTATTTACGAGGACTAGCACGAGTTCAACCAGGAACAGTATGAGGCTGTGATGGTTATCTGGGATCGACAGGATCGCTCCATCACTGAGCTGCACACCTTCCGTGGCATTGGAGTGACTGTTGAGATGGCAGTACAGGATGCTGCCTATGCTGCTATTGTTCGTCTCCGTGCAGCGAACCCCACTTTGGAGGAGACGGCCTACAGATACATCCCGTATGTCCCTGCTGGAGTTGATACTGCGGCCGACACTGAGGTCTTGACCCCTTTTGCACGGCAGCGTACCGACCGATCCTACACTGCTATCTGCGCCCCCTACGTGAGTCGTCGTTACGACCCACGGGTTCTGGTTCAGTACACTGAGGCTCTGGATCGCACTGTCAGGGCTCTTAACTTTGAGCTGTACGCCACCCGTGCTCGTCTTTACCGGGCTTTGGAGCAGTTGAGGCCAGCAGTCATTGCGGGAATGCATACGGAGTTTGTTCTTCACCCGCGCCCGACTGAGTTTCCTCCAGGACTTGAGTGGCCTGCTGTTGGAGGTCGTGCTCCCGCACTTGGACCTAGGCTCCCGGTTGATATGCAGATTCTGCATCAGGGTGTGCATGGGATGCTGTACTCCTTCACCAGATTGCAGGGTCACCTGCAGTTTCCTGGCTACTTTCGTTGTCCCCGACGCTGATGCGTTGTTGTATCCCTCCACCGCGTGCCTGCGTGCCGCCTAGTTGTCTAGGTTAATTTCATGCCGGATCTATCGTCTATTTTGTAATGAACTTATGGTTTGTAATAGACTTATGCATGGATCTGTATGTTGAAATTTGAACTACTATGTCGTAATTATTGCACTTCCTTCTTTGTGCAATTTACTTCATGAATGATTCATTGATGTTGCAATTACCAAATGCTAAACTACCACTGTTAAAATTGACAGAATGGTTAGGCCAGCTGGTCGTGGTCATGGTACGCCTGAGCCACCACCGCCACCGGACTACATGGCTGCTATGATGCAACAGTTTGAACTGAATCGCCAGTTTATGCAAGGGCTTATGGACCATTTCCCGAGGCCGAATATGAATCAACAGCCAGTCCCGATAACTCTGCAAGACTTCATGCGCCTCAACCCTACGACTTTCCGCAGCTCAACTCAGCCGCTTGACGCAGATGACTGGCTCCGTGACATCACTTATGAGCTGGAATCTTCAGGCGCCCCAGAGGCTAGTTATGTCACCTTTGCCTCGTACTTTCTGAAGGGTCCCGCTGCTCAATGGTGGGACAGCCACAGGCGCTCTCAGCCTGTTGGAACAATCATCACCTGGCCGGAGTTCCAAGCTGCGTTCCGTGCTCGTCACATTCCTCAGGGAATGATGGACAAGAAGAAGCGTGAATTCCGCAACTTAGTCCAGGGCAACAAGACTGTGGATGCCTATCAGCGGGAATTTCTGGACTTATCTCGCTATGCCGAGGAAGACATTGCAACTGATGCTCGTAGGCAGGAGAAATTCCGTGAAGGTCTTCACCCAGATATTCACCTTGCTCTTCTGGCTCACGACTTCCCTGATTTTGCCACCTTAGTGAATAAGGCTATCCAGATTGAGACAGGTCTGCAGAGGTACAAGGATCACACTAAGCGCAAGATTGACGTGGGTTCATCTTCGGGCCCACGTCCTCAGAAGCAAAGGATCTGGATCCCCAACAACTACCGTCCACCTGCATATGCCCCGAGGCCATCCTATGTGGCGCCTCGTCTGCCCCCTCCACCGCCAAGACAGCCAAGAGCCATACCGCCAAGAGCACCTCAGCCTCCACCATCCCGTCCTGAGGATGGACTGTGCTTCAAGTGTGGCCATCCAGGTCACCGTGCTAGAGAATGCAGACAGAGTCAGAATCAACTTGCACTGCCTTCCAACCAGCCCCGCAACAACAACGCCAAGCCTAACACTGGTCGTGTTCAAGCTAACAATATTGATTTGAATCAAGTTCAAGACCAGCCTACTACTGTGATGGGTACACTTCTTGTTAACTCAATACCCGCATCCGTATTATTTGATACTGGGTCATCGCATTCATTCATGTCGGAAGAATTTGCATATAAGCATAACCTTAAGAGCGAGAACATGGACATTCAAATAATGGTATCCACACCCGCGGGTAATTGTCAGACTTCTGTGGTATGTCCCAACGTCGCCGTTGAGATCGAAGGACTAGAGTTCCTCGTCTCGCCCATTGTGTTGGCGTCTTCCAATATTGACTTACTCTTGGGAATGGAGTGGATGATAGCACATAGTGCTTCAGTCGTTTGTGCCACTAAAACTGTGCATCTTTTGCACCCTTCCAACGAGTTAGTGGTTCATACCGCTCGTCTCGTTCGTAATGCCAAGACCCAGATTCATTTCATGAACGCGTTGAACGCTTCACCTTTAGAGGGGATTGAAAGCATTCCAGTGGTTCGGGACTTCCCGGATGTATTTCCAGAAGACCTTCCAGGCATTCCCCCTGCTAGAGTTGTCGAGTTTGTCATCGACTTGGTACCTAGTACCACTCCTATAGCCAAGCGGCCTTATAAAATGCCTCCCCATGAACTTCTTGAGCTTAAGGAAGAAATTGACAATTCGCTTCGCAAGGGTTTTATTCGTCCTAGTTCCTCAGCTTGGGGAGCACCTTCACTCTTTGTCAAGAAGAAGGATGGTACTAATCGGCTAGTCCAAGATTACCGGCCTATTAACCAAGCAACAATTCAGAATAAATATCCGCTTCCCCGGATCAATGGCCTGTATGATCAGCTTGCTGGATCATCAGTGTTCTCTAAACTCGACTTGAGGTTGGGTTATCATCAGATCCGTGTTCGTGAAGAAGATATTCCAAAGACAGCATTTGTTACTCGCTATGGTTCATACGAGTGCACCGTCATGTCTTTTGGCTTAACAAATGCCCCAACAACCTTCTCTCGGTTGATGAATTATATCTTCATGGATTATCTCGACAAGTTTGTAGTGGTATATCTGGATGACATACTGATATATTCCAAAAATGAAGAAGAACATGCCGAACATCTTCGTCTTGTGCTCGAAAGGCTTCGAGAACATCAACTATATGCAAAGTTCTCTAAGTGTGAGTTCTGGCTAAGTGAAGTGACTTACCTTGGTCATGTGATCTCCAAGGATGGAATTGCCATCAACCCTGAACGAGTTCAGGCTATTCTTGACTGGACTCCCTCGAAAATGTCAAGCAAGTCAGAAGTTTTCTCGGTCTCGCCAGCTATTGCCGTCGATTCATCGAGAACTTCTCCAAGATCGCAAAGCCCGTGACCAATCTGCTTCACAAGGGTGTTAAGTTTGAATGGACAGACAAATGTCAGGAAAGTTTCCAGACTCTCAAGGACAAGCTTACATCAGCACCGGTGCTTGCTCCTCGAGATACTCGTAAGGACTTTGCCACTTATTGCGACGCTTCTCGTCAAGGATTAGGCTGTGTCCTAATGCAAGAGCGCAAAGTAGTTGCTTATGCCTCAAGACAGTTGCGTCCTCATGAAGAGAACTATCCAGTTCATGATCTCGAGTTAGCTGCAGTGGTCTATGCTCTATTGAATTGGCGACATTACCTTGTTGGTAATCGTTGCGAGATCTATACCGACCACCAAAGTCTAAAGTACTTGTTTACTCAACCGGACTTGAATCTCCGCCAGCGAAGATGGATGGAATCCCTCATAGACTATGATTTCGGTATTTCTTATACCCCTGGCAAGGCTAATGTAATGGCTGACGCCTTGAGCCGTAAGTCATACTGCAACCACCTTCAGGTTCACAAGGTTCACCCCCTGCTTCAAGAAGAGTTTCGCAAGCTGAACCTCCATATAGTCCCTCACGGTTATCTCGCTCCTCCTACTGAGGAGTTCTTTAAGATGAACCTCCACGTTGTTGCCCAGGGTTCTCTTAATAACCTGATTGCTAAACCAGATCTTGTGGACGTCATCAAGTGGAACCAGAAGTGTGACGATGAAGTTAGGAGGATTAAGCTCGAGCTCTCAGAAGGAAAGCCCTCACCCTTCACCACTACTGAAGATGCACTTTGTACTACAAAAACTGGCTAGTGGTACCAAGAGATGTGATTCCGGAGGTCATGAAGGAAGCGCATGACACTCCGCTCTCTATTCATCCTGGTAGCACCAAGATGTACCAAGACATTCGGCAAAGGTTCTGGTGGTCTAACATGAAGCAAGACATTGCACGATATGTTTCAGAATGTGACATCTGCCGACGGATCAAGGCAGAACACCAAAAGCCTGTTGAAACTCTACAGCCTATTTCTATTCCTGAATGGAAATGGGATCATGTTGAAATGGACTTCATTACTGGTTTTCCCAGGTCGCAGAAAGGTAATGATGCTATTCTTGTCGTCATTGACCGATTGTCCAAAGTTGCACATTTTCTGGCTGTCAAGGAAACTATTACTGCTAGTCAGCTGGCAGATCTATACATGTCCAGAATTGTTTCACTCCACGGTATTCCATCGGTGATTAGTTCAGACCGTGGTAGTTTATTCACTTCAAGATTCTGGACAAGTTTCCAGGAAGCTATGGGGACTCGTTCGTCCTTCAGCACCGCTTTTCACCCTCAATCCTAGGGACAAGTTGAAAGAGTCAACCAGATTCTCGAAGACATGCTTCGAGCCTGTGTCATTTCTTTCGGCAAGAAATGGGAGGAATCTCTCCCGTATGCCGAGTTCTCCTATAACAATAGCTATCAAGCTAGTCTGAAGATGGCTCCTTTTGAAGTGTTGTATGGACGTAAGTGTCGGACTCCTCTGAATTGGTCAGAAACTAGGGAACATACACTTATCGGTCCGGATATTATCCAACATGCCGAAGATCAAGTCCGCATTATTCAGGCAAATCTGAAGGCTGCTCAGTCTCGTCAGAAGAGTCAGTATGACCGTCATCACAAGGATATGGTCTATCAACCTGGCGAAAAGGCTTATCTTCGAGTCACGCCTATGAGAGGAACACACCGATTTGGAATCAAGGGCAAGCTAGCTCCTCGATATATTGGTCCTTTCACTGTTCTTGAAAGGCATGGTAAAGTGGCATATCAACTGGAACTACCGCCAAACCTGTCTCAGGTTCACGATGTGTTCCATGTGTCACAGCTTCGTCGCTGCTTCAAGGATCCTATCCGAGCAGTGGACCATGAAATGTTGGAACTACAGCAAGATCTTTCTTACAAGGAGCAACCAGTCCGCATTCTCAATGAAACGGAACGTCAGACTCGTCAGAAGGTTACCAAGTTCTTCAAAGTGCAGTGGGCAAATCATTCTGAAGATGAAGCCACTTGGGAACGCGAAGATCATCTTCGTCCAGAATACCCCGGGCTCTTTCCTTCTACTTCTTAATTCTCGGGAGAAGAATTCTTGTTAGTAGGGGAGAATTATGACACCCTGGGTTTAAGCTACAGTGATCATTGTAATTAAGCTACAGTAATGCTCATGAACAGTGCCTAATCATTTTGCTAAGTGGGGCTTGATCAAGTTGAATTTCAAATTCCAGTTCAAAATTCAATTCAAATGCCCTAGGATTTTAAGGTGATAAAATAAAGTGGCAAACAACAAAAGTAAAATGTTCCAAAATTATGGAATATTCTAAAACAAATAATGTTGAGGAAAACAGCATCATCAAACATGTGATGTGGACCCCACCATCAATATCAGTAGCTAAAAGTATTTTCAAATGCTTTTAAATCCAATTTGAAATTACAAACAAATTCTAAAAATGCTCAAGATGGATGTGGCCCTCCCTAATATTGCTAACTATTTAATGGAGCCAATGGCACATTTTTTGCTTAAAGAAATATGGCCTAAAAATAAATAAAACAGAAAGATAAAAAGGAAAAACAGAAAAAGAAATAAAAGAAAAGGGCAAAGCCCACTTACCTGGCGACTGGGCCGCGCTGGCCCAGCCCAAACCGTCGTCCCCTACCTGCTCCCCCCTGCGTGTCGACGCCGCCGTGGCCGAGCGCGCCTCGCTCCGGCCACTGGCCGCCACGGCGACGGAGCTGGTGTCCGAGGATAAGGGCGAGGCCCCGTTCCTCCCCCCTGGACGCCCTGTCCATTTCCCCCTCGCTCTCCCTCGCTCGCTCCCCTCCAGATCCACCGCACCCGCGCCGCCGTCGCCATGGCCGCCGGCTAGCCGCGGCCACCGGCCCTCCAGTGCCCCGCTGAGACGTCCACGAGCTCCGCCGTGACCTCCCCGTCCTCCTCGACCACACGCCCGAGCCCCGGAGTCCCTGCAGCGATGGCCACGAGCTCCTTCCTCCTCGGATCGCCGCCGCTCGCCGTCGTCGATTCCGGCCGCCTCGAGCCTCCCCCGCGCACGCTTTGCTCGGCTACACCTCGCTGTGAGCCTCTCCTCCCTCTCCTGTCCCTTCTCCTGCGCGCTAGCTCGCCGTAGCGTCGTTGCCATCGCCGCCCGAGAGTGCCGCCGCCGTGGAGCTCGCCGCCGTTACATCAGCCCCTGTCATGGCCATCCGAGCGCGGGAATGCACTCAGCTTCTCCCCGCGGTTCGAACGCGCCCCTCCGCAGCGCTAGCCGTGCCCCCTAGCGTCGACTCCGACGAGCGCCCGAACGCGCCACCGCTTCCGCTCGTCGCCGGCGCCGTTTCCGGCCATGTCCGGCCGTGCCACCGCCACCACTCGACGCGGCGTCGAGTGGCCGTTCAAACGCACCTAGCCCCGCCCTTTTTCGTGCACCGTAGCGAAATTCCGACGCCGGCCCGAGCCCTCCGCCGCGTTTCGGCGTCGCCGGCGTTGAGCCGCCGGCCGCCGCCGACGTGGCTGGCCCGGGGCCACCCCCAAGGTCACTGCCAACGGGCCCCACGGGCCCCGTTGACTGGTTTGACCCAGTCAACGTGCTGACTGGGCTGGCCCCAGTCACTGACAGTGGGGCCCCACACCCCCTGTGTCTATGACACATGGGCCCCTCTTGTCAGGTGCTTAATTAGAGAAATAGATTAATTAAAATTAATTAAATTGCCTAAACAGACTATGAAAGATGGGCCCCACCTGCTAATTAACTCTGTTTAGTTAAATCAAAACACTGGAATTAAAATGAGTCTATGACATGTGGGTCCCACATGTCAGGTTTAAACTGTAGCTGTTACTGTTGGTTGCTGATGCAATGCTGATGCAATGCTGACGTCATCAAGTCAGTGTTCTGGATAATGTTGGATTTAATAAATAGATATAATTCCAGAAAATAATTAAAACTTTAGAAAATCATAGAAAATAATCTGTAGCTTAGATCAAAAAACTTTATACATGAAAGTTGATCAGAAAAATCCCACGAATCCAATTATGCCATCCATTCATCAGTCACATGCCTCCAACTATCTGAACATGCAACTTTTTGCCTGTTTCGGATAGGTGAATAGTGTATAACTACCGACTATTAATTCCAACACTAAACCTAAAATAGTTAAGAAGGTTTAGACATGAATTTAGGCAACCCTGCACTGCATCCCAGCTGTCACCCGCCTCTAACACCGCAAACCTGGAACATTCCCCCCCCCTCCGGATCGTCTGTCCGATAAATCCAAAGACCCGGGAAATATCGTCAGATATTCTCCCGCTTCGTCTGCAACGCGTAGTACTGCGTTAGTGCCTGCCTAGCTAAGCATGTTGCCATGGCATGCATCATGTTGCATCTGTGTGCTTTATATTTATTGTTTCTTCCCCCTCTTCTCTTCGGTAGACCCCGAGGCTGACGGAGCTGCCGAGATCGACTACGCCGATGACGTTCAGCCTTTTTCCGCAGAGCAGCAAGGCAAGCAAAACCCCCTTGAGCATTCCGATATCACCCATCTCTCTCCCTCTTATGCTTGCATTAGATTTTGCTACTGTATTAGATAGCTCATATTCTGATGCATAGTCTGTTTTTGATGAACTGTTACTTTACCTGCAATCATACCAACTGCTTAGTATAGGTTGATCAGAGAATCCCCTAAGACCCCTTAGTCACAGTTACCCCTGCTTTCATCGACGACACCGAGGACTTGAAGACAGAAGACTCAGTCGTCATGACTGACAAGCCGTTACTGACACATCACCACACACCCCTTTAGTATGGCACTGCAGAGCTACTACCGAGTGCCGAGGGTGATACCTCACTTAGCACTCCCGGTGTTAATTCTGTAGCGTAGCTAACGGTCATGGGTATCGAGGGTGATTCCTCCTTCCCATTTACCGGTAGCGACTCTTGCCTTACTCTACCTCGAGTGGGATCCATCGAGGGTGATTCCTCGGATCTCCACTTGATGTATAGACACACAGTTACTATGACCTGGTTACATCTACTTGTTTAAGACGGGTCGGCCCCAAGGGTACCCGCGAGAGAAAGATTTGGTGGGATGCGCCGCAAGGCATCCGGAGATTTGGTGGGGTGCGCCGGTAAGGCACCCGAGTGTTATTGATAACTAATAAAATTGCTAATGGGTTGGGTACTTGATCTGAGTTAGGTCGTTGGCCTAATACACACTAACCACCACGCGGGGTAATCAGTATGGGCTGCTCTACGCCGTACATTCTCCCGAAAGCTCTTCAGATGCCACGAGATTCGACTCGCGCCCGGGTGGTCTGGAACGCAGGGACCTTGACGGAAGGCGTGCTAGGACTGGTCCCGACCGAGGGCGTAACGTGCAGGATGGCGAGGGCGATGGCCCAAGACCCCGAGCCATTAGGATGTAGACCGGCGTGCTGGCCTCTCTGTTGAGCCTAGGTAGGACTACGTCGTGTCGATCGGCCGAGGCCGGGTATGACCAGAAAATTGTATCCGGCCGGAGCTTATCGAGCGTGTTGGGAAATGTGGTGCACCCCTGCAGGGAAGTAAACTATTCGAATAGCCGTGTCCATGGTAACAGGACGACTTGGAGTTGTGCTTTGACCTACTACAACTATAATCCTAAACTAATAAAATGAATTGTGGCTCCGGGATTGCTTCCTCGCAGGGTGTCGAGGAAGGATCTCTGGGCGAGTTTACTTAATTAAAATTGTTACAACAATATGACTATATGTATGAGATACCAATCTGCACTCTTCTAATGCTGCAAGATGTTGAAGATGCCGAAGATGCTAGTCTTCGATAGGACTAGGCCTTCTCCCTATTCTTGCTTTCTGCAGTCAGTCCAGATATAACCGCTCCCTTGAAAATGGTGCATATCTAGCATAGTTCTAATGTAAGTCTTGCGAGTACTTTGGATGAGTACTCACAGCTGCTTTGCTTCCCTTTTCCCCTTCGATACGTTGCCGCGTTCAGACGATGGAGCCCAGGATGTGGACTACGTTGGAGATGTCGACTACTACTACCCCGATGGAGGCCCCTACCAGCAGGATGGAGCTTACTATGACGTAGACTGCTCCGACGTCCAGGAGTAGTTAGGAGGTTCCCAGGCAGCCTCTTTCGATCCACTGTTTATGTTTGTGCAAGCCTTCTTAAGGCAAACTTGTCCAACTTATGTCTGTACTCAGATATATTTGCTTCCGCTGACTCGTGTTTATGTCGAGCTTTGTATTCGAGCCCTCGAGGCCCCTGGCTTGTAATATGAAGCTGTATGACTTTATATTTGTGTCTTTTGTCGTGTTGTGGTATCAATCAGTGAGTCCCTAATCTTGGTCGTACGCCTTGTGTGCATGATTAGCGTACGGACAAGAATGGGGGCGTCACATTATGGGACATGCTAGTTTCTATAAAAGGTTTATCAAAGATTTCTCCAAAATATATAAACCTCTGATTGACCTGTTGCACAAAGATGTGCCTTATTCTTTTGATAAGATCTGTGTGCAGGCTTATGAGAAATTAAGAGATGCCTTGATCAGAGCCCCTATCGTCCAACCTCCAAAGTGGGATGTACCCTTTGAGATCATGTGCGATGCTAGCAATTATGTTGTTGGTGTTGTTCTAAGATAGTGTGCTGATAAAAAACTTAATGTGTTCTTTATGCTAGCAGGAGTTTGGATGAAGATCAAGTACACTTGGCAACTGTTGAAAAGAATTGCTAGCTATTGTTTTTGCTTGTGACAAGCTCCAGCCTTATATTTTTAATTCGAAAGTAATAGTTCACACTGATCACCGCGCTTTACGTTGCCTCCTTGCAAAGAAGGACGCTAAACCATGGTTAATTAGGTGGATATTGCTACTTCAGGAATTTGATTTGCGGATAGTATACCGCAAAGGAGAGGACAACCCAGTAGTAGACCACGCATCACGCATGGAAAGAATACCTTATGATCCAGTACCTATAACTGAATCCTTTCCAGGTGAGAGTTTGTCTATGATTAAAAGGATATAACCTTGGTTTGCAGATTATGCTAACTTTCTTGTAGGAAAGTACATGCCGCCCGATATGAATTATCATCAAAGGAAAAAGTTCTTCAGTGATCTGAAGATTTATTTCTGGGATGACCCATTTCTCTATCGGCATGGACCAAATGACATGATAAGGCGTTGTGTTCCAGAGCATGAGATGAAGGATATACTTGAGGGGTGCCATAGTAGCCCTTATGCAGGACATCATGTTGGGAACAGGACCGCCGCCAAGGTGCTTCAATCAGGATTTTACTGGCCTACACTCTTCAGAGATGGTGTGTTTCCATGATTATTGCTACTGTAGTGGTTGTGTTTTTATGTTTTAATTAGTGTTTGTGCCAAGTAAAGCCTTTGGGATTGATTTGGAAGATAGTAGAATTGATACGGTGCAAAAACAGAAACTTTTGCGTCCAGTGCAGAATTTCTTTGATTTTAGTGGAACGTTTTTTTATCTGATTTTTTACACATTATTTTTATACAAAATTCCCACGTTTTCCTAACTTTTCAGAATTTTTGGAGTTACAGAAGTATGGTGTTTGTGCAGATCTTTACAGATTGTACTGTTTTAGACAGATTATAATTTTGCTTGCATAGTTTGCTTGTTTTGATAATGCTATGGATTATATCGGGGGGTATAAGCCATGGAGAACTTAGAATACACTACCTTATGTAATAATAAAATATGAATCAATTTATAACAATACCTAAAGTTTTTGATTTACCTATCATACTAACGAAGCTCACGAGTTTTCTGTTGAGTTTTGTGTGCTGAAGTTTTCAAGTTTTGGGTGCGATCATGATGGATGAAGGAATAAAGAGCGAAAGAGCCTAAGCTTGGGGATGCCCAAGGAACCCAAGGTAAAATTCTAGGAAGACTCAAGTGTATAAGCTTGGGGTTGCCCCGGAAGGTATCCCCTCTTTCGTCTCCATGCCATCGGTATGTCATTTGGAGCTATATTTTTATTCATCACATGATATGTGTTTTGCTTGGAGCGTCGTGCATTATAGTTTTCTTTATTTTTAGTTTCCCACAATCATTGTTTGCTGGACACACCTATTTGAGGGAGACACATGTTCATCATGATTTTTTAGAATACTCTATGTGCTTCACTTATATCCTTTGAGCTTAGCAGTTGCTCTAGTGCTTCACTTATATCTTTTAGAGCATGGTGGTGTGTAGATTTTATAGAAATAGTTGAACGCTTCACTTAAAATTGTTTGAGAGTCTAATAAATAGTAACGGTTATTTGCATGGGTTATAAGACTAGTCCAAAAAGGATAGGTATTCAATGAGTGTATAATCAAAACCTTCATGTAGCTCTGATACGTCTCCAACGTATCTATAATTTTTGATTTTTTCATGCTACTATATTATCATTCTTGGATACTTTATATGCATTTATATGTTGTTTTATATCATTTTTGAGGACTAACCTATTAACCCAGTGCCCAGTGCCAGTTGCTATTTTCTGCTTGTTTTTGGCCTTTAAGGAATACTGTACCAAACGAAGTCCAAATGCCCCGAATTTTTTTGATGATTTTTTCTCGACAAAAATAAGACCTGGAAGCTTCGGAGAGAGACCGGAGACTACATGGGGTGGCACCAAGCCAACAGGGCGCGCCCAGGGGGTGGTTGCACCCTGATGGCTTGGGACCATCTCCCGCAGCCTCCTGGCCTAATTCTTCCCTTATATATTCTCTAAAATTGGGAAAAAAACCCGAGAGCCAGCCAAAATACTTTTTTGCCGCTGCAAGTCTCTTCTCCGACGGGAGGCCATCTGGAGCCGTGTTCCGGTGCCCTGCCGGAGGGGGGGATCGATCACGGAGGGCCTCTAAATTAACCTTGCTGCCTCCATGATGATTTGTGAGTAGTTTACCATAGACCTACGGGTCCATAGATAGTATCTAGATGGCTCTCTCTCTCTCTCTCTCTCTCTCTCTCTCTCTCTCTCTATGATCTTCAATACAAAGTTCACCGCGATTCCCACGGTGATCTATCCGATGTAATCCTTCTTTGCGGTGTGTTTGTTGGGATCCGATGAATTGTGGGTTTATTTTTAGATTATTCATGAAAATATATTGAGTTTTTTCTGAATTCTTATATGCATGATTATTATAGCTCTGTATTGCTCTCCGATCTATCGGTTTTGTTTGGCCAACTAGATTGATTTATCTTCAGTGGGAGTGGTGCGTTGTGATGGGTTTAATCTTGCGGTGCTCAATCCTCGTGACAGAAGGGGACATGACATGTATTGTATTACTGCCATTAAGGGGAAAACGATGGGGTTTATTTATATTGATTGGATTTACTTTGTCTACATCATGTCAACTTGCTCCAAGCGTTACTCTGTTTTTACTTAATACTCTAGATGCATGCTGGATAGCGGTCGACGGGTGGAGTAATAGTAGTAGATACATGCAGGAGTCAGTCTACATGTTTATGGACGTGATACGTATATACATGACCATTGTCGTGAATAAATATTGCATAACTATGTGTTTTTCTATCAATTGCCCAACTGTAATTTGTTTACCCATCGTATGCTTTCTTTGAGAGAGAAGCCTCTTGCGAAAACTATGGCCCCCGGGTCTTCACAAAATATATTATTACAAAAACACCAAAATATTTCTGCCATTTATTTATTGTTATTATATTTTATATTTATATTATCTATCTATCACTACTTATCGCTTGCAAGTAACGAGTTCAAGGGGCTTCACAACCCTCTTGCCCGCTTTGGGTGCAAGTGCGTGCTCTTTTGTGTGTAGGTGCTAAAGACGGGAATTTGCGTGGTCCTCCAATTGGTTCGATAACCTTGGTTCTCACTGAGGGAAATAATTATCTCTACTGTGCTGCATCTCCCCTCCTCTTGGGGGAAAATCACAACGCGGTTTACAAGTAGCAGACCCCGTCGTTTTATCCTTAATGGCAACAATACAAATACGTCTCTTGTCCCTTTCTATCATTGGGATATAGAGCACCGCAAGATTGAACCCATTACAACGCACCACTCCCACTAAAGATAAATCAATCTAGTTAGCCAAACCAAACAATAGGTCGGACAGAAATACGAAGCTATAACAATCACGCATAATAGAATTCAGAGGAAACTATATTACTTTCAATGAATAATCTGATCATAAACCCACAATTCATCGGATACCAACAAACGCACCGCAAAAGAAGATTACAGCGGATAGATCAATGTGAAGATCGCGGTGAACATGGTATTGAAGATCAAAGAGATAGAAGAAGCCATCTAGGTACTAGCTATTGACCCGTAGGTCTATGATGGACTACTCACGCATCATCATGAAGGCAACAAGGTTGACGTAGATGACCTCGGTGATCGATTCCCCCTATGGTAGAATACCGGAAAAGGTCTCCAGATGGTATCCTGTCGGAACAGAGACTTGTAGTGGCGGAAAAAGTGTTTTGGGTGGCTCTCCATTGGTTTCCCGATGTTAGAGAATTTATGGAGGTGGAATTAGGTCAGACGGAGCTATGAGGGGCCCACAAGGTAACATGGCGCGCCTACCCCCCTGGGCGTGCCCTGTTGCCTTCCCGTCTCCTCGTCTCGCTTCCTGACTGCTCCTGAAGCTTCCACGGTCTCTTTTGCCTAGAAAAAATTGTCAAAAAGTTTCGTACCGTTTGGACTTCGTTTGGTACTGATTTCCTAGAAAACCAAAAACAGGCAAAAAACAGCAACTGGCACTGGGCACTAGGTTAATAGGTTAGTTCCCAAAATGATATAAAATAGTATATAACTGCATATAAAGTATCCTAGATAGATAATATAATAGCATGGAACAATCAAAAATTATCGATACCTTGGAGACGTATCAACATCCCCAAGCTTAATTCCTGCTCGTCCTCGAGTAGGTAAATGATAAAAACAGAATTTTTGATGGGACATGCTACCCAACACGTAATCTCTTTTAGGTATGATCATGAGAAACGATGAACTAATTGATATCAACATAATAATATCCATAAATATAAATAGCATAATCATTACTTTTTCAAAATATACAATCCTTAAAGAATGTTATCCCCTACTCATTTTATCATATCAAGCATGGCATGACTCCGTCTTCACCGCATAAGTATAAATCATAAGCACCTCGGTGTCAAAACCTGGCAATTGGATCGTACTTCTAACGTGCTTCATCATTTTCAACTTCACACAATACATGAGCGTGCACCATGGACATAGCATATGGGTGGAATAGAGTATGGTGGTAGATATTAAAAGGAGTCAAAGTGGAAAGAAAGTCTCGCATCAACTAGGTAGATCAACGGGCTATGGAGATGCCCATCAATCGATATCAATGCGAGGATTAGGGATTGCCATGCAACTACTGCACTAGAGTTATAAGTGTATGAAAGCTCAACGGAAGCTAAGTGGGTGTGCATCCAACTTGCTTGCTCATGAAGACCTCGGGCATTTGAGGAAGCCCTTCATCGTAATATACAAGCCAAGTTCTATAATGAAAAATTCCCACTAGGATATGAAAATGACAACTCACGAGTGTAAGAGCATAATTTCCTCTAAGTAGTTTTGGTGGTTGATGACAGTACGTTTGCGGACTAACTGTGTGCATTAAGCTTTCAGAGATTATCAGGTGGCATAAGACGGTTATCTTCCCCTCAAGTAGTATATCAGAAGACGGAGTCTTTTCCTTTCGAGGTTAGGTTGGTGGACCTGAGTCGTAGGAAAATCTGTACTATTAAGAGGGGATCCGCATCCGGAAAGGTTGGGCGGAATCATCACGTACACTTTGCACCCCCGTCCTTTCCCGACACGATGGAGCTTTCTCTGCCCCCCAAAGGCTCCAAAGTTTCTCTTAAGCGGAAGTACCGCTCTTCAGAGCGGTAGTACCTCTCTTCAGAGCGGTAGTACCGCTCCAGCGGTACTACTGCCATGAAGGATTGCTCGAACGACTGCTTAGTTCTTAAGCAGAAGTTCCGAGCGCTACTACCGCCCTGAACTACCGCTTATATTTCTTAAGCGGAAGTTCCGAGCAGTACTACCGCCCCGAACTACCGCTTATGTTTTTTAAGCGGAAGTTCCGAGCGGTACTACCGCCCGGAACTACCGCTTATATTATTTAAGCGGAAGTTCCTAGCGGTTCTACCGCCCTGAGGAACTTTGGACTCTCCTTCGCATTCTTTTTTCTTCCGGACTTCTGGAACCTCTAAGCGGAAGTACCGCCCTCTCTAGAGCGGTACTACCGCCTCAAGCGGAAGTACCGCTCCCTCCCGAGCGGTACTACCGCTTAGTTGTTCCAGTACGTGTATAAGCGGAAGTACCGCCCCCTAGGACGGTACTACCGCTTATGGTCGTATCTGGGCAGAAAAACGGCCAGTTTCCCCCCCACCTATACAAGTGAGTCTTCTTCCTCCTTGAGACTCACCTCTTCCCACATAAAGCTCCATTGTTGCTCCTAACCTCATTCTTGCTCCTTCTCCCTCCCTAGCCATCGAATCTTGTTGATGCTCTAGGGTTTGGAGGAGAGGGCCTCAATCTACACTTCCACCGAGAGATATTTGATTCCCCCCATCAATCCCTTGCGGATCTTGTTACTCTTTGGTGTTTGAGCACCCTAGACGGAAGAGGTCTCTTCGAAGCCATAGTCATTGTGGTGAAGCTTCGTGGTGTCGTTGGGAGCCTCCAATTAAGTTGTGGAGATTGCCCCAACCTTGTTTGTAAAGGTTCGGTTGCCACCTTCAAGGGCACCACTAGTGGAATCACGACACCTCGCATTGTGTGAGGGCGTGAGGAGAATACGGTGGCCCTAGTGGCTTCTTGGGGAGCATTGTGCCTCCACACCGCTCCAACGGAGACGTACTTCCCCTTACCGGGAAGGAACTTCGGGAACACATCCTCGTCTCCATCGGTTCCTCTTGTGGTTACTTCTTACCTTTACTTTGTGCAAGCTACTTATATTGTTATATCTTGCTTGCTTAGCTTGTTGTTGTGATTAGCATCATATAGGTTGCTCACCTAGTTGCACATCTAGCCAACCTATTTGTTGCTAAGCCTAAATTGTTAAAGAAAAGTTAAAAATTGATAGTTGACTATTCACCCCCCCTCTAGTCAACCATATCGATCCTTTCAATTGGTATCAGAGCCTCGTCTCTTTATTAAGGGTTTCGCCACCCGAAAAGTATGGTTGACGACGGGGACCGGGCGGTTGAACTCCCCGAGGCCGTGGGCGTGAACATGGTCTCTCGCGAGGATTTAAATGAGGCCATGTCCTCGCTTAAATCCTCCATGACGACCGAGGTCAAATCCATGTTTAAAGAATTCCTTGACACACTTAAACTTTCCACCGATGCGGTTCAAATGGTTAATCCCACTAACTCAGCATCGGATGTCAACTCTGGTAAGGAGGGGGCTAGTACTGATAAAGATAATCGTTCTCAAGGAATTAATGGGTCGGGGATGTTTGCCTCAGTTCCCCCTCCCTTGGTCTATGGAGGACCGGTGCACCCACCTCATATAGTTAACCACGCTCCTCCTCCTAAGCTTGTTAAAAATGATTTCGCTAATTGGCTTTTCTGTATCAAGTCTCATTTGGATCACAGCTCAATTCAACTCATGCGAGTCATTGAAGAAGGATACTACCCTCGTGATCCACGCAACCTCACTCCAAGGGAAGAAGCGGATAAACAGCTAAATTCCTCCGCCTTGTTCATACTCCAAGCTGTTGTTCCTACTGAAGACCTACCCCACCTGCGTCCTTTCACTGTTGCTAAAGAGTGTTGGGAACACATTATCTCCATGTACAAGGGCAGCTCAAGCATTCAACGGTCAAACTATGAAGTTGTCCTTGATCAGTCAGATGAGTTTGTAATGGTAGAGGATGAGGAACCGTGTGAGCTTTATAGAAGGGTGACTGCCCTCGCCGTTGCCCTCAAAGATCATGTCAGCAAGGATGTGGATGATACGTGGGTCAAGTGTAAGTTTCTGAAGGCCATCATGCCCTACAACAAGGCCATGTCCGCTGTCATCCGTCAAAGACCAGACTTTCACACCTTGTCTTCTGGTGATGTGTTGGATGAATTTATTGCAATGAACATCTTGAACACAACAGCTGACAATGCTCTCGCTCGCGTGCAACGGTCAAAGAAATCATCCCCCAACCTTGCTTTGAAGGCCAAGGTCTGTCAAGAGGAAGAAGAAGAAGAAGAGGAAGAGGGTTGCCCCGAGGACACCAAATATGCCTATCATGAGCACATGGCTCTTGCGTCCAGGCAATTTTGGGGCAACAAGAGAAACACAAGGTCCAACTTCTCCAAGAACAACTCAAACGGGTCAAAGGGCAAGCAACGTGTGAGGACCTGCTACAACTGTGGTAATGTGAGTCACTTTGTGGTAGATTGTCCATACGAGAAGAGGGAAGACAATGGTGGCAAGCTCATCCGCAAAGATAAGGCCAAGTCGTTCCCCAACAAGACCAACTTCACCAAGAAGACTCCACACAAAGTGTTGGTGGCTCAAGAAGAGTATGCATCGGATGATGATTGTGATGATGGAGACACAAGTGGTGAAGGAATGGCAATGGCATCTGTGGCAATTGCATCCTCCACCCCAACAAAGGTGTCACTCTTCGACGCCCCCAATGAGAACCACATCGCTAGGTGCCTCATGGCAAAAGGTATCACCAAGGTAACCTCCAATGCCAAAACCTCAAACATTAAGACTTCTGTTTCTTCCACTCCGTCTTTGTTATATTGTGTGGATGAACTTGAGGAGGTGATAGAGGATGAGAATGAGTTTGACAAGTTCTTGTGTAAACTCAAGGGAGAGTCCAAGAAGCACTTCGTTGCTCTCTTGGAACAACTTGGTGAGGCCAATGACATGATTGATTCTCAAGAAGAATCTCTTGAGGAGATGAGAGGCCATAGTCGTGATTATGCCAACGAGATAGCAGATCTTTCTATTGCTCTAGAGGAAGAGCGAGGTCTTCATTTGACTTTTAAGGAGTCACAAAATGAAGACTTTGCTAAATTACGTAAAGATTATGATCATGCTATTGTTCTTAACCGTGTTCTTAAATCTGAAAAGGTTGCTCTTGGGGTTGACCATGCTCGACTCAAGGGTGAGTTTATCTCTCTTGACAATGCTCATAAGGCATTGAAGAGCGTTCATGCTTCCCTTAAAGAGTCGCATGATCAACTCCAAGTAAAACTCACTAAGGAAATTGCCACGTGTCCTCCCTTTGTCATAATTGATAATGCATCTGCTACTAACCCATGTTGTGAGCATGCACATCTTGTGGAGGAAAATGCTAAGCTAAAAGAGCAGCTTGAGAAAGGCCTTGTGACATGTATACAAGGTGAGAAGAATCTCAATGACCTTTTGAGCAATCAAAAGGAAGTGATTGCAAAGGAAGGAGTTGGGTTTGCACCCAAATCCAAAAAGAAGAAGAAGAAGAAGATCACGTAGGCTCCTCCGCTCAAGGAAACATTTGTCAAAGCGGGGGACATTACTCATGAGAAGAAGAAAGACAAGGTTGTGAGTGATAGTGCCAAGAAGGGCAAGATCACTCCCTCCAACAAGATCGGCGACTTTAACCCCTCCTATGTTTTGTGTCGTGCTAGTGATGGGCATGTTTATGCCAAATTTGTTGGTTCTTCTTATGAGTATATTGAGTGGTCTATTTGGGTTCCTAAGACCCTTGTCACTAACATGAAAGGACCCATTCAAGAATGGGTACCTGAATCCAAGCATTGATCTATTGTAGGACTTTGCTTCCGGGGGAATCTCATGGTTGCTCGATAGCGGAGCAACAAATCATATGACCGGAAGCAAGGACTTGGTGGTGGATGTTCGACCCGATGAATCCGTGGTCACCCAAGTCTCATTTGGAGATGATGCAATCTCAAAGGTATTGGGTCTTTGCAAAGTGGTTATCTTTCCGACCTTAACTATTGAGAGAGTCATGCTTGTTGAGACCCTTGCATACAATTTACTTTCCGTTCGTCAACTTGCAATCATGGGTTTTAGTACTTTCTTTGGCATTGATACCGTGACCCTTTTGTGGAGCAAGACTCTTAAAGTAGCCTTTGTTGGACATGTCGAAAACGGTCTCTATGTGATTAACTTCTCGGAGCGACCCACTAAGACCGTGACATGTCTAATGGCTAAAGTTGATGTGGGATGGCTTTGGCATCGCCGACTAGCCCATGTCAATATGAGATCTTTGCAAAGTCTTCTCAAAGGGGATCACATTCTTGGACTAACAAATGTGAGTTTTGCCAGAGATCGTGCTTGCAGTGCCTGTATCGAAGGAAAGCTACATGAAAAGGCTCATCGTCCAACTACTACAATCTACTCAAAGAGGACCTTAGAGCTCCTTCACATGGATCTCTTCGGGCCTCCATCTTTTGACAGTCTTGGAGGAAGAAGATATTGCTTGGTGATTGTGGATGATTACTCGAGATACACATGGGTATATTTTTTCAAGAGGAAGAGTGAGACCCAACAGACCGTCATCGACTTTGCAAATGAAGTCCAACGTCAACATGAAGCAAAGATTTTGATGATTAGAAGTGACAACTGCACTGAGTTCAAGAACTACACCCTAAATGAGTTTCTCAGTGATGAGGGGATAAAGCACCAATTTTCCACACCTTACACCCCTCAACAAAACGGTGTTGCGGAGAGGAAAAACCGGACGTTGATGGATGCGGCAAGAACCATGATGGCGGAGTTTAAATCTCTGTACAACTTTTGGGCCGAAGCCATCAACACAGCATGTCATGCATCAAATCGGCTCTATCTCCGCAAAGGCTTGAATAAGACTCCTTATGAGATTCTTACCGGGAACAAGCCCAACCTCAAATACTTCCGGGTGTTCGGTTGTAACTGTTTCATTCTCAAGAAAGTTGTTCGTTTGTCTAAATTTGAATCTAGAGCCCATGAGGGCATATTTGTTGGTTATGCTGCAAACTCTCATGCTTACCGTGTCCTCAACAAGTCCACGGGACTCGTTGAGGAGACGAGTAACGTAGAGTTTGATGAAAATAATGGCTCCCAAGTGGAGCAAAGTGGTCTTTGTGATGTAGGTGATGAAATTCCTCCCCAAGCCATAAGAAGAATGGGTGTGGGATACTTCCTACCCGTTGAGGAACCCCTTGTGGCTGAAGGAGAAGGACAATGTTCCACTCAAGTGGAAACCATCACACGCTTCCGAAGAACGCAGTGAAGGCCCTCAACCCCGTGATCAAGATCAAGGGCAAGATCAACTCGATAGTGATGTTTCTACTTCACATGATGCTCAAGATCTTGTTCACACCCCCGTGCAAGCTCATGATCAAGATGAAGCTCAGGACCAAGATCTACTTCAAGATCAAGGTCAAGCTAAAGATCAAGATCATACTGTAGATCATGAGCAAGCCGGTGCTAGTACCGAAGCTCGTCAAGTTACCAAGCCTCAACTTTCCATGGAGGAAATTCTTGAAAGACGAGCTGCCAAGAATGCTGCCAAGCTCCAGAAAAAGCAACACCTCCTAGAGAACATCTACGGAAGCTTGAAAAGAGGGGTAAATACTCGTCGTCAATTAACAAACTTTTGTGCACATCATGCGTTTGTTGCTTGCTTTGAATCCCTCAAGGTACAAGATGCACTCGAAGACGAGGATTGGCTTGAAGCCATGCATGATGAAATCAGCAACTTCGAGTGCAACAAAGTGTGGCGATTGGTGCCAAGACCAAAAGAGAATCACAATGTCATTGGAACGAAATGGATCTTTAAGAACAAGCAAGATGCACATGGTATCATTATTCGCAACAAGGCAAGGCTGGTGGCTCAAGGCTACTCCCAAGTTGAGGGTATCGACTACAGTGAAACCTTTGCCCCTGTTGCTCGCCTTGAATCTATTCGCATGTTGCTTGCTTATGCTTCTCATCATGATTTCATATTATATCAAATGGATGTGAAGAGTGCTTTTCTTAATGGTCCACTTAAGGAGTTGGTATATGTCAAGCAACCCCCGGGGTTTGAGGACCCCAAGTTCCCCAATCATGTATACGTTCTCGATAAGGCACTCTATGGCCTTAAACAAGCCCCACGTGCGTGGTATGAGCACCTTACCGAGATGTTGCAAGACCGTGGGTTTGAAATTGGGAAAATCGACCCCACTCTTTTTACTAAGAGGGTTAACGGGAACTTGTTCGTATGCCAACTATATGTAGATGATATTATCTTTGGTTCTTCTAACAAAGCTTTTAATGATGAGTTCGCCGCACTAATGACGAAAGAGTTTGAGATGTCTATGATGGGAGAGTTGAAGTTCTTCCTTGGATTCGAAGTCAAGCAACGAACCCAAGGAACCTTCATCAACCAAGCCAAATACACTCAAGACATGCTCAAGAGGTTCAAGATGGATGAGCTAAATCCTCCAAAGGCCAACACTCCGATGCAACTCAAGTGCCAACTTGACAGTGATCCCAATGGTAAAGCTGTGGATCAGAAGGTATATTGCTCCATGATTGGATCTCTGCTTTACCTTTGTGCATCTAGGCCGGATATCATGTTGAGTGTGGGAATTTGTGCACGATTTCAATCCGCACCTAAGGAGAGTCACTATGTGGCTGTCAAGCGAATCTTTTGATATTTGGCTCGTACCCCAAACTTTGGCTTATGGTACCCCAAAGGTGCTTTATTTGATCTCATTGGATATACTGACTCAGATTGGGCGGGAGACCGTGTGGAAAGGAAGTCCACTTCCGGAGGTTGCCAATTTCTTGGTCGCTCTCTGGTAAGTTGGTCTTCCAAGAAACAAAATCGTGTTTCTCTCTCGTCCACCGAGGCCGAGTATGTAGCCGCCGCAAGCTGTTGTGCTCAGATTCTTTGGATGAGGCAAACTTTGAAGGATTATGGTGTCAACTGTGACAAAGTGCCTATTTACTGCGACAATGAGAGCACGATCAAGATCTCCAACAACCCGGTTCAACACTGCAAGACGAAGCATATTGAGATCCGTCATCACTTCATCCGGGACCACATCAAGCGTGGAGAAGTTGATCATATTCATCTTTATACCAAGGAACAACTTGCAGATATTTTCACGAAGCCCTTAGATGAAGCAAGATTTCGTGAGTTAAGGCATGAGCTAAATATCATCGATTCGAGCAATGTAGCTTGACTTAGTGCACACCCCACCACACTCATCATTATGTCTTGTTTAGATGTAGGCATGGATTTAGGGGGAGTCTAGTTCTCTCGATGAACTATCCCTCCTCCTATTATGCATAAACTAATCAAAGTCTTTCACATCTGCCATTTTTGATGGTTTTTGTGCTTCAAAGACGACTTTTGGTCATGGGCCCAAGGTTCAAATCTTCGCGGTGCCATACCATTTGACTCAAACATAGGTGGCTTCGGCCACCGCTCCCACCTCCCAGTGAGGCATTTGCATTACGAGTGCTTATTAGTTCGAACTTGTTGTTTCCTGTCTTTGTCATTTCGGGTTTGGTTTTTCTTAAAGACTTGGATTAATTTCTTGCATGTGTCTAGAAGAATGTTTTGTTGCTTCTCAACACCCCTGATTTGGTGGATTTGCTCTATTTTTGCTGGGAGCAGTTTTTTGGTCATAAGCGGTACTACCGCTCTGGTGGACGGTACTACCGCGCAAGCAGAAGTACCGCTCATACCAGCGGTACTACCGCTTCGGGGGCTCTCTGGCGATTCTAGTAGTGGGCAGGGGGAGTTCTAACTCCTCCCCATACCCATTCACGGTCTCGTTCCCGCCTCGGGCGACCGAAGCTCTCCCGGAGGCCGACTCCGGATCTCCCATTCCATGTCGGTCTCCGCATTTTCGTCCGGTGGGATTGAACCCCACCTCTCCCTCGTGCCATGGACCCCGGTATTGCCCTCTTTCTTCATCGTTTGACCTAGCTTTTCTTCGATCTTAAATCTAGGGCAATGCGTGTGACGCCCCCATTCTTGTCCGTACGCTAATCATGCACACAATGCGTACGGCCAAGATTAGGGACTCACAGATTGATATCACAACACAACAAAAGACACAAATATAAAGGTCATACAGCTTCATATTACAAGCCAGGGGCCTTGAGGGCTCGAATACAAAGCTCGACATAAACACGAGACAGCGGAAGCAAATATATCTGAGTACAGACATAAGTTAGACAAGTTTTGCCTTAAGAAGGCTAGCACAAACATAAACACGGATCGAAAGAGGTGAGGCCTCCTGCCTGGGAACCTCCTAACTACTCCTGAGCGTCGGGGGCAGCCTCCACGTAGTAGTAGGCTCCATCGGTGGTGTAGTAGTCGTCTTCGGTGTACTCCATCTCCTGGGCTCCATCGTCTGAACGCGGAATCGTATCGAAGGGGAAAGGGGAAGCAAAGCAGCAGTGAGTACTCATCCAAAGTACTCGCAAGACTGACATTAGATCTATGCTAAGTATGCATCATTATCAATGAAGGGGTTATATCTGGGCTGACTGCAGAAAGCAAGAATAGGGAGAAGGCCTAGTCCTATCGAAGACTAGCATCTTCAGCATCTTGCAGCATTAGAAGAGTGCAGATTGGTATCTCACATATAGTCATATTGTTGTAACAATTTTAATTAAGTAACCACGCCCAGAGATCCTTCCTCGACTCCCTGCGAGGAAGCAATCCTGGAGCCACAATTCATTTTAAATTTAAATTACAGTTATAGTTGTATAAGGTCAAGGTACAACTCCAAGTCGTCC
The DNA here is from genome assembly GCA_039707655.1 of Elymus sibiricus. Classification (NCBI taxonomy): domain Eukaryota; kingdom Viridiplantae; phylum Streptophyta; class Magnoliopsida; order Poales; family Poaceae; genus Elymus; species Elymus sibiricus. The sequence continues at coordinate 162,438,308 of CM077667.1, forward strand.
TATTACCGTGGACACGGCTATTCGAATAGATTAATCATCCTTGCAGGGGTGCACCACATATTCCCCAACACGCCTGAGTCACCTCCGTCCGGACACACTTTCCTGGGTCATGCCCGGCCTCGGGATATCAGCACGTCGTCGCCCCACCTAGACTCAACGAAGAGGCCAGCCCGCCGGTCTAAATCCTATGCGCGCAGGGGTCATGGGCCCAATCACCCTTTGCACACCTGCACGATGCGAGGGCGGCCGAGGTCAGTCCTAGCACCCCTTATTAACAAGCGCGGTGCCGTCGCGGACCACTCGGGCGCGCGCCGCTCCATTGCTGACGTCCGAAGAGCTTCGGCTGATACAACGACGCTGAGTGCCCATAACTTTCCCACGTGATGGTTAGTGCGTATTAAGGCCAATGACCTAACTCAGATCAAGTACCCAACCCATTAGCATTTTAATTATGCGGGCAAGCGCGAACCATGAAATGCAGTTCGTCGCCCCGCCAATAACACTCGGGTGCCTTACCGACGCACCCCACCAATATCACTCTCACGGGTACCCTTGGGGCCGACCCGTCTTCAACATGTTTTCTGTAACCAGGTCATAGTAACTGTGTGTATAAAACATCGAGACGGAACCTGAGGAATCACCCTCATGGGGTCCCGCTCGACGAAACCGTCAAGGTGGACTTAGAGGAATCACCCTCGAGAGTCCCACACTTGAGGGGTTGCACGACAGAGTCATCGTCGGGAGTGGTGAAGGAGGAATCACCCTCGATAACCACGACAGACTAGCTACACTACAGAACTAGCATCATGAGTACTTCACGAGGTGTCACGCTCGGTACTCGATAGTAGCGCTGCAGAGTCGTACAACTAAGGGGAGTGCGGTGATGTGAGGGGCCTGGCTTGTCAGTCATGACGACTGAGTCTTCTGTCTTCAAGTCCTCGGTGTCGTCGATGGAAGAAGGGGCAACTGGGACTAAGGGTCACTGGGGACTCATTAACCAACCTATACTAAGCAGTTGGTATGATTGCAGGTATAATAACAGTTCATCAAAAACAGGCTATGCATCAGAATAGGAGCTAACTAATACAGTAGCGAAATCTAATGCAAGCATAAGAGGGAGAAGAATAGGAGATATCGGAATGCTCAAGGGGGTTTTGCTTGCCTTGCTGCTCTGCGGCAAAAGGCTGAACGTCAACGGCGTAGTCGATCTCGGCAGCACCGTCAGCCTCGGGGTCTACCGGAGAGAAGAGGGGGAAGAAACAATAAATATAAAGCACACAGATGCAACATGATGCATGACATGTCAAAACGCAGGGCTATGGGTATTTACGGCCTATCTAAGTGTGATAGTTAATCTAGAAATTTATTTGAAATTATTTTAATAATGCCATGCACTATTCACCTATCCGAAACAGGCAAAAAGTTGCATGTTCAGATAGCTAGAGGCATGTGACAGATGAATGGATGGCATATATGGATTCGTGGGATTTTTCTGATCAACTTTCATATATAAATTATTTTCATCGGAGTTACGGTTTAAAAGATATGATTTTCTGGAATTATTTTAATTAATTAAATCCAACATTGTCCAGAATAGTGAATGATGACGTCAGCATGACGTCAGCATTGCGTCAGCAGTCAACAGGGGGCTGGCCAGGTCAAACCTGACCAGTGGGTCCCACATGTCAGTCGCTCAGTTTAAAACAGTGTTTTATTAATTCAAAATCTGATTAATTAGCAAGTGGGGCCTATGTGTCAGTGGGACATTAGTTTAAACTAATTATTTTCACTAATTTAAATATCCAAATTAGTCGCCTGACAGGGCTGGCCCACTGTCATAGGCACAGGGGTGTTGGGCCCCACCTGTCAGTGACTGGGCTGTGCCCAGTCAGCCAGTTGACCAAGTCAACTGGTCAACTGGGCTGGCCTGGCCCACTGGCAGTGGCACTGGGGGTGGCCCCAGCCCAGCCACGTCGGCGGCGGCGCTGGCCGGCCATCGGAGTTGCTCCGGCGAGCACCTTAAACGGTGGCGCGGCTCGGAAATGGCGCACAGGGCACCAAATCGAGCGCCGTTTGGCGCGTTCGCGAGCTGGAGGAGCCGCCGATCCATTCCGGGCATCGGGGCGAGCAACGGCTTGCCGTAGCGAGCGCTATGTCGCCGGCGGCGGAGCAAGCTTCGGCCAGCGATGGCAAACGGCGATGCGGCGGGCAAACGAGCGAACAAAACGTGCGGGGCGGCCCTACGTGATGCACTGAGTCGATTGGCGGCGGCGGCAGGACCAAATGGTCACCGGAGAGGCGCCGGCGACGAGCTCAGGCGGCGGCGCGTTCGGGCGCACGTCGGGGATGGCCCTAGAGGCAGCTAACGGCGACGGGAGCGAGAGGGAAGGAAGCGTGAGGCTCACAGTGGGGTGTAGCCATGCAAAGCGGGCTCGGGGAGGGCTTGACAGCGACGAATTCGGCGACGGCGTGCGGCGGCCGAAGGTGGAAGACGACGGCGTTCGGGCGATGCAGGGCTCCAGGGGTTCGCGCGTGTGGTCGAGGAGGTCGGGCTCGTCGCGGCGGAGCTCGTGGACGCGACGGGGAGGCGAACGAGAGGCGGTGGCCGTGGCTATCCGCCGATCATGGCGACGGCGGCGCTCGGATCTGGAGGGGGGGGGGCGGAGAGCGAGCGAGATGAGGATAGGGGAGGAGGAGTGGCATGGGCGTCCAGAGGCCCGAGGGAGGGGCGCCCTTATCCCCTCGCTCACCTGCCCTGGCGCCGTGGCGAGCAGCGGTGGCGCGGCCGAGCTCCGGCCATGGCGCGGGCGACACGGCGGCGGGAGCAGGTAGGGGGAGGCCCTGGTGGGCTGGGCCGCACTGTGCCTGTGGCCCAGAGGCCAGGTAAGTGGGCCTTTTTCCTTTTTCTTTCTTTTCTTTTCTGTTTTTATTTCTGTTTTCTTTTCTTTGCTTCTGTTTTATTTAGTTTAGGCCAATATCCCTTTAAGTAAAAATGTGTCATATGGTCCAACAATTAGCTTGCAATATTTTGGAGGGCCACATCCACTTTCAGCATTTTTAGAAATTGTTTTCATTTTCCAATGCAATTTAGAGCACTTTTAAAATGCTTTTAGCTACTGTTATTGATGGTAGGGTCCACACCATGAGCTTGGTGATGTTGCTTTCCTCAACAATATTTGTTTTATGATTTTTCACAATTATGCAACATTTTACTTATGCTGTTTGAGGATTTATTTTATCACCATAAAATCCTATGGCAATTGAATTGAAATTTGAATTGGAATTTGAATTGGAATTTGAATCCAAACTTGATCAAGCCCCACTTAGCAAAATGATTAGGCACTGTTCATGGTCATTACTGTAGCTTAATTACAATGATCACTGTAGCTTAGAACCAGGGTGTCACAATGCGTGTGGTGTTTCTAGTTTTTCTCATTATTTTTGGCATGAGTAGGACGAATATGATCACTAGAGATATATCACATGGTTAGGGATTCGGAGTGTGGTGGATTTGTGGTCACTTCCCTGCCGCGGGATCTTCCTGTCGCCAGGGCGGTACTACCGCTCCGGTACGACCGGTACTACCGCTTATCACTGCATCTCCCACCTCCGAGTACTTTTCTCTCTCTAGTGTTTTTGCTTGATTTTTGCTGGATATTTACAGTTGCTCTGTCTCTTGCCGTTCCATTCTTTGTGGGTTCAGGTGATGATGGCGCTGCTATGGGTGCTCGTCGTGTGAATCCAAGCCGTGGTAGTTCCAAGTGGTACCGAACGTCTGACGAAGCAGAAGCTGGCTCAAGTGCTCAACCCCAGCGGCAGTCCTCAAAGAAAGTTGCCACCAAGAAGCAAGATGTCAAGGAACCTCAGGATATGTCTGGCATCGAGTTCTATGAGTTTCGTCAACTCAATCCTTTCCGCCGCCCTCAGGACCCCAAGTTTGTTGGTCGTCCCTTCTGGAACAAGGCTCAGTATCTCATCTATGCTGGCGTCCTAAAGGGCAAGATGAACCTGTATGTGCCTCATGTCAAATCCATCAACACGGAGCATATGGTCAACAACCCTCACTCTTCCTACTTTGCTGAAGCTCGTGCTCTTTGCCAGCAATGGGGTATGTATCCCATCATTTCTTTTAACAAGGATTTCGACTGCGAGCTTGTGGCTCAATTCTTTGCCACTGTTCACTTTAACGCTGATGAGGAGCGAAGCTTCATATGGATGACTGGTGGCAAGGTCTTGCGTTCCAACTGGAAGACTTTTATGAACTCCCTGGGCTATGCAGACTCGGGGGGAAATGAGCCAGTTGGTCTCTGACCGCACACTGCAGAGCAAGCCATTCACAAGTCCAAGCTCGTGTGCTACCAGAGGATTTTCAAGACTCACAAGGGTACTCGCACTGAACTCATTCCATTTCTGGACATCATGCACCGTATCTTCCGCAACTCTCTGTTTCCACGTGTGGGGAACTTGGACCAGGTTCACTCTTATCTCGTGAATCTGCTTCTTCTGTGCATCAAGGAAAAAGGCAAAGATTCCACTTTGGATGTTTCCCACATCATGTAGACAGAGCTTCGCTCAGCAATTCTTGACAGGAAGGTGCCTATCTACGGTCCCTATATCTTCAAGCTCATTGAGGATACTTGGGCTGAGCAGTTCCCCGGTGAGCGTCTTGTCACTGATCACATGGTGACTCATGGTGTTCTTAAGCTGCGTGTGAAGGAGGATTGGGGCGTTGCGCCCTCTGTTCCAAAGATCGCTCCCACCGACTCTGATGATGAGTCTGAGCCTGAGTATAGTGATGCCTCCTATGTTCCTCTTGGGCTGCCAAGCTCAAAACCAAGGTGAAGAATCTTTTCTGCTTTCAGATCAAGGGTCAGTACAAGGCCCACGTGGAGGCCAAGAATGCTCGCAGCCGTGACAAGAGGATCATGAGGAAGCTTGGTCTGCAAATTGACAGCGGGTCTGAGGAGAGGATTACTGATGAGGAGGAATGGATCAAGAAGAATTGCCCAAATGTTGAGTCAGAAGATGATGTGCATGCTGCTACTGATGAGGAGGAAGATGATTAGCTTGATGACTGACTATGTTGTGCCTATCATCACTTGGTCTCACTTTAGTCCTCTGTGCCCCTTTTGGTGTCTCGATGCCACAGGGGGAGAGAGTGTGTAGGGATTTGCCGAGTCACGAGTATTTCTTCTTTTAGCTGCGCATCTCTTATCTCGTGAACTCTTTTATTTGCTTTGGTTGTTTGCTTTGCTTTATAATGTCAGACCTCTGAGTACTTTGTATGGTGTAAGACATACTACCTCTTATATCCGTTATGTCTACATTATCGTAAGTCTATATTTCCTTACTTGATTTCCTGCTCATCACTCTTTCCGTTATGTATGCAAGTATGTGGCCATGTCTATAAAATATAGGGGGAGTGGTGATCCTAGTGTGTGCTCTGTGCATTTCAAAAGCATATTCAAATAGGGCACACATCTAGGGGGAGCCCGTCTATATTTTGTAGATGTTGGGATTGCCATAGTCTTACTGTATATCTTATTGGCAAATCCCGTGTTGTCATCAACCCACCAAAAAGGGGGAGATTGTAAGAGCATAATTTCCTCTAAGTAGTTTTGGTGGTTGATGACAGTACGTTTGCGGACTAACTGTGTGCTTTAAGCTTTCAGAGATTATCAGGTGGCATGAGACGGTTATCTTCCCCTCAAGTAGTATATCAGAAGACGGAGTCTTTTTCTTTCGAGGTTAGGTTGGCGGACCTGAGTCGTAGGAAAATCCGTACTATTAAGAGGGGATCCGCATCCGGAAAGGTTGGGAGGAATCATCACGTACACTTTGCACCCCCGTCCTTTCCCAGCACGATGGAGCTTTCTCTGGCCCCAAAGGCTCCAAAGTTTCTCTTAAGCGGAAGTACCGCTCCAGCGGTACTACTGCCCTAAAGGATTGCTCGAACGACCGCTTAGTTCTTAAACGGAAGTTCCAAGCGGTACTACCGCCCTGAACTACCGCTTATATTTCTTAAGAGGAAGTTCCGAGCGGTACTACCGCCCCGAACTACCGCTTATGTTTTTAAGCGGAAGTTCCGAGCGGTACCACCGCCCGGAACTACCGCTTATATTATTTAAGCGGAAGTTCCTAGTGGTTCTACCGCCCTGAGGAACTTTGGACTCTCCTTCGCATCCTTTTTTCTTCCGGACTTCTGGAACCTCTAAGCGGAAGTACTGATACGTCTCCAACGTATCTATAATTTATGAAGTATTCATGCCATGTTTGCAATAATTCTATATGATTTTGGTTTGATTTGAGTAGAACTAACCCGGACTGACGCTGTTTTCAGCAGAACTACCGTGGTGTTGTTTTTGTGTAGAAATAAAAGTTCTCGGAATGAGCTGAAAATTTACGGAGAATATTTTTGGAAAATATAAAAAATACCGGAGCGAAAAGATACCGGAGAGGAGTCCCGAGGAGGCCACAAGCCACAGGGGCGCGCCCCCCTGGCTTGTGGGCCCCTCGAGCACTCCCCTGACGTGATTTCAACGCCAAGACCTCCTATAAATCGTGGAAACTCCAGAAATAAACCTAGATCAGAAGTTCCGCCGCCGCAAGTCTCCAGAGCCATGAAAAATCAATCTTGGCCCTCCCCGGCACCCTGCCGGAGGGGGTCACCTTCACCGGAGACCATGGAGGAGGTGGACGGAGGGGCCTTCATCGCCATGGAGGCCAAGGACCAGAGGTAGAACCTCTCCCCACTCAGGGGGGAGGCCATGGAGGAGGAAGCACAAGGGGGAGACCCTCTCCCCCTCTCTTCCGGTGGCGCCGGAGTGCCACCGGGGGAACCATCGCCGCGGTGATCGTCTTCATCAACATCACCCTCTTCATCACCATCCTCATCTACTTTTAGCGGTCCACTCTCCCGCAACCCATTGTAATCCCCTACTTGAACATGGTGCCTTATGCCACATATTATGATCCAATGATGTGTTGCCATCCTATGATGTTTTGAGTAGATTACTTTTGTCCTTTGGGTTGATTGACGATCTAGATTGGTTTGAGTTGTATGTTTTACTTTGGTGCTGTCCTATTGTGCCTTCTGTGCCGCGCACACATGAAGGATTCCCACTGTAGGGTGTTGCAATACGTTCATGATTCGCTTATAGTGGGTTGCTTGAGTGACAGAAGCATAAACCCGAGTAGGTGGGTTGTTGCGTATGGGATAAAGGGGACTTGAGGCTTTAATGCTATGGTTGGGTTTTACCTTAATGATCTTTAGTAGTTGCGGATGCTTGCTAGAGTTCCAATCATAAGTGCATATGATCCAAGTAGAGAAAGTATGTTAGCTTATGCCTCTCCCTCATATAAAATTGCAATGATGACTACCGATCTTGTTAACAATTGCCTAGGATAATTCCGCACACCGACCCATCATTATTCCACCCTCGCTGTTTGTAATACATTGTAATATATTCTAACTTTAAGATACCATCACCTATTTTTATATTTTAGCTCTCCGATAACATGCAAAGCTATCCTCTTCATACCCACAACGCAGTTTTATTTCTCGTTTCTAGTTGGAAGCAAACGTTCGGTATACGTAGAGTTGTATCGGTGGCAGATAGGACTTGAGAGAATATTGATCTTACCTTTAGCTCCTTGTGGGTTCGACACTCCATACTTATCACTTCCACCTTTGGAAATTGCTACGATGATTCCTTGCACTTGGGGATTATCAAGCTCTTTTCTGGCGCCGTTGCTGGGGAGCAATAGCGTGGGGTTGATATTCTCGTGTGTGCTTGTTTGCTTTCTTCATTATTAGATTTTGTTTTCCCTTTTTGCTTTCTTTAGTTGTGGGTGAAACAAACAAAAAAATTAAATAATGAAAAATACAAAAAGAATCACTTGCCTCTTGCCTAAGAAGTTTTTCAAAAAAGAGAAGTGATTGGAAAGTTGTGCATTGGAGAAGTGAGGGTCAACCTTGAACACGTGTGTTCATGATCATGGAAACAATGTAGAATTTTTCATGGAAGCTTCTCAAAAAAAATATTATCCCCTGTATATATCCATTGTATTATAAAAATAATGTGCCAATATTTGGTTTTGGGATGATTAGATTGCTTGTTTGCTTTGTGCTGTGCAAAAACAGAAACTTTGACTGTAGTGCATGAATTTACATTTCTTACTGGAAAGTCAAAAGTTTCTGAAATTATGACACAGTACTTCTATGCAAATATTTTAATTTTTCCTAAATTTTCAGAATTTTTTGAGTTACAGAAGTATATGAAGTTTCCATATTACTACAGACTGTCCTGTTTTTGACAGATTCTGTTTTCTATGCATTGTGCTCTTATTTTGATGAATCTATGAGTAGTACCGGGGGGTATGAACCATGGTGAAGTTGGACTACAGTAGATATAATGCTAGTATGAATTTGGAATGAGTTCAAAACAGTACTTAAAGTAGTATTTTGCTTTATTATACTAACGGAGCTCACGAGGGTTTTTGTTAAGTTTTGTGTGAATGAAGTGTTCGAAGATCGAGGAGGTATTGATATAAGAAGAATACGGAGAGACAAGAGTTCAAGCTTGGGGATGCCCAAGGCACCCCAAGTAAATATTTCTAGGAGACTCAAGCATCTAAGCTTGGGGATGCCCCGGAAGGCATCCCATCTTTATTCTTCAACAATTATCGGTATACCTCGGTTTTTGTTTTGTTCACATGATATGCGTTTTCTTTTCCTTTTATGCACCCTTCTAGTATGAGAATTCCTCCATTGATTTTATAGAATGCTTCATTTGCTTCACTTAAATATTTTGAGCATGGTTTTGTAGAATGCTCTTGGTGCTTCACTTAAATCTTTTGAGCATGGCTTTGTAAAATGCTCTCTGTGCTTCACTTAAATCTTTTGAGTATGGCTTTATAGAATGCTTCGTGTGCTTCACTTATATATTTTGAGCTTGGATATTGGTTAATCTTCACTATTTGTAGAATGCTCTATGAACTTCACTTATATCTTTTAGAGTATGAATAAAATTTCCATCGGAATTGGGTTTGGAAGTGTATCAATGTCATGCCTAGCTAGAAAGGCATTAAAGAAAAGCGCTTGTTGGGAGACAACCCAATATTTACCCTTTCTGTTTCTGTGTTTTAACATGATTAAGATACTGTAGTAATCATGTTTTGTGCCTTTTATTTCAATAAAGTGCCAAGTAAAGCCTTTGGGATAGTGTGGATGATAGTTGACTTGATTCTGTGCAAAAACAGAAACTTTTGCTCTCAGTCCAGGAATTTTTTAAATTCACTGAAACGTGATTTTGATCTGAAATTTTTACACAGTCTTGATATACAAATTTCCTAGATTTTCCTAATTTTTCAGAAATTTTAGAGACAGGGAAGTATGGTTACACTACAGATCTTCACAGACTGTTCTGTTTTTGACAGATTCTGTTTTGCATGCATAGTTTGCTTGTTTTAGTGTTTTCATAGCTTATATTTAGTGATATAAATTATGGGAATGATAGAATACAGTAGGTTTCATGTGGTAACAATTATTAATCTTGTCTTGACAGCACCTAAGTGAATGATCTATCTTTATTACACTAACCCTTCTCATGAAGTTCCGCTAAGTTTTGTGTGATTGAAGTTTCAAGTTTTGGGTGAGACACCGATATGAGGAGAATAAGGAGTAACAAGAACCTAAGCTTGGGGATGCCCAAGGCACCCCCAAGGTAATATCCATGGAAGACTCAAGCGCCTAAGCTTGGGGATGCCCCGGAAGCATCCCCTCTTTCGTCTTCAACATTATCGGTAACCTCACTTGGAGCTATATTTTTATTCGTCACATAATATGTGCTTTGCTTGGATCGTCATTATATTTTGTTATTTTCTCTTAGGTGTTATTTATAATCTTGTTTTTCAATAAAAAGTTCCAAGAATTGCCTTAGGATGCTTGCATTGCATGTTTTGATGAGTGCTGTGTAAAAACCGAAACTTTGGCTGTAGTGTTTGAATTTTCATATTTTACTGGAACGTGGAAAGTTTCTGAAATTTTTACACAGTATTGTCATATAAATTCCTTAGAATTTCCTAAATTTTCATAATTGTTTGAGTTATGGAAGTACACTGTTGTTATAAATTGCTACAGACTGTTCTGTTTGGACAGATTGCTGTCATAGTTTTGTTATCTACTTATCCTCTAGTTTCCATAGCCTATATTGGTAGATATCAATTGAGGAAATGATAGTAAACAGTAGATGATGTTTAAAAATTATTGTGCAACTTGTCTTGGCAGTACATGAAGTGTTGATTTATTCTTATGAGTACTAACCTATCTCACGAGTTCTTTTCGAGTTTTGTGTGGATGAAATTTTTGAGAATAGGTAAAACCATGATATGAGAGGATTGAACGAGATACAAAAGCTCAAACTTGGGGATGCCCAAGGCACCCCAAGTAAATATTTCAAGAAGTCTCAAGTATCTAAGCTTGGGGATGCTTCGCATCCCACCTCTCTTCATCAACAATTATCGGTTAGCCTATGTTGAGCCTAAATTCGTATTCGTTCACATGATGCGTGCTAGTCTTGGAGTGCTATTTTTATTTTGCTTGCTGTTTGAATAAAATCATTGGATCTGAAATTTTGAATGAGAGAGAGTCCTCACATAGTTATTTAATTGTTGGCTACTCATTTATCTTCACTTATATCTTTTTGGAGTAGTTTGTCATTCACTCTCGTGCTTCACTTATATCCTATGAGTAAATGGTTGAATGAATTGAATATCATAAATCTGAAATTGAATATGCTTCATATACTTATCCCATGGGGAGTAAGGACTTCACACATAATAAGTATAGGTGGTGAAATTTATTGAAAGTTAGCAAACACCGCATTGGTCACTTGAACAATTCATGAAAGAATATTGAAGGAAGAGAGATTCCACATATAAATATGCTATCATCGACATCTTCTATGATTGCGAATACCCATTAACTATTTTCAAACCTGAGCAAATTAGTTGAAGTTGGACAAGGAAGACAACTTAATGAGTTATGTTTGGGTATATTTGTATAGAATTTATATTGTTATGGATCCTCCAACATGTGGTGCTTGCTTCCACCTCATACTAGCCAAAACTTCCGCACCAGGTAGAAATACTACTTGTGCATCCAAACACCCTTAAACCAGTTTTGCCATGAGAGTCCACTATACCTACCTATGGATTGAGTAAGCTCCTTCAAGTAAGTTGTCATCGGTGCAAAAAGCAATAAAAATTGCTCCTAAATATGTATGATCTTTTATTGTGAGGGAAAATAAGCGTTGCACGAATTTGTGATGGTAAAGAAATAAAAGCGACGGACTGCATAATAAAGGTTGCTATCACAAAGGGCAATACAACGTGACGTTCCTTTGCATTAAGGGTTTGTGCATCCAGAAACAAAAAGCGCATGACAACCTCTGCTTCACTGTGCGAAGGGCTTATCTTTTACTTTTTAGTACCTACTTTTATGCAAGGGTCATGGTGATCTTCACCACTTCCTATATTTTGCCTTTTTCTCTTGGCAAGCGTCATGTGTTGGGGAATGATCTAGACATATATATCCACACAAATATATTTGATCATGAATTATTATTGTTGACAATTATCTATATGATAAATAAGTTGGGAGGCGAAACGTTAAGCCCCTATCTTTCTCTGTGTTCGATGGATGCTATTTGTTCTAAAAATATGCTTTGAGTAGCAACAATCATGGAAGACTATATGATAGTTGAGTATGTGGAATTTGCTAAATCAAAGCTCTTACATAGACCCTTCCTGAAAATAAGATGAATTGCAATTGTTTGATGACTAGGAATATGGTTTGTTAGTTTTCAAGAAACTTTCTGGTCTATACTTTAAACATGTGAATAGCTTGTTACTTGATCATGGGAAGTTTTATGAGATGAGCTACTGTTTATAGTTTATGTTGATGCTAGAAAAAGAGATTGGAATTATCATTGATCAAACTTGTGCACTTGCTAGCATTCACACTTCATAAATTATTTCTTTTATCATTTACCTACTCGAGGACGAGCAGGAATTAAGCTTGGGGATGCTGATATGTCTCCAACGTATCTATAATTTATGAAGTATTCATGCAATGTTTGCAATAATTCTATATGATTTTGGTATGATTTGAGTAGAACTAACCCGGACTGACGCTGTTTTCAGCAGAACTACCGTGGTGTTGTTTTTGTGCAGAAATAAAAGTTCTGGGAATGAGCTGAAAATTTACGGAGAATATTTTTGGAAAATATAAAAAATACCGGAGCGAAAAGATACCGGAGAGGAGTCCCGAGGAGGCCACCAGCCACAGGGGCGCCCCCCCCTAGGGCGCGCCCCCCTGGCTTGGGGGCCCCTCGAGCACTCCCCTGACGTGATTTCGACGCCAAGACCTCCTATAAATCGTGGAAACTCCAGAAATAAACCTAGATCAGAAGTTCCGCCGCCGCAAGTCTCCAGAGCCACGAAAGATCAATCTTGGCCCTCTCCAGCACCCTGCCGGAGGGGGTCACCTTCACCGGAGACCATGGAGGAGGTGGACGGAGGGGCCTTCATCGCCATGGAGGCCAAGGACCAGAGGGAGAACCTCTCCCCACTCAGGGGAAGGCCATGGAGGAGGAAGCACAATGGGGAGACCCTCTCCCCCTCTCTTCCGGTGGCGCCGGAGTGCCACCGGGGGAACCATCGCCGCGGTGATCGTCTTCATCAACATCACCCTCTTCATCACCATCCTCATCTACTTTTAGCAGTCCACTCTCCCGCAACCCGCTGTAATCCCCTACTTGAACATGGTGCCTTATGCCACATATTATGATCCAATGATGTGTTGCCATCCTATGATGTTTTGAGTAGATTACTTTTGTCCTTTGGGTTGATTGATGATCTAGATTGGTTTGAGTTGTATCTTTTACTTTGGTGCTGTCCTATTGTGCCTTCCGTGCTGCGCACACGTGAAGGATTCCCGCTGTAGGGTGTTGCAATACGTTCATGATTTGCTTATAGTGGGTTGCTTGAGTGACAGAAGCATAAACCCGAGTAGGTGGGTTGTTGCGTATGGGATAAAGGGGACTTGAGGCTTTAATGCTATGGTTGGGTTTTACCTTAATGATCTTTAGTAGTTGTGGATGCTTGCTAGAGTTCCAATCATAAGTGCATATGATCCAAGTAGAGAAAGTATGTTAGCTTATGCCTCTCCCTCATATAAAATTGCAATGATGACTACCGATCTTGTTAACAATTGCCTAGGATAATTCCGCACACCGACCCATCATTATTCCACCCTCGCTGTTTGTAATACATTGTAATATATTCTAACTTTAAGATACCAGCACCTATTTTTATATTTTAGCTCTCTGATATCATGCAAAGCTATCCTCTTCATACCCACAACGCAGTTTTATTTCTCGTTTCTAGTTGGAAGAAAACGTTCGGTATACGTAGAGTTGTATCGGTGGCAGATAGGACTTGAGAGAATATTGATCTTACCTTTAGCTCCTTGTGGGTTCGACACTCCATACTTATCACTTCCACCTTGGGAAATTGCTACGATGATTCCTTCCACTTGGGATTATCAAGTACCGCCCTCTCTAGAGCGGTACTACCGCCTCAAGCGGAAGTACCGCTCCCTCCCGAGCGGTACTACTGCTTAGTTGTTCCAGTACGTGTATAAGCAGAAGTACCACCCCCTAGGACGGTACTACCGCTTATGGTTGTATCTGGGCAGAAAAACGGCCAGTTTTCCCCCCCACCTATATAAGTGAGTCTTCTTCCTCCTTGAGACTCACCTCTTCCCACATAAAGCTCCATTGTTGCTCCTAAGCTCATTCTTGCTCCTTCTCCGTCCCTAGCCATCGAATCTTGTTGATGCTCTAGGGTTTGGAGGAGAGGGCCTCGATCTACACTTCCACCGAGAGATATTTGATTCCCCCCATCAATCCCTTGCGGATCTTGTTACTCTTGGGTGTTTGAGCACCCTAGACGGAAGAGGTCACTTCGAAGCCATAGTCCATTGTGGTGAAGCTTCGTGGTGTCGTTGGGAGCCTCCAATTAAGTTGTGGAGATTGCCCCAACCTTGTTTGTAAAGGTTCGGTTGCCACCTTCAAGGGCACCACTAGTGGAATCACGGCACCTCGCATTGTGTGAGGGCGTGAGGAGAATACGGTGGCCCTAGTGGCTTCTTGGGGAGCATTGTGCCTCCACACCGCTCCAACGGAGACGTACTTCCCCTTACCGGGAAGGAACTTCGGGAACACATCCTCGTCTCCATCGGTTCCTCTTGTGGTTACTTCTTACCTTTACTTTGTGCAAGCTACTTATATTGTTATATCTTGCTTGCTTAGCTTGTTGTTGTGATTAGCATCATATAGGTTGCTCACCTAGTTGCACATCTAGCGAACCTATTTGTTGCTAAGCCTAAATTGTTAAAGAAAAGTTAAAAATTGTTAGTTGCCTATTCACCCCCTCCCCCTCTAGTCAACCATATCGATCCTTTCAACGAGACTCTCTATATGAAGAACATGGTGCCACTTTGAGGCACAAGTGTGGAATAAAAGATAGAAACATTGTCCCTTCTCTCTTTTTCTCTCATACTTTTTGAATGGTGGGCTTCTCTTTTTTTCGCCTCCCCCATTTCTCTTTTTTTATCCAGAGTCTCATCCTGACTTTGTGGGGGAATCACAGTCTCCATCATCCTTCCTCACTTGGACAATGCTCTAATAATGATAATCATCACACTTTTACACTACTAGGGAAAACCCTAGTAGTAGCGCGGGGTATTTGCCTAGTAGTAGCGTGGGGGCCCACGCTATTGCTAGGGCACTACAATTAACTTTTAGCAGTAGCGTGGGTTGGCCCAGTGCTACTGCTAGTTACCTATAGCGCGGGCTAGAACCAGCGCTACTAATACCTAATTATGAATTAAAAAAATCAATCCATGGTTGTGCTGCTGTAGGGCGTCCTCATCCTCTCCATCCATAGCTAATGCTGGTCCTAGAGGGGCTGTAGTCGTCCATGGTGATGGTGCTTCCCCGCCCGACTCGTCCACACACCTCTCCTATGCTGCTGCTACAAAATAAGAGAAAAAGATTAGAAGAGGAAGAAAGAGATTGAGAGGAGTAGGAGGAGCAACTCCCGGGTGGCCGCTAGATTTGGACCAGATTCTCTGTCCCTGCGAGGAGGTGGAAGTGGTTGCATCCTTGGCGGATCTGGCCGCCAACATGGATGGTTCTCTGATGGAGGAGGGAGAAGGGAGGGAGGGAGGAGGGAGATATACCTCGGTGGATGTGAGGGCAAGGGTGGAAGACGACAGTCGACGAGGGGCGACGGTGAACAATGGTAGCAGAGGCGGGTGATGGTGGCGGCTATCGGGCGACGACACCAAGAGCGAGCGACAGAGTGTGAGGAAGAGTGAGCGAGAGAGGGAACATGCAGGGAGGCAGAGGGAGAAGGAGAGGGAAAAGG
Organism: Elymus sibiricus; assembly: GCA_039707655.1. Classification (NCBI taxonomy): domain Eukaryota; kingdom Viridiplantae; phylum Streptophyta; class Magnoliopsida; order Poales; family Poaceae; genus Elymus; species Elymus sibiricus. Next base: position 162,453,803 of record CM077667.1, read on the forward strand.
TGTAGATATTTTGGCTGGGATGTGCAAGTGGTAGAGACAACTTAGTAGTAGCGCGGGTTTATACACCTCGCTAGTACTATCAACTTAGTAGTAGCGCAGGTTTATACCCCTCGCTACTACTATCAACTTAGTAGTAGCGCGGGTTTATACCCCTCGCTACTACTATCAACTTAGTAGTAGCGCGGGTTTATACCCCTCGCTACTACTATGGCCTGTCCCGGGGGGGGGGGGGGTGAGGGAGTCCTGGACTAAGGGGTCCTCAGGAGGCCGGCCTATGTCTTATGGGCCGGACTGTATGGGCCACTTACCGAATACTGGAAGAATAGAAGACCTCATCTCCAAGAAGGAAGCATCGAGAATCGTGGCTTGTCCTCCACGTTTGGAGTAGTGAATAGGCATGTTTATCCCTTCGACGTGTAACCGACCATGTATAACCCTAGACATCCTCGGCGTCTATATAAGCCGGAGGGTTTTAGGTTGTAGGACAACAGAACTCATCTAGGGTTTAGTTACTCGATCTCGTGGTAGATCAACTCTGTAATCTCCATACACTCAATATAATCAAGCAGGACGTAGGGTATTACCTCCATAGGAGGGCCCGAACCTGGGTAAAACCTTGCCCCCTTTGTCTCCTGTTACCATCGATCCAAGTATCACAGTTCGGGACCCCCTACCCGAGATCCGCCGGTTTTGACACCGACATTGGTGCTTTCATCGAGAGTTCCGCTGTGATCGCCAGAAGGAATCGATGGCTCACCCTATCACCAATGGCAAGATCTGCGCCCGGGGGATCCTCGCCTCTGATCAGATCCACACAGGCGGCGACATCTCGTCGCGCGCTTACCCGACCGGCCATCCGTGCCAGATCGGAAACTTTCCCCCCGGCCAAGGGATCAGGTTCGGAACCCTAGAGTTCTCGGCTGATTCTCGGGGAAGACTCGTACTGATGGAATCCTTGACTCCTACGAAGAAGCCCGCAGACCCCGACGCCTCGGCGCCGAAGACATTGGGCCTCATCTCCGGAGAACAAGTTGCTATTTCCGGACCGTCTGGACCACCCGGTCCGGTCGTCGTTGTCGGATCCACCACGGTTGAGCAAAATCCGAGAACGCCCTCGTGCGACTCTGGAACCGCAACGCCGCTAGCCGACCCCACTCGCTTTAGCGACACGCACCCCACCATCGCCTCGTTTCTCAACGATTTGTTCGATCGGATGGAGACTATGCGAATGGCCGATGACCAAACCTTGGTCTATGACCGGCTCGGGCTTAAACCCGATGACAGGGAGATCCACGTTCCCGCGGTCACCCACCTTGTCGCCACTATCGAGTGTCCGACTGGGGGCTCGACTGCCCAGTTACCGGAATTAAAAACGGTTTACACTCCAATCTCCGATTACCGAGACCTTGCTGGCAACCCTGACTCGAGCGTTCACCCCAGAAACAGTCCGGTATCGGTCCCTGATCCATCACATTGTTCAGAATCCCCGACTCCGAACTCCCACCGTGGCGTGGAGTCAAATCTTCACCCACCCACCACCCAAGCCGATAACTCGAGCATCGCACCAGAGCCCAGGTCTTCGGACCCACCGGACATAGTACATTTGTCAAGGGAGTCGGTTCATCATTACTGGGCCAGACTACTACTCGCCTAAAACAAAGTACGGGGCCTTAGTGATCAAGATATAATGGCAACCTTCAAACGTAACTGCCATGACAAGGGAATCCTCAATGCCCTGGAGCGGCGGCACATCATCGACTTTGCCGACTTGTCAAACTTGGTACAGAAGTATTGTGCCATGGAAAGTGTTTGGCACACTGAGCGGCTATTTTCGGAACCCATCTCTACCGAATACCCTAGAGGAGATTGGCACAAGAGGATACCTCCGAACCGGCCAGTCAAACTCGAGCCCGCCAAAAAGAGGAACAGGCCCCTCCCAGGGGTCAGTACGGTCCTGGATGGACTGCTGGACAAACCCTGCCCTATACACTCCGTATTGCTGAACACAGCTCCAACTCACAGCCTTAGAACTTGTTGGGTCGTCAGGCAGATCGCAAAAAGTGGCGAAGCCATTCTTGAGGCATCATTCGGGACATTAAGCACCCCGAATGGTTGGCAAACCTGGTTATGGTACCAAAGAAAGATAAATCCTGGCGGCTATGTGTCGACTTTAAAGACCTCAACAAGGCCTGCCCCAAGGACCCTTTCCCTCTACCACGTATAGACCAGATTATTGACGCCATAGCCGAACATGACTCACTGTGTTTCCTCGATGCTTATTCCGGATGCCATCAGATTAAAATGAAGGAATCCGATCAAGCGGCAACCGCATTCATCACCCCTTACGGGCCTTTTTGCTTCAACACAATGCCTTTTGGGCTAAAAAATGTTGGGGCTACATACCAGCGCATGATCCAGACTTGTCTCGAAAAACAGGTTGGCAAAACAGTCGAGGCGTACGTGGACGACGTGGTCATTAAAACCAAACACGTTAGCAATCTGATCGACGACCTAAGGCAAACCTTTGCTAACCTACGCGAATACGATATTCGGCTCAATCTGGAGAAGTGTGTATTTGGCGTTCCCGCTGACAAATTGCTCGGATTCATCGTTTCCCATAGAGGAATAGAAGCGAATCCGGCCAAGATCCATGCTTTATCCGAATTTGCTGTTCCCACAGAGCTAAAGCATGTCCAAAGATTGGTGGGTTGCATGGCGGCATTAAGTCGCTTCATCTCCCGCCTCGGTGAAAAAGCTTTACCACTGTATAAGTTGCTGAAACGGACCAATAATTTCGAATGGACCGACGAAGCAAAGGCTGCGTTAGAAGAAATCAAGACACTCCTGGCAAGTAACTCTATACTCACAGCACCAGGCGCTGGTGAGCCCATGTTATTATACATATCGGCCACCAACCAAGTCGTTAGCGCGGTACTCGTCGTCGAACGAGAAGAGGAGGGGCACAAATTCCATATACAGAAGCCGGTCTATTACGTGTCAGAAGTACTAACGCAATGCAAGTCCAGATACCCACACTATCAGAAGATAGCCTACACAGTTTTTATGGCATCACGGAAACTACGACACTACTTCCAAGAGTGCTCGGTTACGGTGGCATCCGAAGTCCCCTTGAATGATATAATCAATAACAGGGACGCCACCGTCCGTATAGCCAAATGGGCGATCGAGCTCCTCCCTTTCGAGATTACCTACAAACCACGCCGAGCTATTAAATCTCAGGTATTGGCAGATTTCCTCGACGAATGGACAGAAGCTGAACTCCCCAGAGAATATAGTACATACTCCCATTGGACGATGTACTTTGATGGATCCAAAACTTTGGCCGGACTGGGGGCTGGAGTTGTTCTCACACCCTCCACAGGTGATAACGTCCGGTACGTATTGGAGATCATGTATGCCGACTCCAACAATGCAGCCGAATACGAAGCCCTCCTGCACGGTCTTCGGATGGCAGCCTGAATGGGCATAAAGCGGCTGGAAGTACGGGGAGATTCCAATCTGGCCATCTCTCAAGTCAACGGCGAGTTCGATGCTAAGAATCCAAAGATGGCGGCATATAGAAACGCCGTCCTCAAGATATCCGCACGGTTCGAGGGGTTGGAATTTCACCACGTCGCTAGAGACGACAACCAAGCTGCCGATATACTGGCTCGCCTAGGAGCCAAACGTGATCCTGTCCCACCAAACACTTTTCTGGAACGGCTCTTTAAGCCATCCGTGGTTTGGCTAGATCAAGAGGATGCCGATCCGTCCAGTGCAGACAAGGTTGTTCCCCCTGTAAACGAACCAGATGACCAAATCATCGGCGGCTCCGTCATGGACGAAACGCCCTCAGCTCATGAGGTCATGGCAGTAATCGCGCCATGGACCGAGCCCTTCCTCGCCTACCTCCTTCGCAAAGAACTTCCTGATGATCAGACGGAGGCGCGACACATAGTTCGGCGCTCCAAAGCCTTCAAGGTACACGAAGGAGAGTTGTACAAGAAGAGCACCACTGGAGTACTACAGCGGTGCATATCTGAGGAAGAAGGGCGGCAGCTATTAGCCGAAGTCCACGCAGGGATGGGCGGTCATCACGCCGCAGCAAGAGCCTTGGTAAGCAAGGCCTTCCGGGCTGGGTTCTTTTGGCCCACGGCTCGGGCGGACGCCCAGTCACTTGTCAAATATTGCGTGGGGTGTCAACTTTTCGCAAACCAAAGTCACATGCCCCCAACAGCTCTTCGGACTATTCCGATCACCTGGCCCTTCACAGTCTGGGGGCTGGACATGGTCGGACCACTTAAAGGGGGGACCAAGAAAAATAAATACTTACTGGTCATGGTCGACAAGTTCACCAAATGGATAGAGGCCAAACCTGTTAAATCAGCCAAATCCGGACCAGTAATCGACTTTATATCCGGCGTGGTACACCGTTACGGTGTCCCACATAGTATAATAACTGATAACGGATCCAATTTCACAGCCCAAGAGGTCAAAGACTGGTGCGCAAATATGGGCATCAAGCTCGATTACGCATCGGTTTATCACCCGCAGACTAATGGACAAGTCGAACGAGCAAACGGCCTCATAATGAGCGGCATCAAGCCACGTTTGGTCCGGTCTCTTCAAGAGTCCGATTGTCAGTGGGTCGAGGAGCTCGACTCCGTTCTATGGGGCTTGCGCACCACCCCGAATAGATCAACGGGATACACACCGTTGTTCATGGTCTACGGGGCCGAAGCGGTCCTTCCTTGTGATATCATTCACGATGCACCTAGAGTGCGCATGTACGAGGAAAGAGAGGCCGAGTTAGATCGGCAGGATGACCTGGACGCCTTGGAAGAGGAGCGTGACATAGCTCGGGCCCATTCTACTTTTTATCAGCAGCAGGCCCGGCGTTACCAGAGCAGGGAGGTCAGGGCACAAGCATACAACGTGGGAGAACTAGTCTTACGACTACCGGAGAAGCAGAAGTATAAACTCAAGCCCAAATGGGAAGGCCCCTTCATCATCGACGAGGTACTCACAGGTGGAGCTTACCGTCTTCGGAACCCGCAGAATAACCGCCTTGAACCAAACCCATGGAACGCAGCTCGTCTTCGGCGCTTCTACGGTTAGACCGGTGTGGTCATACTTTTTACCTTTCTTTTTTCTTTCTTTTCATTATTATTTCTTCTCCCTCCCACCTTGATTTCTGGCAGGGTTGATTTCTTTTTCTTCCCAACTCTATGTTCGGTTCAACCGATCTTGTACTAATGATTTTGGCCTACACCTTTAAGTGTTATATCCGAACATAGTACCCGGGGGCTTCCTTTCCGAAGCCAATGCTTTTCTGGTATAAGCACTTGTGCACATTTCTTGTGTACGCATACTTTCCTTGTCATTCTTTACGCCATCTTATGCATCAATTCGAACTAAGAATTTTCCAAGCTGGGTTGCCTTGCTCCTGTGCTTACCCTCTACGTTCCCGATTGTTCGGCTAGAGGGTAAAGGGAGCACCTCTGCGATTGTTACGACCGGGTAATCCGGATACGTACCTCAGACGGGTGAAGCCAAAAGCTAGCTATCTTCAGTAGACAATTGATCGGCTATGACAGATTTAACCACGGTCGGCATGACCATTATTCGGGCTTCTTCCCTCACCCTGGCCGAATACTAACAGTACACGGCCTTTTTTCTACGATTTACGTAGTACCCCTGAAGAAAGGTATCGATGGAGTTACTATTTTCTTCAGAAGATGTTTCTTACGCTAAGCAGTAATATAACATATCTCCCTGTGTGCTTTCTGACTGTTCGTACCATATGGCCGGATTGCCTGGTTCCCCGAATATAGTTCCCTCCCCGTCGGGTGATAACTTACATGGAACACTCCCAAGCTCTTAGCACGGGAGGTTAAAGCCGATGGCCAGTTAAGACAAAGTTCACAACACAGACGGAGTAATTTTTCGATTATCAAGTACATAGCTACATATGATCATACATCTGGCTGCTGATCGAGATTATCGATTATGGTGTCCAGGGAGCAGTCTTGTAGTGAGAGACGGGCGTCCGGCATCACCTGGTCGTATACCAGGTGGAGCGGCACTTCTTGTCCATCTGCCCCCACTAGTCCAACCTGAGCCATACGCTCGGGGTCAAATCCAGTATAGCGGGTCTTGATCATCGCCCACGCCTCTCGTGCTCCCTCCCGGCAAGCCGATGTCTTCCACAGCTCGAACCTAGCTCGGGTTCCCTTGAAGCGATCGATTAGTTCGGTCATCCTCTCCGGAGGTTGCTCGGCAGGCCATAATGCCTTCACCATGCTTTTCATGGCCTTCCGCGCCTGCTCATGAAGGGCGGACATCTCCTTCAGCAGATTCCCCTGATAGGATCCGATTTCCTCTTCGGGTCGCCCGGACAATAGACCTGCATATGAGTCACGGCATGCGTGTCACACCTCACTCATAAGAGTTACTTTCCGATGTTAAAATCGCTCTTACCGAACATGCCTCTCTACAAATTCTGGTTTTCCCCTTGGGCCTGGGCCAATTGAGCCTTTAAGCTTTCAATTTGTTTGGCTTGTTGTCTGTTCTCCTCCTTCAGGCGGTTCTTCTCGTCGAGATGATGTTGTAAAACACGATGGCCAGCTTCCAGCTGGGACTCGGCATATTGCTGAGATTCTCGGGCTACATCCAAATCTTTTTGTAATTGCCCTATTGATTCAGCTGCTACATAGTACCCTTGCGTAAGCACGGGGATATACTAAAGATCAGCAGAATATATACACTCACCGTGCGCCTCCCGAGTAAAGGTCTTCACTTGCTCCAGTTCGTCCTTCAAAGAGTCGACCTGTGTCCGGCTGGTTTCCAGTTCCTTGGCCAGCTGCTCGCACTGCTGCTTCCAGGCCTGCATTGCCAGAAAATTAGTACGGACATCCTTAATTCGGTCGTACCGACCAATTTAAGGCTCAGGGGCTACTGAGTCTACACAAGTGTTCGGACTTTAACAAACAACTACTTGCCTGCAGGCCGGACGATATCAACTTGACAGCCTCCCCGAACCCAGCTCGGGCGGCCCCGAGGTGTGCATCCGCCGTGCGCAGTGCACCGAACTCTTGTTCGGAAAAGGCCGGATGACGCAAGGCTTCTTGTCGCCGCCGATGATGCATGGCGCTCCCTACCTCCGATTTGGTGACTGATATGGCGTCACCAGAATCGGCTGGGTCGGGATGGACGGTGAGGGCTCCTGTAGCAGGATCGTCATGGGTGGAAGGCCTAGAATCTTGAGCACCGCCGGGCGTCCTGGCGACGTCCTCGGCGGGTGACGGCCGAACCCTTTGCCTGAACATTTTGGCAAAATGGTCTCTTGTCAGACCTTATCAAATTGTGATACTAAATCAAGCGATTAAGCAAAATACCTTTGGGATGAACTCGTAGGAGCACTCGCCCCTGTGGCCGGCTCATTTGCTGGGTCCTGGTTGTTTTCCAATCCAGGTGCTGCCGCTGCTGCCGGTGTGTGTCGCGCGGATCTACGGCGCTTGGGTGTAGGAGCTGGTGTGTTGGGGTCAGCAGAGGACACTTGCCTCTTGCGGGAAGTTTTCTTCTTCTTGCTTGTCGCAGGAGAAGGGAAGGACCCAGGGTAATCGGCAATAATAGCCACCTTGGTGCCGTCGAGGCCCTCTTGGTAGAAAACCTCATCTTCGAATTCAATTGATAGATCTGGGTCTTCATGATAGCCCGGATCGTCATCACGGGAATAGTCTTCGGGCTGAGGGGCCGGGCAATGTACTGTCTCGATAAAAAGCTCCTCCATTCCTGTTTGCATGAACATAAAAGACTTCGGTCAAAAAAGGACAAATTAAGAATCCGAACTGTGGTCACGGGATTGAAAGGCTCACCCATTCGATGGGATTATGTCTTGAGTATCCCTCTTTGGTCGATCGCCAAATGAAATCTTCTTGCTCCCCTTTGTATAGGTCGGCAAGTACGGCGGCCAATGCCGTTTGATCGGCAGGACCCAGTCTTCAGGAGCGAGTAGTATCGCTTGTCCCATTGTAACGCCACAAGGGGTGTATCCTCTGTTGAAGGGGTTGGACGCACCGGGAGATGGTGGCGGCCATGACATCTATCATGGTCAGCTTATGATGGGCCAGTATCCTCACACGAGCTGCTAAGCGCTGCACCTCAACGCTGTCTTCTTGGGATGAGCTCTTCGGACGCCAGTTGTACCTCTTCCTCAAGGGGGCATCAAAGTATTCAGACAGACCTTTCTGAGCTGGATCGAATAAAGGGACGTCCTCAATATAGAACCATTCTGAAGTCCATAGTTCGGATTCCTTCGGTGTCCCCACGGGGTATCCTGTCCCCGCTATGCGGCATACTTCGGCTCCGCCGACCTCGAAGATTGTCTTGTCCCGAGTGCGAGCGACGAGGCAAAAGTATTTCCTCCACAACTCAAAGTGTGCCTCACAACCCAGGAACATCTCGCAAAGGGCGACGAAACCCGAGATGTGCAGAATAGACCCTGGAGTGAGGTGGTGGAGCTGGATCCCATAAAACACCAGTAGCCCTCTCAGGAACGGATGAATGGGAAACCCGAGGCCTCGCAAGAGGAATGGCACAAAGCACACATTCTCCCCTTTATGCGGATGGGGGAAATTCTCTGCGAGGACCTCGCCGTTGAATGACGTCAAACCGGCGCGGACGGCTGTCAGATCCGAGGAAGGAAGATACCCTTGGGTCTCGAGGTTGCGGAGTCGAAGAAGCAACACGGAGCAGCTGGTCCAGTCCCCGGGACGGGATCCGTAAGGAACTGAGGAAGAACTGGGGGCGCTCGCCATCTTTGGTGGAGACCTTTCGCTGGAAGTTTTTTCCGGTGGGAAAGAACAGGTTGTGGCTTGGATCACGACTCAGTTTGTTTAAATGGATGGAGCCTCATTTGTGTTAGGGGTAGTTTTGTAAAAAGCTACTGGACTGCTCGTCTCCCCACGAAGCACGAAGCCCAAGAAACACTATTGGCTCTTTGACGTTTGGCCTTCGAGGCCGAGCTACTCATGATATACGGACGATCTATGATCGGGAAAATTACATGTCGACGGAGGCCGAACTATAGCCCGGCCGATCATAATTTGGAAAAGGAGGAACTCGCCTCGCAAGCCGAAGACTCTGATCATTCGAAGCAGCTGGAGCTTGGACCCTTGGCGTTGGAGGCTAGTTCGGGGGCTACTGAGGGAGTCCTGGACTAAGGGGTCCTCGGGAGGCCGGCCTATGTCTTATGGGCCGGAGTGTATGGGCCACTTACCGAATACTGGAAGAATAGAAGACCTCATCTCCAAGAAGGAAGCATCGAGAATCGTTGCTTGTCCTCCACGTTTGGAGTAGTGAATAGGCATGTTTATCCCTTCGACGTGTAACCGACCATGTATAACCCTAGACATCCCCGGCGTCTATATAAGCCGGAGGGTTTTAGGTTGTAGGACAACAGAACTCATCTAGGGTTTAGTTACTCGATCTCGTGGTAGATCAACTCTGTAATCTCCATACACTCAATATAATCAAGCAGGACGTAGGGTATTACCTCCATAGGAGGGCCCGAACCTGGGTAAAACCTTGCCCCCTTTGTCTCCTGTTACCATCGATCCAAGTATCACAGTTCGGGACCCCCTACCCGAGATCCGCCGGTTTTGACACCGACAGGGGGAGGGGCACAGTAGAGACCACTTAGTAGTAGCGAGAGTTTATACCCATCGCTACTACTATCAACTTAGTAGTATCACGGGTCAATATAGCGCGCTACTAGTAAGTAGCAGTAGCGCGGGTCAATATAGTGCGCTACTAGTAAGCGGCTACCTATAAGCATTTCCCTAGTAGTGTTATTTACTTAGAACTCGATATTACAACTCAATGAAGAACAATATGACTCTATAGGAATGCCTCTAACAGTGTACCAGGATGGCAATGATCTAGCGTAACATGTAGACAATGATGAACGATCGCGTTGCCACGAATACTATGTCATCTATATGATCATGCAAAGCAATATGATAATGAACACACAAGTCATGAGACGGAACAGTGAAAGTTCCATGGCAATATATCTCGGAATGGCTATGGAAATGCCATAATAGGTAGGTATGGTGGATGTTTGAGGAAGGTATAGGGTGGCTTATGTGTGATGGAGTGTATCGTATCACGGGGTCTGGATGCACTGGCGAAGGTTGCACCGACTCTTGGGGTGAGAATGGGCAATGCACGGTACTGGAGAGGCTAGCAAATTACGGAGAGGTGAGAGTGCACATATCTATGGATTCACATTAGTCATAAAGAAATCATACACTTGTTGTAAAGCCTTATTAGCTCTCTCGACGCAAAGTACTACCGCATGCCCATAGGGAGGGGGTTCGTAGGAGTTAACCATCGCGTGCCCCCGATTCGAACAACACGATAGGATTTTATTTAAAAAATAAAAATGCTCACACATCATCACCATGCCATTATTAATACTTAGATGATAATTGAATAACAAGCTTTAATTATCGATATCTCTACTAATCAACGATCATGTACTCATGCCCTTTCATATTACTACATCAGTATAATTAACTCATGTTTCTTCTTTAGTGAGCTAGAGGAAGGTTTCTATTATACCCCCCTCGAATACCTATCCTTTTTGGACAAGTCTTATCACATGTGCCCATTAACGTTCCTATTTCTTAGACTCTCAAAAAGATTTAAGTGAAGCATAAGAGTTCAATTATTTCTATAAAATCTAAACGCCGTCGTGCTCTAAAAATATATAAGTGAAGCACTAGAAAAACTGCCTACCTCAAAAGATATAAGTGAAGCATATAGAGTATTCTAACAAATTATGATGACCGTGTGTCTCTCTCAAATATGTGTGTCCAGCAAACAATGATTGTGGCAAACTAAAATAAAATGAAAATATAACACACGACGCTCCAAGCAAAACACATTTCATGTGATGAATAAAAATATAGCTCCAAGTGACATACCGATATGTTGGAGAAGAAAGAGGGAATGCCTTCTGGGCATCCCTAAGCTTAGACTCTTGGGTCTTCGTTGAATATTACCTTGGGGCGCCTTGGGAATCCCCAATCTTAGGGTCTTTCCGCTCCTTATTCCTTCATCCATCGTTGTCTCACCCAAAACTTGAAAACTTCAGCACACAAAACTCAACAAAACCTCGTGAGATCCGTTAGTATAATATACATATAAAATACTTTATGTACTATTATAAATTGATTCATATTTTATTATTGCATAATAGGTATTGTATTCTAACTTCTCCGCGTCTTATACCCCCGATACAATCCATAGCATCATCAAAACAAGCAAACTATGCAAGCAAAAACAGAATCTGTCTAAAACAGAACAGTCTATAATGATCTGAAGCAAAACCATACTTCTGTAACTCCAACAATTTTGAAGAATTAGGACAGCCTGAAAAATTTCAATACAATACTTTGTAAAAAATTCAGCAATTTATCATGTTCCAGCAAAGAACCAAAATTCTTGTACTGGGTGGAAAAGTTTCTATTTATGCGCAGCATCAATTCTACTATCATCCAAATCAATCCCAAAGGCTTTACTTGGCACAAACACTAATTAAAACATAAAACACAATCATTACAGTAGCAATAATCATGTCAACACACCAAAATAGAAAGTAAAACGAAAATTTAAAGATAACTATTGGGTTGCCTCCCAACAAGCGCTATTATTTTATGTCCCTAGCTAGGCACAATGCATAGTATCAAGTATTGTCATCCTTCAAATTGTTTCCATAGGTGGACCTCATAATAGATTCACAAGGTAGTTTAATTCTATTTCTAGGGAAGTGTTCCATGCCTTTCTTTAATGGGAATTGGAATCTTATATTACCTTCTTTCATGTCAATAATAGCACCCATAGTTCGTCGCAAAGGTCTACCAAGTATAATAGGACAAGACGGATTGCATTCAATATCAAGCACAATGAAATCCACGGGCACATAATTTCTATTAGCAAGAATAAGAACATCATTTATTCTGCCCAATGGTTTCTTAATAGTGGAATTCGCTAAATGCAAGTTAAGGAAACATTCATTTATATTGGTGAGACCTAGATAGCACATCACATAGAAATTTAGGTATTGTGGAAACACTAGCACCAAGGTCACACCATTGCATTCATAATATTTAAGCTTAATTTTAATAGTAGGTTCCTATTCATCATGCAACTTTCTAGGTATTGAAACCTCTAACTCAAGTTTCTCCTTATGAGCTTTTATCGTAGCTTCCACAATATGTTTAGTAAAAGCTTTATTTTGTTCATATGCATTAGGTGAACTAATCATGGATTGCAACAAGGAAATAAATCCAATTAAAGATCAACTTGCATAATTAAAGTCCTTGTAATCCAAGTAGTGGATGCATCACTATTCAAAGTTTTGACCTCTCCAAGCCCACGTTTTTCATTTTTATCAACATGATCATCACCCTCCGAACAAACGGGATGCCTTCTAGATAAAGTTGACTCATCTTCAGTCCCTTTTTCATTAAGTTTTAGATTAGTAAACAAAGATTCAATAGGAGAAACACCAATCATTTTAATATCTTCATCATAATTATGGTAAAAACCGGGTGGAAGAGCCTTTTGTAGGAATTCTTGCTTAGCTCTCAATCTAGCGGTCCTCTCGTTACTTTTATTAATAGATATTTGGATGGATTTAATAGACTCATTAATATCATGCTTGGGTGACAAAGTTTTACTTTTAAGAGTTTCCAAATCATGATCGATCAACTTTATGTAGTTTTTCTTCTATCGTAGTGTTGAAAATCTTTTGAAAACTACTAAATTCTTTAATGGTGTTCTCAAGATCAGAGGATATCCTATTTTTATTATTGGAGGAATTACCATAACAAGTACCATAATTATTAGAGGCATTACTAGGATACGGTCTAGGATTGAAGTTACCTCTATAAGCATTGTTATTGAAATTATTTCTAGATACAAGGTTCACATCAATAGCATCATTATTTCGCTCAATCAAAGTAGATAGTGGCACATCATTTGGATCAACATGAGCATTCTTAACCACATTCATAGAGAATCCAACTTATCACTCAAAGTAGCAATTTCTTCAATAGAATTTACCTTCTTACCAGTTGAAGCTCGTTCAATGTGCCATTGAGAATAATTTTTCATAATATTATCCAGTAGTTTTTTAGCTTCTCCCAATGTAATTTCCATGAATGTACCACCTGCAGCAGAATCTAGAAGATTTCTCAACACAACGTTTAGTCCCGCGTCGAAATTTTGTATTATCGTCCATAAACTTAAGCCATGTGTGGGACAATTTATAATCATTAACTTCATTCTCTCCCATGGTTGTGCAAAATTTTCTTGCTCATGTAGTTTAACATTCTTATTTTGATTTTGAAGAGATATAATATTTGCAGGAGGAAAATACTTGGCAATAAAAGCATCCTTACACTTATCCCATGTTCCAATACTATTACGAGGCAAGGATGAAAACCAAGTTTTAGCTTTATCTCTTAGTGAGAAAGGAAATAATTTCAACTTAACCACATAATTATCCACATCTTTTTTCTTTTGCATGTCACACAATTCAACGAAGGTATTAAGATGTGGAGCAGCGTCCTCATTAGGACTTCCAGCGAATTGTTCTTTCATAACAACATTCAGCAAAGCGGTATTATATCAAAAGCTTCCGCACTAGTGGCGGGTGGTATTGGAGTACAAATAAAATCATTGTTATTAGTATTTGAAAAGTCACACAATTAAGTATTTTCTTGAGACATAGTGGCAAAGCAAGTAAAGTAGCAAGCAAACAAGTAAACTAGATAACTAAGCAAATAGAAATATTTTTGTATTTTTGATTTTTATGTAAAGCAATTATAAAGGATAAAATACAAGATAAGTAAAAATTAGAACAAGTGATTGATAATTTGTGTGAAGGAACCTGACGAGAATTTGATGATGTCTCCCCGGCAACGGCGCTAGAAATTCTTCCTACTACTTCTAAACTACGTTGGGATTTTCCTCGAAGAGGAGGGGAGATTCAACACAGTAGAGATAAATATTTCCCTTAGTGAGAACCAAGGTTATCAAACCAATAGGAGAACTAAGCAAATTCCTTTCAACAACACCTACACACAGAAGAGCAAACACTTGCACCCAACGCGGGCAAGAGGGTTGTCAATCCCCTTGTACTCATCACTTGCAGGGATTAAATCTTGATAGAAATAGATGATATAAATATAAAATAAAATAACAGTAAATAAATTGCAGCAAAGTATTTTTAGGGTTTTACTATTTATGATTAAGTATACCCGGGGGCCATAGTGTTCACTAGAGGCTTCTCTCTCAAAAATAGCATACGGTGGGAAAACAAATTATTGTTGGGCAATTGACAGAATTGCACATAATTATGACATGTTATTCATGGCAATGATCATGTATATAGGCATCATGTCCATCAACAAGAAAACCGAAACGATTTTGCATCTACTACTATTACTCTACCAATCGACCGACTCCTGTCTGCATCTATGGTATTAAGTTCATAACTAACAGAGTAATGCTTGGACCAAGATGACATGATGTAGACAAAGTAAGACAAGAAATATTTTTAGACCCCGTCATTTTATCCTTAATGGAAACAATACAAATACGTGTCTTGTCCCTTTCTGTCACTGAGATATAGAGCACCGCAAGATTGAACCCATTACAACGCACCACTCCCACTAAAGATAAATCAATCTAGTTGGCCAAACCAAACTGATAGATCGGAGAGAAATACGAAGCTATAACAATCATGCATAATAGAATTCATAGGAAACTCAATTACTTTCAATAAATAATCTGATCATAAACACACAATTCATCGGATCCCAACAAACACACCGCAAAAGAAGATTACATTGGACAGATCACCGCGGAGATCGTGGTGAACATGGTATTGAAGGTCAAAGAGAGAGAAGAAGCCATCTAGGTCGTAGATATGTACCCGTAGGTCTGTGCTGGACTACTCACGCATAATCATGGAGGTAGCAAGGTTGATGTAGATGGCCTCTATGATCGATAACCCCTCCGGCAGAGTACCAAAAAAGGTCTCCAAATGGCCTCCTATCGGAACAGAGACTTGAAGCAGGGGGAAAAGTGTTTCGGGTCCGTTGGTTTTTCAATTTTAGAGTATTTATGGAGGTGGAATTAGGTCAGACGGAGCCACGAGGGATCCGCAAGGTAACAAGGCGTGCCTACCCCCTGGGCGTGCCCTTTTTCCTTACCGTCTCCTCGTATCACTTCCTGACTCCTCCCGAAGCTTATAGGGTCTCTTTTGTTCAGAAAAAATCATCAAAAGTTTTGTAGCGTTTGGAGTTCATTTGGAATTGATTTCCTGGAAAACCAAAAACATGCAAAAAATAGCAACTGCCACTAGGCACTAGGTTAATAGGTTAGTTCCCAAAAATGAAATAAAATATCATATAATTGCATGTAAATTATCCTAGATTGATAATACAATAGCATGCAACAATAAAAAATTATCGATATGTAGGAGATGTATCACCAGCTTGTAACTTTACCCTCTCCTTTATGTTTGAGTAGATGTATTTGTTCTCAAGGATACATATGGACTCTTTTATGATTAGAATAATTATTCCCAAGCGATCCAATATGCTCTTGTTCATATTTGAGTTAGTATTCTCACGAGCGTTGAGAGGAGGACTCGCTCGGACTATTTTCGTGATTGGCCGTGGAGGAACTACTGTCACTGCACGGGTTAGGTTGTTGTGGGAATTCGAGGTGACACTAAAACCTCAATTCCTAGTCTTTGCAAACTGATAGGGGAGTTCAAGTAAACCTATATCTGGATGTGTCCATGGGGAAACCATTAATTGACCGTATGCGGTAACCGGCGTGGGGAACATGCGGTTGGTGGCGTATGTGGCATGAACTCTACGTTAGAGTAGAACATGTTCTATATCGGGGACCACCCACTTATGTATATGAAGAGTGGATAGAGGATATGATAGAGGGCATCTGCTCCGCACTAGATGCTCAGGTCATATTTGTGGTAATGTATTCGGAGTCCTAGAGAACACTTTACTGCTCAAAGACCTTCACCACTAACTTAGTCTCTTTTTATTACTGTTTTTACCTTCTTGTTATTCGTGTTGCTAAACACACTTTTTATCTAATTTCCCTAGCAACTTATAGAGTAGACCATTTCCAAACTCCGGTTTGGGTGTGTACGTAGCTTATTGAAGTGACAATGTAGATGCGGGGTTTGCGATTGTAGGGCCTTCCTATCAGCTCCGTGTGGGTTCGACACTTACTTATCACGAAAGTGCTACAACAACCATGTGTAGTCTAAAAAACAGCCTTGTGTACTTGCAGCCCATCAAGCATTTTCTGGCGCCGTTGTCGGGGAGCATAGAGCTTGGTTATTACTTACCCTCTTGCACGTAGTTTATTTTATCTTATTGTTTTTAACTTAATGAAAAAAAACAAAAAAATGTCTTGCTTTGAGATGAGCAGAGGACATAGAGGCTACAATCGAACGATACAATGAAATTATGAGGGTACAAGGAGAATACCGAAATACCAACAAAGGTATTGAGATGGGTGAGAAATTTATGATGTTGGAGATTATAATTGATGATATCCCTAATGGTTGCATACAATTGCAATCTCTCTTATCCACATGAGCTTTATTGCCGAGATCACCCACATTCGGTTGTTAGATCATACAACCGTGATGAATACCCTTCTGAAGATCTTGAAGCCATTGAGGAGATGATGCTAATGCTTAGATCTTTTGAGCTTTTATTGTGGGTCGACGGGTTACCAAAAGAATATGCACTGGATACTGGGCAAGAGGACTTGTTGGAGAAAATCTATGACTTCTGCATAGATAACAAGTTTGATGACAATCCTTTGTACAAGGACCATGAGAAGCAGATATCCACCATATCCCAAGCTGATATTTCGCAGGTACCTAACCTTATGTTGGAACATTAAAAAAAATCATCGACACACAAGATGAGGGATTCTTGGAAAATGATGATCCAGAGGAACATGGAGATGATGGATGGGACAACAACTATCCAGAAGCTCCCACCGATGGTAATTGTTTTGACATAATTAATGTGCAGCTTGATGAAATTAAATAAGCTTATGACTTACCTACAGCTCCTCATCTTCTTGATCATAATATTACTGTGAAGTTGCAGCCACTAATCTTTCAGGCATCTCAACTCTGCTTGGTGCATTGGTACTCGCCCAAGAGCGAGTACAAATTTACATACACGATGCCGATGCACCATAAGCGAGTGCACCTCCAACCGAGCTCTGTTATGAGGTGCTCCAAACCCCGTGCGGAGGTAGGTCTCACACTCGGGGTTGACATTCCTTGGGATCCGTGTGTATGACTTTGCGGAGCACAGAAGCCTAGCAATATGGCTATAAAGAAAGCACTGCCTGGGAGGTAAACCGGAAATTTGTAGGTGTCTTTCTTAGTTTTGTGTCTTGATTCTAGTTGCATTCATGTTGCATTGGCATTTTTTGTTTTATTTTGAGTAGTTGCTATTTGAGTTGGTTTTCGGAATAGTTTTCATTGGTAAATTTATAGCATATCGGTAGCCTGTATTTTGTTGCACACCTACTCTTATATTACTGCAATATTTCTATGTGCCTAACATGGGGAGGAAGCACATGATTTTTGTGTAGTTCTGGAACTCCAGAAGAAAAGACGGCATAGCATACGACCGCCACGGTCGCACGCATGCTCGTATGAGGTCGTGACCGCAAGCAACAAGAGGTCCAGAGAAAAAGACGGCCTGTCATACGAGCATACATGCTTGTACAGGTCGTCTTATCATCTGGCGGACACAACGGAGCACTTTGCAGAGATAGACGGTGCACCATGCGAGCGCTTGCGCTCGTATGTACGGTCATATGCCATGTCCATCCTGACAAAGAGATTTCCAGAATGAAAGATGATGTTTCGCACCAGCGCTCGTGCTCATATGGATGGCCATATCAGAGGGTGGCGTAGAGCATTGACCACCAGAATGCACGACGGCGTTCCCTACGACCGCACCCGGTCATATACGCGCTCGTATGAGGGGGAAAACACATCTATATGTTTCATTTTCGAGACGTCTGAGGTCGACGAGGTGTTTTCTAACCGATCATTTGCTTTCTAGTTAGTACTAATTACCTCTGAAACACTGTAGCCAATTATCCTCTATGGAAACTTTGTTTTCATTTATTTCTTTTTGCCGGTTGGGTGTACCAACAAATTTCTATACCAAATCGATGCTTTTATTTTGTGTGTTATTTTCGCAGGGTCTTGGACCTTACGTGGTGCATTTACGGTATGGTGTCAACTGTATAATGATCCACACAAGCCACTTGGTTTCTTCAACATGATGAACTTCATCGACAAGTGCCCGTTAATGTTTTCTAGTATGAACCTTGCTCAAATAAAAGATGCTCATAGGAGCTACACACTTGTGTTTTATATCTTGTCTCACATGCACTTCATTCAAACCTAGGAGTTACGTGTACTTCTAGGCATAGTTTGTTGACTTAAGCGTGATGCTTAGGTTAATGAACTGATCTTGTGAGGCAATCATTTTCATTCACTTGTGTTGCTAATCCTTTGTGCTACAAAAAAACCCTCAAAAGCACAAAATAATTATTTTTTGTTTAGTTCTTCTCTAGTAGGTCCCATCGGAGGTCAGCCACGACAAGGAGATCACATGAAGCAAGGTTCATGTCTACTATAAGAGAGGTCATATGGGCCTCAACGGTAAAAGTGTCTAACCCTTGCTTAATCTTAAGCTTGGGGAGGTAACCACCTCTCATGCTCTCTTTTAACAACTGCACCTTTTCTTTACTTTCGTAATTTTCCCTAGTTTAGTATTGCAAAGTTCTAAGCGCGAGGAGGTTACTTTTGCATGTATAGTGTCTTGTGCAATGCTCTTTATCATATGGTTTTCATGCATTAGTGTGTCCCGCTGTTTTGAGATGCATTCTTTGCCCTTGTTTAACTTAGCTTGTGGAAATCTTGTTATCTTCTGACAAACATTGCCATGTTCTTTTTATCAAAAAACCAATAAAGGAGTCTTTTGAACTATTGCCTTTCTTTCACCTAATTACGTAAGTTGGGGACTCTCGTGTTGGCTTGATTAGCAATTGAATGATAGTAGACGCTTTTTGCGGATGAACCTAACATCTTTCGTTGATCCAGGACGCATAACGGGGTTTATCTCCACCAAACTATCCCCTTGGGGTACTTAGCTTTTGAGTCTTATGCAACATGACACCGTGATACTCGAGTTCTTTATGACTAAAGCAAGTTTGAAGCCTTTGCACTTCCGTTCATTTTTTATTTGCTAGCCTCTACGGTACCGTGCATTGTCCACTCTCACATTGAGACTTGGCACAAACTTCGCAGGTACATCCGAACCCGTGGCAGGACTTTTTCTTGTTCTCCTACACATAAAACACCTCATCTCCACAAAACAACCACCATACCTACCTACATGGAATTTTCATAGTCATTTCAAGCATATTGCCACGCACTACCATCATTTTACATTACATGATTTGAGACATGTTTCCATTTTCCTTACATGATCATAGTATGGCTAGCTCGATATTTTTATGCTACACCGGATCATTGCACACACTGACTCTCAGAGGCATTCATCATATAGAGTTTCTCTCATGTTTTTAGTTTTGAGTTATGATTAAATTTAGTTAAAATGAGTAATTGTAAAGTGCATTGTTCATCATTGCAAGGTGTTGCTCCTACAAAAAAAGAGAGAGAGACAAAATAAAAGATGCACCATGGAGGCGCCACAAAAAAGGAAAAGAAAAGAAAAAAGGGGGGAAATAAAAAAGGTGAGGATGAGAGAAGGAGCAACACCATTATACTTTTTCGTATACAATTGTGCTTCAAAGTAGCACCACTTCATGCATTGTCAAGTAGAAAGTTTCATGAGCTTCATGTTGCATACTAGTGGGGAACCTACACTATATAACTTGGCTTGTATATTCCGATGACGAGCATCCTCAAAAGCTCGAGACTTCATGAGCAAGCAAGTTGGATGAACCCCCACTTAGTCCATAGGAGAGCTTTCACATAATCATAGCTCTGTGTGCATCCTAGTTGCATGGCGATCACTACTACTTGCATTGACATCGATCATAAAGCCTTCTCCATTGCCTAGTGGTCAATTGCGTTGATGCAAGACTTTCTTTATTTTTACTTCTCAAAACACCAACCATTTTCTATCTTTCCCTTAAGTGCGAGGCATAGGCTTGCGCTCAGTGTTGCATAGGTAGTTGGGCAGTTTAATAACGCAGACATATGATCTTGCTATTGTACCTGGTATGCCTCGGGTTGGTGTTTTGACGCGATCACTGATGCTTGATCTCTTTTGTCTATGATATTTATTCTTGTGTTCCTAACATAATGTTGACCTTTTCTCTAAACCTTTGGCAATGGGAATTTGGGATCCACAAAAATATATTCCTCTTTCTTAACCTCCATGGCAATGGAACTTAGAGGATAACTTGTATTACTCCCTTGGTGGTTAAATTTTGCATGCTTGCACGATGAACATGGATATCACTTCTGGGGTTTGGTTCAATGTATGCTTTAGAGTTGGTAGCAGTGAGCTTTTGGTAGTCAACCTTCTTACTCATGGACGAGCAAGGTTTAAGCATGGGGACATTGATGGCTCTATAATTTACGCATTTTAGAGCTCATTTGTTTCATGTTATATTTATATATCATGTCCCATTGAACCAATTAGTTGTCCATTATGTATGATTACCGGTTTTTACACTTCCCATTATGAACATTGCATATTTGGTATTTTATTTGGTTTTATTCGCTTTGTTTATTTTCTTGTGTCTACAGGTGTTTTGGAACAACCTTGGACCAAGCACGATGGAAGGACAAAGAATGGGTTCAATACAGAGTCACCCAGGAGCCAGACTTAGCCTTTCCGGAGGTCAGAAAAAGTGATTTTTCCAAAGTGCTCTAAATCAAGATCTAAGATCGGGAATGGATTGGTGTCGTTCATACGAATCCAACGATCCTAATAACGTCGAATTCCGATTCGTATGAAGAAATGGCAGCCGTTTTACCGGAGAATGTCAGAACAAAAGTCAACGTTCCATGCGACCGTAGCCGGTCGTTTTGCCGGTCATATGATGTTCAGACATCTCTAAAGGTTGCACTTTTAGATGGGATTCTTCATTGATTTCGTCCCCATTCGATCCCACAAGACCCTTGGCTCATAAAGAAGATGTTGGGAGATGATTTGGCTCACCTAGAGCCCTTGGATGAAGCCCATCAAGAGAGGAGTCTAGGGAGGCTCCACATATATGATCTTCATACCCTAGCCGCCACCATCACATCTCATCCACCAAGAACACATCCATCTCCATCTCCATTGCTGCTCCATCCATCACCATAGAGGAAGGGACAAGTCCAAGAGGAAGAAGAGGATGCTCCACCACACGAGCACCGACCCTACCCCGCGCCAGTGCCATCATCATCATCTTCTGCTTCACCGCGCCGCCGCCGCCATCATCATCACCACCATCACCTCCTCCCTTCATTGGCACGATGCCGGCTTGTAACTTGACCCTCTCCTTTTATGTTTGACTAGATGTATTTGTTCTCAAGGGTACGCATGAACTCTTTTTATGATTAGAATTATTATTCCCAAGCGATCCAATATGCTCTTGTTCATGTTCGAGTTAGAATTCCTGCAGGTGTTCGGAGGAGGCCTCACTCGCACCATTTTCGTGATTGGCCGTGGAGGAACTACTGTCACTGCATGGGTTATGTTGTTGAGGGAATTCGAGGTGACAATAAAACCTCAATTCCTAGTCTTTGCAAACTGATAGGGGTGTTCAGGTAAACCCATATCCGACTGCATCCACAGGGAAATACTTAATTGACCGTATGTGGTAACCGGCGTGGGGAAGCTATGGTCGGTGGCGTATGTGGCATGAAGTCTACATTAGAGTAGAACATGTTCTGCACCGGGGACCGCTCACTTATGCATATGAAGAGTGGATAGAGGATACGATAGAGAGCGTCTGCTCCACACTAGATGCGCAGGTCATATTTGTGGTAATGACTTCGGAGTCCTAGAGAACACTTTACTACTCAAACACCTTCACCCCTAACTTAGTCTCTTTTTATTACTGTTTTTATCTTCTTGTTCTTAGTGTAGTTAAACACACTTTTTATTTAGTTTTCCTAGTAACTTATAGAGTAGACTATTTCCAAACTCCCGTTTGGGTGTGTACGTACCCGCGTGAAGTGACAACATAGTTGCGGGGTTTGTGGTGCCTTCCTATTAGCTCTGTGTGGGTTCGGCACTTACTTATCACGAAAGTGCTACAACAGCCCTGTGCACTAGCATGCCATGAGAATACATGGATGGATGATTCATATGACACACAAGATGATCCACTATTGTTCTTGATGTTACAATGATAAGGATGTGGATGATGATGACGATGAAAGTGGTGATGGTGTTGAAGCCCCCTTATGCACTGTGAGGAAGATCGTCCTCTTCTCCTTGTGAATCCCTCCTACGATGAACTCCGGGGGCTAGGGTTCTGCCTTCTCGACGAGTTTCTAGTGACTCTAGGCATCTGAACGACCCGATTTCATGTGGTGAAAATAGTTCATCTAGAGGTGGCGGTGGCACTCCATACGAGCGGGCATGGTTGTATGGAACACCGTCTTTTGATCTGGAGCCTCTACGACGTTTTCTTCTTTGGCCCCCTTGCTTGATTATTTTATGGTAGTTTATTATCACTTCAAATACGTGATTTCACTACCATTTCACGGGATCTTCTGCATATTATGCCAATTGGTCCAAAAAGCGTTACCTAAGAGATTATCAACGAAAAGTTGTGCGCGAACGCGGTAAAACTCCACAAAGCCTACTATGTAGGCATAAAATACTTGGTAAAATTATCACATAAATTGGACTCACCACCACCTGCTCTTCTGCCCGAGCAACGGAGCTGACACCCTACAACAATCTTTGGAGCCGCCGCTCCGACATAAGACGGACACTACACGCACTGACCCTGAGGCTACGCACCAGGCGAATCGCCAGCTTCGTAACCCGAGCAACTGGAGCTGACACCCAACAATCATATCTAGAGCCGCCGCTATGACCTCCAAGCCGACCCCGAGGCCGCGCACCAGGCGAGCCGCCAGCTTCGTCACCCGAGCAACCAGAGCCGACACCCAACAACCATATCTAGAACCACGGCTCCGACCTCCACGCCGACCTCGAGGCCGCACACCAGGCTGCCCGACGACACTGCCACCCAAGTGACCAATGCTGATACCCCTCCACGATGATGAGATCCGGAGCCGCCGCTCTGACTTCCATGCCCGCCCAGAGGCCGTGCAGCACCTGACCCAATGGCTAGCCCAGGACAAGACCACTCCAGAGCGATGCCTCCAAGAAGGATCGCGACACCACCGCGCCGCCATCGTCCACTCCAGGAACCTTGAACAGGGGTTTTCCCTAGAGTGTGAGAGATGAGGTCGTAGGCCCTCGAACGACGACGCCTCCAAGAAGGTGTGCGGCACCAACAAGCATCATCGTCGTCGGCTCCAACCAAGGTCAGGGCAAGGCTTGCGCCCGAAGCAGCCAACGAAAGCCCTCCCCTCAAATTGGTACAAGGGGCCCACTGCCCGCCTAAACTACCACCCACCACTAGAGCCCAGATCCGCTGATCAAAACAGCCACGTCGCCTCCACCTGCACCACGCAGACCCGCCAACTAGGATATCCCATTACCACCGCAAGAGCAAGAACCAGCCATGTCTGGGTAGATCCGGCACCCTGCACAATAGAAAAAAACCAACCCACCGGCCAACGCCAAGCGTCCCTGGCGTGGCCAAGGGTTGACTCACTACCGCGGAGTACCGACGCCCCCGAGCTCCGGCCATGGTGTTGCCCCCGCAGCCACCATGGATGCTGTCGCCAAAGAAGAGGTCTGGGGCAGTGCCCCGGCATCCAAGCACCACATGCCATCACACTCACCAGATCCGCTCCGTTGCAGCAGCAACAACAACACATCCCCGCACCACCGTGCAACCTCTGCGTAACCCGTCGTCGGCCACTTAAGGAGCCACCATGAAGCCACGGGCTTAGCGCCTATTGGGCAACATATCCGCCTTGGCCAGCCCGCTGCGCACCTTCACATGCTCTGCAGCCCCGCGCATTCGTGTCGCACAAAGGCGAAATGAGCCTACTGCCGCGCTGCTCCTCCCTTTGTCTCACACCCCCAAATCCACGCCTGCCCGTGCCAGAGCCGAGCAAGCCCACGCATGATCCGCGCCCGCGTGCCCGCCAGAGGTTGCCAGCCGACTCAACCTCGCAGCACACCCGCAACGCCCCGTGCCAAGCCGTCCTACCCAACACTGCCCGAAATGCAGCCCTTGTGTACTAGATCCGCGTCGCATCGACCCCTGCACGACGGATGTGATGCGCCGCCGTGCATCGCCACCTATATTGCCTTGTTGCACTTTCTCGGACACCGACGCACCCAAGCTCCCGTCGGAGCGACCGTCCCACGTCGCAGAACTCCATGCGGGAGGAGGAAAGGACCTCGACGCCGCCAAGCCACGCGGGCTTTGCCTAGCCACGTCTGCCGGCCGAGGCGAGGGGAGAAGGGGTAGCGAAGTGTGGCGCTGGTAGCGGCTAGGTTGGCTCTTGGCCGCCCGCGAAAGCAACCTAGGAGCCCACAGGGAGCTGAACTCACGAACTTCCGTTGTTGAGAGCAAGCCACGAGAGTTCGATGAAAGGACTTTCATTGTCGCCGACAATCGGTGATATAAGAAACAATGAAGGAAAAAAGTCTCGGCGACGGGAGTCGCCAGAGGACAACAAACCCTAGCTTTTCTTGCCAAGGGACAACAAGTGTGAAGACAAATCCACCTCATCAGAACATCAATCAGCATATCAACCAGGCTTCACGAGTGCAACACCATACGTGCAAAGCTGGCAAGCACATGTGGATTGACATTCTATTAGGAGCACTCGCGGACACACTAGAACACATACCTACACGTGAACCTGACTTGGGCTATCCTTTAACTGATCGATACTTCTCGGCGGCTCGGAACAACCGTCGCTCAGGACATAAACTCTCTTGCAGCCAGCAGCCACCGCCGACGCCGACGGTCCAACCATATATCGATGAAGAACAAGTCGTTGAGAAAATACCCGGCATATCGGTTGGTGTTAGTGATCGAAGCTTTGGCACGAGATGAGATATGCTTTTCTGCCTCTTGTTGGTGGATCCCGGACTGATTCGCGCACTTCTGCTTGTACATAGTACGTGGTTCCTCGATTCTTTTGTGTTGAGTATAATGATTAATTAGGAAATATGAGGTAGACTAGGATTTGTCTTGCCTTGTCTTGTACTTAAAGTTGATCATGTATTCCTATATATATGCCCACGAGGTTCAAGCAATATACATATATTCCACCAATCCCTCTCTATTCTCGTTTAACATGGTATCCGCCGCAAGTTCTTAGACCTAGCCACCGCCCGCCGCTTCCGCATCGTGCGCCGGCCCCAGAGCGATCGGCCTCCATGACCGCCGCTGGGGGCCGCGCCACCCGTACCAAGGGTTCGTCCGCCGGTCGAGTTGACCGGCTGCCCTAGGGAGCCTTTTCCCCTGATCGTTTGATCCGGGTTTTCTCTCTTCGGCCGGTTGCTTTGATCGGCGTTTTCTTTTTGTTTTTCCGATCTGAGATTGGTTTGCGTCGCCCGCCGCCGCCGTCGTCGACCCCGCGCCTCTACTCCGACACCGGCGCGACCAGCCGACCTCTACTCCGACCCGGCGGCCTCGCGCGACGCGGCGGCCCATCACGGCCGTTGTCTGCGTATCTGCCCGCCAATCGCTCTATGCCGGTCGTCGCCGCCCCACACCGAACAGGACGCCTGCATCATCCACCTACCGTCTCCGTCGCCACTCGCCGGCCACCTCGGGATCGTCGGCTGCCCTAGGCCTGCCGGTTGCCGCCACCCCTCGTCGGTTGCGCTAGGACTGCCGGCTGCCTTGGGCTTCCCAGTTGCCGGCTGCCATGGGTCGCCGGTTGCTGGGCTCGCCGGCTGCGCCGGGCCTGCCGACAGCCTTGGGCATCCCGGTTGCCGTCTGCCTCGGGTCACCGGTTGTCGGGCTCGCCAGCTGCGCCGGGCCTGCCGGCTGCCTCGGGCTCCCCGATCCTTTGCCGACCTCCTCCGGCACGCTGTTCCCCGTCGGTCGCCGTTGCCTTGGTCTGCTCGACCACCCCACTTCATCGGCCACGGCACCGTCTGTTGGGGAACGTCGCATGGGAAACAAAAATTTTCCTACGCACACGCAAGATCTATCCATGGTGATGAGCATCTACGAGAGGCAGAGTGAATCTACATACCCTTGTAGATCGCTAAGCGGAAGCGTTAAGAAACGCGGTTGATGTAGTCGAACGTCTCCGTGATCCAAATCGCAAGTCGTCCCTCGATCCGATCACGAACTGGTGTCGAACGGACGGCACCTCCGCGTTCAACACACGTACGGCTTGATGACGCCTTCACCTCCTCGATCCAGCGAGCGATGGTGAAGTAGTAGATGAGTTCCGGCAGTACGACGGCGTGGAGATGGTGGTGAGGAACAATCTCTGCAGGGCTTCGCCAAGCACTACGGAGATTATGACGGGAGGAACTAGAGGGCTAGGGTTGCCGGCACACGGCTTGGGAAATCCTGATGTGTCCCGTGTGCTAGCCCTGCCCCTCTATTTATATGTTGAGCCCTGGGGTCTAAACTTGGAGAGAAAACATCCACAAGGTCGGTTTTGCCCGCACAAGGTCGGTTTGGCCCGCAAGGAAAAAGTCCAACTCGGATTCCAGCAGTACCGCGCACAAGCGGTAGTACCGCTCGTGAGCGGTAGTACTGCTTGAGCGGTAGTACCGCTTCACACAAGCGGTAGTACCGCTTATGCGGTAGTACTGCCTTACCAGCGGTAGTACCGCTTAAGGCAGCAGCAAAACTTCCTTTTGCACTTTCCAATACCTCGTGGGTTTTACCCCTTTGGCCCATATAAAGTGTTGCTGCACCCGAACACTTCGGTAAACATCCGGAACCCCTTCCGGTGAATTCCGGAACCCTTCCGGAGATCAAAACACTATTATCACATATATCAATCTTCACCTCCGCACTCTTTCGGAGATCCTCGTCATGTCCGGGATCTTATCCGAGACTCCGAACAACCTTCGGTCACCAACACAATAACTCAACTATACTAATCGTCACCAAACGTTAAGTGTGTAGACCCTGCGGGTTCGAGAACTATGTAGACATGACCGAGACACCTCTACGGTCAATAACCAATAGCGGGACCTGGATGCCCATATTGGTTCCTACATATTCTACGAAGATCTATATCGGTCGAACCTCTATGTCAAGGATTCAGTTAATCCCGTATGTTGTTCCCTTTGTTCTTCGGTATGTTACTTGCCCGAGATTCGATCGTCGGTATCCCTATACCTAGTTCAATCTCGTTACCGGCAAGTCTCTTTACTCGTTCCGTAATACAAGATCCCGTGGCTAACACCTTAGTCACATTGCTTGCAAGGCTTATAGTGATGTTGTATTACCGAGTGGGCCCTGAGATACCTCTCACAGAGTAACAAATCCCAGTCTTGATCCATGCCCACTCAACAGACACCTTCGGAGATACCTGTAGAGCATCTTTATAGTCACCCAGTTACGTTGTGACGTTTGATACACACAAGGCATTCCTCCAGTGTCAGTGAGTTGCATGATCTCATGGTCATAGGAACAGATACTTGACATGCAGAAAACTATAGCAATAAACTGACACGATCACATGCTACGTTTATAGTTTGGGTCTTATCCATCACATCATTCTCCTAATGATGTGATCCCGTTATCAAATGACATCTCATGTCCATGGCCAGGAAACCTTCACCATCTTTGATCAACGAGCTAGTCAACTAGAGGCTTACTAAGGACACATTGTTTGTCTATGTACCCACACATGTATTTGAGTTTCCAATCAATACAATTATAGCATGGATAATAAACGATTATCATGAACAAGGAAATATAATAATAACCATTTTATTATTGCCTCTAGGGCATATTTCCAACAGTCTCCCACTTGCACTAGAGTCAATAATCTAGCTCACATCACTATGTGATTTACATTGTTATGAATCTAACACCCATACAGTTCTGGTGTTGATCATGTTTAGCCCTTGGAAGAGGTTTAGTCATCGGATCAGCAACATTCAGATCCGTGTGCACTTTGCAAATATTTATGTCGTCCTCCTTGATGTAATCGCGGATGGAATTGAAACGTCGCTTTATGCGTCTGGTCCTCTTGTGAAACCTGGGTTCCTTGGCTAGAGCAATGGCACCAGTGTTGTCACAGAACAGAGTCATTGGGTTTAGTGCACTAGGCACTACTCCAAGATCTGTCATGAACTCCTTCATCCAGACACATTCCTTCGCCGCCTTCGAGGCAGCGATGTACTCCGCTTCGCATGTAGAATCAGCTACTACGCTTTGCTTGGAACTGCACCAGCTAACCGCACCCCCATTGAGAATAAATACGTATCCGGTTTGCGACTTAGAGTCATCCGGATCAGTGTCAAAGCTTGCATCGACGTAACCCTTTACGACGAGCTCTTGATCACCTCCATAAACGAGAAACATGTCCTTAGTCCTTTTCAGGTACTTCAGGATATTCTTGACCGCCGTCCAGTGTTCCATTCCTGGATCACTTTGAAACCTTCCGGCCATACTTATGGCAAGGCTGACATCGGGTCTTGTGCACAGCATTGCATACACGATAGAGCCTATGGCTGAAGCATAGGGGACGACACTCATCTTTTCTCTATCTTCTGCAGTCACTGGGCATTGAGTCTTACTCAACTTCACACCTTGCAATACAGGCAAGAACCCCTTCTTGGACTGAGCCATTTTGAACTTCTTCAAAACTTTGTCAAGGTATGTGCTCTGTGAAAGTCCTATTAAGCGTCTCGATCTATCTCTATAGATCTTGATGCCTAATATGAAAGCAGCTTCTCCTAGGTCCTTCATTGAAAAACTCTTGTTCAAGTATTCCTTCCCGCTTTCCAAGATTTCTATATTGTTTCCAATCATCAATATGTCATCCACATATAATATTAGAAACGCTATAGAGCTCCCACTCACTTTCTTGTAAATACAAGCTTCTCCGTAAACTTGTATAAACCCGAACGCTTTGATCACCTCATCAAAGCGAAGATTCCAACTCCGAGATGCTTGCACCAGTCCATAAATGGATCGCTGGAGTTTGCAAACTTTGTCAGCATTCTCTGGATCGACAAAACCTTCTGGTTGCATCATATACAACTCTTCCTTAAGGAAACCGTTGAGGAACGCTGTTTTGACATCCATCTGCCAAATTTCATAATCGAAAAAGGCAGCTATTGCTAACATGATTCTGACAGACTTAAGCATCGCTACGGGTGAGAAGGTCTCATCGTAGTCAACTCCTTGAACTTGTGAAAAACCCTTTGCCACAAGTCGAGCTTTATAGACGGTGACATTACCGTCCGCGTCCGTCTTCCTCTTAAAGATCCATTTGTTCTGAATAGCCTTACGCCCTTCATGTAATACTTCCAAAGCCCATACTTTGTTTTCATACATGGATCCCATCTCGGATTTCATGGCCTCTAACCATTTCTCGGAATCCGGGCCCACCATTGCTTCTCCATAGCTCGTAGGTTCATCGTTGTCCAACAACATGACCTCTAAGACAGGGTTGCCGTACCACTCAGGAGCAGTACGCGTCCTTGTCGACCTACGAGGTTCGATAGCAACTTGATCCGAAGTTTCATGATCATCATCATTAACTTCCTCTTCAACTGATGTAGGCTCTACAGAAACATCATTCTGCGCTGCGCTACTCTCCGGTTGAAGTAAAGGTTCAATAACCTCATCAAGTTCTATCTTCCTCCCACTCAATTCTTTCGAGAGAAACTCTTTCTCAAGAAATGTTCCGTTTTTAGCGACAAACACTTTGCCTTCGGATCTGAGATAGAAGGTATACCCAACTGTCTCTTTTGGGTATCCTATGAAGACGCATTTCTCCGCTTTGGGTTCCAGCTTTTCAGGCTGAAGCTTTTTGACATAAGCATCACATCCCCAAACTTTAAGAAACGACATCTTTGGCTTCTTGCCAAACCATAGTTCATATGGCGTCGTCTCAACGGATTTCGATGGTGCCCTATTTAAAGTGAATGCAGCTGTCTCTAATGCATAACCCCAAAACGATAGTAGCAAATCGGCAAGAGACATCATAGATCGCACCATATCCAATAAGGTTCGATTACGCATTCGGACACACCATTACGCTGTGGTGTTCCAGGCGGTGTCAATTGTGAAACAATACCACACTGTCTTAAGTGACTGCCAAACTCATAACTCAGATATTCTCCTCCTCGATCAGATCGTAGGAATTTAATCTTCTTGTTACGATGATTCTCAACTTCACTCTGAAATTGCTTGAACTTTTCAAACGTTCCAGACTTGTGTTTCATTAAGTAAATATACCCATATCTACTTAAGTCATCAGTGAAGGTGAGAAAGTAACGATAACCACCGCGCGCCTCAATGCTCATCGGACCGCACACATTAGTATGTATGATTTCCAACAAGTCACTTGCCCGTTCCATTGTTCCAGAGAACGGCGTCTTAGTCATCTTGCCCATGAGGCATGGCTCACATGTGTCAAGTGATTCAAAATCAAGTGACTCCAAAAGTCCATCTGCATGGAGCTTCTTCATGCGTTTTACGCCAATATGACCTAAACGGCAGTGCCACAAGAAAGTGGTATTATCATTATCAATTCTACATCTTTTGGCATCAATGTTATGAACATGTGTATCATCACTATCGAGATTCAATAGGAATAAACCCCTCACATTGGGTGCATGACCATAAAAGATATTACTCATATAAATAGAACAACCATTATTCTCAGATTTAAATGAGTAACCGTCTCGCAATAAACAAAATCCAGATATAATGTTCATGCTTAACGCAGGCACTAAATAACAATTATTCAGGTTCATCACTAATCCCGATGGTAATCGAAGAGCGAGCGTGCCGACGGCGATCACATCAACCTTGGAACCATTTCCCACGCGCATCGTCACTTCGTCCTTTGCCAGCCTTCGTCTATTCCATAGTTCCTGTTTTGAGTTGCAAATGTGAGCAACCGCACCGGTATCAAATACCCAGGCACTATAACGAGAGTTGGTAAGGTACACATCAATAACATGTATATCATATATACCTTGTTTGTTGTTGGCCGCCTTCTTGTCAGCCAAATACTTGGGGCAGTTCCGCTTCCAGTGACCAGTTCCCTTGCAATGAAAGCACTCAGTTTCAGGCTTGGGTCCAGCCTTGGGTTTCTTCACGGGAGGGGCAACTGCTTTGCCACTCTTCTTGGAGTTACCCTTCTTACCCTTGCCATTCTTCTTGAAACTAGTGGTTTTATTGACCATCAACACTTGATGCTCCTTCTGAATCTCAGACTCAGCGACTTTCAACATCGCAAACAGCTCGGCGACTGACTTGTTCATCCCGTGCATGTTATAGTTTAACACGAAGCTCTTATAGCTAGGTGGCAATGATTGAAGAACTCTGTCAGTGATAGCCTCTGGCGGAAGGGGCATCCCCAATTCAGCCAGACGGGTGGAGTACCCAGACATTCTGAGTATGTGATCACTGACAGACCCGTTCTCCTCCATCTTGCAAGCATAGAACTTATCGGAGGTCTCATACCTCTCGATCCGGGCATTCTTCTGAAAGATAAACTTCAACTCCTGGAACATATCATATGCTCCATGACGTTCAAAATGTCTTTGAAGTCCCGGTTCTAAGCCATACAACATTGCACATTGAACTATTGAGTAATCATCAGAACGAGCCTGCCAAGCGTTCACAACGTCTGGAGACTCAACTGGAGCGGGTGGATCACCAAGCGGTGCATCAAGGACATAAGCCTTCTGGGAAGCCGTAAGGATAATCCTTAGATTACGGGCCCAGTCCACAAAGTTACTTCCATCATCTTTCAACTTAGCTTTCTCTAGGAACGCATTAAAATTCAGGGGTGCTACTGCGCGAGCCATGATCTACAACATAAAAATTGCAAAGACAACTTAGACTATTGTTCAAGATAATGAGTTTAGTTAATCATATTACTTAAAAACTCCTACTCAAATTGACATCCCTCCGGTCATTCGAGTGTCACATGATCCAAATCAACCAACTCAAGTCCGATCATCACGTGAGTTGAGGTGGTTTCAATGGTGAACATCTTCATGTTGATCATATCTACTATATGACTCATGTTCGACCTTTCGGTCTCTTGTGTTCCGAGGCCATGTCTGTACATGCTAGGCTCGTCAAGTTTAACCCGAGTGTTCCGCACGTGCAACACTGGCTTGCACCCGTTGTATGCAAAC
The DNA here is from genome assembly GCA_039707655.1 of Elymus sibiricus. Lineage (NCBI taxonomy): Eukaryota > Viridiplantae > Streptophyta > Magnoliopsida > Poales > Poaceae > Elymus > Elymus sibiricus. The sequence goes on from CM077667.1 coordinate 162,486,406, forward strand.
GTAGAGTCTATCACACCCGATCATCACGTGGTGTCTCGAAACGACGAACTTTCGCAACGGTGCACACTCGGGGAGAACACAATTTTATCTTGAAATTTAAGTGAGGGATCACCTTATAATGCTACCGTCGTCCTAAGCAAAATAAGATGCATAAAAGGATTAACATCACATGCAAATCATAAGTGACATGATATGGCCATGAACTTGTGCTTTTGATCTCCATCTCCAAAGCACCGGCATGATCTCCATCGTCACCGGCATGACACCATGATCTCCATCATCTTGATCTCCATCAACGTGTCCCCATGAGGTTGTCGTGCCGACTGTTGCTTCCACGACTATTGCTAACTCATAGCGATAAAGTAAAGCAAAACGGCGAAAATAATTAAAGACAACTCTATGGCTCCTGCCAGTTGCCGTACTCATCGACATGCAAGTCGTGATATTCTATACAACACATGATCATCTCATACATCACATATATCTCATCATGTAATTGGCCATATCACATCACAACATACCCTGCAAAAACAAGTTAGACGTCCTCTAATTGTTGTTGCAAGTTTTACGTGGCTGCTACGGGTTTGCAAGAACCGTTCTTACCTACGCAAAACCACAACGTGGTGTAGTGATTGCTTTTTGATCTTCTAAAAGAACCCTCTTCATTGAACCGATTCAACTAAAGTGAGAGAAACAGACACCCGCCAGTCACCTTTATGCAACGAGTGCACGTAGCGGTTAAACCAGTCTCGCGTAAGCGTACGCGTAATGTCGGTCCAGGCCGCTTCATCTCACAATACCGCTGAATCAAGTATCAACTAGTAACGGCAAGCAATATGTATACACCCACGCCCACAACTCCTTTGTGTTCTACTCGAGATCTCATCTACGCATAGACCTAGCTCAGATGCCACTGTTGGGCAACGTCGCATGGGAAACAAAAAATTTCCTACGCACACGCAAGATCTATCCATGGTGATGAGCATCTACGAGAGGGAGAGTGAATCTACATACCCTTGTAGATCGCTAAGCGGAAGCGTTAAGAAACGCGGTTGATGTAGTCGAACGTCTCCGCGATCCAAATCGCAAGTCGTCCCTCGATCCGATCACGAACTAGTGCCGAACGGACGGCACCTCCGCGTTCAACACACGTACGGCTTGATGACGCCTTCACCTCCTCGATCCAGCGAGCGATGGTGAAGTAGTAGATGAGTTCCGGCAGTACGACGGCGTGGTGATGGTGGTGAGGAACAATCTTTGCAGGGCTTCGCCAAGCACTACGGAGATTATGACGGGAGGAACTAGAGGGCTAGGGTTGCCGGCACACGGCTTGGGAAATCCTGATGTGTCCCGTGTGCTAGCCCTGCCCCTCTATTTATATGTTGAGCCCTGGGGTCTAAACTTGGAGAGAAAACCTCCACAAGGTCGGTTTTGCCCGCACAAGGTCGGTTTGGCCCGCAAGGAAAAAGTCCAACTCGGATTCCAGCAGCACCGCGCACAAGCGGTAGTACCGCTCGTGAGCGGTAGTACCGCTAGAGCGGTAGTACCGCTTCACACAAGCGGTAGTACCGCTTACGCGGTAGTACTGCCTTACCAGCGGTAGTACCGCTTAAGGCTGCAGCAAAACTTCCTTTTGCACTTTCCAATACCTCGTGGGTTTTACCCCTTTGGCCCATATAAAGTGTTGCTGCACCCGAACACTTCGGTAAACATCCGGAACCCCTTCCGGTGAATTCCGGAACCCTTCCGGAGATCAAAACACTATTATCACATATATCAATCTTCACCTCCGCACTCTTCCGGAGATCCTCGTCATGTCTGGGATCTTATCCGAGACTCCGAACAACCTTCGGTCACCAACACAATAACTCAACTATACTAATCGTCACCAAACGTTAAGTGTGTAGACCCTGCGGGTTCGAGAACTATGTAGACATGACCGAGACACCTCTACGGTCAATAACCAATAGCGGGACCGGGATGCCCATATTGGTTCCTACATATTCTACGAAGATCTATATCGGTCGAACCTCTATGTCAAGGATTCAGTTAATCCCGTATGCTGTTCCCTTTGTTCTTCGGTATGTTACTTGCCCGAGATTCGATCGTCGGTATCCCTATACCTAGTTCAATCTCGTTACCGGCAAGTCTCTTTACTCGTTCCGTAATACAAGATCCCGTGGCTAACACCTTAGTCACATTGCTTGCAAGGCTTATAGTGATGTTGTATTACCGAGTGGGCCCTGAGATACCTCTCCGTCACACGGAGTAACAAATCCCAGTCTTGATCCATGCCCACTCAACAGACACCTTCGGAGATACCTGTAGAGCATCTTTATAGTCACCCAGTTACGTTGTGACGTTTGATACACACAAGGCATTCCTCCGGTGTCAGTGAGTTGCATGATCTCATGGTCATAGGAACAAATACTTGACATGCAGAAAACTATAGCAATAAACTGACACGATCACATGCTACGTTTATAGTTTGGGTCTTGTCCATCACATCATTCTCCTAATGATGCGATCCCGTTATCAAATGACATCTCATGTCCATGGCCAGGAAACCTTCACCATCTTTGATCAACGAGCTAGTCAACTAGAGGCTTACTAAGGACACATTGTTTGTCTATGTACCCACACATGTATTTGAGTTTCCAATCAATACAATTATAGCATGGATAATAAACGATTATCATGAACAAGGAAATATAATAATAACCATTTTATTATTGCCTCTAGGGCATATTTCCAACACCGTCATCATCACCGAGCAGTGCTCCCGACCTCGCGTGCGATCGGATTGATCACCCGCCCGCCGCGATCGACTCCATCCGCGCTATGCGACTGACGGGATCAGTCGGTTGCATGCGCCTCCACAGGTCCTGTGACGGCTGTTCCAAAGTACAACGCGCTCCTCCACCGATCGTGCATCGGGCTGCTGCTGCGACACCCGTCGGGCCGTAGCGCCGCCGCCCGTGCTTCTCCCCGCGGCTGCACTGACTCGCGCGTTGCCGCTACATCGCCCCTTTGGGCCGTAGTGCCGCGACACACGGTCCCTGCGACCCGCGAGCCGCCGCTACACCGCCCCTTCGGGTTGTAGTGCCGCGACACGCGGTCCCTGCCGCCGCTCGAGGCCATCCCTGTGCCTGCACCAACCTGCGCACCGTCGATACACCGCCCCGTCGGGCCGTCGCATCACGACACCTGGTCCACGCCGCCGCCCCGAGGTCTTCCCGTCGTCGTCCTGACCCACGTGTTGCCGCTTCGTTGCCCCTTCGGGTCGTAGCGTCGTGTAGTCCACTCCGCCGTCCCCGCGCGTCGACTTCTCCGTGGCATGCGCCGCACCGACTCCCTCGGTGTGGGAACACCATCGTCCACACCGGTTTTCGTCACGCTGTCGGGTTCTTCCTCGCCAACTTCGAGCATCGCCGCCGCGCTCCTAACCAACCGCCGCCGCCGCCGCCGTCGGGCCGCGGACGCCGCCGCCGCTCGCTCACCCGAGTCGCGCCGCCCGTCCACCCCCGTCATCTCAGGCCAGCATGAGCTCATCGCGAGCGTCGCCGTCGTCTCTCGACCACTTCATCTACTCCGACCACCGCACGCGACATCGACCCCCTCCCCCCGCTAATTTGCTCCGCAACCGTGGTCGAGTCCTTCTCTGCTAGCTTCCTCGACCTGGCGTACCAGTTTGTGCAGGTCCCTGTCTACGCATGCCCGATTCTGGCAACACCGACGCGTGCCTTCGTCTTCGATGTGTTCCCAGGCCTGGCAAGCCTGGAGCGGCGCATTGTCAACATCGACTCCGTCCGTCTACGCATGCCCGGTGCTGGCAACACCGATGCGTGCCTTCATCCACGATGTGTCCCCGGGCTTGGCAATCCCGGTGTGACGCGTCATCAACAACGTCTTCCTCCCAGCGCACCACTACTTCAACACCACTGCGCCCATGTCTAACTCGGCGCCTCCTTGCGCCCGTGTCTCCACGGCGACTTCCTCGACATCGGCCACCCCGACTCGACATCGACCATGGCGTTCTTCGCACGGCTACCTCGACCACGACTACACCACCCTACGCTCTCGGCTACCTCGACATCGGCACAAAAGGCTACCGCCTTGCTTAGCAACCTCGTCGGTCTCCACTCCAGCCACAACTTCCACGATGCATCGACCATTACGACTGTGTGTGTGTGGGGGGGGGGGGGGTTGACCGTTGGCTTACCTTCAGATTCTCTGTGTTGCTACCGTTGTGACTGTTGGGAAATGTTGAGTATAATGATTAGTTAGGAAAATATGAGATAGACTAGGATTTGTCTTGCCTTGTCTTGTACTCCAAGTTAATCATGTACTCCTATATATATGCCCACGAGGCTCAAGCAATATACATCTATTTCACCCATCCCTCTCTATTCCCTTCTAACATTTTGCCCTCCGGCTTCGGCCTGCAGTGCACCACCCTTCTTAATGATAAATAATCTATGGATATGTGTATCAATTGATACGCCCGAGTTAATCCTTCTCTTCGGCAGAAAAACAAAACACTTAGGGCTCCTTTGATTCAAAGGTCCGGCCTCTTTGATTCAAAGGATTCTCATAGGATTTTTGAAGGATTAAAATCCTTAAGAATTTTTCCCGTGTTGGTCGTTTGATTCGTAGGATTGAATCCCATAGGAATTTTTCCTATGGATTCATTTGTACTACATTTCATAGGAATTCTAGCATCCACTCCAACCTCTTGGAACAAATCCTTTGTTTTTCCTGTGATGCAATCAAACAAACTCAAATCCTATAGGAATGCAATGGACATGCCATTCTAAACCTATGTTTTTCCTATTCCAATGTTTTTGCAATCCTGTGAATCAAAGAGGCCCGAATTCTATAGGGTTTTTGGAGGATTGAGATCCTTAGGAATTTTTTCTACATTGGTCCTTTGATTCACATGATTGGATCCCATAGGATATTTTCATGTGGAATCTTTTGTACTATATTTCATAGAAAATCTAACATCCACTCCAACCTCTTTTTACAATTCCTTTGTTTTTCCTGTGCCATCAAACACTCCTTGCTAATCCTATAGGGTTCAAATGGACATGCCAGTCCAACCCTATACTTTTCATATTCCCGCGTTTTCAAAATCCTACGGATCCAAGAGGCCCTTAGTCTTTATAAACTAAAGAAGTAGAAGACCGTTCCTAATGCTAGTAGAGCTAGCAATCTTGTAAACGAACGTAGAAAACCTTACCACGGAAACAAACGACTGTCTTCTGTTGTCTTCTTCAGAGGTATTCGGTTATCGAGGCATCGGTAGCCGGATTATGTTTGATGGTACATACGGCTTTGACGACGACTTTATGCACTCCGGTGGAAACACAAGATCTCTGATCAGGCTATGTCGATGCGAGCCTGCATGGTGACCTTGCTGAACATGGTGGATTGATGCTTGGCTTTAGGGATGAGAATCCAGAGTTCAACCTTGTGTTGGACACGCCATCATCGACACTGGTGTGGTGATTCCTTCTTGAAGGCCTAGTCTAAGAATTGTGTATTTTTGTTTTGATGTCGTCTTGTAACATAGAGTTAGTGGCTATCTCGTGAAGCTACTGTCGCCAGTCATGCGACATTGGGTTTTCACTTTGTTTTATTTCCGGATCGATGTTGTTTAGCCGTTGGATTTTGCACTCTCAATAATATGGTTGTATACATCGTTCTGATACAAAGCCCGGGGGACATCCTCCTTTTCGAAGAAAAAAGATGCATCTATCCGAACACCTGAGTAGACCGACACACACAGCTTCGAAGAGATCAGCACAATTGTCTGCGTGGCAAAATTCTGGAAAATAAACATCGATGGCTCATTCATTCCATATTCTAGAGATGTGGGTGGGTTTTAGTATCATGGATGTGTTTAGGATGCTGGTGTGGCCTTGGACAGTCCTGATCTCTTATCAGTTGCATATACATGGCAAGACATGGTATCCTTTTTAGAGAAGCAAAGTTTATCGTACTTACACCTGTTTCATTAAATTAATGGTAGTGTTGTTGGTGCCTTTTTTTTTAAACGATGATTTCTCTTGGCCTCTACATTATTGCGATGCACGCAATAATATACTCCCTCTATATAAAACTTCAGTGATCTAAAACGTTTGTTAAAACGTTCGTTTATAGAGTGAGTAGTTATTCAGATCCGAGTATCAAAACTGCATCAGTGTAGTACAAAAAGGTGAAGAAATAAAGGTACAACCAAAAAATAGAGATATATGCTTACACATAAAGCATATTATTGAACCATCATCCAAATCGGTTTGTACGTATCATGTGATGTCATCTTTCATTGGTTGCAACCATATACCATAAGCTCTCGTTCTTCTACAGGGTGAAGTAAGAACTACAAACGGATCCATCCAGTAGTTCGGAAGATAACCTGTAAAATGTTGTGAACCTTTACTTTTTTAAAATACAATCATTCCAACATATTTCGATTATAGTGAAAGCAATGCACATACTTCCACACACACATATGCGTGCTTTTATTTTAGGCTCAACCTTATCCAGACAGTTTCCAAACATATTTAATATGCTAGAAAATGAGGATAAGTTAAATGTAATACGAACCGTATGCCACAAGAAAGTAGCCAACGAGCAGACAATGAACAAATGGTGAATTGTTTCCTCGTGATCACATAAATAACATTGTTTACTACCCTGCCACCAATGTTTTGCCATATTGTCTTTAGTATGAATGACGTCGCTATGGCAACATGTTATCATGAATGTAATAGAGTAGTTGACACATTCGCGCCATCCATGCCACATGTATGGAAGCTAGCCATGTCACCCTCTGCATGGCTCCGTCCTTGAGTTTGAAAACTCATGTTGTTGGCGATTCTATTGTACTAATTTATTTTTGTAAATTTGGTGGTACCTAATTGTATGTGTAATCTATTTGTTCGTTGTTCCAAAGGAGACCTTCCCCTCAACCCCCGATGCGTCAGGTAACGAGGCAGCATCCCATCCACCAACCCAACGACCCTTTGCTAGGTACTAAGGCTGCGCTCACTTGATCGGTTCACGGTTGACCGTTTACTTTTGAAGAAAAAATCTCATATTTGGTTTTTTTGCAAATTAAAAAAAAGTGGATTTAACGGATTCAAGAATGTTCACGGTGGAAAAGGTTCTTGAATTTGAAAAAAAATCACGAATTTAAAAAGAGTTTGTAGATTTGAAAAAACTTCATGGATTATAAAAAGTTTATGAATTTGAAAAATGTTCATGAAACCCAAAAAATTCATAGGTTTTCAAAAATAGATGGATTTTAAAATTTCCTGAATTATAAAAACAAGTTCTTGAAATTGAAAATTTAAAACAAAAAAACAAAGAACAAAAGAAAAACGTGCTAAAAGCTTCCACAAGCTCCCAAAACCGGAAATATTCTGGCGCGCGTGGGGGAGGGGGGGTGTGCGCCACCTGGGCTATATGTCGACCGGCTATAGTAGTAGCAGGCCGGCCCATTTCTGTGCGCATAGGTTTCCTGAGATCGTAGCGGTCGTTGTAGGACCGGTTTACTATAGTTTTCTTTTATTTTCTCTTTTCATTTTTTTCATCAGTTTCCTTTGGTTTTCCTTTCTTTTTCTTTCTTTTGCTTTGGATTACTTTGTTTTATCATTTATTTTCATGTTTTATTCCATTCTTTGTTTTTTTGTTTCTTTCTTGTTTATCTTCGTTCTCTTTGGTGATTTTTGCTCTTTTTTTATTAATTTATCCATTTTTTAGTTTTATTTGTTTTTCTTAATTTTCAACGCATTGCTATATTTTCTATATTTATTTAACATTTGTTCATATAAATTAGGAAGGTTTTTTACACTTTTTTAACATTTCACGAACACGTCATTAATATTTTTTAATATAAGTTGTGCACCTTTCTTATACATATTTTTTTAATAAATGCTTCGAATTTGATTTCTAATATTTTCACCAAAACATGCTTTGATCATGTTTCTCAAATACTCCTTCCGTAAATTAATATAAGAGCGTTTAGATCACTAGTTTAGTTATCTAAACACTCTTATATTAGTTTACAGAGGGAGTACATATTAAACACTTGCTAAAAAAAATGGACAATTTTTAAACATTATAATATTTTTGCGAACTATGTAAATTTTTATACATTGTACTAATATTTTTTGAAACTGTTTAACTCATTTTTTAAAAATCGTGGACTGTTTTTGCAATGTAACATACATTGTTTTTAAAACATTACACAAAAATTACTTTTCTTATGTATAAACATTTTTTATACACATGATTAAGATTTTTTCGCACACACGATTAATTGTTTCTACCTTTTTTATTCACATTGTATATTTTTTGTATACATAGAAAACATTTTTAGAAACAATCATGCCTTATTCTGTAATATATATACATATGTATATATATATATCCATATGTATATATATATACATATGTATATATATACACACACACACACACACACACACATATATATATATATATATATATATATATATATATATATATATATATATATATATATATATGTATGTATATAATGTTTCTAAAAATTAGAAAAGGTAATATGTAAATGAAAAAAAAAGAAAAATGTAAATAAATATGGAAGAAAAGTTAAAATGAAAAAATTTAACGGCTACTTCGTTGGCCCAATACATGTTGCCTTGCAAGCGAGCAGTGGTGGGGCTCGCACTGGGGAGCTCCTAAACGGGGGAGCAACTAGTTAGCGAGCACTCCCTCACAAGCGTTACAGCGAACACTCCCACGCGCCGTCACGTGTCGCGCTCTGAGCGTTCCCTTCGAATATTGTTTTTTTTATTTTTTCGCACGCGTTTTTGTCTTTTTAGAGTGGTTTTTTTCCGGATTTTTTTGGTGTTCCGGTTTTTCACCGGTCTTTCGTAGCTTTTGGACGAAAAAAAAAATTTCAAATTTTTTTTACGCGAAAAACCGTGTTTTCTGTGTTTTTTTTCGAGAGGCACGGTTTTGCCTTCGCGAGAGGCACGGTCGTGCCTCTCGGAAAGGGAAAAAAATGCGTTTTCTGTTTTTTTTTTTGTGAGAGGCACGGTTCTGCTTCCGCGAAAGGAAAGGGAAAAAAACATGTTTTCTGCTCTCTTTTTTTTCCCGCGAGAGGCACGGTTTTGCTTCAGCGAGAGGCACGGTTTTGCTATCGCGAGAGGCACGGCCGTGCCTCTCCCGAAAGGGAAAAAAACACGTTTTCTGCTCTCTTTTTTTTCCGCGAGAGGCACGGTTTTGCTTCCGCGAGAGGCACGGTTTTGCCTTCGCGAGAGGCACTCGTGCCTCTCGGAAAGGGGAAAAAACGCGTTTTCTGTTTTTTTTTCTATCGCGTGAGGCACGTTTTTTCGTCCGGTTTTTTTCGTCCGGTTTTTTTCGTGAAAAAAAAAGCTCGTCAAAACCTATCAACATGGGATCTAGTTTTGAAGATCTCGACGCGAGAAAGCCAACGGTGAAAACGGTTCGAGATTTAGACGCACGGTTTAGGAGATAAAACGTTTTGAAAATACGAATCTACGAAAAAAGGGAAAACTCCCAGGTTGCGACAAGTGGCACGCATGGGGAGGTGGGAGTAATCGTTGAAAGGTGTACTCGCTAACTAGTGATTTCGCCTAAACGGCGCTGCAGGAGCCCCTCCTGGCGCTCGAAGACGACGCGAGTGGGCCGGCCCATGAAATGGGAAGAGCAGCGAACGCAAAAAGCTCCCAAAAACCCGGCAAAACTTATTGCTTTCTATAGGTTTCGACGTCGCCACGTCTAGTTCACATACAATGCAACCAGCAAATCAAGCCACTAGCGTTTTATGATTTGTAAAAGCGGTAAACGCCTAATAACAATACTACAGCGCTATTTTATTGCACAGAACAATTCATCTATTTTACCACTTCAAAAGAAATTAAATAATTTGGCAACAAATCGTGATTATGAAAAAAGTTCTTCATTTTAGAAAAAAAAGTTCACAAACCTGACAAAAGATCATTGATTTTCAAAAAAATCTATAGATTTTGAAAAGAAATCTCATCAAATTTGAAAAACGTTCATCGAATTTGAGAAAGGTTCGTCAAATTTGAAAAAAAAATCAACGAATTAGAAAAAGTTCATCGAAAGTGAAAAAAGAGTTCATGGATTTTCAAAAAATGTTCATCAAATTTAAAAATAGTTCATCAAATTTCAAATAAGCATTCCTCGGAATTCAAAATAATAATAATCGATTTTCAAAAAAGTTCATCAAATTTTAAAAAAGTTCATCAAATTTAAAATTACTTCGTCAAATTGATAAAAAGTTCATCCAATTTGAAAAAAAATCATCGAATATGGAAAACGTTCATCAAATTATAAAAAAGTTCATCGAATATGAAAAAATTCATGAGATTTTGATAAACAATTCATCAACTTTTAGAAAAAGGTTCATCAATTTTATAAAATATTATACCCAAAATAATTTATATGAAAGCAAAACATAAAAATGGAAATAAATTATTAAAACTAGTCAAAACAACCACGAGCTAAACGATCATGCATTTTTAAAACGTTCATCGATTGGCAAAAAATCATCAATTTTAAAGAATGGTTCAAAAATTTGGAAACAGTTAATCAATTTTGAAAAACGTTCACCAATTTTTGAAAAGTGATCATCGATTTTTAAAAAATTTATCTAGTTTGAAAAAAGTTCACCAATTTTGAAGAAAAAATCGTCAAATTTGAAAATAATCACCGATTTTAAAAATAGTTCATGAATTTTGGAAAAAGTTTATTTGAGTTCAAAAAAGGTCATCAAGTTTTTTAAAAAGGTTCATCGAATTCGAAAAAAGTTCATCGAAATTGAAAAAAGTTCATTGAATTTTTAATAAGTTCATCGAATTTGAAAAAGTTCATCAAATTGAAAAACATTCATCGAATTTTCAAAAATTTCATCGATTTAAAGAAAAAGTTCACAAATTAGGAAAGAATATTGTACATTTGGAAACGTTTCACACATTTAATAAAAAAAAAGGAAACAAATGCAGGAAACATAACGGGCATTCCTCTATGTATAAAAGGAGGAAAGAAAATAATATAGCACCTGTGGCTGGGTTCGTGTAGTGGTTAGCTGAGTTCGTTCAGAAGAAAGAGATCGCCGGTTCGGTTCCTTTGGCGCGCACTTTCTTTCTCTAGTTTTTTTGTTTTTGGAAACAGAAGGAAAAGTGCTGTTGGGCCCAGCCCAGCAAGGCGCCGGTTTGCAGGAAATCGAAGAAACCGGCGCCCGCAGCGGAAAACCCTATTCGCCGCTCGTTGCGGCAAAGTGCCGGGCAATCGCACAGGGAGCAGCGATGCGAGCGGCCAATATGGGCCGGCCCACTTCCAGATCTACACTGTGCGTCCTGCCAGTTTTGGCAAGTAGATTCCCTGAACCGCTTTGTTTTCCTGTGTTGTTTTTTTTTAGGTTCTTTCGGCTATCTATTGTTTTTTCCTTTTTCCTCTTTTATTTTCCTTCTCAAAAAGTGTTCAGAAATTCCTAAAATGACTGCATTTAAAGAAAATCTAAGATTCTGCTAATGTTCCTGTTTTCGAATTTTGTTCGAAAAATAAAAAAAATGTTCAAAATTTAAAAATTGTTAGAATTTCAAAATTTTCTCAATAATTCAAAAATTGTTCAAAAATTTCAAAAACATGTTCGTGTTTTTAAAAATTGTTTGTAATGTTAATTTTTTTTCTGAAAATTTGTTCGAATGCTAAATTTTGTTCTCACTTTTCCTATTTGTTTAGAATTTCAAACTGTGTTCTAATTGTTCGGGTATTCAAAAGTTAAGAGTTTCAAAATTTGTTGATGTTTTCAATTTTTATTGGAAAGTTAATTTCTGTTCTAATTATTTCGTAATTTGTTCCAAAAAAATGTTGATGTTTCAAAAAATATTTGCGCTTTCAATTTTATTTGGGGGTTTAAGAAAATGTTCCCATTTCCAAAATGTGTACCCATTTTTAAGTTTTGTTCAAGAGATTAAAAAATTATTCGTGTTTTCAAAAATTGTTTGCGTTTATGAATTTTGTTCGTGATTTTTCGAAAGTGTTCTCCGTTTCAAAATTTGTTCTCAACATTAAAAAATGTTCGTGTATTCCAAAATTGTTCGCCTTTATGAATTTGTTCAGGATTTTTCAAAATTGTTCTCAATTTCAAAATTTGTTCTCAAGATGTAAAAAAAGTCCGTGCTTTAAATTCGGGATTTTTCAAATATGTTCTCCATTTCAAAATTTGTTCTCAAGATTCAAAAAATGTTCGCGCTTTAGAAAATAGTTCGCGTTTCCAAATTTGTTCAGGATTTTTCTAAATTGTTCTCCGTTTCAAAATTTGTTCTCGAGATTAAAAAAATTGTTCGTGCTTTAAAAAATTGTCTGCGCTTTCAAATTTGTTCTCTGATTTAAAATTTGTTCTCAAGATTCAAAAAATGACTGTGCTTTAAAAAATTGTCTGCGCTTTCAAATTTGTTCTCTGATTTAAAATTTGTTCTCAAGATTCAAAAAATGTTCGTACTTTAAAAAGTTGTTCACAAATTCCAAAAATATGAAAAAATTGTTTACCTTTTTTCAAAAAAAATTCACAGATCCAAAAAATGTTCCCTTTTTTTCCCAAATGTTCATGTTCTCAAACAAATGGCTCCTTTTTTCCAACATTTGTTCGTAAATTCAGAAATAAATTCCGTTTTGAAATGTTTTCGCAAATTTTATCAAAAAAATTGTATGTAAAAAAACAGAATGAAATAAATATTCCCATTTTCAATTTTTGTTCACAAATTTCTCCCCTTTTTAAAATTTGGTTACAAATCAAAAAATAGGACAAGTTTTAAATACTAATTCGTGTTTTCAGAAAATCGTTCAGAATTTTCTTGAAAAGATTGAAAGAAGGAAAAATATTTTGGATCTGTCGGTACACTTAGTTCTAAATGTTTTCGCCCTGCTTATTTAACACTTGATGTGATTAGCTCCACTGGTTAGGTGGTTGTCTCTACTACCACCAAGTCGCGAGATCGAATCCTGGCCGAAACAATTCATTTTATGCGTTGAGTTTTACACCACTGACTACCCTGTGTGGGCCGGCCCTTGCAAAGACTGCCCTGTGCGAAGCCCCGCCTGTCTGCCACAGAATGCGGCAGATAGGAGGTCCCACCTGCAGCCCTAAATAGGAAATGCCCTCGCACAGGGCGGCACACTGGGCCGCAGCTGATTGCCACGATGTAAGTAACTGGTAATGGCGCCAACTAGGTGACCTCCTATGAGACGCTCGCTGCATCCAACAGCAGCGAACCGCACAGGCGCGAGCGAACCCGGGACGGCCCATTAAGCTGTATCCTGTCGCTGCGTCCAACAGCAGCGAGCCGCACACAGGGGCGAGCGAACCCGGGCCGGCCCATGAAGCAGTATCTTGTGTTTCCCTTTTTCGTCCGCACGTAAGCAAGCCCTGTAGTATATCTCAAAGAAAACGTCGGAACAAATTTTAAAAAATGAGAACACAAAACTGAAAAACTGAACCAATTTTGAAAACAAAAGAAAAATTTGAAACTCCAATTTTTCCAACAACACGAACACATTTATAAATTCCAAACATTTTTTAGAAGCAGGAACAAAATTTGAAACAATAACCTTTTTGACCCGAACACAAATTAAATTCTGAAGGTTTTTTTCAAAATGCAAACAAAATTTTGAACTCCAAACATTTCTGGAAACCTGATTTTCTTTGGAAATTCATAATATTTTTTAACATTGCGAACAAAAAATTGAAAGTTTCTAACGTTTTTTACTACATGAAGAAAATTGCAAAACTTCCAAAGATTTTTTAAAAACCGTACATATTTTAAAATTCCAAACATTTTTGGAAATTATGAACAATTTTCGAAAATTTGGAATTTTTGAACTTTTTTTTGAATTGTGACTAAAAATGTGAAAAGCAGGAATTTTTTTTGAAATTGTGAACACATTTCTTCAAATGCAAACATTGTTTGAAAAATCACGAACAATTTTTGAATTTTTGAACAAAAATTGCGAAATGGCGAACAATTTTTAATTTCTCAACATTTTTGGAAACCCAGACAAAAATTACAAAAATAATTTTTTTCAGTCGTGCAAATTTTTTATGAAAACCACGAAGATTTTATGAAATTATGAACAAAATTTATAATACATGAACATTTTTGAACATCTGAACAATTTTGAAACCGGGGACAAAACTTGGAAAAGCAAACATTTGTTTCAAATAGGCAAACAATTTTTAAAAATAAGGAACATTTTTTAAATTTGTAATTAATTATTAAAAAAAACAAAGAACAGTTTTTCAATATGCGAACAATTTTATTAAAATGCAAACATTATTTAGAAAATCAGGATTTTGTTTTTGCATTTGTGAACAAAATTTGAAAAATGGGGAACAATTTTCAATATGTCAACATTTTTAGAACCCCATAGAAATTACAAAAATATTTTTTTTTCAAACGTGCAAAGTTATGATGAAAATCACGAACATTTTATGAAATTATGAACAAATTGAAAAAACATTAACATTTTTTTAACATCTGAGAAAATTTTGAAACCGAGAACTAAATTTGAAAAAGGCAAACATTTTTTGGAATAGGCAAAAAAATGTTTTGAAAATCACAAACATTTTTAAAATTTGTAAACAAGAAAAGTAAAAAAACATAAAACAAAGAAAAAACGTAAACTTTTTAAAAATTCGAAAATCAAGAAAATATGAACTTGAAAAGGAGACAAAAATGTAAAGCAGAAAATTAAAAAAGAAACGAAAAAAAAGGAAACGAAAAATTAAATAAACCAGAATAAATAAATAAATAAACACAAAATAAAACCACTAAGCCGGTAAAAAACAAAAAACCGTTTAAAGGAAACTTCAGGAAGGTTCTAAAACCGGCTGCCTGGGGGAGTGGGCTGGTCCAATTCTTGTGCTCGGGCGATCGCCTGTGCGAAGCCCTAGCAATTTGAGGCAAGGAGCGTCAAGTAGTGAACTCCGCCAAATAGGGCTTGGCGTTGCGAAGCTCAAAGAAAAGTTAGGATAGTTAAATTGGCTGTAACTAGCACAAATGTCCGTGCGTTGCAACGGGACAACAAAAATCAATTTGTATTCAAGTTTAGTTAGATTTTTATGTGTAAAATTACATTCACAGGTAATGCAAAATTAGTTAAAATTGAAACTGTTCACAAGATCCAAACTAATCCAATTAGAAAATGGTAATCTTATAACTATTTCTACCTGTCCCATCATATAACAAAATAAAGTTAGGAACACAATGAATTTTGTTATTTTTTCATCTGTAATTGTTATTTCATCAGAGATACTACTGACAAAATTCAGAGAAAGAGAGATATAGCATACCCTCACACCAACTATTAGTGTTTTGGGCTTCTTAGTGTGGATGAACATTCACATCCAATGGAAGTGGTCTCTTTGAATTTTTTCTGTATATATCCTACATACAAATACTTTACAAAAGGCAATAAAATAGCATTGGGGGATCCCCACTTTTCTTGTTAAAAACAAAGTGATCTGCGTGCAATACCATAGGAGCCCTTTCATTTTATGACGAACTCTGGAATATATGCACTGTATGATAGCTAGGACACACAACATGAAGAGAGATTGTTGATTTTTTTCCTTCTGTCTGTTATCTATAAAAAAAATCATTACCATTCGTGGGGATATATGAATGGATTGGATTTCTACTCCCTTTTATTAATGATGATCATGAAATTTCTAGATATTTTGTCTCCATTAAATGGCGATTCATATGTACTCCCTCCGTTGCTATATATACACTTGCTCTATATGTAGTCCACGGTGAAATCTCTAAAAAGACTTGTATTTAGAAACGGTGGGAGTATTTTTTACAACACATTTACATGTATGTTGCATACATATACTCTTCTTGTACATACATATATTTTCTATTTTCTATAGTAAGGAAACTTCTGAATTTAATGATTTTTCAAATGCATAGTTAATTAATTTGCTCTCTTATCAGGCCAAAAATAATTTACTTATATAGAAGAATACTCTTCTACTATTTCCATACAAAAGTTGGAATGAAAGAAATATTACTTCACATCGTCTCCGTGTGTACATCAAATTCCTAAGCTTGCAAAATGTCATCTATATCGACAAACGCATGTATGTTCTAAAAAAAGGAATCAAACACACTAACACAACCACAAACAGGACTGTAATTACTGAAATTGATATCTTTTCTCTAAAAGAAACAGAAATAAGGCAACTTGCAATTTGCAAAAGGTAAGGCTCAACAATGTTTTTATCTGTGGTGACGACCAACCCTGTTTGTCCTTCCTAGTTCACAACACCAGGACAGCCCGATACAAGTTATGGAATGCTGCTAGAAGGACCCGTGCGTTGCAACGGATGAACAACAAAAAAATTATAAAATTTATAGCCCCAAAATAAAACAATTCGAAGTCAGTGAAATTACATCAATCTATCATTAATTTTACAACTCAATAATTGGTAGGAATAACTAATGCAAGAATGTGAAGAACAATAGAAATCATATTTGTGACCCCAAGGTAAAAGAAATAGATTGACGAACGAAATGGATCAAGAATTTTTATTGATATACGTGATTCATAACCCCGTTTTAATTTGTTGTCCCAAGGACATGTTCCTTGTTTAATTATGATTCCGTATCAGGAATCCTGATTCTCTTTCCTTCCTTATTTCTCTTTCACGCCTTGCTTTGCATATCTAATGGAGACATACGCGGCTCCTTATACCTAGAAAACATAAATACGTATATAAACTGGCACAATTTGGTTGTAAGGGAGCGAGGTGGAATTGTTTAATAAGACTAATTAATCTTTTCTCTAAGGCTCAAACACATATGTGTGGCTGTGAGTGGAGGCCTAATAAAAGAGGCACGCTTGAAAATTTCAATCATTATATAAATCAGTGTGAAAGGACAAAAAAATCAGAAAAATCCACCGTCCTTTATTATAGTGCTTCGTCACACAAGAACACTAGTCATCTAAAAAAAAGTTAGTTGCGTCGTCCACGGACGACAGAAAAATACATCTAGACGAGGCCGCACACGCCAAGGTATAAAAGAAATTCATATGAACCAATGGTCAATCGGCCCAAGCACACCCGATACAATCACCTTGAACCGTTTAATTAGAGCTAACCCACCGCGGCGTGCATGAAGGCACATACATGTATGTAATGGCATACAATCACCTTGAGCCTAACTAGAGCTAACCCACCGCGACGTGCATGCAGGGCCCTTTCCCTGTTAAAAGAAAAACTTGTGTGGTGTGGTGCTAATGGTGAAGAGGTCGTGTGTGTGGATAGGATCGATGAGAAGAAACGACTGGACCAGAAGCTACGTAGCGGTGTGTGGGACCCGGTAGTGGACGTGTGGCAAGATTGTGTGCTGCATCCCCATCTCGTGGACGTGTGGCATGAGTGTGTGTTGGCATTGGATCAGATTTCCACATCTCCCAGACCCCTCACCGTGCCCGAGTGAGAGCTCCTCCTCAACCAGGCACGCACAGGCGTCCCTCTCCCGCAGCTGGAACCCGCGCCGGCGAGCGCCTCCTCGCACCCTCGTCCACGAAGCAGGCATCTCCCAAGGGTCTTTTCCCGTAGCGAATCCAGTGGGTCGAGGAGCCAATCCCCCGCGTGCGATCTGGCAGCAGGACCATGCCGGTGAGCCATCTCCTCCCCGCGCGTCTCCCCCCGGGTCTCCTCTCTCTCTTCTCACCCTCTCTGTTCTCTCTCAAACAGGAAGCAGCAGCTGCACCACAACAATGGCGCCGCCCATGGATCTCAGAACTGCCGCGGCCGCCTCTCGATCTCCTCTTCTCCTCATCCGGTGGAGATTGGCAGGTCTCCCCTTTATAATTAGTTCAAGAGCCTCTCTCCCATTAATTTCTTCTTTGACCAACTCTTTCTAGGCTACTTGTTGTTTTCAACTCGCAAACATATTTGAACTAATGGGACTGTGTACAAGAAAACGATGTGGGACTATGTATTGACCAGACCTTTTTTCCTTTTTGTTCGATCCTGACCAACGATGCTGGGGTGGACCGACGGGCTGAGGCCCAAGAGGCAACGCGTCAGGGACGCCACGCGAGACGACGTTGCGTACCGGGATTTTGCTGGACGAAAGCAAACGAACAGGCGGACGAAAACAACCTGCGGGTTAATTACCTAAAAGGTGAGGGGGTTTTCTAAGAAAATGAAAAAACGGTTCGGATGTGCCTAAAACGTGGATACGGGTTGATTTCAACAAACTGCAGGGACTTTTTTTTGCAAAAAGACACGACGATACGGGCAGAAGCGTTAGCCCCTTTATTAGTAGGTAAATAAATATTAGGAGGAGAGGGGAGATGTGCTAGTTAGTCAATTTTTGGGACATAAACGGGCAGACTCTTTATGGGCTAAGTGACACACTGTTCAAGGCATAAATGCGCATGGTCTTGCATAAGTGACACTTATCCACGAGCTTCTTGCCAATTCGTGATTTTTTTCCAATACATAAACTGTTTAAAACTTATAAATTTTATTTAAATAAGACAATAAACAAATTTGTGAACTTTTCTTGAATTCATATACTTTTTTTGATTTCTTTTACTTTTTCTATTTCTTTTACTTTTTTTTATTTCTTGTACTTTTGGAAAAATCATAAACTTGTTTCTCAAGTTCATGAACATTTCTATTTAAATATCATGATATTTTTATTTCTTTATTGTTTCTAAAAAGTCAACCGGTCGACTAGCTCAACCACATCGCTAGGCGGCCCACAAGCACCGAGGAGAGGAATCGGTTCACACTGGCGAGCTGGTGCTAGAGTGGGCATACCGATTTAGTAACTTACCATATTTTTTTCTGAAACGGGCTTGTACCTGATTTGGGAAACCTTCTTGAAGGTTCATGTAGTTTTATTTTTCTGTTGGTCTCTTTTATATGTTTTCCCTTATTATTTTCTCTCGTTTTTCATTTTCATTTTATTTTTCTTAAATCACAATTTTTAAAAAGTTCATCTTGTTTTTTGAAAAATATATTTAAAAACTTCAAAATTTCAGCACAATTATTTTAAAAATATGTTAACAAATTCTTGTGAATTTTCAAAATTGTTCATAAATTTATAAAATATTTGGAGTTTCAAAAGGTGTTCATATTTCAAAAAATATTAGCATTTTTCAAGAATATTAGTAATTTTCAAATTTTGTTTGTGTTGTTCAAAAATTGTTTGGAATTTCCCAACTTGTTCAAAATTTCAAAAATTGTTCTCTTCTTGAAAAATGGTTTGGAATTTCCCAACTTGTTCAAAAATTGTTCTCTTTTTAAAAAATTGTTCAAAACTTCCCAATTTTTTTTGCTTTGTTCAAAGCATGTTTAGATTTTCAAACTTTATTTGCCTATTATTTTTTTTTTTACAATTTCCAAGAAATGTTTGATTTTTCAAGAAAAAAATCAGATCTGCCGCTGCAGTTAGTTCTTAGGATTTAGGACAACTCCAACAATAGACCCCGTCTGATCCGTGTTTGATTGTTTGGGCCCAAATGGACAAACGACATGGCCCAACGCACGACCGTAACCGTAATTTTTGTGCGTTTGGCCTGTGGTCTGCCCCATTTTTGACGCAAACCTGCGTCGAGTTTGCAGCCACACGGACATCGAACGGACGACCACGCTCCCGCTCCGTGTCTGCCTCGGGCCCGCGTGCCAGCCAGCCACCTACCTCCCACTGTTCACATTTACGGCGTACGAGCGGGCGGACCCACCTGGCAGCCACCCTGGCCGAGTGGTCGCCGTCCTTTTTAATGTGGAAGTTGTGGACCGATGGGAGTCCACATTTCCACTCCCGGCGACGCGTGCCTCCTCGAGCCCCGACACCCAAACCCTAGCCCGCCGCTCCTCCACCTCCCCGCCGGCGACAATGGTGGGCCACTGGTTTCCCAACCACAAGACGAGGCACGACCACGAGGCCAGGTCGTCGTCCGGCCGTCGTCACCGATCTCCCACTCCACCTCCACCGCCCGCATTCCATATCTCGTCGGACGGGTCCGCACCTCGGATGCGGCCGTACGTCAAGGCGGAGATCTGCAAGCGGTACTGGGAGATACGCACGTCGCTGCCGTGGAGCGACGTGCACATCCCCAACAACTGGCACATCCGCGGATCGGGTGCCCATTCCCCCGATCCAGGTGAGCGGTTGTGCCCGTCGCGAAGAGATCAATCGACGCCGCGCCCGCCTGCCGCCGGACCTCATCGACGACTGAAGGTATGCCATCGACTCCCCACTCTGGGATACTTGGCTCCACGACAAGCACGGCATCCGCCGACAATCGTACTTTGCCGACCGTCCTCCGAACCCGTGTCGGGCGCGCTCTGACCGTCGTGCGTGCTCCTAGCCCACCCCAACCACGCGGACATAGGATGGTTCGCGGCCTGACTCCGATGCCGTCGCTGTCTCCGTCCTCACCACCACCCGCACAAATGACGGCCGAGGAGGAGGAGGACCTCATGAGACAGGTGATGGAGGACTCCCTCCACACCCACGACGAGCGCCAATGGCAGGGCCTCGAGGAGATGATGGCCCTGTCAGCGGCCCGTGGCGTCGCCTTCCTAGAGCTCGACGCCTACATCAAGGAGGAGGCCATAGAGAACGTTTGGGCGGAGGTGCCAAGGGAAGAGCCAATAGGATTGAACCGGCCTTGGTCTGGCAGTCCTGGACGTGGACGGAGACCGTGCCATGCACGCGTGAGGTGGTCGCCGTCCCGTG
Organism: Elymus sibiricus; assembly: GCA_039707655.1. NCBI lineage: Eukaryota > Viridiplantae > Streptophyta > Magnoliopsida > Poales > Poaceae > Elymus > Elymus sibiricus. The sequence goes on from CM077667.1 coordinate 162,507,222, forward strand.
GTCACATTCCCCGCCACGGGAAGAGGTTGTGCAGGCGCCACTGCAGGCGCCACAGCAGACTCCTTCGGCCTGGCAGGGGCCGCCAGCCCACCTCCATACGTCGCCCTCACCGGCAACGACGACGATGAGTAGAACGGCGACTACGGATGACAGCGGTGGCATCGACGGCGACAACCCTTATCTACCTTTTTTAATGATTTTTTAAGTTTTTGTTTTCATTAATGTGATGAACTTGGCTGCTGTGGACGTTTTAATGTTTTTATATAATTTGCAATGTTCATTTGGATTATTTTGTGTTAAATTTGAAGTCCGAATAAACGGATAGCTTGGAATGCGACGGGCTGGTTGCGCGCACCGACGGCCGCACGACCGCAAACGGATGGACATGTTCCTTTTTCTACCCCCAACAGACAAAATCCAGACAAAATCCGTTTGGGGTATAGCGTTGGAGTTGCCCTTAGTACTACTTACTTGTGACTTACAAGCGTCGGCTCCACTGTTTTGCACAAGTCCCTCGACAGCGAGAGGTCTAGAGTTTGAATCAAGAGTGCACAACTTTTTGTGAATTTTTACATCGTTGCGTTAAAGTACTAAACGGATGCGCCTGCCAATGGTACGGACAAGTCGAGGCTCCGTGTTCATATCGCGAGCATGTTTGATGCAAACGCGCCAAATAGGAAAACGAGACGTCCTAATTTGCGCATTCAGCGCCCGTTTCCTTAACCAGTGCTCGCACACAAGCTAAGAGCATCTACAACCGCAATTTGCAGGGGCGCCCGAGAGCGGCAGGGGCTTGTCTTCCGCCGTCGAGAAGAAGCGGAAGTGGGCCGCCGAGGACGAGTAAGTGCTCGAGCTTGCGCTTACGCCTTGCGCCTATCAATTGCTTGCTCAAGCTAATTCTTCATCCGCGCAGGCGCCGAAGCGGCGGCGATGGGATGAAGAAGAAGGCTGACGCCATCACGAAGGTGACATGCGCCCCGAAGGCAACGTTGACACTAGGCCGCAATCTTGGAGGGCGCGGGGGAGCTCTGCGCCAGGCCGATGCCATGCCTGGGCGCGCGGGGGGCGCGGCGACGTCCAGTTTCTCCTCTGCCCAGCCGGGGGACCGATCGCCGAGGCAGCGGGGACCGGCCCCCGGCGCCCCCCGTCATAGCCGCGGCCGCCCATCCTATGGAGCCGGAGCTGGCGCGGCAGCCCTCCTCAAGTGTCCCCGCTCCCACAGCCGAGCATGGTGCGGGGAACCTCCAGGGGCCATCCCAGACCGGGCTTGCTTCTTGGGCCGATGGAGCTGACGCGGCGGCCCCGCCTGATGCGCCACGGGGGTCGGCTGCTGAGGAAAAGCCAGAGCCCCTGGTGCCCCAGGCAAAGAACACTAGGGCCCTTTCGGTTAAGGCGGCGACCAGTGCTGAGGCGCCGGCGCTCCGCCCGACTTCGCGCTCATGAGCCATCGCGTCCCGCTCGGGCAAGAGGCCCTGTCCGATGCTCGGGCCGCACTCGATCGATTTATGGGAGCCTCCCGGGATGCCGAAGCGCGCCTCGCTTGGGAGCGCCTGGAGCTCGCCAGCTTGCTAAAGCGGCTCTCCGCCGCCCTCGCGGAGAGCGAGAAGGACGCCGTCAAAGCAAAGGCAGCCCGCGAGGGCGACCTTGCCGAGAAGGCGGAGGCCACCAAGCGCTGCGAGGAAGCAGAGGCCAACCTGAAGACGCTCCGGGACGAGCGGGATGTGCGGGCGTAGGAGCTCCAGCTACGGGAAGACGGCCTCGGGAGCCGCGAAGCACAGCTCGCTGACCGCGACGCTGAGCTCACGAAGGTGGCGGCCAAGCAAGCCACGGAACGCGAGCGCCTGGAGGCACTGCAACGCAAGGTGACCGAAGCCCAGGAAGCCCACGCAAAGCGCGTCTTCGAGGCGAACACCGCACTGGACGCCAGGGAGAAGAAGGTCCAGGCCGGTGCTGATGTGAAGGCAGTGACGGATAGCACTACCTTTTCTTCTCTTGAGCTCCGGGCTCGCAAGGCCTTCCAATCCTTGTGCAGGTGGGCTTCGATGCTCCTCTCGCCACCCCTAACGCCGGCTACGTCGAGCTTTCTGCCAGGCTCGTGGGGGAGCTTGAGGACACGGCGTGGAAGGTGGACGACTTCCTGGAGGACGAATGCCAGGACCTGTTCTTCGTGGCGGCGACTCGAGTCTTCAGCCACCTCCTTCTTCGCGACCCAAACTTCAACTTCGACGAGGTGATAGGCCCCGTTCCTGAAGAATCTCGCGACCACCTCGAGGCAGCTGTGGAGGGCCCTGTGAGCACGCTTCTTGAGAAGTTCACCTGCAACGACTACAATGACGGTGGTGTCGATGCTCCTTTCATCGTCCTGCAAGACTGAATCTGCCTTGCGGCAGTGTAAGACGATGGTTTTAATGTACTGAACATCATAAGCTTGCAATGACTGCCAGCTATCCGCGGGCTTTCCTTTCATGCCCGGTTTTCCTCAAGCTTGCCTTTGTGCTCTGCGTCGGCAAGGCCCAGTCCCGCACATTTCTCAGCCGTCACTGGGTTGTCAGGTCGCGATGGCTAGACAAGGCTAGGAGGTGAGGGTCTTCGGGAACTAGTGAAGGCTCCTAAGGCGCGATTCTCAAGAGCCCCCCCTTGACGTACGAGTGGCCTTCGAGAGGAAACACGCGCTAGCCAGTTTGTGCCTGGGCATTACTTGAGGAAACTAGGCACCAAGGGCCTTAGTGGGGTGACGTGCACGGGGGTAAGCCCGCGAGCCAGAGCCCGGTCCCTTGGGTTTTTCAGCGCTGCTGGGACTAACCCGAGCACAAACACCGTGCCCAGCCCCCGCTCGCACGAGGCCCAAGGGGAGACTGGTTAGTGAGTGTGGCGGGGCAGGGTGACGCCCCCGGTCGACCACCCAGCGCGGAGCATGGGGCTTCCACTAGGCGTGGGCATAGTCACGGTTCGACAGTCATTCCGCCAGCACGGGGCATGGGGCTTCCACTTGGGCATGGGCATAGTCGCTGTTCGACAGTGACTCCGCCAGCTCAGAGCAAGGGGCTTCCACTTAGGTGTGGGCGGGAGTCCTCTTGAGGCAATGGGGTGGCGCTCCAGGAGGCTACGGGGCGTGTGCAGCCCCAACCTCATTATTACGTGAGAGGGTCATGGGCGGCGATAAGGAGGGGTCGGATATTCCAGGCACTGGGCTCAGGAATTCCTTCTTCCATCTTCAGGTGTTTTGCGCCTAGTCCATTCAGGGCGGCTGCGTCCTTATGCAATCCTGAGATATGGGGGTGATGCGCGTCGAACGGTCATCCTGAGGCCACCATATGAAGGGGTTGGACACCGAGGATCTATTAAGGTGACGTGTGCGGGCCTGGCCTGCCAGATAGAGCTCGGTCACTCGGGTTTAGCGACGCTGTAGGGACGGACCCGAGCATAGACGCCGTGTCAAGTTCCCTCATACGATGACCAAGGGGGGAAACGCCTGAAGCGTAGCACCCGAGGTGGCAAAACACCTCACTGACAGTTATGCAATATCAGGCCGCGCCTTCGTTCGTCTTCCTATGGTGGTTCCATGAAAAGGGCGAGACACCAAGGACCCTGTGAGGTAACGTGTACGGGAGCAAGCCCGCGAGACAGAGCTCGATCGTTTAGATTTTTCAACGCTGGAGGGATGAACCCGAGCACAAACACCATGTCCTATCCCGATCATGAGACAGCCAGAGGGAAGGGCCGCGAGGGTGCGGCTAATGCAGGTGGTGACGAAGCACCGGATGCAAGACTTACGCAAGCGTCTTGAATTCATTGAAGGATAATCAAACCCGTTACACGACCAAAAGGTGCAGAGGCCACAAGGGTGGAACCCTTCCCCGCTCGAGGATAATGCAGCCCAGAGGGCGCCCTCAATTTTAAACAACCAAAATGTCACCTGGCGATTATGTTGTTGCAGGAGCGGTCGACTTCTTGGCGAAGCGTGCCGTGGGAGTCCACCCCTCAGGAACCAGGTGGTTCCCAAGGCCTTGGGGGGCGGTGAGGAGCCGACGCCTCGCGAGTTGCACGAGTCTCTGGTAGGTGGCGCCAGTGTTTCTCAGGCCGAAGGGCATGCTGGTGTGTCCGTCGGCGCCGCCTCTGCCTCGCCCGGCCTACGGCGACAGGAAGAGGCCCTACGAACTGGCGTCGTTGAGCCCCGCGATGTTGACACACATGCGTACCTTGAAGTCATCCCCAGGAGCTGCCGCCGGCTTGTCAGGCCGCGCTGAGCAAGGCATGCCACACATGGCTCAAGCCTCCCGCAGCCTACTGATTTCTTGGGCGATGAATTCCTGCGCCCTCGGTGCCTGGCGCTACTTTCTTCGCTCGCGGGGACGCACACCAAAGCATGCCTCCAAGTGGTGCCCGAGCACCTCCCTCGTCACGCGGGTCAGGTCAGAGGCCTTCCAGACAGAAGCCTCCGAGCCTGGCTTGCGGGAGGCGTCGGGTGCGCCTCCCTATGCTGGAGGGAGATGGGTGCCGGCGACGTGCACACGGTTCGCGATGCTACCGCCGGGCGCCGCACTCCTTGCCTCGGGTTGGCCTTGGGCGGGCAGTAGCTGCTTCTTTGGGGGCGCGGCCTCACAGGGCTTGGCATTTCCTGTAGGAGATATGCCCTAGAGGCAATAATAAATGTTATTGATTATCTCCCTGTTCATAATTAGGTTTATGTTCCATGCTATAACTGCTATGGTTCTCGAGTCTACAATAACCACGAGGCTCGGAGGAAGACTCATATGCACGTGTGGAATAATAAACAGTAAAATGTATTCCTAGTCTGGCCTCTAAGACTGGCTCAAGTATTGCATGATGATCCTGTTTTCCTGATCATGGGCATGGCTATGCCGGCAATTTTGAGGGCACAATGTTAGAAGAACATTTGTGTTGAATCGACCCGAATTGATGTTATGCTATGAGATTCATTCGTCATAAGTTAATGGTTAATAACATAGAGATGGTTAACGTTTGCATGATTCCTTAGACCATGAGAGTATCGAGTTTCTTCATGCTTGCTTCATGAACTTTGGGGTTTGTTAAACGTCATCCGTAAATGGGTGGCTATTACGGCGGCTTATGGGTTCATGGAAAAGTGTGTCAAGTAACTTGATAGCTCGAGATTGGGATTTGCTCCTCCGACGATGGAGAGATATCTCTGGGCCCTCTCGGTGTTACGGTATCCATCATCGTCTGGCCAGACACTTTGTGATTTGATCACGGGGATGCCGGAACACGGAACGAGAAAAGAGAACAATACCGGTAACGAGGTAACTGGCATAGTGGACAAGGTGTTGATCCACGGGGATGCCAACGTGTCTCACCTCGGGTATTTGTAACATATCGCGAAGCAACAGGAATAGCACACGACAACTGGAGGTTCACTCGAATATTCATTCGTGTGGGTATAGGGGTCAATATGGGTGTCCACGGCTCCGATGTTGATCATTGATCGGAAGGGGTTCCGGGTCATGTCTATGCTTCACCGAACCTATAGGGTCACACGCTTAAGGGTCATCTATCTGCTGAATACTAGACAGGGAGTCTGAGAAAAAGTTTCCGGGAAAAAGTTTTTCGGAGACAGCGGAAAAGTTCCGAAGAGAGAGGTCACCGGATGAGTTCCGGTGAAACTGAAAAGTTGTTTCAGGGGATACCAGAAAGTCAAATTGGTTTTGGCACATGCCTGATAATTCTTGGAGGATACCAGAATCATTCTGGAAACTTTCTGGAATTTTCCGGGATGAAAACCGGAAATGTTCCGGAGCTGCCGAAACTGCTTCAGATGCTTTTCGCAGATGAAAATCACTAATCCGGAATTGTTCCGGATGGCATTGAAAATTATTTTGGTGGGTACTGGAAATGTTCTAAGCCCACATAAATATTTTCAGTTCGACCAGACGCTGAAAAATGTCATTGTGAATAGTGAAAGTGCTTTTTGGGATATTTTTGGAAAAGTGCCTTTTGGGATATTTTCCCAAAAGGCTTCTAGAAGGTATGGATGGATGGGGACCACCTTGGGGGGGCCCCACAAGGGTTGTGGCCGGCCAAGAAGGGGGCTCCACCTTGGAGCCCCACTTGCCCACTTGCTTTCCCATTTTGCCCTTGGAAAGTGTTTCCTTCATGAGCAAGTTTTGGTATTTTTCAAATGCCCATCCTACCCCTTGGTTTTCCTATAAATAGGAGGTGAGGGGGCTGCCCAAACCTCATTCCTTGCTCTCATACACAAGCCATGCATGATCTGGCATTCTCTCTCCCTCCCAGCGAAATAGTTTCGTAGAGCCGAAAGGTTGTCTGGGTTCCGGCAGGAACTAGTTCTGGACGGCGAAGCCCTGCCGGATAGATGACACCGTATGTGTGCAACTCTGTAGAGAGATCGTAGTTTCGGTCTTAGTTCGTGAGTGCCTCCCGAAGGGCTGTCCGTGTGACCGTCCGAGTTTTGGAGGTCCTCCCGAAGGGTTGTCCGAGTGACAGTCCGAGTTTTGGAGGTCCTCCCAAAGGGCTGTCCGCGACACCGTCCGGGGGACTGTCCGACCGCCTCCCGGAGGGCTGTCCACGGGGCAGATGAGGGTATACATCCTCGCGGTTGGGAGGTTGTAAAATCATAGCTGCGGGGATCTGCACCGCCGATCGTCATCGACTCTACTTCCGCTGCGCTACGAGTCGGTAACGAAAATGATCAAACCTTGTATGCAGTCTCCATAGTGGTCCTGGGCTGGTGCGTAGGTCGGAAATTTTTTGTTTTCTGCTGTGTTACCTTACAGTGGCATCAAGAGCCGTGCTATGCGTAGATGCAGGTTGCGATCTAGAATACATAGAGATGTATGGGTGTTGCACAATATAATTAGGTAGTAGATGAGATCTATTGCTGAAAATTATTTGTGCGGGTAGCAGATGAAATCTGTTACCCGATGTTCCTGTTGCTTCCCCTGAATCTGCGTAATCCTGATCTTGACGGCATGGTGGAATCTCACAAAGTTCTGGCAATCCGCGATCCTTTCATGCTGCTCCTGAGTATGCTGATTGACAGATCAACGAAGTGCTAACAGATCTTTGGGTTCCACCATAGTTGAGAAAGATGGATGTTTCGCAGACGAAAGGGCAATGCAGATGTGATCTGCACGGGGGTCACGCATATGACGAAGTTTAGTACGGGGCTCGAGATTTTATTATCTCGTGTTTCATACACCCTGGAAAATTAATCTAGCAACTTGAATTATCATACTTAATGATGGACGTTGGTAGCTTCGGTTTGTTTCGAAACCTTAGAAGCAACGAAAAATAAAATTTTGCATGAACCGATTAGAGGTGTCTAACTTGGTTTTGCAGGATGGTTTGCATGTGCATATGATGTGGTATAGCAGTGCTCATATTAATTTGATTATGTATGAGATGACTATATGATGTAATATTAACATGACCTGCGTGTCATGATTCGGCATGATGGCTGGAGCCATATGACTGTCATTTTAATGACCTGCGTGTCAACCTTAAGTAATGCACTTATTTTATTAGCTATAGAGATAGCAATATTATCTGGTGCATCGACAAGGTGGTGGCAATCTTCGCGAAGGTGAACACCGACGCGAATGCCGAAGACGAAGAAATACAAGACTTCTCCGTCAGAAAGGGCTATACAATATCATGCTATTATGAATTGCCTGAGATGTTTATCCCTTATGATGCACCCTTCTTGATTGCGCGGTAGTCGCTTTTTATTAGGGTGATCTCTCACAAAATATCAAGTAGTTAGTGTTCTCCCAAGTGTAGCACCGTCACGGCACCTATCTCTTCGGGGCATCACATGATCTCTATGGGTGCGAACGATTAGAGAAGTGTGAGGCGGGTGAGTTGAGACCTCGCAGCGACATCACTTGGTTGTCTTGACGTTCAGGCAGGACAGTCCTGAGCTCGGAACACACGCATCGAAAGATGAACAAGACTCACATAGAGATGTGATCGGCAAGTTCGCCTACCGATTGAAGTTCGCGCCATTTGAGTTCATCTCGAACCATGGCGTTGAATTTAAATGCGGGTCTTGTATCACTCACAATCAATTATGAGAGATATTGATTTGAGTGGGAGCGCACTGTAGAATTAACTTGTTTAAATTCTCAGTGCAATTACTTATGAACACTGTCTAAGTGTTATTTGCATAATAGTTGTAGAATAATGGCTCGCGTTTCCACCTTCCCAATTAAAATTGAATAAGCTGTTAAATATCTGGTTAAAACTTTACGGTTGGTAACGTAATGTGAGGATTGTCCTCAAGAGTGCTGAGAAGGACTTTGTCCTATCGCATGCTTTCGGTATTCTCCCGCTAATGCTATGGATCATGTGACTCTCGTCCTTCGATCCAAAAGCTAGAATTGCTTTTCAGTCAAAGTGCAATATGTTTGCTTCCATGAGACCCGAACTTCGAAAGTTTGGATAGTTATGTGATATTCATGGAATCTGAAAATCATTTTCAGAGAAAGACAAAGGCTAAAAGATATGAGATATCCAAAGCAATGTTTGTTTGCAAACTATTAGTAAAGGAGTTTACTATGCATTAGACTGATAAGAGAGGGATCCAGGAGAACGCCTGTCATATGATGAAAGGTAAATAAAACAACAACTTAAAGAGAAAGGAAGTGTCCGAAGGGTGTTAGTAAGAGTTTCACACCTAGGAAGTCCGGGGCTAACGCCACTCTTAAGTTGGGTGCTTCTTCTGAGAGTAGGAGAAATACTGAAAGTTAAACTGTTAGAAGTATGAAGGCAGAAAGAAAGAAGACTGGAATATCCAGCTCATGTATGAATGTCATACAAGATTTTGATGTATAGAAGGCTGGTCAAAGATATAGTTCTTGAGAATTATGGTTAAACATGTTGATCACTAATTCTTGGGTATTGTGAGTTGATCACAAAGATACCCGCTTGATTGCATTCTGTTGCAACTCGATGTAAGAACTACTATGGCCTGAAAGACTAGCCAGGAATGAGGTTAAGATACACACAGGGAACATAGTAAATGTTACTATACCTTCCATCGGTGTATTACCTATGTATTTATTTTCATAATTCTTTTGGAGTTTCACGCTCCAGCCCTTTGCATAAGGTATCTTGCAAGAAGGTTGTTCATAAGAGAACTTTTGATGTTCGGTGTTATGAATAACATAAGGGCCATACTTTCATTATGAATGAGATGTATGTTATGAATAATGATATTAATATATTACCTCTGTGTTTACTTTCATAATTCATTTTAGAGTTTCATACACTCTAGCCCATTGCACAATGTTTGTTGCAAAAGAGTTGTTCATAAAAACAACAATTGTTGTTTAGTAATATGAATAACATGAAGGGACATGCTTCCATCCTAGATGGGATGTATGTTATGAATATTGATGGAAATATGATACATCCATAACACTGACGCTAAATGTCGCAAGACTAAAAGAATACCACACAAGTGTGGCACTGCATTTGGTCACATTGGAGAAACCCGCATGGAAAATTCCATTATGATGGATTTTGAAGTCGTTTGATTTTGAATCATCTGACACTTGCAACTTTCCTCTGAAAAGTGAAGTGACTGAAATACCGTTCACAGGCCATAAGGAACGAGCATAGAACATATTGGTGATCATACATTATGATGTGTGTAGTCCAATAAATGTTGTTGCAAGTAGTGGATTTATCTATCTTCAGAAATGACTCAAGTAGATATATGGATATTTACTTGATGAGATGTGCGTCTGGATCTTTTGAAATCATTCGAAAGGTTTTCAAAATGAAGAAGAAAATATTGTAACAAGAAAATTATGTTTCTACAATTCGATTGCAGAAAGGAATATTTGAGTTACAAGTTTAGCAAATGTCTGATGAGTTATGAAAGGGGTTTCATAACTTGCACCTCCCGGAACACCACTGCAAGTGGAAAGTCCGTGAAGATGTAATCGAACCATTTATGACATGGTAAGATCAAAGATGACATAAATAAATTTGCCATTATCCCTTTTAAAGAGTGATGCTTTAGAGACTGCGGCTTTTACACTGAAAAGAGCTCCATCGGGTCTGTTGAAATGACGCCATGGTATGGTACGCCCAACCATGTTATATCTTTTCTTAACATTTGGAATATGGGGCTTGTGTAAAAGGTTACAAACCTATTCCAAATCAAACAAGTGCTACTTTGTAAGGTTATCCCAAGTCATTGGGTATTCCCCCCCAACTATACCGAGGCAAAGGTTTTTGCCGCAAAACGGTATGCTTTTAAAGAGAATAGTTCTTACAAAAGGTGAGTGGGAGGACAGTGCAACTCGACGAGATAACCAGTATCTTCGTCATCAGATCAAAGGAAAGAAACCTTGGAAGTGATTCCGGAGTTTCCTACTGCGACTGATACGGAAGTCTCTACAATAAAATGTATGGACTTCGGTCGAATTTGCAGCTGAACCACGTAGGCAAAGCTCGTGCAAACTTATCAGGTGCGCAAACGAGATATTGTTGTGGGACAACAGTATACCTACAATACACAAGGAAGCGTTGATGGGCCCTGACTCCGGAATTGGCTAAATGCCAATACAATCTGAGATAGTTTCCATATAAGTGATTCAAGATTAAAATCTTGATACACCTTTCGAAAGACTTAGAGTCTAACGAGTATTTATGGAACTAAATAACTGATACTGATAAAAATGTTTTATCCATAAAGCTCGACTTGTTGCAATAACAAGTTCAAGGAGTTGACTACGATGAGATTGTCTCACCGTAGCGATGCTTAAAGTCGGTTCGGGTTGAACAAGCAATAAATACATATTTCAATCATGAGATATGAAACATGGATGACGAAAGGATTTCCATCTGATGGAAATGAAACCTAGGACTTGTATGTGATACAGTCCAAAGTAATTTGTCGATCCAGAGGATGCTAGTAAGTATGCAAACTTCAGAGTTCCAGCAATGGACAGAAGAGAGCAAAGTGGAGTTGGAATCTTCGTCTTTGATGGAATGGTCAAAGGGGTTTGAATTCATCAAATGGGTATCGAAGATGCTTGTGATTCAAGAAAGTAAGTGGGAGCATAATAATATTTCTAAAAACCTTGTGTACTTGACACATTGTTAATTGGAAATAAATTTCTTGACACGAATTAGGACTTCATTTGAAAATAGTTTTTCGATGAAGTGCTTAGGCTAAATAGCCTCAATATTAGGCATGATGATATATGGAGATAGATTTACCTAATGGGGCTAAGCAATGAATACATATTGACAAGATGCTAAAACCTTTTAGAATTTAAAACGCCAAGGAGTGATTCTTGCCGAAGTCACATGGAAAGAGTTTTTGCAAGACTCGGTGTCCCAAAACACTGATGAGTAAAATACATGATGGAGATTCCACACACTCTTGTGTTTGGATTAATCATGTATTCCATGGTATGTAAAAACAACCAGATATGTCCAATACTCCAAAGTTGTTGCGAGTATAGATACCATAGTGATCAAAGCACTGATCATGGGACAACATTGAAAGATGTCATTGAGTACTAGAGCAGTACTGATGACATGTTTTCTCACAAGCGGAGATCATGAAGAGTTCGTTGTAAAAGGTTACATCGAAACAGTCTTCATCAATGCTCCATGCGATTTTCGATTTAAGTTAAGGGTTTTGTGTAATACACAATATGGTGGCACGGTAGTTGGAAATTGTTCCAAACAAGATACTGTGGCGAATTCTATAACAAAGGCTAAGTATGTTGACGCTTTAGAAGCGACAAAGAAGATGTTGAATCATATAGTTCATTCATGAACTTAGTATGGTTCCAAGATGGCTTTGGTCAATGGGACACTATTGCAGATAGTTGCTCCATAGCTCAGTCTGAGGAATCAAGGTTTGACCTGTGATTCACATATATGCAAAGCCAAGTCCACACAAAATATGAATTTTGTGAAAGCGTGAAAACGCGGGGATATGCAAAGTTACACACGGAGCTGAAGTCGTCAGATCCGTTGGACATCAGGCTATACCACATGCGAAGAATATTTTACACCAGTATGCCATAGGTGTAAAGTGCATTAGCGTTGACTAGATTATTGACTCTAGTGCAAGTGGGAGTCTGTAGGAGATATGCCCTAGAGGCAATAATAAATGTTATTGATTATCTCCCTGTTCATAATTAGGTTTATGTTCCATGCTATAACTGCTATGGTTCTCGAGTCTACAATAACCACGAGGCTCGGAGGAAGACTCATATGCACGTGTGGAATAATAAACGGTAAAATGTATTCCTAGTCTGGCCTCTAAGACTGGCTCAAGTATTGCATGATGATCCTGTTTTCCTGATCATGGGCATGGCTATGCCGGCAATTTTGAGGGCACAATGTTAGAAGAACATTTGTGTTGAATCGACCCGAATTGATGTTATGCTATGAGATTCATTCGTCATAAGTTAATGGTTAATAACACAGAGATGGTTAACGTTTGCATGATTCCTTAGACCATGAGAGTATCGAGTTTCTTCATGCTTGCTTCATGAACTTTGGGGTTTGTTAAACGTCATCCGTAAATGGGTGGCTATTACGGCGGCTTACGGGTTCATGGAAAAGTGTGTCAAGTAACTTGATAGCTCAAGATTGGGATTTGCTCCTCCGACGATGGAGAGATATCTCTGGGCCCTCTCGGTGTTACGGTATCCATCATCGTCTGGCCAGACACTTTGTGATTTGATCACGGGGATGCCGGAACACGGAACGAGAAAAGAGAACAATACCGGTAACGAGGTAACTGGCATAGTGGACGAGGTGTTGATCCACGGGGATGCCAACGTGTCTCACCTCGGGTATTTGTAACATATCGCGAAGCAACAGGAATAGCACACGACAACTGGAGGTTCACTTGAATATTCATTCGTGTGGGTATAGGGGTCAATATGGGTGTCCACGGCTCCGATGTTGATCATTGATCGGAAGGGGTTCCGGGTCATGTCTATGCTTCACCGAACCTATAGGGTCACACGCTTAAGGGTCATCTATCTGCTGAATACTAGACAGGGAGTCTGAGAAAAAGTTTCCGGGAAAAAGTTTTTCGGAGACAGCGGAAAAGTTCCGAAGAGAGAGGTCACCGGATGAGTTCCGGTGAAACTGAAAAGTTGTTTCACGGGATACCAAAAAGTCAAATTGGTTTTGGCACATGCCTGATAATTCTTGGAGGATGCCAGAATCATTCTGGAAACTTTCTGGAATTTTCCGGGATGAAAACCGGAAATGTTCCGGAGCTGCCGAAACCGCTTCAGATGCTTTTCGCAGATGAAAATCACTAATCCGGAATTGTTCCGAATGGCATTGAAAATTATTTTGGTGGGTACTGGAAATGTTCTAAGCCCACATAAATATTTTCAGTTCGACCAGACGCTGAAAAATGTCATCGTGAATAGTGAAAGTGCTTTTTGGGATATTTTTGGAAAAGTGCCTTTTGGGATATTTTCCCAAAAGGCTTCTAGAAGGTATGGATGGATGGGGACCACCTTGGGGGGGGGGCGACAAGGGTTGTGGCCGGCCAAGAAGGGGGCTCCACCTTGGAGCCCCACTTGCCCACTTGCTTTCCCATTTTGCCCTTGGAAAGTGTTTCCTTCATGAGCAAGTTTTGGTATTTTTCAAATGCCCATCCTACCCCTTGGTTTTCCTATAAATAGGAGGTGAGGGGGCTGCCCAAACCTCATTCCTTGCTCTCATACACAAGCCATGCATGATCTGGCATTCTCTCTCCCTCCCAGCGAAATAGTTTCGTAGGGCCAAAAGGCTGTCTGGGTTCCGGCAGGAACTAGTTCTGGACGGCGAAGCCCTGCCGGATAGATGACACCGTATGTGTGCAACTCTGTAGAGAGATCGTAGTTTCGGTCTTAGTTCGTGAGTGCCTCCCGAAGGGCTGTCCGTGTGACCGTCCGAGTTTTGGAGGTCCTCCCGAAGGGCTGTCCGAGTGACAGTCCGAGTTTCGGAGGTCCTCCCGAAGGGCTGTCCGCGACACCGTCCGGGGGACTGTCCGACCGCCTCCCAGAGGGCTGTCCACGGGGCAGATGATTGTATACATCCTCGCGGTTGGGAGGTTGTAAAATCCTAGCTGCGGGGATCTGCACCGCCGATCGTCATCCACTCTACTTCCGCTGCGCTACGAGTCGGTAACGAAAATGATCAAACCTTGTATGCAGTCTCCATAGTGGTCCTGGGCTGGTGCGTAGGTCGGAATTTTTTTGTTTTCTGCTGCGTTACCCTACATTTCCCTCATCGTCAGAATACTCAGCCGCGACTGCTTTGTAGGCGCGCTCGAGGGAGCACACTGCGTCCTTCTCATCGCAGGTGATGGTGATTATGCCGCTGCAGCCAGGCATCTTGAGGACGTGTAGCCGTGATGAGTAGCCTCCATGAACTTGGCTAGCGTCAGGTAACCCAGGATCGCGTTGTACGGGAGGCCGATGTAGGAGATATGCCCTAGAGGCAATAATAAATGTTATTGATTATCTCCTTGTTCATAATTAGGTTTATGTTCCATGCTATAACTGCTATGGTTCTCGAGTCTGCAATAACCACGAGGCTCGGAGGAAGACTCATATGCACGTGTGGAATAATAAACGGTAAAATGTATTCCTAGTCTGGCCTCTAAGACTGGCTCAAGTATTGCATGATGATCCTATTTTCCTGATCATGGGCATGGCTATGCCGGCAATTTTGAGGGCACAATGTTAGAAGAACATTTGTGTTGAATCGACCCGAATTGGTGTTATGCTATGAGATTCATTCGTCATAAGTTAATGGTTTATAATACAGAGATGGTTAACGTTTGCATAATTCCTTAGACCATGAGAGTATCGAGTTTCTTCATGCTTGCTTCATGAACTTTGGGGTTTGTTAAACGTCATCCGTAAATGGGTGGCTATTACGGCGGCTTACGGGTTCATGGAAAAGTATGTCAAGTAACTTGATAGCTCAAGATTGGGATTTGCTCCTCCGACAATGGAGAGATATATCTGGGCCCTCTCGGTGTTACGGTATCCATCATCGTCTGGCCAGACACTTTGTGATTTGATCACGGGGATGCCGGAACACGGGAACGAGAAAAGAGAACAATACCGGTAACGAGGTAACTGGCCTAGTGGACAAGTTGTTGATCCACGGGGATGCCAACATGTCTCACCTCGGGTATTTGTAACATATCGCGAAGCAACAGGAATAGCACACGGCAACTGGAGGTTCACTCGAATATTCATTCGTGTGGGTAGAGGGGTCAATATGGGTGTCCACGGCTCCGATGTTGATCATTGATCGGAAGGGGTTCCGGGTCATGTCTATGCTTCACCGAACCTATAGGGTCACACGCTTAAGGGTCATCTATCTGCTGAATACTAGACAGGGAGTCTGAGAAAAAATCACCGAAAAAGTTTCGGACACCGGAAAAGTTTCGGTCAACGGAAAAGTGCCGAAGAGAGAGGTCACCGGATGAGTTTCGGTGAAACTGAAAAGTTGTTTCAGAGGATACCATAAAGTCAAATTGGTTTTGGCACATGCCTGATAATTCTTGGAGGGTGCCAGAATCATTCTGGAAAATTTTTGGAATTTTCCGGGATGAAAACCGGAAATGTTCCGGAGCTGCCGAAACCGCTTCAGATGCTTTTCGCAGATGAAAATCACTAAACCGGAATTGTTCCGGATCGCATTGAAAATTATTTTAGTGGGTACTGGAAATGTTCTAAGCCCACATAAATATTTTCAGTTCGACCGGACGCTGAAAAATGTCGTCGTGAATAGTGAAAGTGCTTTTTGGGATATTTATGGAAAGTCACCTTTTGGGATATTTCCAAAAGGCTTCTAGAAGAGCTTTGGGGCTAAGCAAACCCCTCATGGGGGGGCCCCCAAGGGGTGGCCGGCCAAGCAAGGTGGATCTCCTTGGAGCTCCACATGGCACCCTATTTTGCTTTATTCTTTATGTAAATGACATAAAGTGGGGGTACTTTTGGTATTTGTGAATGCCAACTTTACCGCTTGGCTTTCCTATAAATAGAGGTGAGTGGGGTGCCCAGAAACCTCATCCTTACTCTCATACACAAGCCATGCATGATATGGCATTCTCTCTCCCTCCCAGCGAAATAGTTTCGTAGAGCCGAAAGGCTGTCTGGGTTCCGGTGGGAACTAGTTCTGGACGGCGAAGCCCTGCCGGATAGATGGCACCGTATGTGTGCAATTTTGTAGAGAGATCGTAGTTTCGGTCTTAGTTCGAGAGTGCCTCCTGAAGGGCTGTCCGAGTATCTGTCCATGTTTTGGGAGTCCTCCCGAAGGGCTGTCCGAGTGACTGTCCAAGTTTCGATGGTCCTCCCGAAGTGCTGTCCGCGACACCGTCTGGGGGACTGTCTGACCACCTCCCGGAGGGCTGTCCGAGGGGCGGATGAGGGTATACATCCTTGCGGTTGGGAGGTTGTAAATCCTAGCTGCGGGGATCTGCACCACCAATCGTCATCGACTCCACTTCCGCTGCGCTACGAGTCGGTAACGAAAAAGATCAAACCTTGTATGCAGTCTCCATAGTGGTCCTGGGCTGGTGCGTAGGTCGGAAATTTTTTGTTTTCTGCTGCGTTACCCTACAGTGGCATCAAGAGCCGTGCTATGCGTAGATGCAGGTTGCGATCTAAAATACATAGAGATGTATGGGTGTTGCACAATATAATTAGGTAGTAGATGAGATCTATTGCTGAAAATTATTTGTGCGGGTAGCAGATGAAATCTGTTACCCGATGTTCTTGTTGCTTCCCTGGAATTTGCGTAGTCCTGATCTTGACGGCATGGTGGAATCTCACAAAGTTCTGGCAATCCGCGATCCTTTCATGCTGCTCCTGAGTATGCTGATTGACAGATCAACGAAGTGCTAACAGTTCTTTGGGTTCCACCATAGTTGAGAAAGATGTATGTTTCGCAGACGAAAGGGCAATGCAGATATGATCTGCACGGGGGTCACGCGTATGACGAAGTTTAGTATGGGGCTCGAGATTTTATTATCTCGTGTTTCATACACCCCGCAATGTTAATCTAGCGACTTGGATTATCATGCTTGATGATGGACGTTGGTAGCTTTGGTTTGTTTCGAAACCTTAGAGGCCACGTAAAACAAGTTTTTGCATGAACCGATTAGAGGCGTCTAACTTGGTTTTGCAGGATGGTTTGCATGTGCATATGATGTGGTATAGCAGTGCTCATATTAATTTGATTATGTATGAGATGACTATATGATGTAAAATTAACATGACCTGCGTGTCATGATTCGGCATGATGGCTGGAGCCATATGATTGCACTTTAATGACCTGCGTGTCAACCTTATGTAATGCACTTATTTTATTAGCTATAGAGATAGCAATATTATCTGGTGCATTGACAAGGTGGTGGCAATCTTCGCGAAGGTAAACACCGACGTGAATGCCGAAGACGAAGAAATACAAGACTTCTCCGTCAGAAAGGGCTATACCATATCATGCTATTATGAATTGCCTGAGATGTTTATCCCTTATCATGCACCCTTTTGATTGCGCGGTAGTCGCTTTTATTAGGGTGATCTCTCACAAAAATATCAAGTAGTTAGTGTTCTCCCAAGTGTAGCACCATCACAGCACCTAACTTTTCGGGGTATCACATGGATACATGGGTACGAACGATTAGGGATGTGTGAGGCGGGTGAGTTGAGACCTCGCAGCGAGATCACTTGGTTGTCTTGACGTTCTGGCTTGAAAGTCCTGAGCTCGGAACACGCCCATCGAAAGATGAACAAGAGTCACATAGAGATGTGATTGGCAAGTTGGCCTACCGATTGCAATTCTCGTCACTTGAGATGGATACATCCTTGGCATTGAATTGTAATTTGGATCTTGAATCGCTCACAATCAATTATGAGAGATATTGATTTGAGTGGGAGCGCACTGTAGAATTACCTTGTTTAATTCTCGGTGCAATTTATTATGGACACTGTCTAAGTGTGATTTGCATAATAGTTGTAGAATAATGGCTCGCGTTTCCACCTTCCCTGTTAAAATTGAATAAGCTGTTAAATATCTGGTTAAAACTTTACGGTTGGTAACGTAATGTGAGGATTGTCCTCTAGAGTGCCGAGAAGGACTTGTCCTATCGCATGCTTTCGGTATTCTCCCGCTAATGCTATGGATCATGTGACTCTCGTCCATCGATCCAAAAGCTAGAATTCTGTTTCAGTCAAGTACAATATGTTTGCTTCCATGAGACCCGAACTTCGAAAGTTTGGATAGTTATGTGATATTCATGGAATCTGAAAATCATTTTCAGAGACAGACAAAGGCTAAAAGATATGAGATATCCAAAGCAATGTTTGTTTGCAAACTATTAGTAAAGGAGTTTACTATGCATTAGACTGATAAGAGTAGGAGAAATACTAAAAGTTAAACTGTTAGAAGTATAAAGGCAAAAGGAAAGAAGACTGGAATATCCAGCTCATGTATGAATGTCATACAAGTTTTTGATGTATAGAAGGCTGGTCAAAGATATAGTTCTTGGGAATTATGGTTAAACATGTTAATCACTAATTCTTGGGTATTGTGAGTTAATCACAAAGATACCCGCTCGATTGCATTCTGTTGCAACTCGATGTAAGAACTACTATGGCCTGAAAGACTAGCCAGGAATGAGGTTTAGATACACGCAGGGAACATAGTAAATGTTACTATGCCTTCCATCGGTGTATTCCCTATGTATTTACTTTCATAATTCATTTTAGAGTTTCACACTCTAGCCCTTTGCATAAGGTATCTTGCAAGAAGGTTGTTCATAAGAGAACTTTTGATGTTCGGTGTTATGAATAACATAAGGGCCATACTTTCATTATGAATGAGACGTATGTTATGAATATTGATAATAATACATTACCTCTGGGTTTACTTTCATAATTCATTTTAGAGTTTCATACACTCTAGCCCATTGCACAATGTTTGTTGCAAAAGAGTTGTTCATAAAAACAACAATTGTTGTTCAGTATTATGAATAACATGAAGGGCCATGCTTCCATCCTAAATGGGATGTATGTTATGAATATTGATGGAAATATGATACATCCATAACACTGACGCTAAATGTCGCAAGACTAAAAGAATACCACACAAGTGTGGCACTGCATTTTGTCACATTGGAGAAACCCGCATGGAAAATTCCATTATGATGGATTTTGAAGTCATTTGATTTTGAATCATCTGACACTTGCAACTTTTCTCTGAAAGGTGAAGTGACTGAAATACCGTTCACATGCCATAAGGAACGAGCAAAGAACATATTAGTGATCATACATTATGATGTGTGTAGTCCAATAAATGTTGTTGCAAGTAGTGGATTTATCTATCTTCAGAAATGACTCAAGTAGATATGTGGATATTTACTTGTTGAGACGTAAGTCTGGATCTTTTGAATTCATTCATAAGGTTTTCAAAAATGAAGTAGAAGTTGTTGTAACAAGAAAATTATGTTTTTACAATTCGATTGCAGAAAGGAATATTTGAGTTACAAGTTTAGCGAATGTCTGATGAGTTGTGAAAGGGGTTTCATAACTTGCACCTCCCGGAGCACCACTGCAAGTGGAGAGTCCGTGTAGATGTAATCGAACCATTCATGACATGGTAAGATCAAAGATGACATAAATGAATTTGCCATTATCCCTTTTAAAGTGATGCTTTAGAGACTGCGGCTTTTACACTGAAAAGAGCTCCATCGGGTCTGTTGAAATGACGCCATGGTATGGTACGCCCAACCATGTTATATCTTTTCTTAACATTTGGAATATGGGGCTTGTGTAAAAGGTTACAAACCTATTCCAAATCAGACAAGTGCTACTTTGTAGGTTATCCCAAGTCATTGGGTATTCCCCCACCACTATACCGAGGCAAATAGGTTTGCCACAAAGAACGGTATGCTTTTTGAAGAGAATAGTTCTTTCAAAAGGTGAGTGGGAGGACAGTTCAACTCGATGAGATAACCAGTATCTTCGTCATCAGATCAAAGGAAAGAAACCTTGGAAATGATTCCGGAGTTTCCTACTGTGACTGATACGGAAGTCTCTACAATAAAATGTATGGACTTCGGTCGAACTTGCAGCTGAACCACGTAGGCAAAGCTCGTGCAAACCTATCAGGTGCGCAAACGAGATATTGTTGTTAGACAGCAGTATACCTACAATACACAAGGAAGCGTTGATGGGCCCTGACTCTGGAATTAGCTAAATGCCAATACAATCCGAGATAGTTTCCATATAAGTGATTCGAGATTAAAATCTTGATACACCTTTCGGAAGACTTAGAGTCTAACGAATATTTATGGAACTAAAACTGATACGGATAAAATGTTTTATCCATAAAGCTCGACTTGTTGCCATAACAAGTTCAAGGAGTTGACTACGATGAGATTGTCTCACCTTAGCGATGCTTGAAGTCGGTTCGGGTTGAACTAGCAATTAATACATATTTCAATCATGAGATATGAAACATGGATGACAAAAGGATTTCCATCTGATGGAAATAAAACCTAGGACTTGTATGTGATACAGTTCAAAGTAATTTGTCGATCCAGAGGATGCTAGTAAGTATGCAAACTTCAGAGTTCCAGCGATGAACAGAAGAGAGCAAAGTGGAGTTGGAATCTTCGTTTTTGATGGAATGGTCAAAGGGGTTTGACTTCATCAAATGGGTATCGAAGATGCTTGTGATTCAAGAAAGTAAGTGGGAGCATGATAATATTTCTAAAAACCTTGTGTACTTGACACATTGTTAAATTGGAAATAAATTTCTTGAGACGAATTAGGACTTCATTTGAAAATAGTTTTTCGATGAAGTGCTTAGGCTAAATAGCCTCAATATTAGGCATGATGATCTATGGAGATAGATTTACCTAATAGGGCTAAGAAATGAATACATATTGACAAGATGCTAAAACCTTTTAGCATTTAAAACGCCAAGGAGTAATTCTTGCCGAAGTCACATGGAAAGAGTTTTTGCAAGACTCAGTGTCCCAAAACACTGATGAGTGAAATACATGATGGAGATTCCACACACTCTTGTGTTTGGATTAATCATGTATTCCATGGTATGTAAAACAACCAGATATGTCCGATACTCGAAAGTTGTTGCGAGTATGGATACCAAAGTGATCAAAGTACTGATCATAGGACAACAGTTAAAGATGTCATTAAAGTACTAGAGTAGTAGTGATGACATGTTTTTTCGCAAGAAGAGATTATGAAGTGCTCGTTGTAAGTAATTACATCGATACAGTCTTCATCAATGCTCCATGCAATTTTCGATTTAAGTTAAGGGTTTTGTGTAATAAATAATATGGTGGCACGGTAGTTGGAAATTGTTCCAAACAAGATACTGTGGCGAATTCTATAACAAATGCTAAGTATGTTGACGCTTAAGAAGCGACAAAGAAGTTGTTGAATCATATAGTTCATTCATGAACTTAGTATGGTTCCGAGATGGCTTTGGTCTATGGGACACTATTGCAGATAGTTGCTCCATAGCTCAGTCTGAGGAATCAGGTTTCGACCAATGATTCACACATATGCAAAGCCAAGTCCACAAAAAATATGAATTTTGTGAAAGCGTGAAAATGCGAGGATATGCAAAGTTACACACGGAGCTGAAGTCGTCAGATCCGTTGGACATCAGGCTATACCACATGCGAAGCATATTTTACACCGGTATGCCATAGGTGTAAAGTGCATTAGCATTGACTAGATTATTGACTCTAGTGCAAGTGGGAGTCTATAGGAGATATGCCCTAGAGGCAATAATAAATGTTATTGAGTATCTCCCTGTTCATAATTAGGTTTATGTTCCATGCTATAACTGCTATGGTTCTCGAGTCTGCAATAACCACGAGGCTTGGAGGAAGACTCATATGCACGTGTGGAATAATAAACGGTAAAATGTATTCCTAGTCTGGCCTCTAAGACTGGCTCAAGTATTGCATGATGATCCTGTTTTCCTGATCATGGGCATGGCTATGCCGGCAATTTTGAGGGCACAATGTTAGAAGAACATTTGTGTTGAATCGACCCGAATTGGTGTTATGCTATGAGATTCATTCGTCATAATTTAATGGTTTATAACACAGAGATGGTTAAAGTTTGCATAATTCCTTAGACCATGAGAGTATCGAGTTTCTTCATGCTTGCTTCATGAACTTTGGGGTTTGTTAAACGTCATCCGTAAATGGGTGGCTATTACGGCGGCTTACGGGTTCATGGAAAAGTATGTCAAGTAACTTGATAGCTGAAGATTGGGATTTGCTCCTCCGATGATGGAGAGATATCTCTGGGCCCTCTCAGTGTTACGGTATTCATCATCGTCTGGCCAGACACTTTGTGATTTGATCATGGGGATGCCGGAACACGGGAAACGAGAAAAGAGAACAATACCGGTAACGAGATAACTGTCATAGTGGACAAGTTGTTGATCCACGGGGATGCCAAAATGTCTCACCTCGGGTATTTGTAACATATCGCAAAGCAACAGGTATAGCACACGGCAACTGGAGGTTCACTCGAATATTCATTCGTGTGGGTATAGGGGTCAATATGGGTGTCCACGGCTCCGATGTTGATCATTGATCGGAAGGGGTTCCGGGTCATGTCTATGCTTCACCGAACCTATAGGGTCACACGCTTAAGGGTCATCTATCTGCTGAATACTAGACAGGGAGTCTGAGAGAAAATCACCGAAAAAGTTTCGGACACCGGAAAAGTTTCGGTCAACGGAAAAGTTCCGAAGAGAGAGGTCACCGGATGAGTTTCGGTGAAACTGAAAAGTTGTTTCAGAGGATACCATAAAGTCAAATTGGTTTTGGCACATGCCTTATAATTCTTGGAGGGTGCCAGAATCATTCTGGAAACTTTCTGGAATTTTCTGGGATGAAAACCGGAAATGTTCTGGAGCTGCCGAAACCGCTTTAGATGCTTTTCGCAGATGAAAATCACTAAACCGGAATTGTTCCGGATCGCATTGAAAATTATTTTAGTGGGTACTGGAAATGTTCTAAGCCCACATAAATATTTTCAGTTCGACCGGACGCTGAAAAATGTCGTCGTGAATAGTGAAAGTGCTTTTTGGGATATTTATGGAAAGTCACCTTTTGGGATATTTCCAAAAGGCTTCTAGAAGAGCTTTGTGGCTAAGCAAACCCCTCATGGGGGGCCCCCCAAGGGGTGGCCGGCCAAGCAAGGTGGAGCTCCTTGGAGCTCCACATGGCACCCTATTTTGCTTTATTCTTTATGTAAATGACATAAAGTGGGGGTACTTTTGGTATTTGTGAATGCCAACTTTACCGCTTCGCTTTCCTATAAATAGAGGTGAGTGGGCTGCCCACAAACCTCATCCTTACTCTCATACACAAGCCATGCATGATCTGGCATTCTCTCTCCCTCCCAGCGAAATAGTTTCGTAGAGCCGAAAGGTTGTCTGGGTTTCGGTGGGAACTAGTTCTGGACGGCAAAGCCCTGCCGGATAGATGGCACCATATGTGTGCAACTCTATAGAGAGATCGTAGTTTCGGTCTTAGTTCGAGAGTGCCTCCCGAAGGGCTGTCCGAGTATCTGTCCATGTTTTGGGGGTCCTCCCGAAGGGCTGTCCGAGTGACTGTCCAAGTTTCGATGGTCCTCCCGAAGGGCTGTCCGCGACACCGTCCGGGGGACTGTCCGACCACCTCCCGGAGGGCTGTCCGAGGGGCGGATGAGGGTATACATCCTCACGGTTGGGAGGTTGTAAATCCTAGCTGCGGGGATCTGCACCACCGATCGTCATCGACTCTACTTCCGCTGCGCTACGAGTCGGTAACGAAAAAGATCAAACCTTGTATGCAGTCTCCATAGTGGTCCTGGGCTGGTGCGTAGGTCGGAAATTTTTTGTTTTCTGCTGCGTTACCCTACAGTCGATGTGTGCCACGTCTAAGTCGATGAGCTTGGTGTGATAGTTGTCACGCGAGTCGAAGGTGACCGGGAGGCGAACCGGCCCCAGGGGGACGGTGGAGCCTTCTGTTACCCCCGAGAACAGCCTCATCGGCATCAGCTGGTCGTAAGGCACCTGAAGTGTCTCGAAGGTTTCCACAGAGAGCACGTTGAGGCCTGCGCCCCCGTCGATGAGGGTCTTGGTGACCATGACGTTGCTTATGGTGGGGGTGCACAGGATCGGGAGCGCGCCCGTGGCTGCTGTGGACTTGAGGCCTTCCCTAGCGTCGAAGGAGATGGCGTATTGCGACCACTTGAGGGGCCGCATGGCCAATGGCTTCAGGAGGGCCGCTTTCACCTCGCAAGAGAATTGCTTGAATAGACGGTTGGACGCTGGGGCGTGGGCTCCATCGAGGATACAGGCTATCGCACGAGGCTCCTGATAGCCCCCGGCCCCCTCATCCCGCTGGGCATTGTCGTTCCTTTTGGGTGGTGGACGCAGCGGTGGGAAAGCTGCGTGGTCCTGAGGGCACGCCTCACGAGGTTGTTCATGCCAGGCGTCCTCGCGAGGCTGGCCACGCCAGTTGTCCTCACAAGTCTGCTCACGCCAGCTTTGGCGAGGGTTGCCGCCGCGGCCGTCCCACTTGCCTCCGCCGCGACCGCCTTCGTGGCCTACGCTGCGATCGCTGCGTTCTGGACGTCGCCCCACGTGCTCATCGCGGAGGGACTTGAGCTCCTGGCAGTCTTCGGTGTTATGCATGTGCACGTCATGGTAGATGCAGAATGGGCGACGGTCCTTCTCAGGCACGTCGCCGTCGCGGCCGCGCTTCTGCTCGGGCTCCGCCGCTAGAACGGCTGGGCCCTTGCGTTTGACCTCCTTGGCTTTCACCTTGCCATAGTCCGGCACGGCGTCGGGGTCATCATGGATAAAGAGGCGACCTTCGTCGGCCTTGGCGCATTTGTCGGCGATGTTGAAGAGCTCCAGAGCCGAGCTGAGTCCGTTGTTGATGGCGAGCTTTTCGCATATCCGGATGTCCTTGACACCACTGGTGAACGCCATGATGATGGCTTCGTCCTAGGCGCGTAGGATCTTGTTGCACACCTGACTGTAGCGTTGGATGTACTTGCGCAAGGTCTCTCCGGGGCACTGCTTCACACGCCGCAGGTCGTTGACGGAGAGCAGACGGTCATGCGTGCCCTTGAAGTTGGCGACGAATAGCTCGCAAAGCTTGCTCCAAGAAGAGATCGACTCCTCAGGCAGGTTCATGAGCCAGGAGTGCGCGCCGTCCTTGAGGGCCATGGGGAACTAGTTTGCCATGACCTTGTCGTCGTCGTTCGCCGCCTCGATGCTCAGCGCGTAGAGCTGGAGGAACTCCGTGGGGTCGGGGACTCCATCATAGCACGGGGGTAGCTCAGGCTTGAACTTGACGGGCCAAACCACCATCCGCAGCTCACGAGCGAACACTCGGTAGCTCACCGTGCTGGTGGGGATGCCGTTCGCGAGGGCGGCTCGGTTCTGGTGTCCCGCTACCACGACGTCCTGGACGATCCTGTCTTGGCACTAGCGCTGCTGCTCGAGGATAACCCGCGCATCGGACGGTGCGCGGCGGACGATCTGGCAGCTAGCTTCGTCCTACGCTGGCGGAGGCGCTTTGCGAGGCGGGTCGCGCTGAGGCTCAGCCGGCTCATCACGCGGGGGAGGCGGCGACGGCGCTCCGTGCGCCACGTCCCCAGTTCGAGACAGTGGGGGCAAAGCGAGCCAGAGGGCGTCGGGGCTTCTTCGGCGGCGGTGACAAGCTCGGTGATGCGGCCCAGCCAGGCGTCGTAGTTGGAGTCTGCTGGATGGTAGCGGAGCAGTTCGCGCGCCATGAGCACCACGGCCTGCGCGTTCACGTGCTCAAGGCAAGCATGGGAGGAGGAGGCCGTGGCAGTGCGGTCGTCCCTCTGCACGGAAGGGTGCATGGAGGAGTCCTGCTGCTCGCGTGCAGCAGGGTCGGTGGCGGCGGCGGCTTCGGCACCGGCGGAGTGGCGGCGGCCGTCACGACCCGCGGGCGCAATTTGTATGACGCGGGCCGGTCGGCGCTCAGCGCGCACACGACGGGCTTCGGCCATGGGGTCGGTGAGGGTGGAGCCGAAACGGAGCTAAAGAGCGGCGGCGCACCCCTACCTGGCATGCAAAATGTCGGAATCGGGGCTTCGGGGACCCAAGAGAGGTTCGAACTCTGGGGTGCTCCGGCTCTCCAACCTCGCTCTCTCACCCTAACCTACGACGATGCTCTGGCGTGCTTGAGCTTGGGGGGAAGGACAATGAACACAACGATCTACCCAGGTTCGGGCCACCTTACGGTGTAAAACCCTACTCCTGCTTGTCTGGATTGCTTAGTGGGAGAGAGTGAATACAATGGGCCTCCCCTTCTACGATTGCTGCCTTCCTCCTTTTATACCAGCTTCGGTCCTCTTCCCCGAAAATATCAGGCAGGAAGGGTTGCCACAAGTGCTAGTTTGAAAGGGGACAGGACTGCAACCCATCCTGACAAAAGTTGTCTCCGCATGCCAAAGCCTCCCTCCATGACGCGCTGGTGGGCTCGGGGATGACCTCTGTCCTGGTGAGCCCCCGCCTTGGCCGTCTAACATCAAACAAGATATCTTTGGGGCCGCTTTGGGAACAGGCGAGCTGGCCCTGCTCCCTTGGCACCAAAGAGGAAAGTCTTCCTGTCGTGGCTCCGGATGACATTGGGTACTGTCGTGGCTCCGGATGACGTTGGGTAGGGCGCACAATGCCCCTGGAGCGGGTCAGGTTGTGCGCCCCCGCCGAGCCGCTGGGGACTTGTGTCTCACGAGGGGCCCCCAGGGGGCGGCCTCGCGTGGACTCCTCCGGGGGCTAACGGGGGTGCCTTCCAGTAGGTTGCCTCATGAGGCTGGGGCCCCATGAAGCCCTTCTTCATGGCGCCATCAAGGCGGGTTGCTCTGGGCCCAGGCCCTGCGTCGTGACATGGGCCCCAGGCAGACGGGCCTGGGTACCCCCTGTCCCAGTGGCTCGACACTTTTCTTGATCACAATCAGCACTCAAGCAAAATTAAGTTCCTATTTACTCTAGTTTGTGCTCACTTCCAGAGTGTCGTGGGAACGATCCCGATAGTAGAAAGTGGTAGGGTAAAGGAGCATGATCTATCGAGATGCAAATAGGTGACACAGTGTTTTTAGAGAGTTCGGGCCTCTCGCGGTGGAGATAACAACCCTACGTCTCGTGCTCCGGAGAGGCTTTATTTTATCATAGTATGAATCCAGATATTAGAATGTGGTGGTGAGGGGAGAACAGATCTCCATGCCTGAGCTAAGTCATGAGACTAATGGCGAGAGAGCCAAGGGAGTATAATGAGCCAGCCCATAGCTATGTGGTGGGGTGGCTTATATAGAGTGTGCCACCGCCTCACCTCTTATGTTACAAAGTGGAGAATCGCTGTCATTGTCCTTAGTGTCGCCCACTAAGATAATAATCAATTGCTCCATTCATCAGTGATGGCGCTTCTAATGCCTTGTACGACTGTTGGCCGTCGCGTACCCGAGTGAGTACGGCCGAGTGGTTGATGGTCGTCCGAGTGGACGGTATGTTGATTGTCCGAGTGATGTTGACATAGACGTCATGTGTGGAATGTAATTGATCTGGCCCCATCTATCGTATGGACCCTATGCCTTACGATATTTTTGACCCTTCATGGGCCTACCTGTTATGTATATTCCCAACATTAGCCCCCGAATCAGTTGAGGTTTTGTAGAACGAGTTTGTGAAAGACACAATTTGGCCAGAGTGATTACGGAAATACTTAGTACTCGTCATCGTGCTTCCAAACAACCAAGGTGTGAACAAAATCTCAATGGATTCCGGTACTGCGCTTCCCGACTGATCGGGGAAAGTGGCCACGAGGGGAAACTATCCAAACACGCTTTGAGTCCTAGAAGAAGGCTCAGAACGGGTCGGCGGAGAAGCATTAATATCACCCTATAGAATTTTTTTGAGTGATTTGGAGCTGGTCCTCCATCGAGTAACTGATTACTCGAAATTTTGTTGGCGTAGACCCCGAGACTCTGACCGATTGCTGGTAGTCGGTTGGAGTCCCGTGCGCTTGGCACGGTAAGTAAATTCAGCCTGGAATTGGGGCAAGGAGGCGAATCTTCGTGCACTCGGCACGACGAATGAATTCGGCCTCCAAACTGCCGATTATAGAAAAAAGTTGGACACTCCAGGGAGTAATCGTTCCAGTAGTAATTCTTACATTAACGTTCGCTTTTGCTCTTGCCAACCGGACGATCGGGTTGAGACCGGGTTGGAAAAGAAGCATGTGCATTATGTATTGTGTATATTTTGTGAAAAGGTAGAAAGCTAAGTGAGGCACATGCCGACTGGCGGCGCGCTCATAGGTTTAGCCCCGATGTAGTTGACGTTTTGTAAAACGATTTTACTAAAAATATGATTTGGCTCGATCATTGTGGGGGCACTCGGCATTTGTCGTCAAGCTTTAGTCAACTACGATATTAACAAAACTTCAACGGATTCTGAACTAGGTGCTTCTCGACTGATCGGGGTATGTTGACTGCAAGGAAAAACTTGGTGGCACTCGTATGTCTCCCGGAGGAGATAGACTAGTGGTCTGATGTGGACGTGCCATGAAAACCAGAGTGGTGATGCTAGCGCATGGACTGACTCTCTAGAGATAAGCCACTCATCATCCCGGGGAAATACCAACACATGCCATCTCCGAGTCCAAGTTTGTGAAAAAAACGCCTTTGAGTCTAGAAGAAGAGCCAAGTGTATCTGTAGAGGAGCGCCGGTTTCACCTTTTTGCAGACTTGAAGATGACCCCAGGTAATGTTTCATGTGTTTGTCTGAGTGGACGTCCTTCCCGACTGATCAGGGTATGTTGACTGTGAGGAAAAACATGGTGACACTCGTATGTCTCCCGGAGTAGATATACTAGTGGTCCAAAGTGGACGTGCCATGAAAACCTAGGTGGTGAGGCTAGCGCGTGGACTGACTCTCCGGAGAGAAGCCACTCATCATCCCGGGGAAACACCAGCACAGGCCATCTCCGAGTCCAAGTTTGTGAACTTACACCTTGGAGCCTAGAAGAACGACCAAGTGTATTTGTAGAAGAGCGCCAGTTTCACCCTTTTGCAGTCCTGAAGATGAATCCAGGTAGTAATTTGGGCGACCGTCTGAGTGGATGATGCTACCCTTATAGGTCTTCGGCGGACCGAGCAAGTATGTTCTGAAAAATATTCCTGACGTGATCAAGAGGTTGATTAAATGGGCGTAACCCCTGAGGGTGGCATAGCCTTCGGCTGTACCGTAGCCCCCGAGTGATGCTCGAAAGAGGTAAGCTCAATACAGAGTGCGATATGAGGTTCGATCATAAGAGTGACTTAACTGTTTCCGCGTTGGGTATGTAGTAAGAGTCGTTGAAGCCATGACATGACGAAAAATGGTCCTCGGAGGAGCCAGTCAGATGCTTCTGAATCAGATGTAGCAACGAGGTCAGTGTAGCGCGGTTGCGGTGCAACAAGACCGGCATGGAGAATGAGTCTGAGTAGTGATGAAGTCAGCGCACAGAGGCGACGAGTGATTGTGTAGCCTGGGTATGAAAAATAGCACAAGCCAACATGAAAATTTCTTGAAGTAATGTGATGTTTTCCAAAATGATTTGTGTAAATAACACCCATAGACACCCGTTGGGAGTGCTAGGTGCTTGTTGATTAGGAACCACCAAGAGTCTAAAAGTGCGAGGGATCCGATTGAACTTATCGAAGAGAAGGATCCGACTGAACTCGTTTGAGTACTGGACCCAAATGAAGCGGAAGCATAGTGTTCTGACATGAAAATAACCAACTGAGCGTAGAGGTAGACTCGGTGGCATGGCCTCCAAGTGAACATCATGTGTGGATTACAGGACGCTCGAGAACACAAAAATAGTTATTTAATAGGATGCAGTGCGTGAAGAATGACTTAGATGTGTGACAACACACGAGCGTCCGAGTGGTGATCACGTGTCCGACCGAGTGGCGATGCGAGAGCCGGCCAAGTTGGGTAAGTTGACGAAGATGTGTCCAACCGAGTGGCGACGTGCAGGGCGGCTGAGTTGGGCAAGTTGACAAAGATGTGTCCAACCGAGTGGTGACGCGCAGGGCGGCTGAGTGGTGAAGACATGTCCGACCGAGCGGCACCGCACGAGGTGGACGAGTGAGGAATACGTGTCCAACCGAACGGCGGCGCGCAGGATGGCCGAGTGGTGAAGACGTGTCCAATTGAACGGCGGCACGCAGGACGTCCGAGAGACAAAGGCGTGTCCAGTCGAGTGGCGACGCGCAGGGCGTTCGAGTGGTGAAGAATTGTCTAACCGAACGGCGGCACGTAGGGCGTCCGAGTGGTGAAGATGTGTCCAGCTGAAAGGCGGGGTGCAGGGCGGCCGAGTGGTGAAGACGTGTCCAACAGAACGACGACGCGCAAGGCGGCCGAGTGGTGAATACGTGTCCAACCGAGTGGTGACGCGCAGGGTGGCCGAGTGGTGAAGACATGTCCGACCGAGTGGCGACGCGCAGGGCGGCCGAGTCAGGTAAATTGATAAAGATGTGTCCATCAGAGTGACGGCATGTGGGACGACCGAGTCACTGTAGGTTAGTCGTTTGGACGCAATTTTCATGTGAATTAACCTGCATATTAGTAGTTTGCAAACTTTATCCAAATAAACATGGACGTTTAGTTATACAAATATAAAAATGCATCTGAATGAGTCCCTACGTTTAATAATTAGAGTGAAAAACTCATCTGTATATCATTGTGTTGGTCGCTCAAATGCATCTGAACTGTTGTCCGGAGACGATTACGGGACGAGTGACCTTGCAAGTTAGTAGCAAGTATAGCTACAATTTTTTTTTCAGACTAAAGTGTCCCTGCAACGATGCATTTTGCAAGGATTAAAGACCACGGGTGGTTATACATGCATGCATACGCAATTAATTGTCGTGAGAACAGCGCAACGGAAGTTTTGGTCGTAGTAATTAGGAAACTGGTGCTGGAAATCCTCACCTGATGAGGCACTTGGCTGGTTGTAATGGGAGTACCATAGTTATTATCATGCATGTCAACTAGACAATTTTGATGAGGTGGCACGGAATTAAATGAAGAAAGAGATGGTTGAGTATTATATCATGATATTGTATCATAATAAATGCTATACTACTATGTGTCATACATGGCAATAAATAAAGCGATCTATGATATTAATACATGGTACTATGTATTAGGAAGGTAATATCATACATTAACTTATGATACTACCTATTACAACTAGACAATTATACCTTGACGAAGCACAGCCAGCGGAGTTGCGTACTGGTGGGAGCCGTCCTTGCACTTCCTTTTTTCTTGCATGCAGTTAATAATTGAGTAGAGTGCCCACGTCCAAAACCTGTACACCCATGCAAGAGGCGTTAATTAGCGGTAATCTATACCTACTAATAAAAGAAATAGGTATTCTTGGTCCGTCATGTATATTTTGCGCAAAAGTCCCTATTTTTTTTGAGAAATAACCCACAATCTACCATAGCCCGGTCTGTAAGTGAAAAAAACTTTAATACGTAGCCCCTTAGAGCATCTACAGCCGGACCCCTCATACCCTCCTCAAACGCCCGAACAGGCCGCCAGGTCATTGTCCGGTCACAAAAAATCGACCCAGACGGACCCCTTATACCCATCTTAAACGCCCGGACTGACCTTCACCCTTCATATCCATCTCAAATATGAGGACGATATGAGGGGTCGCGGACACGCCCGGGCGCGCCCGGTCAGTCCGCCATGTAGGACGTGACCCCACCCCGGACCACTTTTTCCCTTTCTTTATTCATTCTTTTCTTTCTCTCTCTTCTTCTCCACCAATCACGTGCAAGTGACCGGACATATGAGGAAAAATATGAGAGATGCGGGTGCACGGATGAAAAAGTAGGGGTTCAAAATGGATATGCCCGGTCACTGATCAGGCGTATCCGCGGGCGTTTGAGGGGCGGGATTTGCAAGTCGTGGCTGAAGATGCTCTTATGTTTCATCAATCGTCATTGAAATTGCTTCCCAAGTCAAGTTTGTGTTCAAGTCATGTTACATATCCGATTCAAAAGATTGATAGCTCTTGAATTACACCGAGATGGATGCATCAATATATATAGATCGATATATATTTAGTCCAGAATCATATCGTTGGGGCAGCTTGAGCTCCGACTACTTCGCCGACTACAATCGCCGCTCGGACGTCCGCGGGATTCTAGATAGGAAGTCCCATCACATCATGGAACGCAAGAGGGTGTCTACCATTGTTGTTGTCGTCACCTTGAGTGCATCATCTTGCCCGAGCACCATAGTTTATTCGCATCGCCAAAACTTTGAAGTTGTGCTCGTGCTTCCACCACACCACCACGATTAAAATCATGCACCACATAGCTCCGGTGAACCCTCCGTCTGCCGTCGCCACCATGTTGTGAAGCCATTATCGGAGATGTGTGTGCCCGCCTGTCCTTCCTACTCGGCTTCCTCGCCCAACAACGGTGCCATGGAGCGAGGACGACGAGAACTCGTTCATCTGCGTGGACGTCGTGGACTACGATTCGCTGGAGGTATTCATCTGGGCATCACGATCAGTGCTCGGGTCTAGCCTCCGCTCCTTTGTGTCAGATCTCTTGGACGACGTGTGCTAAATGCATGTATACTCACCCGCGTGTCTCTCGCTGCGTTTGCTGCTGACAACAATGTTCGTCTGGCTGTAAGCTGCACGCTCGCCGGCGGCACATGTTACGTTCTTTTGGTCTTCCTCTGTTGCACTCCAAGTCAGCACGATGCTGCCATGAGACACCTATTGCAAGACGGACACCCAACATTGTTATTCGCCAACATGAGCATCGAACCCTGGGCACGACCGACGAGGAGGAGCGCATGTGCCTCGGCGAGCTCGCTCCCGATACGCGTGATGATGTTGTCATCACTGACACGCTCGCACCACCGGCGAAGAATCTCGCAGTGGAGCTCTGTTCGCTTGAGTTTGGTCCGTGCCATCAGTTCTGGAACCATACCTCCACCTACCTCGGCTTCAAACCAAGTTGCCTAGCCAGATCGTGCTTCTCACCGTATAGTTCTAAACACCCGGACAGAATCGAACGCATGCACCTCCTAATTTTATTATATGCCTTTGTTGATAGAAATAAAATAAGACATGTAATCAAATTATCAAGTATGCAACTCCGTTATGGTATTAGGTGAAGGTAGGCTTCATCATACTTTTTTGTGGTATTCAGCACGTCTACTATGTATTCGTCCACCATGGGTGAATGAAATATTTCCGTTAACATGAAATACTTGCAGGTGTATACCGTTTATTAAGAATGAATTTTGTAATTTTTTTTGTCCTGGAATTTGTTTGGTTGCATTACATTGAAATTTCTATTTGCACCCGTTGTATTCTTCTTGTACCGATTAGCTACTCCTATGAAATTTCATTGTTTATTTAAGACAATAAAAATAAATAATAATTAAATAGTATAATATCTACGTAATTGTCCCGTGTGAATACGCGGGTTGTTGACCATTATTCATAATAATAGGAGGAATTTTTTCCTTGTGTTCCATTATCCCTCTAGCAAAGCACGGGCATTATGCTAATTAGATCGCATAAATTAAGCACTCTTACTACATAGAGTTATTTTTGTTGATCACCCCGGTGTTCTTCTAATATGCATGTATATAATTGTTCGGTATGACTTTTTTATGCCACTAGCATTATCAGTGTTATGCAGTCATCTGCAAAGATTTGTTTCTCGAGTTGCAACGCACGGGCATTTTTGCTAGTTTAAGTAAAAGTTTCCTTCTCATGTAATTAAATTGTACACGGCGTCGAATAGTGATGTATCTTTTCTCCTCCTTTCTTTGTCGCATCGGTACCCGTTGTGGAGATGAACGGTATGAACTGCTTGAACATGAAATTAAACATAGATGAATGAAAAACCATATGCATGGCTCGATAGAAGCCAACCTCACGGTAGGTGCCAATTGTCGTGGGAACGACCCTGATAGTACAAAGGAGTAGGGTAAAGGAGCATGATCTATCGATATGCAAACATGTGGCATGGTGTTTTTAGCGAGTTCGGGCCTCTTGCCATGGATATAACAACCCTAAGTCTTGTGCTCTGGAGAGGCATTGTTTTATCTGAGTATGAATCCAGAGATTACAATGTGGTGGCGAGGGGAGAACGGATATCCATGCGTAAGTTTAGTCCTGAGACTAGTGGCGAGAGAGCCAAGGGAGAAGAATGAGCCAGCCCATAGCTATGTGGTGGTGGTGGCTTATATAGAGTGAGCCACCCCCTCACCTCTTATGTTACAAAGTGGAGCGTCACTGCCATTGTCTTTAATGTCGCCCATTAAAATAATAATCAATTGCTCCATTCATCAATGATGACACTTTAGATGCCTTGTATGACTGTTAGCCGTCGCGTACCCAAGTGAGTACGGCTGAGTGGTTGATGGTTGTCCGAGTGGACAGTATGTTGATTGTCCGAGTGATGTTGACATAGACGTCATGTCTGGTTTGAATTTGATCTGGGCCCATCTATCTTATGGATCCTATGCCTTATGATATTTTTGACCCATCATGGGCCTACCTGTTATGTGCATACCCAACACAGAGTATCCGATCAACGCCATCACTTACTGAAACTGACCTGCGTAAAAGTGAACAACTCACATATTGGCTATCACACATAAGAGTTACCTGAACTCAACATCACCGCTCTTCCTCGACCGTCTGTTTGAAACTTCAAGAAATTTCACCATCGCTTGTAGTCATCCCGAGTCAAATTCACAGTTGTCTCACCACATGTATGACCACCAGAGCCTTGGCCCGTCTCCATGTCCCGTGCATACCGCACGCCTCACCGCAATTACCGC
The DNA here is from genome assembly GCA_039707655.1 of Elymus sibiricus. Lineage (NCBI taxonomy): Eukaryota > Viridiplantae > Streptophyta > Magnoliopsida > Poales > Poaceae > Elymus > Elymus sibiricus. Next base: position 162,542,181 of record CM077667.1, read on the forward strand.
GTCGAGCCTCTGCGGCCCCGGTCGAGTCTTGAGGGCCGCGAACCCACACTACTCAACCCTTAATGCAGAGTACCACCGATCATCACCGACCGACGACGAGTCTCATGTGTCCATCAGACCACTGGCTCTAGTCCAAATGACGTGTTAGTCGCTTCTTTCTTCCTGAAATAGGCTTCGACTCTGTGAGATCTTATGTCGTAGCCCCTCAATCAATATCAAGTGAAGTCTTCATCGGCCTCCAACTCCACCTTCAACATGACTACATGGTAGATGATCAATCCACCCCGTTCCCCATTAACTTCAAGCTCTATGTGCACGTCGCCTTGCATCTGTCGGCATTCTGGGAACAGGGGTACCTAGACCTGCCTGCCTGCGGCCCAGGGCATGGCCCACTTCGTTAGCCCAGCACGGCCAGACGCGCCCCCCTCACGAGACAAGGCCCTCGCGAGGTCCCTAGACTCGCGAGGGAGAGCAACACCAAGACCGGCAAGCGGAGGGCCTCCCCAGGCCCCCTCCGTTGCGGCGGAGATCTCTATGCAGGGCCCGGCCTCAGGAGTCAAAGATGACGCAAGTAAGGACAGGCGGGTGCCAGCGCGCCAGGTGGAGCAGTTTCCCCTTTGGTGCAAAGGGGGCAAGGACGTACGCGGGTTCCCAAAGCACCCCCAAAGGTTTCCATTCCGGTGCTACAAGACCACAACCGCGAGCCCTACAGGACGGATGTCATCGCCGAGCCCACCTCTGCACCGTCGACAGCTACTTTGCAGACGAAGACCGCCTTTGGACAGGGTGGGGATGTACTACTGTCCCCCTTTAAATTTGGCCGTTGTGGGATCCCTTCCCGCCATTGCGATAAGGGAAGAGGACCCGGGCCACTGCTATATATAGAGGCTAGGCTGCACCGTAGAAGGGGATCCGAAATCAGTCGATCCATTCGACCCACCACCAAGCTAGTAGAGAGCCAAGAACACCTCAGGAGCGCCCTCACGAGGCTCCTCAACCTTGTACTAGTTCATCCACCGCACCTCCACGAGAGGCAATCCACCAAAGCAGGAGTAGGGTATTACGCTTCGCAGCGGCCCGAACCTGGGTAAACCACCGTGTTCATCTCCTTCCTCGTCATCGTGCGAGTTCGTCGTCTTAGCCATCGAGTAGTGAGCCAGGTAGGGTGAGGCCACAGGGAATCTTCGCACACGCCCCTGTGTTCAAACCTTGAGGGTTTTGCGGAGCCTGAAATCCGACATTTGGCGCGTCAGGTAGGGAGCGTGTCACGGTCTTCTCCAAGCTCCACCCTCCCCATGCTTCACCGCTCCGATGGCCGGCGCCTAACAAGCTTCCCCCGGCCCCAGCGGCATAGTGCTGGGCGGTCAGTACCAAGCCACCAGCATCGCCTCCACCGTCACCGCCTCTCGCACTGCCCAAGCACACGGCGGCCGGGTGGCGCCCCCAGCACCGGCGTCACGCCGCACCTACGTGGGGGACCTCGATGCACACGACGCGCTTCTACTAGCAAGCGAGATGCTCCGCCACCGCCCGACGCACGGGGGCTTCGACGCATGGGCCGATCACATTGCAGAGCTGGTCACCGTCGCGCTGAGGGCCGTGGTTCCTCACTCTTCTTCAAGGCCGCAGGCGTCAGGCGCCGGGGTCTCGTCTGCCGCACCCGTCCCCCAGCCCACCGGCGGCGTGCCCCCTCCGGCACCGGGCGAGCCCGAGCGAGGCCCGCCGCACGCCGTGCTCCTTCTCCTTCGAATCCCGGTGACCGGATCCGGGGCGCAGCCCGGCCGCGACGACCGGGCGTACGGAGGAAACAACGGGGCACCCCACACGCGCGCAAACACGCGCCTCCGTGACCCGGTGGACCTTCAGCAGCCCGGGTTGACCAGGCGGGAGCGTGCCATCCTGTGTAGGGAGCAGGCGGCGCAAGCGTCCTGACAAACAAGCAACAACGGTGAAGGCCCAACGGATCGCCGAGGAGGCAATCTACACCAGGAGATGCGCGGCCCACCCGGCGGCGATGGCAGAGGTAAGCAACTCCATTCTGAAGCTCGTCGCAGGAGGGTCTGCGAGCGGCGCGCACGGGGGGGGGGGGGGGGGCTCCGCCGCTGCCGGGAGGGGCCGTTCCCGGCGCCCCGCCGGAAGGCTCAGGGGGAGAACCAGACCCTTATGTGGAGCCCAATGTACCATGCTACGTCATACCGCCTGACGGTGGGGGGGGGGGTCAGGTGCCTGCCGCAGGCGCCGGCACCCCCAAGAGTAAGGAGCACCCTGGGCGTCCTCCCCGAGCCAGGCCTGGGGAATTCCGCCGACGGAGCACCGGGCCTGGAAGACGCAAGCGGGAGAAAGAGGGAGGGCGCCCCCGGACCCGCGGGGCGCGGCGCAAGCCGGTGCCCTCGCGGGCAAACAACGCCGAACCGAGCTCCGAGCCCTCATGAGTGATGGCCCGGGGGAAGCAGCGAGACACAAACAGCGCGGGCCACCCACGGCAACTGAAGCACTGGCACAGCCTCGGGAGGATGGGCCTCATGAGGCCCTCAGGCAATGTCTGGCCGGCGCCCAGATGCTTCACGAGGCGACTTCACCAACAAAACACCTTTATGGCTGCACCGGATGCATTGTGCTCATCTTTGGGCTGCGGGAGCGCAATCCTGCAGTCGCGTGGGGAACAATGCATTTGGGTTTGGGTCATAAGGGCGCGCAACCGAGCAGAAATGCACGGGATGGTTCCTGACGGAGTTGGGAGCCACCAGGCCGTGCGCCTGGGGGCTTGCCCAGCTATCTACGGCCGTGACACTCTCACGTAATAATGAGCGGGTTGTATACGCCCGGAGCCCCCCGAGGATGCGGAGGGGTTCCTCCCACGCAACGTGGAGGCCACAGCTCTCCAATGGCTATGCCCATGCAACGTGGATGCCCTACGCTCAGCGCTGGGGGAAGACGAAGACTAGTCTAGGTGCCGGACGCGGCTGTTATTTGCTTTTCTCGTGTTTGGATTTGCCAACTTTTCTGGAACAAAACTTGGGGTTTTTCCAAAGCGTGTTTTAAAGGAAAGGGTCAAAGATTTGTTTTCATCGCCATTTCTTGTTGGTTTTTCTCTCCTTGAGTCGAGCACTCGCCTGCTCCCCTCTCCCTCGTACCCCGCGAGCGGGGGCTGGGGGGAACAATGCTCGCACCTCGCCAAGGCCTTGGCGCCCGGATCCTCGCGTGGCACTCACGGATGAGTCAGCAGGCACATGCCGCCTCATACTCGCTCGGGGGCTTCACTCACGGCCCGACGCACCATCTTGGAACCTTGGGAGGCCTGCCCCTCCCGGGGCAGGAAACAAAATTTTCTTTGGAAGCAGCTTGAGCGTCAATGGGGGCTCCTGAGCAGCGCGCCTCAGTAGCCTTACCGGTCATATAGCCACTTGCCCCCTTGGTGTCGTCCTTGGTGATCCGGTCGGCATCGAGGGTGTCGAGGCCTCGCCCCGTAAAGTGCGTCCAGGTGATCCGGTCATACCTTATGGTGGTAGGGAAATGTGCGGGACTGGGGCCTGCAGACATAGAGCGCTGACAGGGCTCCCAACCTACCTCGCTCGTAAGAAGAAGCCCGCAGGACGTACGGACTCTCCGAGCGCCGCTGCTTCGCCTCCACAACCCTGAAGACTACCGCGAGCATGTCAAGCTAAGTATCACGACCGGAAGGCAATTTCAACCAACAAAACACAAAGGCCAGGACACATGACAAAAGTGCTAATAATGAGGGGCAAGCACCCAAATTCATTACACGCCCGCAGGGCCTCCCTTGGTTCTTTGATTGCAGGAACAGGAAAAGAGGAGGAGAAAGAAAGTGAAAAAACCCCCACGAGGGCTGCCGCCTCAGGAGCCCCGGTGTCGGCGCACCGGCGCTCAGTCGGTGTCCTCCTCTTCCTTCACGGGCCCCTGGAGCGGAAGAGCGGCGCCGCGGCGGCTGGCTACCCCCCGAGGTCCGGGCGCGCCTGCGTGCTGGCGCGTCATAGCTGCTGTCGCTGCTATCGCTGCTATCGCTCGGGCGCGGCGCCCGTCACGAAGGGCAAGCTCATCTCCAAGATCGCCGCGGCCGACGTCTTCCGGGCAGCAAACCAGGCGTTCGCCCTCCTCCCCGAAGATCTTGACGAAGAGCGTCGCCGCACTGTCGTACTTGAAGTGAAGGGTGCGCCTCCCCTTCAGGCCGCGGGCACGGGCAAACATCTGCCACCCGCGGTTCAGGTACACGTAACCCCCGGGGGTGACCTCAACCTCCACCCACGACGCCGCGCTACAGCAGCCGTCGGCCTGCAGCCATAGGCCGGCGGGCCCTCCGGCTGGCAGCGCCCCCACGAAGAAGCTCGGGAGTTGGAACCAAGCGGCCTCTGGCCTCTCCACCCACATCACAAACTCCTGGGCCGTGTCGGCCGAATGGAGCCGCGGGCGGGGCGGCCGGGTGGCCACCGCCGACCTTCCACCGCGGGCGCCACCACCTCGACCACTGCGGTCGCCCCCGCTGGACGACGCCCCACCGCGGCCGCCGATGGTGTCCCCGGGGCGCGCATAAGCACGGCTGCGTCCACCGGGAACGACTGTCAGCATCGCGGCGTCGTTCCGAGGATGACCGCGGCCCCTCCTGGGCAGCGGAGCAGCAAGACTCTCCTCGGAGGCCTTCCCCTTCTCGGCGGCGGAGAACTTCCTCGCTGAAGCCATGACTGGGAGAGCGACGACTTGGAGATTGGAAGGCAAAGAAGACGAAGATGTGTTGAGGGCTTTCTCGCCCTCGCCCGCTTATATACAGCCAAGGGCCGACCGGCGCCCCCTCGCATCCCGGGAGGCGTGCGGCCTCTGAAGGGTCACACCCGCGTGGCCCGAAGCAGCAGTAGCATTCAAGGAAGGGCAATGATGGCCGGCGCAACACACGGGCATCGCGTCAATCTGACCTGGAGCGTTTCCTGACGCCCTCGGGGAGCGGGGGCGTCGCTGCCCAGGCACCCGACCCGTGTGAAGCCTGGCCCGCAGGCGTTTGGGGCCCGCGGCGCTCCGGGCCGTCCTCAAGGCTTCGCCCAGAAGCCAGTTCGAGCGCGCCTTGGGCCCGGGGGCTACTATCGGCGTTCTGGGAATGGGGGTACCCTGACCCGCCTGCCTGCGGCCCAGTGCATGGCCCACTTCGTCAGCCCAGCATGGCCAGACGCGGTCCCCCACGAGACAAGGCCCTCGCGAGGCCCCTAGGCTCGCGAGGGAGAGCAGCACCAAGACCGGCAAGCGGAGGGCCTCCCCAGGTCCCCTCCGGAGCGGCAGAGATCTCTATGCAGGGCCCGGCCTCAGGAGTCAAAGATGACGCAAGTAAGGACAGGCGGGTGCCAGCGCGCCAGGCGGAGCAGTTTCCCCTTTGGTGCAAAGGGGGCAAGGACGTACGCGGGTTCCCAAAGCACCCCCCAAAGGTTTCCATTCCGGTGCAACAAGACCACAACCGCGAGCCCCGCAGGACGGATGTCATCGCCGAGCCCACCTCTGCACCGTCGACAGCTACTTTGCAGGCGAAGACCGCCTTTGGACAGGGTGGGGATGTACTACTGTCCCCCTTTAAATTTGGCCGTTGTGGGATCCCTTCCCGCCATTGCGATAAGGGAAGAGGACCCGGGCCACCGCTATATATAGAGGCTAGGCTGCACCGTAGAAGGGGATCCGAAATCAGTCGATCCATTCGACCCACCACCAAGCTAGCAGAGAGCCAAGAACACCTCAGGAGCGCCCTCACGAGGCTCCTCAACCTTGTACTAGTTCATCCACCGCACCTCCACGAGAGGCAATCCACCAAAGCAGGAGTAGGGTATTATGCTTCGCAGCAGCCAGAACCTGGGTAAACCACCATGTTCATCTCCTTCCTCGTCATCGTGCGAGTTTGACGTTTTAGCCATCGAGTAGTGAGCCAGGTAGGGTGAGGCCATAGGGAATCTTCGCACACGCCCCTGTGTTCGAACCTTGAGGGTTTTGCAGAGCCCGAAATACGACAGCATCAACCCTGCATCATAGTCTTGTCGAAGCTGCACAAGCCCTCGGGCATATGCCACGTGTTTCCAAGCCCCAGAAGTTGGTCACCATCATCATCATGCTCCTATATCATCGTCGCCGATCCCACCACCATCTTCTGTTCCAACCGACTCGTGTCGATCCGCTAGACTGTCTAGTCTGAACCAACCGAACATGTCCGACTGCATGACACGCTCGAATCTTCCAAGCCGTCTTCCACTAATTCTAATCTATCACATGATAAATCCATCTTAGCTGACATGACTTTTTGGAATGCCTTCAAGAATCAATGTTGTGCCAACAAATTTTCAACCTTGTCTAAAGCTTCCAGTTTCATCAAACTTCTCCACCACAAACATGATGCCCGTTGATGCCATGATTCTTCATACGGCTGACCCATGAATAAGTATTGGCTTCTAACACCTGATGCTAGCTATGCTTTGTCCTGCCTATGCTTTCCGATGGATGCACACAAACGATGAATATTTTCCTTGCGGATTCGATCTGCTGCTACTTCTTTCCATGTCGTACACGAGGACCCGGTCCTTTTTTTCACAAACAAAACTCACATGCACATGCGGCTAGTGCTTTAGCTAGCGCCATGTGCCTCCTACACATATACCATGCATTGCAGCAACCCACCAGCAGTCCACAATACATTACAGCACGGCTTGCTCTGAAGCTCCCGTGCCATGGGCCGCTACTGGCCATGATGCCCGCTCAGATGGGCCATGCCTGGCTTAGCTAGCCCTGTTAGGCCAGCCAGCCTGCACACCCGATCGGAGCCTCGAGACTCCTCTTGATGTACGTCTCTTGCTCACCCGCTCCTCCTCCTCAGCTTCGGCCTCGCGCTCCAGCTGCTTGATCCGCCGACCCTCTGCGCGCTCTTCCACCAGCCATCGCTGCCATCAGTGCTCCAGGTAGGCCGCCTCCTACTCCGGCGTCGCACCCAACCAGACGGGTGACGCACTGACCCACTCGCGCACTACCCCGTCCCAGGCATACTGCTCGGGCCTGAGGAGCAGCGGCCCTTTCTTGGCCTTCGCGGGGGACAGCTGGGCCAGTGGCGTCACGATTGTGTCGCCGGCAGCGGAGAGCGCCATGGCCTCCGCCATCTGCACCTGGTAAGCCGCCGCCGACTCCTCCTCCTCTTTGAGGTGCGCTTCCTCCTCGCTTGCACGCAAGACGGCCCCCAGCGTGTTCTGGTATGCGGACTCAGCCTCCTGGTCTTCTTCGTGCACGACAAGGGGCGACGGCGGTCCAGGCACCATGTCGCGGACGCCACGCCGACGCTGCACCTCGTGCTCCCACGCAAACCAGGCCTCCCATTCGGGAGAGTCTGCAGTGTACACGGGGTTGCGCCATGGCCTCCACTTTTGTCCGCGGCGACCCAAACGGACACGGGCGGACGAAATGGGTTGCCCAGTTGGAGTTGCTCTTATGCTTTGCCACTGCTTATCTGATTACTTTTTCGATAAAGAACATTTCATTCAACTGATATATCGAGGTGGTACAACCGCATTGAAAGAATGCCCGGCCTGTTGGAAATATGCCCTAGAGGCAATAATAAAGTGATTATTATTATATTTCCTTGTTCATGACAATCCTTTATGGTCCATGCTATAATTGTATTTATTGGAAACTCAAATACGTGCGTGGATACATAGACAACACCGTGTCCCGAGTGAGCCTCTACAAGACTAGCTCATTGATCAAAGATGGTCAAGGTTTTCTGGCCATAGACATGAGTTGTCATTTGATAACGGGATCACATCATTAGGAGAATGATGTGACTGACAAGACCCAAACTATGAACGTAGCATATGATCATGTCAAGTTTATTGCTATTGTTTTTTGCATGTCAAGTATCTGTTCCTATGACCATGAGATCATGCAACTCACTGACACCGGAGGAGTACCTTGTGTGTATCAAACGTCACAATGTAACTGGGTGAATATAAAGATTCTCTACAGGTATCTCCAAGGGTGTCTGTTGAGTTGGCATGGATCAAGACTGGGATTTGTTACTCCGTCTGACGGAGAGGTATCTCAGGGCCCACTCGGTAATACAACATCATAATGAGCTTGCAAGCAATGTGACTAAGGAGTTAGCCGCGGGATCTTGTATTACGAAACGAATAAAGAGACTTGCCGGTAACGAGATTGAACTAGGTATGGAGATACCGACGATCGAATCTCGGGCAAGTAACATACCGATGAACAAAGGGAACTGCATACGGGATTGACTGAATCCTTGACATCGTGGTTCGACCAATAAAGATCTTCGTAGAATGTGTGGGAACCAATATGTGCATCCAGGTCCCGCTATTGGTTATTGACCGTAGAGGTGTCTCGGTCATGTCTGCATAGTTCTCGAACCCGCAGGGTCTGCACACTTAACGTTCGGTGACGATTAGGTATTGTTGAGTTATATATGTTGGTGACCGAAAGTTGTTCGGAGTCCCGGATGAGATCCCGGACATCACGAGGAGTTCCGAAATGGTCTGGAGGTAAATATTGATATATAGGAAAGTGATATTTGGGCACCGGAATGGTTTCGGGGTTTGCCGGATTCTATCGGGAGTGCCGGAGGGAGTTCCGAGGGTCCACTGGGGAGGGCCACCTGCCCCGGAGGGCCCCATGGGGTGAGAGGGAGGCGCACGAGCCCCTGGTGGGCTGGGCGCCCCGCCTCCCAAGGGCCCATGCGACCAAAGGCAAAGGCTGGCCCTGGGGTGGCCGCCGCCCCCCTTGCCTTGGGGGCCAAGGCAGTCCCCTTAGGCCGCCGCGCCCAACCCTAGGGAAACCCTAGGGCGGCCGGCCCCTCCCCTTGCCCCTATATATATGAGAGAGAGAGAGGAGGGCAGCCGCACCCAAGTCAGGGTGCAGCCCTCTCTCCCTCCCACTAGATTGCTTTCTCCTCTAGATCGGTTCGGTAGTGCTTGGCGAAGCCCTGCCGGATTAGCTCCACCACCACCGCCATCACGCCGTCGTGCTGCCGGAGAACTCATCTACCTCTCCGCCCTCGCTTGCTGGATCAAGGAGGTGGAGAACGTCATCGAGCTGTACGTGTGCCTTGGAGGCCAAGGCAGCCCCCCAGGCCGCCGCGCCCACCGGCCCCTCCCCTTGCCCCTATATATATGAGAGAGGGAGGAGGGCAGCCACACCCAAGTCACGGCGCAGCCCTCTCTCCCTCCCTCTAGATTGCTTTCTCCTCTAGATCGGTTCGGTAGTGCTTGGCGAAGCCCTACCGGATCAGCTCCACCACCACCGCCACCACGCCGTCGTGCTGCCGGAGAACTCATCTACCTCTCTGCCCACGGTTGCTGGATCAAGGAGGCGGAGAATGGCATCGAGCTGTACGTGTGCTGAACGCGGAGGTGCCGTCCGTTCGGCGCTAGATCAGGACGGATTGTGATTGGATCGCGAAGACGTTCGACTACATCAACAACATTTCTTAATGCTTCCGCTTAGCGATCTACAAGGGTATGTAGATGCACTGTCTCATCTCGTAGATGGTCATCTCCTAGATTGATCTTGGTGAGGCGTAGGAATTTTTTTGTTTCCCATGCAACGTTTCCCAATAGTGGCATCATGAGCTAGGTCTATGCGTATATGACATCACGAGTAGAACACAAATGAGTTTGTGGGGGTTGATATTCAAATTGCTTCCTTCCTTGGTCTTTTCTTGATTCAGCGGTATTGTGGGATGAAGCGGCCCGGACCAACTTTACATGTCCACGTACATGAGACCGGTTCCATCGACTGACATGTAACTTTGTTGCATAAGATGGCTGACGGGTGTCTGTCTCTCCCACCTTAGTTGAATCGGATTCGACAAAGGCAGTCCTTGTAGAAGGTTAAATAGCAACTTGTATATCACTGTTGTGGTTTTGCAAAGGTAAGAATCGTTCTTGCTAGATACCCATAGCAGCCACGTGATATTCGGGCACCGGAATGGTTTCGGGGTTTGCCGGATTCTATCGGGAGTGCTGGAGGGAGTTCCGGGGGTACATCGGGGAGGGCCACCTGCCCCGGAGGGCCCCATGGGCCGAGAGGGAGGCACACCAGCCCCTGGTGGGCTGGGCGCCCCGCCTCCCAAGGGCCCATGCGGCCGAAGGCAAAGGCTGGCCCTGGGGTGGCCGCCGCCCCCCTTGCCTTGGGGGCCAAGGCAGTCCCCCCAGGCCGCCGCGCCCAACCCTAGGGAAACCCTAGGGCGGCCGGCCCCTCCCCTTGCCCGTATATATATGAGAGAGAGAGGAGGGCAGCCACACCCAAGCCAGGGTGCAGCCCTCTCTCCCTCCCACTAGATTGCTTTCTCCTCTAGATCGGTTCGGTAGTGCTTGGCGAAGCCCTGCCGGATCAGCTCCACCACCACCGCCATCACGCCGTCGTGCTGCCGGAGAACTCATCTACCTCTTCGCCCTCGCTTGCTGGATCAAGGAGGCGGAGAACGTCATCGAGCTGTACGTGTGCTGAACGCAGAGGTGCCGTCCGTTTGGCGCTAGATCGGGACGGATCGTGATGGGATCGCGAAGACGTTCGACTACATCAATTGCGTTTCTTAACGCTTCCGCTTAGCGATCTACAAGGGTATGTAGATGCAATCTCTTCTCTCGTAGATGGTCATCTCCTAGATTGAGCTTGGTGAAGCGTAGGAAATTTTTTGTTTCCCATGCAACGTTCCCCAACACGGCCTCTGCATAGCACGATGCACACAGCCAACAAGTCCAACAAGCCTTAAAATAAATGTCGTTTTACAAGAATAGTAAACCAGTCCAGCCTAGGGTGGGACGCATCCTATCCGGATATTACACCGCTTATCTAATTGCTTATGCGACGAGGACCAATCTGCTTCGGAATCACTTTTAACCGTAGCTTTCCGAAAACTTTCGCTCCCGTATTACGACCGCTTTCCATAGAACTCCTTCGTTGTTCTTCATCCTCTAGATCAACAATCAGCGACCTTTTTAAATCTTGTTCATACCATTTGTTAGAATTAAATCCGAGCCGTATAATCGATCATCCGAGGAACAAGTAATCATACGAGGCATTACATCGAGATTTGTTAACGAGGTTCACCGATATAGCTACATCCCGGTGCCTAACTATAGTCGCTCCTCCCCATGACACCACTACAATGCCGCATCCTGGCCGTCCAGGCACCGGCACACGATGCCGGCTCCCCCTGCGTGTATGTGTTATTATGTTGGCATATGTTACATCGTGCGTCTACTCTCTCGCCTAGGATACAAGTGTCCTATTAGAATATGACTTCACATCCTATCTAACCACAGTATAACTCAGAGTCAAACTATAATCTACCTTATACCGAAAATTCGGTCCTGAGCTCGAACTCAGATGCTCCCGCTGACGAAAAAAATCAAAACAAATACTAAAAAAATTCAAAAAATTCCAATATTTTTTTGTGTGGTAGATATTTTATCGCGTGAGGTCCGCTCCAATTTTCAGCCTATTTGAACATCTGAGGAGCTCTCGGCAAAAAAGACAAATCGGGTCTGAAAAATTCGTAAACAGTAAACCTTTTTTACAGACCCCGATTTGTCTTTTTTGCCGAGAGCTCCTCAGATGTTCAAATAGGCTGAAATTTGAAGCGGACCTCACGTGATAAAATATCTACCACACAAAATGTTTTTGGAATTGTTTGAATTTTTCTAGTATTTTTTTTTATTTTTTTCGTGAGAGGGGGAGCATCTGAGCTCGGGAGCCGAAACGGCCCTCTCACCTTATACACGATATTCAACACAATTCCAACCTATACCACTGTCCACATATCTTAAAGCATTTCCCCTCGGCCTGTCCGTGGCGATCCATCACGGCGCAGTTGCTGTACCCTCTCGTGTTCAGAATTCGCCTGGCCGTGCACGAGACATGTGGTCTCGTCGTTCCGCGTTTGCCAGCTCTACCTCTACGCCGGTCCAGCTTCATCACGTGATTCGGAATAAAGTTGGAGGCGGCCGGCGCGGTGTCCGTGCAGCTCCAAATCGTCCACACGGCTGAGCAAGAAGCCAGCGAGCACCCATTTTCGCGGAGACGGACAGCGACAACGTCGTCCTTATCATCACATTTCAACGATTTCAGTTCGTAATCCATGGCAAAAGGACGAAATCGAGCGCCAATTATAGATAGATAGGGCGACTGAGTGTGCCTTCGCACCGGCTGGCCGACCCTGCCAAACAATATACCTACGCTTTTCCGGTGCGTGATCCCACCGACCTTAGTGATTGAACGTACGTTTTGAGGACCAGCTGCCGACAGCAGTACATGCCATGCTTACTTAAGTTTGACTTGGAGGTCATACATCTCCGAATGTAAATTGAGATACTGGTATAGCTACGTGCTGCTAGAAGGCAGCAAACTACTAATTCCATACTGGGGCCAAGAGATATTTTTAGCCAAAGAGTAATTAAGCCCTACACGGACGATGGCTATCCGTGTTAATCTTTGCTAGCCTGAAAAGAGGAAAATGGAAAACGAATTGACAGTACCAGAGAATGGGATAAACTGGTAAACAGTGGGAGAATTAATTGGGGATAGGCATTTGGCACGGCATCAATCAAAAAGTAGTTGTGCATGGGTCTGCCATTCACATGATCCAACCAGGCCCATTGATTGGCCAATGCACCTTTTCTCCGGATCCCCCACCCAGCTGCTTACTCATCGAGACACCTGTGCTGTGCCTGTGCTCACATTGTCACATGAGTACCATCGCCAACAAGTCCAAAGCATCCTCCCACTCGCCGATTCCAAAACATATTTAGCATTCGCCTCTGTTTCTCCCTGAGCTGAGAGATCCTCATACGGTTGCTTCTGTTGCCTTCTTCTGGGTAAGTAAGCTGGGTAATCCTCCTTTCTTGACTGATGCTGAACTGAGGATCTTACGGGGATTCATCTGTTTCTTGTTCAGGATTTATTGGAAGATGTCTACTACCTTGATCGCGCTCTACATTACAGTTTGCTCTGTTCTGTTCATCACATCCAAGATGCTCATCTCGTTCCTGTGCTACAAGAAGTGGGCTCGCAAGAAGAGGATCATAGAGACCAGCCTCACAGGTAACAATAGTTGTTCCCCAAATGAGTTCCTGGACATCTTCTTTTTTCTCTTTTGCGCGGAAATGAATCGATGGATCACTCCAGGTGGCAAGCTGGTGATCTTCCGGTCTGCGGCGATGCAGTCGCTGAGCCCCAAAGCGTTCACGAGGATGATCATGGGGCTGTCGAGCAAGGACATCATCGGCTCCGGGGGATACGGGACGGTGTACATGCTGAGGCTGGACGAGAAGTCGGCGTTCGCGATCAAGAAGCTCAGCAGGGGGAGCGCGGAGATGGACCGCGGGTTCGAGCGGGAGCTGGACACCATGGGCGACATCAAGCACAGGAACATCGTCCCTCTCTGCGGCTACTACGCGGCGCCTCACTTCAACCTGCTCATCTACGAGCTCATGCCCAACGGCAGCCTGGACACCATCCTGCACGGCAAGGAGGAAAAGAAGCAAGCGCTCCTGGACTGGCCGGTGAGGTACAAGATCGCGCTGGGCGTGGCGCGGGGGCTGTCCTACCTCCACCACGACTGCATACCGCACGTGATCCACCGGGACATCAAGTCCAGCAACATACTCCTCGACCACAACATGGAGGCCAGGGTGTCGGACTTCGGCCTCGCCACGCTCATGAAGCCCAACGAGAGCCACGTCACCACCGTCGTCGCCGGCACCTTCGGCTACCTCGCCCCAGGTACCCAAGCTGCCGATCAAAATCTCAATCAGTATATATTAACCTTGGATATATCATCATGCACGTGGGTTTGCTGATCGGTGGTGTGCTTGTTGCTTCAGAGTACTTCGAGACGGGGAGGGCGACGACCAAAGGCGATGTGTACAGCTACGGCGTCGTCTTGCTTGAGCTTCTCACGGGGAAGAGGCCGACGGACGAGTCGTTCCTTGAGAACGGCACACGGCTGGTGACCTGGGTAAGCATCATGGCTCCTTTACTGAGACCATCCTATGCTCATCCGATCGCCATGGACACGCCTTCTTGCGTACCTGAACGTGGCGTCGACCTGTACTTTCTTATGTCTCTATCAATGCAAAGATACGCTCCTAGCGTATTCGCGAAAAAAAAACTACTAAATAGGAGTAAAACCAATCGATTATGCATGATACGATGCTCTGAATAGAATAATTTGGCTTAAATCTCTAGGATAATCATCGTACGCAGTGACTAATGAATGTTGCTGAAACAACCAACCAACCTTAGCTATCAACTACTCAGCAATCTGTACTCTGTAGTTGTACCCATCAGAAAACTGATGGGCAGTGGCCGTCACCATGTCACCATAGATAAGGTCCCCAATGGACATCCAATCTCCCATGTCAAGATCAACGAGGACTAGTACATTACTAGCGCAGTACAGTGCTACCTAACAGTAGCTATGGGCATGTACCCTTTTTATAGATGTGAAGCAAGGATGACGAATTAATTGGGCATGCATCCCCGGCCGTGTCAAATGCTAACACCAGTTCATCTGTTACTGTTTTCAGGTCAAGGAGACGATGGAGGAGAAGAGAGAGGAGCACGCCGTCGACGGCGCTCTGCCGTCTTTTCCGGCGGAGGAAGTCAAGTTCGTGTTCACCGTGGCGGAGAAGTGCCTGGAATATGATCCGCGCGATAGGCCAACCATGGTGCAAGTCGCCAAGATGCTTGAGCAAGCGAAGCTTGCATAGTACCTGCTAATTAACGCGCAGTATGTATAACTAGGTGCTTAATTGGATGCAGACAATTTTTCCACCAAAGGTGTCGTTTTTGCGAAATTCATGCTGGGTTCTGCACAAAGTTTAGAAGATTTTTGTCGGCAAACGCTACCAATGGTGCTGTATAAGAAGCAAAATTTATTATTTGTATTTGTAATTGAATTTGTACAGGCGATTTTATGCTTCTGATCCAATACTGCCGGGGACAAAAATTAGAACCCTAAGCTGGGTTTACATGGGCTCTCAGTGCATCCAAGTAAGAATCATGATGTAAGGGAACTTGATGACCTCTGTAGTCTGTACTGTATAGATTTATTTTTGAAAATGAGAGTATCCATGACAACTTCATCCTTGTGCCTTTTTTTTAACCCTGAACCGTAGAACAATTGTTCTACGATATATTTTCTACTAATTAAATATAATATTTACAAACTAAGGTACAAGCAGAAGATAGTCTGCGACTAACCAACACTAGTTTTTTCTAACATGAAAGAAATATTAAAAAGATCTTAAGCAAGAGTGCATTCTATCCAAGAATCAAGAGAATCTAAGAACTTTTTTTTTGGTTCTATGCCTGACCAGCAAGAGGTCTTGTTTGAGCTTGAATTTCCAAGATCTCGTGCTTGGGGTTTCATTTCTGAAAATGATTCCATTCCTCTGCATCCAAATGTTCCAACATCCCATGATTATAATATCCATTGCAATCTTCCTTGGGAGAATGCAGTGCATGATCAGAACTTCATCAAAGAATGATATACCCATGTGCTTCTGCGGTGCTATGGTAAGCCAACAATCTTGAGCAAAGGTGCGGTCCCATATAAGGTGCATAAGACTTTCCTCACAATTCTCATTGCACAAAGCACAGTTAAAGGAAGGAATATGGAAATATTTTCTTTTCAGTAAACCACTTGTGCTCACTCTATCATATAGTGCTAACCAGAAGAAAATCTTGTGCCTTACTCTGCTTGCACTCTTCCAGAGCCATTTGAAAATGCAGTGAGAAGCAGAGATCCCATGAGATGCTTATACATCTGCCTTGCAGAGTAATTGTTTTATTTCCAAGTATAATTCTGACATTCCTTTCCACCATCCTTGTGCCTTTGCATTGTGTTGTAAGTGTAGCTTCTATCACTTCCTCATATATGTTTGCAATAAAGGGCTCTTTTATTAGCTTAAAATATAGCATCAAGCGGATACAGTCATATTGAGCAACACCCGACCTCTGTATAATTAGGGTGCACACAACCAACAAGAACAAATTTGACAAAAATAAATAAGTAAACAAAACAAAATATTGGCAGCAATAAAGTCCTATGAGATCAAAACTATGCCTATGTCAAAGGAGGTGATGGACCAAGCCAGAGATTATGTTGCCACCCATGTTTGGTAAAAACCTTCCTTGGCCACTCTCTACAACCGCATACACACCGTTTGGAACAACGATTGATACTCCATTCGGTGCAACATTGGCTACATGCGAAGCGAGTGTGTACAACGAAAAATAACCTAGAAAGGAGAAGGAGTTCTACCATTGAAAACAATGTCATTTCTACATAGCCAAAGCGACCATAATAAGGAAGACACTCTCACCCTTATTAGCATACAAAACCTATTTGGTATACCATCTAGCCAGTGACCATATATATTGGCAACCCTCATCAGCGGATACATATTAGACACTATATGGATGACAGACCATGTAGAACGCGGAAACTTGCACTGGAAGAAGAGGTGTTTAATTGTCTCGTCCCGAGTACAAAAAATACACTTCTTACTTCCATGCCAGTTGCGACATGCGAGATTGTCTTTAGTTAGTACAACTCCCCTACGAAGATACCACATGAAAATCTTGTTTTTTAAAGGTATCTTCGGACTCCATATTTTATTATTATTATCCATTGGAATCTCTGAGTGCATGAGGGCATGATACACAGAGTCAACTGTGAATGACTCGGATGTCATGAGATTCCAACGAAATAAATCACATCCATATGTCAGGTTAACTGAATCCAAACGACATAACAGATAATGCCATGACGTAAGACGAAGGCCAAGTGGATCCTGTGAGAATGAAACATCCGTTGTGGAAGATCTGAGCACCTGCGCAACCGTATCATTCTTATCGCGAACAATGTTGAAAGGTTGGATACTGTTTTCGGAGAGTTGTGGTTCCCAACCACTTATCCTCCCAGAAACATATCTTTGGACCATCCTTTATCACGAAAGACCCAAAGAAAAAATTGTTTATTTGCCGCCATTGGTGAGGGAGTCTTGGACTAGGGGGTCCCAGCCAAGCTGGGCTAGTTCATGGGCCGAACTGGAGGCCCGTCCAGGAGGAAGGACTTCGGAGGCCCTAGGACGGGACGTGAGCACATCAGATTCTACAGAAGACATGGCATGTACTCAAAAAAGGGATGATTCGTTCGGCATGTAATCCATAGATGGTAACCGACATTCATGGAACCCTAGATACCCCTGGTGCCTATATAAGTCGGAGGCTTTAGCCCGTAGAGGACAACCATATACATCATCATCACCCCTAGGATTTAGACCAGGAACATACGATCTCGAGGTAGATCAATGATACATCTCCAACGTATCGATAATTTATGAAGTGTTCATGCCATATTTACCCATGCTTACAATACTTTTATATGGTTTTGATGCACTTATATGATTTAATTTGAACTAATTCGGACTGACACCGTTTTCAGCAGAATTACCGTGGTGTTGTTTTTTGGGCAAAAAAATAAAAGTTCTCGGAATCGCCGGAAACTTTTTGACATTTTTTTCTAGAGAAAATAAGAAATACCGAAGCGAAGAACCACTGGAGGGGGCCACCTGTTGGTGCCAAGCCAACAGGGCGCACCCACCCCCCTGGGCGTGCCCTGATGGCTTGGGACCACCCCGTGGCTCCGTTTAGCATGATTCCAACGCTGAAAAATCCTATAAATATAGAAACCCTCAGAAAAAACCTAGAACTTCCGCTCCGCCGCCGCAAGTCTCTGTACCAAAGAAAACTCATCCAGAGCCCTGTTGTGGCACCCTACCAGAGGGGGGAATCATCACCGAAGGCCATCTTCATCATCCCGATGGTCTTCATGACGAAGAGGGAGTAGTTCACCCTCTGGCTGAGGGTATGTACCACTAGCTATGTGATCTCTCTCTCTCTCTCTCTCTCTCTCTCTCTCTCGTGTTCTTGAGATGTCACGATCTTGATGTATCATGGGCTTTGTTAATATAGTTGGATCATATGATGTTATTCCCTTGCTACCTTGTTGTGATGAATTGAATCTTTCTCTTTGAGATTTTGTTACGTCGGATTGAATATTGGATTTGAGATCACTTGATGTATGTCTTGCATGTGGATACCCGTGGTGACAGTGGTTGTTCTATTGATTCACTTGATATATGTTTTGGTACTCAACTTGCGGATTCCCGTGGTGACAATGGGGTATTCTATGCATATGGGTTGATACACGTTCTTGTCCTACTTTGATAGAAATCTTGGGGTACTCTTAGAAGTTCTTGCGTGGATTGAATACGATGAATCTGAAATTGTGTGATGCATATCGTATAATTGACATTGGAGTATCTAGGTGACATTAGAGTTGATTGATGCTTATCATATGGTGTTATTTTAGTATGAAATCTAGGGCTGTTTGTGACACATATAGGAGTAGCTCAATAGATTGATCGGAAAGGATAACTTTGAAGTGGTTCTACTACCTACAACAATTTCATCTTATGTTCTCCGCTAGATATGAACTTTGGAGTGATTCTTTGTCGCACGTTGAGGGATGATCATATGATTCTATTATGTTAGCATTGTTGAGAGATTGCACTAGTGAAAGTATGAACCCTAGGCCTTATTTCCAAGCATTAATATACCGTTTTGCTTGCTGTTTACTACTTGTTACGTTGTTGTTTTTATTTATTCAGATTATAAAAACCTATTTCTACTATCCATATTACACTTGTATCACCATCTCTTCGTCGAACTAGTGCACATATACAATTTGCCATTGTATTGGGTGTGTTGGGGACACAAGAGATTCCGTGTATTTGATTGCAGGGTTGTTTGAGAGAGACAATCTTCATCCTACAACTCCCACGGATTGATAAACCTTAGGTCATCCACTTGAGGGCAAATTGCTACTGTCCTATAAAACTCTGCGCTTGGAGGCCCAATAGAGTCTACAAGAATAAAGTTGTGTAGTAGACATCAATCAACTCTCTACTTGTTACACCAATAGTACAACAAGAGAAGGACATAGGGTTTTACCTCCATAGAGAGGGCCTGAATCTGGGTAAAAACCTCGTGTTTCTTGTCTCCTGTTACCTATCGATCCGATCTCACAGCTCGGGCCCGCTACCCGAGGTCTGCCGGTTTTGGCACCGAAATTGGTGCTTACATTGAGAGCCCGTTGTGTGATCACCGGCATTGATGGCTTCTTCTATCGGTGATCCAAATCCTTTCGGAGCTTTCGTTGTCTCGACAACCCTCCCTAATGAGTCATCCGAAGAAACGGCGAACCCTGAGTCGCGCTCCCCCATAGAGGTGGCAGGATGCGATATGAAGTTCCATCTAGAGCACCGTACTCCTTTGAATAGCCCGGCCAATGGTTCTCCCGTCGAGGAAACCCCAGATCCAAACTCCCCTTTGAGGGCCGGACGCCGGACTAGTCGGATGAGCATTTCAGACATTGAGCCAAACCCATACGTCTTCCTCTTCGTATAACCTTCCCACATTATACATGGGGGTGCGTTAGAGTCCCCCCCCCCCCCCCCCGATTGGATTGAAAATTTTGATCCCACCCACCCCCCACATCAAGTACTGCCTGAGCAACTCCGGACCTACCAACGTCTGGGATTTGATCTACATAAAGCAGCAAGTTGGAGAGACCGTGGCGACGTGGGGGTATTAAACGCTCTCGCCCGGCGCCGGGTCCAGAAATTCGCCGAGCTCTCCGACTTGGTATCAAAATTCTACACTATGGAGGACGCCTGGCTGACCGAACAATCTACCAGATCCGATGAACCTACAGACTACCACTCAACCCCGCAGAAAGAACTTTCTGGACGCCATGCCTTTATCGCACCATCGCCAAAGAAGAAGAAAGCGGATCCATGGACCACCCTTGATAGGATGCTAGACAGGCTGTGCCATATACATGCAACTCCGCTCAACCCCAACCCAAACCACAACCTTTGAGCTTGTCGGGTCGTGAAGCAGGTAGCCAAGCATGGCGAACCCCTCCTCACTGGCGATCAAGATGTTAGCCACCTAACAAAGATATCAGACGAAGCCGAGGTCATGATGATCTATCAAACATACAGATCGGGCAACCAACGCAAATGGGCGTTATGGGAGTTCGGCCCTCCAAAGGTACAAGCACCCTCGGCCGCATGGTTAGACATGTCGATCACATTTGAACGAAGCGATCAGCCGCCGACTGAGCTAAGTAGATGCCCAGCCGCCCTGGTCCTCAACCCTATATTAGACAGATGTCGGCTACATAAAGTATTGATGGACGGTGGCAGCAGCCTAAACCTCATCTATGAGTGCACGCTCGAAAAAATGCAGCTGGATAATACTCACATCTGGCAAACCTCCACCACGTTCCGAGGAATTATCCCCGGCAAAGAAGCGTGATGTAGGGGAAAAATCACCCTCTATGTGGTCTTCGGCACTCCGAGAACTATCGTTCTGAGGAGTTGACATTCCATGTCGTACCCTTCTGAAGTGGCTATCATGCTCTCCTCTGACGGGATGCATTTGCAAAATTACATGTCGTACCACATTATGGCTATATGAAGCTCAAGATGCCAGGTCCTCACGGGGTAATCACCGTTGCAAGTAATCCGGACATGGCACTTAGGGCCGAAAACAAAATGGCCTCGCTCGCTTTAGAGTCGTTAGCCGAGGCCTTTGCAACCGAAGAGTTGACAGCACTTCGGGCTATAGTCAATAGGGAGGACGTCATCCTAGACAAACGCTCCAAATCAACCTCGTTCAAACCGATGGATGAAATCATAAAATTCTAAGTACACCCAACGGACCCCAACAAAACAGAATCCATCGGCGCACAAGTTGATCCAGAAATTGATGAGGACCTCCAAAATTTCCTTCGAGAAAACTAGCACATCTTCGCGTGGCACCCTTCAGACATGCCAGGAATCCCAACTAACTTGGCTGAGCACAACTTGAATCTTATCAAAGGGTTAAAACCAGTCAAGCAATCACTACGACTGTTCTTCGAACCCAAGGGACATGCCATGGGCGAAGAGCTGGCCAAATTATTGGAGGTCGGATTCATCTGAGATAGCAAACACCCCGAATGGCTGGCTAACCTTGTGATGGTACCAAAGAAGGATAAATCTTGGCGCTATGTGTCGATTTTAAAGACGTTAACAAAGCCTGCCCCGAGGACCCTTTCCCGCTACCATGCATAGACCAGATCATCGATGCCACAACATGACACTATTCACTTTGTTTTCTTGATGCATACTCGGGGTATCATCAAATTAAAATGAAAGAATCAGATCAAGAAGCTATTATGTTCATCACGCCTTATGGGTTGTTTTGCTTCAACACAATGCCATTTGGGCTACAAAATGCAGGTGCCACATATTAGCGTGTGATTCAAACATGCCTGAAAGACCAAATCGGCAAAACGGCCGAAGCTTACGTGGACGACGTGGTTGTCAAAACCAAGGATGTCCGTCAGCTGATAAAGGATCTCGGTGACATGTTCACCAGTCTCCGGGTCTATCATATTAAGCTTAACCCGGAGAAGTGCATCTTCGGGGTGCCGACAGGAAAATTGCTCGGGTTCATTGTTTCCCAAAGAGGAATCGAGGCCAATCCGGCAAAAATCCAAGCTTTGGCTGCATTGGCAATACCCAGCAAACCCAAGCATGTCCAAAAACTGGTCGGCTGTGTGGCTGCCCTCAGTCGATTAATGTCTAGGCTGGGGGGAAAAGGCCTTGCCATTATATAAACTCCTCAAGCAAACTAAGAATTTCACATGGACTAACGAGGCAGGCGACGCTCTGGAGGACATTAAAAAGCTCGTCACCACCAACCCAATACTCACAACCCCTGGACTGGGCAAGCCGATGTTGCTATACATATCGGCAACAAATCAGGTCATCAGCGTGGTCATAGTGGTCGAGCGCGATGCCGAAGGCCACAAGTTCCAGGTGCAAAAACCGGTGTACTACGTCTCGGAGATATTGACCCCGTGTAAAACTAGGTACCCTAATTAACAGAAGATCACCTAAGCAGTCTTTATGGCATATCGGAAGCTGCGACACAACTTTCAAGAGTGCTCCATTACTGTGGCATTTGAAGTCCCTTTAGGGGACATAATCAACAATAGAGATGCCATTGGGCGCATCGCCAAGTGGGCAACAAAGATCCACCCTTTTGAAATCATCTTCTGCCCACGCCGAGCTATTAAATCTCAGGTGTTGGCAGATTTCATGGTCGAATGGATAGAAGACGAACTCCCTCGAGAGTACAACACATATTCACATTAGACTATGTAATTTGACGGCTCTAAAATGCTAGTCGGGCTGGGAGTCGGGGTCATTTTAACCTCAGCCACCGGCGATAATATATGGTATGTGTTGCAAATCATGTATACCGGCTCTAATAACACAGCCGAATACGAGGCTCTACGACACGGGCTACGGATAGCAGCATCCATGGGTGTCCAGCGTCTGGAGGTCCGAGGTGACTCCAATCTCACTATTTCACAAGTAAATGGCGAGTTCGACGCAAAGGACCCAAAGATGACCACATACCGGAATGTCGTTTTGGCAATATCAGCCCGCTTCAAGGGGCTGGAATTTCATCACATCCCATGGGATAGCAATCAAGCTGCCGACACCCTTGCAAGAATAGGCGCCAAGCACGACCCGATCCCAGAAAACACGTTTCTTGATTGGCTCTTCAAGCCGTCCGTAGTCTGGCAAGACGAAAACATCCGCACAAGCACCCAGGACTCGAGAAATGTTAACTCTCCGGCAGCCGATGATGACAATGTAGTAATAGGAGGCTCATCTCTTGAAGAAACAACATTGTCTCACGAAATCATGGCAGTAATTGCGCCGTGGACCGAGCCTTTTCTTAAATACTTGCTCCATAACGAGTTACCCGATGACCAGGCCGAGGCGTGAAGGATAATCCGCCGATCCAAGGCATACCGGGTTCACGAGGGTGAGCTGTAGAAAAGATGTGTCACCGGCGTTCTCTAGCAGTGCATAGCTGAAGAAGATGGAAGAAAGCTTCTTGCCGAAGTCCACTCCGGCATGGCCGGTCATCATGCAGTAGCTCGGTTTATAGTCAGTAAGGCTTTCTGATCTGGACTTTATTGGCCTACAACCAAGGAGGACGCATAAACTTTGGTCGAACGCAGCCAGGGTTGTCAGGTTCTTGCAAACCAAAGCCATATGCCTGCCACAACCCTTCGGACAATCCCAATCACCCGGCCTTTCGCGGTCTGGGGGCTCGACATGGTCGGCCCCCTTAAAGGGGGTTCTCGGAAGAAGAAATACTTATTGGTCATGGTAGAAAATTTTATAAAGTGGATTGAGGCTAAACCAGTTCCAACTGTCGATGCTGTTCACATCATAGAATTCATTTTGGGCGTGGTGCACCGAAATGGCGTCCCCCACAGTATAATTATACACAACGGCTCCAATTTAATTGCCAAGGAAGTGCAGGTGTAGTGTGAGAAGTTGGGCATTAAGCTCGAATATGCCTCCGTATATCACCCTCAGAGCAATGGACAGGTTGAACTCGTAATTGGCCTCGTCTTAAGCGGCATCAAGCCGAGCTTGCTCCCGTTCCTTGAAGGAGCCGATTGTAAATGCGTGGAGGAGTTCGACTCCGTACTATGGGGCTTGCATACTATGCCTAACCGGTCTACAGGTTACACACCCTTTTTATGGTGTATGGGGCCGCTGCCTTCCTACTTTGTGACATCATTCAAGATGCGCCAAGAGTGCGTATGTATGAAGAAAGGGAAGCCGAGTTGGATCGGCAGGATGAACTTGACGCACTAGAGGAGGAAAGAGACGTGGCTCGGGCGCGTTCCACCTTTTATCAATAGTAGGCACGATGTTACCAGGGCAGGGAAGTCCAGACAAAGGCTTTTAACAAAGGCAACTTGGTCATGCGGTTTCACCCAGAAAACCAGAAGCACAAACTTCATCCGCGATGGGACGGATCGTTCATAATCGACCAAGTACTCACCGGAGGGGCGTATCATATTCGAGACCCCGCAGGTAACAAACTGGAGCCGAGCCCATGGAACGATGCCCTACTTCGACATTTTTACGATTAAATACAACCACCCTTATCCTACCCCCTCTAACTTATGCTTATCATCTTGCAGCTTTAGGCTTTTTTAGTTTTTTCCTTTTGCTAGTTATGGTCGGTTGATCCGGAGTGCTATGGTTACTTCGGACACATACTACATGTATGACAGATACTATGCTTCAGGCTCTTCCTAGCCAGTTATATTCAGGGTGTTATCGGTTCCCCATGTGTTCTTCTCGTTTTTTTGCCTTACATATGCATCAACTTGACTGAAGTTTTTGCCAAGCTAGGTTGCCTGGCTCCTGTGCTTACCCCCTACGTTCCCGATTGTCCGGCTAGGAGGTGAAGGGAGCACCTCTGCGATTGTTGCCAATGAGTTAAATGGATTGGAACCTCAGACGGGTGAAGCCAAAAGCTAGCGTTCTTAAGAAAATAGTTGGTAGGCAACTATAGAAGCAACGAGCAATAAAACAGGGGGCTTACCGCCCACCTCGGACATATATTTAGGGGCTTATCGCCCACCTCAGACATATACCTGGGGGCTTCATGCCCTCCTCGGATGCATACAGCCTGCCTTGACCAGGCCAGTCGTTACGACCATATATGATCACCTAAGGAAAGGAACCAATGGATGAACTATTTTCCTTGGAAGATGTTTCTCGCGTTTGGGTGTGATATAATATAAGCTCCATGTCACTTTGTTTCTAGAGCCGCATAGCTGGATTGCCTCACGATCGGAAATACCTGGTCCGCTCTTTCGAACCAAAGTAGGAAGCACTTCTCGGTCATTAGCTAAGGAGGGAGAAGCCGAAGGCTGGTCAACAAAGTTTGAAACATCGGAAGCATCACACATAATGATAAGTACATAGATACATAGAGTTCTCACACAAGCCTAATACTTGTCTAGGCCGTCTATCAAGGACTTCAGATTACAGTCCCCCTGGGAGAAGCAGGCGGCAGTCATTACATCCTCAGACGCTAGACTAGTCGGAATTTCGTTTTTGTCAGGACCAGCTGGCCCTACTTTGGCTAGTCTCTCCGTGTCTATCATCGTGTAATGAGTCTTGACCATTGCGCGGGCTTCTCTGGCTCCCTCCCGACAGGATGACATTTTCCAAGCCTTTATACGACGCCGAGAACCCTGGAGGCGTTCGGCAAGCTCGGATATGCCCTCGGGCACATTTTCTTCGTCGGGCCATAACGCCCTAAAAATTGTCGTCATTGCCTTCCTAGCTCTCTCATGATCCTCGGCGAGCGGCATACGGGCTTCCTCGGACAGTGCGTTGGTCGTGTCCCTTGGTTGGTCTATCAATAACACCAGTCGACGTATGTGTTAGTTCCAGGCTATCATGCTCAGGAATTACAGCCTATTTCAACAAAGGACATGCTTACTGTCTATATTGGACTACCGGTTGTTTTCCCCGATAGCCGCCAGTTGGGCCCACAGCCGCTAAATCTCTTTGTATCGACGATCATTCCTCACCTTGAGTGTATTGACCTATTCTTGGCACCGGGTTAGCACAAGTTGATCGGCCTTCCTCTGCGATTCGGCTTGTAGGTGATCCTCGCGAGCCTGCTTCAGGTCCTTCTCAAACTGATCAATGACTTCCGCTGCTAAGGAATACGATAGATCAATCACATGTTAATGAGTTTGTTGCAAGAGAGTACTATCACACAAGATGCGCTTACCGTGTGCTTCTCTGGTAAACTCCTTTACTTGCTTCACCTCGTCCTGCGAAGCACTTAGAAGCTTCTTGGTTTCAGCCAAATCCGTAGACAACTTCTCATTCGTCTCTCGAGATGACTACACAACAACAATGTTAATATTTAAGCCTCAATATATAGATGTATCCACACTTTGGCTTGGGGGTTATTGGCCTCTGCACTGATAAATGTTTATCAAAATAAACAAATCCACCGGTCGGATGTGCCATCTGACCAGTTGTCGGTGTCAAAACCGGAGGATCTCGGGTAGGGGGTCCCGAACTGTGGATCTTGGATCGATGGGTAACATGAGACAAGGGAGAGGGTATTTACCTAGGTTTGGGCCCTCTTGATGGAGGTAAAACCCTATGCCATGCTTTGTATTGTATTGATTATGGGGTATCGAGTACAAAGTTGATCTACCTCGAGATCGTATAATGTGGTCTAAACCCTAGGAGTAATGATCTTAATCTATGATGATCTGATCGTCCCTAATGACTAGCCTGGCCTCGGCTTATATAACACACCAGAGGCCTAGGATAACAAGCGTCCTAGTCGGCTATGTCGGTGGAGAGGAGTCCTTGTCTTGATCACCAAGTCTTGTGGAATCTTCCTCGTATGCATCATGGGCTGTCCGAACTGGCCCATTAGTGAACCGCCCTGGGGGTCCTCGGCCCGACCCACTGGTCGGGAGACGATGTGATGAGTACCCCCTAGTCCAGGACCCCATCAGTAGCCCCCTGAATCGGTCTTCAAGTTGGGGACGCTCCTTGGTTCTTTGTCTTCAGCGTTCGGTCTTAAAAACTGGTTCAACAAATCTTCCCATCTCCGATATTGAGGATCGCCGAGGTGTATCCGAAGATGTTAGAATCGGGGCTCTGCAAAACCCAACAAGGTTCGAACACTGGGGCGTGTGCGAAGATCTCAACCGGCTCAAAGTCCCAACTTGTCACCCTACGGCCTAGCTGCGTCGAGTAAGTATTTGCGAGGAAGAAGATGACACAGTGATTTGCCCAGGTTCGGGCCACCTTGCGGTGTAAAACCCTACTCCTGCTTTGGGGTGGATTGGCCTCACGAGGAGGCTTGGGATGAACTAGTACAATGGTTTTTGTGGCCTCGCGAGGGCTCTTGGTGGTGATGAACTAGACCCCATTCGACCTGCCTTCTACGATGGGAGCTCGTCCCTACTTATAGGGGCCACGGTCCTCTTCCCCCGTCGCATTGGCGGGAAGGGATCCCACAACGGCCAAATTTGAAAGGGGACAAGTAGTACACCCTATCCTGACTAAAGGTGGTCTTCGCCTGCAAAGCTTCCGGGTGTGACGCAGCGGTGGGCTCGGCGATGACATCCGTCATGCCGAGCTCGTGGTCTTGGTCCTCTTGCACCGAGTGGGAAACCTTTTGGGGGTTCCTTGGGAACCCGCGTATGTCCCTGTTTCCTTAGCACCAAAGAGGAAACTGTCCTCCCTCTGCGCCCGTTGGCGCCCGCCTGGCTTGGCCGTCAGAACCCACGTCACCCCGGCCTCATGATGCCGGGTACTTGCATAGGAATCTCTGCTCCTCAGGAGGCGGCCTAGAGGGGTGCCACTCCTCCGGTGGTCTTGGCGTTGTCCTCCTCACGAGGCGGGGGCTCTCGCAAGGGCCTTGACTGGGGGGGGGGGGGCTCGTTGCAGGGCCGTACCAGGCCTTCGTGGTGGGCCACTCGCTGGGCCACAGGCAGGCAGGTCTGGGTACCCCCGTTCCCAGAACGCCGACAGTAGCCCCCGGGCCCAAGGCGTGCCAACCTTGGCTTCGGGGCGAAGGCAAGGAGCGAAGGGCGAAGCGCCGCGGGCCGCCAATCGCCTGTGGGCCAGGCTTGACGCGTGGCACGCGACGGGGAATGGACACCTTCGCCCCCAATCGCCTCGGCAACTGTCCTCGCTGACAAAAGTCTGGCGCCCTCTGCGGAGCCATCATTGCTCTTCTTCACTGTGCCTTGATCCCTTGCTTAGATCCCCTTTCCTCCGTAAGAAACACCTCCAGGTCCTGGCGCAGCACTGCTCTTACTCTAGCCCTTCTGCCTCCAAGATTCCTCGGATGGCGCCTGCCGGGAAGACGAAGTCCGAGGCTGCAGCCTCGGCCCCCTCTTCTCCCTCTCTGGCGCTCACGTCATCCTCCATCACCAAGGAGGGGGATCTCGCCTCCGTGCTTCCGTTGACCGCAGGGGACTCCAACGAATGGGGGAGGACCTTGATCTGGTGCGGCTCAGCTGAGCGGCGCACCCTGGCGAAGACGGTATACCCCTTCTTTCTCCACAACATCTTCTGCGGGCTTGTCCCGCCCTTCTCGGGGTTCTTCTCCGCCATCCTCGCGCACTATGGGATCCAAGCTCTCCATCTTTAGCCCAACTACATCTTGCTCCCATCGATCTCTGCCTTCTACTGTGAGGCCTTCGTAGGCGTGAAGCCTTCTGTGGGCCTCTTCCGCCACTATTTCAGCATGCGGCTTCATGATAGCGCGCAACGGTCGGGGTGCGCTTCCTTCGTCGCGGTACAGAGCGGCAATGTGCTCCTGAAGGCCGGGAAGAAGGTGGAAGGCTACCGGCACCGCTGGATCTTCTTTGATGTCCAGGGGGTTGATTCGCATCTGGAGCTCCCGACGAAGCTGCCCGAGAAGACCCTCGGTTGGGCCTCTGCGAAGCTCCCGACCCCTAGGAGACGCCCGTCTTGAAGCGGATCTCCTCAGACATGGCTGCCGGGAAACTGACCGGGGCGATGATGGTGAAGGAGTTCGTGATGCAGCGCCTGGCGCCGCTCTAGCAGCACTCGAAGCCCATGTGGGAGTACGAGGGCATCAGAGACGCCATCAGGCTCGGGTCCGCCAGCCTGACAGGAGAGGAGCGGGACAAGGCCCTGTACATCTTGCTCTTCAACGATCCCGGGGATCTTCCCGAGGCCTATGCCCCGCTGTACCGCCGCGACGACGGCAGGGCGCTGGTTGCCGCCATGGCCGATTTTGATGACCCGGGGCTCACGGCATCCGGGCTCCCCAATCCCACGGTGCTAGTGTCCTCCGGCAACACCAGTGGCGGAGAGGATTCGGAGGATACCGTGGATGGCAGGGAGGAGGCGTCCCCTCCGTCGCAGATCGTGCTCCTCCGCAGCCTTGATGATGATGATGATGATGATGCCAACGAGCCCTCGGCCGCTGGCTCCCGGCACTTCACCCGGGTGTACAGGGGGCCGGGGCCTTCCCCTCAAACTGCTCGGGTGCCTGGCCGGACGACCCCGAAGAAACGCGCGGCCGCCGTCCCTCAGGGCGCCCCCTCACCCCTCCGGGCGACAGCACCACGCCGGGGGTTGGCGGGGAGCACCCCGCTCGCCCCCTGGACGCGGCCAAGTCCGTGCCGAAAGGAAGCGGGGGCGTTCTGACCAGCGCCGAGGTGAAGAAGAAGAGGAAGTGGTTCGCGCGCGAGGAGTAAGTAACCTTCTTCATCTCTGTTTGATCTTGAACTACACATGTGTTCACGGCCCTCCTCCTCTCATTGGCTAGGGTCGAGGTCATGCCGAAGAGGAAGAAGGCGAGCGTTGAGCCGAAGGAGCCCCCTGCCCTGGGGGCGCCATTGGCTTTGTGTCGTGATGGAAGCGAGCCGTGCCAACCCAGCGCGCCGCTTGGAGGACCAGCCGCCGGGGGCGCGGAGGCTCCCGTGGTGGCGTCTCCTGCCGCAGCCGTGGTGGCCCCGACGCTAATGGAGGGGGCAGCTCCTCGCCCCCTCTTGGTGAAGTCCGCTCCCATGGTCGCAGAGATGCAGCCTCGGGAGGAGCCGGCCCCCATGGGCCAGCTGGCCGTGGAGGCGCCCACGCTTGCTGTGATGGAGGAGAAACTGGAGCCCCCGGCTCCCCAAGTTAGCCATGCTGCCGGGCCCTTGGTCACGGCGCCCGCCGAGGCGCCGGTGCCGCCTCCTGGTCCGGCTCTTGCGCTTGCGCGCTGCGGTCCTGTGATCAGGCCTGGCGCCCTGGATGAGGCCTACACCATGCTCGGTAGGCTCCGGGCCGACCTCCAAGATACTGAAAGGTGCCTCGCGAGGGAGCGCCTGGGTCTCATTTCTGGATGGTCCCAAACTGAGGCGGCCACCCAGACGGCCTGGAGCAGAGCCAAGGCCGCCATCACGAAGAGCGAGGAGGAGGCCGCCGAGGCCAAGGCAGCCCGAGACGCAGCACTGGAAGAGGCAGAGTCTGCCAAGGCGCGCTGCGGCGAGGCGGAGGCCCACCTGAAGGTCTTTCAGGATGATCAAGCCGCACTCGTGCAACAACTCCGTGAGCAGGGGCATGCCCTCAAGGCCCGTGAGGCGAAGCTCGCCGGTCGTGACTCCGCACTGTCCTGAGTGGCCGCTGACCAAGCCAAGGAAAGCGAGCGCCTGGCCAAGCTGAAGGAGGAGGTGGAAGAAGCCCAGGCATCCCACGCTCGGCGCGTATCCAAGACGTTGACCCAGCTGGAGTCCAGGGAGAAGACCCTCGCCGTTGCTGAGGAGAAAGCGGCCGCGGAGCGCGATGCCTTCCCTTCCCTCGAACTCGAGCTTCGCAGGTCGCTGCGCTCCATCTGCAGGGGAGGATACCGGGAGCCTTTGGCGACCCCCGGCCGGCTACGCAGGGCTCTCCTTCAAGCTTGCTGAGGCGCTCGAAGGCGCTTCCACCAGGGTGGACACCATTTTGGAGGACGAGTGCCGCGATCTTCTTGCCACGGCCGCGACGCGGGTCTTCAGCCAGCTCTACCTCCGCGAGCCTGGCTTCGATTTCGATGCGGTGCTCGTCCCGGTTGCTCCTGCGTCCCGCGCCGCTGCGGAAGCGGCCGTGAAGGGCCCGGTGGACGCGTTGGTGGAGAAGTTCACCTGCATCGCCACCGCCAAGCCCCCTCTGGCGGAAGCAAGCGTTGGTGATGATGGTGGCAGCGACGTTGACGATGAGGTTGCCATGGCCGGGACAGTTGGCGACGTTGGCCATGGCGGTGGTGTCCCTTCCTCCTAGATTTTACCCTGCAACATTCGTAGTGCCTCGCAGAGGCATGAGACTTCGAACTCATAAGACATTCAGTGCCTGCAATAATTGCTTGAATTTCGTGATTTCCTTCGGTGCCCTGTTTCCTTCCCGCTTGCTTTTGTGCTCTACGTCGGCGGGGCCCAATCCCGCTGCTACTTCTCGAGCATGCGTTGGTTTCTGTGAAGAGGAACGGGTGATGCAGCAAAGTAGATAAGTATTTCCCTCAGTTGTTGAGAACCAAGGTATCAATCCAGTAGGAGATACAAGCAAGTCACCAATGGATGTACCTACACAAATAATCAAACACTTGCACCCAACGCTATAAAGGGGTTGTCAATCCCTTCACGGTTACTTGCAAGGATGAGACCTGATAGAGATAGATAGAATAGATTGCTTGAAAGTAAAGTAAAACAAAAAGTAAAAATATTGCAGCAATGTATTTTTGGTATTTTTGGTTTTAGATCTGAAAGTATAAGATGGAAAATAGACCCGGGGGCCATAGGTTTCACTAGAGGCTTCTCTCATGATGGCAAGTATTATGGTGGGTGAACAAATTACTGTCGAGCAATTGATAGAAAAGCGAATAATTATGAAGACATCCAAGGCAATGATTATGCATATAGGCATCACGTCCGTGTCAAGTAGACCAAAACGATTCTGCATCTACTACTATTACTCCACACATCGACCGACTCCTGCCTGCATCTAGAGTATTAAGTTCATGAAGAACAGAGTAACGCATTAGGTAAGATGACATGATGTAGAGGGATAAATTCAAGCAATATGATGAAAACCCCATCTTTTTATCCTCAATGGCAACAATACAATACGTGCCTCGCTACCCCTACTATGTCACTGGGTGAGGACACCGCAAGATTGAACCCAAAACTAAGCACTTCTCCCATTGCAAGAATTACCAATCTAGTTGGCCAAACCAAACCAATAACTCGAAGAGACTTGCAAAGATATGAAATCATGCATATAAGAATTCAGAAAAGACTCAAATAATATTCATAGATAATCTGAACATAAACCCACAATTCATCGGATCTCGACAAACACACCGCAAAAGAGTATTACATCGGATAGATCTCCATGAAGATCATGAAGAACATGGTATTGAAGAGCAAAGAGAGAGAAGAAGCCATCTAGCTACTAGCTATGGACCCGAAGGTCTGTGGTGAACTACTCATGCATCATCGGAGGGGCAATGGAGTTGATGTAGATGCCCTCCGTGATCGAATCCCCCTCCGGCAGATTACCGGAAAAGGCTCCAAGATTGGATCTCACGGGAACCGAGGCTCCTGGCGGCGGAAAAGTGTTTTCGTGGCTCTCTCTGGTATACAGGGAATATTTTGGAATTTATAGGCTGAAAATTAGGGTTGGGGGAGTTGCCGTGGGCCCACAAGCCAGGGGGGCGCCCCCTAGGGCGCGCCCCTGTGGCTTGTGGCCACACGGCAGATCCTCTGCCTTGGTCTCCAAGCTTGGTAGATGTCTTCTGGTCCAATAAAAATTATTCCGAAGATTTTATTCCGTTTGGACTCCGTTTAATATTCCTTATCTGCAATACTCAAAAACAAGGAAAAAACAGAAACTGGCACTAGGCTCTAGATTAATAGGATAGTCCCAAAAATAATATAAAATAGCGTATTAATGCATATAAAACATCCAAAACAGATAATATAATAGCATGGAACAATCAAAAATTATAGATACGTTGGAGACGTATCAAGCATCCCCAAGTTTAATTCCTGCTCGTCCTCGAGTAGGTAAATGATAAAAACAGAATTTTTGATGTGGAATGCTACCTAACATATTTATACATGTAATATTCTTTATTGTGGCATGAATATTCAGATCCGTAAGATTCAAAACAATAGTCTAATATTGACATAAAAACAGTAATACTTCGAGCACACCAACAAGGCAATCGTGTCCTTTTGAAACAACATGGCCTTAGAAAGTTATCCCTACAAAATCATATGGTCTGGCTATGCTCCATCTTCCCCACACAAAGTATGTAAATCATGCACAACCCCGATGAACAAGTCAAGCAATTGTTTCACACTTTTGGTGTTCTCAAACCTTTTCAACTCTCACGCAATACATGAGCGTGAGCCATGGATATAGCACTATAGGTGGAATAGAATATGGTGGAGGTTGCAAAGAAAAAGGAGAAGATAGTCTCACATCAACTAGGCATATCAACGGGCTATGGAGATGCCCATCAATAGATATCAATGTGAGTGAGTAGGGATTGGCATGCAACGGGTGCACTAGAGCTATAAGTGTATGAAAGCTCAAAAAGAAAACTAAGTGGTCGTGCAAGATGAAACTCCACTAGTTATATGAAAGTGACAAAATAGGAGACTCTCTATCATGAAGATCATGGTGCTACTTTGAAGCACAAGTGTGGAAAAAGATAGTAGCAATTGTCCCTTCTCTCTTTCTCTCATTTTTTTCTATTTTTTTTGTGGGCATCTTTGGCCTCTTTTTTTTTATTTGGGCTTCACTGGCCTCTTTTATTTTTTGTATAGTCCGGATACTCATCCCAACTTGTGAGGGAGTCATGGCTTCCATCATCCTTTTCTCACACGGGACAATGCTCTAATAATGGAAATCATCACACTTTTATTTACTTACAACTCAAAAGAAAAATTACAACTCGATACCTATGACAAAATATGACTCTATATGCAATATGAAAGTGGTGGTGCATGTCATGAAAAGCGGAACGGTGGAAGTTGCATGGCAATATATCTCAGAATGGCTATGGAAATGCCATAATAGGTAGGTATGGTGGCTGTTTTGAGGAAAATATATGGTGGCTGTTTTGAGGAAGGTATATGGTGGCTGTTTTGAGGAAGGTGGGTTTGATGTACCGGCGAAAGTTGCGCGGTACTAGATAGGCTAGCAAAGGTGGAAGGGTGAGAGTGCGTATAATCCATGGACTCAACATTAGTTATAAAGAACTCACATACTTATTGCAAAAGTCTACTAGTTATCAAACAAAGCATTAGACGGATGCTCCTAGGGGGAGAGGTTGGTAGGAGTTAACCATCGCGCGCTCCCGACCCTCACACAAAGGTCGACAATCATTAAACAAATTATGCTCCGACTTCGTTACATAACGGTTCACCATACGTGCATGCTACGGGAATCACAAACTTCAACACAAGTATCTATTCCAATTCACAACTACTCACTAGCATGACTCTCATATTACCATCTCTATTATCTCAAAACTATATGCAAGGAATCAAACTTCTCATAGTATTCAATGCACTTAATATGAAAGTTTTTATTATATCCCTCTTGGATGCCCATTATATTAGGACTAAATTCATAACCTAAACAAATTACCATGCTGTTTTAAGAAACTCTCAAAATAATATAAGTGAGGTACGAGAGTTCAATAATTTCTATAAAATAAAACACCACCATGCTCTAAAAAGATATAAGTGAAGCACTAGAGCAACATTGCCTAGCTCAAAAGATATAAGTGAAGCACATAGAGTATTCTAATAAATTCATGAATCAGCGTGTCTCTCTCAAAAATATGTGTGCAGCAAGGATGATTGTGGCAAACTAAAAAGCAAAGACTCATATCATACAAGACGCTCCAAGCAAAACACATATCATGTGGTGAATAAAAATATAGCCTCAAGTAAATTTACCGATGGATTGAAGACGAAAGAGGGGATGCCTTCCGGGGCATCCCCAAGCTTAGGATTTTTGGTATCCTTGAATATGGCTTGGGGTGCCTTGGGCATCCCCAAGCTTAGGCTCTTGCCACTCCTTATTCCATAGTCCATCAAATCTTTACCCAAAACTTGAAAACTTCACAACACAAAACTCAACAGAAAACTCATGAGATCCGTTAGTATAAGAAAAATAAATCACCACTTTAGGTACTGTTGTGAACTCATTCTTTATTTGTATTTGTGTAATACCTACTGTATTCTAACTTCTCCATGGTTCATACCCCACGATACAACCCATAGATTCATCAAAATAAGCAAACAACACAAAGAAAACAGAATCTGTCAAAAACAGAACAGTCTGTAGCAATCTGTAGACTTCGAATACTTCTGTAACTCTAAAACTTCTGAAAAGTTAGGACAACCAGGGAAATTTTTATATCAATCTTGTGTAAAAAATTCAGATCAAAATCACGTTCCAGTAAATTTATAAAAATTCTGGACTGAGCGCAAAAGTTTCTGTTTTTTTTAACAGAATCAAACCACAAATACCGTAGACTATCCCAAAGGTCTTACTTGGCTCAAACACTAATTTAAACAATAAAACACAATTATTATAGAAGTAATAATGTGCAAAACACACCAAAACAGAAACAAAAAACAGAAAACGAAAATAAGATTGGGTTGCCTCCCAACAAGCGCTATTGTTTAACGCCCCTAGCTAGGCAAAACGCAATAAATCTAGGTATTGTCATCTTTGGTATGCAATTCCTCGATTGCACACTTATAAACCCTAGGATATTCTTTGGTTTCATCAATTATCATACTCCTAGGAAAGAAATCAAGAAACTCACTTGTAGCAATAGGTTCCCGAACGATATTAATGAAGTTAGGGTGAACACTTATCATCTTAAGATCTTCATCCCCTTTACTAGAGGATTCACCCTTATTCTTGGGAACAAAAATAAACTTGGCAGCCTTAGGAGGAGATTTTGAGGTGGTTTGGGCAGAAGCAAAAGCGGAACCCAAGTTAGTGATAATGTCCTCTAGCTTTCCAATTCTAGAGGAATCTTGATCCAATTTTTCATTAACTATGGGTTCTTTTTCCTTTAGGTTTTTTAAAGTAACTCCTACCTTAGATCCATATTGTGTGATATGATTATGGATCTTTTTATCCAAGTTTTCAATGAGATCTATAGTAGCAACTTTATTTTCAATGATATCAAGCCTTCGCATCACATGTTCCAAAGTTAAAATAGTTTCATTAACCATGAGAGGGGGTGAACCTACCAAATTTATCATGGCATTATAAGAATCAAAGGTATTGTTCCCCAAGAAATTCCCTCCCATAATGGTATCCAAAACATATCTATTCCAAGGAAAAACACCCACATAAAAATTGCGAAGGAGAACGGTAGTAGATTGCTTACGAGTAGATCTATTTTGAGCATTGCAAATCCTATACCAAGCATCTTTTAAATTTTCTCCCTCCCTTTGCTTGAAATTAAGAACTTCATACTCGGGAGTACTAACGATAGTAGCAAGGCTAGCCATGAGCTTTAAGCGATCTATCACACAAGCAAACAAAAAGCAAACGAAAAGGCGAACGGAAGAACGGCGAATAAAAAGGCAAATCTTTTTGGAAAATCATTTTAGAAGTGGGGGAGAGGAAAACGAGAGGCAAATGGAAAATAAAGTAAATGCAAGAGATGAGTTTGTGATGGGTACTTGGATGGATTGATGTAGATCTCCCTGGCAACGGCGCCAGAAATCCTTCTTGCTACTTCTCGAGCATGCGTTGGTTTCCGTGAAGAGGAATGGGTGATGCAGCAAAGTAGATAAGTATTTCCCTCAGTTGTTGAGAACCAAGGTATCAATCCAGTAGGAGATACAAGCAAGTCACCAATGGATGTACCTACACAAATAATCAAACACTTGCACCCAACGCTATAAAGGGGTTGTCAATTCCTTCACGGTTACTTGCAAGGATGAGATATGATAGAGATAGATAGAATAGATTGCTTGAAAGTAAAGTAAAAAAAAGTAAAAATATTGCAGCAAGGTATTTTTGGTGTTTTTGGTTTTAGATCTGAAAGTATAAGATGGAAAATAGACCCGGGGGCCATAGGTTTCACTAGAGGCTTCTCTCATGATGGCAAGTATTACGGTGGGTGAACAAATTACTGTCGAGCAATTGATAGAAAAGCAAATAATTATGAAGACATCCAAGGCAATGATTATGCATATAGGCATCACGTCCGTGTCAAGTAGACCGAAACGATTCTGCATCTACTACTATTACTCCACACATCGACCGACTCCTGCCTGCATCTAGAGTATTAAGTTCATGAACAACAGAGTAACGCATTAGGTAAGATGACATGATGTAGAGGGATAAATTCAAGCAATATGATGAAAACCCCATCTTTTTATCCTCAATGGCAACAATAGAATACGTGCCTCGCTACCCCTACTATGTCACTGGGTGAGGACACCGCAAGATTGAACCCAAAACTAAGCACTTCTCCCATTGCAAGAATTACCAATCTAGTTGGCCAAACCAAACCAATAACTCGAAGAGACTTGCAAAGATATGAAATCATGCATATAAGAATTCAGAAAAGACTCAAATAATATTCATAGATAATCTGAACATAAACCCACAATTCATCGGATCTCGACAAACACACCGCAAAACAGTATTACATCGGATAGATCTCCATGAAGATCATGAAGAACATGGTATTGAAGAGCAAAGAGAGAGAAGAAGCCATCTAGCTACAGACTGTTTTGTTTGGATAGATTGCTGTCATAGTTTTGTTATCTACTTATCCTCTTGTTTCCATAGCCTATATTGGTAGATATCAATTGAGGAAACGATAGTAATCAGTAGATGATGTTTGAAAATTATTGTGCAACTTGTCTTGGCAGTACATGAAGTGTTGATTTATTCTTATGAGTACTAACCTATCTCACGAGTTCTTTTCGAGTTTTGTGTGGATGAAATTTTTGAGAATAGGTAAAACCATGATATGAGAGGATTGAACGAGATACAAAAGCTCAAGCTTGGGGATGTCCAAGGCACCCCAAGTAAATATTTCAAGAAGTCTCAAGTATCTAAGCTTGGGGATGCTACGCATCCCACCTCTCTTCATCAACAATTATCGGTTAGCCTATGTTGAGCTTAAATTCTTATTCGTTCACATGATGCGTGCTATTCTTGGAGTGCTATTTTTCTTTTGCTTGCTGTTTGAATAAAATCATTGGATCTAAAATTCTTAGATGAGAGAGTACTCACATAGTTATTTAATTGTTGGCTACTCATTGCTCTTCACTTATATCTTTTTGGAGTAGTTTGTCATTCACTCTCGTGCTTCACTTTTATCCTATGAGTAAACGGTTGAATGAATTGAATATCATAAATCTGAAATTAAATATGCTTCATATACCTATCCCATGGAGAGTAATGACTTCACACATAATAAGTATAGGTGGTGAAATTTATTGAAAGTTAGCAAACACCGCATTGGTCACTTGAACAATTCATGAAAGAATATTGAAGGAAGAGAGATTCCACATATAAATATACTATCTTGGACATCTTCTATGATTGTGAATGCCCATTAACTATTTTCAAACTTGAGCAAATTAGTTGAAGTTGGACAAGGAAGACAACTTAATGAGTTATGTTTGGGTATACTTGTATAGAAGTTATATTGTTATGGATCCTCCAACATGTGGTGCTTGCTTCCACCTCATACTAGCCAAAACTTCCGCACCAAGTAGAAATACTACTTGTGCATCCAAACACCCTTAAACCAGTTTTGCCATGAGAGTCCACTATACCTACCTATGGATTGAGTAAGATCCTTCAAGTAAGTTGTCATCGGTGCAAAAGGCAATAAAAATTGCTCCTAAATATGTATGATCTTTTATTGTAAAGGAAAATAAGCGTTGTACGAATTTGTGATGGTAAAGAAATAAAAGCGACGGACTGCATAATAAAGGTTGCTATCACAAAGGGCAATACAACGTGACGTTCCTTTGCATTAAGGGGTTTGCACATCCAAAAACAAAAAGCACATGACAACCTCTGCTTCCCTCTGCGAAGGGCCTATCTTTTACTTTCTAGTATTTACCTTTATGCAAGAGTCATGGTGATCTTCACCACTTCCTATATTTCGCCTTTTTCTCTTGGCAAGCGTCATGTGTTGGGGAATGATCTAGACATATATATCCACACAAATATATTTGATCATGAATTATTATTGTTGACAATTATCTATATGATAAATAAGTTGGGAGGCGAAACATTAAGCCCCTATCTTTCTCTGTGTTCGATGGATGCTATTTGTTCTAAAAATATGCTTTGAGTGTCAATAATCATGGAAGACTATATGATAGTTGAGTATGTGGAATTTGCTAAATCAAAGCTCTTACATAGACCCTTCCTGAAAATAAGATGAACTGCAATTGTTCGATGACTAGGAATATGGTTTGCTGGTTTTCAAGAAACTTTCTGGTCTATACTTTAAACATGTGAATAGCTTGTTACTTGATCATGAGAAGTTTTATGAGATGAGCTACTGTTTATCATTGATCAAACTTGTGCACTTGCTAGCATTCACACATCATAAATTATTTCTTTTATCATTTACCTACTCCAGGACGAGCAGGAATTAAGCTTGGGATGCTGATACGTCTCCAACGTATCTATAATTTATGAAGTATTCATGCTATTATATTATCGGTTTTGGATGTTTTATATGCATTAATATGCTATTTTATACTATTTTTGGGGACTAACCTATTAACCTAGAGCCCAGTGCCAGTTCCTGTTTGTTGCATGTTTTTTGTTTTGCAGAATATCCATATCAAATGAAGTCCAAACGTGATAAAAACTTACGGAGATTTTTTTAGGAATATATGTGAATTTTGGGAAAAAGAATCAACGCGAGACGATGCCCGAGGTGACCACAAGCCAGGGGGGCGCGCCCTACCCCCCTGGGCGCGCCAGGCTGGCTTGTGGCCACCCTGTAAGGCGGTTGGTGCCCTTCTTTCGCCGCAAGAAAGCTAATATCCGGATAAAAATCGTGTTAAAATTTCAGCCCAATCGGAGTTACGGATCTCTGGGAATTTAAGAAACGGTGAAAGGCCAGAATCAGAGAAGGCAGAAACAGAGAGAGAGAGAGAGATCCAATCTCGGAGGGGCTCTCGCCCCTCCGCTGCCATGGAGGCCAAGGACCAGAGGGGAAACCCTCCTCGCATCTAGGGGGGAGGTCAAGGAAGAAGAAGAAGGAGGGGGGCTCTCTCCCCCTCTCTCCCGGTGGCGCCGGAACGCCGCCGGGGCAATCATCGTGTGACGGCGGTCTACTCCAACAACTCCGTCATCTTCACCAACACCTCCATCACCTTCCCCCATCTATCTATAGCGGTCCACTCTCCCGCAAGCCGCTGTACCCTCTACTTGAACATGGTGCTTTATGCCACATATTATGATCCAATGATGTGTTGCCATCCTATGATGTTTTGAGTAGATTACTTTTGTCTTTTGGGTTGATTGATGATATAGATTGGTTTGAGTTGCATGTTTATTTTGGTGCTGTCCTATTGTGCCTTCCGTGCCGTGCACACGTGAAGGATTCCCGCTGTAGGGTGTTGCAATACGTTCATGATTCGCTTATAGTGGGTTGCTTGAGTGAGAGAAGCAAAATCCTGAGTAGGTGGGTTGTTGCGTATGGGATAAAGGGGACTTGATGCTTTAATGCTATGGTTGGGTTTTACCTTAATGATCTTTAGTAGTTGAGTATGCTTGCTAGAGTTCCAATCATAAGTGCATATGATCCAAGTAGAGAAAGTATGTTAGCTTATGCCTCTCCCTCATATAAAATTGCAATAAGGATTACCGATCTAGTTAACAATTGCCTAGGACAATTCCGCACACCGACCCATCATTATTCCACCCTCGCTGTTTGTAATACATTGTAATATATTCTAATTTTATGATAACAGCACCTATTTTTATATTTTATTTTTCCGATATCATGCAAAGCTATTCTCTTCATACCCACAACGTAGTTTTATTTCTCGTTTCTAGTTGGAAGCAAACGTTCGGTGTACGTAGAGTTGTATCAGTGGCAGATAGGACTTGAGAGAATATTGATCTTACCTTTAGCTCCTTGTGGGTTCGACACTCCATACTTATCACTTCCATCTTTGGAAATTGCTACGATGATTCCTTGCACTTGGGGATTATCAAGCTCTTTTCTGGCGCCGTTGCCGGGGAGCAATAGCGTGGGGTTGATATTCTCGTGTGTGCTTGATTGCTTTCTTCACTTAGTATATTTTGTTTTCCCTTTTTGCTTTCTTTAGTTGTGGGTGAAACAAACAAAAAAATTAAATAATGAAAAATACAAAAATAATTACTTGCCTCTTGCCTAAGAAGTTTTCAAAAAGAGAAGTGATTGGAAAGTTGTGCATTGGAGAAGTGAGGGTCGACCTTGAACACTTGTGTTCATGCTCATGGAAACAATGTAGAATTTTTCATGGAAGCTTCTCAAAAATAATTATCCCCTGTATATATCCATTGTATTATAAAAATAATGTGCCAAGATTTGGTTTTAGGACAAATAGATTGCTTGTTTGCTTTGTGCTGTGCAAAAACAGAAACTTTGACTGTAGCGGATGAATTTACATTTCTTACTGGAACGTCAAACGTTTCTGAAATTTTTACACAGTACTGCTATACAAAATTTTTAATGTTTCATAAATTTTCAGAAATTTTCGAGTTACAGAAGTATACGAAGTTTCCAGATTTCTACAGACTGTCCTGTTTTTGACAGATTCTGTTTTCTATGCATTGTTCTCTTATTTTGATGAATCTATGGGTAGTATCGGGGGGTATGAACCATGGTGAAGTTGGACTACAGTATATATAATGCTAATATGAATTTGGAATGAGTTCACAACAGTACTTAAAGTAGTATTTTGCTTTATTATACTAACGGAGCTCACGAGGGTTTTTGTTAAGTTTTGTGTGAATGAAGTGTTCGAAGATCGAGGAGGTATTGATATAAGAAGAATACGGAGAGACAAGAGTTCAAGCTTGGGGATGCCCAAGGTACCCCAAGTAAATATTTCTAGGAGACTCAAGCATCTAAGCTTGGGGATGCCCCGGAAGTCATCCCATCTTTATTCTTCAACAATTATCGGTATACCTCGGTTTTTGTTTTGTTCACATGATATGCGATTTTAGTGTTTTTCTTTCCCTTTTATGCACCCTTCTAGTATGAGATAGTCCTTCATTGATTTTGAAGAATTCTTCATGCGCTTCACTTATATCTTTTGAGTATGGCTTTGAAGAATGCTCTTTGTGCTTCACTTATATCTTTTGAGTATGGGTTTGTAGAATGCTCTTTGTGCTTCACTTAAATCTTTTGAGTATGGCTTTATAGAATGCTTCGTGTGCTTCACTTATATATTTTGAGCTTGGATATTGGTTAATCTATATTAATTGTAGAATGCTCTATGAACTTCACTTATATCTTTTAGAGTATGAATAAAATTTCCATCGGAATTGGGTTTGGAAGTGTATCAATGTCATGCCTAGCTATAAAGGCATTAAAGAAAAGCGCTTGTTGGGAGACAACCCAATATTTACCATTTCTGTTTTTGTGTTTTAACATGATTAATATACTGTAGTAATCATGTTTTGTGCCTTTTATTTCAATAAAGTGCCAAGTAATGCCTTTGGGATGATGTGGTTCATAGTTGACTTGATTCAGTGCAAAAACAGAAACTTTGGTGCCCAGTCCAGAATTTTTATAAATTCACCATAGAGTCAAAAGCTTCTGAATTTTTTACACAAGATTGATATACAAATTTCCTAGGTTTTTCAAATTTTTCAGAATTTTTAGTGACAGGGAAGTATGGTTACACTACATATCTTCACAGACTGTTCTGTTTTTGACAGATTCTGTTTTGCATGCATAGTTTGCTTGTTTTAGTTTTTCCATGGCTTATATTTAGTGGTATAAATTATGGGAATGATAGAATACAGTAGGTATAATGTGGGAACAATTATGAATCTTGTCTTGACAGTACCTAAGTGAATGATTTATCTTTATTACTCTAACCCTTCTCACGAAGTTCCGTTAAGTTTTGTGTGATTGAAGTTTTCAAGTTTTGGGTGAGACACCGATATGAGGAGAATAAGGAGTGACAAGAACCTAAGCTTGGGGATTCCCAAGGCACCCCCAAGGTAATATACATGGAAGACTCAAGCGCCTAAGCTTGGGGATGCCCCGGAAGCATCCCCTCTTTCGTCTTCAACATTATCGGTAACCTCACTTGGAGCTATATTTTTATTCGTCACATAATATGTGCTTTGCTTGGATCATCATTATATTTTGTTATTTTCTGTTAGGTGTTATTTATAATCTTGTTTTTCAATAAAAAGTTCCAAGAATTGCCTTAGGATGCTTGCATTGCATGTTTTCATGAGTGCTGTGTAAAAACAGAAACTTTGGCTGTAGTGTTTGAATTTTCATATTTTACTGGAACGTGGAAAGTTTCTGAAATTTTTACACAGTATTTTCATATAAATTACTTAGCATGTCCTAAATTTTCATAATTTTTTGAGGTATCTAAGTACACTGTTGTTATAAATTGCTACAGACTGTTCTGTTTGGACAGATTGCTGTCATAGTTTTGTTATCTACTTATCCTCTTGTTTCCATAGCCTATATTGGTAGATATCAATTGAGGAAACGATAGTAAACAGTAGATGATGTTTGAAAATTATTGTGCAACTTGTCTTGGCAGTACAAGAAGTGTTGATTTATTCTTATGAGTACTAACCTATCTCACGAGTTCTTTTCGAGTTTTGTGTGGATGAAATTTTTGAGAATAGGTAAAACCATGATATGAGAGGATTGAACGAGATACAAAAGCTCAAGCTTGGGGATGCTCAAGGCACCCCAAGTAAATATTTCAAGAATTCTCAAGTATCTAAGCTTGGGGATGCTACGCATCCCACCTCTCTTCATCAACAATTATCGGTTAGCCTATGTTGAGCCTAAATTCTTATTCGTTCACATGATGCGTGCTATTCTTGGAGTGCTATTTTTCTTTTGCTTGCTGTTTGAATAAAATCATTGGATCTGAAATTCTTAGATGAGAGAGTCCTCACATAGTTATTTAATTGTTGGCTACTCATTGCTCTTCACTTATATCTTTTTGGAGTAGTTTGTCATTAACTCTCGTGCTTCACTTTTATCCTATGAGTAAACGGTTGAATGAATTGAATATCATAAATCTGAAATTAAATATGCTTCATATACCTATCCCATGGAGAGTAATGACTTCACACATAATAAGTATAGGTGGTGAAATTTATTGAAAGTTAGCAAACACCGCATTGGTCACTTGAACATTCATGAAAGAATATTGAAGGAAGAGAGATTCCACATATAAATATACTATCTTGGACATCTTCTACGATTGTGAATGCCCATTAACTATTTTCAAACTTGAGCAAATTAGTTGAAGTTGGACAAGGAAGACAACTTAATGAGTTATGTTTGGGTATACTTGTATAGAAGTTATATTGTTATGGATCCTCCAACATGTGGTGCTTGCTTCCACCTCATACTAGCCAAAACTTCCGCACCAAGTAGAAATACTACTTGTGCATCCAAACACCCTTAAACCAGTTTTGCCATGAGAGTCCACTATACCTACCTATGGATTGAGTAAGATCCTTCAAGTAAGTTGTCATCGGTGCAAAAGGCAATAAAAATT
Source organism: Elymus sibiricus (assembly GCA_039707655.1). NCBI lineage: Eukaryota > Viridiplantae > Streptophyta > Magnoliopsida > Poales > Poaceae > Elymus > Elymus sibiricus. The sequence continues at coordinate 162,586,516 of CM077667.1, forward strand.
GCTCCTAAATATGTATGATCTTTTATTGTAAAGGAAAATAAGCGTTGTACGAATTTGTGATGGTAAAGAAATAAAAGCGACGGACTGCATAATAAAGGTTGCTATCACAAAGGGCAATACAACGTGACGTTCCTTTGCATTAAGGGGTTTGCACATCCAAAAACAAAAAGCACATGACAACCTCTGCTTCCCTCTGCGAAGGGCCTATCTTTTACTTTCTAGTATTTACCTTTATGCAAGAGTCATGGTGATCTTCACCACTTCCTATATTTCGCCTTTTTCTCTTGGCAAGCGTCATGTGTTGGGGAATGATCTAGACATATATATCCACACAAATATATTTGATCATGAATTATTATTGTTGACAATTATCTATATGATAAATAAGTTGGGAGGTGAAACATTAAGCCCCTATCTTTCTCTGTGTTCGATGGATGCTATTTGTTCTAAAAATATGCTTTGAGTGTCAATAATCATGGAAGACTATATGATAGTTGAGTATGTGGAATTTGCTAAATCAAAGCTCTTACATAGACCCTTCCTGAAAATAAGATGAATTGCAATTGTTCGATGACTAGGAATATGGTTTGCTGGTTTTCAAGAAACTTTCTGGTCTATACTTTAAACATGTGAATAGCTTGTTACTTGATCATGAGAAGTTTTATGAGATGAGCTACTGTTTATCATTGATCAAACTTGTGCACTTGCTAGCATTCACACTTCATAAATTATTTCTTTTATCATTTACCTACTCGAGGACGAGCAGGAATTAAGCTTGGGGATGCTGATACGTCTCCAACGTATCTATAATTTATGAAGTATTCATGCTATTATATTATCGGTTTTGGATGTTTTATATGCATTAATATGCTATTTTATACTATTTTTGGAGACTAACCTATTAACCTAGAGCCCAGTGCCAGTTCCTGTTTGTTGCATGTTTTTTGTTTTGCAGAATATCCATACCAAATGAAGTCCAAACGTGATAAATACTTACGGAGATTTTTTTGGAATATATGTGAATTTTGGGAAAAAGAATCAACGCGAGACGATGCCCGAGGTGACCACAAGCCAGGGGGGCGCGCCCTACCCCCCTGGGCGCGCCAGGCTGGCTTGTGGCCATCCTGTAAGGCGGTTGGTGCCCTTCTTTCGCCGCAAGAAAGCTAATATCCAGATAAAAATCGTGTGAAAATTTCAGCCCAATCGGAGTTACGGATCTTCGGGAATTTAAGAAACGGTGAAAGGCCAGAATCAGAGAAGGCAGAAACAGAGAGAGAGATCCAATCTCGGAGGGGCTCTCGCCCCTCCGCTGCCATGGAGGCCAAGGACCAGAGGAGAAACCCTCCTCCCATCTAGGGGGGAGGTCAAGGAATAAGAAGAAGGAGGGGGGCTCTCTCCCCCTCTCTCCCGGTGGCGCCGGAACGCCGCCGGGGCAATCATCATGTGACGGCGATCTACTCCAACAACTCCGTCATCTTCACCAACACCTCCATCACCTTCCCCCATCTATCTACAGCGGTCCACTCTCCCGCAACCCGCTATACCCTCTACTTGAACATGGTGCTTTATGCCACATATTATGATCCAATGATGTGTTGCCATCCTATGATGTTTTGAGTAGATTACTTTTGTCCTTTGGGTTGATTGATGATATAGATTCGTTTGCGTTGTATGTTTATTTTGGTGCTGTCCTATTGTGCCTTTCGTGCCGTGCACACGTGAAGGATTCCCGCTGTAGGGTGTTGCAATACGTTCATGATTCGCTTATAGTGGGTTGCTTGAGTGACAGAAGCATAAACCCGAGTAGGTGGGTTGTTGCGTATGGGATAAAGGGGACTTGATGCTTTAATACTATGGTTGGGTTTTACCTTAATGATCTTTAGTAGTTGCGGATGCTTGCTAGAGTTCCAATCATAAGTGCATATGATCCAAGTAGATAAAGTATGTTAGCTTATGCCTCTCCCTCATATAAAATTGCAATAAGGATTACCGATCTAGTTAACAATTGCCTAGGACAATTCCGCACACCGACGCATCATTATTCCACCCTCGCTGTTTGTAATACATTGTAATATATTCTAACCTTATGATAACAGCACCTATTTTTATATTTTAGTTCTCCGATATCATGCAAAGCTATTCTCTTCATACCCACAACGTAGTTTTATTTCTCGTTTCTAGTCGGAAGCAAACGTTCGGTGTACGTAGAGTCGTATCAGTGGCAGATAGGACATGAGAGAATATTGATCTTACCTTTAGCTCCTTGTGGGTTCGACACTCCATACTTATCACTTCCATCTTTGGAAATTGCCACGATGATTCCTTGCACTTGGGGATTATCAACAGTCATAACCTAGGGCGATACAGGACTAGCTCAGTTCATCAATGTAATGTAGGCATGTATTCCATAAATAGTCATACGTGCTTATGGAAAAGAACTTGCATGACATCTGTTGTCCTACCCTCCCGTGACAGCGAGGTCCATAAGGAAACTAAGGGATATTAAGGCCTCCTTTTAATAGAGAACCGGAACAAAGCATTAACACATGGTGAATACATGAACTCCTCAAACTACGGTCATCACCACGAAGTATCCCAAATATTGTCACTATGGGGTTGACGGATCATAACACGTAATAGGTGCATATGACTAGGCACGATCGCATCAAGAACATGGATATAGAGATGATAACATAAATGGTACAGATCTGAAATCATGGCACTCGGGCCCTAGTGACAAGCATTAGGCATAGCAAAGTCATAGCAACATCAATCTCAGAACATAATGGATACTAGTGATCAAGCCCTAACAAAACTAACTCGATTACATGATGAATCTCACCCAACTCCTCACCGACCAGCAAGCCTACGAAGGAATTACTCACTCCCGGTGGGGAGCATCATGGAATCGGCGATGGGGAAAGGTTGATAATGACGAAGACCGAAGATTCCCCTCTCCGGAGCCCCAAACGGGCTCCAGATCTGGCCTCCCGATGAAGAACAGGAGGTGGCGGCGGCTCCATATCGTAAAATGTGATAATTCTTTCTCTCTGATTTTTCTCTCCAAATTTAGAAATTTATAGTGGCGGAGATAGGGCAAGTGGGGCCCCGAGGTGGGCACAACCCACCAGGGCATGCCGGGAGGGGGCTGGTGTGCCCTGGTGGGTGATGCTCACCCTAGGCCCCCTCTCCGGTGGTTTTTGGCTCTAGTATTTTTTATATTTTCCAAATAAATCTCCAAAAAGTTTTGTTCCATTCCGAGAACTTTTATTTCTGCACAAAAATAACACCATGGCAATTCTGCTGAAAACTGCGTCAGTCCGGGTTAGTTTCATTCAAATCATGCAAATTAGAGTCCAAAACAAGGGCAAAAGGGTGAGGAAAAGTAGATACGTTGGAGACGTAGCAACTCCCCCAAGCTTAAACCTTTGCTTGTCCTCAAGCAATTCAGTTGATAAACTGAAAGTGATAAAGAAAAACTTTTATGAATTCTTTTGTTCTTGTCTACATATATATGCTTAAGTGGCACCCAGGTTTTCAGCAAAGATTATGACTAACCATGTCAACAATAACTCTTAGGAATTATATTCATTCATAACAATAACATAAGCAACTAGCGAGAAATAATAATATATCTCAGGCGCCAACATTTTGTCAAAACAATCATGATACAATATGACAATAGTGGTATCTCGCTAGCCCTTTCTGAGACCGCAAAACATAAATGCAGAGAACCTCCAAAGTTCAAGTAGCGACTAAACATTATAATTCATGGTAGAAAAGATCCAGTCATGCTGCACCCAACATCAACTATACACAATGCATGAGGATGACAATAGTGCTCTCAGGTCTGGCGCTTATTTGAGAAGGTGATGACTCAACTTAAAACTAAATAGATAGTCCCTTCGCAGAGGGAAGCATGGATTTGCAGCGGTGCCAGAGCTCAAAGTTTAAAATGGAGATAAATATAATTTTGGGAGGTACACCCTTCCTGTCAACATCACGAGCAAGAGTTATCAATATCTTCCATGCTAAACAAATTAGCGGTGGTTCCCAAGCGGTAAAAGTAAAGGTTTACTCCCCCTCCACCAACAATCACACTCCACGGCGAGCCGCATCCACGGGTACCATCCAAACCAACAACATTCCTGGGGTAGTTTTGTTTAATTATTTTTGATTTTTGATTTCGGGACTGGAAATCCCTATTACCGCCCCTCTCGTGTAAGGACAAGTGAATAAACACTCGTCATGAGAATAACCCGCTTAACATGCAAGATACTGACCGCCCCCTGTCGCTCCATGAGCGGTCCAGGTACACAAAACATATGTTCATTTGAATTTTAGAGGTGGCACATGCAAATTTACTTTGGAACGGCAGGGTAATACCGCATATAGGTAGATATGGTGGACTCATCTGGCATACCTTGGTTTAAAGGTTTTGATGCACAAGCAATATTCCCGCTTAGTACAGGCGAAGGCTAGCAATTAGATTGAGAAGCGGCCAGCTAGAGAGCGAAGACGGTCATAAACATGCATTACATATAATCAATATTGAATACTAGCATGAGTAGGATATGGACACCATGAACATAAATATCATGAAGCCTATGTTGGTTTTGATTCAACTACATGCGTGAACATGTGCCAAGTCAAGCCACTTGAAACATTCAGAGGAGGATACCATATCATCATACCACATCACAACCATTTTAATGCATGTTGACACCCAAGATAAATTATTATCCACTCCTAGCTACTTAAGCATGGTATGAACAACTATAATCTCTAATGGTTATTACAAACATGTTTGATCATAATGAGCTGAATCAAGGGATACTAGGTTAAACATATTTACAAAAACAAAAACAAGTTGAGTTCATACCCGCTTTTCTCTGCCACAGTCAATTCATCAAATGTCGTCATTATTGCCTTTCACTTGCATGACCGAATGATAAGAGAATAATAATAGTACAAGAATGCCGTGGACTAAGCTGGAATCTGCAAACATTTTATTCAAGAGGAGAAGACAAGGTAATGTGTGTTCTTTGTTAAATAAACGATAATGCAGATGAGAACCACTCAACAATTTCATCGTGGTCTTCTCCTTGGTACGACTCATGTAAAAAGAAAAGAATTTCAGAGAAACACACTGAAATATTTTTGGAGTTTTTAGTTTTTAATGAAGCAAGCAAATTAAAGAAAACAAAAATGAGAAAAACTATTTACACGGGAAAGCTCCCAATCAAGTAAAAGAAGAAGTGAGAAATCTTTTTGGGTTTTCTTTCGATGCTACAATTAAACTAAGCTAGAAAGAAAAACTAAAAAGAAGTAGGAAATATTTTTGGGTTTTCTCAAAGTTTTTTCAAACACACAAGAAGAAAGCGAGATAACAAATCAAGCATGGATAATACAATGAGAAAGTGTGAACACCGACAACTGGAATGAAATGTGTGAACATGAATGTAATGTCGGTGGAAATACGTACTCCCCCAAGCTTAGGCTTTTGGCCTAGCTTGGTAATCACCATACATATGAATAATAATCTGGGCGATGACTCGTCGAGAACCTCGAAGCAGACTCCGCGGCCCTCCTGGCAGCTTCAACCTCCGCGTTGTACTCATAAGTTTCACTCTCAAGAACATAATATCTTCCCCTAGTGTGAAAATCAAAGAGAGGAGGAGCAGGCAAAACAACAGGCACAACATGTTTTTTATTGAATCTCAAGTTATAGGTGTAGTTGGTAGCCGTACCCGTAAGGAACTTATGATGCTTCATGGCATCAAAGTCTAAATACTGAGTGGGTAGGATGGGGTCATTAGGCCAAGGTGAAACATTTAATCTCTCAGCTACACGGGAGGCATAAATTCCTCCATAAAAATTACCACTAGTAGCATTAAGCTGCAACCTCCGTGCAACAATTACACCAAGATTATAATCCTTATTCCCAGTTATGGCAGTTTGTAAGAGACTCAAATCATGAGCACATAATGTGCTACAATCTTGTTTGCCTACAATACATTTACAATTAAAGAGCGCAAACTATTGGAGTGATGGAAAATGGATGCTGTTAATTCACCCTTGTGTAACCCCTATCTTCGCCAAAGCAAAGATTTACTAAAAATGATTCGTACTCGGATTTTGTTGGTTCATCGAAGGAACCCTCAAATGGTAGTTTGCATGCATCGCTAAACATCTCTAATGGCATGGTAAAGGAATGACCGTACAGGTTGAATGAGACTCTAGACTCGCGAGGAAAATATTTAAATTTCTTTGTGAAGGTTTTCGTGAGTTCGTGGTGTTGGGGGCACTTATCTACGATGAAGGAATTAAGCCCTGATTTGTGGATAAATTGATAAAATTCCTCCTTAATACCTGCACCTTCCATGAACTCGTCGCAAGGCCACAAGCATGATTTGGTAGCGGCATCTCGCATCGAGCTTTCGCTTGGTTCAACATAAGACTATCGAACTGAGCTTCCACTTGACGAGGCTCCCGAGGATCTCCAACTCGAAGAACTCCTAAAGAATTGCATTTTTATTCCTATAAAAATTCTGAAATTTTTTAGTCCACAAAAAATTTGTCAACAAAACTTTGTAAGATTGTTAGCAACTACTCCCAAGCATGCATAGAGGCCATATTGAGCATTCAAACTACTAAGAACTCTAAGAATTCAACATGCAAGCTCATCTACAGCATCACCAAGAATAGCTAATTACTCTAAAGATAACCCACTAAAACAAAAATTAATTGGTGCAATGGAGGAGTCACATACCAAGTAGCAATCCCTCCAAACAGTTTCGGAAACGGAGCTTCGAGCAAAGAGATCGAAATCCGCGGGTTTGAGAGCAAGAACACGAAAATGGTGGCTGTGGTGATTTTTTGCTGGAGGTAGGTGACAATGTGGGCTAAAGAGATAAGTGAGGGGCCCACGTGGGGGCCACAACCCACCAGGGCGCGCCCTGAGGGTGCTGGCGCACCCTAGTGTCTTGTGGGCACCAGGGGCACCCCCCTCAAGTGTTATTTGCACTAGAGATCATTAAATATTCGGAAAACAAATCATGTTAAATTTTCAGGGTATTCTGAGAATTTTAATTTTTGGGTCATTTTTTATTGCACGGAGAAAAACAAAAAACAGGATAAACATGGCATTTATTTTATTTGACTAACTAAAACAGAAAATAAAATGTGGGAACAGAGAGTTGTGCTTACTAGATTCATCGATGTCATACCTCTCAAAAATGATCCATTAATAAGGTTGATCAAGTCTTATTAACAACCACTTCCGATTAGCATGAAACCGAAGAACTTTCATAAAACACTAAGTTACCTCAATGGGGATGTGCATATCCCCTACAATAAGTATATCATATTTCTTTTTGGCAGTAGGTAGAGGTAATTGAAAACTTCCAATAGTGATGGTCAGAGATTCTTCAATAACATTTATACCATTCACTTGGAATTGTTTCTTCGGAAAGTGCACCGTGTGCTCATTACCATTGATATGAAAAGTGACTCTGCTTTTATTGTAATCAATAACAGCCCCTGGAGTATTCAAAAAGTGTCTACCAAGGATAATCGACATGTTGTCGTCCTCGGGCATCTCAAGAATAACAAAGTCCATTAAGATAGTAACATTTGCAACAACAACGGGCACATCCTCACAAATATCGATAGGTATGGCTGTTGATTTGTCAGCCATTTGCAATGATATCTCAGTATGTGTGAGTTTATTCAAATCAAGTCTTTTATATAAGGAGAAAGGCATAACACTAACACCGGCTCCCATATCACACAAAGCAGTTTTAACATAGTTTCTTTTGATGGAGCAAGGTATAGTTGGTATTCCAGGATCTCAAAGTTTTTTAGGTACTCCATCCTTAAAAGAATAATTAGCAAGCATGGTGGAGATTTCAGCTTCAGGTATTTTTCTTTTATTTGTGATGATGTCTTTCATATACTTTGCATAAGGGGCCATCTTCAAAATATCAGTTAAACGGGTACGCAAAAAGACTGGCCTAATCATTTCAGCAAAGCGCTCAAATTCTTCATCATCCTTTTTCTTAGATGGCTTAGGTGGAAATGGCATGGGTTTCTGAACCCATGTCTCTCTTTCTTTACCATTTTTCCTAGCCACAAAGTCTTTCTTATCATAACATTTATTTTTAGGTTGTGGGTTATCAAGATCAGGAGCAGGCTCTATTTCAACATCATTATCTGGTTCTACATCATTACTAGGTTGAGCATTATTGTGAACATCATCATTATCATTTTCATTATCACTAGGTTAGTGTTCACTACCAGATTGTGTTTCAGCATCAGAAATAGAGACATCATTATTATCAGGAGGTTTTTGTGTCTCAGGTTCACTATAGGTATGCAAAGTCCTATCATTTTTCTTTTTCTTCTTCTTCTGAGAAGGACTAGGTGCATCAGTATTAATTTTCTGAGAGTCTTGTTCAACTCTTTTAGGATGACCCTCGGGATAGAGTGGTTCTTGGGTCATTCTACCTCCTTTAGTTACTACTCTAGCAGCAAAATCATGCATATTACTATTCATTTCATCAAGCAATTCTTTTTGAGACTTAGCAACTTGTTCTAACTGAGTTTGAACCATAGAGGCATGCTTTCCTACACCTCTAACATCATTACTGATTTAAATAGCAAGTCACTCAAGCGAGCAATCATATCACAATTGTATTTCAATTGTTTCAGAACATGAGCATTGAAATGATCTTGCTTCATAATATAGTTATCAAACTCATATAAGCATTGACTAGGAGGTTTATTGTGTGGGATGTCACTTTCATTAAACTTTAATAAAGAATTTACCTCTACCAACTGTGGAGGTGGTGGTGTGTCGAGGCCATGTATTTCTTCAATAGGTGGCAAATTCTTAACATCCTCAGCTTTAATACCTTTTTCCTTCATAGATTTATTTGCCTCTTGCATATCTTCAGGACTGAGAAATAAGATACCCCTCTTCTTCAGAGTGGGTTTAGGCGGTGGTTCAGGAAGAGTCCAATCATCATAATTCTTCAATATGTTATTCAATAATTCTTCAGCTTGTTCAATAGTTCGTTCCCTAAAAACACAACCAGCACAACTATCTAGGAAATCCCTAAAAGTATCGGTTAGTCCATTATAAAAGATATCAGGTATTTCATTTTTCTTGAGAGGATGATCAGGCAAAGCATTAAGCAACTGGAGAAGCCTCCTCCAAGCTTGTGGGAGACTCTCTTCTTCAATTTGCACAAAGTTAAATATTTCCTGTAAGGCAGCTTGTTTCTTATGAGTAGTTAAGTATTTTTCAGAGAAGTGGTAAATCATATCCTGGGGACTACGCACACAACCAGGAGCAAGAGTATTGTACCATGTCTTAGCATCACCCTTTAATGATAACGGAAACAACTTAAGGATGTAATAGTAGCGAATCTTCTCATCATGAGGAAAGAGGGTGGCTATATCATTCAGCTTAGTAAGGTGTGCCACTATAGTTTCAGTTTCATAGCCATGGAAACGATCAGATTCAACCGAAGTAATTAATTCTGTGTCGATAGAGAATTCATAATCCTTATCGGTAACACAGATAGGTGAAGTGGCAAACTTAGGATCACATTTCATTCTAGCATTTAAAGTTTTTTCCTTATACTTGCATAGCAGTTTCTTAAGATCCTCCCTATCTTTGCAAGAAAGAATTTCTCTAGTTACCTCCTCGTCCATAACATAACCTTCAGGTATCTTAGGCATTTCAAACTTAGGAGATCTAGGACTAATAGGAGTTTCATAATCATAATTAGTTTCATAAGCTTCATCAGTTTCAGCAATTTCATTTTCTTTAGCTCTAGCAATTTGTTCATCAAGAAATTCTCCTAGCGGCACATTATCATCAAGCATGGTACTAGCATCATTCATAGCAGAGGCATCATCATCAATAACTTGCGACATATCAGGATTACTAGCATGTGGTGGTGTTGCAAGCTTACTCATAACAGAAGGTGAATCAAGGGCATAGCTAGATGGCAGTTCCTTACCTCCCCTCGTAGTAGAGGGAAAATCTTAGTCTTTTGATCCTTCAGATTCTTCATAGTGATAAATTGATATAAATCCCAAGTGACTCAACAAATATTGCTATGCTCCCCGGCAACGGCGCCAGAAAAAGGTCTTGATAACCCACAAGTATAGGGGATCACAACAGTTTTCGAGGGTAGAGTATTCAACCCAAATTTATAGATTCGACACAAGGGGAGGCAAAGAATACTTGAGAGTATTAGCAGTTGAGTTGTCAATTCAACCACACCTGGAGATTAAATATATGCAGCAGAGTGATCAGTAGCATAGTAATATGATAGTTTTGATAGTAGTTGTCGGATTTCGGGCTCCGCAAAACCCTCAAGAAGTTCGAACACATGGGCGTGTGCGAAGATCCCCTACAGCCTCGCCCTACTTAGCTCTCTACTCGATGGTTAGGACGACGAACTCGTACGATGATGAGGAAGAATATGCACACGATGATTTTACCCAGGTTCGGGCCGATGCGAAGCGTAATACCCTACTCCTGCTTTGGTGGATTGCCTCACGAGGAGGTGTGGTGGATGAATTAGTACAGTGGGGAGTATCCTCGTGAGGGCACTCGGGTGGTGTTCTTGGCTCTCTGCCTCTCTTGTTGTGTTTTCCCTCCCCATCGTTGTCGTCTCTACGGTGCTACCTAGCCTCTATATATAGCAGCGGCCCGGGTCCTCTTCCCTTATCGCAATGGCGGGAAGGGATCCCACAATGGAAAAATTCGAAGGGGGACAGGAGTACATCCCCGCCCTGTCCAAAGGTGGTCTTCGCCTGCTAAGTGGCTGCCGATGATGCAGAGGTGGGCTCGGCGATGACATCCATCCTGCGAGGCTCGTGGTCGTGGTCTTGTTGCACTGGAATGGAAACCTTTGGGTGGCGCTTTGGGAACCCGCGTACGTCCTTGCTCCCTTTGCACCAAAGGGGAAACTACACCGCCTGGCATGCTGGCGCCCACCTATCCCTCCTTGCGTCATCCTTGACTCCTGAGGCCGGGTTTTGCATAGAGATCTCTGCCGCTCCGGAGGGGGCGTGAGGAGGCCCATCCTTGCTGGTCTTGGTGCTGCTTCCCTCGCGAGCTCGGGTCCTCGCAAGGGCCTTGCCTTGAGTGGGGCCGTGCCAGGCCATGCTTGGCTCGCGAGGTGGGCCCTTCCCTGGGCCGCAGGCAGGCAGGTCTGGGTACCCCCATTCCCAGAATGCCGACAGTAGCCCCCGGGCCCAAGGCGCGCTCGAGCCGGCATCCGGGCAAAGCCATTGGGGACGGCCTGAAGCGCCGCGGGCCCAAAACGTCTGCGGGCCAGGCTCGACATGCGTCGCGCACCCAGTGAATGCCGTCTCCATTCCCGAGGTCGTTAGGGACCTCCCACATCAAACTGACGCGACGCCTGCATGCTGCGTTGGCCATCATTACCTTTTCTTGAATGTGGCTGCTCCCTTGGCCTTCTCCCTTTTGGCCACGCGGATGTGACCCTTCGGGAGCTGACGAATTGACGTGGAGGAGAGCCGCACGCCACCCGGGCCTACCCCGCGGCGCCCGAGGAGCGCCCGACGCCCGTACTCCCCACGACGCTTCGGCTGACAAGGGCCGGGACACGCAACGGCGCCATCATTGCCCGGGATGCGAGGGGGCACCAGTTGGCTCTCAGTCATATATAAGTGGGTGAGGGCGAGAAAAACCCTCAGCTCATCTTCATCTTCTTCACCTCCCAATCTCCAAGCCACCGCTCTCCCGGTCATGGCTTCAGTGAGGAAGTTCTCCGCCGCCGAAAAGGGGAAGGCCTCCGAGGAGAGCCCTGCCTCACCGCTGCCCAGGAGGGGCCGCGGTCGTCCACGGAAGCAGGCCACGACGCCAGTGGGGGTTCCCCGTGGGAACGAGCGTGCTCCAACGCGGCCCGGGGTTACCATCGGCAGCCGTGGGGGGCTCCGTCCAGTGCGGGCGGCCGCAGTAGTCGTGGTGGGAGGCTGGCGGTTGTCGGTGTCAAATCCGGCATATCTCGTAGTAGGGGTCCTAAGCTAGGCGTCTTGGAGCGATGGTATCATGGACACATGATTTTACCCAGGTTCGGGCTCTCTAGAAGAGATAATACCCTACGTCCTGCTCTTGATTGTATTCATATGCGGTATAGTACAGAGTACATGTATCTACCATGAGATTGTTCTAATGAATATAAGATGATCTAATGATTAGCCTGGCCTCGGTTTATATATGCACCGGAGGCCTAGGGTTTAGAAGAGTCCTCGTCTTGTGCACCAAGTCTTCGGGAGTCTTCCTTGTATGCGTCATGGGCTGCCCGAAGTGGCCCATGAGTGTACCGCCATGGGGGTCCTCGGCCAGATCAACCTAGTCGGGAGACGACGTAGTGAGTACCCCCTAGTCCAGGACACCGTCAGTAGCCCCCTGAACCGGTCTTCAAGTTGGGGACGCTTCTCGGTTCTTCCGAACTGTTCTTCGTCTTCGGTCCTCGGTCTTGAAAACTGGTTCAACAAATCTTCCCATCTCCGATCTTGTGGATCGCCGTGGTGTATCCGAAGAGCTCATATGTCGGGTATCCGAGGAGCCCCTTTAAGTTTTTGGCCTTTATCAATGCCTTATTATTTTTTACGCCACACCTCGGGTTCGAAGTGTTAACTGTGCGGCAGTGTCCTCTTGCATCCGAGCTCCAATGCCGGACTACATCTGAGGTATCTTTTGCAGCCGAGCACCAACGCCGGACCACTTCCGAGCTCCAACGCCAGAATGTATCGAGCTCCAACGCCGGACTGTATCCGAAGAGTCTTTGTACAGTCGAGCTCTAACGCCGGACTGCATCCGAAGAGTCTTTTTACAGCCGAGCTCCAACGCCGAACTGCATCCGAGGTGTCATAGATTACCTCGGTCTTTGAAAAAGTTGAAGGGGTTCAACCGAGCTTAATGCCGGAAATGCCCTCTATTGAGCCGGCCACTTGTATCCGAGCTTTATGCCGGACTCCTTCCGAGGTGGTGCACCACCTCGGCCATGGGCCGATTTTTGTAAATTTAATTCCGATTTGTGCAATGTATTCTTTGCCGAGATATATAGCCAGTAGCCCTCAAGGCGTGTGTCCGTTGAATGTCCGGCATGCACCTGAAGGAAAACATAAAACCGCTGATCCCAGTAGCCCCTGAGACTCAGGTCGATTCACAAAATCAGCCTGAGGATCAACTCCTAGCTCTGCAGCATACTTAGGAATAGAAACGCGGTGTAATATATTAGAGGAAATAGTGATCGGCAAGCGGGCCCTTGAGAGAGGGTCTTGAGAAATTGCCATAATATATTAGCTTGATGCCGGATAGGTCCAGATGGTACCTATTGTTGTCCGAAGACACGTTTGCCCATAGCTCGGTCAAGCCGAACACTGAGCATTTTGAATTTTTTGCATTGAATAGGCAATTCAGTAGCCCCCGAGCCACTGGTCGGGTGGCAACACCAGATCAGGGAATCGATGTGCCCCTTTAACATTTGTAAATGATAAGCGTGAAGCCCAGTAGCCCCCGAGACTTAATGTGGGCACGGGTGGCCGAATTAAGGATTGATATCCGGAGTAAATTGACTTTAATCACAATTTATGTGTAATGATTCTATGTATCCAAGTACTTTACATCATTAATGCTCGGATCCGCATTGTACAAAACTTTGTCGACCGACCATCGGCTTCAACCTCCTCGGCCAGTGGCCGGGGAGTGTTTTTCCTACTTTATTAAGCCTTTATGAGGGCAAAGATTTATGGCAAACAAGGCAATCCGGCCATACGGTTTTATAAACAAAGGTACGTAGAGAGATATGTTATATTACTATTTAACATCAGAAACATCTTCCAAAGAAAATAGTCCCGCTATCGGTTCCTTTCTTTGGGTTGTCATGCTTACCATGATCATGAAACCTCATCTCCGATCAATGTGGGAGGAAAATATTAAGGATTTAGTTGGGGGAAAGTTCCCGAACTCTGTGGTCCATAATGAACCGAAATTTTCACTTCCATCGTTGCCGACCAATTATATCCTTTAAGATGGCTAGCTTTAGGCTTCACCCAGTTTGAGGTACTAACCCGGATGACCCGGTAGTAACAATCACAGAGGTGCTCCCTTTACCGCCTAGCTGAACAATCGGGAACATAGGGGTAAGCACAGGAGCCAGGCAACCCAGCTTGGCCAAAATCTTAAGTCAAATTGATGCATATTATGGCTTTATTATAATGATTACGGAAGGCAACACTCGCATTTTAAATACAAATGCTTTTATGCTATATGCTATTTTGACTCCTTTGTGACTGTTTATAATTTGAAAGTGGCCTATCGTCGGCTTCCACCCCTTTGTAGATGCTACGTAGGGTGTTTCCGTACTAACAATACAACCCTTAGCCGACGTCTCGGTGCCCGGAGGTGGTTGTGTTAGCGGAAACGAGGCAATCAGATATGCATGCTTTATAACTTTCACTTAGTCATAGTAGTTTAAAGTTCGGGGCCGGTTACTAGCCCCGGAATAGTGTTCGGCATCAGCCAAGGTCAAACCAGTAACACTTCGGCCAATCTTATGAAAGGCCCATCGTTTAACACGGGGTGACCTCTATCGATCTGTAGTTTGACACAGTCATCGGATCGCTGACCAGTTTACGCTCATTGTGACAGTCAGTTTTTTGCTTTCTCCACTGAGGCGCTTAACCATTCGAGCTGGAAGCACAATCGCAGTGGTTCTCCCTTTGCACACCTAGCCGAACAAAGCGGAACATAGGAGGCAAGCACAGGAGCCGGGCAACCCAACTATTGACCGAAGACACAATTGGAAACCGATGCATATAAAGCAATATCCGAGAATGTTTTGCTGAGGACTCCATGAATTACCTTGGCTTTTGATGGGGTCAGCTCTACTTGCAGCCCCCTGTTGATATCGCCAAAAAGGTGTCTGGCGTTGCACTGCGAGACTTATGGTTTTGACAACGCTGAGATGCAGCTCGGCAGGAAAGATGCCGAACTGAGTGTCGGAAAAGATTTCCCGAGCAAAACCATCATGCAGAACACCTCGATCAGGAGGATGTCCCGCCTCCTAAAAGAAAAACATACAAGTAGATTAAAGGTGTCATAAACTCGGGAAACTAAAAAATACTTTAGTAAAAAACATTACATTCGAACTAAATCAAGTTCTTTGGTGCCAATCCGAAAATTGGTCTTAAAGTTTTTTGTGCTTCTGTCGTGCTTTAACATGACACATCCGATCTCTAAATTGCAAGTAGGTCGGCCGACGGTTTCAACCTCCTTTTCCCGAAGGCGGAATGCTTCTCCGAGGCCAGTTTAGCGAACTAAACTCGAGCGGCTTTAGAGAGAAGCCAGGCTATCCGGCTATTGACCATACACTCGAGTCGAGAAAGGAGTGGTAGAAAAAGACTTTGCAACGACTAAGAAGAAAACATCTATTATAAAACGGCTCATATTAATTTAAGAGCCCCCAAGTGACTTGGGTAAAAGAATTTTATGTATAATGATTGTATGTACCGAAGTACTTATATAATATCTGTGTTCGCCCGAACTTTGAACGCGTCTTAACCGTCCGTCGGCTTCTCCCTCTTCGGCCAAGGGCCGAAAAGTGTTATCTACTCTGCCTACCGAGAATATCGGCGGTGTTTTGGATAACCAGGCAATCAGGCCATGAGGTTGTAACAGACAAAGCGCGCCCAGGGAACTTATGCTATATTACTTATGTAACGTAAGAAGCATCTTCAAAGAAAATAGTGCCCCCAACGGTACCTTTCTTTGGTCGCTCATGATTACTATGAGACTTGTGCAATAGATTTGTGTACGCGTGAGTTCCGTCGTGTGCCGACCATAGTTGAAAACAATAAGAGCGCTAGCTTTCGGCTTCACCCGTCTGAGGTACGAGTTAGGATGACCCGATAGTAACAATCGCAGAGGTGCTCCCTTTACTCCCTAACCGAACAATCGGGAACGTAGGGGTAAGCACAGGAGCAAGGCAACCCAGCTTTGCAGAACACTTAAGTCAACATGATGCATATATTGGCGTAAACACGAACAAGGAAGGGTGCGATACATTAATAATCATATGCAAGAGGAATGGCTTCATAAAGGAAGCCCCCAAGTAAACGGGGTATTTGAATTTGTTTGTAACAAACAAAATTTTGACAAAGAAAGTTTTTCGCAAACAATTTTTTGTCAAAAAAGTATAATGCTTGGTCAAACCGAACAAAATTTAAAACTGAAAGTTTTTGAGCATGAAAGCGACTTAGCTGGTTAATGTGCTCGTGACGTGTGTCGAGGTTGTAGTGGGTCAAGGTCCCAGCCCCCAAGACGGTTGCGAGTTAGCCGAAGAAGAGCTCGGCTTGATGAAGTGACAACACAACACTTTCGAAGGCCGAGGAGAAACCCCCGGTCCAGTCGAGCAGACGGAGTAGTTCGGCAGCGTGACGGTGAAGCCCCCACGTCCGTCGGCCATGTCGACGACACAATTTGGTTGATGGAGGCGGGACAACGATGTACGCACGCCAAGGTGACCGCATGACACAACCGAAGTTGATTACCTGTGCACACAATATAGTGCAAGCCAAGAGTAATAACAAATAAAGGTAATAATATATTTAAAAAAAATTCTTCTACTTAGTTAATTTAAGTGAAGCAAATAAGTAAAGGAATATGGCATGGGCGCCAAGGTGCATGAACAAAGAGTTCGGCTTGACGAAGTGGCGACGCTGCAC
Source organism: Elymus sibiricus (assembly GCA_039707655.1). Classification (NCBI taxonomy): domain Eukaryota; kingdom Viridiplantae; phylum Streptophyta; class Magnoliopsida; order Poales; family Poaceae; genus Elymus; species Elymus sibiricus. The sequence continues at coordinate 162,603,295 of CM077667.1, forward strand.
GGTCGATGTGGCGAGATGAAGTCCTCGGTCCAGTTAACATGACGAAGCTGTGATCGGCGGACGCCGAAGTCTCATGCTAGCCGAGGTGTTGAAGCAGGTCGGCTGGTGACGCCGAAGTCCCCGGAGTAGGTTGATGAAGGGATGCCAATGCCCTGGTCTAGCCGAGGTGACGGAGTAGGTCGGCTGGTGACGCCGAAGTCTCAGGCCAGCCGAGGTGTCGAAGCAGGTCGGCTAGTGACGCCGAAGTCTCAGGCCAGCCGAGGTGTCGAAGCAGGTCGGCTGGTGACGCCGAAGTCTCACGCTAGCCGAGGTGTCGAAGCTGGTCGGCTGGTGACGCCGAAGTCTCCGGAGTGGGTTGATGAGGAGATGACGAAGCCCCCAGTCTAGCCGAGGTGACGGGGCAGATCGGTAAGGTGACGCTAGAGCCCCATACCAGCCGACGTGTCTAAGCAGGTCGGCGTGGTGGACGCCAGCTTGAAAAAGTAACGGTGCGGTGATGCCGACGCAGGTCGGAATTTGTGACGAGGTCAATGCTGGCTTGATGAAGCAACGGAGTGCCCGACCCGTACAACCCGCGGATGACGAGGTTCACTTGATGATTATTCGGCCCTCGCGATGCCTAACTCTTGGTCGGATGACCAAGATGATGAGAAAATTTCCTTCAAAAAGGACGCCCGACAATCCGTTCATGAAAAAGATGAACTCGGGTCGGATTCGTTTTCGCGCAGAAAATAGATCCGAAATTCGTTGTACTAATCAGATGTTTCCCGGAGTTTGGACGGTCGGATTGAGCTGAAATTTTGAGGGGTGATCGGTATGGGAATTCCGCAGTCGATGAACAGTGGGATCTTCCAAACGATGTCCGAGCTGGAAGCTGGACACCTCGCCCTAAACTCATCCCGATTCCCGTCCAGATTCGACAGGGCTCCGGTATATCGTAGATCGCCGAAGATTCCTCCATCGGAATATGACGAAATTTTACGGGGTCATTAGAGACTCAATTATGCACAGTTGCTCCAAAGCAATCGTCAAGGCGATGCTCGAGGAAGCGGGGACGACGAACACGAGTCTCTGTCCAGAAAAACTGCACGGTTGCTCGAGGACGATGTCAACATCGAGCCCCCGAGCTCCATGGATGATTCCTCCATGATCTCGGCTGAGATTGGAGTTGATGATGACGAAGAACCCATCCGATCTTGACGATCTTACGTGGAGCATAGTCCTCGGCCTAGCCGAGGTGACCAGTCAGTCGGTGATGAAGATGTCGACGTTGACGACGAAGCTCGGTCCCGACACGTGGATCGCGGTGGAGCCGATCTGAATTCCCAACGCACCGCAACGACTACCCAGCAGACTCTCAACGAGAGCACTAATGTCGGTGTCAAATCCGGCATATCTCGTAGTAGGGGTCCTAAGCGATGGTAACATGGACACAAGATTTTACCCAGGTTCGGGCTCTCTCGAAGAGATAATACCCTACGTCCTGCTCTTGATTGTATTCATATGGGGTATAGTACAGAGTACATGTATCTACCACGAGATTGTTCTAATGAATATAAGATGATCTAATGACTAGCCTGGCCTCGGTTTATATATGCACCGGAGGCCTAGGGTTTAGAAGAGTCCTCGTCTTGTGCACCAAGTCTTCGGGAGTCTTCCTTGTATGTGTCATGGGCTGCCAGAAGTGGCCCATGAGTGTACCGCCATGGGGGTCCTCGGCCTGATCAACCTAGTCGGGAGACGACGTAGTGAGTACCCCCTAGTCTAGGACACCGTAAGCGGTGGCCACTCGGCCGCCGTGCCCGCGGCTCCATTCAGCCGACATGGCCTAGGAGTTTGTGGTGTGGGCGGAGAGGCCGGAGACCGCTTGGCTTCAACTCCCGTGCTTCTTCGCAGAGGCGCTGCCGGCCGGGGGGCCTGCTGGCCTATGGCTGCAGGCCGACGGCTACTGCAGCGTGGCCTCGTGGGTGGAGGTCGAGGTCACCCCCGAGGATTAGGTGTACCTGAACCGTAGGTGGCAGACGTTTGCCCGCGCCCGTGGCCTGGAGGGGAGGTGCACCCTTCACTTCAAGTATGACGAGGTGGCAACGCTTTTCGTCAAGATCTTCGGGGGAGAGGGCGAGCGCCTGGGGTGCTGCCCGGAACACGACAGCCGCGACGATCTTGGAGATGAGCTTGCCCTTCACGACGGGCGCCGCGTCTCCAACAGCAGTGACACCCCCTCCGAGGAGAGCCCGAGCGACAGCAGCTATGGCGCGCCACCGCGCCGGCGTGCCCGGACCTTGGGGGGTAGCCAGCCGCCGCGGCGTCACTCCTCTGCTCCAGAAGCGGCCACGCCGGCGCGCCTCCACGGGCCCGTCAAGGAAGAGGATGACTCTGACTGAGTGCTGGTGTGCCGACGCGAGGGCTCCCGGAGCGGCAGCCCTTGAGGGGGCTTCCTCACTTTCTTTCTCCTTCTCTTCTCCCTTTCCTGTAATCAAAGAACCAAGGGGGGCCCTATGGGCGTGTAATGAGTTTCGGCGCTTGCGCCCTTGTTAGTACCCTTATCGTGTGCCCTGGTTCTTGTGTCATTGTTAATTGAAACTTCCTGCTAACCGCGGTTAGGGTACTTAGTTTGACATGCTCTGGGTAGGCTTTTTGTCGGGGAGGTTTGGCCGTGGTGCTTGGGGAGTTCGGACGTCCTGGGGACTTCTTCTTCTTGCGAGTGAGGCAGCTTGGGAGCCCTTTCGGCACTCTGTGTCTGCAGGCCCCAGTCCCACACATTTCTCGACCACCGTAATGTACGTCCGGGTCACCAGGACGCAACTATGAGGTGAGGCTTTGACACCCTTGATGCCGACCGGATCACCAGGACGACATCAAGGGGCGAGTGGCTATATGACCGGTAAGGCTCCTGAGGCGCGCTGCTCAGGAGCCCCCTTTGACGCTCAAGCATCTCTACGTCGGCAGGTCCCAGTCCCGCACATTTCCTTGTCCCCCGTAAGCGACGTCCGGATCACCAGGACGCGACTACAGGGTGAGGCCTCGACACCCTTGACGCCGACCGGATCGCCAGGACGACATCAAGGGGCGAGTGGCTATATGACCGGTAAGGCTCCTGAGGCGCGCTGCTCAGGAGCCTGCCTTGACGCTCGAGCGACCCCCATTCTGTCCTGCCGGCTGCTGCCTCAGGAGGCACTGGGCCTCCTGAGGCTCCATGCTGCGGTGCCGCGTTGTGGTCGGAGCCCCCGAGTGGGGGTCGACTACCAAAAGATGCAAGTCCCTGAGGCAACAGGGCCTTTCTATCCAGGTTCGAGGCGCCTCGGGGAGGGCCGGAGCACACGGGCCCTTGCGAAACACCAATTCAGAGAAAGAGACTCCAAGACCGGAAAAATGAGAGAACGATGAGAGAAAAGTTCCCGCCCCTTTTTCTTTTAAAAATAGAGTTCCGAAATTCTCAAACTTCATTCCAAAAAGTGGCAATTCGAACACCAAAAAGAAGCAAGCAACTGCTGTGTCCGGCACCTAGGCTAGTCTTCGTCTTCGTCTTCCCTTAGCGCGGAGCGTAGGGCATCCACGTTGCGTGGGCATAGCCATTGGTGAGCAGTGTTGTCCGCCAGCCCGGAGCATGGGGCTTCCACTTGGGCGTGGGATGGAACCCCTCCGCGTCCTCGGGGGGCTCCGGGCGTATACAGCCCACTCATTATTACGTGAGAGTGTCACGGCCGTAGATAGCTGGGCAAGCCCCCGGGCGCACGGCCCAGTTGCTCCCAACTCCATCAAGAGCCATCTCGTGCATTTCTGCTCGGTTGCGCGCCTCTATGACCCAAACCCGAATGCATTGTTCCCCGCATAGCTACAGGATTGCGCTCCCACGGCCCAAACATGAGCACAGTGCATCCGGCGCAGCCATAAAGGTGTTTTGTCGATGAAGCCGCATCGTGAAGCGTCGGGGCGCTGGCCGGACAACGTCTTGAGGGCCTCGTGAGGCCCAGCCTCCCGAGGCTGCGCCGGCGCTCCAATTGCCGCGGGTAGCCCGCGCTACTTGTGTCCTGCTGCTCCCCCCCAGGCCGTTACTCCTGAGGCCTCGGGGCTTGGCTCGGTGTTGCTTGCTCGCGAGGGCGACGGCTTGCGCCGTGCCCCGCGGGCCCGGGGGCATCCTCCCTCTTTCTCCCGTTCGCGTTGTCCAAGCTAGGTGCTCCGTCGGTGGAAGACCCTAGGCCCGGCTCAGGGAGGACGCCCAGGGTACCCCCTACTCTTGGGGGGCGTTGGCGCCTGCGACAGGCATCTGATCCATCCCGCCGTCCGGAGGTACGACGTAGCTTGGTACATAGGGCTCTACATAAGGGCCCGTTCCCCTCCTGAGCCGTCCGGCAGGGCACCGGGGACGGCCCCTCCGGGTGGCGGCGAGGCGCCGCCCTGTGCGCGCAGCCCGCAGACCCTCCTGCGACGAGCCTCAGTCCGAAGTTGCTTACCTCTGCCACCGCCGTTGGGTGGGCCGCGCGTTTCCTGACGTGGATTGCTTCCTTGGTGATCCGATGCGCCTTCGCCGTGGTTGCTTGCTTAACTGGATGCCTGCGCCGCCTGCTCCCTGCGCAGGATTGCATGCTCCCGCCTGGTCAACCCAGGCTGTTGACGGTCCATAGGGTCACGAGGGCGCGTGTCGGTGCGCGCGCGGGGCGTCCCATTGTTCCCTCCGTAGGCTCCATCGTCGGGGCCGGGCTGCGCCCCGAAACCCGTGACTGGAATTCGGAGGAGAAGGAGCACGGCGTGCGGCGGGCCTTGCCCAGGTTCCTTCGGGGCTCGAGGGGGCACGCCGCCGGCGGGCAGGGCGACAGGTGCGGCGAGCGAACCCCTGGCGCCTGACGCGTGCGGTTGTGAAGAAGAACGGGGGGCCATGGCCCTCCGCGCGACGGCGACCAGCTCAGTGATGTGGTCGGCCCATGCGTCGAAGCCCCTGTGCGTCGGGCGGTGGCCAAGCATCTCGCTTGCCATCAGCAATGCATCGTGCGCGTTGAGGTCTCCCACGTAGGTGCAGCGCGATGTCGGTGCCGGGGGCGCCGCTCGTCCGCCGTGCACTTGGGTGGCGCGAGGGGCGACAACGGTAGAGACGACACTGGCGGCTTGATACTGACCGCCCAGCGTCGTGCCGCTGGGGCGTGTGTCTCGGTCTGCAGCGGTGGGGTTGGTGGGTGAAGACGGATCTGCCATGGCCGGAGGAAGCTTGTCTCGCGCCGGCCATCGGAGCGGTGAAGCGGGGAAAGAGTGAGGCTTGAAGAAGACTCCTACACGCCCCCTACCTGGCGCGCCAAATGTCGGATTTCAGGCTCCGCAAAACCCTCAAGAAGTTCGAACACAGGGGCGTGTGTGAAGATCCCCTACATCCTCGCCCTACTTAGCTCGCTACTCGATGGTTAGGACGACGAACTCACACGATGATGAGGAAGAAGATGCACATGATGATTTTACCCAGGTTTGGGCCGCTGCGAAGCGTAATACCCTACTCCTGCTTTGGTGGATTGCATCACGAGGAGGTGTGGTGGATGAATTAGTACAGTGGGGAGCAGCCTCGTGAGGGCACTCGGGTGGTGTTCTTGGATCTCTGCCTCTCTTGTTGTGTTTTCTCTCCCCGTCATTGTCGTCTCTACGGTGCTACCTAGCCTCTATATATAGCAGCGGCCCGGGTCCTCTTCCCTTATCGCAATGGCAGGAAGGGATCCCACAACGGCCAAATTCGAAGGGGCACAGGAGTACATTCCCGCCCTGTCCAAAGGTGGTCTTCGCCTGCAAAGTTGCTGCCAATGATGCAGAGGTGGGCTCGGCGATGACATCCGTCCTGCAGGGCTCGTGGTCTTGTTGCACCGGAATGGAAACCTTTGGGTGGCGCTTCGGGAACGCGCGTATGTCCTTGCTCCCTTTGCACCAAAGGGGAAACTGCACCACCTGGCACGCTGGCGCTCGCCTGTCCCTCCTTGCATCATCCTTGACTCCTGAGGCTGGGTTCTGCATAGAGATCTCCGCCGCTCCGGAGGGGGCCTAAGGAGGCCCATCCTTGCTGGTCTTGGTGCTGGTTCCCTCGCGAGCTCGGGTCCTCGCGAGGGCCTTGCCTTGAGTGGGGCCGCGCCGGGCCATGCTTGGCTCGCGAGGTGGGCCCTGCCCTGGGCCGCAGGCAGGCAGGTCTGGGTACCCCTGTTCCTAGAACGCCGTCAATAGTAGCAATAGTAACCTTAGCGGTAATAGTGGTAGCAATAGTTTTGTAGCAGTTGGAACAGCCGCAACAGCAGTAGTAACTTAGCAAGAACAATAAGTGGAAAGGTCGTAGGCACTGGATCAGTAACTCGTTGGATGATATTCATCATGTAACAGTCATAACCTTGGGCGATACAGGACTAGCTCAGTTCATCAATGTAATGTAGGCATGTATTCCGTAAATAGTCATACGTGCTTATGGAAAAGAACTTGCATGACATCTTTTGTCCTACCCTCCCGTGGCAGCGGGGTCCATAAGGAAACTAAGGGATATTAAGGCCTCCTTTTAATAGAGAACCGGAACAAAGCATTAACACATGGTGAATACACGAACTCCTCAAACTACGGTCATCACCGTGAAGTATCCCAAATATTGTCACTATGGGGTTGACGGATCATAACACGTAATAGGTGCATATGACTAGGCAAGATCGGATCAAGAACATCGAAATAGAGATCATAACATACACGGTTCATATCTGAAATTATGGCACTCAGGCCCTAGTGACAAGCATTAGGCATAGCAAAGTCATAGCAACATCAATCTCAGAACATAATGCATACTAGTGATCAAGCCCTAACAAAACTAACTCGATTACATGATGAATCCCATCCAACTCCTCACTGACCAGCAAGCCTACGAACGAATTACTCACTCCCGGTGGGGAGCATCATGGAATTGGCAATGGGGAAAGGTTGATGATGACGAAGACCAAAGATTCCCCTCTCCGGAGCCCCAAACGGGCTCCAGATCTGGCCTCCCGATGAAGAACATGAGGTGGCGGCGGCTCCGTATCGTAAAACACGATAATTCTTTATCTCTTATTTTTTTCTCCAAATTTAGGAATTTATTGTGGTGGAGATAGGGCAAGTGGGGCCCCGAGGTGGGCACAACCCACCAGGGCACGCCGGGAGGGGGCTGGCGTGCACTGGTGGGTGATGCTCACCCTGGGCCCCCTCTCCGGTGGTTTTTGGCTCCAGTATTTTTTATATTTCCAAAATAAATCTCCAAAAAGTTTCATTCCATTGCAAGAACTTTTATTTCTGCACAAAAACAACACCATGGAAATTCTGCTGAAAACAGCGTCAGTCCGGGTTAGTTTCATTCAAATCATGCAAATTAGAGTCCAAAACATGGGCAAACGGGTGTGGAAAAGTAGATACGTTGGAGACGTATCATCGCGATGCTCAGGGGTCCCCCTTGACGTGCAAGCAACACTCACGAAGGAAACACGCCGACGCCAAGGTAGACTTGGGGTGCCTTAGCGCTCTGCATCTGCAGGGCCCAACCCCGCGTATACCTCGACCGCCGTTGGGACGTCGGGATCGCCGGGACAAGACCAAGGGGCGAGGGGCTAAGTGATCAGTGAGGCCCCTGAGTCGCGATGCTCAGGGGTCCCCCTTGACATGCGAGCAGCGCCCGTGAGGTGACTTCGTACCTTTTCTCACCAGCTTTTACCTGGGAAGGACGCGAGAAGACCAGGTGCCAGAACCTGGTGTGGTGGCTCACGCCAGGCCTGTCCTGAGTGTAGCCCCCGGCCAGCCCCCTCGCGTGTGCGTCCCAGGGGAACACTGCACAACGGGGCTGTGCAAAGAGCCGGGAGGCCATCCTGAGGTTGGTGCAACTGCTAGGGCGCCCTCAGTTGTTTATCCCCAGCGCAGAGCATGGGGCTTCCACTGGGCGTGGGCATAGCCGCTGAGCGACAGTGTCGTCCGCCAGCACGGAGCATGGGGTTTCACTTGGGCGTGGGAATGGAGCTCTGTGATAGAGTCTCCGGGCGTGTACAACCCATTAAGTTCGCACTCATGGCTTGCACGGCTAAACTGGGAGGTGTATCTGGGCACCCGTGAGCCAGCGCGGGACTCATGAGGCCCTACCTCAATGGCAAGTTGTGCCTGAATTTTTATAGCGCGAGGCGTGCTTGCAGGACCTGTGGGGTGTGGGTAACCTGCGCCGAGTGAATCTCCGGAGGCCATCGCATGAGAAGGCCAAACACCAACGGCCCCAGGAGGTGACGTGTGCGGGGCCAGGCCGCCAGACAGAGCTCGGCCGCTGGGTTTATTGACGCTGCAGGGACGGACTTGAGCACAGACGCCGTGCCCAGTCTTCTCATGCAACAAACCCGAGGAAAGACACCCGGCGCGCGGTTCCCGTGACGGTGAAGCGCCGAACAGCGGTTATTGGAACCGGGCCGCGCGCCCTGACTTGCCCACACTCGATTAGCTCATGCGAGGACAAGCACCAAGGAACTCGGCGAGGTGTCGTACACAGGGCTGGCCCGCGAGACAGAGCTCAGCCACTTGGATTAATCAACACTGCAGGGACGGACCCGAGCACAGACGCCGTGCGAGCCCTTAATCATGAGGCGGTCGAAGGTGGGATCGTAAGGGCACGGCGACATTCATGGTGACGAAGCACCGGGCATGCAGTTGGAATACTTAGGAAATTCATTAAATGCAGAATCAGTCTGGTGCATGCGCAAAATGATACATCTGCGGGGACGGGTCCTAGCAGCTCGAGGATGGTGCAGCCCGAGGGGCGCCCTCAATTGAACAAACAAAAAAGTCACCTGGCGCTGGCGCCGCTGAAGCGTTGGGGTAGTCTTTGGAGCTGGGTCATCATGAGCTTGAGTGTTGGGGAGGCTCGGGGGGCCCGCGAGGGTCTGGGATCTCCGGGAGATCCTCGCGGCGTCGGGCCTCATGAGACGCCAAGGCGGTTTGCATGAGGCGCTAATAAGTAGCTCCCGCGTTCATGAGGCCGAAGGCCATGCGAACGTAGCTGCAGGGGAAGCCCCTGCTTCGTCCGACACGCGATGGCCAGAAGAGCTCATGCGATGAAGCCCTGTTGACGTCCGGGAAGTTGACGCAGATGCGCAGCCTGCCGTCAGGGACGACTGCCGCGCCGGGTGGTGCTGCACGGTGCTCGCCACGCAGGACTTGTGCCTCCTGAAGCTCCCTGATCGCGTTGGTGATGAACTTTCTTGCGCCGGGCACCTCGCGCCTTGCTTCTTGCTTGTGGGGGATGTACGTCGAAGGACGCCTCCGAGTGGTGCCCGAGCACCTCCCCCGTCGTGTCGGTCAGGTCGGTAGCTTTCCAGATGGAAGCCCCCGAGCCTGTCCTGAGGAAGGCGCCGGGCGCTCCTTCCTATGCGAGAGGGAGAGGCGCCCTAGTGGCGGACGCCGAGCCTGTAGCGCCAGCGGTGGAGGCCCCAGCCCCTTGGCGGCTTTTGGGGAGGAGCTGCTTCTGCTTCTTGTGTGTTTCCTCGGGAGGCAAGACGTCGCCCTCGTCGTCGGAGTTTTCGGCCGCCGTGGCCTGGTAGGCACGCTCGAGGGAGCAGACTGCATCCTTCTCGTCGCATGCGACCTTGATGACGCCGCTGCACCCTGGCATCTTGAGGACGTTGTAGCCATGGTGGACCGCCGCCATGAACTTGGCGAGGGTGGGGTACCCAAGGATGGCATTGTATGGGACGCCAATGTGAGCAATGTCGAAGTCGATGAGCTCGGTGCGGTAGTTGTCACGCCTTCCAAAGGTGACTGGGAGGCGAACCTGCCCCAGCGGCGTGGTAGTGCCGTCAGTCACTCCCGAGAAGGGCTTCACGAGCGTCCGCCTCAAGATCTCGAAGGTCTCGACAGAGAGAACATTGAACCCAGCGCCACCGTCGATGAGGGTGTTGGTGACGAGGACATTGCTGATGACGGGTGAGCAGAGCAGAGGGAGCGCGCCCGCGGTGGTTAAGCACTTGAGTTGGTCCTTGGAATCGAAGGTGATACCCCACTTTGACCACTTGAGGGGACGCGTGGCCTCAAGCTTCGGGAGAGCGGCGTTCACCTGATGAGAGAACTGCTTGAAGATGCGGTGCGAGGCTGGGGCTTGAGCCCCGCCCAGGATGCAGGCGACCGCGCGGGGCTCCTGGAAGCCCGCAGCCCCATCGTCCCGCCGGTCATCTTCGTTCCTCCTTGGTGGCGGCGGCAGGGGAGGGAGGCTGGCCCTGTCCCAAGGACGGGCCTCCCGAGGCTCGTCGCGCAAGGGTCCGTCACGAGGCTCACCACGCCAGCGGTCATCGCGAGGCTGGTCGCGCCAGTCCTGTCGTGAGTCGCGGTTGTCCCGATGCCCCCGCTGCGGCCTCCTCCACGGCCATAGCCATGGCCTCAGCGCTCGGGGCGGCGGCCGAGGCGCTCGTCATGGAGCTCCTTGAGCTCTTGGCAGTCGTTGGTGTTGTGGGTGTTGGTGTAGTGGAAGACGCAGAACGGGCGGTTGCTCTTGAGGGGTTCTTCCTGGTCTCGACAGCGCTTTGCCTCGGGCTCGGCGGCTAGAATGGCGGATTCCTTGCGTTTGGCCTCCTTGGCCTTGGCCTTCTTGTCTTCGTGGACTGCCTCCGGAAGCTCGCGGAGGGAGAGTCGGCCCGCCTCGGCTTTCGCGCACTTGTTCGCCAAGTTGAACATCTCTAGGGCAGAGCACAGATCGTCATGGATGGCGAGCTCCTCTCTCATCCTGAGGTCCCTGATGCCATCGCTGAACGCCGAGACGATGGCGTCATCTGACGCCTTCGGGATCTTGAGGCGGACGCTCGTGAAGCATTGTATGTACTTGTGCAGAGTCTCTCCCTCCTCTTGCTTCACGTGCCGCAGGTCGCTCACTGATGGGGGGCGGTCCCGGTTGCCCTGGAAGTTGGCGGTGAAACACTCGCGTAGTTCATCCCAGGAGGAGATCGATTCCTTCGGGAGGTTGAGGAGCCAGGAACGTGCGCCATCCTTCAGAGCCATGAGGAACCAATTTGCCATGACCTTGTCGCCGCCGCCCGCCGCCTCGATGCTCATCGAGTAGAGCTGGAGGAAATCTGCTGGGTCGGCGGTGCCGTCGTAGCACGGAGGGAGGTCCGTCTTGAAATTGCTGGGCCAGACGACACGACGAAGCTCCGAGGTGAAGGCACGGCAGGTCGCTTCGCTCTCAGGCACAGCGTGGACGGGAGGAGCCTGGCCTTGACGTTCATTCGCCGCAACCTCCAGCGGCACACGGTCTTGATGCTGGCGCTGCTGCGGATGAAGCGCACACACGTCACCTTGCGGCTGTGGCACCACCTGGCAACTCACCTTGTCTCGAGCGCGCGCTCGGGCCGCGTGTGGCTGGTCGCGGGGGCGCGCTTCGCGCCTGGGCTCGAGGTCGGCACTTTGCAGGGACGGAGGAGGAGGAGGCGCGCCGTGGCCCATGTCACCCGCCTGGAAGGGTTGGGGATGAAGCGAGTGGGAGGGCGCCGGGGCTTCATCGGCGGCATCGAAGAGCTCGGTGATGCGGCCAAGCCACTCTTCGTAGCGGTCGTTGGTGGGGTGGTAGCGCAGCAGCTCGCACGCCATGAGAAGCGCAGTCAATGCGTTCGCCGGTCCATGGCGGGAATGGGAGCACGACGCTGTGACCGGAACGGGGGACGGAGTGGCGGTGTACCCATCGCGCTGCATGGAGGGTGGCACAAACGAGTCCTGCTGCTCCTGAGCTGCCGGGCCACTGGCAGCGTTGGCTGCTGGAGAGATGGAACGGCGACGAGAGCGGCCCGGCGCTCAGCACGAACTCGGCGGGCGTCAACCATGGGAGCGACGGAGTTGAGACGGGATGAAACCGGAGGAAGATTTTGACATGCCCGTACCCAGCGCGCCAAATGTCGGAATCGGGGCTCCGCAAAACCCAACAAGGTTCGAACACTGGGGCGTGTGTGAAGATCTCAACCGGCTGAAAGTCCCAACTTGTCACCCTACGGCCTAGCTGCGTCGAGTAAGTATTTGCGAGGAAGAAGATGACACAGAGATTTACCCAGGTTCGGGCCACCTTGCGGTGTAAAACCCTACTTCTGCTTTGGGGTGGATTGGCCTCACGAGGAGGCTTGGGATGAACTAGTACAGTGGTTTTTGTGGTCTCGCAAGGGATCTTGGTGGTGATGAACTCGACCCGATTTGAGCTGCCTTCTACGATGGGAGCTCGTCCCTATTTATAGTGGCCACGGTCCTCTTACCCCATCGCATTGGCGGTAAGGGATCCCACAATGGCCAAATTTGAAAGGGGACAAGTAGTACACCCTATCCTGACTAAAGGTGGTCTTCGCCTGCAAAGCTTCCGGGTGTGACGCAGCGGTGGGCTCGGCGATGACATCCGTCCTGCTGAGCTCGTGGTCTTGGTCCTCTTGCACCGAGTGGGAAACCTTTGGGGGTTCCTTGGGAACCCGCGTACGTCCCTGTTTCCTTAGCACCAAAGAGGAAACTGTCCTCCCTCTGTGCCCGCTGGCGCCCGCCTGGCTTGGCCATCAGAACCCATGTCACCCCGGCCTCATGAGGCCGGGTACTTGCATAGGAATCTCTGCTCCTCAGGAGGCGGACTGGAGGGGTCCCGCTCCGCCGAAGGTCTTGGCGCTGTCCTCCTCGCGAGGCGGGGGCTCTCGCGAGGGCCTTGACTTGGGGGGGCTCGTTGCAGGTCCGTACCGGGCCTTTGTGGTGGGCCACGCGCTGGGTCGCAGGCAGGCAGGTCTGGGTACCCCCGTTCCCAGAACGCCGACAGAAGAGTTCACACGTCAGGATCCGAGGAGCGCCTTAAATTTCTTGGCCTTTATCAATGCCTTGTTATTTTTTACGCCACACCTCGGGTTTGAAGTATTTCCCGTGTGGCGGTGCCCTCTTGCGTCCGAACTCCAACAGCGAACTGCATCTGAGGTGTCTTTTTGCAGCCGAGCTCTAATGCCGAACTGCATCCGAGGTGTCATAGATTAACTCGGTCTTGAAAAAGTTGAAGGAGTTTATCCGAGTTTAATGCCGGAAATAGTCTTTTATGGAGCCAGCAATTCGCATCCGATCTTTATGCCGAACTGCTTTCAAGGTGTCTCCGATCTTGAGCTTTATGCTGGACTGCTTCCGAGCTCCAATGCCGGACTGCATCCGAGCTCCAACGATGATTAGCGTCTGAGGTGTCATAGATTACCTCGGTCTTTAAAAAATTTAAGAAATTCAGCCGAGCTTAATGCCGGAAATGCCCTCTATGGAGTCAGCCACTTGCGCCCAAACTTTATGCCGGGCTGTTTCCAAGGTGGTGCACCACCTCGACCGTGGGCTGATTTTTTGTGGATATTTTCTATTGTTGCAATTTATTCTCGGCCGAGATATATAGCCAGTAGCACTCAAGGTGCATGTCGGTCTAAAACCTAGGATGCTCCTGAAGGATAAAATAAAACCACTAATCCCAGTAGCCCATGAGACTCAGGTCGATTCGTGAAATCGGCCTGAGGATCAATTCCTTGCTCGGCAGCATACTTTAGGAATTAAAATGCGTTGTGCGGTAGCCCCCGAAACTCAGGTTGGGTGCAGCCGACCAACCCGAGGATCGTAATCTCGTCCGAAACTGTTTTGCACTTAAATTTTCCGCATTGAATCGTCTATGCAGTAGCCCCTGAGCCTTAATTTGGGCACGGGTGGTGGAATTAAGGATCGATATTTGTTTGACCGAAACTTTGTTACGTTTGACCTAATTTATTTGTAATGATTCTATGTATCCTAGTACTTTACATCATTAATGCTCGAATCCGGATTGTACACGACTTTGTTGACCGACCATCGGCTTCAACCTCCTCGGCTAGTAGCCGAGGAGTGTTTTTCCTACTTTATAAAGCCTTTATAAGGGCAAAGATTTACGGCAAACAAGGCAATCCGGCCATACGGTTTCAGAAACAAAGGTATGCGGAGAGATATGTTATATTACTATGCAAGAAACATCTTCTGGGAAAAATAGTTCATTTATAAGTTCCTTTTCCCAGGATATCATGTTGACCATGATCATGAAACCTCAACTCCGATCAATGTGGGAGGAAAATATTGAGGAGTTAGTTCGGGGAATCTTGCCGAACTCTATGGTCTTTAATGTACCGAAATTTTCACTTTTGTCGTTGCCGTCCAATTATATTCTTAAGATGGCTAGCTTTTCGCTTCACCCAGTCTGAGGTACTAATACGGATGACCCGGAAGTAACAATCACAAAGGTGCTCCCTTTACCTCCTAGTCGAACAATCGAGAACATAGGGGGTAAGCACAGGAGCTAGGCAACCCAGCTTGCCCAAAATCTTAAATAAAATTGATGCGTATTTATTGCTTTACAACGATGATTACAGAATGCAGCACTCGCATATTGAATACAAATGCTTTTATGCTATATGCTATTTTGACTCTTTTGTGACCGTTTATCAGTTGAGAGTGGCCCATCGTCGGCTTCTACCCCTTTGTAGATGGTACGCAGGGTATTTCCGCCGTAATAAGACAACCCTTAGCCGACGTCTCAGTGCCCGGAGGCGGTTGTGTTAGCGGAAACGAGGCAATCAGATATCTAGGCTTTATAACTTTCACTTAGTCAGAGGAGCTTAAAGTTTGGGAGGCCAGTTACTAGCCCCCGGTTAGTGTTCGGCGTCAGCCGAGGTCAAGCCATTAACACTCCGGCCAAATTTATGAAAGGCCCACGGGGTAACCTCTATCGGTCTATAGTTTGACAGAGTCATCGGATCGCCGACCAGTTTACGCCTATCATGATAGTCAGTCTTCGGCTTTCTCCACTGAGGTACTTAACCAGTCGAGCTGGAAATACAATCGCAGTGATTGTCCCTTTACACCCTTGGCCGAACAATGCAGAACGCAAGGGGCAAGCATAGGAGCCGGGCAACCCGACTATTGACCAAAGACATGATTCGAAACTGGTGCATATAAGGCAATATTCGAGATGCCGAGGTGCAGGTCGGTAGGGAAGATGCCGAACTGCGGGTCGGTAAAGATTTCCCCAACTGGATTATTACGTGGGGCACCCCAGTCAAGAGGATGTCCTGCCTCCTAAAGGAAAAACATACAAATAGCTTAAAAGTGCCATAAGCTCAAAAATCCAAAAAACTTATGTAAAAACTTTGACGTTCGAACTAAATAAAGTTTTTTGGTGCCAATCCAAAATTGGTCTTAAAATTAATACGTGCTTCAGTCATGCTTTAACATGATACATCCGATCTCCGGACTCCAAGCGGGTCAGCCTTTGGCTTCAATCTCCATATACCGAAGGCGGAGTGTTTCTCCGAGGCCAAACTAAACTCGAGCGGCTTTAGAAAGAAACCAGGCTATCCGCCTATTGACCACACATTAGCGTCAGAAAAAGGAAGAGTAGAAAAAGACTTTACAACGACCAAGAAGAAAACATTTATGATAAAGCGGCTCATATAAATTTAAGAGCCCCCGGTTAAATTGGGTAAAGAAAGTTGTTTTTTTGAACAAACAACATTTTTAACAAACAAAGTTCTTGTTTTGAAACAAAAACATAATGCTCGGTTGAACCAAACAAAAATTTACAAACTTAAGAAATTTGAGCATGAAAGCGACTTAGCTGGTTAATATGCTCGGTGTGGATGACGCGGTTCGAGCTACGAAGGGACAAGGTCCCAGCCCTCAAGCCGGTCACGAGGTAGCCGACGAAGAGCTCAGCTTGATGAAGTGACAAGACAACACTTCCGAAGGGCTGAGGTGAAACCCCCGGTCCAGCCAAGGAGATATATCAGTTCGGCAGCATGTCGGCGAAGCACCCACGTTAGTCGACCATGTCGACGACGCGACTTGGTTGAAGGAGGAGGGAGACAATGTCGGCACGCCGAGGTGACGACGTGACACAGCCGAAGTCGATTACCCGAATTCGCGCTAGGGTGACAACATAATTTGGTCAATGAAGGCGGGACAACGATGTCGGTATGCCGGGGTGACACTGCCATCCGATCTAAATCCTTTACCTGCACACATAAAACAATGCAAGCCGGACGTAATAATTTATTTTTTATTTTTTGCATAATCAATTTATGTAGAGTATGGATAATAAAACAAATATGGCCTCTCTTCATCATAAGTTGAATTGACAGCACATGGACGTCAATGTGGATTAGAGTCCACTGGCTCAGCATAGATAACCTAATTGTTCGTAGTGGAAGAAGTGGTTTGATCTCTCGTAACTTGAGCGTCTCGTATCTGCACCCATGGGGCGAGAATAGACTCTGCCGAATTGCATTGACAAAGCTAGTTGCCGAGAACTGATCGGAAGCTCCTGGTCGAGCCAACATGATGAAGCTGGTCGGCTGGTGATGCCGAAGTCCCCGAAGCAGGTTGATGAAGAGATGGCGAAGCCCCCGGTCTAGCCGAGGTGACGGAGCAGGTCGGCTGGTGATAACCCACAAGTATAGGGGATCGCAACAGTTTTCGAGGGTAGAGTATTCAACCCAAATTTATAGATTCGACACAAGGGGAGCCAAAGAATACTTGAGAGTATTAGCAGTTGAGTTGTCAATTCAACCACACCTGGAGATTAAATATCTGCAGCAGAGTGATCAGTAGCATAGTAATATGATAGTTTTGGTAGCAGTAGCAATAGTAACGGTAGCGGTAACAGTAGTAGCAATAGTTTTGTACCAGTTGTAACAGCAGCAGCAACAATAGTAACTTAGCAAGAGCAATAAGTGGAAAGGTCATAGGCACTGTATCGGTAACTCGTTGGGTGATATTCATCATGTAACAGTCATAACCTAGGGCGATACAGAACTAGCTCAGTTCATCAATGTAATGTAGGCATGTATTCCATAAATAGTCATACATGCTTATGGAAAAGAACTTGCATGACATCTTTTGTCCTACCCTCCTGTGGTAGTGGGGTCTGTCGGAGAAACGACACCTATGGGATCGCGAGGATCCCTTTACGATTCGGCAGGGAGAAGGTTTGTATAGAGAGCAGAACTGGTGATCAACGCGCGGGGATTTTACCCAGGTTCGGGCCGCAAAGATGCGTAAAACCCTACTCCTGCTTGATTGTATTAGGTGTGTTCTAACTCAGTTATAGGAGCGCTACAGTAGGAGCTACACATGCAGAATGAGCTCTAAAAGATCTGCCCCCTGTAGCTATGCCTTGGGCCTCCTTTTATACTCTCGAAGGGGTCACCAACAGTGGCAAAGTACAAAGGTGGCGTACAGTAACTACGTGAGGTGTAAAGTATTTATAGTGCTTATCATACCTAACACTGACGGCTTAGGACAAGGGCATTTAATGCTCTGTTGAGGTGTCCCTGCCTTTCTTGGGGATGGAAAAAGGAGCCATCCCATTGCACCGCTTAAGGCCTCACACCGTAAGCGTCTGACGCGCCCCAGGAGGACAACAGCTAAAAGACAAGCTGGTAGTTGCCCTGGGGCAGCGCGCTTGAACAGTTGCGAAGTCTTGCCGGGTGCAGGGCTTGCCAGGGCCCTGAGCCTTCCCGGCAAGATCTTGTCGGGGCCCCATCCTTTGGCTTTCTGTCTCCTTGATGCTGATGTATCTGATTCCAGGGGGTTGCCCGCGCACAAGTCTGGGAAATAGATACCCTGGTTCTTTGTACACTGACATGAGCCCCCGGGCCTGGGCCATACATGCGCGCGCGGCGCTGTTGGGCTAGGCCCAAAACAGTGCGCGGGCACACGTGGCCGTACTAATGATGGCGGTTGATGACTTTTCCCATGATGCACAGTAACTGCAGGTCTTGAGTGCATCGGAGCGAGGCGGTCCGCCTTCTTCCTCGGGAGGAGAAATGATGAACAAGGCGGAGCCCGCTCGCTTCCATATTAACGTCTTGGGTGACGCGCCTTGAGTGACGCGTGTTGTCTAGGACTACGAAGAGTCGGCCTCCCTCCTCCCCCAGCATCCGGCCTTATAAAAGGGAGGTGAGGGAAAGAGGGCTCCGCCCATCCGCAATCTTCCACTCTCCTACTGCTTGATTCTTTCTCCTTCTGTCTTTCGCCACCTCCTTCGCTGCGCCTGTTGGAAATATGCCCTAGAGGCAATAATAAATTGGTTATTATTATATTTCCTTGTTAATGATAATCGTTTATTATCCATGCTATAATTGTATTGATTGGAAACTCAAATACATGTGTGGGTACATAGACAACACTGTGTCCCTAGTAAGCCTCTAGTTGACTAGCTTGTTGATCAAAGATGGTTAAGGTTTCCTAGCCATGGACATGAGATGTCATTTGATAACGGGATCACATCATTAGGAGAATGATGTGATGGACAAGACCCAAACTGTAAACGTAGCATTTGATCGTGTCAGTTTATTGCTATTGTTTTCTGCATGTCAAGTATCTGTTCCTTTGACCATGAGATCATGCAACTCACTGACACCGGAGGAATACCTTGTGTGTATCAAACGTCGCAACGTAACTGGGTGACTATAAAGGTGCTCTACAGGTATCTCCGAGGGTGTCTGTTGGGTTGGCATGGATCAAGACTGGGATTTGTTACTCCGTATGACGGAGAGGTATCTCAGGGCCCACTCGGTAATACAACATCACATTGAGCCTTGCAAGCAAAGTGACTAAAGAGTTAGCCACATGATCTTGTATTACGGAACGAGTAAAGAGACTTGCCGGTAACGAGATTGAACTAGGTATAGTGATACCGACGATCGAATCTCGGGCAAGTAACATACCGAAGAACAAAGGGAACAGCATACGGGATTAACTGAATCCTTGACATAGAGGTTCGACCGATAAAGATCTTCGTAGAATATGTAGGAGCCAATATGGGCATCCAGGTCCCGCTATTGGTTATTGGCCGTAGAGGTGTCTCGGTCATGTCTACATAGTTCTCGAACCCGCAGGGTCTACACACTTAACGTTTGGTGACGATTAGTATAATTGAGTTATTATGTTGGTGACCGAAAGTTGTTCGGAGTCCCGGATAAGATCCCGGACATGATGAGGATCTCCGGAATAGTCCGGAGGTAAAGATTGATATATGTGATAATAGTGTTTTGATCTCCGGAAGGGTTCCGGAGTTCACCGGAAGGGGTTCGGGATGTTTACCGAAGTGTTCGGGTGCAGCAACACTTTATATGGGCCAAAGGGATAAAGCCCACGAGGTATTGGAAAGTGCAAAAAGTAGTTTTGCTGCCGCGTAAGCGGTACTACCGCTTGTGTGAAGCGGTACTACCGCCCGAGCGGTACTACCGCTTGTGTGAAGCGGTACTACCGCCCAAGCGGTACTACCGCTTGTAAGCGGTACTACCGCTTGTGCGTGGCTGTGCACGGTTCGGCAGGGATCCGAGTTGGACTCTTTTCCTGCGGGCCAAACCGACCTTGTGCGGGAAAAACCGACCTGGAGGAGGCTTTTACTCCAAGTTTAGACCCCAAGGCTCAACATATAAATAGAGGGGCGATCAAGATTTCCCCAAGCCGTGTGCGGCAACCCTAACCCTCTAGTTCCTCCGTCATAATCTCCGTAGCGCTTGGCGAAGCCCTGCAGAGATTGTTCCTCACCACCATCACCACGCCATCGTGCTGCTGGAACTCAACCACTACTTCATCATCGCTCGCTGGATCGAGGAGGTGAAGGCGTCATCAAGCCGTACGTGTGTTGAACGCGGAGGTGCCGTCTGTTCGGCGCTAGTTCGTGATCGGATCGAGGGACGACTTGCGATTTGGATCGCGGAGACGTTCGACTACATCAACCGCGTTTCTTAAACGCTTCCGCTTAGCGATCTACAAGGGTATGTAGATTTACTCTCCCTCTCGTAGATGCTCATCACCATGGATAGATCTTGTGTGTGCGTAGGAAAATTTTTGTTTCCCATGCAACGTTCCCCAACAGTGGCATCATGAGCCAGGTCTATGCGTAGATGAGATCTCGAGTAGAACACAAACGAGTTGTGGGCGTGGGTGTATACATATTGCTTGCCGTTACTAGTTGATATTTGATTCGGCGGTACTGTGAGATGAAGCGTCCCGGACCGACATTACGCGTACACTTACGCGAGACAGGTTCCTTCAACTAACATGTAACTTCGTTGCATAAAGATGGCTAGCGGGTGTCTGTCTCTCTCACTTTAGTTGAATCGATTTCAATGAAGAGGGTTCTTTTAGAAGATCAAAAAGCAATCACTACACCACGTTGTGGTTTTGCGTAGGTAAGAACGGTTCTTGCAAACCCGTAGCAGCCACGTAAAATTTGCAACAACAATTAGAGGACGTCTAACTTGTTTTTGCAGGGTATGTTGTGATGTGATATGGCCAATTACATGATGAGATATATGTGATGTATGAGATGATCATGTGTTGTATAGAATATCACGACTTGCATGTCGATGAATACGGCAACTGGCAGGAGCCATAGAGTTGTCTTTAATTATTGTATGACCTGCGTGTCAATCATTAAGCGCTATGTAATGCTTTACTTTATCGCTAAACGTTAGCAATAGTCGTGGAAGCAACAGTCGGCGCGACAACCTTATGGCGACACGTAGATGGAGATCAAGATGATGGAGATCATGGTGTCATGCCGGTGACGATGGAGATCATGCCGGTGCTTTGGAGATGGAGATCAAAAGCACAAGTTCATGGCCATATCATGTCACTTATGATTTGCATGTGATGTTAATCCTTTTATGCATCTTATTTTGCTTAGGACGACGGTAGCATTATAAGGTGATCCCTCACTTAAATTTCAAGATAAATTGTGTTCTCCCCAAGTGTGCACCGTTGCGAAAGTTCGTCGTTTCGAGACACGCCGTGATGATCGGGTGTGATAGACTCTACGTTCGCATACAACGGGTGCAAGCCATGTTGCACATGCGGAACACTCGGGTTAAACTTGACGAGCCTAGCATGTACAGACATGGCCTCGGAACACAAGAGACCGAAAGGTCGAACATGAGTCATATAGTAGATATGATCAACATGAAGATGTTCACCATTGAAACCACCTCAACTCACGTGATGATCGGACTTGAGTTGGTGGATTTGGATCATGTTACACTCGAATGATCGGAGGGATGTCAATTTGAGTGGGAGTTTTTAAGTAATATGATTAACTAAACTCATTATCTAGAACAATAGTCTAAGTTGTCTTTGCTATATTTATGTTGTAGATCATGGCTCGCGCAGTAGCACCCCTGAATTTTAATGCGTTCCTAGAGAAAGCTAAGTTGAAAGATGATGGAAGTAACTTTGTGGACTGGGCCCGTAATCTAAGGATTATCCTTACGGCTTCCCAGAAGGCTTATGTCCTTGATGCACCGCTTGGTGATCCACCCGCTCCAGTTGAGTCTCTAGACGTTGTGAACGCCTGGCAGGCTCGTTCTGAAGATTACTCAATAGTTCAATGTGCACTGTTGTATGGCTTAGAACCGGGACTTCAAAGACGTTTTGAACGTCATGGAGCATATGAGATGTTCCAGGAGTTGAAGTTTATCTTTCAGAAGAATGCCCGGATCGAGAGATATGAGATCTCCGATAAGTTCTATGCTTGCAAGATGGAGGAGAACGGGTCTATCAGTGATCACGTGCTTAGAATGTCTGGGTACTCCACCCGTCTGGCTGAGTTAGGGATGCCCCTTCCGCCAGAGGCTATCACTGACAGAGTTCTTCAATCATTGCCACCTAGCTATAAGAGCTTCGTGTTGAACTATAACATGCACGGGATGAACAAGTCAGTCGCCGAGCTGTTTGCGATGCTGAAAGCCGCTGAGTCTGAAATTCAGAAGGAGCATCAAGTGTTGATGGTCAATAAAACCACTAGTTTCAAGAAAAATGGCAAGGGTAAGAAGGGTAACTCCAAGAAGAGTGGGAAAGCAGTTGCTCCTCTCGTGAAGAAACCCAAGGCTGGACCCAAACCAGAAACTGTGTGTTTTCATTGCAAGGGAACTGGACACTGGAAGCGGAATTGCCCCAAGTATTTGGCTGACAAGAAGGCGGCCAACAACAAACAAGGTATATATGATATACATGTTATTGATGTGTACCTTACCAACTCTCGTTGTAGTGCCTGGGTATTTGATACTGGTGCGGTTGCTCATATTTGCAACTCAAAACAGGAACTACGGAATAGACGGAGGCTGGCAAAGGACGAAGTGACGATGCGCGTGGGAAATGGTTCCAAGGTTGATGTGATCGCCGTCGGCACGCTCGCTCTTCGATTACCGTCGGGATTAATGATGAACCTAAATAAGTGTTATTTGGTGCCTGCGTTAAGCATGAACATTATATCTGGATCTTGTTTATTGCGAGACGGTTACTCATTTAAATCAGAGAATAATGGTTGTTCTATTTATATGAGTAATATCTTTTATGGTCATGCACCCAATGTGAGGGGTTTATTCTTATTGAATCTCGATAGTAATGATACACATGTTCATAACATTGATGCCAAAAGATGTAGAATTGATAATGATAATACCACTTTCTTGAGGCACTGCCATTTAGGTCATATTGGCGTAAAACGCATGAGGAAGCTCCATGCTGATGGACTTTTGGAGTCACTTGATTTTGAATCACTTGACACATGTGAGCCATGCCTCATGGGCAAGATGACTAAAACTCCGTTCTCTGGAACAATGGAACGGGCAAGTGACTTATTGGAAATCATACATACTGATGTGTGCGGTCCGATGAGCATTGAGGCGCGCGGTGGTTATCGTTACTTTCTCACCTTCACTGATGACTTAAGTAGATATGGGTATATTTACTTAATGAAACACAAGTCTGAAACATTTGAAAAGTTCAAACAATTTCAGAGTGAAGTTGAGAATCATCGTAACAAGAAGATTAAATTCCTACGATCTGATCGAGGAGGAGAATATCTGAGTTATGAGTTTGGCAGTCACTTAAGACAGTGTGGAATTGTTTCACAATTAACACCGCCTGGAACACCACAGCGTAATGGTGTGTCCGAACGTCGTAATCGTACCTTATTGGATATGGTGCGATCTATGATGTCTCTTGCCGATTTGCCACTATCGTTTTGGGGTTATGCATTAGAGACAGCTGCATTCACTTTAAATAGGGCACCATCGAAATCCGTTGAGACGACACCATATGAACTTTGGTTTGGCAAGAAGCCAAAGCTGTCGTTTCTTAAAGTTTGGGGATGTGATGCTTATGTCAAAAAGCTTCAGCCTGAAAAGCTGGAACCCAAAGCGGAGAAATGCGTCTTCATAGGATACCCAAAAGAGACAGTTGGGTATACCTTCTATCTCAGATCCGAAGGCAAAGTGTTTGTCGCTAAAAACGGAACGTTTCTTGAGAAAGAGTTTCTCTCGAAAGAATTGAGTGGGAGGAAGATAGAACTTGATGAGGTTGTTGAACCTTTACTTCAACCTGAGAGTAGCGCAGCGCAGAAAGTTGTTTCTGTGGAGCCTACATTAGCTGAAGAGGAAGTTAATGATGATGATCATGAAGCTTTGGATCAAGTTGCTATCGAACCTCGTAGGTCGACAAGGACGCGTACTACTCCTGAGTGGTACGGCAACCCTGTCTTAAAAATCATGTTGTTAGACAACGATGAACCTACGAGCTATGGAGAAGCAATGATGGGCCCGGATTCCGAGAAGTGGTTAGAGGCCATGAAATCCGAGATGGGATCCATGTATGAAAACAAAGTATGGACTTTGGAAGTATTACCTGAAGGGCGTAAGGCCATTCAGAACAAATGGATCTTTAAGAGGAAGACGGACGCGGACGGTAATGTCACCGTCTATAAAGCTCGACTTGTGGCAAAGGGTTTTTCACAAGTTCAAGGAGTTGACTACGATGAGACCTTCTCACCCGTAGCGATGCTTAAGTCCGCCAGAATCATGTTAGCAATAGCTGCCTTTTTCGATTATGAAATTTGGCAGATGGATGTCAAAACAGCGTTCCTTAACGGTTACCTTAAGGAAGAGTTGTATATGATGCAACCAGAAGGTTTTGTCGATCCAGAGAATGCTGACAAAGTTTGCAAACTCCAGCGATCCATTTATGGACTGGTGCAAGCATCTCGGAGTTGGAATCTTCGTTTTGATGAGGTGATCAAAGCGTTCGAGTTTATACAAGTTTACGGAGAAGCTTGTATTTACAAGAAAGTGAGTGGGAGCTCTATAGCGTTTCTAATATTATATGTGGATGACATATTGCTGATTGGAAACAATATAGAAATGCTGGAAAGCGTGAAGGAATATTTGAACAAGAATTTTTCAATGAAGGACCTAGGAGAAGCTGCTTTCATATTAGGCATCAAGATCTATAGAGATAGATCGAGACGCTTAATAGGACTTTCACAAAGCACATACCTTGATAAGATTTTGAAGAAGTTCAAAATGGATCAGTCCAAGAAGGGGTTCTTGCCTGTTTTGCAAGGTGTGAAGTTGAGTAAGACTCAATGCCCAGTGACTGCAGAAGATAGAGAAAAGATGAGTGTCATCCCCTATGCTTCAGCCATAGGCTCTATTATGTATGCAATGCTGTGCACAAGACCCGATGTCAGCCTTGCCATAAGTATGGTCGGAAGGTTTCAAGGTGATCCAGGAATGGAACACTGGACGGCGGTCAAGAATATCCTGAAGTACCTGAAAAGGACTAAGGACATGTTTCTCGTTTATGGAGGTGATCAAGAGCTCGTCGTAAAGGGTTACGTCGATGCAAGCTTTGACACTGATCCAGATGACTCTAAGTCGCAAACCGGATACGTATTTATTCTTAATGGGGGTGCGGTTAGCTGGTGCAGTTCCAAGCAAAGCGTGGTAGCTGATTCTACATGCGAAGCGGAGTACATCGCTGCCTCGGAGGCGGCGAAGGAAGGTGTCTGGATGAAGGAGTTCATGACAGATCTTGGAGTAGTGCCTAGTGCGCTTAACCCAATGACTCTGTTTTGTGATAATACTGGTGCCATTGCTCTAGCCAAGGAACCAAGATTTCACAAGAGGACCAGACACATAAAGCGACGTTTCAATTCCATCCGCGATTACATCAAGGAGGACGACATAAATATTTGCAAAGTACACACGGATCTAAATGTTGCAGATCCGATGACTAAACCTCTTCCAAGGGCTAAACATGAACAACACCAGAACTGCATGGGTGTTCGATTCATTACAATGTAAATCACATAGTGATGTGAACTAGATTATTGACTCTAGTGCAAGTGGGAGACTGTTGGAAATATGCAATAGAGGCAATAATAAATTGGTTATTATTATATTTCCTTGTTAATGATAATCGTTTATTATCCATGCTATAATTGTATTGATTGGAAACTCAAATACATGTGTGGGTACATAGACAACACTGTGTCCCTAGTAAGCCTCTAGTTGACTAGCTTGTTGATCAAAGATGGTTAAGGTTTCCTAGCCATGGACATGAGATGTCATTTGATAACGGGATCACATCATTAGGAGAATGATGTGATGGACAAGACCCAAACTGTAAACGTAGCATTTGATCGTGTCAGTTTATTGCTATTGTTTTCTGCATGTCAAGTATCTGTTCCTTTGACCATGAGATCATGCAACTCACTGACACCGGAGGAATACCTTGTGTGTATCAAACGTCGCAACGTAACTGGGTGACTATAAAGGTGCTCTACAGGTATCTCCGAGGGTGTCTGTTGGGTTGGCATGGATCAAGACTGGGATTTGTTACTCCGTATGACGGAGAGGTATCTCAGGGCCCACTCGGTAATACAACATCACATTGAGCCTTGCAAGCAAAGTGACTAAAGAGTTAGCCACAGGATCTTGTATTACGGAACGAGTAAAGAGACTTGCCGGTAACGAGATTGAACTAGGTATAGTGATACCGACGATCGAATCTCGGGCAAGTAACATACCGAAGAACAAAGGGAACAGCATACGGGATTAACTGAATCCTTGACATAGAGGTTCGACCGATAAAGATCTTCGTAGAATATGTAGGAGCCAATATGGGCATCCAGGTCCCGCTATTGGTTATTGGCCGTAGAGGTGTCTCGGTCATGTCTACATAGTTCTCGAACCCGCAGGGTCTACACACTTAACGTTTGGTGACGATTAGTATAATTGAGTTATTATGTTGGTGACCGAAAGTTGTTCGGAGTCCCGGATAAGATCCCGGACATGATGAGGATCTCCGGAATAGTCCGGAGGTAAAGATTGATATATGTGATAATAGTGTTTTGATCTCCGGAAGGGTTCCGGAGTTCACCGGAAGGGGTTCCGGATGTTTACCGAAGTGTTCGGGTGCAGCAACACTTTATATGGGCCAAAGGGATAAAGCCCACGAGGTATTGGAAAGTGCAAAAAGTAGTTTTGCTGCCGCGTAAGCGGTACTACCGCTTGTGTGAAGCGGTACTACCGCCCGAGCGGTACTACCGCTTGTGTGAAGCGGTACTACCGCCCAAGCGGTACTACCGCTTGTAAGCGGTACTACCGCTTGTGCGCGGCTGTGCACGGTTCGGCAGGGATCCGAGTTGGACTCTTTTCCTGCGGGCCAAACCGACCTTGTGCGGGCAAAACCGACCTGGAGGAGGCTTTTACTCCAAGTTTAGACCCCAAGGCTCAACATATAAATAGAGGGGCAGGGCTAGCACACGGGAGCGATCAAGATTTCCCCAAGCCGTGTGCGGCAACCCTAACCCTCTAGTTCCTCCGTCATAATCTCCGTAGCGCTTGGCGAAGCCCTGCAGAGATTGTTCCTCACCACCATCACCACGCCGTCGTGCTGCTGGAACTCAACCACTACTTCATCATCGCTCGCTGGATCGAGGAGGTGAAGGCGTCATCAAGCCGTACGTGTGTTGAACGCGGAGGTGCCGTCTGTTCGGCGCTAGTTCGTGATCGGATCGAGGGACGACTTGCGATTTGGATCGCGGAGACGTTCGACTACATCAACCGCGTTTCTTAAACGCTTCCGCTTAGCGATCTACAAGGGTATGTAGATTTACTCTCCCTCTCGTAGATGCTCATCACCATGGATAGATCTTGTGTGTGCGTAGGAAAATTTTTGTTTCCCATGCAACGTTCCCCAACAGCGCCGCCCCAAGATGGCGAGAGGACGCGGCCGTGCCCGGGGTTCCCTTAGCGCTACGAGGAGCAGCCCTCGGACCCCAGTGCGCGTGGTGGTGACGATGGCGGGTCCAAGCTCCTCCATCAGGTCTGCATCCCGAGGCCGCGTGAGGACGGCTCCGGCGGGGCGTGGTGGTCGCAATAGCATGCCTCTTCCGTAGCCCCACGCGGGGATCCACGTGGGGGAGGAGGTGCGGGAGTTCGTCGTGGTCCTTCCACGCCGGCTCCAGAGCGGGCTGCGCCTCCCCGACCCCTTCGCAAGAGCTATAGAGAGCAGCCGGCCGCGCGGCCTGTGGCTCCGGGCGGACGGCTGCAGCAACGGCCCCTGGTGGGCGGCGGTCGACCTCACCCCCGGAAGCGCCATGTTCCTGACGCGGGGATGGAAATCGTTCGCCCGCTCCCGGGGCCTCACCCCCGGGCAGCTGCTCCACTTCAAGCTCATCGACTCCGACACCCTCTCCGTGAGGTTCTTCGGAGCGACCGGCGTTCGCCTGGAGTGCTGCGCCGAGAGCTCAAGCGACAGCGACTTCGACTCCTCCAGCGACAGCGACGACGAGGACAGCGTCATCGGCATGAATAACGAGGATTCCGACTAGGCACGTTCGGCGCCGTAGTTAGGTCCCGTCGTTCCATCCGCGAGACCTTGTTCCCGGATCGGTCGCCGTGTCGCAGTAGTGAAATTTCCTTTTGATGTATCAAATCGTACCCAATGTAGTCCTTGAACGTTCAAGAAGAAATGCACTGGGTATCTATCTTTAAAAAAATCTTGGCTCTTATATGTATCTTTGTCCCTTGCTGTCCTCCCGACAAGTGTCTTGACGGTGGAGGTCTCTGGCACGTCCTCAACGGGAGCGCAGCACTCCAAAGAGGTGCGCTTGCCGGAGGTCTTGCCGAATTTTAAGCTTGTCGATGATGTGGACGAACAAAACGGGATATCGACAAGAGCCGCGGGCCTAGGGAGAAAGCACCGCGCCGCGCGATGAAGAGCCAGCCCCGTAGACTTTCCCATAAAGGGTGCCGCGAGGGCGATGCTCGATTCATGCACTCATTCTTGTCCTTACTTCCATCCGTTGCAGACGTCCCACTGCTATCTTGTTGATCTCCAACTTGGGGTTCTTGACTTTGCGATCTTGCGCTTGCCGCAGATGTATCTTCAACTGCCCGAGCGTCCCCGGCGAGCCTTGCCATAAGCACCCCGACAGGCCTTGCCACAAGCACCACGACAGGCCTTGCCACAAGTATAGCCCCGACGGGCCCGTGCACAAGTGCACTGACACGGGAGCCCCCGGGCCTGGGCCACACGCGAGCATGCGGCGTCGTTGGGCCAGGCCCAAACAGTGTGCGGGCACGCGTGGCAGAAGTTACTGTCTGTAATCATTCCTTTACTGCGCTACCCACGACGCCCATTAAATGCGGGACATGGGAGACGTGCGCGACGCGACCATTGCAGCAGCACGCTCGCGAGGTATTCCATCATTATTTTACTAAAGAGGCAGCCCCGCACCTTCCCCATAAAAAGGAATCTGCAGGGCCGCGGCTCATTTACCTCTTGCCACTTCCGATCTAGGAACCGCCACCGTCTTCCTCCCAAAACAGAGCTTTCCTCCACCCCCTCGCCGCTTCCACACCTTTCGCCGTTCTCATCTTCCGGCCTCCATAGCCGTCATGCCGCCCAAGGCAGGCAAGGGCAAGAAGGCGGCGGAGAGCAAGATGGCGGCGATGCAGAAGGATCACGTCGTCTTCGCGTCGGGGCTTGACACGGAGACCTTGAAGGAGGAGTACCAGTTCATGTGGGCGGCGGAGACGACGGCGCACCCCGCCACTCGCGTGAGTCCAGGTTCTTCTGAGGGCAACCCAAAGAAATACCACTTTTTTGCCGATTATTTCTATTGCGGACTCTGTCCCCCTTTCTCCGATTTCTTCAAAGATATCATGCACACCTACGGCTTTCAGCTCTTAGATTTTACGCCGAATGCCATGACGTGCATGTCCGTTTTCGCCCATCTTTGTGAAAACTTTGTTGGAGTGAATCCTAGCACTGCCCTCTTCCGCCATTACTTCATTCCCCGAATCGAGACAGGCAAGGCCCTTTCTGGTTCCGTCGCCTGGATCCCACGGACAGGAACCAAGGAGGTCTATCCAGAGGGGGCCTACTGCCGGAAGTGGGAGGAATGGCGAGGCAGATGGTGCTGGGTTCGGGAGACGGAAGAAAAAGAAATCCAATCTTTCTGCTTGCCGCGGCAGACGAGGATAGCCCGTAACAACGATTGGAGCGCTCTTGATCCCGAAAATGCAAAGCTCACAATTGCGACGACAAGGATCCTCCGCCTCAAGACTGCCGGGCTCTCTGTAGATATGATAGGCGCTGACTTCCTTCGCCGGCGGATTGCCCCTTTGCAGAACAAAGGGAGGCCAGCCTGGGAATTCAAGAATGCGGTAGATATCATGAGGCTGCGCCCTGGGCTGGACTACAACCTGACACTTATGCAGCACTCATCCCTCTGCCAAAAATTGTTCAGGAGCGCAGTGGTGCGCGATCTGCCGGCAAGCATAGTCCCTTTGTGCAACAATTCTCGCTTAAACTCGATCCTCGCTATGATGCCGGCGCTTGATGCTCACAGCGTTGACGGGTCTTGGATCGTGCCTCCCGATGACCAAGTCCAACGATTCTTTGATAGTCTGTCGGAGAGGCCTATCCTTGAGGGAGAAGACCTCATCCGCGACACCACTAAAAGAGAACTGGAGTACATCGCCAGCAGAGTGCAGGAAGCGGGCCTTGCCGTGGAGGCCAGCGGCGCTGGTCTCACGGAAGAAGAATCCAGCGAAGAGGAGACGCTGCCGGATGAAGACCTTGCCGGGCAGGATGAGACTGCTGAGGAACCGGGGAGGAACCGTCCGAGGAGGCCCCGTCTCTCAGGCCAAGGAGCAGACGCGCCCTTCGAGGTGCTGCTTCTGGGGCCTCGGTCCACCAAACTTCCTCAAGTAGCGTAGTCTCCGGCAAGGGGGCGGCCGGCAAGGCGACGCAGCGGCAAGAAGCTCAGCGGCAACCTGCACCTGCCGCGGCCAAGCGACCAAGGAGCTCCCCTCCACCTCCTCGCCCGGCCACGATGGTGGAAGTCGCCTTCGACCTTTCCGTTCTTAGCTCGGGAGAAGAAGAAGAGTAAGAAGCTTGCCGTACCCTTAGTTTTCTGAATTTCTGTTTTTGCTTCAACTCATCGTTTTGCTCTGACTTGTTTCTACAGAGATGCAGAAAACTTGGCACAGAGGGTGGCGAAGAGGGCGAAGACCTCAACAAGCGAGGAGCCACCGGCAAGCACCTCAGGTGCGCCAGAAACGGCTACCGTCAGCCCGGAGCTCAGCCCACGACGCAGTCCTCGACTTAGTCCCCGGCGCAGCCCCCAGCGTGAGTCTATTACTCACTTTCCGCTGGCAAGTGCCGGGGTGTGCATTTTTACTGCTGACATTACCGGACGTGCAGGAGGAGAGCGGCGACAGGGAGAATCGTTAGGGTCCATCCCTGACGTGCTGCCTCCGTCAACCACACCGCCCAGAGATGCGTCTCCGGCCAGGACTTCCTCTAGCACGCTCTATCATGACGAGGAAGTGCCGACAGGCGGAGGCACCGGCAGCTCCATGCCGGCAACCGAGGTTGGCGGGAGGGGAGAACCCACTCCCCGGCAGGCTGACGCAGGTAAACCATCCGCTACGGAGTACTTGATGCTTCATCTTTCTTTCTTTTTTGTCTTGTTGAACTTCCTCTTTATCACCATCTTGTTTCCTTCCCTTGGCCTTCAGACATTCCCTCGGCGGAGGACATGGATGTCGATGCTGTCATCGAGAAGACCGCCAGGGATGCCACCGCCGAAGCCGACAGGCTTGCCACTGAGGAGGCCGCCGAGAGCGCTGCCACCGAGGCCGCCGAGGCCACCAGGAATGCTGCCGCTGAAGCCGCCAGGGCCGCATGAGGAAAAGCCACCGAAAAATCTGCTGATAGATCCGACAAGGAGTCCGGCGGCCGCACTGACGACATTCCTGCCGCACGAGCGCATAGCGCTGAGCCAGCCCCGAAGCTCCCGGCTGCCGATGAGGCGGCTACCAATGAGCAACCGGCAACATCTGAAGCTCCTTCTTCCAGCAAATACCTCAAGGTCGGCGATAACCTATTCGTTAGCCTTCCAGGGGCAGCAAACATCAGGGCGTCAATCGAAGGAGAGACTTTTGAGGAAGTCGTCACCGCTGCCGGGCTCAAGATTGTTGACGAGCCTAGGGCCGGCAGCAGCAGATCTGAGGAAGAGAAGCTCCTCCTGGCAATAAACAGCAACTATCAGAAACTCCAGGCCCTCCATCGCGCCCGCAAGGAGAAGTTAGACTCCCGGGCCGCCATTGCTGAAGCAACCGAGGTGAACTTCCAGAAACGTGTCGAGGAGACCCAATCCTGGTATGCGGAGGCCGTTCAGGAGCTAAAGGCAGGCCAAGTCCAGTTGAACCAGAACTGGGAAGAGCTCTTCCTGAAGCAATCTGATATCGAGAAGGCACAGGAGGACGCCAAGCAACAGGCTGCTATAGAAGAAGCACGCCTGAGAGAGCTCCGCGTCGGGCTTGAAGCTCATGAGGATGAACTTGCCGCGCGCAAGAAGGCGCTCGCCGACAAGCTCTGCGCCAAGGACGAGGAAGTCGAAAGGCTTGTCTCGCTGCGGACCCAAGTGTTGGAGCAGAAGCATGGAGATGCGTTGAAAGCTCTGGCTGTGGATCACGCCGGCAAGCTGAAGCAAGCCGTCGATGCCGCCAAAGCCGCAGAGGCCGCGAAGGATGAGCTTGCCGACAGGGTGAAGAAGCTGGAGGCAGATCTCGAGGAACATGGCAAGAAGGTCTCAACGCTCGAGACTGAGAGAGACAAAGCTCTACACAGCCTGACGGAGGCACAGGTTGCCGCATCCGACAAGACCAAAGAGCTCTCCACCGCCAACGAGTCCATCAATGATCTGAAACTGAGGCTGACCACGCTGAAGAAGGCGCTCGAGGCCGCAGAAGCTCACGAGAAAGTCCTGACCAAAGACCTCCAGAACTAATGGGAGTTGGTCAAGAGCGCCGCCTTCGAGCACAATGACTATGTGCGAGGCATGGAGATCTGGACCGAGAAGCTTGCCGACGTCGCGAGGAAGCTTGCCGCGCAACTGTCTACCATGGGCTTGGAAGATTACAGGGAGCCTTTTGATGATAGGGCGTCGTCAAGCGCCAAGCTGACCATGTTCTTTGACTACGTGCTTGAAGCGCTAGAGCAGCTCCATTCTGACCGAGCAGCTCATCTGGCCAGCGAGTCCCGCAAGCTCTGCCAAGGCGTCCTTCGCAAGGTGCTCACCAAGGTGGTGTACAGGAATCCCGGCATCAACCTTGCCAACGTCTTCGACCACCTGCCGAAGGATGCGGACCTCAAGGTAGCAGAGGAGCTTGTCGCACCCATCGTCGACAGGGTAAGCCGAGTCAAGAGGGTCGAAGGCGATCGCCGGGATTAGCTGCTTTACTCCTTGCCGCCATTATTTCATGCCAAAGACAACATTGCCTTAAGTTAGAATCGCGGCAGCTATCATTGTAATATAACTTGCTATGCTCTGGACGAATGCCATGTTATTTCGCTCGCTTAATTTCTTTCTGTATGTATTCGCCCTACGCTTGACTGGAAACTTGCCGGTGCGCACACCCTTGCCGCGAGCGCTAGGTGCGGGACTTTAGCAGCCTGCTGGCGGGGCCGCTGCCGGCAAGAAGCCTTGGTGCTTTCAGTGCAGCCACCTAAATTGTTGAGCGGACTCGAAACAGAGTAAGGGCGCAACCAGCCACAGCAAGGTTCCTTCGCGTGCAGGTTTTCCATACAAAAGTTGAAATCGTTCAAGGGGAATAACAAAACAAAAATAATTGTTTGAAAATTCTGCAACTTAGCTTTTTGTTGTTGCATTCCTTCCGGCAAAGTGGTTTCCTTGAACGTCGCCTATTGGTATCCATACCACCATTCTCCCCCCCGGCAAGGCTGCATGCAAGGTAACCTTCTGTCCCTTTGAGAAAAAGAAAGAAGAGAAAATAGAGGTATGGAACCTTGGCAGTTTGTTAGCACTTGCTGGGAATAAGTGTAGCACAATATCTCAGATAAACATGCACGTAAGTAAACATGTAAATCAACAAGGATTGCGAAACACTTAGGCTTTATTCAACTATGCACAGGGTCTATGCCTGGCTTTGTACAAAGGATCACATGCTACAGCGGCAAGACTTGTACAAAAGGGGTTGCCGGGAGACCCGGCAACCGCGCCTTATGGATAGAACTTACGAAGATGCTCGATATTCCAAGAATTGCTCACCGGAATACCGTCTCCGGTCTCCAGGCGGACTGCGCCAGGCCTGGTGACTCGTACTACCCGATAAGGGCCTTCCCACTTTGGCGTCAACTTGTTGGAATTCTTGGCCGACTGAACGCGCCGAAGAACAAGGTCACCTTCCTCAAGACTCCGGGCATGAACCTTGCGGCTATGATAGCGACGCAAAGCTTGCTGGTAGCGTGCAGCTCGCACAGCAGCCTAGAGATGATCTTCCTCAAGGAGCAACGCGTCATCTTGTCGCAGCTGCTCTTGCTCGAGCTCATCATAAGCAAGCACTCGAGGCGACCCGTATATGAGTTCTGTGGGGAGAACTGCTTCCGCCCCATATACTAGGGAGAAGGGTGTCTGGCCGGTGGCTCGATTCGGTGTCGTCCTGATTGACCAAAGAACCACTGGCAACTCATTAATCCAGCGCCTTCCGCACTTGCGTAGCTTGTCGAAAGTTCTTGTCTTGAGACCACGCAGCACCTCAACATTTGCCCTTTCCACTTGGCCGTTACTCCTTGGGTGAGCAACAGAAGCAAAACAAATCTTGCCGCCAAGGTCTTGGACGTACTGCATGAAAGTGTTGCTGGTGAACTGTGTGCCGTTGTCAGTGATGATCCTGTTGGGTACACCAAAGCGGCAAACTATTCCTTTGAAGAACTTGACGGCTGACTGTGCTGTCACCTTCCTCACTGCTTCCACCTCCGGCCACTTTGTGAACTTGTCGATTGCAACGTACAAGTACTCAAAGCCCCCGGTAGCACGGGGGAAAGGGCCCAAGATGTCGAGCCCCCAGACCGAAAATGGCCAGGATAAAGGGATTGTCTGAAGAGCTTGAGCTGGTTGATGTAACTTCTTTGAATGAAACTGGCATGCTTCACACCTGGTTACTAGCGCAGTTGCATCCTGGAGGGCAGTTGGCCAAAAGAAACATTGCCGGAATGCCTTACCGGCAAGAGCTCTTGATCCTATGTGGGAGCCACATATGCCTCTGTGTATCTCTGCCAACAGCTCTAGTCCATGCTCCCGAGAAATGCATTTCAATTTCACACCAGTTGGCCTCTTTCTATACAGGACATTGTCCACAAACTGGTACATTTTAGACTGACGGGCTACTTTCTCTGCTTCTTCCTGCTCTTCGGGGAGTTCTCCTGTCTGAAGGAAATGGACGATGTGTTGTGCCCATGCTAGAGCCTGAGGCTCGACGGCAAGGACTAAAGGCAAATCTTCTGCTGCGGGAGCAGTTTTCTCGACAGCAAGGGCCTGAGACCCTGCCGGATCTTGCTGTTCCCCAGCAAGCTTGGCAGGAGCGTTTGTCTCGACGGCAAGAGCCTGCGGCCCTGCTGGAGCCTGTCGCTCACCGACAAGCTTGGCGTTGTTCCCGGCAACTTCCTTGCCGGCGGCTTCTGGGAGCTCTGCCGGGAAGTACTTGCCGGAACTCAACTTTCTTCTTTTCTCTTGTCCTATTGATGGTGTCACGGATGGCTGAGTGAGTCGGACCACAAAGGTACCTGGTTCCACAGGGAGCTTAAGGGCAGCGCGCTTCGACAGGTCATCAGCAATGCTATTCTCTGCACGAGGGACGTGCTCCATTTGCAGACCGTCAAAACGCTCTTCCAACTTTCTCACTTCATCTACATAAGCTTCCATCAATGGGCTCTGATAATCTTTGTTGACTTGTCTGACGACAAGCTGAGAATCACCTCTGACAATGAGCTTCTTGATTCCGAGGTCTGCCGCGATCCTAAGACCGGCAAGCAGCCCTTCATACTCGGCAGTATTGTTCGTTGATCTCTCCCGGGGAAAGTGCATTTGAATCACATACTTGAGGTGCTCTCCGGTGGGTGCGACAAGCAGCACGCCAGCACCGGCGCCTTGCAGCGAGAAGGCCCCATCAAAATACATGACCCATTCTTGCTTCGTTTCCTTGCCGGGGAGGGTTGACTCTGGAACTTCCTCATCTGGCGTTGGGGTCCATTCTGCAATGAACTCCGCCAAGGCTCTGCTTTGGATGGTCGAAGTGCTTTCAAACCTGAGACCAAAGCTTGATAATTCCAAAGCCCATTCCACAATCCTGCCAGTAGCATCTGGGTTTCGCAAGATCCGCTGCAACGGAAAGCGAGTGATGACGGTGATCTCATGTGCTTGAAAGTAATGGCGCAGCTTCCTCGAGGCCATGAGAAGGCCGAAGAGTAACTTCTGCAAACCAGAATATCTCGACCTAGCCCCCTGCAGAAGGGAACTGACAAAATAGACTGGACACTGCACCATCTTCTTCTTCTATATTGCTTGACTTGGCTGCGCAGACTCATCCTTGTCGGCGCCAGACTCTGCCGGGGGAGACCTTGGCTCGTCACTTGGCGGTCCTGCTGTTGGTGCTGCTTCTTCATCAATTTCTCTCTCCGCCACTAACGCAGCACTCACCACTTGATTCGTTGCCGCTAAATATAGCAGTAACGGTTCTTGTGGTTTTGGCGCGACTAGTACTGGCGAAGAGGAGAGGTACCTCTTCAAATCCTGCAGCGCTGCCTCCGCTTCCGGAGTCCATTTCATTGGACCTGCCTTCTTCAAAATTTTGAAAAAGGGCAGGGCGCGCTCAGCAGATTTTGAGATGAACCTACTCATAGCAGCAACACAGCCGGCAAGACGGCGCACATCTTTGACATGTCTTGGCGCTTCAATTTGCTCAATTGCTTTGATCTTGTCGGGATTTGCTTCGATTCCTCGTTGAGATACAAAGAACCCGAGAAGCTTGCCGAATGGGACACCAAACACACACTTCTCAGGATTGAGCTTCAAGTTGATCTTGCGCAGATTTGCAAATGTTTCTTCTAAATCTGATATGAGTGTCTCCTTGTCCTTGGTTTTGACCACTATGTCATCCATATAAGCTTCCATATTTCTATGTAGCTGGGGCTCAAAACCAATCTGGACTGCTCTTGCAAATGTAGAACCAGCACTTTTCAACCCGAAAGGCATACGCAAAAAGCAATACGTACCACATGGGGTGATAAATGCGGTCTTTTCTTCGTCTTCCTTGGACATGAAAATCTGATGATAGACTAAATAGGCGTCAAGGAATGACAGTAAGTCGCAGCCGGCAGTGGAGTCCACAATCTGATCGATGCGCGGCAAGGGAAAATGATCTTTTGGACAGGCTTTATTGATATCTGTATAATCAATACACAGCCTCCATTTGCCATTCGCCTTGCGCACTACGACTGGATTGGCCAACCATGTTGGGTGGAGTACTCCTCTAACCAAGCCTGCTGCTTCTAATTTCTTGATTTCTTTGGCAATAAATTGTTGCCGCTCCAAAGCTTGCTTCCTGACCTTCTGCTTGACGGGCCACGCGTGTGGACAGATGGCAAGGTGGTGCTCAATTGCCTCCCTGGGAACACCGGGGATGTCAGATGGTTGCCATGCAAACACATCGACATTCGCCCGTAGGAAGGCAATGAGCGCGCTTTCCTATTTGCTGTCGAGGGTGGAACTTATGGTGAAAGTTCCTCCCGTACCATCCTCCTTGGCGGGCACCTTCTTGGTCTCTAGCGGAGCAGCCTTGGATTTCTTGCTCTTGCCGGTGGAGCTCTCAGGCACATCCTCAATGGGAGCGCAGCACTCTAAAGAGGTGCGCTTGCCGGAGTGTGTGCGAGAGGCCTTGCCGGTCTTCTTCCCCCCGGGAGCTTCAGCGGCAGGAGCAAGTGCCTTGTCGGCAGATGCTGCAACTGCGTCCCGGTAGAGCTTGTCAGTGCAGACGAGTGCATCCTTCTTGTCGGAGTTGACAGTGATGACACTTATCGGCCCGGGCATCTTCAATGTGTTGTAGGCATAGTGTGATGCCGCCATAAACTTGGCCAACGCTGGGCGGCCAAGGATCCCATTATATGGCAATGGAATCTTGGCGACGTCAAACACAATCTTCTCCGTCCTGAAGTTTAAGTCACTGCCAAATGTTACCGGCAGCGTGATCTTTCCCTTTGGCTAGCTCCTTCCTGGATTGACCCCTTGGAACGTGCCGGTTTCTTCGAGATCTCCATCAGGAATTTGGAGCCTCTTAATCACTTCAGGTGATATCAGATTCAACCCGGCCCCGCCGTCAACTAGCATTTTTGTCACCTTGAGGTTGCGAATCGTTGGCGAAACCAACAATGGCAAGCACCCGACCGCAGTAGTGCGATCGGGGTGGTCCTCAATGTCAAAAATGATAGGCGTGCTGGACCACTTCAAAGGCTTTCGGGCGCCGATAGATGGCTCAGTCGCATTAACCTCACGCGCCCATTGTTTAAGTTGGCGGTGGGAAGAATGCAAAGAGGCACCTCCGTCAACGCACATGGCATCCGTAGCTTTCTGGAACTCTTGTTCACTGGATTCATAGTCCTCCTCCATGTCATCGTCACCCCCCTCTTGCTTGTCGCGGCCTCGAGCGGGCCGGTCTTTCCGTTGCTTGGCCTTGCCGCGGCGGCCTCCTCGGCCACCACGCTTCTTGCCGGACCCCTCCGCGCCATCTTGAGCCTTCTCCTTATCTCGCCTCTCGTATTCGGCCTTCTGCTTCTCGACAAGCTGCTCAACTTGCTGGTAGTCCTGGAGATCATGGCCCTTGGTGCGGTGGATCTTGCAATACTGCTTGCCGGAGCCGTCTGGCTTATCGGCAGCCGCCAAGGCCTGACAGGAGGTGCACCCGGCAACGTCCTTGCCGGGTTCATCAACCTTGGCCTTCTTGGCGGTGCCGGGGTTGCCGGACCCTTCGACAGCAAGCACGGCCTTGCCCTTGCACTTCCTGTTGCGCCGCCGACCCTTCTTTGTCAGGGCGGCAGCGTCTTCGTCATCAAAATCGGCCCCTGCGCCAACGTCTTCGCCGGGGAGCCTCCTCCCTTCTTCAGCGCGCGCACACTTATCTGCCAGAGCGTAAAGCTCGGCAACATCCTTGACCCTGTTCATTGCCAGCTCTTCCCGCATCCTGTGGTTGTGCACGTTCTGATGGAACGCGCTGATGACATCGGCATGATGAACGTCCGGAATGTTATGATGTATGCGGCTGAATCTCTGAATGTACTTGCGCAGGGTTTCGCCTTCCTTTAGGGGGATGAGATGCAAATCACTCTCCTAGCCAGGAGCTTGATGACCACCAGTAAAGGCGCCAACAAACTCATGGCATAGATCTGCCCAAGAAGAGATGGAATTCTCCGGCAGATGCATCAACCACGACCTGACGTTGGGCTTGAGCACCAACGGGAAGTAGTTGGCAAGTATCTTGTCGTCGCGGCCCCCGGCAACCTGCACCGCAATGGTGTAGATGCTCAGGAACTCGGACAGGTGGGTCTTGCCGTCATATTTCTCCGGGACCTCCGGCTTGAACGTGCAGGAATTGGGCCACTGGACTCGCCGCAGCTCACGGGTAAACGCTGGACAACCCACCTCGTAAGGTAGATCGACAGGATACCCCGGCGCTGACTTGTCTACAGCGGGCCCCGCGCGCTTGTCAGATTGATGGCGCGCTTCCCGACGCCGCTCGATAGTGGTCCGAGCGTCTTCCTTGCCTCGCTCCCGAAGAACTTGACGTTGATCGCGGCGAGTTCGCGGGTCGGACGACGCCGTGGAATCGTCATCTCGGGTGTTGACCCGCCGAGTTTGCATCTGCTGCTGCCGCTGTGGAGGAGAGTACAATGTAGTTGTACCACCTACAGTCTTCTCTCCGCCGACGCGTGCCGGCTCGACGGACTGCCGCCACGAAGGCTCCGCCTGCTCCGGCTTTTCTTCGTTGGCGAGGCCAACGAGGCTCTGAATGGTGGCTCTCCATTCCTCGAGCTTGTCCGCAGCAGGAGGAAAGTTCAGAAGCAGTTGCGCACGTGCTAGCGCTTCTGCTCGCGTAGGCGGTGGCGACAGGTGCGAGGAACGTGAGGTGCTCTGACTCCTAACCATGTTAGAAGGAGCAACGACACGATCCTGCGACCGTACGCTGCTCCTGCCAGCATGCGGACGTGCATGCTGGTCTCACGAATCCTGAGGTTGATGCTCAGGAGACTTTCCATGGGGACGTCCGGGACCACCAACGTCGCGGCGATGCACATCGCGCGCTCCCTGGGAAGGTCGCGGCACGTGCGCCGGCGTGGGTGTCTTGGAAGGCGCCCTTCCGTCCCTGGAATTCGCTGCACCGCCTGCTGGCAGCACAGCTCCATCCCTGGATCCAGCGGCGCGAACGACGCCGCTCGCCTGGCTACGATCACCAGAGCGTCGCGGAAGCTCCGGATCTCTACTTCCTCCTCCACCCACGTCGACACCGTCGCCCGTGCGTGTAGGCACAGGCGCGGCGGACGTGGATGGACCAACCGCCATGAACCCCTTCCTCTTGGGGGCCATGGCGACGAAGATGATGAAGAACTGGCGCGCTAGTCACCAGATCAGGTCCGCACAACCTATTCCCCTACCTGGCGCGCCAAAGATGTCGGAGAAATGACACCTATGGGATTGCGAGGATCCCTTTACGATTCGGCAGGGAGAAGGTTTGTACAGAGAGCAGAACTGGTGATCAACGCGCGGGGATTTTACCCAGGTTCGGGCCGCAAAGATGCGTAAAACCCTACTCCTGCTTGATTGTATTAGGTGTGTTCTAACTCAGTTCTAGGAGCGCTACAGTAGCAGCTACACATGCAGAATGAGCTCTAAAAGATCTGCCCCCTGTAGCTATGCCTTGGGCCTCCTTTTATACTCTCGAAGGGGTCACCAACAGTGGCAAAGTACAAAGGTGCCGTACATTAACTACATGAGGTGTAAAGTATCTACAGTGCTTATCATACCTAACACTGACGGCTTAGGACAAGGGCATTTAATGCTCCGTTGAGGTGTCCCTGCCTTTCTTGGGGATGCAAAAAGGAGCCATCCCATCGCACCGCTTAAGGCCTCACACCGTCAGCGTCTGACACGCCCCAGGAGGATAACAACTAAAAGACAAGCTGGTAGTTGCCCTAGGGCAGCGCGCTTGAACAGTGGCGAAGTCTTGCCGGGTGCAGGGCTTGCCGGGGCCCTGAGCCCTCCTGGCAAGATCTTGCCGGGGCCCCAGCCTATGGCTTTCTGTCTCCTTGATGCTGCTGTATCTGATTCCAGGGGGTTGCCCGCGCACAAGTCTGGGTAATAGATACCCTGGTTCTTTGTACACTGACATGGTCCACGAGGAAACTAAGGGATATTAAGGCCTCCATTTAATAGAGAACCGGAACAAAGCATTAACACAAGGTGAATACATGAACTCCTCAAACTA
Source organism: Elymus sibiricus (assembly GCA_039707655.1). Classification (NCBI taxonomy): domain Eukaryota; kingdom Viridiplantae; phylum Streptophyta; class Magnoliopsida; order Poales; family Poaceae; genus Elymus; species Elymus sibiricus. The sequence continues at coordinate 162,643,992 of CM077667.1, forward strand.
CGGTCATCACCGCGAAGTATCCCAAATATTGTCACTATGGGGTTGACGGATCATAACACGTAATAGGTGCATATGACTTGGCAAGATCGGATCAAGAACATGGATATAGAGATGATAACATAAACGGTTCAGATCTAAAATCATGGCACTCGGGCCCTAGTGACAAGCATTAGGCATAGCAAAGTCATAGCAACATCAAGCTCAGAACATAATGGGTACTAGTGATCAAGCCCTAACAAAACTAACTCGATTACATGATGAATCTCATCCAACTCCTCACCGACCAGCAACCCTACGAACGAATTACTCACTCCCGGTGGGGAGCATCATGGAATTGGCGATGGAGAAAGGTTGATGATGACGAAGACCGAAGATTCCCCTCTTCGAAGTCCCAAACGGGCTCCAAATCTGGCCTCCCGATGAAGAACAGGAGGTGGTGGCGGCTCCGTATCGTAAAACGTGATAATTCTTTCTCTCTAATTTTTTCTCCAAATTTAGAAATTTATAGTGGAGGAGATAGGGCAAGTGGGGCCCCAAGGTGGGCACAACCCACCAGGGCGCGCCGGGAGGGGGTTGGCGTGCCCTGGTGTATTGTGCCTAGCCTGGGCCCCCTCTCCGGTGCTTTCCGGCTCCAGTATTTTTTATATTTTCCAAAATAAATCTCCAAAAAGTTTCGTTCCATTCCGAGAACTTTTATTTCAGTACAAAAACAATACCATGGTAATTCTACTGAAAACTGCGTCAGTCCGGGTTATTTTCATTCAAATCATGCAAATTAGAGTCCAAAACAAGGGCAAAAGGGTGAGGAAAAGTAGATACGTTGGAGACGTATCAACTCCCCCAAGCTTAAACCTTTGCTTGTCCTGAAGCAATTCAGTTGACAAACTGAAAGTGATAAAGAAAAACTTTTATGAACTCTTTTATTCTTGTTTACATATATATGCTTAAGTAGCACCCAGGTTTTCAGCAAAGATTATGACTAACCATGTCAACAATAACTCTTAGGAATTATATTCACTTATAACAATAACATAAGCAACTAGCGAGCAATAATAATATATCTCAAGCGCCTACACTTTGTCAAAACAATCATGATACAATATTGTTGACACCTGATTTTGGCACGATGCAAAATGCAGTGAAGATGGACTCAAACGAAAAGTTTTTTATACGACAAAGTTCATATTGCCGAGTGAAACAACTTTGATGTTTAGGCCATCACCATTCGGCATCATATCAAGGGCCAAAATTATACTGGGATTGTCATGTTAGATGTTCTAAGTGCTTTTTGGTCGATTACGCCTCCAAGACAACCTCGGATGAAGGAATGCTCTACATGGATTGTCTTCGTCTCGTCGAGCTGATCGATTTTAATATATAAATCATCTCAATCCGAGTTCGTATGCAAAAGTTAGAAGCAAAACACTGCGGACTGATCCTGAGCTAAAATATGGCGCGAGGGACCAGACACTCACCTAGATGGTGTCTGATGGGTTGCGCGAGCAATTAGGCCCTCAAGACGGCCTTGAATCGAAAAATCTTCAACGCGGAAAAGTTTCGTCTCGACGAATCGGTCGATTTTGATATATAAATCGTCCAAATCCGAGGTCGTATACAACCTGCAGAGGCGAAACAAGTTCATGCTGTGTTTTCATTCGAGAAATCCGAGTGAAAAGCTTATCATCCGAGTGAAAATATAGCTATCCGAGTGAAAAGCTTATCATCCGAGTGAAAATATAGCTATCCGAGTGAATAGCTTATCATCCGAGTGAAAATATAGCTATCCGAGTGAAAAGCTTATCATCCGAGTGAAAATATAGCTATCCGAGTGAAAAGCTTATCATCCGAGTGAAAATATAGCTATCCGAGTGAAGGCTTGATGACCGAGTAAAAAGTTTCCATCCGAGTGAAACTTCGGTCAAGGAGTCCAGGTACATGAAATCCGAGTGAAATATTGCCAGTCGAGTGAAATATTTCTATCCGAGTGGAAAATTCCGACTGCAAAGATTGCTGTCCGAGTGAGAAATTTCACTCGACCGACTAAAGGACTCCAAATCCGAGTGATTCAACCAGAAGGTAAAGATTGGCCTATATGGTCATCTAGATGGTCTCGTATGGAAAAGTGGTCAACATGAAAGTTGTTCGTAACGTCGAAACAGTCAACTTTGCTTTTAAGGTCATTATCATCTGAGATAGTATATGGCCTGCAGAGACGCTACAACACTCGGACGGTCCAGCCCGCTACATGACCGAGTCCGATTCAAAGTTAAAGATGACCTCGTGGAGTATTCAAGATGGCTTTATTTGGGAAAGTGATCAACATACGGATTGTTGGTCTCGTCGAGGCACACAAAATTGATGTTTGGACCGTCTCCATCGGAGGTCATATGCAGATTCCACGGCCCACGCAATGAGCAAGACAGAAGATTGGGCCAGATTTGGGCTGAATCCGAGTGGGACTAGAACTAGGACTCTAGGACGTGAATTGATGTAATTTTCTTGTAAGGAAAGCCTAGATGAATCCTTTACTTGTACGGGAAGTCCAGCCGCCTCTTATATATGTTGGGGGTGACGGCCGATTGAACAACACACAATCGAACAAATCAATATACTACTTTTCAGTCTACGTTTTATCTCTCCATCGTTTTTCTCTCTCGTTCTTCGTTGTTCTTCGTGTTTGAGAGCTGCGAATCCCGAGGCTCTAGGGGCGAGCGAATCGACCTAGAGCAGCCCATAGCCGCCGCACTCCCTGACGGGGTCCCTCCCGGGCGTGCGGGGTTTCGGGTCTGCAAAAGCGACCGCCGGCTGTCTTGCGTATCGCGCTGCCGGACGGTCCTCCTTCGACGTGAGCTGCGGTGCATCACCCCCGGCGTCGAGGGTACACGGTGACGTGTTCGTGTGTCAACAAATATGACAATAGTGGTATCTCGCTGGCCCTTTCTGAGACCGCAAAACATAAATGCACAACACCTCCAAAGTTCAAGCAGCGACTAAACATTGTAATTCATGGTAGAATAGATCCAGTCATGCTGCACCCAACATCAACTATAAACAATGCATGAGGATGACAATAGTGCTCTCAGGTCTGGCGCCTATTTGAGAAGGTGATGACTCAACATAAAAGTAAATAGATAGTCCATTCGCAGAGGGAAGCATGGATTTGCAGTGGTGCCAGAGCTCAAAGTTTAAAACGGAGATAGATATAATTTTGGCAGGTACACCTTTCCTGTCAACGTCACGACCAAGAGTTATCAATATCTTCCATGCTAAACAAATTAGCGGCGGTTCCCAAGCGGTAAAAGTAAAGGTTTACTCTGTTGGAAATATGCCCTAGATGCAATAATAAAGTGGTTATTATTATATTTCCTTGTTCATGATAATCATTTATTATCCATTCTATAATTGTATTGATTGGAAACTCATTTGCATGTGTGGATACATAGACAACACTGTGTCCCTAGAATGCCTCTAGTAGACTAGCTCGTTGATCAAAGATGGTCAAGGTTTCCTAGCCATATACATGAGATGTCATTTGATAACAGGATCACATCATTAGGAGAATGATGTGATGGACAAGACCCAAACTATGAACGTAGCATATGATCGTGTCAGTTTATTGCTATAGTTTTCTGCATATCAAGTATCTGTTCCTATAACCATGAGATCATGTAACTCACCAACACCGGAGGAATACCTTGTGTGTATCAAACATCGCAACGTAACTGGGTGACTATAAAGATGCTCTACAGGTATCTCCGAGGGTGTCTGTTGAGCTGGCATGGACCGAGACTGGGATTTGTTACTCCGTGTGACGGAGAGGTATCTCAGGGCCCACTCGGTAATACAACATCACAATAAGCCTTGCAAGCAAAGTGACTAAAGAGTTAGCCATGGGATCTTGTATTACGGAACGAGTAAAGAGAGTTATCGATAACGAGATTGAACTAGGTATAGAGATACCGACGATCGAATCTCGAGCAAGTAACATACCGAAGAACAAAGGGAACAACATACGGGATTAACTGAATCCTTGACATAGAGGTTCAACTGATAAAGATCTTCGTAGAATATGTAGGAACTAATATGGGCATCCAGGTCCCGCTATTGGTTATTGACCGTAGAGGTGTCTCGGTCATGTCTACATAGTTCTCGAACCCACAGGGTGTGCACACTTAACGTTCGGTGACGTTTCGGTAGTATTGAGATATATGTGTTGGTGACCGAAGGTTCTTCGGAGTCCCGGATGAGATCCCGGACGTCACGAGGAGCTCCGAAATGGTCCGATGGTAAAGATTTATATATAGGAAAGTGGTATTTGGGTTCCGAAAAAGTTTTGGGTATTTCCGGTAGTGTACCGGGAGTGACGAATGGGTTCCGGGGGTCCACCGGGTGGGGCCCACCCACCCCGGGGGGGCACATGGGCCCAAGAGGTGGCGCACCAGCCCCTAATAGGCTGGGAACTGACCCCATAAGGGCCCATATGCCCAAGAAGAAAAAAGGTGGAGATAGGAAGGAATAGGACTCCTTCCTAATATGAATCCACTTCCTAGTAGGAAGTGGACTGGACTCCTCCTTGCCATGGTTCGGCCGACCCCTAGGGGAAACCCTAGGGAGGCTGCCTCCTCCCCCCTCCCTCCTATATATACTAGAGGAATAGAGCCCCCAAAGACACATGGCCATGTGCTAGTTCTCTATTCTCTAGTTCCTCCAACAAATAGATTCATGTAGTGCTTAGGCGAAGCCCTGTCGGGATAACTCCTCCACCACCACCACCATGCCGTCGTGCTGCTGGAGATCTCATCCACCTCTTCGCCTCCTCCTGCTGGATCAAGAAGGCGGAGGTCGTCATCAAGTTGTATGTGTGCTGAACACGGAGGTGCCGTCCGTTCGGCGCTAGATCGGGACGGATTACGACTTGGATCGCGAAGACGCTTGACTACATCAACCGCGTTTCTTAACGCTTCCCGCTTAGTGATCTACAAGGGTACGTAGATCCACTCTCCCTCTCGTAGATGATCATCACCATGGATAGATCTTGAGTGTGCGTAGGAAATTTTTTGTTTCCCATGCAACGTTCCCCAACAGTGGCATCATGAGCTAGGTCTATCCGTACACGAGATCACGAGTAGAACACAAAGGAGTTTGTGGGCGTTGATGCTCAGATTGCTTCCTCCATTGGTCTTTTCTTGATTCAGTGGTATTGTGGGATGAAGCGGCCCGGACCAACCTTACTCGTGCGCTTACGAGAGACCGGTTCCATCAACTGACATGTGACTTTGTTGCATAAAGATGGCTGGCGGGTGTCTGTCTCTCCACTTTAGTTGGATCGGATTCGACAAAGGCGGTCCTTGAGAAGGTAGAATAGCAATTTGTGTATCACCGTTGTGGTTTTTGCGTAGGTAAGAATCGTTCTTGCTAGATACCCGTAGCAGCCACGTAAAACATGCAACAACAATTAGAGGACGTCTAACTTGTTTTTGTAGGGTATGTTGTGATGTGATATGGCCAATTACATGATGAGATATATGTGATGTATGAGATGATCATGTTTTGTATATAATATCATGACTTGCATGTCGATGAGTACGACAACCGGCAGGAGCCATAGGGTTGTCTTTAATTTATTTTCGCCGTTTTTGCTTTACTTTTTTCGGTATGAGTTAGCAATAGTCGTAGAAGCAACAGTTGGCGCGACAACCTCATGGCAACACGTTGATGGAGATCAAGATGATGGAGATCATGGTGTCATGCCGGTGACGATGGAGATCATGCCGGTGCTTTGGAGATGGAGATCAAATGCACAAGTTCATGGCCATATCATGTCACTTATGATTTGCATGTGATGTTAATCCTTTTATGCATCTTATTTTGCTTAGGACGACGGTAGCATTATAAGGTGATCCCTCACTAAAATTTTAGGATAAAATTGTGTTCTCCCCGAGTGTGCACCATTACGAAAGTTCATCGTTTCGAGACACCCGTGATGATCGGGTGTGATAGACTCTACGTTCACATACAACGGGTGCAAGCCAGTGTTGCACGTGCGGAACACTCGGGTTAAACTTGACGAGCCTATGATACGTCTCCATCGTATCTATAATTTTTGATTGTTTCATGCCAATATTCTACAACTTTCATATACTTTTGGCAACTTTTTATACTATTTTTGGGACTAACATATTGATCCAGTGCCCAGTGCCAGTTCCTGTTTGTTGCATGTTTTTTGTTTCACAGAAAATCCATATCAAACGAAGTCCAAACAGGATAAAAACTTACGGAGATTTTTTTGGAATATATGTGAATTTTGGGAAGTAGAATCAACAGAAGGCGGTGCCCGAGGGGCCCACAAGCCATAGGGGCGCGCTAGGGTGGCTTGTGGTCACCCCGTAAGGCGGTTGGTGCCCTTCTTTCGCCACAAGAAAGATAATATCCGGTTAAAAATCATGTTAAAATTTCAGCCCAATCAGAGTTACGGATCTCTGAGAATATAAGAAACGGTGAAAGGCCAGAATCTGGGAAGGCAGAACAGAAGGAAATAGAGAGATAGATCCAATCTCGGAGGGCCTCCCGCCCCTCTGCCGCCATGGAGGCCAAGGACCAGAGGGGAAACCTTCCTTCCATCTAAAGGGGAGGCCAAGGAAGAAGAAGAAGGAGGGGGGCTGTCTCCCCCTCTCTCCCGGTGGCACCGGAACGCCGCCGGGGCCATCATCGTGACGGCGATCTACACCAACAACTTCGCCGCCGTCATCACCAACTCTCTCCTCCTCTATGCAGCGGTGTAACACCCCTTCTCCCAGCTGTAATATCTACTTAAACATGGTGCTCAACGCTATATATTATTTCCCAATGATGTATGGCTATCCTATGATGTTTGAGTAGATCCGTTTTGTCCTATGGGTTGATTGATGATCATGATTGGTTTGAGTTGCATGTTTTATTATTGGTGCTGTCCTATGGTGCTCTCCGTGTCGCACAAGCGTCAGGGATCCCCGCTGTAGGGTGTTGCAATGTGTTCATGATTTGCCAATGGTGGGTTGCTTGAGTGACAGAAGCATAAACCCGAGTAGGTGGGTTGTTGCATATGGGAGTAAAGAGGACTTGATACCTTATAATGTTATGGTTGGGTTTTACCTTAATGATCTTTAGTAGTTGCGGATGCTTGCTAGAGTTCCAATCATAAGTGCATATGATCCAAGTAGAGAAAGTATGTTAGCTTATGCCTCTCCCTCATATAAAATTGCAATAATGATTACCCGTCTAGTTATCGATTGCCTAGGGACAAATAACTTTCTTGTGACAAAAAGCTCTCTACTAAGACTAACTTAGTTGTTTCTTTATCTAAACAGCCCCTAGATTTTATTTACGCGTTCTTTATTATCTTGCAAACCTATCCCGTTACACCTACAAAGTACTTCTAGTGTCATACATGTTCTAGGTAAAGCGAATGCTAAGCGTGCGTAGAGTTGTATCGGTGGTCGATAGAACTTGAGGGAATATTTGCTCTACCTTTAGCTCCTCGGGGGGTTCAACACTCTTACTTATCGAGAAAGGCTACAACTGATCCCCTATACTTGTGGGTTATCAAGACCTTTTTCTGGCACCGTTGCCCGGGAGCAATAGCGTGGGGTGAATATTCTCGTGTGTGCTCATTTTCTTTATCACTAAGTAGATTTTATTTGCTGTTCTAAGTTGTTCTCTATCTTTAGTTATGGATATGGAACTCGAAATACCAAAAAAATTAGGTGTACTTGCTACTCATGGAGATGGGGAACCTCCTAAAACCCTCGATGCTCATTATGTGACAGATATTATGCACTACTTTAACAATCCTGAGAAAATCCCATTCAATTATATAATGGGATACACGTTGGATGAACGTGAATACTTTAGGGATTATCGCTTGACTAAAAAAGGGAAACTGTTATGGGATCAAATTCATATGTTGAAATGGTATGCTTGGAATCTATGCTTGAGATATGATATTACTTGTTGCTCTAGGATGAAGGCTAAACACCTTCCCTTTTCATGTAAATTTAATGATAATGAAACCTTGGCTTCTTATGCTAATGGTATATATGATTACTATGATGTGGAACAAATAGAAGAGTTTTTTGCTTTTAAGGGTGCTTATGAAATTGAAGCTTTGTTTGAAAAGTATGAAGATTATGATGATGCTGTTTACCGATCTCAAAATTTGGCTATGCTTCGTTATTGTTATTGCAATTATGAATATAATGCCCATATTGATCAATTTATTGAGAAAGTCTCCACTATCCAAGAAGAGACTAATATTTTGCAGGAATCTATGGAAGAAGAAATTGATGACACTGTGAGCTCATTGGATGAAAAAGATGAGGAGGAGAGCGAAGAACAAAAGGAGGAAGAGTGGATTAGCTACCCATGCCGACCTTCTAATGAGAGTAACTCTTCAACTCATACATTGTTTAATTTCCCTTCGTTCTTACCGAAGGATGAATGCTATGATAATTGCTATGATCCCTTGGATTCGTTTGAAATATCCCTTTTTGATGAACTTGATGCTTGCTATGCTTGTGGCCGTGATGCCAATATGAATGATGCTTATGGAGATGAACTTGCTATAGTTCCTTATGTTAAACATGAAATTGTTGCTATTGCACTCACACCTGATAGTCCTATTATCTTTTTGAATTCTCCCAACTACAATATATCGGAGAAGTTTGCACTTATTAAGGATTATATAGATGGGTTGCCTTTTGTCGGGGGGATTACCCCCGGGTAGGCTCAAGGAGACGACTCAACATTTTAAAACATCGGGGGAGTCACCCCCGGTATGCCAAGCCCCGCGAATCAACGAGACAAATGAAGAAGTGAAGACAGAAGACAAAACTGCGGCCCGGCTGGCTCCTCCTGGCTGGCTCCTCCCGGCTGGCTCTGCCCGGCTGACTCCTCCCGGCTGGCTCCGCCCGGATGGCTCCTCCCGGCCGGCTGCGGCCCGTCGAAGTCAGCTCCAGGCGTCCCATCCGACACGAGCTAACGACACTGTAGCTGATGGACTGCAGAACCTGCCACCCCGCTACAGTCGGGCACTATTGGCGAATAGTGCCCTGCTGTGCACCCGTCGCGCGTCACTTCACTGCGCTCCAATAGTGGCGCACTGTAGCCTGCATCACTTGTCATCTCCAATAGTGTAATTAGGCCATGTGGGCCACCCCCTATCCCATGGGCCTCCCTTTATAAGAGGCACCAGGGGAGCCTCCAAGAGGCAGCCACACACACGCTCACAGGAGGCCTCCTCTCATCCTCTCCCTCTCACTGATGCTCACGCATGCATACATACGAGGCCAAGGGAAGGATCTCAGGGCTCCCTCTTCCTCCTCAGACACAGCTCCAGGAGCAACCCTGTACTATATATACACCTCAAATATAGACATGCAGGAGTAGGGGTATTATCTCTCCGGAGAGCCCCGAACCTGGGTAAACCACCGCGTGCTATCCGCATACCCATCCCAGATCTCCACTGCAGTCTTGCTCTCACCTCTTAAGCCATCCCATGGCATCTGCCGTCTCGGGGCACCCCCTGTGAGAAAACGATGACAGTTGGCGCCCACCGTGGGGCGAGCTGCTGCTGGAACCGCGGTCCGGGCAGGACCATCTTCGCCATCACCACCGCGGCGCCGGCCGTCTGGCGCCGCTCCTGCGTTCCTTCGCCCGCGCCCGGCCTCGGCGCGCTCGCCTCGCCGGCCGCTTCACCAGCTACGCGCCGCCGCGTACTCCTCGTGCTGGCGCTTCTCCTGGCCGTCGCGCTCGCACCGGCGCCGGCCGCGTCTCGGCGGCTGCAGCTGCTGGCCACCGTGCTCCTCGCGTTGGCGCTGCTGCTGGCCGTGCCGGCCCGGGCCGCGTACTAGCGGCTGCTGCGGCCACCGCTCGAGCGGGCTCGCGGATGCCCGTTCTCTCCCTCACCAAAAAATCCCCAGCACAATCAGTGCCAGGGCGAGGCACGTCCGCGCCCGAATCCCCAACTCCGGCGTTCATCCGCGTCTGGCCTCTTGCCAGACAGTAGCCTCAATGGCGTTTTTCGCACCATGCTTCGTGCATCTCCGGCTTTCCCCGCATCCGCCCCAGCGCTTTGCTGCCTCGTCCTGCTCTTCGTGGCCGCTGCGACAACTGCGATCGCTGTCGGCGAGGCATCGCCGCGCGCCCAGCCGCAGTCCACGTACATCCTGTACGCCCGCATCGCTCCTCCGCCCGTTCAAGCCGCCTGCCGGCTTCACGCGGGCCGGCTGCCCGCGACCCGGCCTCCCGCGCATCGGCCCCTGGTCCGCTCTGCCCGCGCCGCATCGCCCCGCGGCCGGCTGCCCCTCCATCTGCGCCGGCCTCGCCGCCCCTCGGCCGTCTTCGCACCTACCGCCCACGCCTCCTGCCAGACCTGCTCCGGCCGGGTGCGCTCGTCGCCCCCCCGAGCCGACCCCGGGTCGCTGGCGTCGTCCCGCACGGCCGCCCCCCGCACTCCGCGCGCGCTGGCCGCCCGGCGGCTCGCCCCGCCCGGCTCCTCTGCCCGCTGGGCCCGGCTGGCTGCGCTGGACGGCCTCCTGTCGCGTCGCCCGCTCCTCCCCGCGTCCGCCTCGCCCCTGCCGGGTCCGCGCGCGCCGGCCGTGCCGGTCCGGCTCCGCGCCGGCTTCCCCGCCGTCCTGGCCCCATCGCTCCGCCGGCTTGCGCCCATGACCCGGCCCCTGTCGCGGTCCCGCCCCGCATCGCCGCCTTCGGCTCGCCGCTTCGCCCGGGCCGGCGCCCGCGCGCCGGCTCCCCGCGTCAGCCCAGCTGCCCCGCCCCGCTCCTGAGCTCCTCCACCTCCTGCGTGCCGGCTGCACCGCTCCGTGCCCGTCCCGCTCGCCGCGCCCCGCGCGCCGGCTGTGGCCCCCCGCCTGCCGCCCGCGCCAGCTGCCGCCCCGTCCCAGCCCGGCCGCCTGCCGCCCGCGCCGGCTCCCCTCACTCGCCGCCAGCCGGCCCCGTCTCTACCGCACGCCCGTGCCGCTGCAGGCCGGCTGCCAGCTGCACCACGTCGCCCGCCTCCTGCGCGCATTCGCTGGCTCGGGCCGGCTCTTGCGCCCGCATGTTCTGCTGCCGCTGGAGAAAAAGAAGCAAAAGCAAAGTAAGAAAAAGGTCCGGGTGCCCACCTGGCTGCAAAAAAAAGAGAGAGAGAGATAATAAGAATGAAAGAAAAGTAAAAAGAAGACCCGCCTGGCCCCACCTGCCTGCGTCGTCGCCTCGCCGGCAGGGCTGCCCACCTACTTCAACATCGAGCCGGCTGGAGTGCCGAGCCGGCTGCCCATCTACTTCGGCGCTAGCCGGTCGGGCCTGGCCGGCCGGCACCTCCATCAACCGCCCCGGGGGTTACCTCCCACGGAGGGTCGGCTACACCCAGCGGGGGTGGCCGGCGCACCCCGCTGGCAAAAAGCTGCACCGGCCGTCTTCGACAACAACCGCCTCGCCGGCACCAAAAACGAATGAACCCCCTTGCTCGGAGGCTCGGAAGCCACTCCCGGCAAGGCCCCGCGTCCACTAGCCGACGGACCCTGTTCCCGCGCCCGGTAGCGCCTCGCGTTTATTATCCGGCGGACCACGCGTCCGCCCTCGGCAGCGCCACATGCACAATGGCCGGCGGACCCCGCGTCCGCCCTCGGCAGCGCCTCGCGCACAATAGCCGGCGGACCCCGCGTCCCTCGTCGGCAGGGCCCCGCGCTCATCAGCCGGCGGACCCGACGTCCGCACACGGCAGCACCTCGCGCACATCAACCGGCGGACCTTGCGTCCTCGCCCGACAGCGCCTCGCACCCATTAGCCGTCGGACTCCAAGTCCGCGCCCAGCAGCGCCTCGCGCGCATCAGTCGGACCACGTCGGCGGCAAGCCGCGCTGGCCGCCATCGGCAAAGACCGCCTCGCCAACACCAAAAACCAATGTGAGATCTCCACCCGCATACCCTTGCACCGTACACACAAACGGATACCCCGAGCGACCCTCGGGGGCCATCTCCGCATTTACTCTGCTGCCTTTCTGTTCACCTCGGCGCCAGCTAGTCTCGGCCCGGGGCTGGTCGCTTGGCCCGATACGTTAGTTCCCACGGGACGGCTTAGTAGCGTGTACGGTAACGAAGGCCCACTCTTTGTCTCAGCTACAGATCGCACCACCACTGTCCGGCTAGCGAGAGCACAAGCTGGAGGTCATCCCACGCGAAGGTCATCCCGGGAGAAAACGGCTTGGGCAACCCGGTCATTTCATTTGTGAGTATCTACTCGGTCGAGTCTGCTCCCAGAGTCCGAGTACTGTACGCTCTACTCCGCGGTCCACTCTTCGCCTCAGCCACAGTCCGGCTCCCGGCTGTCCGGCTAGCAAGAGCAAAAGCCAAAGAGCGGAGAGCACATGAAAAAGACTGAAGGGGGCTCGGACAAAACTGAGTCGGCACCCTCTGTACAAAACTTGCACTACCAAAATCAAATGTTTGATACATATGCATCGGCGAAACTCATCTTTTGCACGATCATTTCCATGAGGAACCTCCTCGCTCGGAGGCTCAGAGGCTACTCCCGGCAGGACCCCGTGCCAATCAGACAGCAGACCCCGCGTCCGCGCCCGGCAGCGCCTCGCGCTCGACAGCCGGCGGACCCCGCGTCCGCCCTCGACAGGGCTCCATGCCCATCACCCGACGGACCCCACGTCCGCCCAGGTAGCGCCTCGCGCCCATCAGCCGACGGACCCCGCGTCCGCCCCTTGCAGCGCGTCGCGCCCTTCAGTCGGCGGACCCCGCATCCGCGCCCAACATCTTCGACGCCACCGTCTGCTTCAGCAACAGCAAAGACCCTCTGCCCGACTCTTCAAGTCGCCCGGAGGCTCGGAGGCTACACGCAGCGGGTGCGCTGGCGCGCCCCCGCTGGAAACCGCCAGCCGGTGGGCTCCGCGTTCACCCCCGGCAGCGCCTCGCGCCCTTCAGTCGGCGGACCCTGCGTCCGCGCCCGACATCTTCGATGCCACCGTCTGCTTCAGCAACAGCAAAGACCCTCCGCCCGACTCTCCAAGTCACCCGGAGGCTCGGAGGCTACTGTCGGGGGGATTACCCCCGGGTAGGCTCAAGGAGACGACTCAACATTTTAAAACATCGGGGGAGTCACCCCCGGTATGCCAAGCACCGCGAATCAATGAGACAAACGAAGAAGTGAAGACAGAAGACAAAATTGCGGCCCCGCTGGCTCCGCCCGGCTGGCTCCTCCCGGCTGGCTCCGCCCGGCTGGCTCCGCCCGGCCGGCTCCTCCCGGCCGGCTGCGGCCCGACGAAGTCAGCTCTAGGCGTCCCATCGGACACGAGCTGACGACACTGTAGATGACGGACTGCAGAACCTACCACCCCGCTACAGTCGGGCACTATTGGCGAATAGTGCCCCGCTGTGCACCCGTCGCGCGTCACTTCACTGCGCTCCAATAGTGGCGCACTGTAGCCTGCATCACTTGTCATCTCCAATAGTGTAATTAGGCCATGTGGGCCACCCCCTGTCCCCTGGGCCTCCCTTTATAAGAGGCACCAGGGGAGCCTCCAAGAGGCAGCCACACACACGCTCACAGGAGGACTCCTCTCATCCTCTCCCTCTCACTCATGCTCACGCATGCATACATACGAGGCCAAGGGAAGGAGCTCAGGGCTCCCTCTTCCTCCTCAGACATAGCTCAAGGAGCAACCCTGTACTATATATACACCTCAAATATAGACATGCAGGAGTAGGGGTATTATCTCTCCGGAGAGCCCCGAACCTGGGTAAACCACCGCGTGCTATCCGCATACCCGTCCCGGATCTCCACTGCAGCCTTGCTCTCACCTCTTAAGCCATCCCATGGCATCTGCCGTCTCGGGGCACTCCCTGTGAGAAAACGACGACACCTTTTACTATTACACATGATGATTTTGATAGATATAATATGCGTGTGCTTTCTTCTCCTACTTGCAATTATTATGAGAGAGGAACTACATCTCCACCTCTCTATGTTTTCAATATGATAAAATTGCAAGAAACTGCTTATGCTATGTATTGGCCTTTACTTTGTGTGCATGAATTGTTCTTTTATGACATGCCGATGCATAGGAAGAGAGTTAGACGTCGTTGTTGCATGATATATGTTACTTTGTGCTCACTACTAAATTACAAATCATTGTTAATTAAAATTGGCTTTGATATACCTTGGGATCCGGGTGGATCCATTACTTGAGCACTATATGCCTAGCTTAATGGCTTTAAAGAAAGCGCTACCAGGGAGACAACCCGGAAGTTTTAGAGAGTCATTTTATTCTGTTGTGTGCTTTCATATAGTTTAAAAACAAAAAAATAAAGAGGGGAACCTAAAACTTTTCAAAAAGAAAAGTGAAAGTGAGAGGGACGAGCATTGTGAAAGTGGGAGCTAGCCTTGAACTTTGTTCATACCCATGGAAACCTTGTGAATCTTAATTACAGAAACTTTTCAACAAAAATAATTATCCCCTTGTATAAATCCATTGTATTATAAAAATATTGTGCCAAGATTTGCCTTTACGATGATTAGATTGCTTGTTTGGTGTGTGCAGTGCAAAAACAGAAACTTTGGCTGTAGTGCGTGAATTTACATTTTTTACTGGAATGTCAAAACTTTCTGAAATTTTACACAGTACTGATATGCAAAAAATTTATTTTGTCCTAATTTTTCAGAATTTTTCGAGTTACATAAGTATGGTGAATGTTCAGATTACTACAGACTGTCCTGTTTTTGACAGATTCTGTTTTTGATGCATTGTTTTGCTCGTTTTGCTGAAACTATCGATTGTATCGGTGGTATAAGCCATGGAAAAGTTATATTACAGTAGCTACAATATAAAAACATAATATGAATTGGTTGGCAACAGTACTTAAAGTGGTAATTTGCTTTATTATACTAACGGATCTCATGAGGGTTTTGTTAAGTTTTGTGTGATTGAAGTTTTTAAGTTTTGGGTGAGATCACGATGGATGAAGGAATAAGGAGTGGAAAGAGACTAAACCTGGGGATGCCCGAGGCACCCCAAGGTAATATTCAAGGACTCCCAAGAAATTAAGCTTGGGGATGCCCCGAAAGGCATCCCCTCTTTCTTCTAACAACCATCGGTAATTTTACTTGGAGCTATATTTTTATTCGTCACATGATATGCGTAAATCTTGGAGCGTCGTGTGCTTTTTATTCTTTTAATAATACACCATGCTGGGATGAGAAAGTCCTTGGTTGATTTATAGAAGGCTCTTTGCACCTCACTTATATCTTTTGAGTATGGCTTTATAGAATGCTTCATGTGCTTCACTTATATCATTTGAAGTTTGGATTGGCCTGTTTCTCTACACATAGAAAACCGCCAATTGTAGAATGCTCTTTTGCTTCACTTATATTTTTTAGAGCGTGGGCATATCTTTTGTAGAAAGAATTAAAATCTCATGCATCACTTATATCTATTTAGAGAGTTAATAGGAGTTGGTCATTCACATGGTTAGTCATAAAATCCTACATAAAACTTGTAGATCACTGAATATGATATGTTTGATTACTTGCAATAGTTTTGCGATAAAAAGATGGTGATAATAGAGACATGCTAGTGAGTAATTGTGGATTGGTAGAAATATTTGTGTTAAAGTTTGTGATTCCCGTAGCATGCACGTATGGTGAACCGTTATGTGAAGAAGTCGGAGCATGATTTATTTATTGATTGTCATCCTTTGTGTGGAGGTCGGGAGCACGCGATGGTTAACTCCTACCAACCTCTCCCCTAGGGGCATGCGTATAATACTTTGTTTCGATAGCTAATAGATTTTTGCAATAAGTATGTGAGTTCTTTATGACTAATGTTGAGTCCATGGATTATACGCACTCTCATCCTTCCACCATTGCTAGCCTCTCTAGTATCGCGCAACTTTCACCGGTGCATTACACCCACCATATATCCTTCCTCAAAACAGCCACCATACCTATGTATTATGGCATTTCCATAGCCATTCCGAGATATATTGCCATGCAACTTCCACCGTTCCGTTTATTATGACACGCACCATCATTGTCATATTGCTTTGCATGATCGTAAGATAGCTAGCATGATGTTTTCATGGCTTGTCCGTTTTTTGATGTCATTTGCTATGCTAGATCATTGCACATCCCGGTACACCACCGGAGGCATTCATATAGAGTCATATTTTGTTCTAGTATCGAGTTGTAATTCTTGAGTTGTAAGTAAATAAAAGTGTGATGATCATCATTATTAGAGCATTGTCCCATGTGAGGAAAGGATGATGGAAGCTATGATCCCCTCACAAGTTGGGATGAGTCTTCGGACTTTACAAATAAATAAAAGAGGCCAAAGAAGCCCAAATAAAAAAAAAGAGGCCAAAGAAGCCCACCAAAAAAACAAAAAAAATGAGAGAAAAGAGAGAAGGGGCAATGCTACTATTCCTTTTTCAACACTTGTGCTTCAATGTAGCACCATGATCTTCATGATAGAGAGTCTCCTATATTGTCATTTTCATATACTAGTGGGAATTTTTCATTATAGAACTTGGCTTGCATATTCCAATGATGGGTTCCTCAAATTGCCCTAGGTCTTCGTGAGCAAGCAAGTTGGATGCACACCCACTTAGTTTCTTTTGAGCTTTCATACACTTATAGCTCTAGTGCATCCGTTGCATGGCAATCCCTACTCACTCACATTAATATCTATTGATGGGCATCTCCATAGCCCGTTAATACGCCTAGTTGATGTGAGACTATCTCCTTCTTTTTGTCTTCTCCACAACCACCATATTCTATTCCACCTATAGTGTTATATCCATGGCTCACGCTCATGTATTGCGTGAAAGTTGAAAAAGTTTGAGAATACTAGAGTATGAAACAATTGCTTGGCTAAAACCGGGGTTGTGCATGATTAAATACTTTGTGTGATGAAGATGGAGCATTGCCAGACTATATGATTTTGTAGTGATAACTTTCTTTTAGCCATGATATTTTTAGAAGACATGATTGCTTTATTAGTATGCTTGAAGTATTATTGTCTTAATGTCAAATGATAGACTATTGCTTTGAATCACTTGTGTCTTAATATTCATGCCATGATTAGATTATATGATCAAGATTATGCTAGGTAGCATTCCACATCAAAAATTATCTTTTTTATCATTTACCTACTCGACGACGAGCAGGAATTAAGCTTGGGGCTGCTGATACGTCTCCATCGTATCTATAATTTTTGATTGTTTCATGCCAATATTCTACAACTTTCATATACTTTTGGCAACTTTTTATACTATTTTTGGGACTAACATATTGATCCAGTGCCCAGTGCCAGTTCCTGTTTGTTGCATGTTTTTTGTTTCACAGAAAATCCATATCAAACGTAGTCCAAACGGGATAAAAACTTACGGAGATTTTTTTTGGAATATATGTGAATTTTGGGAAGTGGAATCAACAGAAGGTGGTGCCCGAGGGGCCCACAAGACATAGGGGCGCGCCCTGGGGGGTAGGGCGCGCCAGGGTGGCTTATAGTCACCCCGTAGGGCGGTTGGTACCTTTTCTTTCGCCGCAAGAAATCTAATATCCGGATAAAAATCGTGTTAAAATTTCAGCCCAATCGGAGTTATGGATCTCCGGGAATATAAGAAACGGTGAAAGCCAGAATCTGGGAAGGCAGAAACAGAAGGAAACAGAGAGAGAGAGATCCAATCTCGGAGGGGATCCCGCCCCTCCGCCACCATGGAGGCCAAGGACCAGAGGGGAAACCCTCCTTCCATCTAGGGGGGAGGCCAAGGAAGAAGAAGAAGGATCGGGGTTCTCTCCGCCCCTCTCCCGGTGGCACCGGAACGCCGCCGGGGCCATCATCGTGATGGCGATCTACACCAACAACTTCGCCGCCGTCATCACCAACTCTCTCCCCCTCTATGCAGAGGTGTAACACCCCTTCTCCCCGCTGTAATCTCTACTTAAACATGGTGCTCAACGCTATATATTATTTCCCAATGATGTATGGCTATCCTATGATGTTTGAGTAGATCCGTTTTGTCCTATGGGTTGATTGATGATCATGATTGGTTTGAGTTGCATGTTTTATTATTGGTGCTGTCCTATGGTGCTCTCCGTGTCGCGCAAGCGTGAGGGATCCCCGCTGTAGGGTGTTGCAATGTGTTCATGATTTGCCTATGGTGGGTTGCTTGAGTGACAGAAGCATAAACCCGAGTAGGTGGGTTGTTGCATATGGGAGTAAAGAGGACTTGATACCTTATAATGCTATGGTTGGGTTTTACCTTAATGATCTTTAGTAGTTGCGGATGCTTGCTAGAGTTCCAATCATATGTGCATATGATCCAAGTAGAGAAAGTATGTTAGCTTATGCCTCTCCCTCATATAAAATTGCAATAATGATTACCGGTCTAGTTATCGATTGCCTAGGGACAAATAACTTTCTTGTGACAAAAAGCTCTCTACTAAGACTAACTTAGTTGTTTCTTTATCTAAACAGCCCCTAGATTTTATTTACGTGTTCTTTATTATCTTGCAAACCTATCCCGTTACACCTACAAAGTACTTCTAGTTTCATACTTGTTCTAGGTAAAGCGAACGTTAAGCGTGCGTAGAGTTGTATCGGTGGTCGATAGAACTTGAGGGAATATTTGTTCTACCTTTAGCTCCTCGTTCGGTTCGACACTCTTACTTATCGAGAAAGGCTACAACTGATCCCCTATACTTGTGGGTTATCAGCCTAGCATGTACAAACATGGCCTTGGAACACAAGAGACCGAAAGGTCGAACATGAGTCATATAGTCGATATGATCAACATGAAGATGTTCACCATCGAAACCACCTTATCTCACGTGATGATCAGACTTGGGTTGGTGAATTTGGATCATGTGACACTCGAATGACCAGAGGGATGTCAATTTGAGTGGGAGTTTTTAAGTAATATGATTAACTAAACTCATTATCTTGAACAATAGTCTGAGTTGTCTTTGCAAAATTTATGTTGTAGATCAATGGCTCGCGCAGTAGTACCCCTGAATTTCAATGCGTTCCTAGAGAAAGCTAAGTTGAAAGATGATGGAAGTAACTTTGTAGACTGGGCCCGTAATCTGAGGATTATCCTCACGGCTTCCCAAAAGGCTTATGTTCTTGATGCACCGCTTGGTGAACCACCTGCTCCAGTAGAGGCTGCAGACGTTGCGAACGCCTGACAGACACGTTCTGATGATTACTCAATAGTTCAATGTGCAATGTTGTATGGCTTAGAACCGGGACTTCAAAGACGTTTTGAACGTCATGGAGCATATGAGATGTTCCAGGAGTTGAAGTTTATCTTTGAGAAGAATGCCCGGATGGAGGAGAACGGGTCTGTCAGTGAACACATACTCAAAATGTGTGGGCATTCCAACCGTCTGGCTGAGTTGGGGATGCCCCTTCCGCCAGAGGCGATCACTGACAGAGTTCTTCAATCACTGCCACCTAGCTACAAGAGCTTCGTGTTGAACTATAACATGCACGGGATGAACAAGTCAGTCGTCGAGCTGTTTGCGATGCTAAAAATCGCTGAGTCTGAGATTCAGAAGGAGCATCAAGTGTTGATCGTCAATAAAACCACTAGTTTCAAGAAGAATGGCAAGGTCAAGAAGGGTAACTCGAAGAAGAGTGGCAAAGCAGTTGCCACTCCCGTGAAGAAACCCAAGGCTGGACCCAAGCCAAAAACTGAGTGCTTTCATTGCAAGGGAACTGGTCACTGGAAGCGAAACTGCCCCAAGTATCTGGCGGACAAGAAGGCGGCCAATACCAAACAAGGTATATATGATATACATGTTATTGATGTGTACCTTACCAACTCTCGTTGTAGTGCCTGGGTATTTGATACCGGTTCGGTTGCTCACATTTGCAACTCAAAGCAGGAACTACGGAATAGACGGAGGCTAGCAAAGGACGAAGTGACGATGCGCGTGGGAAACGGTTCCAAGGTTGATGTGATCTCCGTTGGCACGATCGCTCTTCGATTACCATCGGGATTAGTGATGAACCTGAATAATTGTTATTTAGTGCCTGCGTTAAGCATGAACATTATACCTGGATCTTGTTTATTGCGAGATGGTTACTCATTTAAATCAGAGAATAATGGTTGTTCTATTTATATGAGTAATATCTTTTATGGTCATGCAACCATTGTGAGGGGTTTATTCTTATTGAATCTCGATAGTGATGATACACATGTTCATAACATTGATGCCAAAAGATGTAGAGTTGATAATGATAGTGCTACTTTCTTGTGGCACAACCGCTTAGGTCATATTGGTGTAAAACGCATGAAGAAGCTCCATGCTGATGGACTTTTAGAGTCACTTGATTTTGAATCACTTGACACATGTGAACCATGCCTCATGGGCAAGATGACTAAGACCCCATTCTCTGGAACAATGGAACGGGCATGTGACTTGTTGGAAATCATACATACTGATGTGTGCGGTCCGATGAGCATTGAGGCGCGCGGTGGATATCGTTATTTTCTCACCTTCACCGATGACTTAAGTAGATATGGGTATATTTACTTAATGAAACACAAGTCTGAAACGTTTGAAAAGTTCAAGCAATTTCAGAGTGAAGTTGAGAATCATCGTAACAAGAAGATTAAATTCCTATGATCTGATCGAGGAGGAGAATATCTGAGTTATGAGTTTAGCAGTCACTTAAGACAATGTGGAATTGTTTCACAATTGACACCGCCTGGAACACCACAGCGTAATGGTGTGTCCGAACGTCGTAATCGAACCTTATTAGATATGGTTTGTTCTATGATGTCTCTTGCCGATTTGCCACTATTGTTTTGGGGTTATGCATTAGAGACAGCTACATTCACTTTAAATAGGGCACCATCGAAATCCGTTGAGAAGACGCCATATGAACTGTGGTTTGGCAAGAAGCCAAAGTTGTCATTTCTTAAAGTTTGGGGATGTGATGCTTATGTCAAAAAGCTTCAACCTAAAAAGCTGGAACCCAAAGCGAAGAAATGCGTCTTCATAGGATACCCAAAAGAGACAGTTGGGTATACCTTGTATCTCAGATCCGAAGGCTTAGTGTTTGTCGCTAAAAAGGGAACATTTCTTGAGAGAGAGTTTCTCTCGAAAGAATTGAGTGGGAGGAAAATAGAACTTGCTGAGGTTGTTGAACCTTTACTTCAACCAGAGAGTAGCGCAGCGCAGAAAGAGGTTTCTGTAGAGCCTACATCGGTTAAAGAGGAAGTTAATGATGATGATCATGAAGCTTCGGATCAAGTTGCTATCGAACCTCGTAGGTCGACAAGGACACGTACTACTCCTGAGTGGTACGGTAACCCTGTCTTAGAGGTCATGTTGTTGGACAACGATAAACATACGAGCTATGGAGAAGCGATGATGGGCCCGGATTCCGAGAAATGGTTCGAGGCCATGAAATCCGAGATGGGATCCATGTATGAAAACAAAGTATGGACTTTGGAAGTATTACCTGAAGGGCGAAAGACCATTCAGAACAAATGGATCTTTAAGAAGAAGACGGACACGGACGGGAATGTCACCGTCTATAAAGCTCGACTTGTGGCAAAGGGTTTTTCACAAGTTCAAGGAGTTGACTACGATGAGACCTTCTCACCCGTAGCGATGCTTAAGTCCGTCAGAATCATGTTTGCAATAGCTGCATTTTTTTGATTATGAAATTTGGCAGATGGATGTCAAAACAGGTTTCCTTAAGGAAGAGTTGTATATGACGCAACCAGAAGGTTTTGTCGATCCAGAGAATGCTGACAAAGTTTGCAAGCTCCAGCGATCCATTTATGGACAGGTGCAAGCATCTCGGAGTTGGAATCTTCGCTTTGATGAGGTGATCAAAGCGTTCGGGTTTATACAAGTTTACGGAGAAGCTTGTATTTACAAGAAAGTGAGTGGGAGCTCTATAGAGTTTCTAATATTATATGTGTATGACCTATTGCTGATTGGAAACAATATAGAAATGTTGGAAAGCATGAAGGAATATTTGAACAAGAGTGTTTCAATGAAGGACCTAGGAGAAGCTGCTTTCATATTAGGCATCAAGATCTATAGAGATAGATCGAGACGCTTGATAGGACTTTCACAGAGCACATACCTTGACAAAGTTTTGAATAAGTTCAAAATGGATCAATCCAAGAAGGGGTTCTTGCCTATATTGCAAGGTGTGAAGTTGAGTAAGACTCAATGCCCAGTGACTGTAGAAGATAGAGAAAAGATGAGTGTCATCCCCTATGCTTCAGCCATAGGCTCTATCATCTATGCAATGCAGTGCACAAGACCCGATGTCAGCCTTGCCATAAGTATGGCCAGAAGGTTTCAAAGTGATCCAGGAATGGAACACTGGACGGCGATCAAGAATATCCTTAAGTACCTGAAAAGGACTAAGGATATGTTTCTCATTTATGGAGGTGATCAAGAGCTCGTCGTAAAGGGTTACGTCGATGCAAGCTTTGACACTGATCCGGATGACTCTAAGTCTCAAACCGCATACGTATTTATTCTACATGGGGGTGCGGTAAGCTGGTGTAGTTCAAAGCGGAGCGTGGTAGCTGATTCTACATGCGAAGCGGAGTACATCGCTGCCTCGGAGGCGGCGAAGGAAGGTGTCTGGATGAAGGAGTTCATGACAGATCTTGGAGTAGTGCCCTGTGCACTAAACCCAATGACTCTGTTCTGTGACAACACGGGTGCCATTGCTCTAGCCAAGGAACCAAGGTTTCACAAGAGGACCAGACACATAAAGCGACACTTCAATTCCATCCGCGATTACATCAAGGAGGAGGACATAAATATTTGCAAAGTGCACATGGATCTGAATGTTGCAGACCCGTTGACTAAACCTCTTCCAAGGGCTAAACATGATCAACACCAGAACTGTATGGGTGTTAGATTCATTACAATGTAAATCACATAGTGATGTGAACTAGATTATTGACTCTAGTGCAAGTGGGAGAATGTTGGAAATATGCCCTAGAGGCAATAATAAAGTGGTTATTATTATATTTCCTTGTTCATGATAATCATTTATTATCCATGCTATAATTGTATTGATTGGAAACTCAATTGCATGTGTGGATACATAGACAACACTATGTCCCTAGTATGCCTCTAGTAGACTAGCTCGTTGATCAAAGATGGTCAAGGTTTCCTAGCCATAGACATGAGATGTCATTTGATAACGGGATCACATCATTAGGAGAATGATGTGATGGACAAGACCCAAACTATGAACGTAGCATATGATCGTGTCAATTTATTGCTATAGTTTTCTGGATGTCAAGTATTTGTTCCTATAACCATGAGATCATGTAACTCACTGGCACTGGAGGAATACCTTGTGTGTATCAAACGTCGCAACGTAACTGGGTGACTATAAAGATGCTCAATAGGTATCTCCAAGGGTGTCTGTTGAGCTGGCATGGATCGAGACTGGGATTAGTTACTCCGTGTGACGGAGATGTATCTCAGGGCCCACTCGGTAATACAACATCACAATAAGCCTTGCAAGCAAAGTGACTAAAGAGTTAGCCATGGGATCTTGTATTACGGAACGAGTAAAGAGAGTTGCCGATAACGAGATTGAACTAGGTATAGAGATAGCGACGATTGAATCTCGGGCAAGTAACATACCGAAGAACAAAGGGAACAACATACGGGATTAACTGAATCCTTGACATAGAGGTTCAACCGATAAAGATCTTCGTAGAATATGTAGGAACTAATATGGGCATCCATGTCCCGCTATTGCTTATTGACCGTAGAGGTGTCTCGGTCATGTCTACATAGTTCTCGAACCCGCAGGGTCTGCACACTTAACGTTCGGTGACGTTTCGGTAGTATTTAGATATATGTGTTGGTGACCGAAGGTTGTTCGGAGTCCCGTATGAGATCTCAGACGTCACGAGGAGATCCGGAATGGTCCGGAGGTAAAGATTTATATATAGGAAAGTGGTATTTGGGTTCCGGAAAAGTTTCGGGTATTTCCGGTAGTGTACCGGGAGTGACGAATGGGTTCCGGGGGTCCACCGGGTGGGGCCCACCCACCCCGGGGGGGGGGGCACATGGGCCCAAGAGGTGGCGCACCAGTCCCTAATGGGCTGGGGAACCGACCCCATAAGGGCCCATATGCCCAAGAGGAAAAAAGGTGGACATAGGTAGGAATAGGACTCCTTCCTAATATGAATCCACTTCCTAGTAGGAAGTGGATTGGACTCCTCCTTGCCATGGTTCGGCTGACCCCTATGGGAAACCCTAGGGAGGCTTCCTCCTCCCCAAAGACACACGGCCACGTGCTAGTTCTCTATTCTCTAGTTCCTCCAACAAATAGATTCCGGTAGTGCTTAGGCGAAGCCCCTCTTGCTGGATCAAGAAGGCGGAGATCGTCATCGAGCTGTATGTGTGCTGGATGCGGAGGTGTCGTCCGTTCGGCGCTAGATCGGGACGGATTGCGATTTGGATCGCGAAGATGTTCGACTACATCAACCGCGTTTCTTAACGCTTCCCGCCTAGTGATCTACAAGGGTACGTAGATCCACTCTCCCTCTCATAGATGCTCATCACCATGGATAGATCTTGCGTGTACATAGGAATTTTTTTGTTTCCCATGCAACGTTCCCCAACATACTCCCCCTCCACCAACAATCACACTCCACGGCGAGCCGCATCCACGGGTACCGTCCAAACCAACAACATTTCTGGGAGAGTTTTGTTTAATTATTTTTGATTTTTGATTTCGGTACTGGAAATCCCTATTACCGCCCCTCTCATGTAAGGACAAGTGAATAAACACTCGTCATGACAATAACCCGCTTAACATGGAAGATACTGACCGCCCCCTGTCGCTCCATGTGCGGTCCAGGCACACAAAACGGATGTTTATTTGAAATTTTAGAGGTGGCACATGCACATTTACTTTGGAACGGCAGGGTAATACCGCATATAGGTAGATATGGTGGACTCATCTAGCATAACTTGGTTTTGAAGGTTTTGATGCACAAGCAGTATTCCCGCTTAGTACAGGAGAAGGCTAGCAATTAGATTGAGAAGCGGCCAACTAGAGAGCGAAGATGGTCATGAACATGCATTACATATAATCAACATTGAATACTAGCATGAGTAGGATATGGACATCATGAACATAAATATCATGAAGGCTATGTTGGTTTTGATTCAACTACATGTGTGAACATGTGCCACGTCAAGCCACTTGAAACATTCAGAGGAGGATACCATATCATCATACCGCATCACAACCATTTTAATGCATGTTGACACCCAAGATAAATCATTATCCACTCCTAGCTACTTAAGCATGGCATGAACAACTATAATCTCTAATGGTCATTGCAAACATGTTTGATCATAATGAGTTGAATCAAGGGATACTAGGTTAAACATATTTACAAAAACAAAAAACAAGTTGAGTTCATACCCGCTTTTCTCCGCCACAGTCAATTCATCAAATGTCGTCATCATTGCCTTTCACTTGCACGACCGAATGATAAGAAGATAATAATAGTGCAAGAATGCCGTGGACTAATCTGGAATCTGCAAACATTTTATTCAAGAGGAGAAGACAAGGTAATGTGTGTTCTTTGTTAAATAAACGATAATGCAAATGAGAACCACTCAACAATTTCATCGTGGTCTTCTCCTTGGTACGACTCAAGTAAAAAGAAAAGAATTTCAGAGAAACACATAGAAATATTTTTGGAGTTTTTAGTTTTTTAAAGAAGCAAGCAAATTAAAGAAAACAAAAACGAGAAAAACTATTTACACGGGAAAGCTCCCAACAAGTAAAAGAAGAAGCGAGAAATCTTTTTGGGGTTTCTTTTGATGCTACAATTAAACTAAGCTAGAAAGAAAAACTAAAAAGAAGTAGGAAATATTTTTGGGTTTTCTCAAAGTTTTTCAAACACGCAAGAAGAAAGCGAGAAAACAAATCAACCAAGGATAATACAATGAGAAAGTGTGAACACCAACAACTGGAATGAAATGTGTGAACATGAATGTAATGTCGGTGGAAATACGTACTCCCCCAAGCTTAGGCTTTTGGCCTAGCTTGGTAATCACCATCCGTAGTAGCCGTCCGATCCCAAGTCATAGTGAGGCGGAGGCGGCACCTGAGCATCCCACCCCTGGGGCTCCTCCTCAACAGCTGCTAGGTTGTTCCGGTAAGCTACAATGTCATCTGGCATAATCATGTATCCATTCCTGGCAATAGGATCAAACAAAGCAGGTGCAGGCAACAGAATAACATCACGTGTCTCCTGACTAAATACTAAGTTATAATGAATATCACGGGGAGACTCAGTTACGTCAAGGAATTGGTGAGCCTGCAATGTCTTATGATCAAGGTAAACTCGGGGTAAAAGATAATCATGAGGGCGAAATGGGATTCTAAAGTGGTCCGCCAAACGAGTAGCATAAATACCACCATGTATCTTTCCCTTGGTTTTGTTAAGATGTAAGCATCGAGCAATAATAGCTCCCATACTAAAGGTGTGATCATCATATAGTGCACGACGTAAAATAGCAAGGTCAGGAGTACTGAGTGCGCCGACTTTCTCCCTAGCAGTTAAACACTTAGTGATGACCAAAGCGAAATAATGCACTGAGGGAAACTGTAAGCTAATAGCAGTGGCGCTCGACACGCCTCTATCCTCACCCACGGTTAATGCGAGGAGAAAATCCTCAAACTCAGATGGCCTAGGTTCTCTCAAGTCCCCATCAGAAGGAATCAAGCATATGTTACAGAAGTCGGTCAGCGACATTCTGTGAGTTTCAACATAAAGATTAAATTCTACTTCAGGAGGATTGTTTCTCCCTAAATAATTAAAACTTTGCACAAAGGAATTCGTGATGATGTGATATTGGTCACACTTAGCTGCGAAGAACTCGGTTAACCCAGCATTTGCGACAAACTGAGTGAACTCTTGATGGAACCCGGCCGCCTGCATGAAGGCATCGTGCGGCCATTCACACGGCCGCACCTCAACCTTTCTTGGGATGTGAAGGTCATTGTCTGATGATTCCCCAATGACTCCCTTGGCATTTTTCCTGGAGGAGAACTTCCTAAAGGTATTCATTTTTATTCCTATAAAATTTCTAAAAAAAATTAGTCCACAAAAATTTATAAACAAAACTTTGTAAGATTGTTAGCAACCACTCCTAAGCACGCATAGAGGCCATATTGAGCATTCGAACTACTTAGAACTCTAAGAATTCAACATGCAAGCTCATCTACAGCAGCACCAAAAGTAGCTAATTACTCTAAAAATAACCCACTAAAACAAAAACTAATTGGAGCAATGTAGGAGTCACATACGAAGTAGCAATCCTTCCAAACAGTTTCGGAAATGGAGCTTCGAGCAAAGAGATCGAAATCCACGGGTTTAAGAGCAAGAACACGAAAATGGTGGCTGTGGTGATTTTTTTGCTGGAGGTAGGTGGTGATGTGGGCTAAAGAGATAAGTGAGGGGGGCCACGTGGGGGCCACAACGCACCAGGGCGCGCCCTGGGGGTGCTGGCGCGCCCTGGTGTATTGTGGGCACCAGGGGCACCCCCCTCAGGTGTTATTTGCACCAGAAATTCTTAAATATTCAGAAAAAAATTGTGTTAAATTTTAAGGGCATTCTGAGAAATTTTTTTGGGTCATTTTTTATTGCACGGAGAAAATAGAAAACAAGATAATCATGGAATTTTATTTTATTTGACTAGCTAAAACAGAAAATAAAAGGTGGGAACAGAGAGTTGTGCTTACTAGATTCATAGACGTCATACCTCTCAAAAATGATCCATTAATAAGGTTGATCAAGTCTTATTAACAACCACTTCCGATTAGCATGAAACCGAAGAACTTTCGTAAAACACTAAGTTACCTCAATGGGGATGTGCATATCCCCTACAATAAGTATATCATATTTCTTTTTGGCAGTAGGTAGAGGTAATTGAAAACTTCCAATAGTGATGGTTGGAGATTCTTCAATAACATTTATACCATTCACTTGAAATTGTTTCTTCGGAAAGTGCACCGTGTGCTCATTACCATTGATATGAAAAGTGAGTTTGCTTTTGTTGCAATCAATAACAGCCCCTGCAGTATTCAAAAAGGGTCTACCAAGGATAATCGACATGTTGTCGTCCTCGAGCATCTCAAGAATAACAAAGTCCGTTATGATAGTAACATTTGCAACAACAACGGGCACATCCTCACAAATACCGATAGGTATGGCCGTTGATTTGTTAGCCATTTGCAATGATATCTCGGTAGGTGTGAGTTTATTCAAA
The DNA here is from genome assembly GCA_039707655.1 of Elymus sibiricus. Lineage (NCBI taxonomy): Eukaryota > Viridiplantae > Streptophyta > Magnoliopsida > Poales > Poaceae > Elymus > Elymus sibiricus. The sequence continues at coordinate 162,672,339 of CM077667.1, forward strand.
TCAAGTCTTTTATATAAGGAGAAAGGCATAACACTAACACCGGCTCCCAAATCACACAAAGCAGTTTTAACATAGTTTCTTTTGATGGAGCAAGGTATAGTTGGTATTCCAGGATCTCCAAGTTTTTTAGGTACTCCATACTTAAAAGAATAATTAGCAAGCATGGTGGAGATTTCAGCTTTAGGTATTTTTCTTTTATTAGTGATGATGTCTTTCATATACTTTGCATAAGGGGCCATCTTCAAAATATCAGTTAAGCGGGTACGCAAAAAGACTGGCCTAATCATTTCATCAAAGCGCTCAAATTCTTCATCATCCTTTTTCTTAGATGGCTTAGGTGGGAATGGCATGGGTTTATGAACCCATGGCTCTCTTTCTGTACCATGTTTCCTAGCCACAAAGTCTTTCTTATCATAATGTTTATTTTTAGGTTGTGGGTTATCAAGATCAGGAGCAGGCTCTATTTCAACATCATTATCTGGTTCTACATCATTACTAGGTTGAGCATCATTGTGAACATCATCATTATCATTTTCATTATCACTAGGTTGGTGTTCACTACCAGATTGAGTTTCGGCATCAGAAATAGAGACATCATTATTATCAGGAGGTTTTTGTGTCTCGGGTTCACTAGAGGTATGCAAAGCCCTATCATTTTTCTTTTCCTTTTGTTCTTAGAAGGACTAGGTGCATCAGGATTAATTCTCTGAGAGTCTTGTTCAATTCTTTTAGGATGACCCTCAGGAGAAAGTGGTTCTTGGGTCATTCTACCTCCTCTAGTTACTACTCTAGCAGCAAAATCATGCATCTTATTATTCATTTCATCAAGCAATTCTTTTTGAGACTTAGCAACTTTTTCTAACTAAGTTTGAACCATAGAGGCATGCTTTCCTACACCTCTAACATCATTACTAATTCTAAATAGCAAGTCACTCAAGCGAGCAATCATATCACAATTGTATTTCAATTGTTTCAGAACATGAGCATTGAAATGATCTTGCTTCATAATATAGTTATCAAACTCATATAAGCATTGACTAGGAGGTTTATTGTGAGGGATGTCACTTTCATTGAACTTTAATAAAGAACTTACCTCTACCACTTGTGGAGGTGGTGAGGTGTCAAGGCCATGTATTTCTTCAATAGGTGGCAAATTCTTAACATCCTTAGCTTTAATACCTTTTTCCTTCATAGATTTCTTTGCCTCTTGCATATCTTCTGGACTGAGAAATAAGATACCCCTCTTCTTCGGAGTGGGTTTAGGCGGTGGTTCAGGAAGAGTCCAATCATGATAATTCTAAGTTAACAGTTCGTTCCCTATAAACACAACCAGCACAACTATCTAGGAAGTCCCTAGAAGTATCGGTTAGTCCATTATGAAAGATATCAAGTATTTCATTTTTCTTGAGAGGATGATCAGGCAAAGCATTAAGCAACTGGAGAAGCCTCCCCCAAGCTTGTGGGAGACTCTCTTCTTCAATTTGCACAAAGTTAAATATTTCCTGTAAGGCAGCTTGTTTCTTATGAGTAGGAACATATTTTTTAGAGAAGTAGTAAATCATATCCTGGGGACTACGCACACAACCAGGAGCAAGAGTATTGTACCATGTCTTAGCATCACCCTTTAATGAGAACGGAAACAACTTAAGGATGTAATAGTAGCGAATCTTCTCATCATGAGCAAAGAGGGTGGCTATATCATTCAGCTTAGTAAGGTGTGCCACTACAGTTTCAGTTTCATAGCCATGGAAAGGATCAGATTCAACCAAAGTAATTAACTCTAGGTCGACAGAGAATTCATAATCCTTATCGGTAACAAGGATAGGTGAAGTAGCAAACTTAGAATCACATTTCATTCTAGCATTCAAAGTCCTTTCCTTATACTTGCATAGTAATTTCTTAAGATCATCTCTATCCTTGCAAGAAAGAATTTCTCTACTTATCTCTTCGCCATAACATAACCTTCAGGTATCTTAGGCATTTCAAACTTAGGAGAGCTAGGACTAATAGGAGTTTCATAATCATAATCAGTTTCATAAGCTTCATCAGTTTCAACAGTTTCATTCTCTTTAGCTCTAGCAATTTGTTCATCAAGAAATTCTCCTAGTGGCACATTATCATCAAGCATGGTACTAGCATCATCATCAGCATCATTCATAGCAGAAGTAGCATCATCAATAACTTGCGACATATCAGGATTACTAGCATGTGGTGGTGTTGCAAGCTTACTCATAACAGAAGGTGAATCAAGTGCAGAGTGTGACGGCAGTTCCTTACCTCCCCTCGTAGTAGAGGGAAAAATCTTGGTCCTTGGATCCTTCAATTCTTCATAGTGATAAATTGATATAAATCTCAAGTGACTCAACAAATATTGATATGCTGCCCGGCAACGGCGCGAGAAAAAGGTCTTGATAACCCACAAGTATAGGGGATCGCAACAGTTTTCGAGGGTAGAGTATTCAACCCAAATTTATAGATTCGACACAAGGGGAGCCAAAGAATACTTGAGAGTATTAGCAGTTGAATTGTTAATTCAACCACACCTGGAGATTAAATATCTATAGCAGAGTGATCAGAAGCACAGTAATATGATAGTTTTGATAGCAGTAGCAATAGTAACGGTAGTGGTAACTGTAGTAGCAATAGTTAAGTAGCAGTTGTAACAGCAGGAGCAACAATAGTAACTTAGCAAGAGCAATAAGTGGAAAGGTTGTAGGCATTCGATCGGTAACTGGTTGGATGATATTCATCATGTAACAGTCATAACATAGGGCGATACAGAACTAGCTCAGTTCATCAATGTAATGTAGGTATGTATTCCGTAAATAGTCATACGTGCTTATGGAAAAGAACTTCATGACATCTTTTGTCCTACCCTCCCGTGGCAGCGGGGTCCATAAGGAAACTAAAGGATATTAAGGCCTCCTTTTAATAGAGAACCAGAACAAAGCATTAACACATGGTGAATACATGAACTCCTCAAACTACGGTCATCACCCTGAAGTATCCCAAATATTGTCACTATGGGGTTGACGGATCATAACACGTAATAGGTGCATATGACTAGGCAAGATCAGATCAAGAACATGGATATAGAGATGATAACATAAACGGTTCAGATCTGAAATCATGGCACTCGGGCCCTACTGACAAGCATTAGGCATAGCAAAGTCATAGCAACATCAATCTCAGAACATAATGGGTACTAGTGATCAAGCCCTAACAAAACTAACTCGATTACATGATGAATCTCATCCAACTCCTCACCGACCAAAAAGCCTAAGAAGGAATTACTCACTCCCGGTGGGGAGCATCATGGAATTGGCGATGGAGAAAGGTTGATTATGACGAAGACCAAAGATTCCCCTCTCCGGAGCCCCAAAACGGGCTCCAGATCTGGCCTCCCGATGAAGAACAGGAGGTGGCGGCGGCTCCATATGGTAAAACGTGATAATTATTTCTCTCTGTTTTTTCTCCAAATTTAGAAATTTATAGTGGCGGAGATAGGGCAAGTGGGGCCCCGAGGTGGGCACAACCCACCAGGGCGCGCCGGGAAGGGGCTGGCGCGCCCTGGTGTATTGTGCCCAGCCTGAACCCCCTCTCCGGTGGTTTCTGGCGCCGGTATTTTTATATTTTCCAAAATAAATCTCCAAAAAGTTTTGTTCCATTCCGAGAAATTTTATTTCTGCACAAAAACAACACCATGGTAATTCTGCTGAAAACAGCGTTAGTTTCATTCAAATCATGCAAATTAGAGTCCAAAACAAGGGCAAAAGGGTGAGGAAGAGTAGATACGTTGGAGACGTATCAGTTGGTGATGCCGAAGTCTCATGTCCGCCGAGGTGTCGAAGCAGGTTGGCATGTTGGATGTCGGCTTGAAGAAGCGACGACGCGACAATGCTGACACAGGTCGGAATTTGTGACGCGGTCAATGCTGGCTTGATGAAGCAACAGCACACTCGACCCATGCAACCTATGGGGTGATGACCTTGTCTTATCGATTATTTGTCCTTCACGATGCCGAACTCTTGGTCGGCCCGCCGAGGTTATGATCCGAGGTGGTGGTTGTCGTCGGCTCGATGGAGTAACGACACAGTCGATGTTGACGCGGGTCGATAGCCGTGGAGCAACGTGGTCGAGCCGGTTTGACATCGGCGCGACGATGAAGATCGCCTCGTAAAAGACTCAAAATTTGTGGGAACGTGTTTGAGAACAACACACAATACCCTAGAAAAAAATCTTTAAATAAGGATGTCCAATGTACCGCTCATGAAGAAATTTGAATTTGGGTCGGATTTGTTCTCGCGCAGAAAACAGATTCGAAAATTGATGCACTCGTCGGACGTTTCCCGGAGTTTGAACAGTCGAATCAAGCTGAAATTATGAGGGGTGATCGGTATAGGAATTCCGCAGCCGATGAGCGGTGGGATTTTTCAATGGATGTCCGAGATAGATACTGGACACCTTACCCCAAACTCGTCCAGATTCCCATCCAGATTTGACAGGGCTTCGGAATATCGGAGATTGCCGGAGATTCCTCCATCGGAACGCGACGAAATTTTGCAGGATTATTGTAGATACAATTCCGCACAATTCCACTGAAGGAATCATCAAAGCGACGCTCGAGAAAACGGGGACGGCGAACACAAATTCGCTATCCAGAAAAAACTGTTGCCAATCTGCAGACGAGCCATCGATCCTTCTGGCGATCCCACAGCGGAACTCTCAATGAAAGCAGCAATGTCGGTGTCAAAACCGGTGGATCTCCGGTAGGGGGTCCTGAACTGTGGATCTTTGATCGATGGGTAACAGGAGACAAGGGAGACGGTATTTACCCAGGTTCAGGCCCTCTTGATGGAGGTAAAACCCTACATCCTGCTTTGTATTGTACTGGTGATGGAGTATCGAGTACAAATTTGATCTACCTCGAGATCGTATAATGTGGTCTAAACCCTAGGAGTAATGATCTTAATCTATGATGATCTGATCGTCCCAAATGACTAGCCTGGCCTCGGCTTATATAACACCCCAGAGGCCTAGGATAACAAGAGTCCTAGTCGGCTACGTCGGTGGAGAGGAGTCCTTGTCTTGATCACCAAGTCTTGTGAAATCTTCCTCGTATGCATCATGGGCTGTCCGAACTGGCCCATTAGTGAACCGCCCTAGGGGTCCTCGGCCTGACCCACTGGTCGGGAGACGATGTGGTGAGTACCCCCTAGTCTAGGACCCCATCACCAGTGTCTTGGGGGCTACTGCCTAGAAGGACACAAAATCAAAATGCATAACTACCTGTAAACTCTTTGCCAGGACATTCACTGTCGTTGTGAAGGTGGAGCGAGTAGTGCCAAGGTTGGCGTCCACCGAACTAAGAGCATTGAACTCTTCGCTCATGAACGCAGGGCTCTTTAGGGCAACCTGACGGTGTCGATGTTTCATCACACTATCTAACTCGGACACTGTAGCCGAGCACTCCCCCGAGGAGTTCACTGGATGTGGCGCCTCACGGGCATTCCCCGAGGTAGATGTCGGCTGGACGCTGGCCCTCGGTGGAGGATTATTATCAACCTCTGTTCTTGCTACTTTGGCAGCCGGCTTGTACAAAGTCAAATGATTAAACGCTTGGTCCTATGTCTTTGACATGAATATGAGGATGACGAGAATTACATGCCCAAGGATTGAATCTCGTATTCCGCTCTCGAGGTCACCCCCTTCCGAGGGGCAGTCAGCACATCGACATAAGGGCCCCTGGAAGGGGCCGCTTCGCTAAGGGAGCGCTCCAAGCGTCGACCCTTAGGAGGAGGAGTCAGGATGCTCGGGTTTCCTCGAGTTGGAGGTCTCTTTCGGGAGATAACAGAAGGAGGATATACTGAGGAGGAAGGTAGTAGCCCTGGCAGATCCGGAGTGCTTGCCACTCTGGAGCCATCAAGGTTGTCTTGGTAAAATGTCACCCCTTCGTATATGGTGGATATCTCCTCGTCCTCCTGAAAAATGGGGTCGTCGTCACGATGATATGTCCCCGGCTCGAGAGGTGGACACTTGAGTGTCTCAACCCAAAGCCTCCATCTCTGGAGTAATACAATGGATGCTTCAAGACAATAAAATCAGTTGCCCAAGTAATAAAGGAGGTTTAGAAAAAGCTTACAATGTCACCTGGATGACTGCTAGACAGGTCGTCGACATATCTTATTTTGGCAAAATCTGCAACCTATCATTTGTATATGCCAGCTAATACCAGCCCAAAGGCCGTGTCATCTTTGAATTCCTTTTTGATCGACCGGGTGGCGTCGTCGGAACCATTGTACATCCACAGTAAGTGCTGACGTTGTCGGAGAGGTTGGACCCTTCGGGTGATGGCAGTCGCCATCACATCTTTGATAGTAATGCCAGTGCTGGTTAGACACTTCACCTTGTTAACAAGACAGGCCACGTCTGGGTTGTCTATTTGGGAATGCTCTGTGGCCTCTAGCTAAGACGCTTCTTCTGAGGATCCAAAGAAAAGTTCAGAAGCCTGGGCTGAACTGGGTCATGAAGAGGGACATCGGCCATGTAGAACCACCCGGATGCCCATGTGTTATCTTCTCGTGGGGTCCCGACTGGGTAGCCGGTCCCGGCTATTATGCACACCTCGGTGGCGACGACCTCAAGCAACTTCCCATCTCGGGAACACGACATCACACAGAAATACTTCCTCCATAATCCGAAGTGTGCTTTGCAGCCGAGATACATCTCATAGAGGGCAACGAAACCCGCAATGTGTAATATGGAGTTGGGGGTAAAATGGTGGAGTTGGATCCCGTAAAATTTAAGCAGGCCCTAAAGGAATGGATGGATGGGAAACCCCAAATCACGGAGGACAAAGGGGATGAAACATACTCGCTCTTCTCCATGAGGGGCGAGATGATTATCAGCATGAGTTTTCCCGTCAATAGATACCAAGCCTGCGCAAATCGGAGCCAAGTCTAGGTCTGGGAAATAGTCCTGGGTGGCGAGACGATGCAATTGGAGGCGCTCCACGACACAGCTCCCCCAGTCGCCCTTGAGAAGGCGTGGGGACGCTTGGAGGATCCAGCGCCGACAGCCATGGTTGGAAGCGTCTTTTGAGGCTAGAGCTTTGGAGGAAGTGTCACTAGACGAAAAGAGGAAGACCCGGATGAACTTGGACGCGGTCCTGGGGTTTGGAATTGGATAAATAAAGGAAGGAGGAACCCACGCTTCAACGCCTAGTCATAAAGGTGTCTCGACCCCCTACGTAACGCTATGTTCGAGGTGACACATGGTGGGACCAGGGCTGAAGTGAACTTCTGTATTCACATACTAGAGCACTCTAAAGCGGTGACAGGAACTCGCCTGTCGAGCCAAGGATTCCTCATCGGTAGTCGTACATCCGAAGAAGGTTTTCTGGGAAAGACTATCATCGTCTGCATCGAAGACTAGTTAGGGAGCTACTGAGGGAGTCCAGGACTAGGGTGTCCCAGCTGAGCTGGTCTAGTCCATGGGCCGGACTGGAGGCCTGTCAAGGAGGAAGGACTTCGGAGGCCCTAGGACGGGACGTGAGCACATCAAATTCTATAGAAGACGTGGCATGTACAAGTACGGACTATTCGTTCGGCATGTAATCCGTAGATGGTAACTGACATTCATGTAAGCCTAGATACCCCTGGTGCCTATATAAGTCGTATGGTTATCCCGTAGAGGACAACCATACACATCATCATCACCCCTAGGGTTTAGACCACGAACATACGATCTCGAGGTAGATCAACTATGTACATGTTACATCAATATTACAACAAGAGTAGGACATATGGTTTTACCTCCATAGAGAGGGCATGAACCTGGGTAAAAACCTCGTGTTCCTCGTCTCCTGTTACCCATCGATCCGATGTCACACCTTGGGCCCCCCTACCCGAGGTCTGCCGGTTTTGACACCGACAATTAGGCCAGCCGAAAAATCCGAGTCCCCTGGCTTCAAAATGCCTAGGACACCGCTTTTTTACAAGATATTTATTGCGCAACAGGGTTTGCCAAACGCCCACCTCAGTAAGTAACTTGCACAACCATTTATTGAGAAAGGCATCATTCTTGAATTGAAGGTTTTGGATGCTTAAACCTCCCTAGTCTTTCGGTGGACAAACCACAACCCATTTGGTTAGCCTATATTTTTTTATCTCCTTGCCATAAGAATCTGGGTCTAAAATATTTTCATCTTTGCAGGACCCCTTTGGGGTGCTATAAGAAGGAAAACATATAGAGTGCCATGTTTGTAAGAACATAATTGATCATCACTAGTTGTCCTCCAATGAAGAGGAACTTGCCCTTTCAACTCTTCATACGTTTTTTCGAGCGCTCTTCGACGTGCTTTCACTCCGAGTTAGTGAGGTGTCGATACTGAATCGGGATTAGCAAATATTTAATTAGGAATTGGCCTTGCACTCAGCCAAACAAGTTAGTGTATTGTTCAACCACCTCCTTCGTCTCTCTGAAATAGAATTGCTCACTTTTATGGAAGTTAATCTTAAGACCTCACATTTGCTCAAAGGTTGAAAGCAAAAGTTTCAGAATATGAGCCTTATCCAGGTCATGTTTCCTAAAGAGAATCTTATCATCGACATACCGCAAAATTGATAGGGGCCTTTCTACAAGGTGTGGCACTACTCCTGTAATTTGGTCATCCTGCTTGGCATGCTCTATAAAAGTAGCCAACATGTCAACGACAATGTTAAATGACCTTGGAGATAGTGGATCACTGATACGTCCATTTTACATCATGATTTCCTACTGTTATTTACTTTGTTTTGTTGAATAATAGTGCTTTGGGAAATGATTCTAATGCCCTTCCTCTCATAATATGCAAGGTTTACACAAAGAGGGAGAATACCGGCAGCTGGAATTCTGGACCTAAGAAAAGCACATCAGAGATACCTATTCTGCACAACTCCAATGAAGCTAAAATTTTATGAAGATTATTTTTTGTATTTAATAAGAAATACAGGACCAGAAAACTACCGGAGGGGGCCAGCCAGGTGGGCACAGCCCACCAGGGCGCGCCAGACCCCCCGGGGCGCGCCTTGGTGTATCGTGGCCACCTCGGCCCACCTCCGGAGTCCATCTTCTGGTATATAGTCACATTTGACCTAGAAAAAAAATTGGAGGAGGACTTTCGGGACGAAGCGCCGTCGCCTCGAGGAGGAACTTGGGCAAAAGCACTTTTGCCCTCCGGCGGAGCGATTCCGACTGGGGAACTCCCCCCCCCCCCCGGAGCGGGAAATCGAAGCCATCGTCATCACCAACACCCCTCTCATCTTTGGGAGGCCAATCTTCATCAACATCTTCGACAACACCATCTCCTCTCAAACCCTAGTTCATCTCTTGTGTTCAATGTTTGTACCAGAACCTCAGATTGGTACCTATGGGTGACTAGTAGTGTTGATTACCTTGCGTAGTTGATTACTATATGGTTTATTTGGTGGAAGATTACATGTTCAGATCCATTATGCTATTTAATACCCCTCTGATCTTGAGCATGATTATTATTTGTGAGTTGTTACCTTTGTTCTTGAGGTCACGGGAGAAGTCATGTTGCGAGTAATCATGTGAATTTGATATGTGTTCGATATTTTGATGATATGTATAATGTGATTCCCTTAGTGGTGTCATGTGAACGTCGACTACATGACACTTCACCATTCATGGGCCTAAGGGAATGCATTGTGGAGTAGTTATTAGATGATGGGTTGCTAGAGTGACAGAAGCTTAAACCCTAGTTTATGCGCTACTTCGGAAGGGGCTAATTTGGATCCAAACGTTTAATGCTATGGTTAGATTTTATATTAATACTTTTCTCGTAGTTGCAGATGCTTGCGAGGGGGTTAATCATAAGTGGGAGGTTGTTCAAGTAAGAATAGCACCCAAGCACCGGTCCACCCACATATCAAATTATCAAAGTAGCGAACACGAATCAAACCAACATGATAAAAGTGACTAGATGAAATTCCCGTGTACCCTCAAGAACACTTTGCCTATTACTAGAGACTGTTCTGGCATGTCCTTTGCCACAAAAGGATAGGGCTACCTTGCTGCACCTTGTTTACCGTTACCGTTACTTGCTTGTTACCAATTATCTTGCTATCAAACTATGTGTTACCTACAATTTCAGTGCTTGCAGAAATTACCTTGCTAAAAACCGTTTGTCATTTCCTTCTGCTCCTCGTTGGGTTCGACACTCTTACTTATCGAAAGGACTACGATTGATCCCCTATACTTGTGGGTCATCAATCACCCTGACATAGGCACTTTTTCAATTTGAAGTAGTGTCCTATGTCATCATTGACTTTAATAGTCACATTACCTCCATAAATGAAGGTTTGGATCCATTCACACCATGTATTGAAGAAACCTTTCATTCTCAAGGCATGTTGGAGAAATGACCATTTGACTTTATCGTAGGATTTTTCAAAGTCAATTTTGGATACTACTCCACTCATGTTTTTACAATGCATCTCATAAACGGTTTCATGCAAAATTACTACTCCATCGAGTATATTTCTTACTTGCAGAAAAGCCATTTGGGATGGATTAACAACATGGCTAGCAACAATGTTGAGCCTACTAGTGGCCACTTTGGTGAAAATTTTGAAGCTGACATTAAGGAGGCATATCAATATGTATTAATTGATCCGCTTAGCCTCCTTGGTCTTTGGCAGCAAAACTATATCACCAAAATTGGGCCAATGTAGGTCAAGTTGGCCGGTATGAAGCGATGGAATAGTTCCATTAGGCCAGACCTGATGATATCCCAGAAATTTTGATAGAACTCTGTTGGGAACCCATCAGGACCTAGAGCCTTGTTGTGTTCCATATGGAACAACGCAGCTCTTGCCTCCACTTCCGAGAAAGGTGTCATAGGAATATCATTCTCTTATGTCAGGACTTGTAGAATGTATTTTGTTCGGTGCTCATGAAGGGTGAAGTTCCCTTCAGTTGGATCCCCGAACAAAGATTTGTAGTACTTAGTTATGAAACGCTTGAGATCCGCCTAACCGTCAATCCGCCACTCATCTTGTTGGAGATAAAAAATACACTTCTTCCTATGTTGGACACTGGCAACCATATGGAACTATTGCGTATTATTGTCTTCCTCCAAAATGAATTGGGCATCAGATCTTTTATACCACTTGATTTCTTGTTCTCGCAATAGACGTGCAATCTTCTTGTTGGATAGATTTTTTAAATCAATCTCTTGTTGAGACAAAATGTGAGTGTCTATGATTTTATCAAGACCATAAATAATCGTGGAAAGGCGTTGCTTTTCTTTTTTATAAATGCAACCGGTGTGTTTCACTCATCCATATAGGAATTGCCTAGAGGATATAATTTTAAAGTTCCATCGCTGAATCGGTGTGCAACCAATGGAAGGCATCTCCCATACAATCCTAACTGAGTCCGCAAAGCCGTCCTAAGTATCCATACCAATTCAAATTTGAATGGGCAATGAGTATTAGGAGAGCCAGGAGAGTTAGAATCGAGAATGATGGGTGCATGGTATGAAAGGGCTTCAAGACACTCGATAGCATGTATAATTACCATAGGAAATTTTAATTCCCATTCAGTATCCATAAGTACACGATCGAGTTTCTCGTATGTCGGCATCAGATAGCTATTGGCCCAAGTGAACAATTTCCCTTACATACTTGATTCCCTTAAATTCCTACTGTCAGTCAGAACGTTGAATAAGAAAGTCCAATGAGTATCACAGTGGGTGTTATTTTTCCCATACTAGTACCTAAGGATATTAATGCCCCCCACCCCAGTGAGCATGGGGTGTGGGTTATACTTAGCCAAGTGCATCGATTCCTTGAGGAAGGTGGATTTATTTTCATCCTAGGTAGCTCGATAGACCGCGAACAGATTCAATGTAAAATTGTCAACTCTATTCCAAAGGTGAAATTTAATATGAAATGCACCAACTGAAAAAGCTAACAATTCTATGATTGCGGTATGTATCCCATGTAAGATTCCTCCAGACCTTCCATTTGGCGGTAGATAATTCCATGAGTAGTCTAAACCACCGAGCAGGTGATTGAGGACATGCACAGGGAAGTCATGTTTACCAGCCTCGGAAATTTCCACAAAGTCCAGCCCGTGTTGATGCACACAGACACTGACGTGTTTATGTTTAGCCAAGTCTGAAAGACTTCTGCTATTCCAAAACATGCCTCTCATTTGGAAACTCGTGCGGGGGTGGATATCTTTGCCTTCTTGGGCAGTTTTTGTTTCTTTCTTGAAGTGGTATTTAGTTTTACGCGAAGACACTGTGTAGTCACAAAACATGGACCCAGGTCTTGTGTCCTCCAATCCAACCTCATTAACCGCACCTACCAAGTGGGACAGAAGTGGACCAACATATGTGTCAGCCACCTCCTCCTCCTTAGTATCGAGGTTAGGTAGGGTACTCGGACATTTAGGAGAAACCTTTAAATGGTCTATCTCCATATGTTTGAGCACCCCAACTGACAAGCTCACCTCATCATTATTATTTCCCATAGAGACTCTTACATTTATTCAAACATGAAGAAACATGAGAGTCCAAAAAAGAAAGAAATGATTTACCGTGAGAAATATCTAGCACCTCCCTAGAGGGTAGATTAATCACCCAACAACTATTATGAACCCTGTGTATTCTCCACCCCGGTCTTCTTCAATAAAATCAAATCCTTGGCGGACACACTCACCTCCATTGGTCACCCACTCAGTGATGAGGAGTTCACCTCCTATGTCCTTAATGGGCTCGACAGTGACTACGAATCTCTTATTGAAGCTGTTCATGGTCGTGGCACTCCGATTTCTCAGCCCGATCTCTATGCTCGCCTATTTGTGAGTGAACATCACGCCGAATCATGCTGTACAGGGGAAGTGTACTCTGACAATGCCTCGATGAGTCCTGCTTATCGTGGTGACCTCGCTTCTCTTCTCGGACATCTGGTGGTGCCAACACCAAACCGTCGTACCTCTCCATGTCTCCACAACACTAGAAGCCTTCTACCACCAACGCCCCCAATGGTGTTCGCTTGAGAGGCCACCGTGCTTCCATTGTGTGGTAATCATGGTAACCACCCGGTGTGCAAACTATGTAGCATCCCTGGTCATCTTGCATCCAGCTACAACAAGAGGTTCAAGCGTGATTTTCTTAGGATTGGTAATGATGGCCACAACAATGAGCGACAAGCTGCAATGGTGATGCAAGGGCACACCCCTTCTTATCCTATCGATGACAGCTGGTACATGGATACCCGTGCTGCAGACCATCTTACGAGTGAGCTCACAAATCTTGTTGCATACGAGCCCTAATAGGGTCATGACAAGGTTCACACAGAAAATGGGTCAAGTATGCATATCTCTCATGTTGGTTACGCATCCATCCCAACATCTACATCTCACCAACTTCAACTTTCCAGTCTTCTTCGTGTTCCTGTCACATGCAATCTTTTATCTGTACCTAGGATCACTTATGACAATAATGTATTGTTGAGTTTCACCAATTTTTTGCTAAGTACTGACCCACCTAGGACATCATATTAGAGGTCGCTAGCATGGTGGCCTCTACTCCTTGGATGTGCCAGACATGTCTCTCAAGTGTTCAATGGATTTTGTGTCTCATCATCTTTCGCGTCTTGCTCACCCAGCTTCTTCGATTATTCGTCAAATTTTCAAGCAACATGAAGTTCCTAGAGTGCCTAGAAATAAAGAGTTAGCAGTTTGTGATTGATACTTGTGATATGCGTTGGGTTTTCCCTGAAGAGGAACGGGTAATTGCATCACAAAGTGGGTAAGTATTTCCCTCAGTTATGAAACCAAGGTTTATCGACCAATAGGAATATCAATCCTCAAGCGTCTTCAACGGCTGCATGCAAAAGAGCAAACAACTTGCACCCAACCCGGGCAAGAGGATTGTCAATCCCCTTGATCTCGTTATTTACAAGCAAATCAGTTGTGTAGATAATTGTAAATAAAATAAAATATAAATATAAGCAGCGAGGTAATAATAACATTTATGAATTTATAAGTGAATAGACCTGGGGGCCATAGTTTTCCCTAGCGGCATCTCTCATGTAGGCAGCATACGGTGGGTAACAAATTACTGTTGGGCAATTAATAGAAAAACGGATAGTTATGCGATTTTCACGGCAATGATCATGTGTATATAGGCATCACGTCCATAAACAAATAGGACGACTCCTGCCTGCACCTAATACTATTACTCCACTCATCGACCGCTATCTAGCATGCATCTAGAGTATTAAGTAAAGCAGAGTAATGCATGGAGAACGATGGCATGATTTAGACAAAGTAAACTCAAACAATATGAATAAACCCCATCGTGTTATCCTTAGTAGCAACAACACAAAGACGTGTCTTGTCCCTTTCTGTCACTAGGATATAGAACCTACTACAACGCACTCCTCCCATTGAAGATAGATCAATGTACTTGGCCAAAGCACATCGATAAATCGGAGATAATTACGAAGCTATAATGATCATGCAAATAAGAATCTTAATATTAAGAGGTGACTCAAATACTTTTCATGAATAATCTGAACATAAACCCACAATTCATCAGATCCCAACAAACACACCGCACAATAGGATTACATCGGATAGATCAAAGCGAAGATGCGATGATCATTGTATTGAAGATCAAGATATAGAGAGGTTGCCATCTAGGTACTAGCTATGGACCCGTAGGTCTATGGTGAACTACTCACACATCATCATGAGGACAGCAAGGTTGATGAAGAGGCCCTCCGTAATCAACCCTCCCTCCGGCAGGGTGCCGAAACGGAACTCCAGATGGCCTCACGATGGAACAGAGACTTGAGGCAGTGTAAAAAGGGTTTCGGGACTGCCTCGAGGGTGTTTACGATATATGAGAATTTATAGGCCAGAGAACAAGGTCGGGAGAGCCGCCAAGGGCCCACAAGCCATCAGGGCGCCCCCAGGGCGCGCCATGTTGGCTTGTGGGACCCTGGTGTGGCCCCCAGCCTTCTTCCGAATCACCCAGGTCTTCTTTTGGTCCACAAAAAATCATCAAAAAGTTTCGTGGCAATTGGACTTCGTTTGGTACTGTAAACCTGAGAAGTGAAAAACATGCAGAAAATAGCAACTGGCACTGGGCACTGGGTCAATAGGTTAGTGCTCAAAAATATTATAAATTGGTAAATAAAGACCCAAAAAGTATCCTAGAATGATAATATATCAGCATGGAACAATAAAAAATTATAGATACGTTGAAGACGTATCAAGCATCCCCAAGCTTAATTCCTGCTCGTCCTGGAGCCGTCGTAGCGTCCGCAAGCAACGTGGAAACGCTGCAGTTCGCGGGCCACGAGGAGCACGATTCGCCCGCGTGCCGGGTCGCGGCGAGCCCGGGAGGACGATGCCGCGACGTGGACGCGGGGAAGGGTCGGGGCGACGAGAGCGCGTTGTGCGGTCGGTGAGGGCGACAGCTCCCGGTGCCTGTCCAAGGCTGGGCTTGAGATGGCGTCCTCCGACGGGGGGGGGGGGTTGGGGCAAGGCGACGGGGGATGCCGAGGTCTGCAGGCGTCGCCCGAGCAACGCGAGCAACCCGTCGTTCGGCACGGGCTCGGCGTCCCTTGGCCATTGGAATGGCGAGCGGAGGTGAGGCGAAGCTTGAGTAAGGACCCCGACATGCCCCCTACCTGGCGCGCCAAATGTCGGATTTCGGGCTCCGCAAAAACCCTAGGAAGGTCGAACTCAGGGGCGTGTGCGAAGATCCCCAACAGCTTCACCCCCTCCAAGCTCTCAACGCGATAACCCCGCTCGATGGCGAGGAAGAAGATTGCACACGAGAGTTTACCCAGGTTCGGGCCGCTGCGAAGCGTAAAACCCTACTCCTGCTTTTGGTGGATTGCCTCATGGGGAGGTTTGTGGATGAACTAGTACAATGGTGAGTTGCCTTGTGAGAGCGTTTGGGTGGTATCGGATCCCCCCCTTCTACGGAGCAGCCTAGCCTCTATTTATAGCGGCCCGGGTCATCTTCCCTTATTGCAATGGCGGGAAGGGATCCCACAATGGCCAAATTCGAAAGTGGACAGGAGGTACATCCTATCCTAATGAAAGGTGGTCTTCGCCTGCAAAGTAGTTGTTGGTGATGCAGTGGTGGGCTCGATGATGACGTCCGTCCTGCGGAGCTCGGGGTCTTGGTCTTGTTGCACCGGAATGGAAACCTTTGGGGGGGGGGGCTTTGGGAACCTGCGTGCGCTCCTGCCTCCTTTGCACGAAAGAGGAAGCTGTCTCCTCTGGCGCGCTGGTGCCCGCCTGGCCCGCCTTGCGTCATCCTTGGCCTCCCGAGGTTGAGCGTTGCATAGAGATCTCCGCCGCTCGGGAGGGGGCCTGGGGAGGCCTATTCCCCCGCGAGTCTTGGCGCTGTTCTCCTCGCGAGGGTGGGACTCTCGCGAGGGCCTTGCCTTGAGTGAGGTCGCGCTGGGCCGTACGGGCCGTCGAGTGGGCCACGCCCTGGGCCGCAGGCAGGCAGGCCTGGGTACCCCCGTTCCCAGGACGCCGACAGTCATCGGTGCAATAAGGCAATAAAAATTGCTTCTAAATGTGTTTTGATCAGTTAGTGTAAGAGAAAATTGAGCGCTATACGAACTTATGATGGCAAAGTAATAAAAGCAACTGACTACATAATAAAGGTTGCTATCATAGGGGGCAATATAGCGCGACGTTCTTTTACATTAAGGGATTGGGCATACAAACCAAAAAGCGCATGACAACCTCTGCTTCCCTCTGCGAAGGGACTATCTTTTACTTTCATGTATTTACTTTTATGCAAGAGTCAAGTATTCTTCCCTATTCCCTTTTTACTTTTTCTTTTGCAAGCATCATGTGGTGAGGAAAGATCTAGGCACATATACCCTGTTGGATGTGAGTGGGCATGAGTTATTATTGTTGACATCACCCTTGAGGTGAATACGTCAGGAGGCGAAACTATAAGCCCCTATCTTTCTATGTGTCCGGTTGAAACTTTTTGCTCATAGGTATGCTGTGAGTGTTAGCAATCATAGAAGACTAAATGATGGTTGAGTATGTGGACTTGCCAAAAGGCTCCGACATGAGACCCTTCCTGACAATATGATGAATTATAGTTGCAAAGTTGACTGAGAACATAGTTGTTGGTTTCCAATAAGGTTTATGCTTTATACTTCTATGTTGTGATGAATTGTTACTTGTGCATGAGAAGCTATATGATGAAAGTATATGAATAAGTCTTATGCTAGAGTTTGTTGCTTTTATGTCCGTATTTTTTTTATCGACACCTCTCTCTCAAACCATGTGGACATGCTTTTCAATTTCGGCTTTTCGCTTGAGGACAAGCGAGGTCCAAACTTGGGGGAGTTGATACGTCCATTTTGCATCATGATTTCCTACTATTATTTATTATGTTTTGTTGAATAATAATGTTAGGGAGTGATTCTAATGCCTTTTCTCTCATAATATGCAAGGTTTACACAAAGAGGGAGAATACCGGCAGCTGGAATTTTGGACCTGAAAAGGCACATTAGAGATACCTATTCTGCACAACTCCAATGAATCTGAAACTTTACAGAGAATTTTTTTGGAATTAATAAAAAATATTGGAGCAAAGAACTACAAGAGGGGGCCACCCTGGTGGGCACAAGACACCAGGGCGCGCCAGGCCCCCCCTAGGCGTGCCCTGGTGGGTTGTGCCCTCCTCGGCCAACCTCTGGTGCCCATATTCTGGTATATAGGCTCTTTTGACCTAGAAAAAATAAGAGGAGGACTTTTGGGACGGAGTGCCACCGTCTCGAGGCGGAACTTGGGCAGGAGCACTTTTGCCCTCCGGGGGAGCGATTCCGCCGGGGGAACTTCAATCCCGGAGGTGGAAATCGAAGCCATCGTCATCACAAACACCCCTCTCATCTTTGGGAGGCCAATCTTCATCAACATCTTCAACAACACCATCTCCTCTCAAACCCTAGTTCATCTCTTGTGTTCAATCTTTGTACCAGAACCTCAGATTGGTACCTGTGGGTGACTAGTAGTGTTGATTACATCTTGTAGTTGATTACTATATGGTTTATTTGGTGCAAGATTATATGTTCCGATCCATTATGCTATTAAATACCCCTATGATCTTGAGCATGATTATTATTTGTGAGTAGTTACCTTTGTTCTGGAGGTCACGGGAGAAGTCATGTCGCAAGTAATCATGTGAATTTGATATGTGTTCGATATTTTGATGATATGTATGTTGTGATTCCCTTAGTGGTGTCATGTGAACGTCGACTACATGACACTTCACCATCCTTGGGCCTAAGGTAATGCATTGTGGAGTAGTTATTAGATGATGGGTTGCTAGAGTGACAGAAGCTTAAACCCTAGTTTATGCGCTACTTCGTAAGGGGCTGCTTTGGATCCAAACGTTTAATGTTATGGTTAGATTTTATCTTAATACTTTTCTCATAGCTGCGGATGCTTGCGAGGGTGTTAATTATAAGTGGGAGGTTGTTCAAGTAAGAACATCACCCAAGCACCGGTCCACCCACATATCAAATTATCAAAGTAGCGAACACGAATCAAACCAACATGATAAAAGTGACTAGACGAAATTCCCGTGTACCCTCAAGAGCATTTTGCCTATTACTAGAAACTGTTCTGGCCTGTCCATTGCCACAAAAGGATTGGGCAACCATGCTGCACTTTATTTACCGTCACCATTTCTTTCTCGTTACCAATTATGTTGCTATCAAACTATCTGTTACCTACAATTTCAGTGCTTGCAGAAATTACCTTGCTGAAAACCGCTTGTCATTTCCTTCTTCTACTCGTTGGGTTCGACACTCTTACTTATCGAAAGGACTACGATTGATCCCCTATACTTGTGGGTCATCACCACCAAGATTTGGAGATTTCACGACATAAATTCTTTTATCTTGAAACTTATGCCATACCGATTCCATTTTGTCCAAGTCAAATATTCCGTTCAAACCCATTATAGAATTTAATTATCATAGAACCTTGTCTCACAACCCTTCTTTTGTCAAACCTTGATCACCACATAGTATCAATTGGATCTAACCCTAGAATACGGCCATGCCATATTTTCTTCAAAGAACAAACTTGATCCTATCTCAAACCATAGCCACATCATGATTATCCTACAAATGTATTTATATTGTTATTTTGAACCTTTCATTTGGATCTTCAATTGGATTGTTGCATGTTGAAGTATTTTTATTCCATAGTTAGATATAACGTAAAGAGAAGGAGTGACGATAACAAGTAGGGAATCAACTACAAGACCCAGGCAAGTTCACTTTGATCATATTTTGAAATACCTATGATTTTATTGCATTAGAGACACTTTTACTCTTGCATTCAGTATGAATATTGAAACTTGTAGTTTGAGTTAGGAACCCATACCCTTGTCACCAAGCCACGGGAATCGTGTTTAAGTTAGTTGTAGCTATGCTTCAGTAGACGGGGATTGGTATGAGTGTTTCATGTGAGATGTGAGCGTGATAATAATATCTGGATTGACCTCAAGACTACAGGACTTCAAGATTTTAATACACCTCTGGGTGGACTGCCTGCAAGAAGAGGGGATCCTAGGGATTGACTAGTGATTACCCGGTTCTACTGACACAAGAGGGGATCCTAGGGATTGACTAGTGATCACTCGGTTGTACTGACTCAAGAGGGGATGGTGCTACAAACTCAAGAGGGGATCCCGGGGATTAACCAGTGACCACCCAGTTTTGTCAGGGGATCCTAGGGATTGACCAGTGATCACCCAGTTTGACGAAAGGCCACCCACGCTCAAAGAGATCGATGGATCTTTCAAGACCAGAAGCTTCCATGTGGAACCGCAAGCTAGTATGGGCTCTAGCATAGTTGAGTACTCCAGAAAGACTATGTCTCGGTCATCCTGTTCTCAAACACCATGCAGTGCGAGGACTTCAAGGGAGGCGATCGAGTCTTGCGGGAAAAGTGCGCAAACCTCTGTAGAGTGTTAAACTAATCGATTAGCCGTGTCCCCGGTTATGGACAATTTGAGCGACTGGAATTGGATTATCTGCATATTCTCAATAGTTGACACATAAAATGAATTTGGAATTTTGGGATATGAGAATTTGGTTGGCGGAACCATCTCATTAATGACATCAACTTTGTAGTAAGTGTTGATTAATTTTCAGTTAGGAAAAAACCAGCTTTTATGCAAAAACTCACACATAGAGCCTCCACTGCCATATTTCATATAGTGATAGACTTATTTTTCATCTGCCTTCATTTGTGATCTTGCCAGTACATTCAATGTACTGACCTACACGGCTCCAACGCATCATGTTGCAGGATTTCCATGACGAGTAAGGGTTACGATTTAGGGTTACGTTCTACACTCAACTTGCCGTTGGCGTTGATGGAACTCCACACCCTTAATGTTTTGTTTCCTCTGTTATATAAGGTATACTCTGGATCTACGGTACTTATTTTACATGTGATATTATGGTATTTCATCGAAACGATATTGTTTGTATGGTTATCTTTTTCCCTCTCTCCCCAACCTTACCTCATGGCTGCTAAACCCATCAAATGCTGCCGAGACGTGACAATACCAGGAATAGCTCAGGGAACAATGGACCCAACATAGAACAGTTACTCCGGACCCAGAACCAGATGTTCCAGCTCCTGATGCAAAACAAGAAAAAGAACAACAACAATAACCCGCCACCCCAAGTTGATAACCTTACCCGTTTTCTGAAGTTGAACCCACCGGTGTTCTCAAGCAGCACAGAGCCGATTGTCGCAGAGGACTGGCTCCGCAAGATAGGATGAGAGCTGGCCACCGCAGGATGCACTGACACAGCGAAGGTGAGGTTTGCCGCTCACCAGTTGGATGGACCAGCAGCTTCATGGTGGGAGGATTACACTGCCACATACCCCATGACGAACGTAACTTGGGATCAGTTCCAGCAAGCTTTTTGCACCGCACATGTTTCAGCTGGAGCCATGAGTCTGAAGAAGAGGGAATTCCGCAACCTACGCTAAGGAAGCCGTACAGTAGCATAGTATGTGGGTGAGTTCAGCCAGCTAGCCCGTTATGCTCCAGGAGACATAGCCACAGATGCCGCTAAACAGGAGAAGTTTCTGGAGGGACTGAACTATGAGCTGGGAGTGCAGTTAACCATGGCTACCTTTAATAACTATCAAGAATTGGTTGACAAGGCTATCATTCTTGAAGGTAAGCATCTGCAGATGGAGAACCGCAAGAGAAAGTACGTACATGGAAGGTATAACTCCGGAGTTCAGCAGAAGCCCTGCTACACACCGTACTCAGGAAATTCTGGATCAACACCCAATAAGTTTGGAGGACACAACCATCAGAACCATGGAGGTCATTCTCAGCACGGAAGCATTGGACACCACCCCAGTGGCCATAGTCATGAAAATGGAACTGGAGGAATTGGAAATCAACATCATCCCAACCCAGCTGCACCAACAAAGAAGGATAAGAGTCATATTACCTGTTTTGAGTGCAAGAACACATGACATTATGCCAATGATTTTCCAGAAAAGAGGCAGAAGCCCAGAGAATTTTCGGCAGTTAATTGCTTTCGTTGCGATGTTGCAGGACATTATGCCATTGACTGTCCAGACCCGAAGAAAGTTGGAACTGAGTAGTTGAGATCTTAACATCTGTAATAAGTGTAGTAGGAAGCACTCTTATTTTCAAGAGGATATGGAGTTGAATTATGTAATGGAAGTCTCGAAGATTGTAATGAATTCATGAATCAATAAAATTAATGTGTCATGATTTCATATGTTAAATTGTATGAGTTGTTGCTCTATAAACAAAGATTTTTGACCAATTTTGAGGATATGAGAACCCTAGTCTATGGATGGATTTGTGCATCACATTTTAAGGATAGTAATACCCTGTGAGAACATTTTACCAATGGAAAGAAAAATGTATTCCACAGAGTGGAGTATGGACACAATAAGTTTGAGTTTATTTCAATATGTTGGATATCCCAAGAGTATGAAGGAAAGAAGTAATATTAGATTTAAGGGAGGTGTAGTGCTAGAATACGGAACGACTGTAACTCCAAGGATGAGTTAAAACTATACAAGTGTTGCAGTGGGCCCATAACCCACATGTCGAAGAGTTAATAGAAAGCAAGCACTACCTTGTTGAAGGAAGAAATTCAGAAGAAGCTGTGAATCCCATCAGCAGACGTTACATAGGAGGATACGCAAACCTGAGAGTTGTGAAGAAGCGATAGATGCTCTGTTTGGCTTGTAGAATCCATGGATTTATCCGAACCCAGTTCGTTGACAAGGGAAATTCTGCAATGCTTGCGAGGATGCCCGACTGTTAGAATGCGAGATTCGCTAAACCTCATAAAGATTAATGATCTGGGTGCGGAATGGATTGATCACCATACCGACTTACTCTTATCATTGACTCTTGCTATTTGGAATGGTAAATCTGAGTGACTTACCCATAGTAGAGAGATGACGATATCAAAACGTTGTTTGAAACCTTAGAATGGTAGGACGATGGATCCATGTACAGGCAACCGTTGCCAACCGTATGATATACTAAGAGATTCAACCCAGACCCATTTCGTGCAGGAGAAACCATTAATTGATTGACCACCATGGGATTTCGATAGTTGTTTAGTATTGGAGACGGGCCTGTCAGTTAAGAAGACCCAGTCTTGGAAGAAGTTTCCTTTTGATGAAAGGACTCAATATTTTGAGGAAAACATTATGCCTATATAAGAAGGGCCTTAAGAGAGAAGTTATCGCAAGATATGTGAGAAGTCCGATGTTGTCAACACTAAGGAGGAAGTACATGCGTTTTGATGGAACCATAACTTTGTTTCTAAGGGTGGTTGTACCCCAGACCTTTGTGACGATCAATGGACTCTCAAGAAGAACCCCACACCTAACCTTCTTTCTAGCCTTCCCGAATCTCGAGGACGAGATTCATTTTAAGGTTGGTAGTTTGTGACATCCCAAAATTCTAAATTTTTGGAATGTTATATTAAAAAAAATTATGATTGTTTGTTTGATTGCTTGTGTGAAACTGAGTGGAAATTGAAACTTCTGAAAGTTGAATGAGAGGGAATAAAAGGACTTTCCCAAAATATTTCATATTGCACTTTTGTGTGAATTGCCATTTGAATCCCCTTTGAAATTTGAACTAGAAAAAAAAAATTATGCCACTCAAGGATTTTCATGAGGGAAGATAACATGACTTCTTCAAATTATATGAAATAGAGTGGGAAGTAATGATGACCACTTTCAAAATTTATTTAAATCACTTTTGGAGAATTTTCCATTTTGAGTTTCAATTTCACTTCCATCTATTCAGATAAAATAAAGAGAGAATGAAATATGACTCCTTCAAATATCAGAAATAAAATATGGAAAATGAATTATGAAACCAACACAGATATATTTGAAAAAAATTAAATCATTCGCATAGCCATTTCTTGAAAATTATCGAATATAGCTTTTATTGGGTTTTAGTCAAAATATTTTTTCCTTCGAAAAATAGTAATCATGAGTGAGGTTAAAATTACTCCCTCCAAAGGTAAAATAGTGGGGAATTACTTTGATGTCATTTGATATTTTCAAAAAAAGTCATTTTAATTTATTTTAAGCACGAGATTGCTGCTGCATTTTTTAATATTTATATATTTTATTTTGGCAAAATAAATAAGTTCACATGGACCTACGTACACCCTAGTATTTTTGTGCAAAAATTCAAAATTGTACGATTTCATTTGCTATTTTATTCCAAACAGTTTTGTACTTCAAAAAAATACTAATAATAACCCAACCTAATGGGCTAGGCCCATCATCTCTCACGTGAACAGCCCATCCTCAAGTCCTCTTCCTCCTCTGTACGTGACCAGAACATGAACACAAGCATAAAAACAGGGAGCCTGTGGCTTTTCCTCCCCTCCTCACACTCAATTCCTTGCCTTTTTCACTCCGGTATCTACACGAAAATTTCGGAGGACGTTGGGACGAATCCATTCTGAGAATTAAAATCACAATTCAATGCCTAATTGTTCCGAAATAAATCCGCCATTAATGACTAGATTCAGCCTGCTTGATCTGCTCGGATCGACCTCCTCATGCCCTATAAAACCCCCTAGGGCCTTCCCCTAGCCACCCTCTCCCGAATGCCCTCTCCCTGGGGAGTCCACCTCCCTCCACATCTCGCGAATTTCGTCGCCGGAATTACATCTTGCCGCAGCCGTCCGTGCACGACCACGAGGAGTACAAGCCGGAGCAGTGCCCGTCTCCAGCGACCCTCCACGGCCGTCCGTGCAGTCCACGCACGCCATCACGGACCAGAGCCACTGCCACCACCACACACGTCGTCGGCCACCTCTCCTCGGTGAGCATCTTCCCTTCCATCTCTCCATCTATCCAGGCAACAGATCGATACATATGTGATAAGAAAAAACGAAAAGGTATCCACCAGTAAAAATAGGACAAGTGGCACACAATAGTAAATCCCGTAACTCATTTACAGGAAAATAACGAAACTTTGGAAATTCACAACTTTTAAACTACAACTCTGATTTCAATAAATAGTATATCGTTGGATTGCTGAGAACATCTAGTTTATTCTAAAAATATAAAATTTCAATTTTGACCAATTTCAAATTTAGTTTTTATTTAAACAAGAATGTGAGTATTTCGGTTATGTCTTTTATTCTGTAAATCATATGAAAATGTTTATTATATGAAAGTTGGACCTTAGGACCTCACCTTTCTGTTAGAAATCACGACATAGATTTTCAGCAGGGTTTACTCACTGTTTTCACATCAAGATCTTACTTTAACCTTCTTGAATCATCATTTAATAACTTCCTTAAAAAAACAAATTGTGAACTCTAGGTTAAATCTCCTAGATGGACCCCTGGAAAGCCTCTCTGGTCATTTCATACCACCACCAAGATTTGTAGATTTCACGACATAAATTCTTTTATCTTGAAACTTATGCCATACCAATTCCATTTTGTCCAAGTCAAATATTCCGTTAGAACCCATTATAGAATTTATCATAGAACCTTGTCTCACAACCCTTCTTTTGTCAAACCTTGATCACCACATAGTATCAATTGGATCCAACCCTAGAATACGGCTATGCCATATTTTCTTCAAAGAACAAACTTGGTCCTATCTCAAACCATAGCCACGTCATGATAATTATCCTACGAATGTATTTATATTGTTATTTTGAACCTTTCATTTCGATCTTCATTTGGATTGTTGTGTGTTGAAGTATTTTTCTTCCATCGTTAGATATAACGTAAAGAGAAGGAGTGACGATAACAAGTAGGGAATCAACTACAAGACCCAGGCCAGTTCACTTTGATCATATTTTGAAATACCTATGATTTTATTGCATTAGTGCCACTTTTACTCTTGCATTTAGTATGAATATTGAAACTTGTAGTTTGAGTTAGGAACCCATACCCTTGTCACCAAGCCCCGGGAATCGTGGTTAAGTTAGTTGCAGCTATGCTACAGTAGTCGGGGATTGGTATGAGTGTTTCATGTGAGATGTGAGTGTGATAATTATATCTGGATCAACCTCAAGACTACAAGACTTCAAGATTTTAATACACCTCTGGGTGGACTGCCTGCAAGAAGAGGGGATCCTAGGGATTGACTAGTGATCACCTGGTTCTACTGACTCAATAGGGGATCCTAGGGATTGACTAGTGATCCTCGGTTGTACAGACTCTAGAGGGGATCCTACGGATTGACTAGTGGTCACCCAGTGCTACAGACTCAAGAGGGGATCCTGGGGATTGACCAGTGGCCACCCAGTTTTGTCTGGGGATCCTATGGATTGACCAGTGATCACCTAGTTTTATGGAAGGCCACCCAGGCTCAAAGAGATTAATGGATCTTTTAAGACCAGAAGCTTCCATGTGCAGCCGCAAGCTATTATGGGCTCTAGCATAGTTGAGTACTCCAGAAAGGCCGTGTCTCGGTCATCCTGTTCTTGAACACCATGCAGTGCGAGGACTTCAAGGGAGGCGATCGAGTCTTGATGGAAAAGTGCGCAAACCTCTGCACCGTGTTAAACTAATCGATTAGCCGTGTCCCCGGTTACGGACAACTTGAGCGACTGGAATTGGATTATCTGGATATTCTCAACACTTGATACATAAAATGAATTTGGGATTTTGGGATATCAGAATTTGGTTGGCGAAACCATCTCATTAATAACATCAACTTTGTATTAAGTGTTGATTAATTTTCAGTTAGGGAAAAACCAACTTTTATGGAAAAACTCAGACATAGAGCCTCCACTGCCATATTGCATATAGTGATAGACTTATTTTTCATCTGCCTTCATTTGTGATCTTGCCAGTACATTCAATGTACTTACCTACACGGCTCCAATGTATCATGTTGCAGGATTTCCACGACGAGTAAGAGTTACGATTTAGGGTTACGGTCTACACTCAACTTGCCGTTGGCGTTGATGGAACTCCACACCCTTAATGTTTTGTTTCTGCTTTGATATAAGGTATACTCTGGATCTACGGTACTTATTTTATATGTGATATTATGGTATTTCATCAAAGTACCGTGTCTGCCAACATACTGATCCAGGGACGGCGTAGAAAGCACAGAGGCACCAATCCATTTGGGTCGGGTCGCTACAGTCAAGCACCACGGTGTCGAAGTCAGGCAATTGAATCATACTTTTCAATATGCATTAACTTTTTATTCTTCATGCAATACATGAGCGTGAGCTATTGGACATAGCATTTAGGTGGAATAGAATATGGTGGTAGATATCAAAGGGGTAAAAAGTGGAGAAGATAGTCTCACATCAACTAGGCGTACCAACGGGCTATGGAGATGCCCATCGATATAGATGTCAATGCAAGGAGTAGGGATTGCCATGCAAACGATGCACTAGAGCTATAAGTATATGAAAGCTCAACTGTCACGCCCAAGATGTGATCCTATCCTTATTTTGGCATGAGGGCCTCGACAGGGATAGAAGCGCATCTCGTCGTTTCGCAAGAATGGATATCATTACAAGTACATGTAAAGAAGAGATGAGTATATGGAATTGGCTTACACTCGCCACAAGCTACATCAATATCAGATCAATACAACAACATATCCAAACATCATACAGAAGAGCAGGGTCCGACTATGGACGAAAACAAACGATAAAAAGACATCCATCCTTGCTATCCCAGGCTGCCGCCTGGAACCCATCCTAGATCGATGAAGAAGAAGAAGAAGAACTCCAAATCAAACAAACATCGCGCTCACGTCATATCATCGCATTACCTGTACCTGCAACTGTTGTTGTAGTAATCTGTGAGCCACAGGGACTCAGCAATCTCATTTCCAAGGGTATCAAGGCTATTAAAGCTTAATGGGTGAGGTATGGTTAAGTGGTGAGGCTGCAGCAAGCACTAAGCATATATTTGAGTGGCTAACTTGCGAGTACAAGAATAAAGGGGGATGATTGTCGTATAAACGGACGTGAACTAGTAATGATCTCTAAGAGATCCTGAACACCTACTTACGTACAAACATAACCCCACCATGTTCTCTCTCGGATAAGGACTCACGAGAAGAGACAGTCACGGTTACGCACACGGTTGGTGTATTTTATTTGAGTTTACTTCAAGTTTGCTATGACCGGGTGTTAAACAAAGTTTCCAAGTTGCCACGTAACCGCGGGCATGGCTTTCCGAAAGATTTAACCCTGCAGGGGTGCTCCAACTCATCCATCACAAACTAACCACACGCCGTGGGAATAACCTCGACCACGAATCTCGTGATCTTCCTAGGCAATTCCACTGGAAAACCGCAACCTCGAGATAGCCCGAAGTATTCTTGGAATTCCTCGCACAAGACGTTCGAGAAAGGTAAAACAAGTCCAGCAAGGCCGCCCGACGTGCCGACAATTCCGATAGGAGCCGCGTATCTCGTTCAAAGGGCACAACCGGATGAGCACTATGTACGGTGGCCGGATAGACATCCCCCGAGTTGCCCCGGGTGGCCCCGCAAGTGGCTCTGTTTTGGACCAGCACCAGCAGCACTGGACCCCCTGTATTATGTTGAATTAACTCCTCGGGTTCATGACGCCCTATGCTTTAGTAACGGTGTTCAATATTATTATGTTGGGCAAATATAGTACCAATGTTGGGTCTTGCCAGACAAGTTTTATCCTAAAACGAAAATCAAGGGGGTCCCCATAACAACCCCGAGCATGTTAGGAGCGCTCAATTATGGAACATAAGACCGGTACACAAGTAACTAGGGCGGCAAGAGTGGAACAAAACACCGAGCAAAAGGCCAAGCCTTCCACCCTGTACCAAGTATATATGTGCATTAAATTAAATAGTAATAATATTGTGATAGCTGGAAACTATTGCACCTGCAAATAGCAACGCTATAAGATGGGCTGAGCAAGCGGTAACATAGCCAAACAATGTTTGCTAGGATGTGGAGGGGTTAGAGGCTTTTCATGGCAATTTGAGAGGCTTGACATACAAGTGGTAGGTAGCCAGACAGCGATAGAAACGAGACATCTAGCATGGCAATGATAGTAATGGTATCCAGGGAAATGATCTTCTTGCCTGAGATCCCGCTTGGAAGAAGAACGAATCCCTAAAGCAGACGATCCGTGAAGTAGACGAACGGGACGTAGTCAAACGAATCCTCACACTCCGAACGCAGTTCGGAACAAACAATCAACACACGATAATCACCACAACATAATCATGATATGATGCACAACTAGGATGATGCATGTTATTCATGACATGACAAAGCACAACCATCAATTCCTACACATTAAGGGAAGCTCAATATGCAACGAGTTGCATATTGACGAAACTCCACGTTCGAAGCATTTAGTTCACTCTCGTTTATTTACACATCAAGTTTAAATGTTGTTAGCATAGCAAGAGGTGAAGCATAAGTAAACTACATGTCTAGGCAAGTTTAAATGAGGCCGGAAACAACATATAACATTTCCGAAACGACCCCATATGTTAATTTCGAAATTGGTCCAGATCTGATCTAATCATATTTTATATTTGTTAAACAGGAAAATAAAGTATGCCATGCAATTCTACACGTCATTCTAGTCGATTTACATATATGGAACATTTCAAACGGAGCTACGGTCTAAAAGATATGACCTTCACAAGATGAACATGACATGAATGCAAAATGCATGAAAATGACATCCACAAACATTTCAAATCATGAATGCAGCAAGATATTATGATACTACATGAAAATCTAAGCAAGTTTCATATATGGCATGTGCAAAACGGAGCTACGGTTCAACCACAACAACCAACACAAGTTTTAGCGCAAATCTGTCCAAAACAGCAACATGGCATATTACACACATGAAAACAACAAGCTACAAGATTCTAAAATGCACAAACTAAGCATGGAGCAGTATCATATAACACACACTTCATTTCATCTTCACATATCATACTCAAAAGAGTCATGGATCACAAGGTAGGAAGCTCACAACATGGCAATAAAATATAGCAGATTAGGACTTAGTGAAAATAACAGTTTTTGGCAGATCAGTTTTTCACGAAGGCATATTGGCAGCAATAAAACTATATGTTACAGGTCATATATTGGCATGAAAATAAACAGCATGGTATTAGACATGATGCACTACAATTCTTTCCATGGTGGCAAGGTCTAATTATGCATAGAATCATGGCTAGCATCATCACAACATGGCATATTGAAGAAAACAGATTCTCAGACTTGGTGAAAATTAGAGTAGACATGTGCAGCGGTTTTTAACAGATTGACATATTGGACAACAGAAATAATTATGATGCTAATGCTATTCATGCCAACTATTGGCACAACATGATAGGCAACAACATACTTAACAAAAGACTCCTTGGTGGCAATCACAAAAGACTCCTAGATCAATAGCAAAACACATGGCAACATGGCAACAAAATAACAGTTTTTCAGACTTAGAAATATTTTGGACCCTCAAAACAGCAGTATTTTATAGCATGTTGGCAACAAGAAAATAGCACCTAAACATGTATTTCTATCACAACCAAAAAGACCAAGGCCTAGCACACATGTCCAAGGGCATATCTCATGTTCAGAATTATCTCATATCATGCATGGATTAAATCACACGAAAATAACAAAAGGGCATCATAGCAAAATAACATGCACACAAAAATTCTCAAATGACAAAACTAATTGCACATATAAATTCCATGCATTTTTCTACCCCGAAAACATATATAATATGTGGGTTTTTAACTATAAAACAAATGACACCACATATATGCGAGATTAGGACATAAACCATTTTAGCGAGTTATTTATGCAACCTACATGAAAAACAACAAGCTAAATATATTTACATGCATGAAAATACGCAATAATTAATCTACACATTATATATATATGGTTTTCCTTAATTCCGATGCACGGGTAATAATATATGCGCAATGCAAATCATGACAATTATTCGAATTAACAGAAAATGACATGTTAAACATTTTTTTATCATTTATGAAAGTGGAATATTGTGAATCTACACGAAATTCTACATGTTTTACATATATAAAGTATCTACACGGTTAATTACTTATGAGCATATTAAAATCATGCATTTTCTGCAATAATAAAAAAAACGACAGTGCGTCAAATCTAGCACAGGGCCCGAAACAGTGGCATGGGTGATGGTTAACAATATGACGCACAGGGCGTCACATAACGAAATGGCAGGGGCTGGCTTGCTCACCTAGCGGGCCTTGGGCCCGGACGCGGAGCTGGGTGAGGCTGGCAGGCCGGCCTCGGCGCTGCTGGGCCCTAGGCGAGGCCGGCCCACGCGGCAGAGGCGGATCGGGCGCGCGGGCGCTCGTCCCCATCCTCGCTCCCGAGCGCGAGCAGAGGTAGGGCAGCGGCGGCGCATCGGATCCAGCCGGCCCATGCCGGATCCGGTGATGGAGGGCGCGGGGACGGTCGGGAGTGGCGCGGGCGGAGCTTCGGACGGCGGGCTCGCCAACAGGCATGAGGCGGCGGCGTGAGACGAGCTGGCGGCGAGGCAGGCAGATCCGGCCGGTTGCGAGGCGGAGAATGACCGGCAACGTCACGCGCAGGAGGGCTCGGCCGCGCGAGCGCTTGACGGCGGCGCCAGCGGGAGCAGGCGGTGGGGAGGCGGCGGAGCTCCGGACTTCGAGCACGGAGGCGGAGGCCGCCGGCGAGGGGAGCCGCGGGTTAGCGGGGCACAGGCACTAGCTCGGGCGCGGGGTGGCGGCACGATTCGGGCCCGGCTCGGCCCGGGGCGGGTCCGATTCGGGCCCCGACGGGCCTGTGGCTGACTGGGAGCTGCGGGCGCGATGTGGCACGCGGGGAGAGGAGGCTGGCGGCGGCGCGGCCAATGGTGTTGCGCCAAATGGCAGCAGCCGGCTGGGGGCGCACGGAATCTGAGGCTGGAGGTTGGTGGAGGGCTAGGGAGGCCATTTTGGCAGGGGAGACCTCCTATTTATAGCATGTTGGCTAGGGTTAGGGGTTTTCAGTCCGATTTCGAACCTTCGGATCTTGATCTGACGGCTCCGATTGGAGGGGGGGGGCTAGCTGGGTTAGGTGGGCTGTCTAGGGAGGTTGGGCTGAGAGAAGAGAGAGATGTTGCGGCCCGGCAACGGAGTTTTATAAATCGAAAGCGTGCGACGACTAAACCGATGTCGGTGCCGCTACGGTCGATCGTTCGGGTATCAAACTGACTCTGATTGCGACGAAATTTGACAGGCAGTTTAGCTACGCTATATTAAGACCGCAAGCCAACTTTCGACCCAATCCGAGAATATTTTTATACGCACTTTTGAAAACAATATTTTAATGATGCCGCGGGTGCGTGCGTGTGTGGTTGGTCTCGAAACTGTCACCGACGAGAACGGAGAGAACCGGCAACTACGAACGGATGCAAGTTTTTAAAAATGAGTGACGATGGTATGCAGATGATGCAAATGATGCGATGATGAATGCGAGAACAAAAGAATCGTGCGATGACAACGGAATAAAAGGGGACTCTTCTGGAGCGTCGGTCTCGGGCTGTTACATCAACTGAAGCTAAGTGGGGTGTGCATCCAACTTGGTTGCTCATGAAGACCTCGGGTATTTGAGGAAGCCCGTCATAGGAATATACAAGCCAAGTTTATAATAATGAAAAAGTTATTCCCACTAGCATATGAAAATGACATAACATGAGACTCTCTATATGAGGAACAAGGTGCCACTTTGAGGCACATGTGTGGTAAAAGATAGTAGCAAAGTCCCTTCTCTCATTCCTTTTTTTATTCATGGTGGGCTCATTTGGCCTCCCCCATTTTTATTTCCTCAGCGGGACAATGCTCTAACAATGATGATCATCACACTTTTATTTACTTACAACTCGATATGAAGAACTGATAGGAAGATATGACTCTATATGAATGCCTCTGGCAGTGTACCAGGATGTGCAAAGATCTAGCGTGACATGTATCAAAAATATGATGAACGGTGGCTTTGCCACTAATACTATGTCAGCTCTATATGATCATGCAAAGAAATATGATGATGAACAAACTAGTCATGTGAAGTGACAATGGAATTTGCATGGAAATATATCTCGGAATGGCTATGAAAATGCCATGATAGGTAGGTATGGTGGCTGTTTTGAGGAAGATATAATGAGGCTTATGTGCAACAGAGCATATCATGTCACGGGGTTTGGATGCACCGGCGAAAGTTGCACCGATCCTCAAGGTGAGAATGGGCTATGCACGGTACCGAAGAGGCTACCAAATATGAGGAGGTGAGATTGCGTATGTCCATGGTTTCACATTAGTCATAAAGAACTCATATACTTATTGCAAAGTTTTATTAGTTTTATCACAAATCAAAGTACTACTCGCATGCCCCGAGGGAGGAGGTTGGTAGGAGTTAACGATCACGTGCCTCCGACCCAAAAGAACACTAGGATTTCAACGTGGAATAGAAATGCTCACACATCATCACCATGCCTTTTTAATTTTTAGACGAACAAGAAGTTAACCTCTCTTAATATTGACACTTTAACGAATCAAAAATTATGAACTCACACCTTTTTCATATTACCACATCAATATCATTAACCCACAATTTCTCTATATGTGCTACATGATGGTTTTGATTATCACTCATTGAATACCTATTATTTTTGGACTAGTCTTATGACCCATGCAAATTACCGTCACTATTTATTAACTGTCAAACAAATATAAGTGAAGAACGAGAGTGAAATTATTTCTATAAAATCTACACGCCACCCTGCTCAGAAAGATATAAGTGAAGCACTAGAGCAACTGCTAAGCTCAAAAGATATAAGCGAAGCACATAGAGTATTCTAACAAATTATGATGAAGGCGTGTCTCTCTCAAATAGGTGTGTCCAGCAAACGATGATTGTGGAAAACTTAAAGTAAAAGAAAACAAAAAAATGATGCTCCAAGCAAAACTCATATCATGTGATGAATAAAGATATAGCTTCAAGTGACATACCGATGGATTGAGACGAAAGAGGTGATGCCTTCTGGGCATCCCCAAGCTTAGACGCTTGATTATTCCTTAGAATATTACCTTGGGGTGCCTTGGACATCCCCAAGCTTAGGCTTTTGCCACTCCTTATTCCTTTGTCCATCATGAGAACACCCAAAACTTGAAAACTTCAATCACACAAAACTCAACAAAACTTCGTGAGATCTGTTAGTATATGCAACATATTGAAAACTTTAGGTATTGTTATAAATTGGTTCTTATTTCAGAATTGCATAATAGGTATTGTATTCTAACTTCTCCATGGCTTATACCCCCCGATACAATCAATAGCATAATCAAAACAAGGAAACTATGCAAGCAAGAATCTGTCTAAAACAGAACAGTCTGTAGCAATCTGTAGAGAACCTATACTTATGTAACTCTAAAAATTCTGAAAATTTTGGAAAACCTCGAAAATTTGTATAGAAATTCTTTGTAAAAAATACTGATCATTATAACGCTCGAGTAAAAATGAAAATTCCTGTACTGGAGTCAAAAGTTTCTGTTTTGTTTCAACATCGATTCTACTCATCTTGTGAGTCATCCCAAAGGCTTTACTTGGCAAAAACACTAATTTAAACATAAAACATAATCATTACAGAGGCAATAATCATGTTATCAAAAACAAACAGAAAGTATTGGGCTGTCTCCCAACAAGCTCTTTCTTTATAGCCATTAAGATAGGCTTGAGATTTCAATGATGCTCACATAATAGACAATAATTCAAGCACAAAGAGAGCATCATCAAGCATATGAAAAACACATTTAAGTCTAACATACTTCCTATGCATAGGCATTTTATAGGAAAACAAATTATCAATACAAGAAATATCAAGCACATGCAAATAGGAAGAAGAAAGCATTGATAATTTCAACATAGAGAGAGGTAAGTGAGTAACATGCAAATTCCTATAACCATATTTCCCTCTCTCAAAATAATTACATGTAGGATCATAATCAAAGTCAGCAATATAGCAATCATAATATTGATCATTCTCCAAAGTAGTGGGATCATTATAACCTAAAGTTGACACTCTTCTAACCCCACTTTTAGTAGTGTTGCGAATATCATACTCAATAATAGATTCATCATGAATGCTAGAATTATCAAGATCACAAGGAACATCATGATTATCACCCCAATCATGATCATTAGCACAATTGATATTAATAGAATTTATACTAGCAACATGGCAATCATGCTTTCATTCAACGAACTATCATGAATCACTTTATAAATTACTTTTAACACTTCATCACAATTTTTAGATTCATGATTTTCAAGCAAGACCACATAAGGAAAATCTAGTGGACTCAACTCACTAGCAATTGGTTCAACATAATCAGGTCTTTTGAAAAGATTAGCAAGTGGATTAGGATCCATTTATCTTTATTTTTACCTTTTACTTTCTGTTTGAGTGTGATAAAGATAAACATAACATAGCTAGGCAAGCAAGCAAACTAGAGACGAAACAAGCAAACTAGCAAACTAGTAAAGTAAATATTTTTGATTTTTGATTTTTTTGAAACAAGCAAAATATAACAGCAAATAAAAATAAGAACAAGTGAATGATAATTTGTGTGAAGTTACTTGATAGTTGGTGATGATATTCCCCGGCAACGGCGCCAGAAATCATTCCTGATACTTGTGATCTGCGTTGGGTTTTCCGTGAAGAGGAACGAGTAATTGCAGCACAAAGTGGGTAAGTATTTCCCTCAGTTATGAAACCAAGGTTTATCGAACCAATAGGAATATCAATCCTCAACCATCTTCAGCGACTGCACACAAAAGAGCAAACAACTTGCACCCAACTCGGGCAAAAGGGTTGTCAATCCCCTGGATCTCGTTATTTGCAAGCAAATGAGTTGTGTAGATAATTGTAGATAATTGTAAATAAAATAAATGATCAATAAAGGCAGCAAGGTAATAATAACATTTATAACTTTATAAGTGAATATACCCGGGGGCCATAGTTTTCCCTAGCGGCATCTCTCATGTAGGCAGCATACGGTGGATTACAAAATACTGTTGGACAATTGATAGAAAAGCTGATAGTTATGCGATTTTCACGGCAATGATCATGTGTATATAGGGATCACGTCCATAAACAAATAGGCCGACTCCTGCCTGCACTTATTACTATTACTCCACTTACCGACCGCTATCCAGCATGCATCTAGAGTATTAAGTAAAACAGAGTAATGCATGGAGAACGATGACATGATGTAGACAAAGTAAACTCTAACAATATGAATAAACCCCATCGTGTTATCCTTAGTAGCAACAACACAAAGACATGTCTTGTCCCTTTCTGTCACTAGGATATAGAGCACTGCCAGATTGAACCTACTACAACACACCCCTCCCACTAAAGATAGATCAATGTACTTGGCCAAAGCACATCGATAAATCGGAGATAATTATGAATCTATAATGATCATGCAAATAAGAATCTTAATATTCAAAGGTGACTCAAATACTTTTCATGAATAATTTGAACATAAACCCACAATTCATCAGATCCCAACAAACACACCGCACAATAGGATTACATCGGATAGATCAAAGTGAAGATGCGATGATCATTGTATTGAAGATCAGGAGATAGAGAGATTGCCATCTAGGTACCAGCTATGGACCCATAGGTCTGTGGTGAACTACTCACACATCATCATGAGGACAACATGGTTGATGAAGAGGCCCTCCGTGATCGATCCCCCCGCCGATAGGGTGCCGGAACGGAGCTCCAGATGGCCTCGCGATGGAACAGAGACTTGCGGTGGCGTAAAAAGGGTTTCGGGACTGCCTCCAGGGTGTTTACGATATATGAGAATTTATAGGCCAGAGGACGAGGTCGGGAGAGCCGCCAGGGGCCCACAAGCCATTAGGGCGTCCCCCCAGGGCACGCCCTGTTGGCTTGGGGGGCCTTGGTGTGCCCCCCATCCTTTTTCTGAATCTCCCAGGTCTTCTTTTGGTCCAGAAAAAATCATCAAAAAGTTTTGTTGGAATTGGACTTCATTTGGTACTGTAAACCTGAGAAGTGAGAAACATGTAGAAAACAACAACTGGCACTGGGCACTGGGTCAATAGGTTAGTGCTCAAAAATATTATAAATTGGTAAATAAAGACCCAAAAAGTATCCTAGAATGATAATATATCAGCATGGAACAATAAAAAATTATAGATACATTGGAGACGTATCAGTGATGCATTTCAATAGGGCAAAATTCATCAACTTTTTTTTCTTCGTCTATTAGAGTTTTCACAAGTCCTTTAGATTGTGTTTTCTGGTGTATGGGGCCCTGCCCAAACCTCTGTTAGCGGTCTCAATTATTATGTCATTTTTATCGATGTTTATAGTCGCTTTACATGGCTTTATGTTCTTAAGCACAAATATGATGTGTTTGATATATTTATTCAATATCAGTCACATGTTGAATATCTTCGCAAGCATAAAATTGTACATGTTCAGTCATATTGGGGTGGCGAATATCGCAACTTCAGTAGTTCTTTTTAACAAGCTTGGGATGTCTCATTGTGTCTCTTTTCCTCATACACATCAGCAAAACATTTTTTTTACTGAACATCAGCAAAACATTGCTGTTGAACATAAAAATTGTCATGTTGTTGAAACTGGTCTCACCATGTTGGCTTGTGTATTGTTTCCTTTTCATTTTTGGAGTGATGCTTCCTTTACAACTTGTTGTTTTATTAACCTTCTTCCCACGCGTGTTCTTAATATGAAAACTCCAATTAAAGTTCTCCTTAACAAAGTTCCTGGCTACTCTTTTCTCAAAGTTTTTGGGTGTGATTGTTCGCATCATCTTCATCCTTACAATAGCCGAAAACCCGAGTTCGCTCAAAGAAGTGTATTTTTCTTAGTTATAGTTCTCTTCATAAAGGTTATAATTGTCTCCATGTTCCTACAAAGCGAGTCTACGTCTCTCGCGATGTTATATTTGACGAGACTTATTTTCCATTTTCTAAACATCCGACAACTGATGTTATGCCACCGCCATCATGTTCTTCCATTTTTTCTGGCCAATTTGAAAATGTTGCATATTTGCCTCTTTTGTTGTCTAACTATGATGCAGGTATTGGTCATGGTGCTCGCCTACAACTTCTAGATGAATTGGCTTCTCCAAATTCTTTTTGGTGATAATACACACGTCGTGCATCAGCATGCACGTAGTCCCATCTCCATGCACGATAGATCATGCTAATGACATGGCTACACCCATGTGTCCTGGGTGCCTTCGCCTATCCTCCCTCGCCTGGACTCTCGACACCACCCTCGTCTCCCATGGCTGCTTGGTCATCCTTGTCGCCCGCTACAGACGGGCACTTGTCTGCACCTGGTGTGACTAGGCGTCCCTCTTCATTGGGGCCTTCATCCCCAATGCATCCGCCCGCTGCTATTGCCAGGTACGTCGCATGTACATGCACCAGTGCAACCTGATGGCTAATCATTCATCGACCGCACAATCGTAGTCATTGTGGTATCGTGTGACCCAAGGAGTGCACTGGTGGCACAATTGCCTGGCTTGTAGCTTGCTTGGCATATGTTGTCTCCAACCCTACTTCTGAACCGCGAAATTTTCAAGATGACAGGCATATTCCGCATTGGCAACCGACAATGAAACAAGATTTTTATGCTCCTTTTCACAAAAAGATGTGGCGTCTTGTTCCTCCTACCCCTAACGTTAATGTTATTGACTCTAAGTGGGTGTTTAAGGTAAACAAGCATGCTAATGGTTCCATTCAACAATACAAGGCATGTTTGGTTGCTAAGGGATTTAAGCAACATCATGGTCTTGACTACCAAGATACCTTCAGTGCAGTTGTCAGCCCAGCTAGATTCGGTTGGTTCTGTCCTTGGCAGTAACCCGAGGTTGGTCTCTTTGACAGTTGGATGTTCAGTATGCTTTTCTTCATATATTAGAGGAGCAGGTGTATATGTGGCAGCCACCGGGGTTTGTTGATCTGCATCGTCCTCATCATTCGTGTCGCCTGGACAAAGCGCTTTATGGCCTGAAGCAGGCTCCTCATGCTTGGCATGCTCCTCTTACATTAAATGTTCATGCACTTGGGTTTGTTCTATCTATAGCTGATACGTCGTTGTTCCTTTTCAAGTTTTAGACATTACCATGTCTTATTGTGTATGTTGACGACATTATCCTGGTCTGTTCCACAGTCACTTTTGCTAATCATCTCAATTCCGCACATGGTTCTGATTTTGCTACGAAGGATCTTGGCAAGCTTCATTATTTTTCGGGACACAAGATTACTCATGCTGCTATAGTTCTATCCCTTACCCAGAAGAAGTATTCTTTGGATCTTTTACGGTGTCCTGGCATGCTGAAGGGAAAACTGGCTTCTACACTCATGGCTGCTACTGACAAAATTATTGTTGTTGAGGTAATTCACTATCATCTCATGATGCCACTGAGTATCATAGTATTGTTGGTGGTTTGAAGTATCCGACTATTAGTAGGCTCGACATGTCATTTGCGGCCAATCATGTTTCTTAGTGCCTCCACTTACCTCATGATACTCACTGGTCTGCTATCAACTGTATTCTTTGCTATATCTATTTGACGATCTCCCGTGGATTACACCTTCAGCAAACTCCCTCTGGAACACTTTCTTCTTTTTCTCATGTTGACTATGCAGGTAGTCCTGGTGATAGGTGATACATGATACTTGTCCAACGTATCTATAATTTTTGTTTGTTCCATGCTGTTATATTATCATTCTTGGATGTTTTACAATCATTTTATAACAACTTTATATCATTTTTTGGGACTAACCTATTGACATAGTGCCAAAGTGCGAGTTGCTGTTTTTGCTTGTTTTTTACTTCGCAGAATATCAATACCAAACGGAGTCCAATCGCGACAAAACTTTTTGGAGATTTTTTCTGGACGAGAAGACACCCAGTGGGCCAAAGAAGAGCCATGAAGGTGGGATGTGGAGAGCACAACCCACCAGGGCATGCCAGGGGCCCCCCGACGTGCCGTGTTGGGTTGTGACCTCCACGGGGACCCTCTCCACCGCCTTTGATGCTTTTAAATTCCTAAATATTCTGAAAACCCTAGGGGAGTCGACGAAACACAATTCCATCCGCCACAAGTTCCAGAACCTCGAGATCCAATCTAAACACCATCACGGAGGGATTCATCTTCTTCATAGGTGCCTCTCTGATGATGCGTGAGTAGTCCACCATAGACCTACGAGTCCGTAGGAAGTAGCTAGATGGCTTCCTCTCCCTCTCTTATGATTCTCAATACAATGGTCTCTTAGAGATCTATTTGATGTAAACTTTTGCGGTGTGTTTGTTGGGATCTGATGAATTTTGAGTTCATGATCAGTTTCTATCCATGATTATTATTTGAGTCTTCTTTGATCTCTTATATGCATGATTACTTATAGCCTCCTATTTCTTCTTTGAATCTTTGGTTTAGTTAGGCCGACTAGATCGATTTTTCTTGCCATGGGAAGAGGTGCTTTGTGATGGGTTCGATCTTGCGGTGTCCTTTCCCAGTGACAGAAGGGGCAGCAAGGCACGCATGTATCGTTGCCATTAAGGATAACAAGATGGTGTCTATTCCTACATGAATAGATCTTGTCTACATCATGTCATCGTTCTTATTGCATTACTCTGTTTTTCCATGAACTTAATACACTAGATGCATGCTGGATAGCGGTCGATGTGTGGAGTAATAGTGGTAGATGCAGGCAGGAGTCGGTCTACTTATCTTGGATGTGATGCCTATAGAATGATCATCGCCTTGGATATCGTCATGATTATTTGATCTTCTATCAATTGCCCAACAGTAATTTGTTCACCCACCGTGCGCTATACTCATGAGAGAAGCCACTAGTGAATCCTACGGCCCCCGGGTCTACTTTTCCAACATATCGTTTTCTGATCTATCTTTTTGCCTCTTTGTTTTCAGATCTAACAAAACCAAAAACCCAAAAACATATTGCTGCATATTTTATTTGCCCTTTCTATTTTGTGTTCTTGAGAGATCTATCTCTCCTATCTATCACTACCTAATCTATCTTTTTACCGTAGAGAGATTGACAACCTCTGTTTCGCGTCGGGTTGCTAGTATTTGTTATTTATGTGCAGGTGCTGCTTATTGGGTGGTGGTGATCCTCCTACTGGTTTGATAACCTTGGTTTCATAACTGAGGGAAATACTTACCGTCGCTGTGCTGCATCATCCCTTCCTCTTTGGGGAAATACCGACACAGTCTCAAGCCACGTCAATACACAGGGAGGTATGTAGTGTTGTTTTTACCTAACCTAATCTCTTAGAGTGCATAGAAGCAGGCTACGGTGTCTTGCAGTAATACTGAAGCTGAGTTTTAAGTTGTAGACAATGGAACAACATAACTCATTTGGGTACAATCTTTGCTTCGTGAGTTGGGGGTCTCCTAGCAACAACCACCCATTCTTTGGTGTGAAAACATTGGTGTTACATATCTTTCTTCCAATCTGGTATTTGATGCACGAACAAAGCACATAGAGGTTGATTATCATTTTGTTAGAGAACTTCTTGCACAGAAGCTACTTCTGATCAAGTTCACCACTTCTAAAGATCAACTTGTGGACATTTTCACCAAGTCATTTCCATTACCTTTGTTTGAGGTTTGCCGACACAATCTCAACCTGCGAGACACGGTTTACATTGAGGGAGGGTGTTAGACTCTATATTGTATTGCAGTTGTAGCTTCTATCCCTTCATTGTATATGTAATTTGTACCACTATAAATATATATTAGATGACGCCACTAGAGTGTATAACATTCTCCCAAAAATTATATATTCTAGACCCTACATCTAATAGTGTAAAACCTCATAAAGGAGCTCAATTCAAAGAGCATTCAGACCTCTTCATCAACCTTGATATCTCGAAGGCCTTCGATTATGCGGGTTGGCCCTACCTTCTTGAAGTTTTACAGTGGTTAACATGTTGCCAGCATTGATGGGAGTATATTTGTTTAACCCTGGCATCCTATTCATCGCAGGTCCTCCTAAACGGCAATCCCGAGACTCACTTCAATCATGTTCGTGGTTGGCTCCAAGGCGACCCTCTATCACCAGTGCTAATCATCCTAGACATTGATCCGCCGCAGAAGATCCTTAGGGTAGCATCTAATCAGGAGGGCTCAAGCCCATTCATGCACACACCGCAAGGTGTTGAATTTCTCTGTTTGTGAATAATGCGGAAGGAGTTGTAGGCAATTGAGTCAATCTTAGAGGCCTTTGGGTATGCTAGAGTCCCTTCCCTCCTCTTGCAATGGAATTAACATCCCTTCCCTCCTCGTCAACTTTCTGGCAGAGATTACACCTTTCCTAGGCACATACCTCGGGCCTCCTCCTCCTCTTCTGTCGCCTGGAGAAGATTTTCCTTCAACCCCTCATTGATAAAATTGCTAGCCTATTACCGATTTGGAAGCTGAAGAACTTTGCCAAGGATAGAAGGTCCATGCTGGAAAAATTAGTCCTCATTGCCATTGAAACTTACCACCTAACGACTGTTTCCCTGCCCCAAATGGGTACATGCTTCATGCCAACAACAATTTGCACCGACTTATTCCCTTCTACGCATGCCTAGTGCTGGCAACACTGATGCATGTCTTCTTCCACGGCGTGTTCTCGGGCTTGCAAACCTGGCGTGATGCCTCATCGACCCCATCATCTTCCTGCCGCACCACTGTCACCATGACTAACACGGTGCCTCCTTGCGCCCATGGCTCCATGGCGACTACCTAGACAACGGCCACCCCGACTCGACATCGACCACGACATCCCTTGCATAGCTACACCAACCTACGCTCTCGGCTACATCGACATTGGCAAAAAGGGCTACCGCCTTGCTTGAGCAACCTCGTCGATTTCCACTCTAGCCACAACTTCCGTGCTGCGTCGACTGTTACGATTGTGAGGGGATGTTCGTCGTCTTACAAACTTCGGATTCATCTCCAGTCTCACTGTCTACGTTGCTACCATTGTGACTGTAGGGGATGTTGAGTATCATGATTATTTAGAAAGTATAGCATAGACTAGGATTTGTTCTAGCTTGTCTTGTACTCCATAGCCGCCGCTCGATGAGCCGCGAACACATCGTCACCGTCAAGTTCCGGTAAGTCCAAGAGGTCCGCATGGATCATGATACCAAGCAAGAAAAGACCCCCGCCTGTGCAGATGGATGCTATTTTTTCAAACGGAGGCAAAACATTTACCTCATCTCATTAATAAATAAGAAGAGAGTAACACTATCTCAAGAGGGTCATTACTCCTCAACAAATGACAAAACAAAGCCTACTCTCAACGATCCCAAATGTTTAGCCCCGACAAAAGACACAATTTTTGGCATCTACTTTGATGCCCTCGAAGAGAGTTGTCGGCATAGAAGATTTATTTTGGAACACCCTCGCATTTCTTTCTTTACAAACCTCCCAGGAGACAATCAATATAAGCCAGGATACCGCCTTTTTCAAGTGCCCATACCCGAGCATCGTCCTAGCCTACCACTCCTGGACCATTGGGATCCCTGCACAAGCGAAAGTGTCGAGCTCAGGCGCATCCAGCCAACATCTCACTGCATTCTCGATGCGGGTCACTGCAATTGAACAATAAATGTGTCATCGTCTGAGGATCCCTCTTGCATAGTTGGCATAAGTTGCAATTCAGCCACCCTCGTCGCTGCAATTCAGCCGTCCACACCATATCCTTGATAACAAGCCATGCAAAAAAACTTACACTTTGGAGGCGCCCAGCACTCCCAAACAACCTTTCTCATGTTGGGTTCCACTGTCCTGGCAAACTTGCCTTGTAGGCCGAGGCGAATGAGTATGTGCCATTTGTGGTGAGGTTCCATCTGATGTCATCGGGCCAATTGCTACTTGTGAGTTGCGTTGGGTTTTTCCCCTGAAGAGGAAGGGTGAAGCAATATAGTAGCGATAAGTATTTCCCTTAGTGAGAACCAAGGTTATCGAACCATTAGGAGAATCAAGGCAAACTCTTGTCGTCGGCACCTACACACACAAAACCAAACACTTCCACTCAACGCGGGCAAGACGGTTGTCAATCCCCCTGAACTTGTTAGTTGCAAGGATTAATTCCGATAGCGATAGACTTGTAAAAGGTAAAAGGGAATAAAAAGTAAATAATTGTAGCAAGGTTTTTAGGTTTTTAGCATATGATTAAATAGACCCAGGGGCTATAGTGTTCACTAGAGGCTTCTCTCTCGAACGCATCGCATACGGTGGATAAACAAATTACCGTTGGGCAATTGGTAGAAAAGGGCATAGTTATGATATTACTCATGGCAATGATCATGTATATAGGCATCACGTTTGTGACAAGTAGACCGAAATGATCCTGCATCTACTACTATTACTCCACCAATCGACCGACTCCTGCCTGCATCTATGGTATTAAGTTCATGACAAACAGAGCAACACATTAAGCAAGATGACATGATGTAGACAAAGTAAGACAAGGAATATGTTCAGACCTTGTCGTTTTATCCCTAGTGGCAACAATACAGGACTTGTCTTGTCCCTTTTTGTCATTGGGTTATAGAGCACAGCAAGATTGAATCCACTACAATGCAACGCTCCCACTGAAGATAAATAAATGTAGTTGGCCAAAACAAACGGATGGATCGAAGAGAAATACAAAACACTATAACAATCATGCATAATAAAGTTTAGAAAAGACTCAATTACTTTCAATGAATAACCTGGTCATAAACCCACAATTCATCAGATCCCAACAAACACACCGCAAAAGAACATTACATCGGATAGATCTCCGCGAGAATCGCGGA
The DNA here is from genome assembly GCA_039707655.1 of Elymus sibiricus. Classification (NCBI taxonomy): domain Eukaryota; kingdom Viridiplantae; phylum Streptophyta; class Magnoliopsida; order Poales; family Poaceae; genus Elymus; species Elymus sibiricus. Next base: position 162,716,875 of record CM077667.1, read on the forward strand.
GAACATGATAGTGAAGATCAAAGAGAGAGAAGAAGCCATCTAGCTACTAGCTATTGACTCGTAGGTCTGTGGTGAACTACTCACACATCATCATGGAGGCAGCAAGGTTGATGTAGATGGCCTCCGTGATCGATTCCCCCTATGACAGAGTACAGGAAAATGTCTCCAGATGGGATCGCAGAAGAACAGAGGCTTGCGGCGACGGAAAAAGTATTTAGCGTGTCTCTCTATTGGTTTCGAGGTATATGGGTATATATAGAAGTGGAATTAGGTCAAATGGAGTTGCAAGGGGCCCACGAGCTCAGGGGCGCAACCTACCCCCAGGGCAAAATTCCTAAATTTGGAGAAAAAAATCAGAGAGAAAGAATTATCGCTTTTCACGAGACGGAGCCGCCGCCACCTCATGTTCTTCATCGGGAGGCCAGATCTGGAGCCCATTTGGGCCTCCGGAGAGGGGAATCTTCGGGCTTCGTCATCATCAACCTTTCTCCATCACCAATTCCGTGATGCTCCCAACCGGGAGTTAATTCCTTCGTAGGCTTTCTGGTCGGTGAGGAGTTGGATGAGATTCATCATGTAATCGAGTTAGTTTTGTTAGGGCTTGATCCCTAGTATCCATTATGTTCTGAGATTGATGTTGCTATGACTTTGCTATGCCTAATGCTTGTCACTAGGGCCCGAGTGCCATGATTTCAGATCTGAACCGTTTATGTTATCGTCTCTATATCTATGTTCTTGATCCGATCTTGCCTAGTCATATGCACCTATTACGTGTTATGATCCGTCAATCCCATAGTGACAATATTTGGGATACGTCGCGGTGATGACCGTAGTTTGAGGAGTTCATGTATTCACCATGTGTTAATGCTTTGTTCCGGTTCTCTATTAAACGGAGGCCTTAATATCCCTTAGTTTCCTTATGGACCCCGCTGCCACGGGAGGGTAGGACAAAAGATGTCATGCAAGTTCTTTTCCATAAGCACGTATGACTATTTACAGAATACATGCCTACAATATATTGATGAACTAGAGCTAGTTCTGTATCGCCCTAGGTTATGACCGTTACATGACGAATATCATCCAACGAGTTACCAATCCAGTGCCTACGACCTTTCCACTTATTGTTCTTGCTAAGTTACTACTGCTGTTGCTGCTGTTCCAACTGTTACAAAATTATTGCTGCTACTGTTACCGCTACTGTTACTATTGCTACTGCTATCAAAACTATCATATTGTTGTGCTACTGATCATTCTGCTGCAGATATTTAATCTCCAGGTGTGGTTGAATTGACAACTCAACTGCTAATACTCTCAAGTATTCTTTGGCTCCCCTTGTGTCGAATCTATAAATTTGGGTTGATTACTCTACCCTCGAAAACTGTTGCGATCCCCTATACTTGTGGGTTATCATAAAATGTGTTGAGATTTTCCCTGAAGAGGAGGGGATGATGCAGCTCCAACTAGAAGCAGGACACAGCGGGGCGTGGAGCGCACGGCGTCAGGAGGTCGTGCGTGAAACGGGTGCCCTGGACGCCATGAGGCTCGTCGTCGGGTGTAGGCATGAGCACACCCACGAAGCGGCCGTCCAGCTCCGGGATCTCTATCCGGTGGTGCAACTGCTTCAATGGGTTTTGCATCCTGCAAGGTAGCGTTATGGAGGCGCAGTTCGTGGCCATGTAAGCTAGCTTCTCGTGCGTCTCTTTCCAAGAATCCATCCACCAGGGCGGCTGCTAGCTAGCTTGCCGGCTAGTACTAATCTAATCTTGTTTTTTCTATGTCTAAGTATGATGTCTCTAGCCATCTAATCGATTATTGATTCTTCTCATCCATCAAGATTCCCCCAGGCATCAAACTAATCACAAAACCTCTCTTGTGAAGTAATTGAGTATGTAATATACAAAATTCATAAAAAATAGAAATAAAATTCAAAACAATCCATTTTTTGGCATGATAGATAATTTAGTGCATGAGGTACGCTCCAAATTTCAGCTCATTTGGACATATGAGTAGGTGTCAGCAAAAAAGACAAATTGGGTCAGAATAATACATGAACAGTAAACTTTTGTAGAGACCCCAATTTTTTCTTTTTTTCCGAGGGGTACTCAGATGTCCAAATGATATAAAATTTGGGACGGACCTCACGCACCAAATTCTCTATCATGTAAAAACAATAAGATTTTTTTAATTTGTCTACTATTTGTTTCGAATTTTTTATGCATCGAAGGTGCAGATGAGCCTGGGCACCGAATGTTGCTCTCTGTAATGATGTACTTTTTTTTGACCTTGTCATCCTTTTCTCTTGGTTTTTCAGGATGAGACATAAGAAGAAATCTGAGAAGGTTTGGCCGTTGATGTCATCGATGAATAAGAGACTGATGAAGCTTTATGACATAATTAGATGTGATTGCTAGTTGTATGCGTTGGCTGTCGTGTGATGTGAGATAGTACGTTTTTACTTTTGTATGTTGTATAACAAAGCTTGAAAAGGAATCATATAGTGTGTTTTGAATGTGCATTTTTGCGTTGTGTTTGTTTGGGAAAATGTGATAATAGTAGATTAGTTACTGTCTAGCTGATTTTAAGACTAATTAACTCGTTGCTAAGATCACACATTGCACATAGTTTGTTGACCCAATTCTGTGTGATGGCATTTACATCACACACAGTTTTTTTCATTTTTAATCATGTGGCGCATTACATATATTTTTCCTAAAATAATAGTGTGTGATGCTAATCCAATTGGACACAAGTTTTGGGTTGAATTGTGTGGAATGTACCCCAAATCACAAACAGTTCTAATAGCGTGTGCGATGGACCCCCCCTATCGCACACACAGGAAAGGTGACGGTTTGAAACCGTGTCATTGAAAGGGGTTAAAACCATTTGCATAGGACGTTGCTGCACCAGTGCTACTATGTGCTAGTACCGATTGTCTTGATGATATCCTCTTTGCATGTTTATGTTAGTAGTCTTCTTGACGTTGAGTGAAGTTGACCATCCAATGTATGCCAATTTTGGACGGAAGGTTATTACTGCTGGTGAACCGTGTGGTTGGAATGGTGGGTGAGTGACAGGCCCCATCTCCCTTCATAGCAGAACGTTGCAGGGGGTAAAACAGAGACCACTTTGGCTGCGTCCATAGGGACCTTTTCCCCCTTAATCACCGTCTGATAACCGGAGTGGGGAAGGATGGTGGTGGCGTATGTGATACGGGGTAGTCGCGTGTATGCACGTATCTGTACCGGCTCCGCCCACAAGGAGAAACATGTAAAGTGGCTTAGTATTCATAGAACGAACGTGTAGTGATGATTCTGAATACCTCGAGAACGCCCTTATTACTCAAGCGCCGCTCCTTTTTTTTACCCATTGTTTTATTTATGTTTTTACCTCCGTGTAGTTTTTTAGTTAAAACCACCCTTATTTTCGTTTCCGCTAGCAACCGACGAATAAACTGTTTCCAGATAACACTCTAGGTGTGAACGTAGCCACATAAGTGACGACATAGCTGTGGGGTTGGTAGTTACAAGCGCAACACCGCTCCAAGTGGGACAGACATACTCTACTTACCGCGAATTGTAATAGCCCTGTACCCTTATAGGTCATCACGACCTCGTCGCCCTGCCCTCCGACAGGTCTGCTGTCGCCTCAACCTCGCCCTCATCATCTTCTTCCTCATCAGCGCCTTCTTTATCTTCAGGTGCGGCAAACCCGGAGCTGCTAGCGCCCTCCGCCAGCCTGGCCTCCATGGTCCTGTCGGCAATCCATTCAATCTTGGCGTCGGTGGTCTCGCGGATGAGCTCGTCCTCTTCTCAGACATGCCTATACGTCAAGGTGTCGAACCATGTCCTCACCACCTCCTACGATGGCTCCTGTCACGTGGGGTCCACCCCATGCGCATTTCATGCCAGCCTCATCGCCAAGATCATGTCCTTGGCGGAATTATTGCATAGAGGGACTATGCCTACCAGTAGCTTGAACTTGCCGTCGACTCGGAAGAGTTGTTGGCAGAGAAAAGTGTGCTACATCACCATCATATTGGAACCCAGTCTGATGTGCAGCTGCATGATGTATTCTGCATTCTTAAACTCCCAAGCGAAGCATTGTCGTTCTTGGAAGGGGGCGATGAGGCGGTAGAGGAAGTCCGAGCCCACCATCTCAATGGTGAGACCTGCAGCCTTGAGGCGAATGATGCAGTTGATGGTGATATTGAGCTTCTTGTCGTGTGCGGACCGGCATCTTCTCCCAGGGCTTGCAGAAATCTGGGAATTCCTTCTCCTTAATCCAGCACTACTACCCACGCCACTCGTTCCACTTCAAGTGCAGCAGGCCCGGAGGGTACACATCCTTGGTGTCGGTCCGGGACATCCAGGTGACACTGCCGTGAGGGCGTTTCCTTCGATGCGCGGGTAGAGGAAGTGCCGAAACATAGCGACATTGGGAGCCACTCTGACGAAGTTTTCACACAAATGGGGGAAAACCGACAAGGTGGCGTCGGGAGAGAAATCTAGGAGCTTGAAGCCATACGTCAGCATCATCTTGGTGAAGAAGGCAGAGAAAGGGGGACCAATCCGCAGTAGAAGTACGCCAAGAAGAATGGGTACTTCTTCGGGCCGGGCTTGGTGTCGTCGGGGAGCATGACCGGCGCAGTGTGTTCCTTGGTGGCCTTCCCATACATATAGGCGTACCGAGTGATACGTCCATTTTGCATCATGATTTCTTATTACTATCTAGTTCATCCTTGTCCATTATTCCATATTATTATGCAATTCTTATGCCGTTTTCCTCTGAATATGCAAGGAACATCACAAAGAGGGAAATACCTGGAAACTGGAATTTTGGGCCGGAAAACAGAGAAAAAAGCAGAAAAGTCACCAGACTCCAAATGACCTAAAACTTCACGGAGGATTTTTATTGAATATTTAAGAATTTCTGTGACAAAAATATACCAGAGGGGGGCCACCAGCTAGCCACAAGACAACATGCCCCCCCAGGCCGTGCCCTAATGGCTTGTGGGACCCCTGGTGGCGTCCCGACGCCCCTTTTCTCCTATATGGTGTGTTTTACCCTAGAAAAAATCATAAGCAACTTTTTAGGATGAAGCGCCGCCCTCTCGAGGCGGAAACCTGGGCAGAGGCCCTTTTGCACTCCGGCAGTCAGATTCTGCCAGGGAAATCCCTCTCAGGGAGGGGGAGATCGAAGCCATCGTCATCACCAATGCCTCTTTCTTCGTGGGAGGACCAATCCTCATCAACATCTTCACCAGCACCATCTCATCTCCAGCCCTAGTTCATCTCTTGTATTCAATCTTTGTCTCAAAACCTCAGATTGGTACCTATGGGTTACTGGTTGTGTTGATTACATCTTGTAGTTGATGCTAGTTGGATTACTTGGTGGAAGATATTATGTTCAGATCCTTAATTATTATTATTGCACCTCTGATCTTGAACATGTTGATGAGGTGTGAGTAGTTACTATTGTTCCCGAGGACATGTGAGAAGTCTTGTTATAAGTAATCATGTGAAGTTGGTATTCGTTCAATATCTTGATAATATGTATGTTGTTACTTCTCTTAGTGGTGTCATGTGAACGTTGACTACATGACACTTCACCATGTTATGGGCCTAAGGGAAGTCATTCTGGAGTAACAAGTAGATGATGGGTTGCTAGAGTGACAGAAGCTTAAACCCTAGTTTTTGTGTTGCTTCATAAGGGTCCGATTTGGATCCACATGTTTCATGCTATGGTTAGATTTATCTTAATTCTTCTTTCGTAGTTGCAGATGCTTGCGAGAGGGGGTAATCATAAGTACTCTGTTAGTTCAAGTAAGAACAACACCTTAGCACCGGTCCACCCACATATCAAATTATCAAAGTAGCAAACGCGAATCAACTCAACATGATGAATATGACTAGACAGAAATTCCCATGTGTCCTCGGGAGCGCTTGCTTAATATAAGAGTACTTTCAGGCCTGTCCTTTGCTATAAAAAGGATTGGGCTACCTTGCTTCACCCTTGTTACTATTGCCGCTTGTTACTTGTTACGAATTATCTTGCTACAAAACTATCTATTATCATTACTTATAGCACTTGTAGAGAATACCTTGCTGAAAACCACTTGTCATTCCCTTCTGCTCCTCGTTGGGTTCGACACTCTTACTTATCGAAAGGACTACGATTGATCCCCTATACTTTTGGGTCATCAAGACTCTTTTATGGAACCGTTGCCAGGGAGTGAAGCACCTTTGGTAAGTGGAATTGGTAAGGAAACATTTTCTGTACGTGCTGAAATTTACTGTTGCTTGTCTCTATGAACGGTCACCCTTTGAGTGGCTTGTTTGGGGCATCACTGCCTCGAACTGAAGATGAGGAAATTGTTCCTCAACCTACCAAACCTACTAAAAATATTTATTATGACATTCCTTCGTGTATGCTTGAAAAACTGTTATCTAATCCATATGATGGAACGACTCATCCTGATTATCATTTGATATTTGCCGATGAAATTTGTGGATTATTTCATCTTGAAGGGTTGTCTGGAGAAAAAGTTAAGAAGAAAGTTTTCCCTTTATCATTGGAGGGAAAGGCATTAATGTGGTACATGCTATTTGACGATATTGGATCATGGGACTGGAATCGCTTGAAGCTGGAATTTCATCAGAAGTTTTATCATATGCATCTAGTCCATCATGATCGGAACTTTATTTATAATTGCTGACCTCGTGAAGGAGAAAGTATCGCTCAAGCTTGGGGGTGGCTTAAATCTATCATGCACACCTGCCCCAACCATGAGTTCTCAAGAAAAATTATTATACAAATTTTTTATGCTCGGCTTTCTCATGACGATCAACTACTACTCGATTCTTCTTCTACTGGTTCCATTATGAATAGGACTATTGAATTCAGATGGAATCTTCTGAAAAGAATTAAACACAACTTTGAAGATCGGGAACTCGACAAAGGTAAAGAGTCAGGTATAAAGCTTAAGTATGATTGTGTTAAATCTTTTATGGGAACCAATGCTTTATATGATTTTAGCAACAAATATGGCCTCAACTCTGAGATAGTAGCTTCTTTCTGTGAATCATTTGCTACTCATGTTGATCTCCCTAAGGAGAAATGGTTTAAATATCACCCATCTATTGAAAAGCAATAAGAGGAACCTATTAAAATTGAGAAGGAAGAAACAATTGTTAGCCATGTTAATCCAATTGTTCCTACTGCTTACATTGAGAAGCCACCTTTCCCTGTTAGGAACACGCTAAGGCTACAACTGTGGTTAATGAAAGTCATGTCAGAACACCTACACCTTCTGAACAAATAAATTTTGAGCCTAATGTTGTGTCGGGGCACGGATGCTCGCGATCACCTATGGGACCAGAGGCCCCTTGTGGTTCGGTAGGGGGGGGGTCACGTTGCGCAAAGAGCGGAGACCATGAGACAGCGCGACGATCAGGTCGCTAGCATTTTTACCTAGGTTCGGGCCGCTGTGAAGCGTAAAACCCTACTCCTGCTTTTGGTGGATTGATCAAAGGAACACGACGAACACGTACCGCTCAACTCCCGGCAAGAGTTGCTGTCGGGGTGAGCTACTACGCGAGTACAAGTGTCCAAAGGTCCGAATCCTGAGCTAGGTTGCCTTGGGCCTCCTTTTATAGTGAAAGGGGCAACCACAATGGCAAAAAAATCATTATCTATCGATTAGATAGCTTAGCAGAGCTATCATACCTAACTCTGGCATTTTGGACAAAATACCATGATTACTAGACTAGGTGGCGCTCGGGGGTGCATCCCTGGCAAGCTCTTGCCACCGCCTAGCTAGCCGTTGCTTAAGGTCTTGACACGCTGCTGGACGGGTGTCAACTGGGCGTAATCTGCCTCCCGGTGCATCGCCACATGCTTAGCGAGAGCCACTTTGCCGCTTGAGGGCTCGACACCGCATCGATAACTGACGGGCGTAGCCATGCGGTGGAGCGGTGGCTGGTTGGCTCGTGCCTGCCGGGGGATGGCTTGCCGGGTCTTCCTGAGATGTGCGCGCCTCGGTCCCCGACAGGCTCCGGGGACGTGGCTGGCGCGCTTTGGGCCCCTCCTGGGCCGTTGTGCTGGTGTTGCCGGTGTTTGCTTGGCTTCCTGCAGGTCGTTGCTGCCGGGTGTTGGTTCTTGAATGCTTGCTTGGTGGTGTGGTAGCCATCCCAACGGGTTTTTGCTACTACTGCCTGTGCATAAGTCAGAGGCACTGGATACCCCTGTCCTAGTGCACCGACAGGAGCCCCTGGGTGTGGCCCACACGCGCTTGCCTAGTGCCGTTGGGTCAGGCCCAAAAATTTTGCATAGGCGCGCAATGTGAGGGGGTAATTGCCAATTTACTGGTCAGCACTGTCCCACCACCTCAGGTCGTTTCCGCCATGCGTGCCGCATGCATAGCGAGGAGCTTGCGGTGGGCACTCGTGACTTAAAGGCCCGATTGTGGCAGAAACCGTAGTGCCATGGATTGGAGCAATGGGGCAGTTACCTGTTCGCCCGTGAGTCGTGGGTAGTGGGATTGGTGGAGATGGGTGGCCGCTTTGGAGCGGGGGAGAGCCAGCCCACGTGCCCTCCCCTATAAATTAGGGGGTCACGGTGGCGATGCTCATCCAGCTCCAGCTCCTCCTTTTTCCCAAGTCCACATTGCTCGTCCTTCACTTCTCGTTCGCCTTCGAGTCGTCCCTTCCCCCTTGATGGTCAGGGGGAAGGGCCTGGCGAGCGTGTTCGCAAGGTCTTCCCCTTGCGTCCACACCCAGTCCCCGCTCTGGACCGATGTCTTCGAGCCGAAGGTTAACCGGAGGAGTCTCGGATGGGGGAGCGGGCGGTGTGGCGGTTGTTTTGGGGACAGTGGCGGCTGCACGCCTGCCGCTGCGTCGCCCGCTTCTTCGGCTTTGATGGAGCGCCGTGCGGTCGACACCGCGCCGGAGTCTACAACGGAGACACAGCTTCGCGGTGGACCGTGGTTCCCACCCTCCTTCTTTAGGGTGATGGAGAAAAATCGTCCGCACGGCCGCCGATTGCGTGTGTGAGGTTGCAGCTGTGGTTCGCCATCTATCGCGGTGAAGTTCTCCACCCACAACGCCCTGGATGGCGCGTATGGGTGGGAGTTCTTCGCTCGTGCTTGCTTCTTAAGGGCGGGAGGAATTCTCTGCCTTTGGCCACCGGGGATGACCATGCTCTCTGTGGGTTCCCTTGGTTGCCGGGTCGGGAGCTTGGACGACGGCGGAGGCGTTCCCTCGAGCGGTGGCGATGAGGAAGACGATGGCGGTCGGGAACCCACGATGCATCAGGAGCATGGATGAGGGCTGCGACACGTCGCGCTCCCCGGCAGCACCATCATCACCAGCTGGGCTCTGGTAGCGCCACCATCTGCACCTGCCCCCGCCTTCTTTCCCCTTGTCGGTCTTGTTCGCACCGTCGACTTCGTCCGCCCTGGCTGGGATGGGGCCCCTCTGCTCTTCGGACGCGTCCCTCTGGTCCTAGCGAGGAGGCGCCGAATCCTAGCCAGGCGCTCCTTTTGCCCTCTACTTCTTCTCCGCCTAACTCCTAGGAGGAGAGGGACAAGAAAGGCATTATGGGGCACTTATCTTTTTATAAGTCAAAAGATGTAGGTGTTCGCCAATTTTTAGTTAATCGTAATGTAATTCTTATCTGATTTGTATCAACAAACGAATGAATGAATGTTACTTTGTTCCCCTGAGTACTATCCTTTTCTCTCTTTGTTTCTATGGTGTCAATGTGTTCGTCCTCACCACACCGGACCGCTTGCCGGGTCACTATTAACCGCGAGCGCCAAAAAGGGGAACGAGCCCCCGGCAGCAGGCTGGTGTTGTTCCCCGGTAGGGGTCCTTGTCGGTATCGGCACGGCCCCTCAGAGCTGATAAGTACCAGAAGCTGAGGAACATCTCGTCCTGACAAAGGTTTCTACCACGTGAGGGAACTCCACCAAACATGTTCGAACAGAGGTTAAGGATTTCCTTTAAGGAGCAAAAAACTTGGGATACGCGATTAGACTTATCTCTTTTAAGGCTGTATCCCTTTCCGGAGTACGCCGGGCCGCGTCCTTGTTCCTTCGCCCTGCTTCTATGTTTACCTGGTGACAAAACACGCAGGGCAAGAGGTCCCCACCCTTCGAGGAAAGAGTGTGGTAACAAGGATTATAGGCTCAATGATTACTCTAGCAAATCTCTAGAAAATAGGCGATGATATTGCAATCATAAAGGATGCATAACGAATGTGCAATGCAATGATATGATGCCATGCCTAGCTTTATTACTGTTGCTTAGGGTCTGCGCCTGGCTTTGTACAAAGGATTACATGCAACTTCGGCAAGGCTTGTACAAAAGGTCGTTGCCGGGGACTGTGCCCGGCAGTCGCGCCTTACGGGTAGAACTTACGAAGATGCTCAATATTCCATGAGTTAAGCACCTTGGTGCCATCTTCAGTCTTCAGACGGACTGCGCCAGGTCTGGTGACTCGTGCTACCCGGTAAGGGCCTTCCCACTTCGGCGTCAACTTGTTGGTACCCTTGGCGGACTAAACGCGCCTATGGACAAGGTCGCCTTCCTCAAGGCTCCGGGCATGTACCCTGTGGCTATGATAGCGGCGCAGGGCTTGCTGGTATCGTGCAGCACGTACAACAGCCAGGAGACGATCTTCCTCGAGGAGCATGGCATCGTCATGCCGTAGCTGCTCTTGCTCTACTTTGTCGTAGGCAAGTACTCGAGGTGACCCGTATATTAGTTCCATGGGGAACACTGCTTCTGCCCCGTATACTAGGGAGAAGGGAGTCTGGCCGGTAGCTCGATTTGGTGTCGTTCTGAGGGACCAAAGAACCACTGGCACCTTGTCTATCCAGTGCTTGTCGCTCTTCCGCAGCTTATCAAAAGTTCTTGTCTTGAGACCTCACACACTTCAGCATTCATCCTCTCGACTTGCCCGTTGCTCCTTGGATGGGCAACAGAGGCGAAGGAGACCTTGCTCCCAAGGTTTTGGATGTATTGCATGAAGGCGCGGCTCGTGAACTGGGTGCCATTGTCGGTGATCACTCTGTTGGGTACTCCAAAACGGCACACCAGTCCTTTCATGAACTTGATAGCTGACTGCGCGGCCACCTTCCGTACTGGTTCCACCTCAAGCCACTTTGTGAACTTGTCGGTTGTCACGAACAAGAACTCAAAGCCCCCGACAGCGCGAGGGAAGGGGCCCAAAATATCGAGCCCCCAGACCGAGAAGGGCCAGGACAAAGGGATCGTCTGGAGAGCTTGTGCTCGCTGATGGATGTTCTTGGAATTGAACTGACAGGCTTCACACTTGGTGACCAATTCAATTGCATCTTGCAGGGCAGTGGGCCAGTAAAAACCCTGCCCGAAGGCTTTCCCGGCAAGGGCTCTAGATCCAATGTGTGAGCAAGAAACGCCTCTGTGAATCTCCGCCAACAGCCTCAGTCCGTCCTCCTGGCAAATGCACCTCAATTTCACGCCGTTGGGTCTTTTTCTGTACAGGGTGTCATCGACAAACTGGTACATACTTGGCCGATGGGCTACTTTTTCGGCCGCTTCTTGCTCTTCGGGGTGTTCACCTGTTTAAAGAAAACGGACTATGTGCTGTGCCCAAGTTGGACCCTGGGCTCGACAACTAGGACTAAAGGCATCTCCTCATTCGTGGGAGAGCTTGTCTCGACCATGAGAACCTGGGGTTCCGTAGGAGAGAGCTACTCACCATGCGAAGCGAGACTGTCTCCGGTAGCTTCTCTACCAGCGGCTTCGGGAAGCTTGATACGTCCATTTTGCATCATGATTTTATATTGATATTTATTGCATTATGGGTTGTTATTACTCATTATGGTACAATACTTATGCCTTTCTCCCTTATTTTACAAGGTTTACATGAAGAGGGAGAATGCCGGCAGCTGGAATTCTGGACTGGAAAATGAGCAAATCTGAGATACCTATTCTGCACAACTCCAAAAGTCCTGAAAAGTTATGAAGAATTATTTTGGAATATATAAAAAATATTGGGCGAAAGAAATACATCAGGGGACCCACCAGGAGGCCACAAGCCATGGGGCGCACCCTACCCACCTGGGCGCGCCCTGCAGGCTTGTGGGCACCCTGGAAGGTCTCTAGTGCCCATCTTCTGCTATATGGAGGGTTTTGACCTGGAAAAAACAATAAGGGAGCTTTCCGGACGAAGCGCCGCCATCTCGAGGCGAAACTTGGATAGAACCTATCTAGGGCTCCGGCGGAGCTGTTCTGCCGGGGAAACTTCCCTCCCGGAGGGGGAAATCGAAGCCATCATCATCACCAATGATCCTCTCATCGAGAGGGGGTCAATCTCCATCAATATCTTCACCAGCACCATCTCCTCTCCAAACCCTAGTTCATCTCTTGTATCCGATCTTTGTCTCAAACCTCAGATTGGTACCTGTGGGTTGCTAGTAGTGTTGATTACTCCTTATAGTTGATGCTAGTTGGTTTACTTGGTGGAAGATCATATGTTCAGATCCTTAATGATAATTAATACTCCTCTGATTATGAACATGAATATGCTTTGTGAGTAGTTACGTTTGTTCCTGAGGACATGGGATAAGTCTTGTTATAAGTAATCATGTGAATTTGGTATTCGTTCGATATTTTGATGAGATGTATGTTGTCTCTCCTCTAGTGGTGTTATGTGAACGTCGACTACATGACATTTCACCATTGTTTGGGCCTAGAGGAAGGCATTGCGAAGTAATTAGTAGATGATGGGTTGCTAGAGTGACAGCAGCTTAAACCCTAGTTTATGCGTTGCTTCGTAAGGGGCTGATTTGGATCCACATGTTTCATGCTATGGTTAGATTTATCTTAATTCTTCTTTCATAGTTGCGGATGCTTGCGGGAGGTGGTAATCATAAGTGGGAGGCTTGTCCAAGTAAGGTCAGCACCCAAGCACCGGTCCACCCACATATCAAATTATCAAAGTAACGAACGCGAATCATATGAGCATGTTGAAAACTAGCTTGACAGAAATTCCGATGTGTCCTCGGGAGCGCTTTGCTTTATATAAGAGTTTGTCCAGGCTTGTCCTTTGCTACAAAAAGGATTGAGCCACCTTGCTGCACCTTGGTAACATTTGCTACTTGCTATCTGTTACGAATTATCCTATCACAAAACTATCTGTTACCGATAATTTCAGTGCTTGCAGAGAATACCTTACTGAAAACCGCTTGTCATTTCCTTCTGCTCCTCGTTGGGTTCGACACTCTTACTTATCGAAAGGACTACGATAGATCCCCTATAGTTGTGGGTCATCAAGACTCTTTTCTGGCACCGTTGCCGGGGAGTGAAGCGCCTTTGGTGAGTGGAACTTGGTAAGGAAAATTTTATATAGTGTGCTGAAATTTACTGTCACTTGTTACTATGGAAAATAATCCTTTGAGGGGCTTGTTCGGGGTATCTTCACCCCGACCGGAAGCACAAAGAGTTGCTCCTCAACCTACTGAACCTACTGAAAATATTTATTATGAAATTCCTTCGGGTATGATAGAGAAACTGCTAGCTAATCCTTATGCAGGAGATGGAACACTACATCCTGATTTGCATCTAATCTATGTGGATGAAGTTTGTGGATTATTTAAGCTTGCAGGTTTGCCCGAGGATGAGGTCAAGTAGAAGATTTTTCCTTTATCTTTGAAGGATAAGGCATTGACATGGTATAGGCTATGTGATGATATTGGATCATGGAACTACAACCGATTGAAATTGGAATTTCATTAGAAGTTTTATCCTATGCATCTGGTTCATCGTGATCGGAATTATATTTATAATTTTTGGCCTCGTGAATGAGAAAGTATCACTCAAGCTTGGGGGAGGCTTAAGTCAATGTTATATTCGTGCCCCAATCATGAGCTCTCAAGAGAAATTATTATTCAGAATTTTTATGCTCGGCTTTCTCATAATGATCGATCCATGCTCGATACTTCTTGTGCCGGTTCCTTTATGAAGAAGGATATTGAATTCAAATGGGACTTATTGGAAAGAATTAAACGCAACTCCGAAGATTGGGAACTCGACGAAGGTAATGAGTCAGGTATAAACCTTAAGTTTGATTGTGTTAAATCCTTTATAGACACCGATGCTTTTCAAGAATTTAGCACTAAATATGGAGTTGACTCTGAGATAGTAGCTTCTTTCTGTGAATCTTTTGCTGCTCATGTTGATCTCCCCAAGGAGTAGTGGTTTAAATATTATCCTCCCATTGAAGTGGAAGTAGGTGAACCCATTAAAGTTGAAGAAGAAACCATAACTTATAATGTTGATCCTATTGTTCCTACCGCTTATATTGAGAAACCACCTTTCCCTGATAGAATAAAGGAACATGCTAAAGCTTCAACTTTGGTTCGTAAGAGTTGTACTAGAACACCTACGACCCAGAACAAATTAAAGTTGAACCTAGTATTGCTATGGTTAAGGATCTCTTGGTTGATAATATTGATGGGCATGTTATTCATTTCTGTGATGAAGCTGCTAGAATTGCTAGACCGGATACTAAAGGTAAACATAGACCTATTGTTGGCATGCCTGTTGTTTCTGTTAAAATAGGAGATCATTGTTATCATGGCTTATGTGATGTGGGTGCTAGCGTGAGTGCAATTCCTTTTTCCTTATACAAAGAAATTATGAATGATATTGCACCGGTTGAACTAGAGGAAATTGATGTTACCATTAAGCTTGCTAATAGAGATACTATTGCACCAATTGGGATTGTTAGAGATGTTGAAGTCTTGTGAGGGAAAATAAAATATCCTACTGATTTTCTTGTTCTTGGTTCCCCACAAGATGATTTTTGTCCCATTATATTTGGTAGACCCTTCTTGAATACTGTTAATGCTAGGATTGATTGTGAGAAAGAAACTGTTACTGTAAGTTTTGGGGATGTGTCTCATGAGTTCAATTTCTCTAAATTTCGTAGACAACCCCATGACAAAGAATTGCCTAGTAAAGATGAAATTATTGGTCTTGCTTCTATTTCTGTGCCTCCTACTAATCCCTTAGAACAATATTTGCTAGACCATGAAAATGATATGCATATGAATGAAAGGAATGAAATAGATAAGATTTTCTTTGACCAGCAACCTATTTTGAAACACAACCTGCCAGTTGAAATACTTGGGGATCCTCCTCCACCAAAGGGTGATCCCGTGTTTGAGCTTAAACAATTACCTGATACTCTGAAATATGCTTATCTTTATGAAAAGGAGATATATCCTGTTATTATTAGTGCTAACCTTTCAGAGCATGAAGAAAACAGATTATTGAAAACTTTGAGGAAGCACCGAGCTGCTATTGGATATACTCTTGATGATCTTAAGGGCATTAGACCCACTCTATGTCAGCATAAAATTAATATGGAGCCTGATGCTAAACCAGTTGTTGATCACCAACGAAGGTTAAATCCCAAAATGAAAGAAGTGGTAAGAAATGAAATACTAAAGCTTCTGGAGGCACGTATAATTTATCCTATTGCTGATAGTAGATGGGTTAGTCCCGTTCATTGTGTTCCTAAGAAATGAGGTATTAGCGTTGTTCCTAATGATAAAAATGAATTGATCCCGCAAAGAATTGTTACAGGATATAGAATGGTAATTGATTTTAGGAAATTAAATAAAGCTACTAGAAAAGATCATTATCCTCTACCTTTTATTGATCAAATGCTAGAAAGACTATCCAAACATACACATTTTTGCTTTCTAGATGGTTATTCTCGTTTCTCTCAAATACCTGTGTCAAAAGAGGATCAAGAAAAGACCACTTTTACTTGTCCTTTCGGTACCTTTGATTATAGACATATGCCTTTTGGTTTATGCAATGCACCCTCTACCTTTCAAAGATGTATGATGGCTATATTCTCTGACTTTTGTGAAAAGATTGTTGAGGTTTTCATGGATGATTTTTCTGTTTACGGAACTTCTTTTGATGATTGCTTGAGCAACCTTGATCGAGTTTTGCAGAGATGTGAAGAAACTAATCTTGTCTTGAATTGGGAAAAGTGCCACTTTATGGTTAATGAAGGTATTGTTTTGGGACACAAGATCTCCGAAAGAGGTATTGAAGTTGATAAAGCTAAAGTTGATGCTATTGAAAAAATGCCATGTCCTACAGACATAACAGGTATAAGAAGTTTCCTTGGTCATGCTGGTTTCTATAGGAGGTTTATTAAAGACTTCTCTAAGATTTCTAGGCCTCTCACTAATCTTTTGCAAAAAGATGTTCCATTCATTTTTTATGATGATTGTGTAGAAGTATTTGAAATTCTTAAGAATGCCTTGATTTCCGCACCTATTGTTCAACCACCTGATTGGAACCTACCCTTTGAAATTATGTGTGATGCTAGTGATTATGCTGTTGGTGCTGTTCTAGGACAAAGAGTTGATAAGAAATTAAATGTTATCCATTATGCTAGTAAAACTCTAGACAGTGCTCAAAGAAATTATGCTACCACTGAAAAGGAATTTTTAGCGGTTGTGTTTGCTTGTGATAAGTTCAGACCTTATATTGTTGATTCCAAAGTAACTATTCACACCAATCATGCTGCTATTAAATACCTTATGGAAAAGAAAGATGCTAAACCTAGACTTATTAGATGGGTTCTTCTGCTACAAGAATTTGATTTGCATATTATTGATAGAAAGGGTGCTGATAACCCCGTAGTAGATAACTTGTCTAGGTTAGAAAATGTTCTTGATGACCCACTACCTATTGATGACAGCTTTCCTGATGAACAATTAGCTGTCATAAATGCTTCACACAATGCTCCATGGTATGCTGATTATGCTAATTACATTGTTGCTAAATTTATACCGCCTAGTTTCACATACCAACAAAAGAAAAAGTTCTTCTATGATTTAAGACATTACCTCTGGGATAATCCACACCTTTATAAAGAAGGAGTAGATGGCGTTAATAGACGCTGTGTACCTGAACATGAACAGGAATAGATCCTACGCAAGTGTCATTCCGAGGCCTACGGAGGACACCACGCTGGAGATAGAACTGCACACAAGGTATTACAATCTGGTTTTTATTGGCCTACTCTCTTCAAGGATGCTCGTAAGTTTGTCTTGTCTTGTGATGAATGTCAAAGAATTGGTAATATTAGTAGACGTCAGGAAATGCCTATGAATTACTCTCTTGTTATTGAACCATTTGATGTTTGGGGTTTTGATTATATGGGACCTTTTCCACAAGCTAATGGGTATACTCATATTCTAGTTGCTGTTGATTATGTTACTAAGTGGGTAGAAGCTATTCCAACTAGTAGCGCTGATCATAACACTTCTATTAAAATGCTTAAAGAATTTATTTTCCCTGGATTTGGAGTCCCTCGATATTTAATGACTGATGGTGGTTCACACTTTATTCATGGTGCTTTCCGTAAATTGCTTGCTAAGTATGACGTTAATCATAGAATTGCATCTCCTTATCATCCTCAGTCTAGTGGTCAAGTAGAATTGAGCAATAGAGAAATTAAATTGATCTTGCAAAAGACTGTTAATAGATCCAGAAAGATTTGGTCCAAGAAACTTGATGATGCATTATGGGCTTATATAACTGCTTATAAAAACCCTATGGGTATGTCTCCGTATAAGATGGTTTATGGTAAAGCATGTCACTTACCTCTTGAACTAGAACATAAAGCTTATTGGGCAATTAAAGAGTTCAACTATGATTTCAAACTTGCCGGTGAGAAGAGGTTATTTGACATTAGCTCACTTGATGAATGGAGAACCCAGGCCTATGAGAATGCCAAGTTGTTTAAAGAAAAGGTTAAGAGATGGCAAGATAGAAGGATACAAAAGCGTGAATTCAATGTAGGTGACTATGTCTTGCTATACAATTCTCATTTAAGATTTTTTGTAGGAAAACTTCTCTCTAAATGGGAAGGGCCTTACATTATCGAGGAAGTATATCGTTCTGGTGCCATCAAGATCAACAACGCCGAAGGCACAAACCCGAAGGTGGTAAATAGTCAAAGAATCAAACATTATATCTCAGGTACTCCCATAAATGTTGAAACCAATATTATCAATACCATAACTCCGGAGGAGTACATTAGGGAGACCTACCAGAACGTTTCAGACTCCGAAAAGGAATAGGTACGTGGTACAGTAAGTAAATCGACTCCAAAACTTTTTCAACAGCAATTTTTCTCCGTTTTGGAATATTTAAAAAATTAGGAAAATTTAAAGTAGTCCGAAGAGTGCACGAGGAGGCGACAAGCCAGGGGGGCGCGCCCTACCCCCCTGGGCGCGCCCCTGTGGCTTGTGGCCACCCCGTGTACCCTCCGAACTCCGTTTTCTTGTGGCATACTCCTTCGGGTCGGTAAAAATTCATTATATAATCTCCCGAAGGTTTTTACCTTCGTATCACGACAATATCTCCTGTTTTCGTTTTGAGCTATTTCTGTAGCAGATTTAGAGCAAGATGTCGTCCCAAGATTCCAACGAGGAGAGCTATATATCGCATTATCTTGCCAATCCCAAGCTCTATGGAGACTTAGATCCTTATGGATTGTTCTTGGAAGAGGAACAAGAAGGCAAGTATGAGGAAGAAAGCTTGGATGGAGAGGAGACCCCCCTGCCTCGACCAGAAGATATGCACGTGGAGTTCAGGAAGTCGAGCCTTCCAAACACAAGGAGAAAACCCAAGGTTCTATTTATCCCTTCTCGTTTCCTACAGGAGAGCAAGCAAGAATTATGTCAAAGGATATTGAAGCTAGAGCAGGAAGTGGACGATCTAAGGGAACATAGTTTTATGCTTAGGAGGAAACTAGACAAGCTTCCAACCTCATCAACAACTCCAACATCACCACCTCCGAAGTAAGACAACTAAACACATGGGTATGGGCACTCCCCTTGGCTTGTGCCAAGCTTGGGGGAGGTGCCCCGGTATGGTATCACCATCACATCTTTTACTTTTATCGTTTTTCTTAGTTTGATCCTTTTGGTTATATCTTGATCTAGTAGAATACAGTTTTTGATGTGATCTAGCTTTGAGTTTTGCTTTATGTCCCCCCTATGTAAGCAAGTCCGAGAGTTATATAATAAAGAGTAGTTTTGAGTTGAGGGCTTTGCTTGTTTGCTATGATCTTGAGAAAAAAAAATAGAAAGAAGTATAGAATAAAAGCAAAGAGTATATATGATGATCTTATGGGGAGTGATGACTTCACATATAAGAAGTATGTCGATTGAAATTTGTTGTGAGTTGACAAACATAGCTATTGGTCATTGTGGAAATTAAAAGGAAGTAATAAAGAAAGAGAGGTTCACATATAAATATATTATCTTGGACATCTTTTATGATTGTGAGCACTCATTAAAATATTTTATGCTAAGAAGTTGATGTTGGACAAGGAAGACAACATAATGAGTTATGTCTGCTTATTTCCGAATAGAATTTATATGGTTATAGATCCTTCAACATGTGTCGCTTGCTTCCACCCCATATCAGCCAAAACTTCTGCACCAAGTAGGGACACTACTTGTGCATCCAAACACCCTTAACCCAGTTTTGCCATGAGAGTCCACCATACCTACCTATGGTTTGAGTAAGATCCTTCAAGTAAGTTGTCATCGGTGCAAGCAATAAAGAATTGCTCTCTAAATATGTGTGATCTATTAGTGTGAAGAAAATAAACTTTATACGACCTTGTGATATGGAAGAAATAAAAGCGACAGACTGCATAATAAAGTTCCCTATCACAAGGGGCAATATAAAGTGACGTTCTTTTGCATTAAGAGATTGTGCATCCAACTATAAAAGCGCATGACAACCTCTGCTTCCCTCTGCGAAGGCCTATCTGTTACTTTTATTTTCTAGTACTTACCTTTATGCAAGAGTCGTGGTGATCTTCATCACTTCCTTTATTTCGCCTCTATCTTTTGGCAAGCGTCATGTGTTGGGGAATGATCTAGACACATATATCCACTCGGAAGTGGGTGAGCATGAGTTATTTCTGTTGACATTACCCTTGAGGTAAATAGTTGGGAGGCAATACTATAAGCCCCTATCTTTCTCTGTGTCCGATTGAAGCTTTGACCTCGTAGGTACCTTGTGAGTGTTAGCAATTGTAAAAGACTAAAAGATGATTGAGTATGTGGATTTGCTTTACAAGCTCTTATATTGACTCTTTCCTACGCTATGATAAATTGGAATTGCTTCAATGACTGAGATCATAGTTTGTTGGTTCTCAATAGAGTTCTTGATTCATACTTTACCTTGTGAATGAATTGTTACTTCAGCATAAGAAATTATATGTCAATATATGTTGCTGTTCTAAAGATGATCATGATGCCTTCATGTCCGTATTTTATTTTATCGACACCTCTATCTCTAAACATGTGGGCATATTTATCGATTTCGGCTTTCGCTTGAGGACAAGCGAGGTCTAAGCTTGGGGGAGTTGATACGTCCATTTTGCATCATGCTTTTATATTGATATTTATTGCATTATGGGCTGTTATTACGCATTATGGTACAATACTTATGCCTTTTCTCTCTTATTTTACAAGCTTTACATGAAAAGGGAGAATGCCGACAGCTGGAATTCTGGACATGAAAAGGAGCAAATCTGAGATACCTATTCTGCACAACTCCAAAAGTCCTGAAAAGTTACGGAGAATTATTTTGGAATATATAAAAAATATTGGGCGAAAGAAATACATCAGGGGACCCACCAGGAGGCCACAAGCCAGGGGGCGCGCCCTACCCCCCTGGGTGCGCCCCTGTGGCTTGTGGGCCCCCTGGCAGGTCTCCGGTGCCCATCTTCAGCTATATGGAGGGTTTTGACCTGCAAAAATCATAAGGGAGCTTTCGGGATGAAGCGCCGCCGTCACGAGGTGGAACTTGGACAGAACCAATCTAGGGCTCCGGCGGAGCTGTTCTGCCGGGGAAACTTCCCTCCTGGAGGGGGAAATCGAAGCCATCGTCATCACCAACGATCCTCTCATCGAGAGGGGGTCAATCTCCATCAACATCTTCACCAGCACCATCTCCTTTACAAACCCTAGTTCATCTCTTGTATCCGATCTTTGTCTCAAACCTCAGATTGGTACCTGTGGGTTGCTAGTAGTGTTGATTACTCCTTGTAGTTGATGCTAGTTGGTTTACTTGGTGGAAGATCATATGTTCAGATCCTTAATGATAATTAATACTCCTCTGATTATGAACATTAATATGCTTTGTGAGTAGTTACGTTTGTTCCTGAGGACATGGGATAAGTCTTGTTATAAGTAATCATGTGAATTTGGTATTTGTTCGATATTTTGCTGAGATGTATGTTGTCTCTCCTCTAGTGGTGTTATGTGAACGTCGACTACATGACACTTCACCATTGTTTGGGCCTAGAGGAAGGCATTGGGAAGTAATTAGTAGATGATGGGTTGCTAGAGTGACAGAAGCTTAAACCCTAGTTTATGCGTTGCTTCGTAAGGGGCTGATTTGGATCCACATGTTTCATGCTATGGTTAGATTTATCTTAATTCTTCTTTTGTAGTTGCGGATGCTTGCGGGAGGGGGTAATCATAAGTGGGAGGCTTGTCCAAGTAAGGACAGCACCCAAGCACCGGTCCACCCACATGTCAAATTACCAAAGTAACGAACGCGAATCATATGAGCATGATGAAAACTAGGTTGACAAAAATTCCCATGTGTCCTCGAGAGCGCTTTTCTTTATATAAGAGTTTGTCCAGGGTTGCCCTTTGCTACAAAAAGGATTGGGCCACCTTGCTGCACCTTGGTTACATTTTTTACTTGCTATCTGTTACGAATTATCCTATCACAAAACTATCTGTTACCGATAATTTCAGTGCTTGCAGAGAATACCTTACTGAAAACCGCTTGTCATTTCCTTCTGCTCCTCGTTGGGTTCGACACTCTTACTTATCGAAAGGACTACGATAGATCCACTATACTTGTGGGTCATCAAAGCTCTGCCGGGAAATGCTTGCCGGAGTTCAGCTTTCTTCTTTTCCTGGCCATCGGTTATGGGGATACCGAGGGTTGAGTGAGGCAAAGGATAAAGGTTCCTGGTTCCACAAGGAGATTTTGCGCAGCGCACTTTGATAGATGATTAGCGATGGTATTTTCCGCACGGGGTATGTGCTCTACTTGAAATCCATCAAAGCACTCCTCCAATTTCCTCACTTCTTCTACGTATGCCTCCATCAACGGGCTCTGATAGTCTTTGTTGATTTGTTTCACCATGAGTTGCAAGTCCCCTCGGATGAACAGTCTCTTGATTCCCAGCTCCACCGCGATTCTGAGTCCGGCAAGGAGCCCTTCATATTCAGCGGTGTTGTTGGTAGCCTCCTCCCAGGGGAAGTGCATCTGAACCACATACTTGAGGTGCTCTCCGGTGGGGGCAAGGAGGAGCACACCAGCTTCGGCACCCTGGAGCGAGAAAGTACCGTCAAAGTACATGATCCAATCCTTAGGTGCTTCTTTGTTGGGGAGGACTATCTCTGGAATCTCTTCATCTGGCGTGGGCGTCCATTCTGCAATGAATTCTGCCAACGCCCTGCTCTGGACTATGGAAGTGCTCTCGTATTTCAAACCAAAACTTGACAGCTCAAGGGCCCACTCAACTATCCTGCCGGTGGCTTCGGGGTTCCTCAATATACGCTGTAGCGGAAAGCGAGTGACAACTGTGATCTCATGGGCTTGGAAGTAGTGGCGCAGCTTCCTCGAGGCCATTATGAGGCCGAAGATCAGCTTTTGCACTCCAGAGTACCTTGACCTAGCCCCCTGTAATAAGTAGCTGACAAAGTAAACTGGTTGTTGTACCACTTTCCTCTTCAACACTTCCCCGGAATGGCCTTTGCCAGCTTGCTAAGGTCCCTCCGAGTTTGCATTGGGTCCTGCTGCGGATGCTTCGATTTCGCCCCCGGCAGCGTCGGTCGCAGCGGTTGCATCCTCATCTACTTCTCGCTGCGCCACCAGCGCTGCACTAACCACTTGATTCGTTGCCGCCAAGTATAGCAGCAACGGTTCTTGTGGTTTAGGAGCGACCAAGGTGGGAGCAAGAAAGGTAAGTTTTTAGATCTTGCAGTGCCACTTCTGCTTCCGGGGTCCACCTTACCGGGCCTGCCTTCTTCAGGATTTTGAAGAAAGGCAGGGCGCTTTCGGCGGATTTGGAGATGAACCTACTTAGCGCGGCAACGCATCCGGTCAAACGCCTGATGTCCTTGATGGTCTTGGGTGCCTATATCTGCTCAATTGCCTTGATCTTGTCGGGATTTGCTTCTATCCCCTGCTGAGATACAAAGAACCCAAGTAGCTTGCCGAACGGGACGCCAAATACACACTTTTCAGGGTTGTGCTTCAGGTTGATCTTGCGCAGGTTTGCAAAAGTCTCTTCCAAGTCTTGTATGAGAGTTGCTTCATTCTTGGTCTTGACAACTATATCATCCATGTAGGCTTCTACATTCTTATGCAATCGTGGTCCAAATCTAGTCTGCACGGCTCTGGCAAAGGTAGAAACAGCGCTCTTTAACCCGAAGGGCATCCGTACAAAGCAGTACGTGTCGCATGGAGTTATGAATGCAGTCTTTTCCTCATCTTCCTTAGCCATGAAGATCTGGTGGTATCCGGAGTAAGCGTCCAAGAAGGAAAGCAGGTTACACCCCGAGGTGGAATCAACAATCTGGTCGATGCTCGGCAAGCACTAAACCACGGCACTACAAAGGCGACATGCATCCGTTGGTATAGATGAGCATCGCCGACACTCTTTTTGTCCCAAACTATACCGACACACAGTACGTCAGAGTTATATAAGCTCATGACACATTATCTGTTGGCAAAGCTCCCTAGGAGCACCGACGTAATTTCTGTCGGTAGATAGACCCTTTAGTGTTTGTTAGTGTGTCGCCGATTCATAGGGTCACAAAAAGTGTCGGCGTTGTTCGCCTCCGCCCACGCCCGAAAAATATGGCGCGAAACCAGAGCCAAGCGCGCGCCATGCGAGCAGGAAAAAAACAGGAAAATAAAAGAAAAAAAATCCCTCGATCCCCAAATCCCCAATCTCTCTCAGCCCTCGACCTAAACCACGCCGCCCCAAGCCCCCGACCCACACCGCCGCCCCGACCCACTGCGTCGCCGCCTCCCTCCCTTCCCTTCCCGAGCGCGACTGCCAGGGTCCTCGTCGCCGTCGGCCCGCCGCCCCTCCGCCGCGGCGCGCCCAGCCGGCCGAGTCCCCCGCCGCCCCGCAGCCGGGCGGTGCAGGAGCGCCTCCCTTCCTCCCGCCCTGGCGCGGTTGGTTGCGCCGCCCGGAGCGACCCCGGCGACCGGTCCAGAGCCAGGTAGCTAGCCACCGCCCCTCCCTCCTCCCTCCATCTTCCCTCACCCCCTCCCTCCTTCGGCTTGCATCCTGTGTCGGATGAGTACTTGCTGTTCAATTTTTGTTTTGCCGACTCCTGTGCCGGATGAGTACGTGCTGTAGTAGATAGGGTGTCGTGAGGATGTACACAACGATGACCGTTTCTTGACGAGTAGTAGTTGCCGCATGATTCTCCCAGTGCTGTTCGAGTTCACGTGTGAAAATTTTGCCTGATAGGTGTTCGTGGTAATTCACACATCGCAGTTTGACTTTCTTTTTCAGATGAGCAAATGTACATGTTAGACTAACGATATGAATATTTAATCTGCACTGCCTTGACCTGAAATCATCAAAGCCTAGGAGCTCAATGTCCATGTTTAAATTTTTTTCTATTTGATATGTATGTTCATAGTGAATGCCGATTTTTGCAGCAACATCGAAGTTCTGAATCTCTACATTTCACTTAGTAGTCTGTGAATCACTTGTGAAGGTGCAGTCACCATGGACAAAAGGTGGATGGATGAGCCTAGGTACAAGACACAATTTTTAGCGGTTATAGGGTGCTTAGCATTTATTTAACTACATCTGATCTAATGCATATGCATATTTATATAACATGTAGGCACACAAAGGTGTATATGGAAGGGGTGGAAAAATTCTTAAGCTTTGCATTTAATAATTCATCCGGAAACAAAATATTATGTCCTTGTAAGAACTGTTCAAACTCATTTTGGAATGAAGAAAGAGAGGTGCGTGAGCATCTGATATGTGAGGGGTTTCTCCGTGGCTATAAAACTTGGATTTTTCATGGAGAATCTAGTTCTTCTTTCTTGAATGTTCCCAACGCTCATGAGAATGAGGTTGAGGAGGAGTCACCCGAAGAGGATGACATTTCTGATTTGCTTCGAGACTTAGGGGGCGGTTTAGATAAGGAGGGGGACTTCGAAGATGACATAGTTTCTGAGCAGACTGATGCATATTTAGAAGCTCTTCAAAAGTTGAAAAATGATTCTGGTCAAGAGTTATATCCTGGGTGTAAGAAGTTCTCAAAACCGCGTTTCATAATTAGACTACTTCATGTCAAATTGCTTGGTGGATGGTCAGACAAAAGTTTTAACCTGCTGCTAGATCTACTTAATGATGCTTTTCCTGAAGGGTCCTCACTAGCTAAGAACTATAATGAAGCTAAGAAATTGGTGAAATGCCTAGGACTTGGATATGTTAGTATTCATGCATGTGAACATGATTGCATCCTCTTCTGGAAAAACCATGCTAAGGCTGATGTTTGTCCAATATGCAATACTTCACGATGGAAATCTGAAAAGAAGAGTCTAGATGGAAAACGTGTCCACAAGGTACCTAGGAAGGTTCTCCGTTATTTTCCAATAAAGAAAAGGCTCCAGAGGTTGTTTATGTGTTCTAGAACAGCAGCTCTCACCAGATGGCATGATGAAGGGCGTACGAAAGATGGTTTGAGCAGGCATCCAGCTGATTCTGCTCAATGGAAGTATTTTGATGCGGTGCATGAGGACTTTGCTAAGGACCCCCGCCATTTTAGGCTTGGCTATGCAGCAGATGGTTTTAATCCATTTAGATCCCATAACATTAATTATAGTGTTTGGCCTGTTATCTTGATTCCTTATAACTTCCCTCCTTGGATGTGCATGAAGCAATCAAATTTTTTTCTCACATTGTTGATTCCTGGTAAACATGCTCCTGGTAGTGATATGGATGTTTATCTAGAGCCGCTAATTGATGATATGGTAGATATGTTTCTTCATGGTGTCAGAACATACGATGCTTCAAAAGAAGAGTTCTTTAATTTGAAGGCTGCCATATTGTGGACCATTCATGATTTCCCAGGCCTAGGGTACACAGCTAGTTGTACCACCTCTGGTGAAGGAGCTTGTCCTGAATGCCATTCTGACACATGTTCTCTTAGGCTGAATAATGGCACCAAGACATGCTACATGGGTCATCGCAGGTTCTTAGATGCAGACCACCCCTTTAGGTCCAATACCCATTCTTTTGATGGCATTGTTGAGCATAGGCCAGCACCTATTCCTCTCTCTGGATCAGAAATTGTTGCTCAGACGAAAGATATGCATACGGTTTTTGGGAAGGATCCATCCGGGAAGAAGAAAACCAAGCGGAAGCGCAAGGACGATGAGCCGTTAATAGTTTGGAAAAGGAAGTATATTTTCTTTAGGCTGCCATATTGGGAGAGCTTGTTGTTGCGTCACAACTTAGATGTCATGCACATAGAGAAAAATGTATGCGAGAACATAATCAACACATTGTTGTGCATTGATGGAAAATCTAAGGATAATCTGAACTCTCGCTTGGACCGCGAAGCTCTAAACATTAGAAGTGACCTTCATCCTGTTGAACTTGAAGTAGAAGGTAAATTCTATTTACCTCCAGCACCTTATGAAATGAATGTTCCCCAACAGAAGTTATTTTGTGGATTATTTAAAGGAGCTAGGTTCCCTTACGGGTTAGCAGCTGATATCCGTGGTAATGTGCATGTCAAGGAAAGGAAAATAATCGGGCTAAAGAGCCATGACAACCACATCTTAATGCAGCATTTGCTACCACTTGCTGTGAGAAGGCTATTGCCCGAAAAAGTTAGTGCAGCACTGATTCGTGTAAGCAATTTTTTCAAGCAGATTTACTCGCATGTTATTTCTGTTAGTGATATGGAAAAACTAGAGGCTGAAATAGCTGAGACCTTGAGCATTCTTGAGACTATATTCCCGCCATCCTTTTTTGATATTATGGTACACTTGATGGTGCATCTTCCAGCCCAAGCAAAAATAGCTGGTCCAGTGCATTTTCGCAACATGTTCCCTATAGAGAGGTAATTGTTACTAGCCACTTTTATAGCAGCAGAAGTATGCTTTTATAGCAGCAAAAATAGCTGGTCCAGTGCATTCACACATATTTATGCTTTTTTCCTAGCCAAATAATCACACAAGTGAAGTTGCAAATGGAGGACGTAACCTGCGTTCCCAGTCAAGGTTAAATCATGATGTGGAAGATCCCAATAATGAATCCATAGAACATGGCTCAGATGACATTCAAGGTATTTTAGTGCTGCTCCATCATTCTCATTTCCCCCTGGAGTCTGAACTTGTTTATTTTCTGAACACTTCAGATTTATGAGTGCAGATTTGCACTTTAGATTTGCTAATTTCATGTATTTAGTGCTGCTCCATCCTTCTCACTCATTCCTTTTGCTTTGTAAAGCAAATGCTTCAGATATGACTGTACATCAAAAGAAGAAGAGAGGAAGGGGTCCCACTGAATTAAAGAAGATATATGATAGAGACCAACCTAAGCAAAAAGTCGAACTAAATGAGCATGGTCAACCTGTTGGGACCAATGGTAAAACATTTGCTAATTTCATTGGAACATTGGTAAGGAAGGAATTGTCGGTGCTAACTGAGGACTGGAGATATATTGACCCCGAGGCAAAGTTTAAGCTATGGAATGACATAAAGGTAGTTTAGATTGTCAAAATGTATTTTTTCCTACATTTTCTATTTTTGCTAGCTGGCTTTTGCTAAATGGCTTCTTTTTCATTTGGCAAGTCATATTTTGAGGTGGATGAAGCTGCTTTTGATTACTTTATGGCCGCGGCTGCAAAAAAATGGAGAGAATTTAAGTCGGACCTAAAGGAGAAGTTTGATGCCACATTGACAGATGAGGAACTGATGGAAAGACGTGATGGAAGAATTCAAAAAGATGATTGGGTAAAGCTTATCGATCAGTGGAGAAAACCAGAATCTGAGGTAAGGCACAATCTGTTTTACTTTGGGTTAGAATTGAACTAGTGTCTTCATGTTTTATCATAGCTTAACTCATTGTTTGCATCTTATTTTAGGCTAGCACTGCTAGAAACAAACAAAATCGTTCCAATTTAAAATTGCTACATGTAGCTGGCAGCAAGAGTTTTGCTCGTGTTGGTCATGAAATGGTAAACTCAACTACTCAAGCACATATTTTTGAAAGTGTTGTATCAGATCAGTTTTGCTTATTAGTGAAACAAATTGGTTGCAGGCTCAAAAACTTGGGTACTATCCAGGAAGAGACAAATTTTTTGTCGAAGTACATACAAGTAATAAAACCGGAGTTCTTACCCCACTAGCAGTGCCACTAGTTGTAAGTCACATGTACCATTCATCATCTCTTTTCTGTAGTAATATCGTGCATGTGGCTTCATCGTGGAAATAACTTGAGGTACCACATTTGCTTTGTTTTTTGTAGGAGAAACTTCAAACTGAAGCTGCACTCCACCCAGAATTGGAGGGAAATTCTATTGAAGAAGGGGATCTTTATGCACATACTTTTGGAGAGAAGGAACCAAGAGGACGTGTCCGTATGTTGGGTCTGGGGCCAACTCCTCAGAGTGTGGGTGCACCTGGAACAAAAGCTAAATTGCCCACAAAGCTTGCAATGGAAATGCAGCTTCGTCGAAGAGCCGAACAAGAAGTTTCAACTTTAAAGGAACACATGCAAGAAATGCAACGACAAATCAATCAGATGCAACACATCGTGCTTTCAAACGGAAGTCACAATGTGGAAACGCCCACTCCTTCCCCTCCTAATTCTATCTCTCGACCCGTGGTAAAGTGTTTAGTTATCTACTTTTGTTAAGACATGTGAATCATAGGTACACTAATTCATTTCCTGTTTGTGCCCCTCCATAGTTCTCACGTATTGCACCGGATGATGAAGATGATGAAGAGGAATATGAGGGTCATCATGATGCAGTCCAGAAAGACGGAGGCTTGTCCATCCAGAGGCCTATACCATCTAGTCATAATGTTGCATCCACACATGTACCATGTAAAAGCCATGCATCCACTCCAAGCGTCCGTCAAGCCTCTCAAGATCAAGAAGAAAGCCTTGTAACCATCTCATCTCTTAACTACATATATGTTGTTGTGTTGTTTGCTATTATTCATGTTTCTAATAGACGATGCATGATTTAGGTTGGTAGGGATGTCATATTATATAATTTGGTGAGATCTGATCCTGTGGCAAAGGCAATGGTTATCTCAACCAACCAAGACACCATAGTAGGAGGTGAAGTTCTTGGGCTGCAGTATTACGAAGTTCTTATGAATGTTGTATTGAAAAGAGATGTGGAGCTTGCTCGTGGATATGATGGAATGCAAACAATGGGTGATGCTCACCACATGTCCATTGCATGGCCATCAAATAGGGTAAATATATAATTTATAAATTTTCCTGTTTCAGTTACACTATCACCTGATGCTAACTAATTGTTACTTTTGTAGATCAAACCTTGCAGCAAGTCACGGTTGTCGTCATCGCAGAGTTCAGGTATTATTCCTGTCAACATCACCATGTCATGGATCAGATATATTTTAATTTTTACTCTCTACAAAGAAGGAAGTAGGAACCTTTAAAGAACTGAATGACATGTTTTAAAACCTGAAATGAGACACTGAAACCTATAATGTAAACGAAAATTGCTCAAAATCTAATTTCCAAGCCATGTTTAAATTTGAAGATTTTTGCACCCTTTATCATCAACTCTGCATCTAGATAAGATCAAGCAGTTCATATAAATTATGTGTATAGCTGGACTAGTGCTGATATGATATAAGTGATACTACCTTTTTTGCAAAGAAATTTGGCGTAACTAAAGTTTCTTCAAGGATCTTTGTTGGTCATATTCGTTTCAGTTTTTTCACTCTGCTTTACTATCACTGTTTGTCAATAAAGCCAGCTTGTTGTTCTAAAAGAAAGAAATACATAAGCTACCCACATATGCTTACAGTCAGCTACTGCATAACAAATCGATGTGAGACACTGTTTCGTTCTCAATTGAAGTGGCATGTAAATCAAGCATGATACAAAATTGCATGTAGCCCCAGACTCCCATTCGAGTTTTGAGTACTACAAAAAGGAGTGAAAATGGTAGTACTTGTGCAGTTATATATCTCAACCTGACAGAAGCGATAACTGTTCTTCACTTTTTTTCCACAAGCAATAAATTAGTAAGCTCAGCAAGGAAAAAAGCATAGCATCAGCATGTACAGCTGTTTGCCAACCAGTAAAGGAACATGCAATGGCTAGGAATGTCAACAGGCCTGCATGTTGCATGGATTCCAGATACCCTGCCAAAAAAATGTGCTACTTAATTAAAGATATATGAGATTTGCCAATGTCTGTCATATATAGGGGCTGTTTGGTTGCCGGCCGCACCTTGCCACGCCAAAGGTGCGGAGCGCCACAGCTTCCTAGTTTGCCGTTTGATTTCCTACTAATGTTAGGCTCGCCACAACCTGCAGTGTGCTTTGCAGTAGAATTTTTCGCCAAAAGTGTGGCGCTTGATTTGGCCGCCACACTCCGCGGCGCGCCACAAGTGTGGCTCAATAAAGTGGCAATTTAAGTTACCAACCAAACAGGCCCATATACACACACTCTGTACCAAATAATAATTAATATGCATTGGCACTCTTCTGCTCTCTCACTGACACACACTTGACACAAAAGGCACACAAGTCATGACCTCATTTTGTTTGGTCTGGATGCACTATGGTCTAGAAAATCAGTATTTATTTTCATTCATCAACATTGTTGAGCATAGGTCTGGATGCACTATGGTCTAGAAAATCACTTCTATCCCATCCTGACTTCATTTTGTTGCATGTGCTTCTCATTTTCTAAGATTGCTCAAAGATACAAGTTCTTTCGCAGGGACAAATGGGAGAAAGTAGCAAGTACTGAAGTTGATCTAAGATGTTCCGCGGATCGCTTTTGTCCATAACATGGAACATGGTCGACGCATTTTGTTCATATGGAAGTTGATGTCGGCTTGATGGAAGACTGGGTATCTTCCATAATATTTTGTAGTAGTCAAGTGATCAAACGATTGGTCTCTTGAGAACTTGCTCATCATATTTTGTAACAGCCATGACTTGAATGTCAACTTGGGTGTTTCCTTTAATGGCTGTAGCTAACTTGAGTGAAGAAAACTAGTGAATCTTCTATGTATGTTGAATCAATGCATTGGCTGATATCTTGTGATGAATGGAAGAGTGCAATTGGAATCATCTATATATGTTGAATGCGTTGGCTGTTATCTTGTGATGAATAGAGGAGTGCAATTGTATTGTATACTTAACATGAATTGAATATTATGATTTTAATTTCATGTTAATATATGGTGCATTTGCATTTATGCTGAAATCTATAATCCTCTCACTAAGTGTGTCGGTAGAAGTGTTGCATGTCACATTATCTGTTGGCATAACACACTGGCAGATAAACTGTCGGCATAGAAACGATCGATACACTATCTGTCGGTGTAGCTATGGTGTCACACAATCCGTCGGCATAGTATAGTGTCGGACGAACCGTCGGTATAAGGTTGTCTGTCGCTGTAGAAATGTCTGTCGGCATAGATCCCGTCAATGTTGTCACATTATCTGTCGGCATAAATATTTCTGTCGGCAAAGACCTATCCCGGCAGGACTATAGGCGACAGCTCCTTTCTGTCGGGAAAGGTCTTTGCCGACACAAAATGTGTCGCCTTATCTGACCTATGCCGACAGATTGTCTGATGGTGCTTTGAGTGTCGTGGTGTAGTGAAGGGTAAGGGGTCCTTCGGGCATGCTTTGTTCAGGTCAGTGAAATCTATGTAGAGCGTCCATTTCCCATTCGCCTTGCGCACTACCACCGGGTTAGCTAACCAAGTTGGGTGCAAAACTCCTCTGACCAAACCATCCGCTTCAAGTTTTCTGATCTCTTCGGCAATGAATTGCTGCCGATCCAAGGCTTCCTTCCTAACCTTTTGTTTGATGGGCCTGGCGTGGGGGCATACATCAAGGTGGTGCTTGATTACTTTCCTGGGAACACCGGGGATGTCAGATGGTTGCCAGGCAAACACATCGACATTCGCCCGCAGGAAGGCAACAAGCGCGCTTTCCTATTTGTCAGTACGGGTGGCACTGATGGTGAATGTGCCACCAGTGCCATCCTGCCCTGTCGGGACCTTCTTCCTCTCAGGATAGATGAGCTTGGCTTTCTTGCTAGTGGAACTCTCCAGCAGATCCTCGACGGGTGCATCACACTCCGAAGAGGCGCGCTTCCCGGAGTCCTTGCCGGTGTCTCTGCTAGACTTCCTCTCTTTCCTGGATTCCTTGGCGGGAGCGGGCGCTTCCGCGACTTCAGCTGCTACTGCGTCACGATATATCTTGTCCACACATATGACTGCATCCTTTTTGTCGGATGGGATGGAGATAATCCCAATGGGTCATGGCATCTTCAAAGTGTTGTAAGTATAGTGGGATGCTGCCATGAATTTTGCCAGGCTGGGCGACCAAGAATTCTGTTGTAAGGCAGGGGAAGCTCAACCACATCGAACACCACCTTTTCGGGTTGGTAGTTTATTTCCCCGCCAAACGTCACAGGTAAAGTGATCTTTCCCTTATGTCGGCTCCTGCCGGGGTTGACTCCTTGAAACGTACCCGTAGCCTTGAGCTCTTCGTCAGAGATTTGCAGCCTCTCGACCACCTTTTGGGAGATTAAGTTCAATCCCACCCCGCCGTCAACTACCATCTTGGTGACTTTGAGGTTGCGGATTGTTGGAGAAACCAACAATGGCAAACATCTGACGCGATGGTGCAGTCAGGATGGTCCTCTTCATCAAAGATGATAGGTGTGCGGGACCATCTAAGTGGCCTTTTGGATTCTGCCGCAGGTTCCACATCGTTGACCTCACACCCCCATTGCTTGAGCCGTCGGTGAGAGGAGTGCAAAGATGCACCCCCGTCAACACACATGGCCTCGGTTGCTCTCTGGAATTATCGATCACTGGATTCCTCTACGTCATCCTCATCCTCACTCATATCCTCCGTTTCTTTGTTCTCAAGGCCTCTGGCCGGCCTTTCCTTCTGCTACAGGGTCTTGCCGCGGCGGCCTCCTCTGCCGCCACAGCCCTTCCCAGCAGCAGCGTCTTGGCCCTTCTCCTTGTCATGCTTCTCGTACTCCGCCTTCAGCTTCTCGACAAGCGGCTCAACTTGGCGGCACTCTTGAAGATCATGGCCCTTGGTGTGGTGGATCTTGCAGTACGGGCCGTCGGACTTCCCGTTTTTTTCTGCTGCTGCGGCCTCCCGGCAATCAGCGCACGTGGCATCTTCCTTGCCGGGGGTCTCGTCCTTGGCCTTCTTGCCGGCAGCGAGATTACCATAGCTCTCCACAGGCAATACTGCCTTTCCCTTGCACTTATTGTTGCGCTTCCGGTTCCTCCCCTTCGAGCCGGGGGCGTCGTTATTGTCGTCTAAGTCGATTCGACGCCAGCCTCCTCTCCAGGGAGTCGCCTTCCTTCCTCAGGACGGGCGCACTTATCCGCCATTGCGTACAGCTCATTGACAGTCTTGGGTAGTTTCACAGTCATCTTGGCCCGCATCCTCTTGTTGCGCACGTTTGAATGGAACGCGGCAATCACGGCTGCGGGGTGTATTTCTGGGATGTTGCGGTGCACTCGACTGAATCTCTGAATGTACTTCCACAAGGTTTCTCCTTCTTTTTGCGGCAGGACTTGCAGATCGCTGGGCTGCCCTGGCTCCTGATGGCCGCCCGTGAAGGCACCGACGAACTCGTTGCACAGATCAGCCCAGGATGAGATAGAGTTTTCTGACAGGTGCATCAGCCATGATCTCACATTTGGCTTGAGTGCCAAAGGGAAATAATTGGCGAGCACTTTCTCATCCCTTCCTCCAGCGGCTTGAACGGCGATCGTGTAGATGCCTAGAAATTCTGTCGGGTTTAACTTCCCGTCATACTTCTCCGTCAGCTCTGGTTTGAAAGCTCGAGCCCATGGGCCGCGGACCTGCCGCAGCTCGCGAGTGAAGGCAGGGCACCCAACCTCATAAGGCAGGTACCCGCCAGCACTGGGTGCGGGGTCGCCAGCACCTGGGCCATTGCGCCTGTCAGATTGACGGTGTGCTTCTCAACGCCGCTCGATGGTGACGCGCGCGTCTTCCTTCCGCCGATCCTCCAGGACACGCCGCTGGTCCTGGCGATCGCGCGGGCCGGACGAAGCCATGGATGCCTCGTTGAACTCGTCAGCATGTGAAGCTCGCCGTGGCTGCTCCTGGGTTTGCTGTCGCGGAGGGGACTCCACTGTTAGCGTGGCCCCCTCGACGTGATCGCTGGCCCGGGCCACCATAGCTGTACGCTCGTGCCGCGATGGCTCCGCATGCTGAGACTTATTGGCTTCGACGAAAGATATCAAGCTTTGGATGGTATCTCTCCACTCATCCATTTTGTCAGCCGCCGGCGGGAAGTTAAGCAGAAGCTGGGCTCGCGCCATTGCTTCCGACGCCGTGTCCGGCATGGTGAAAGAGGCAGACCGCGACGTCGCCCGGCTCCAGGTGGAACCAAGAGGGGTGTCGCCGCGTTCTTGACACCGTGTGCCACTCGCCGGGGCGGTCTAACGTGGGGGGAGGCCGAGTCCGCGGGGTTGCGACCCCGCTCGGCGCTCCGTCTTGTTCTGGACGAGGTGTGCGTCCAGTAGCCGCGCTGGTGATGGGTGCAGATGGGGGGTCGTGGCTTGCTCCGGAGTGTGCGCCGCCGTGATGACCACGGCCATCCGCATGGCGAGGATGCGGTGATCGATCGTCCCCTCCGTACGCGGCACCATGGGCGCGTTTGCCAGGGCGTTGTTGCTGCTGCTCCTCTCCAGCATTCCTGGCCCCAACCTCGGCCGTGGGGGACACAATGGTGGCACCGCCTGCGCCAGCCGCGTCGCCCAC
Organism: Elymus sibiricus; assembly: GCA_039707655.1. NCBI lineage: Eukaryota > Viridiplantae > Streptophyta > Magnoliopsida > Poales > Poaceae > Elymus > Elymus sibiricus. The sequence goes on from CM077667.1 coordinate 162,752,049, forward strand.
GATGCCTTCCCCACTCGCAGCCGCCGTAAAGCCCGCTGCCCTCGCGGCTGCATGCGAGGGAGCCTTTGAAGTGGAGGGATGCGTGGCCGTGGGGAGCTTCTTCTTAGGAGCCATGGATGAAGAAGATGATGATGAAGATCGACCCGCTGTTCACGAGCTCGGGTTCGCGCAAATGATGCATGCCCCCTACCTGGCGCACCAAAGATTTTGGGGCACAGATGCTCGCGATCACCTATGGGACCAGAGGCCCCTTGTGGTTCGGCAGGGGGGTCACGTTGCGCAAAGAGCGGAGACCATGAGACAGCGCGACGATCTGGTCGCTAGCATTTTTACCTAGGTTCGGGCCGCTGTGAAGCATAAAACCCTACTCTGCTTTTGGTGGATTGATCAAAGGAACACGACGAACACGTACCGCTCAACTCCCGGCAAGAGTTGCTGTCGGGGTGAGCTACTACGCGAGTACAAGTGTCCAAAGGTCCGAATCCTGAGCTAGGTTGCCTTGGGCCTCCTTTTATAGTGAAAGGGGCAACCACAATGGCAAAACAATCATTATCTATCAATTAGATAGCTTAGCAGAGCTATCATACCTAACTCTGGCATTTTGGGCAAAATACCATGATTACTAGACTAGGTGGCGCTTGGGGGTGCATCCCCGGCAAGCTCTTGCCACCGCCTAGCAAGCCGTTGCTTAAGGTCTTGACACGCTGCTGGACGGGTGTCAACTGGGCATAATCTGCCTCCCGGTGCATCGCCACGTGCTTAGCGAGAGCCACTTTGCCGCTTGAGGGCTCGACACCGCATCGATAAGTGACGGGCGTAGCAATGCGGTGGAGCGGTGGCTGGTTGACTCGTGCCTGCCGGGGGATGGCTTGCCGGGTCTTCCTGAGATGTGCGCGCCTCGGTCCCTGACAGGCTCCGGGGACGTGGCTGGCGCGCTTTGGGCCCCTCCTGGGCCGTTGTGCTGGTGTTGCCGGTGTTTGCTTGGCTTCCTGCAGGTCGTTGCTGCCGGGTGCTGGTTCTTGAATGCTTGCTTAGTGGTGTGGTAGCCTTCCCAACGGGTTTTTGCTACTATTGCCTGTGCATAAGTCAGGGGCACTGGATACCCCTGTCCTAGTGCACCAACATGTTGCTCTGGTCAAAGATCTTCTAGTCGATAATATTGAGGGGCAGGTTATTTACTTCTGTGCTGAAGCTACTAGAATTGCAAAACCTGTTAGACATAAGCGGGATCAGTTAGACAAAAATAAACCAGTTGCTAGCATGCCCGTTGTTTGTGTTAAAATTGGAGATCATTGTTACCATGGCTTGTGTGACATGGGTGCTAGTGTTAGTGCCATAACTTTTACTTTATATCAAGAAATTATTAATGACATAGCACCCGCTGAAATTGAAGATATCGATGTCAGTATTAATCTTGCAAACAGAGACACTATTACACCACTTGGGATTGTTTGAGATGTTGAAGTCTTGTGTGGAAAAATTAAGTACCCAACTTACTTCTTAGTACTTGGTTCCGAACAAGATAACTTTTATCCCATTATATTTGGTAGACCATTCTTAAATACTGTTAATGCTGAAATTAATTGTGTCACTGTGAAGGTCAAAGTAAGCTTTGGTGATGTGTCTCATGAATTTAGTTTCGCCAAGTTTAGTAGACAACCACATGAGAAAGAATTACCAAGTAAGGATGAAATCATTGGTCTTGCTTCTATTGTCGTACCTCCTACCGATCCGTTAGAACAATATTTACTAGACCACGAAAATGATATGCATATGAACGAGAGAAATGAAATAGATGACATATTTCTTAAACAAACACCTATTCTTAAACACAACTTACCAGTTGATACTTTAGGAGATCCTCCTCCATCCAAGGGAGATCTCGTGTTTGAGTTAAATACTTTACCCGACACTTTGAAATATGCTTACCTTGATGAAAAGAAGATATATCCTGTTATTATTAGTGCTAACCTTTCAGAGCAGGAAGATAGAAGATTACTTAAAACTCTAAAGAAGCACAGAGCTGCTATCGGATATACTCTCGATGATCTTAAGGGCATAAGCCCTACGCTATGCCAAAACAAGATTACTATTGAACCAGACACTAAACCAGTCATTGACGACCAATGTCGTCTCAATCCTAAGATGAAGGAGGTCGTAAGAAACGAAATATTAAAAATTCTAGAAGCAAGTATAATTTATCCTATTTCTGATAGTAGATGGGTAAGTCCTGTTCATTGTGTCCCTAAGAAAGGAGGTAAAACTGTTGTACCTAATGATGAAAATGAGCTTATTCCACAAAGATCACTACCCTTTGCCTTTTATCTATCAAATGCTAGAAAGATTATCTAAGCACACACACTTTTGTTTTCTTGATTGATATTCTGGTTTTTCTCAAATACCCGTGTCGAAAGAAGATCAAGAGAAAACTACCTTTACTTGCGCTTTTGGAACTTATGCTTATAGGCGTATGCCTTTTGGCTTATGCAATGCACCTACTACCTTTCAAAGATGTATGACTGCTATATTCTCTGATTTTTGTGAAAAGATTGTTGAGGTTTTCATGGATGATTTTTCCATTTATGGGATTTCTTTTGATGATTGCTTGAGCAACCTTGATCGTGTTTTGCAGAAATGTGAAGAAACTAATCTTGTCTTGAATTGGGAGAAGTGCCATTTTATGGTGAATGAAGGCATAGTGCTTGGGCATAAAATCTTTGAATGAGGTATTGAAGTGAACAAAGCAAAACTTGATGCAATTGAGAAAATGCCATCCCCGAAAGATATCAAAGGTATAAGAAGTTTCCTTGGTCATGCTGGTTTCTATAGGTGTTTCATCAAAGATTTCTCAAAGATTTCTAGGCCATTAACTAACCTTCTTCAAAAAGACATTCCCTTTGTTTTTTATGATGATTGTGTAGAAGCTTTCGAAATACTTAAGAAGGCTTTGATTTCTGCACCCATTGTTCAACCACCTGATTGGAACTTACCATTTGAAATTATGTGTGATGCTAGTGATTATGCTGTTGGTGCCGTTCTAGGGCAAAGAGTAGACAAGAAATTGAATGTTATCCATTATGCTAGTAAAACTCTAGATGCTGCCCAAAGAAATTACGCCACCATTGAAAAGGAAATTTTAGCAGTTGTCTTTGCATGTGATAAGTTTAGACCTTATATTGTTGATTCCAAAGTAACTATTCACACTGATCATGCTGCTATTAAATACCTTATGGAAAAGAAATATGCTAAACCTAGACTTATTAGGTGGGTCCTATTACTTGAAGAGTTTGATTTGCATATCATTGATAGTAAGGGAGCTGAAAATCCGGCAGCAGATAACTTGTCTAGAATGGAAAATGTTCTTGGTGACCCACTGCCTATTGATGATAATTTTCCTGATGAACAACCTGCTGCTACAAATACTTCACATAGTACTCCTTGGTATGCTGATTTTGCTAACTATATTGTCGCTAAATATATACCACCTAACTTCACCTACCAAAAAAAGAAGAAATTCTTTTATGATTTACGACACTACTTTTGGGATGACCACATCTTTATAAAGGAGTAGATGGTGTTATTAGAAGTTGTGTACCTGAGCATGAACTGGGACAGATCCTATGGAAGTGTCACTCCGAGGCCTACGGAGGACACCATGCTTGTGACAGAACTGCACAGAAGGTAGTACAATCTGGTTTTTATTGGCCTACTCTTTTCACAGATGCTCGTAAGTATGTCCTTTCATGTAATGCATGTCAAAGAGTTGGTAACATTGGTAAACGTCAAGAAATGACTATGAACTATTCACTTTCCATTGAACCATTTGATGTTTGGGGTTTTGACTTCATGGGACCTTTTCCTACCTCAAATGGATATACTCATATTTTAGTTGTTTTTGATTACGTTACTAAGTGGGTAGAGGCTATTCCAACTAGTAGTGTTGATCATAACACTTCTATTAAAATGGTTAAGGAAATTATTTTTCCGAGGTTTGGAGTCCCTAGATACTTAATGACTGATGGTGGTTCACACTTTATTCATGGTGCTTCCCGTAAACTTCTAGCTAAATATGATGTTAACCATAGAATTACATCACCATATCATCCTTAGTCTAGTGGCCAAGTTGAATTGAGCAATCAAGAACTAAAATTAATCTTGCAAAAGACTGTCAATAGATCTAGTAAGAGTTGGTCTAAGAAACTAGATGGTGCTCTATGGGCTTATAGAACTGCTTACAAGAACCCCATGGGGATGTCCCCATATAAAATGGTGTATGGAAAGGCTTGTCATTTGCCTCTTGAGCTAGAACATAAGGCTTATTGGGCAATTAAAGAACTTAATTGTGATTTTAAACTTGCTGGTCAAAAGAGGTTATTTGATATTAGCTCACTTGGTGAATGGAGGACACAAGCCTATGAAAATGCTAAGTTGTTTAAAGAAAAGGTTAGAAGATGGCATGACAAAAAGATTCAAAAATGGGAATTCAATGTAGGAGACCTGGTGCTTTTGTACAATTCTCGTTTCAGATTTTTTAGAGGAAAAATCTTATCCAAATGGGAAGGTCCATATGTTGTCGAAGAGGTCTATCGCTCCGGTGCTATAAAAATTAATAACTTCGAAGGCAAAAACTCGAGAGTGGTTGTCGGAATCGGAGCTCCGTAGACCCAAGAAGGTTCGAACTCTGGGGCGTGTGCAGAGATCCCAACCAGCTCAAGTCTCAAGCCTGCCGCCCCACAGCCAAACCCTGTCAAAGATGCGCGAGAGCACAAGATGATGGGCATGGAGATTTACCCAGGTTTGGGCCACCTTGCGGTGTAAAACCCTACTCCTGCTTTGGGTGGATTGGCCTCACGAGGAGGTTCGGGGATGAACAAGTACAGTCATGAGCGACCTCGCGAAGGTTCTTGATAGTGGGCGGTTCCGTCCCTCTCTACGGTGGAGGCTAGCTCCTATTTATAGTGGCATGGGTCCGCTTCCCTGATCACACGGGCGGGAAGGGAGCCCACAATGGCCAAATTTGAAAGGGGACAGGAAGTACATCTTATCCTGACTAAAGGTGGTCTTCGCCTGCAAAGCTCCTGGTGTGACGCAAAGGTGGGCTCATCGATGACATCCGTCGTGCCGAGCCCATGGTCTTGGTCTTGTTCCACCGGAAAGGAAACCTTTCGGGGGTTCCTTGGGAACCCGCGTTCGTCCCTGCCTTCTTAGCATCAAAGAGGAAACTGTCTCTGCTGCGCCTGCTGGTGCCCACCTGCCTTGGTCGTCATGGCTCACGTCATCGCAGCCTCCTGAGGCCGGGCACTGCATAGGAATCTCCGCTCCTCGGTGAGGGAGTCCTGGACTAAGGGGTCCTTGGGAGACCGGCCTATGTCTTATGGGCTGGACTGTATGGGCCACTTGCTGAATACTGGAAGAATAGAAGACCTCGTCCCTAAGGAGGAATCTTCGGGAATCGTGGATTGTCCTCCACGTTTGGAATAGCGAATAGGCATGTTTATCCCTTCGACATGTAACCGACCATGTGTAAACCCTAGGGACCCCGGCGTCTATATAAGCCGGAGGGTTTTAGGTTGTAGACCATGAGAACTCATCTAGGGTTTTAGTCATACGATCTCGTGGTAGATCAACTCTGTAAACTCCATACACTCAATATAATCAAGCAGGACGTAGGGTATTACCTCCATAGGAGGGCCCGTACCTGGGTAAAACCTTGTCCCCTTTGTCTCCTGTTACCATCGATCCAAGTATCACAGTTCGGGACCCCCTACCCGAGATCCGCCGGTTTTGACACCGACATTGGTGCTTTCATTGAGAGGACCGCTGTGATCGCCAGAAGGAATCGATGGCTCGCCTAGTCGTCAACAACGAGGTCTGTAACACGGGTACTTTTGTCCCCGGACAGATCTTCGCCTTCGGCAGCATAGTGCTGCACGCCGACCACACCGGCCATCTAGGTCACGTTGGAAGCTTCGCCCCTGATCAAGAGGTCAGATTCGGGAACTTAGAGTTCTCCGTAGACTCTCGAGGCGATCTATCACTGTCTGGGCTCGCGGTCTCGCCCGCCATGCCCGAAGGCTCTGAGGCTTTAACCCCAGACCCACTATTCGGCCCCTCCCTTGGGATTAACACCGGTGAGGGCCCAACGTCCAGTCTGGATCAGGTCATAGCGCCCGATGCCGGGACACCAGTTCTTGCCGAACACTCCCCCCGCACGGACGCATCGGAGGTTCACTCTGGAAACCCTGTGCAGGCCGACCCGACCAAGCTCTCGATACTCAATGAGGCTCTGGACCGGATCTCGTCGATGAAGATCACCGACAATCCAACTCCGATCTATTCTCTGACCGGATTTCAGACGGGTCAGGACAATTTTTTTGTCCCACCCACCACCCACTTCATAGCCACTGTCGAGGATTTAACCGACATGCTTGACTATGCTTCCGAGGAAGCAGAGCATATGGATGATGAGGATAACGCCCTCACCCCCGCTAAGACCGGGCAGTGGACTGCCACCTCTACATACGACGTCTACATGGTGGACACCCCGCAAGACAACGGAGACAAATTAGATGAAGCGCCGTCAAGACGCCGAAGGCCGCATAAATGGGCAAAAGGGAAAAAACGGCAAAAATCTACCGATGGCACCGGGGATGGTGATGCCCTGGAAGACATCGGCGGCCCCGAAATCCCCGAACACCCGTTAGAGGATCAGGAGAGACCCGAAGACCGTCGTGACCCAGATGATCCAGATGATCCCGAGGACGACGACTACCTCCGCTCTATCGAGGGGGAGGATAACGCGGATGCCGATGACATTGCCATCCCCGATAATCCTGCTGACCAGGAACTATTCAGACAACAGCTCATATCCACGGCTCGAAGCCTGAAAGCAAAAGAGCGGCAACTCAGAGCCGAACAAGACGACCTCAACAACCATTGGACGAGAGTCCTCTCGGCTGAGGAAGGATACGGCACCGGTCTATCGGACCAACCCAAGAGCTACCCACGCAGAAGGCTGCTGCCGCAGTTCGATGACGAGCTTATTGATACGCCGTCTCCCAAGCATACCCCATATGAAAAGCCAGACCGCCCCCCTCGAGGACGAGACCGGACTGCTGATGATACCGGCTACAGGCCGACAATACCCCGTCGACGGGGAAAGGAGCCACTAGAGCCCGATAACAGGTTCGACCTACGACACGACCTGGACTATAGAGCAGGCCGCACGCGATCCATTTACGGATCCACAGGATACTCACCCGATAGACGGGATGGGTACCGACCTCGGTTCGACCGCGACAATGAAGATCGGGAACAACACCGAGCTAGGGTAGACGCCGATCATCGGCGCAACATAGCTCGGGTTAGAGGGGTTGCACACCCACTCTGCTTCACAGATGAGGTAATGCGGCATCAGTTCCCAGAAGGGTTTAAGCCCGTAAACATAGAACAATATGATGGGACAACTGACCCAACAGTATGGATAGAGGATTTCCTCCTCCACATCCACATGGCATGAGGAGATGACCTCCACGCCATCAAGTACTTGCCCCTGAAGCTCAAGGGGCCAGCTCGGCACTGGTTGAATAGCCTCCCCAAAAACTCCATCGGGTGTTGGGAGGACCTAGAAGAGGCATTCCGATCTAACTTCCAGGGCACTTATGTTCGGCCACCAGACTCATCTGATCTCAGTAACGTCGTCTAGAAGCCCGGAGAGTCCGCACGGCTATTCTGGAACCGCTGCCTGACCAAGAAGAACCAGATCGTAGACTGTCCGGATGCCGAAGCTATAGCCTCCTTCAGGCATAATATTCGGGACGAATGGCTGGCCCGACAGCTTGGCCAGGACAAACCGAGGACAATGTCCGCCCTCACGTCACTCATGACCCGCTTTTGCGCGGGCGAGGATAACTGGCTCGCTCGACGTAGCCATAACCCCGAAGACCCCGGAACCTCTAAAGTTCGGGATGGGAACGGGAAACTGAAGTGCAACAAGAACAAGCGCCGACACAATAATAGTGATGCCGATGACACGGCCGTCAACGCCGGCTTCCGCAATTCCCGCTTTGGGCAGCGGAAGAAGCCTCCTAAAAGCAAACACGACGGACCTACCCCGCTGGACAAGATTCTGGAGAGACCTTGCTAGATCCATGGCACTCAGGAGAAGCCCGCCAATCAAACCAACCATAACTGTTGGGTCTTCAAGCAGGCCGGCAAACTCGCAACTGAGGACCAAGGCAAGAGCCCACGCAGCGAGGACGAGGATGAGCCTCGTGGTCCGATTGGTGGCGGTCAAAAGAAATTCCCTCCAGAGGTGAAAATAGTAAACATGATCTACGCCACTCATATACCAAAAAAGGAGAGGAAGCGCGCCCTTCGAGATGTCTATGCCATAGAGCCTGTAGCCCCGAAGTATAACCCATGGTCAGCATATCCGATCACTTTCGATCGGCGTGACCATCCGACCAGTATCCGTCACGGGGGTTCGGCCGCACTCGTCCTAGACCCGATCATAGATGGGTACCACCTTAATAAAGTCCTCATGGACGGTGGAAGTAGCCTTAACCTGATTTACTTAGATACGGTGAAAAAGATGGGCATAGATCCTTCGAGGATCAAGCCCAGCATCACTACCTTCAAAGGAGTGATCCCAGGCGTTGAAGCCCGGTGCACAGGCTCTGTAAGCCTAGAGGTTGTGTTCGGCTCGCCCGATAACTTCCGAAGCGAGGACTTGATCTTCGACATCGTACCCTTCCGCAACGGCTATCACGCCCTGCTCGGACGTACAGCGTTCGCTCGCTTTAACGCCGTCCCACACTATGCATACCTCAAGCTCAAGATGCCTGGCCCTAGGGGGGTCATTACTGTAAACGGCAACACAGAGCGCTCCCTCCGAACTGAGGAACATGCTTTGGCCCTGGCGGCCGAATTCCACTGCACTGATGATTGGCAATCGCCGAAATCTGCCGTCAAGGCACCCAAGGCTGGGAAAAGAGCTCGGTCTCAATCCGAGGTACCAGAACCTTCCATTCCCTATAAATAGGGACTAGCTCGCCCCCCATCGCACGGCCCTATCACCGGCAAAGTATGTGCCGAAGAGGCACAACTTCGCGCTCAAAATTCCATGGGCAGCGGTGGGGGCACTATTAGAGGGTAGGTGTTCGGTTGGACCGAATTACTGCCGTCAACACGTCTTCGGACTTACTACAGGTGCCATAAAGTGCCTGCTCAAGGCGTCAAGCTTATCCATACCTCAGCGACTTCTCAAGACCCTTTCTTCAAGGTCCGTTCGCCGAACTAACAAAGCCCATAAAGGCATACACCTCCTTAGGAGATGCAGGAGCAGATAAGCGACAGGGCACATCAAGGACGTCAGGTCATCTATCGTAGGCCCTTGGTACAACCTCTCCTGTAGAGTTTATATTTCATTTATCAAATACCTGTAAACAGTTGCATCGGCAATTTGAATAATAAGAGTTGTTGAGTAAAATACAGATATATCATTTTCTCTTTGCTGTCCCTTTTCGGAACACTTTCTGTTTTCTCCCTCTTCTTGCGAACCTGTTTTGGTATATAGTACGATGCAACCGGCTAATAGACCGGCGGCTCGACTTTAAAAATCGCCCTAACCACAATTTCTTTAAGTGTTCGGCGTCTTGGAATTCCGCTTTATATGCATTGGTTCCGAACTATGTCTTGGGTCAATAGTTGGGTTGCCCGGCTCCTATGCTTGCCCCTTTATGTTCCGCTCGTTCGGCTAAAAGGGCAAAGGGAGCACCGCTGCGATTGTGCTTCCGGCTAGCCTGGTCAAGCGCCTCAGCGGAGAAAGCCGAAAACTGACTGTCATGGTATGCGAGAACCGGTCTGCGAATCCGAGCTTAACTACATCTCGTCAGAGGTTATTCCGTGTCATACGATGGGTTTGGTGTTCGCAGAAACCAGTGATACAGGCTTTGGCCACGGTTCATCCGAACATCACAAACACCTGGGGGCTCGTTGTTGGCTCCCGCACTCCTTTCTCGCGCCCCTATGGCTAAGTGAAAGCAATAAAGCATTATGGTCCGATTGCCTTGTCCGCCCCACACTACCGCCTTCGGGTGTCGATAAGTTCGGCTAAGGGTTATAGTGCGGTTGGAAGAGACACCTCGTGCAGTATCTACACGGGGGCTGAAGCCGACGACTCGCAGCTTTCAGGATTAACGGCCACAAAGGAGTTATAAAGGATGCAAAACATACAAGACATGATAAGAAACCATGCATTTTAAATTTATATGCGCTGACAAGTCTTCGGACATATTACAGCATTCTACTCATACTCATTCTCTCTCGTACACTGTGATTCTATGGCCCGAGCACCCTCCATAACACCGGAGAAGTACAGTTCGGGGCGCCTATGACCCTTTCCAGGAGGCGGAGGAGTTGTAGCTACTTTCAATGGATCTAGCCCTGGCCAGTGCACCTTGGCCCTCGCAAAGGTCATCCTTGCTCCTTCGATGCAGGAAGACCGCCTCAATGTGTCGATCCGAGGAGTGGCGTCGCTCAGCTTCCGCACCAGGCCGAAGTAACTGCCCGGCAATGTCTCGTTGGGCCACAGCCGGATCCAGAGATCCTTCAGGGCCGGTTCCGCCATCCGATGTACCTCCATCAGCTGCTTCAGCTGCTCTACAAGGAGAGGAGAACGCTCGGGGGCTTCGAATTGTGCCCAGAATAGACGAGCTTCATCTTCTTCTCCCCGCGAAGCATAGAACTTCTTCGCATCCGCTAAGCCCTTCTGGAGGTCCGAGTAGGCGCCTGAGGAACGCCATACCTGGTTAAGCAACTTGAACTTGCTGTCCCCGAAGATACACTGCAAGGAATACGGCTTACTATCCATGATAGCTTTGGCTTGGCGGAGATCCTCTTCAAATGAACGCCTCTCCACCCGCTCCTTTTGGAGATCGGTTTTCAGGGTGGATAGTTCGGCGGCTTGCTCTTTCCCTTTCAGCTCAAGGACCTCGCACTTCTTGCTGGCGTCGTTGAGCTCCTGTTGAATCTCTTCTACCCGAGCCTCATGCTTGTCGCTGGTGTCTCTCAGGGCAGATAGAGTGGTGGCCGCTTCTTTAACCGCCGCCTTCTCAACCAAAGCTTCTAGCTTCACTTTCTCAAGCTCGGCTTTGAGCTTCTCTATCTCTTTCGCCGCGGCTGCGTAAGTATTGACTTATGTTCAGAAACCGTGTTGATAGAGCGGTAAAAAAGAGTTTTGATACTATAATTTCGGCTTACCTTGCGCTTCGTCGAATCTCTTGTTTAGAGCATCAAGCTCGTCTTCGGAGCACTCAAGCTTTCGATTCAGCTCCTCTAGCTCGGCGGCGTTAGTAGCCGCTGCTGTCGACGAAGCCTGTGTCACAGAGTTATATAACCATTAAAGAGGTTTTGAAACTCCGAACTATCACTAAAACTGACTCTGTGTCCGGACCACTAATGGGCTGATCGGCCTATCCGAACACATATTGTCCGGTGCTTAGCTCGGATGTAAGGGCCGTACCGGGCCTTTGTGGTGGGCCACGCGCTGGGCCGCAGGCAGGCAGGTCTCGGTACCCCCAATCCCAGAACGCCGACAGTAGCCCCCGGGCCCAAGGCGTGCCAAGCTTAGCTTCTAGACGAAGGCAAGGAGTGATGGGCGAAGCGCCACGGGCCCCCAATCGCCTGTGGGCTAGGCTCGACGCGTGGCGCGCGACGGGGAACGGACACCTTGGCCCCCAATCGCCTCGGCAACTGTCCTGGCTAACAAAAGTCTGGCGCCCTCTGCGGAGCCATCATTGCTCTTCTTCCTTGCACCTTGCTCCCTTGCTCAGATCCCCTTTCCTCCGTAAGAAACTTCTCCAGGTCTTGGCGCAGCGTCGCTCTTCCTCTTGCTCTTCTGCCTCCAGGATTCTTCGAATGGCGCCTGCCAGGAAGACGAAGCCCGAGGCTGCAGCCTCGGCCCCCTCTTCTCCCTCTCCGGACTCACAACATCCTCCATCGCCAAGGAGGGGGATCTCGCCCCCGTGCTTCCGTTGACTGTGGGGGACTCCAATGAATGGGGGAGGACCTTGATCTGGTGCGGCTCAGCCGAGCAGCGCACCCTGGCGAAGACGGTCTACCCCTTCTTTGTCCACAGCGTCTTCTGTGGGCTCGTCCCGCCCTTCTCGGGGTTCTTCTCCGTCATCCTCACGCACTACGGGATCCAAGCTCTCCACCTTCAGCCCAACTCCATCTTGCTCCTGTCGATCTTCGCCTTCTACTGTGAGGCCTTCATAGGCGTGAAGCCTTCTATGGCCCCCTTCCGCCACTACTTCAGCATGCGGCTCCATGACAACGCGCAGCGGTAGGGGTGCGCTTCCTTCGTCGCGGTCCAGAGCGGCAATGTGCTCCTGAAGGCCAGGAAGAAGGTGGAAGGCTACCGGCACCGCTGGGTCTTCTTGGATGTTCATGGGGTTGATTCGCATCTGGAGCTCCCGACGAGGCTGCCCGAGAAAACCGTCGGGTGGGCCTCCACGAAGCTCACCGACCCCCGGGCGACGCCCGTCTTGAAGCGGATCTCCTCGGACATGGTCGGCGGGAAACTGACCAGGGCGATGATGGTGAAGGACTTCATGACGCAGCACCTGGCGCCGCTCCAGCAGCACTCGAAGCCCATGTGGGAGTGCGAGGGCATCGGAGACGCCATCAGGCTCGGATCCACCAGCCTGACAGGCGAGGAGAGAGACAAGTCCCTGAACACCTTGCTCTTCAACGATCCCGGGGATCTTCCCAAGGCGTACGCCCCGCTGTACCGCCGTGACGACGGCAGGGTGCTGGCCGCCGCCATGCCCGATTTTGACGACCTGGGGCTCACGCCATCCGGGGTCCCCAATCCCACGGTGCTGGTGTCCTCCGGCGACACCAGCGGCGAAGACGATTCAGAGGAGACCGTGGATGGTAGGGAGGAGGCGTCCCCTCCAACACAGAGTGTGCTCCTCCACAGCCTTGATGACGATGATGACAATACCGACCAGCCCCCGGCCGCTGGCTCCCGGCACTTCGCCCGGGTGCACAGGGGGCCGTGGCCTTCCCCTCTAACTGCTTGGTCGTCCGGCCGGACAACCCCAAAGAAACGCGTGGCCGTAGTTCCTCTGGGGGCCCTCTGCACTCCTTCAGGTGATAGCACCATGCCGACGATCGGCGAGGAGCACCCCGCTCGCCCCCTGCACGTGGCCAAGTCCGCGCCAAAAGGAAGCGGCGGCATTCCGACCAGCGCCGAGGTGGAGAAGAAGAGTAAGTGGGTCGCGCACGAGGAGTAAGTAACCTTCTTTGTCTTTGTTTGATCTTGAACTGCGCATGTGCGCACGGCTCTCCTCCTCTCGTTGGCCAGGGTCGAGAAGAAGGCGAGCGTTTTGCCGAAGGAGCCCCTCGCCCTGGGGGCGCCATAGGCTTTGTGGCGCAATGTAAGCGAGCCGCGCCAGCCCAGCACGCCGCTTGGAGGACTGGCCGCCGGGGGCGCAGGGGCTCTCATGGCGGCGTCTCCCGCCGCAGCCATGGTGGCCCCGACGCTGATGGAGGGGACAACTCCTCGCCCCCTCCTGGTGGAATCCGCTCCCGTGGTCACAGAGATGCAGCTCGGGAGGAGCCAGCCCCCAAGGGCCAGCTGGTAGTGGGGTCGCCCACGCTTGCCGTGCTGGAGGAGAAACTGGAGCCCCCAGCTCCCCAAGTTAGCCATGTTGCCGGTCCCTTGGTCAGGGCGCCTGCCAATGCGCCGGTGCTGCCTCCTGGCCCGGTTCTCGCGCTCGCGCGCTGCATTCCTCTGATCAGGTCCGGTGCCTTGGACGAGGCTTACACCATGCTTGGCAGGCTCCGGGCGACCTCCAAGATGCTGAAAGGTGCCTCACGAAGAAGTGCCTGGGGCTCGTTTCTGGATGGTCCCAGGCCGAGGCGGCCACCCAGACGGGCTAGGGCCGAGCCGAGGCCGCCATCGCGAGAGCGAGGAGGAGGCCGCCGAGGCCAAGGCAGCCCGAGACGCAGCACTGGAAGAGGCGGAGTCTGCCAGGGCGCGCTGCGGCGAGGTGGAGGCCCACCTGAAGGTCTTTCAGGATGAGCAAGCCACACTCGCGCAACAACTCCGTGAGCAGGGGAAGGTCCTCAAGGCCCACGAGGCGGAGCTCGCAGATTGCAACTCCGCGCTGTCCCGTGTGGCTGAAGGCCAGGCCAAGGAAAGCGAGCGCTTGGCCAAGCTGAAGGAGGCGGTGGAAGAGGCTCAGGCGTCCCACGTCCGGCGCGTCTCCGAGACGACGACCCAGCTAGAGGCCAGGGAGAAGACCCTCGCTGTTGCTGAGGAGAAAGTGGCTGTGGAGTGCGACGCCTTCCCTACCCTCGAAATCGAGCTTCGCAAGTCGCTATGCTCCATCTGTTGTGGAGACCCCGACTGATAAGTCGTGATCACCGAATGCACATGTACAGTGATCCTAGAGATCAATGCTCACTGAACACACAGAAGCTGAATAACAAGAGTCTTACATCCACATTTAGCGTCTTACACAAATAAAGACCATGAAGGTCTAGTCTTACATAGATAGGGCCACAAGGGTCAAACCCTTAAACATAACAAGCAGCAGAAATCTTGATCGAAAGCGTGAGCCCATGCCATCTGCCTTAAACCTACAGGCATTCTGACTGGGAAGCGTCCTAGTTCGCATGTTCGTCACCAACGAACTCTTCGCCCTATTCCTTCTCTTCCATGCCTGGCCAATTAAATAACCAGTGGCAAGCCAACGAGTACTTTGAATGTACTCGCAAGCAACCCAAGTTGTGGAACAAGGTATAACAATGCATGATATAGCACTAAGTAGGTAAGTTTTGCAGAAAGCTGATTTTAAGTGCAATGATATGATCAAGTAACCTTGAGTAAGCATGCATCAACTGTTAACAGGTATTCATGTGAACAAGTCTCAGTTATCATCATAAGCAGGGGTTGAACACCTCATGTTCATCATCATGCCAAGTCATCGGACTTAGCTCAAGTATCACCTTTATCACCAAACACACACACACCAGTTCGTGAAAACATTTGGACGTAGTTTAAGCAGCACCACCCAACTATCCTTGACCGTGGACACGGCTATTCGAATAGTTTTACAATCTGCAGAGGTTGCACACTTTACCCACAAGACTCGGGGAACTTCCGTGTGATCCACGACTCGCGGTATATTACATACCTGAGGTAAGCACCCGAACAATGCCTTTCCCCAAGCGATACTAAACAAAGAGTCCACTCGTTGGTCCGTGTCTTCATGATGTACAAACACGAGCCTTGCTCTACACAGTACCATCCATGAAGGAACACAACGGTGTGCCCGGTGCCTGTAAAGATAGCGCATGGCCGCCCTTCCAGGCACGACCCCGTATCGAGAGTGACCACGCCACTCCCGCCACTAGTAATGCGGGCTCTATGCTAGTACCCACGAAGGTAATCAACAAAGCCCCGTCCCATAAGGGGTATCATGGTTGTGCATGTAAGGTTGGGACGGTCGACAAATCTTAAATCTAATCCGTTTTCGAAAACACACACACTCGCTTGCTCCGGTACACCACTTCTTTATCAAGTGGTTACCTAGCTAATCATCATCTCCCTCGGGCATTAGTGGCACCCAACGGGGTTTTTCGAAAAAGTCTTTGAAACCATTTTGTTTCCATCACCATGCATATTCCCATCCCACTTGCGTAGCACTACTGGCAACCTAACTACTCCCACCCGCACAACCCTCATAAGAATGGTAGGGTCATGCACGATGCAAGTATCAATGGTAAAGTATCGGAGGTATCCCACCAAAGTGGTCACCACATCAACCTGATCAACACCACGGAAATAAGTGCTATATGTCATGCAAATAAAAGGGTTCTTAGTCATGGTCAAAGGGCTGCTTGCCTGGCTCAACAAAGTCTTTGGGGTCTTCGAAATCTTCGGGTCCAATTCCTTCGTCAACAACGCAATCTATCGTCGCGGAATAAACGGGCAAAAAATAAGCATCACAGCAAAACAGAGCGCAAAAGCCACTTTAAAAATGTTACTCTATTCTGATTTATACTAAAAGATATTCTAAAAATGTTTGTCTAAGGTTTTGTTGTGAAAAACATTTTGAAAACTATTTAAACAGAGGCAATAAAATATTAAAAACTAGGTTTTAAATAGAATCAATACATAAAATATTTTCAAAAAATTTACAAGTGGCACTGTTAAATACTACATATTATTCTAGGAATTTAGGTGGAAAGATATTTGGTATAGGGATTTTATTTTTCTCAGAGGAATTTTTGCAAGATGCCAGAAATAAAGAAAAAGAAAAAGAGCACTATGCTCTTGGGCCAGAGGTGGGCGAGCAGAGCCGGCCCAGGGGAGTTGCGGCCCAGGCGAGGGGGCACGCACGCGGTGGTCGGGGTTTAAACCCGACAGGCCGGCTCCATCAGCCAGAGAGAGAGAGGGGGGGGGGTCAGAGAGAGGGGGAGGATGACAAGCGGGGCCCTCTTGTCATCACCTTCCTCGGGGCAGAGGAGGTCGAGGGGGCTCACCGGCGGCTACAGGACACGGCGGAGCCTGGCGATAGTTGAAATGGAACCAGCGTGGACCCGCCGTTCGGGTGGAGGTGCAGGGGACGCCGGAGATGCACCGTCTAGCCGGCGACGAGGAAGTACGGCGGGGCCGCTTCGGGAGGGGGTCGCCGGTGTCGTCCCTTAGCTGCAAATGATAAGGGAGGAGGGGGAAATGATCAGGAGGGATCTGGGGTTCCAGATCGAGAGAAAACGGGGCTGGAGGTGGCCTCTCACCGTGCGGGCGCCGGTGACCAGAGGCGGTGACTCCCGGCTTGATCCCGAGCGTCTGGCCACAGAAACAGAGGGGGAGAGGTGCGAGAGCACGATTGCGAGGAGGATAAGGGGTCCGGAGGGGGAGAGGGGCCTCGGGGTGCCCTTTTTATATGTGGACGGCGGTCCATCGAATGGTGGTGCGCCGGCGAGGACGCAACGCCCGCAGGACGGCATGGGGGAGAGAGATAGCGTGTTTGGGGTGTTCCTGGGCGTGGTCCACGTCCAGGGGAAGCAAGAGGAGGAGCGGGGTCTGTGCGCGTGTGAGGCAGCTCACTGGCCGAGCCTGGCGGCGCTCGGCACACGCGGGAGGAGGGAGAAGGAGGAGGAGAGAGGAGGGGGCCGACAGGGAGGCGTGTCC
The DNA here is from genome assembly GCA_039707655.1 of Elymus sibiricus. Lineage (NCBI taxonomy): Eukaryota > Viridiplantae > Streptophyta > Magnoliopsida > Poales > Poaceae > Elymus > Elymus sibiricus. The sequence continues at coordinate 162,769,261 of CM077667.1, forward strand.
CGGACGTCGAGGGAGCCAAGTGGCGAGAGGGGGAGGCCCGAGGCTGTCGGGGCCATGCAGTGGGCGGTGGCTACAGTGCGGTCAGCACTGTAGCGCGCTCTGGAGAGCGAATATGGCATGCCATGGCATGCCTTCGGCGGCTTCTGCGTGGCCTCCCATGTCTAGGGGATCTAGGGGGAGGAAGCAAGCAGGGGAGAGGCATTGGATCCTCTGGTGATCACTAGGGTGAGAGAGGAGTGGAGAGAGAGATGGAGTGCTACTGTCCAGAGGGGTAAAATGGGTTTTTACCCCACTTAAACATTGAGTCTTGGCTAGAGAAATTTACTGGGGGTGAGGTGCAATGCTAGTATGCTGTGGTAAAATTTTGGAGGCAAAGAGAATAGCAGAAGGGGGTCAAATAAGGCTTTATACAGCATAGGCAAAAGTGTTTGATGATGGTTTGGCTAAGAAAATGGGGTTTGCTTGCCATGAGATTTAATAGGATGAAAATATAGGTACAAATAGAGAGGATCACCAAGTTTGAGCTTGATTGAAAAAAGTTCACAATGCAACTTTGTGAAACCCTGGAAATCAACAGAATCAGATTTCTATAGATCTAGTCATGCATTTCACTTCCCACAAATCCACCACTTGGTGTGGTATCATTATTTGGGGTTTAGCACATGCCCACAAAGTTTCGGGTCAAGGGAAGAAACTTCACAATGTAAAGTTGTTCAAATTTGAATCTGGACAGAGAGGCTTTTGGAATATTTTGGTGAAGAAAATGATTGGGGATTGAGATGAAACTTTGCAAGAGCATCACATATGACATGTGTGCCTTGCTGGAATTTCCTTGGAATTTATTGAGAATATCGAAAGCTTGATTTAAGCAGAAAGGGTTTTGAGGGGTTTTGCCCATGATTTTGAACATGACCATGTGTTGAAACTCATATATATGGAAAATATATGTCCACTGAGTTTCCCTAAATTTTCTCAAATATTTTTAAAGCATTTAAATAATTTTTCCCTATAAAAGACCATTTCTGGCCTTAAGAAAAAGCCTTTAAATAAAATAGGAAAATGATCTTTAAAAATAATATTTGGTGGTTTTGGGAAGTCATATTTATAGTAGGTTCCAAATAAGGCCTTTGGGGAAAAAGGATCCACCCAATTTGAGGACTTGAAGTGCAAACCTCAACTCAGGGGTTTTTGAAAACCTAATTTGGATAAATTCTTTTTGGTCGAAATAAATTTTGATAAAAAAATAGTTTTGGGTACTATTCACATGGCATGATCATTGGGCAAGAAGTTTGGGTCAAGTAAGATGAATATGGAGAGGAGTAGAACCTAAGAGTGCCATACACAAACAACCAAACAAGCAAACAAGCAACAATTCAAACAAGCATGCACTCAAAAAGTTTTAATTGGTTCCAAATTTTGTAAATCCATCATAGCAAAGTGATACAAACACAGGGTGTGACATCTGTAGGGGAGGATTCTGGGAGCCTTTGGTGACCCCCAAAGCCGGCTACGCATGGCTCTCCTTCAAGCTTGCCGAGGTGCTCAAAGGCGCCTCCACCAGGGTGGACACCATTTTGGAGGCCGAGTGTCGCGACCTCCTCGCCACGGCCGTGACGCGGGTCTCCAGCCAGCTTTACCTCGCGAGGCCAGCTTTGACTTCGATGCGGTGCTCGTCCCGGTTGCTCCTGCGTCCCGCGCCACTGCGGAAGCGGCCGTGAAGGGCCCGGTGGATGCGATGGTGGAGAAGTTCACCTGCATCGCCAGCGCCAAGCCCCCGTCGGCGGAAGCAAGCGTTGGTGACTACGGTGGCAGCAACGTTGACAATGAGGTTGCCACGGCCGGGACAGTTGGCGATGTCGTCCATGGCGGTGGTGGCCCTTCCTCCTAGATTTACCCTGCAACATCCGCGGTGCCTCGCAGAGGCGTGAGACTTTGAATTCATAAGACATTTAGTGCCTGTAATAATTGCTTGAATTTTCCTTGAATTTCGTGATTTCCTCCGGTGCCCTGTTTCCTTCCCATTTGCTTTTGTGCTCTACGTCGGCGGGGCCCAATCCCGCGCATAGCTCGGTAGCCGTTGGAGCTTCCGGATCGCCAGGACGAGACCAAGGGGCAAGGGGCTACGTGACCAGTGAGGCCCCTGAGTCGCGATGCTCAGGGGTCCCCCTTGACATGCAAGCAGCACTCCCTAAGGAAACACGGCGATGCGAGGGTAGATTTGGGGCGCCTTAGTGCTGTGCGTCTGCAGGGCCCAATCCCGTGCATACCTCGACCGCCGTTGGGGCATCCGGATCGCCAGTATGAGAGCAAGGGGCGAGTGGCTACGTGACCAGTGAGGCCCCTGAGTCGCGATGCTCAGGGGTCCCCCTTGACATGCGAGCACCGCCCATGAGGTGAATTCATACCTTTTCTCGACAGCTTTTAACTGGGAGGGACGCGGGAAGACCAGGTACCGGAACCTGGTGAGGTGGCTCATGCCAGGCCCGTCCTAAGTGTAGCCCCCGGCCAGCCCACTCGCGCGTGCTTCCCAGGGGAACACTGTGTGACGGGGTCATGCGAAGAGCCGAGAGGCCATCCTGAGGTTGGTGCAACCGCTAGGGTGCCCTTAGTTGTTTATCCCCCAGCGCGGAGCATGGGGCTTCCACTGGGCGTGGGCATAGCTGCTGACCGACAGTGTCGTCCGCTAGCGCGGAGCATGGGGCTTCCACTTGGGCGTGGGAATGGAGCTCTGTGATAGAGTCTCCGGGCGTGTACAACCCATTAAGTTCGCACTTGTGGCTTGCACGGCTGAACTGGGAGGTGTATCTGGGCACCCGTGACCCAACGCGGGGCTCACGAGGCCCTACCTCAAAGGCGGGTTGCGCCTGAATTTTTATAGCGCGAGGCACGCTTGCAGGACCTGTGGGGTGTGGGTAACCTACGCCGAATGAATCTCCGGAGGCCATCGCATGAGAAGGCCAAACACCAACGGCCTAGGAGGTGACGTGTGTAGGGCCAGGCCGCCAGACAGAGCTCGGCCATTGCATTTATCGACGCTGCAGGGATGGACCCGAGCACAGACGCCATGCCCAGTCTTCTCATGCTACAAACCCGAGGAAAGACACCCGACGCGCGGCTCCCGTGACGGCGAAGCGCCAAACAACGGTTATTGGAACCGGGCCACACGCCCCGACTCACCCACACTCAATTAGCTCATGCGATGACAAGCACCAAGGGCCTCGGCGAGGTGACGTACACGGGGCTGGCCCGCGAGACAGAGCTCAGCCACTTGGATTTATCAACGCTGCAGGGATGGACCCGAGCACAGATGCCATGCGAGCCCTTAATCATGAGGCGGTCGAAGGCGGGGTTGTAAGGGCGCGGCGGCATTCATTGTGACGAAGCACCGGGCATGCAGATAGAATACTTAGGAAATTCATTAAATGTAGAATCAGTCTGGTGCATGCGCAAAAACGATACAACTGTGGGGACGGGCCCTAGCAGCTCGAGGATGGTGCAGCCCGAGGGGCGCCCTCAATTGAACAAACCAAAAGTCACTTGGCATCGGCACCGCTAAAGCGTCGGGGTAGTCTTCGAAGCTGGGTCATCACGAGCTTGAGTGCTCCAGAGGCTCGGGGGGCCCACGAGGGTCTGGGATCTCCGGGAGATCCTCGCGGCGTCGGGCCTCATGAGACGCGAGGGCGGTCTGCATGAGGCGATCTTAAGTAGCACCCACGTTCATGAGGCCTAAGGGCATGCGGATGTAGCTGCAGGGGAAGCCCCCGCTTCGTCCGACATGCGATGGCCAGAAGAGTTCCTGCGACGAAGCCCTATTGAGGTCGGGGAAGTTGACGCAGATGCGCAGCCTGCCGTCGGGGACGGCTGCTGCACCGGGTGGCGCTGGGCGGTGCTCGCCGCGCAGGGCCTGTGTCTCCTGAAGCTCCCTGATCGCGTTGTTGATGAACTCTCTTGCGCCTGGCGCCTCACGCCTTGCTTCTTGCTTGTGGTGGCGTACGTCGAAGCACACCTCCGAGTGGTGCTCGAGCACCTCCCCTGTCGTGCCGGTCTGGTCGGTAGCTTCCCAGATGGAAGCCCCCGAGCCTGTCCTGAGGGAGGCGCCGGGCGCACCGTCCTATGCGAGAGGGAGAGGCGCCCCAGCGGCGGACGCCAAGCCTATAGCGCCAGCGGTGGAGGTCCCAGCCCCCTGGCGGCTCTTGGGGAGGAGCTGCTTCTGCTTCTTCCGGGTGTCCTCGGGGGGCAAGACATCGCCCTCGTCGCCGGAGTTTTCAACCGCCGTGGCATGGTAGGCGCGCTCGAGGGAGCAGACTGCATCCTTCTCGTTGCAGGTGACCATGATGACGCCGCTGCACCCTGGCATCTTGAGGACGTTGTAGCCATGGTGGACTGCCGCCATGAACTTGGCGAGGGCGGGGTACCCAAGGATGGCGTTGTATGGGAGGCTGATGTGAGTAACGTCGAAGTTTATGAGCTCGGTGCGGTAGTTGTCACGCCTTCCAAAGGTGACTGGGAGGCGCACCTGCCCCAGTGGTGTGGTAGTGTAGGACCGAAAGTATGTCTAGAGGGGGGGTGATTAGACTACTTGACCAAATAAAAGTTTTGCATATGCCAAGTTTTAGGGTTGACAGTTTTTAGGATTTCATGGCAAGTCAAGTACACCCTACACATGCAAGTCTAAGAGTATATGGCAGCAGAAAATAACAACAAGCATGTATAGAGGGGATAGGGTAGAAGGATCAAACGCAGTTGTAGACGCATGGATTTTTCCCGTGGTTCCGATAGGTGGCGCTATCGTACATCCACGTTTATGGAGTCTTCAACCCACGGAGGGTAACGGTCGCGAGAGTCCACGGAGGGCTCCACCCATAAGGGTCCACGAAGTAGCAACCTTGACTATTCCATAACGGCTTCCGTCCACGAAGGACTAGCCTCACTATGGGTAGATCTTCACGAAGTAGGCGATCTCCTTGCCCGTACAAACTTCTTGGTTCAACTCCACAACACGAAGTAGGAGGCTCCCAAGCGACACCTAACCAATCTAGGAGGCACCACCCTCCAAAAGGTAATAGGCTCGGTAATGACGATGAACTCCTTGCTCTTGTGCTTCAAGATGATAGACTCCTCAACACACAATCACTCTCTCACAGATTTGGCTGGGTAGAAGAGATGGGATTGGTGGAAAGCAACTTGGGGAGGCTAGAAATCAAGATCCATATGATTGGAGTGGAAGATCTTGACCTCAACACAAGACTAGGTGGTTCTCTCTCAGAAAACTGGATGGGCAAGTATGGAATAGTTCTGAGTGCTCTCTTGTCGAGTGGTTGGTGGTGAAGGGGTATATATAGGCATCCCCAAAAATGCAACCGTTACACACAAAATGACCAACTCGGTGACACCATTGTGTGAATCTCAGTGGTACCGAAGTGACCAAAAGGTGGCAACTTTTGAATCTCGGTGAGACCGATATAGGAATCTCGGTTGCACCGATAAGGTGACCAACGGTCAGATTTCCAATCTCGGTGACGCCGATCCAACATTCTCGGTGGGACCGAAAACGTGAATTTGCGTAACAGAAAGTTGGCAACCTAAACTCGGTGGCACCGGTATGGAATCGGTTGCAACGAAGTGGCTAGGGTTTGGCTGAGTCTGTCTAGGGTTTGGAATCGGTGGCACCGGGATAGGAAAGTTGGTTGCACCGATTTTGAGTGTTAGGCTTTGGACGGACTTTGGTGGGAGAGCTTGTGGGTGTTTTTGGCGAATGTCACTTGTGCATGTATGAGCATATTGTTCACCAATCAAGACCTTACCCCCTTTTAATAGTATTGGCTTTCCTATGGACTCAAAGTGATTTCTCACAAATATAAAATGTAGAGTCCTCTTCCTTGAAGCTTGGCCAACCTATTTCCTTTGCATCTTGGGGTATCTCCACAATCTCCTCAATCCTTTTGCCATCCCTATCATTGAACATTTCCTGAAACATACTTGGTAGAGGCATTAGTTCAATGACTTATATGTTGTTATTAATTACCAAAACCACCAAGGGAGCAAATGTGCTTTCAATCTCCCCCTTTTTGGTAATTGATGACAACATATAGATCATAGCTTCGACATATGATATAATCAATGAATATAATCGTCACTATGAGAAGTATGTGATAAGCAAGAGCTCCCCCTAAATTTGTGCATTATTTCGAATTTGCGTTTGAATGCAAATGCACAATCGATTAGGTACATGGGACACTTCTTCCATGTCACATACAACTTGGTGGTGTGCGAGAATAATTAGAGTGAACATCATAGCACAACACAATCAAGCAAAGATAATGATCATCTCATGAGCATTAAGATGATAGGAAATAGTTGCATAACAGACATGATCAAACACAAAGAACCATGTATCACAAGCAACCAAAAGACGAAATTGTTTTTGAAAAGCAACAGCAAAGACACCAAAACGCTCTCTCACTCGAAGCCTAAAGATCTATATACACTTCTCCCCCTTTGGCAACAAGTTACCAAAAAGTTCAAAGGCATACAACTAATCGTTCTTGGGCTGATCTCCTCTGGTTGTTGATGAAGGAGTCGAGAGAACAGCGTCGGCGAAGATGTCAGCAGACGTCGCGGACGGAGTTGGTGTAGCAGCTGGAGGAACTGGAGCTGATGGAGCAGGAGCTGAGGTGACAACAGCAGGAGCTGATGAAGAGGGCCTCAAGTCTGGAGCTGGCACAGTGGCTGATCTGGCCTGAGTGGGAAACTGTGTGCCTGTCCCGAGAGGTGATCCATCATCATCATCATCGTCATCATCAGAATCAGAAGAATGAGGAAGAGGCACTGAGTCAACTTCCTTCTTGAGCTCATTCACTGTCTTCGTCAGTCCATCCACCTTATCATTTAGTGTCTTGATTCTATTCTCGAATATCCTCACAAGACTGTTCTTATTCTCCAGTATCTCCTTAATATCCTTCTTCATGTCCTGGACTGATGAAATCAGAAGATCCATTTGCTCATTCCTGGATCTAGGGACTTGAGCACTAGCGGCTCTAGCTGCCTCTGCCTCTGCTTGAGCAACAGCTGAAGGGGGATGATCTGGGTTCATCACCACAACATTGTCCTCGAGATCTAGCTGTAGGGGTAAATGTGGACGATCTAGAGCAAAAATGTGCTTCTCCAACTTTGAGTTGATAAGCATCTGGATGTAGGGTGCATAATAGCAAGAGCGCTTCTGATCAGCCGCAACCCTCTTGATTGTCTCAACAATCAAATCCATGACTCTGATCCTGGTGTGTCTGTCAAGATGGATCAGCATATTGATGGAGTAGCCTCGGATCATCTTTTCATCTCCTGACTTGGGCATCAAAGTATGCCTCAGAATGGTGTTCATGGTGCGGAGGCCAGCCTGAAGGAAATAGATGGATCCTAGCTTGTGAGTCTTCACATTTGCAGCAGGGATCTCCTTGTACATATTTGCCATAGCATTGTGGCTCTCCTTGGATTCTGAGTAGACATCCAAATCACCATCCTGTGCTTCTGGGACTCCTAAGATGGTAGCCCACTCTTCAACAGTGGATTCACACCTTGCACCTTCAGTCATCCATACGATTCTACCATCTCCATAGAAATGTGTAGTGGAGTAGAATTGCATGATCATCTCATCATTCCAAGCAGTGAACTCTCTGCCAACAAACTCATCCAAACCAATGCAGTGGAAATTATCTTGGACACTTGGAAAGTAGTCCTTGTTTTCCTCGATGAATTTCCAGTCAACATAGCGCATATCGCTCACAGCTGGACTCTTGTCAAGGAGCACAGTCTCATAGAAATCCTGTTGCTCTTTGGTGAAAAATCTGTAGTCCACAGCTGTCTTCTTCCTCTGGGCATATGGATCAGCAGCTCTCCATGCCCTCAAACCTGTATCCTTCCTCTTCTTCATATCCTCAGCTAGTGGGTAGCTGGCATTGTGAACTGGAAGGTGAGGTCTAAGCTTCATCAAAGCTAACATAGCATCATCATCCTCAACTCTGGAGGTAGTCCCTTTGTTCTTCTCAGAAGCAGGAATGTGCCTAGACAATTTCTTAGGCTTCTCAGCAGCAGGCTTCTTTCCAGCAGATTTAGTACTCTTGGAAGTACCAGTCTTTGGCATAGCATCAGACATGAGTTTCTTTTGTTTCTTCTTGGGAGGAGCCTTCTCAACATGTTCTTCCTCCTCCTCAGCAGCAGCACCAGCAGCCTCTTCTGGATCTTCATACATGGAAGTCCTTCTGCCGATAACATGAACAATCCTCTTTCTTGCTTTCTTCTTCTCTCCTGCCTTCTTGGGCAATGACTTCTTTGGGGGCTCAATAGTCATGGTAGCTCTAGCACTCTCAGGTGCTCTCCTAGCTTCAGAACTAGCATAGACTTTCCCAACAACTCTCCTGGAAGAAGTAGCTTCATTGGCACCTTTCTCTTGCTTCTTGGCAAGAATTTCTTCCGGCACAAAATCTGAATCTTCTTCATCTGAGTTTAGCTTCTTCCTTGTCCTCGTAGCAGCTTTGGGCAACCCATGAGAACTGGGGGTGCCTGGATCCGAAGATGAACTCGACTCAGGACTAGTGCCTGAATCCATCTCAACACTTTGCTCTCGGAGATCATTCTGACTGTCCTCTGGATCTGACATATCTGACCCTGTGAATAGAATATAGATGAGCAGAATAGAATGAGTCATCACAAAATGAGGCTGGTTTTTTTTTTGAAAGTTTTGAATAAAGGATTTCCAAAGTTTTGCATTCTGTCAGATACAAATCGGTAAGGCCGAAGCAAAATTTTCGGTGACACCGAGACTGACTGTCCCTTTAACAGAAACTTGGCACCCTTTTCGGTGGGACCAAAAAGGAGTACTCGGTTTCACCGAGACAGTTCTTAGCAACACAGAAACGAAAATCGGTGGTACCGATTTTCTTGATTCGGTTCTACCGAGTTGCGTCGGGCGGAAGGCAAACCCTAGAAAATCAATCATTCGCTAGGCTATAGGAATTTTCTTATGGATAGGAAGCTGTGCAAACTGGCTTATAGAGAAAACAAATCCAATGCGCAAGAATCAGAAGAGGAGGCGCAAAGGAGGTCGAATCCGTACCCTAACTTGGTGCGGATCCGCTACGGCGGCGACGATGGAGCAGATTTCGTCGACGGCGGCGATTCCCAGCGGCGGAGAAGGCTCGGGAAGGCAAGGCGATGACCAGGGGTCTCGAAGCGGCAGCTTAGGGTTTGGGGCGCGACGGTTTGAGGATGAAATTTCAAAGCGTCGGGTCCACAGATATATATACCCTCCACTGTCGGTGGTACCGATTTTATGTTTTCGGTGTCACCAAGTTCCACAACTGTCAGTTGACAGGGAAACTCGGTGTAACCGAGAATATGAAATCGGCAGTACCGAGATTGAAAACCAGATCAACCCTAGGCATTCAGTGAGACCGAGATTCTGGGGTTGGTTCCACCGAGATGCACTTGGGAGGTTTTAATGGTCAGTCCTTGTCGATACGGAACTCCGAGTGCTCCACACACAGAGGGATCGAAAAGTACTTGTTCAAATTTTGTGATGTAGCATGAATAGAATATGAGGTGAGAAAGCATAGATAGCTAAAGAGTGGTCCTAGGCATTCTTGTCCATCCAATTGGCAAAAGATAAATCAAAAGCCAAATAGCAACAATTGGATGTCCTCGAACGAGAAAATAAATGCAGACCAACATGCTCACACAATAAAGATGTCGAACGAAATCATGACAAACATGCACAAACACACTAGCATCTAACAAGCACTTGGGCGATGACGAAGTCATCTATATATGAGTATTTGACTTAGGAGCCAAGTAAGAATACTTGATCATAGGTCATACTCATCGTTTAAGCACAAGTGGGGTTACCACTTTTACATAAAGCATTTAATGTTGTCGCATACTAAGAGATGCTTTGACTCAAGTCTTAGAGTAAAGCTCCCCCTTGATGTGACATCCCCCCATAAGAGGGATAAACTAACCTTGGGTTTTGTCGATGAAGACTTCATGTTGGTGAGGTAGTTGTGGATGCTCAAGGTTGATGAAGATCACCAAGAGTTGGGAGCATCTTTGTTGTTTCCTTACTCTTCTCACCTACATGGGTTAGTCCCAACACACACGAGACAAATACAAGGATATCTATGGACATGGAGTGCAAAGCATATGTTATGATGTCCATTGATTTGTTGATTACCTTGTCCCTTGCTTACCTTTGAGGGAATGTGTGACTCCTTGAACTATTGCATAGAGTTGATGTTGATTGCAAATAATTCTTGCCAATAATGAATGTGAGTGAATTTCATTGGCGGAGTCACCCCTCAAGAACTTACTAGTTCTTCTTCTTGGGAACCCACATCAAGTTGATGGGGATCCTTGGTGTTGAAGTAGCCTTTGTAGAAGTTGAGCTTGAAGTAGCCTTGGGAACCCACTCCACCATAGCTAGGGATTCATCTTCATATGAGTCAATGTCCTCTTGAAGCTTGTTCTTGCCCTTGAGCTTGTGGTCTTGTGGTGGAAGGTCATCTTGAGTGTTTGTCCCCTTGGAAAGAGTATTTTCATACTTCTCCTTTTGAGGAACAAACTTGGGCTTGGGGTATTGACCTTCTTCCCATTCAACTCCATTAGCGTTGAAGTAGCCAACACCACGATTCTTCCGGTATCCTTCGTGCTTGCGTACAATTTCCTCAAATTGCTTACATCCGGCAAGACTCTTGTAGACACCTTTCTCTATAATTCCTTTCAATAAAGTATTTTCTTGCTCAAGTGTAACTTGGCTAAGAGAATCATCATTAGTGGAATCAATGGAACTACTAGAAGCAACATCATTGGGTTTAGCATTTTTATTGTTGCTACTAGATGAAGAATCTTTCTTGCCTTTGTTACTAGATTGCTTATTTTTAACTTGAGGCATGAATGTAGACAAGAGTAGTCATTTGGCTAGATAAGATGAAGTCTTCTTTTGGAGATCGTCATTGATAGCTTTGAGAAACTCATGCTCTTGCTCCAAGTTGAGCTTCTCGAAGCGTAGCTTCTCATGAGTTCTCACAAGCTCTCTATGATCTTCGAGAGTAGATTCATGAGCTAACTTAAGAGTGTTTAGTTCTTTAGCTAGTTCTTCTATTTTCACCTTATCATCATCAATTGACTTATCTTGACTAGCATGAGGATTATCAAGTTCGTTTTGATCAACATCACTAGTTTTATCACAAAACAAGTCATCATCACAAAGCAAATCATCTTCATCACTATCAAAATCAAGATACTCGGGGTGTGATACCTTGGGGCCTTTAGCCATGAAGCAACTTCCACTCCCTTCGTTTGGTGAGTCGAATAGATCGTAGGAGTTGGTAGTCACTAGAGCAATTCCGGCAACACCATCATCTTGACTATAGTCGGAGTCGGAGTGATAGCTTCTCTCGGAGTTGTCGTCGGAGTCGGAGCCGGAAACCCATTCACCAACATGAGCTTGATGTTTTCTTCTTGTGTAGCTCTTGGTGTACTTGTCCTTCTTCTCCGAATCCCTACTTCTCCTTGAGGGTCTTCGTTCATAACGATCATCTCTACTCCTTCTCTCTCTTTGAGGTGAATCATTCCTTGAGCTTCGTCTTCGAGGTGACTCTTCTCTTCGTTTGTAGGGAGCCGTGCACTCATTTGAGTAGTGTCCGGGCTTCCCACAATTGTAGCAATTGCGGTCACGACTTGACGAACGCTTCTCATCATATCTAGAATTGGAGCTTCTTTCTTTGCCTCTATTCTTGTAGAACTTGTTGAATTTCTTGACCATGAGACTTATTTCTTCATTGGTGACAAGGTTGTTGTTTGAAGTTGCGGGAGCATCACTTGTGGCTTTGTAAGCACCGCTAGACTTGTGATGTAGCTCTTCCTTGTCTTTGAGTGTCATCTCATGAGCAACAATCCTTCCAATGACTTCCGTAGGCTTGAGATCTTTGTAGTTGGGCATCATTTGGATCAATGTGCACACGGTGTCGTATCTCTCATCCAAAGCTCTAAGTATCTTCTTGATGATGAATTTGTCTGTCATTTCTTCGCTTCCTAAGCCGGCAATCTCATTTGTGATGAGAGCTAGCCTAGAGTACATCTCTGCGACTCCTTCACCATCCTTCATCTTGAACTTGTCAAGCTGACCTTGAAGAACATCTAAATTGGATTCTCTCACGAACTCGGTTCCTTCGTGCATATCAACCAAAGTATCCCAAATCTCTTTTGCATTCTCAAGACGACTGATTTTGTTGAATTCTTCGGGGCACAAGCAGTTGAATAGAATGTCGCATGCTTGAGCATTGAGTTGCAACATCTTCAACTCATCCGCGGTCGCTTCACGATCCGGTTCTCGTGCATCCGCAAAGAACTCACCTTGCAATCCAACACGAACAACAGCCCAAACGGCGGGGTTATGACCAAGAATATGCATTTTCATTTTGTGCTTCCAACTAGCAAAATTAGTGCCATCAAAGTACGGACCTCTACGGTGATAACTTCCCTCACTAGACGCCATACTCTCCTAGGCTGTGAGACCTAAGCAATGGAGACCAAAGCTCCGATACCACTTGTAGGACCGAAAGTATGTCTAGAGGGGGGGTGATTAGACTACTTGACCAAATAAAAGTTTTGCCTATGCCAAGTTTTAGGGTTGACAGTTTTTAGGATTTCATGGCAAGTCAAGTACACCCTACACATGCAAGTCTAAGAGTATATGGCAGCGGAAAATAACAACAAGCATGTATAGAAGGGATAGGGTAGAAGGATCAAACGCAGTTGTAGACGCATGGATTTTTCCCGTGGTTCCGATAGGTGGCGCTATCGTACATCCACGTTTATGGAGTCTTCAACCCACGGAGGGTAACGGTCGCGAGAGTCCATGGAGGGCTCCACCCATAAGGGTCCACGAAGTAGCAACCTTGACTATTCCATAACGGCTCCCATCCACGAAGGACTAGCCTCACTATGGGTAGATCTTAACGAAGTAGGCGATCTCCTTCCCCGTACAAACTTCTTGGTTCAACTCCACAAGACGAAGTAGGAGGCTCCCAAGCGACACCTAACCAATCTAGGAGGCACCACCCTCCAAAAGGTAATAGGCTCGGTAATGACGATGAACTCCTTGCTCTTGTGCTTCAAGATGATAGACTCCTCAACACACAATCACTCTCTCACAGATTTGGCTGGGTAGAAGAGATGGGATTGGTGGAAAGCAACTTGGGGAGGCTAGAAATCAAGATCCATATGATTGGAGTGGAAGATCTTGACCTCAACACATGACTAGGTGGTTCTCTCTCAGAAAACTGGATGGGCAAGTATTAGTTCTGAGTGCTCTCTTGTCGAGTGGTTGGTGGTGAAGGGGTATATATAGGCATCCCCAAAAATCCAACCGTTACACACAAAATGACCAACTCGTTGACACCGATGTGTGAATCTCGGTGGTACCGAAGTGACCAAAAGGTGGCAACTTTTGAATCTCGGTGAGACCAATATAGGAATCTTGGTTGCACCGATAAGGTGACCAACGGTCAGATTTCCAATCTCGGTGACGCCGATCCAACATTCTCGGTGGGACCGAAAACGTGAATTTGCGTAACAGAAAGTTGGCAACCTAAACTCGGTGGCACCGGTATGGAATCGGTTGCACCGAAGTGGCTAGGGTTTGGCTGAGTCTGTCTAGGGTTTGGAATCGGTGGCACCGGGATAGGAAAGTTGGTTGCACCGATTTTGAGTGTTAGGCTTTGGACAGACTTTGGTGGGAGAGCTTGTGGGTGTTTTTGGCGAATGTCACTTGTGCACGTATGAGCATATTGTTCACCAATCAAGACCTTACCCCCTTTTAATAGTATTGGCTTTCCTATGGACTCAAAGTGATTTCTCACAAATATAAAATGTAGAGTCCTCTTCCTTGAAGCTTGGCCAACCTATTTCCTTTGTATCTTGGGGTATCTCCACAATCTCCTCAATCCTTTTGCCATCCCTATCATTGAACATTTCCTGAAACATACTTGGTAGAGGCATTAGTTCAATGACTTATATGTTGTTATTAATTACCAAAACCACCTAGGGAGCAAATGTGCTTTCAGGTAGTGCCGTCAATCACTCCTGAGAAGGGCGTTGTCGGCATGAGCTGGTCATACGGCACCTGGAGTGTCTCAAAGGTCTCGACAGAGAGAACATTGAGCCCAACGCCTCCGTCGATAAGGATCTTGGTGACGAGGACATTGCTGATGACGGGTGAGCAGAGCAGAGGGAGCGCGCCCGCGGTGGCTGAGCACTTGAGTTGGTCCTTGGAATCGATGGTGATAGCCCACTTTCACAACTTGAGGGGACGCGTGGCCTCAAGCTTCGGGAGGGTGGCGTTCACCTCGCTAGAGAACTGCTTGAAGATGCGGTGTGAGGCTGGGGCTTGATCCCCGCCCAGGATGCAGGCAAGTGCACGGGGCTCCTGGAAGCCCCCAGCCCCATCGTCCCGCCGGTCGTCTTCATTCCTCCTTGGTGGCGGCGGCAACAGTGGAAGGCCGGCACTGTCCCGAGGACGGGCCTCCCGGGGCTGGTCGCGCCAGGTTCCGTCACGAGGCTCGTCACGTCCGTGGTCATCGCGAGGGTGGTCGCGCCAGTCCTGTCGTGAGTCACGGTTGTCCCGACGGCCTCCGCTGCGGCCTCCTCCATGGCCATAGCCACGGCCACCGCGCTCGGGGCGGCGACCGAGGCATTCGTCATGGAGCTCCCTGAGCTCTTGGCAGTCGCTGGTGCTATGGGTGTTGGTGTAGTGGAAGACGCAAAACAGGCGGTTGCTCTTGAGGGGTTCATCCTGGTCTTGACCACGCTTTGCCTCGAGCTCGGCGGCCAGAATAGCGGGGTTGTTGCGTTTTGCCTCCTTGGTCTTGGCCTTCTTTTACTCAAGGTCTGCCTCCGGAAGCTCGCGGAGGGAAAGTCGGCCCGCCTCGGCCTTCGCGCACTTGTTCGCCAGGTTGAACATCTCCAGGGCAGAGCACAGGTCATCGTGGATGGCGAGATCCTCTCTCATCCTGAGGTCCCTTACGCCATTGGTGAACGCCGAGATGATGGAGTCATCCGACGCCTTTGGAATCTTGAGGCGGACGCTCGTGAAGCGTTGTATGTACTTGTGCAGGGTCTCTCCCTCTTGCTTCTTCATGCGCCGTAGGTCGCTCACCGCCGGGGGGAGGTCCCGGGTGCACTGGTAGTTTGCGGTGAAACGCTCGCAAAGTTCATCCCAGGAGGAGATCGATTCCTTCGGGAGATTGAGGAGCCAAGAACGTGCGCCATCCTTCAGAGCCATGAGGAACCAATTCGCCATGACCTTATCTCCATCACCTGCTGCCTCGATGCTCAGCGAGTAGAGATGGAGCAACTCTGCTGGGTTGGCGGTGCCATCGTAGCGCGGAGGGAGGTCCAGCTTGAACTTGCTGGGCCAGATGACGCAGTGTAGCTCCGAGGTGAAGGCACGGTAGTCCGCCTCGCTTTCAGGCATAACGTGGACGGGAGGAGCCTAGCCTTGTCGTTCGTTCGCCGCAACCTCCAGCGGCACACGGTCTTGAAGCTGGCGCTGCTGCGGACGGAGCGCACGCACATCACCTTGCGGCCGCGGCACCACCTGGCAGCTCACCTCATCCCGATCGCGCGCTGGTGCCGCGCGTGGCTGGTTGCGGGGTCCCGCTTCGCGCCTGGGCTCGAGGTCGGCGATTTGCAGGGACGGAGGAGGAGGAGGCGCGCCGTGGGCCATGTCGCCCTCCTGGAAGGGCTGATGACGAAGCGAGAGAGAGGGCGTCGGGGCTTCGCTGGCGGCGTCGACGAGCTCGGTGATGTGGCCAAGCCACTCTTCGTAGCGGTCGTTGGTGGGGCGATAGCGCAGCAGCTCACGCGCCATGAGCAGCGCAGTCGGTGTGTTCGCCGGTCCGCGGCGGGAATGGGAGGACGACGCCGTGACCGGAGCGGGGGATGGAGTGGCTGTGTACCCGTCGCGCTGCACGGAGGTTGGCAGCGACGAGTCTTAGTGCTCTTGAGCAGTCGGGCCGGTGGCCGCGTTGGCTATCGGAGAGATGGAATGGCGCGGGACGCCACGACCCTCGGGCGCCGTCTGGGCGACGCGAGCGGCGCTGCACTCAGCACGAACTCGGCGGGCGTCAACCATGGGGGCGATGGAGTTGAGACGGGGTGAAACCGGAGGAAGTTTTGACACGCCCCTCGCTGGCGCGCCAAATGTCGGAATCGGGGCTCCGCAAAACCCAACAAGGTTCGAACACTGGGGCGTGTGCGAAGATCTCAACCGTCTCGGTGTCCCAACTTGTCACCCTACAGCCTAGCTACGCCGAACAAGTGTGTGCGGGGATGGAAATGGACTCGGAGATTTACCTAGGTTCGGGCCACCTTGCGGTGTAAAACCCTACTCCTGCTTTGTGGTGGATTGGCCTCTCGAGTAGACTGAGGATGAACTTGTATAGTGGTTGTGTGGCCTCGTGAGGGCACTTGGTGGTGATGAACTCTGCACGATCCGACCTGCCTTCTATGATGGGAGCTCGTCCCCATTTATAGGGGCCACGGTCCTCTTCCCCAGTCGCACAGGCGGGAAGGGATCCCACAATGGCCAAATTTGAAAGGGAACAAGAGGTACATCCTATCCTGACTAAAGGTGGTCTTCGCCTGCAAAGCTTCTGGGTGTGACGCAGCGGTGGGCTCACTGATGACATCCGTCCTGCCGGACTCGTGGTCTTGGTCCTCTTGCACCGGGAAGGAAACCTTTGGGGGGTTCCTTGGGAACCCACGTACGTCCTTGTCTACTTTGCACCAAAGAGGAAACTGTCTCCCACTGCGCCCGCTAGCGCCCGTTTGGCTAGGCCGTCAGAACCCACGTCACCCCGGTCTCACGAGGCCGGGTACTTGCATTGGAATCTCCGCTCCTCGGGAGGCAGTCCGAAGGGGTGCCACTCCTCCGGAGGTCTTGGCATTGTCCTCCTCGCGAGGCGGGGGCTCTCGCCAGGGCCTTGACTTGTGGGGCTCGTTGCAGGGCCGTACCGGGCCTTCGTGGTGGGCCACAGGCAGGCAGGTCTGGGTACCCCCCATTCCCAGAACGCTGATAGCAACTGCCTAGGCCGACAAAAGCCTGGCGCCCGCTGCCCAGCCATCATTGTTCTCCTTCCTTGCGCCCTTGCTGAGACCCCCTTTCCCTTGCGAGAGCTTCCTCCAGATCTTGGCGCAACGTTATCCTTCCTCTTGCTCCTCCAACCTCTAGAATCCTTCAGATGGCGCCCGCCGGGAAGTCGAAACCTGAGGCCCAGTCCTTGACCTCCTCTTCTCCCTCGTCGGCGCTTACGGAATCCACCATCGCCAAGGAGGGGGACCTCACCCCCGTGCTCCCGTTTACAGCGGGTGACTCCAATGAGTGGGGGTAGACCTTGATCTGGTGCGGCTCTGCGGAGCAGCGCGCCTTCGCGAAGATAGTCTATCCCTTCTTCCTTCACAGAGTCTTCTCCGGGCTGTCCCGCCTTTCTCGGGGTTCTTCCCCGCCATCCTCAAGCATTACGGGATCCAGGCCCTCCATCTTTAGCACAATTCCATTCTGCTCCTGTCTGTCTTCGCCTTCTACTCCGAAGCCTTGGTGGGCGTGAGGTCCTCAGTGGCCCTCTTCTGCCACTACTTCAGCTTGTGGCTTCATGATTGTGCGCAGCGGTCGGCGTGCGCCTCTTTCGTCGCGGTCCAGAGCGGGAATGTGCTCCTGAAGGCCGGGAAGAAGGTGGAAGGTTTCAGGCACCGCTGGGTCTTCTTGGATACCCGGGGCGTCGATCCACGCTTGGAGCTCCTGACGGGCTGCTCGAGAAGACCCTCGCGTGGGGCTCCGCGAAGCTCACCGATCCCCGGGCGAAGCCCGCTTGGAGCAGATCTCCCAGGACATGGAGGCCAAGCAACTGACCGGGGCGATGATTTTCGGCGTTCTAGGGTCGGGGGTAACCAGACCGGCCTGCCTGCGGCCCATCACGTTGCCCACCACGAAGGCCCAGTACGGCCCTGCAACAAGCCCCCCAAGTCAAGGCCCTCGCGAGAGCCCCCGCCTCATGAGGAGGACAACGCCAAGACCTCCGGAGGAGTGGTACCCCTTCAGGCCGCCTCCCGAGGGGCAAAGATTCCTATGCAAGTATCCGGCCTCGTGAGGCCGGGGTGATGTCGGTTCTGACGGCCTAGCCAGGCGGGCGGCAGCGGGCGTAGAGGGAGGACAGTTTCCTCTATGGTGCTAAGGAGACAAGGACATACGCGGATTCCCAAGGAACCCCCCAAAGGTTTCCTTCCCGGTGCAAGAGGACCGAGACCACGAGCTCGGTAGGACGGATGTTATCTCCGAGCCCACCACTGCGTCACGCCCAGAAGCTTTGCAGGCGAAGACCACCTTTAGTCAGGATAGGGTGTACTACTTGTGCCCTTTCAAATTTGGCCGTTGTGGGATCCCTTCCCGCCTGAGCGATGAGGGAAGAGGACCGTGGCCCCTCTAAATAGGGACGAGCTCCCATCGTAGAGTGTAGGTTGAATCGGGTCAACTTCATCACCACCAAGAGCCCTCATGAGGCCACCCAACCATTGTACTAGTTCATCCACAGCCTCCTCGTGAGGCCAATCCACCACAAAGCAGGAGTAGGGTTTTACACCGCAAGGTGGCCCGAACCTTGGTAAAGACCGCGTGCCTCCGTTCGTTTTCCCCCAAGAGAATAGCCAAAGAATCAGTGAGAAGCAGTGAGGTTGAGCGGGATTGGAGAATGAGCGCACCCGAGTGTTTGAACCTCATTGGGTTTGCGAAGCCCTGATTCCGACATTTGGCGCGCCAGGTAGGGGTGTGCCGACGTTCTCCAGTTCCGTCGACTCCTGCTTCGACAACGGTCGGTCACCTCCCACTCTTGCTTCACCAATGCCATGACCAACTCTGGATGTGCCGCTATCAAGCCACCAGCGTCGTCGCCTTCCCCACTGCCGCTCGTACCACTCGCACGCAGCAAGGCCCCTCGCGCCCACAACGGCGCCAGAGCAGCCACTCCGCCGCGCCTCCCGCGGCCCCTGTCCATGTGGGGGACCTGAACGAGCAGGACGCGTTGCTCATGGCCAGCGAGCTCCTTCGCCATCACCCGACGGAAGGGGGTTACGACGCCTGGGCCGACCACATCGCCGACTGGTTACTATCGCAAAGAGGGCCCTTTCACCTTACCTTCCTCTACAGCCCCCGGCGCATGAAGCAGAAGACCCGGCCAGCAAACCATCTCCGCCGTCGCGCGTTAACGCGCATGGCCCCCAACTAGACGATCCCGAGTAGGGCCGCCTTGTGCTGTACTTCTCCTCCTCAGGGTTCCGGTGGCCAATTTTGGACCGCCGCCCGGCCCCAGCAGCGGTGTGCCTGAGGAAAATGAGGGAATGCCCTACGCACGCCATGGCGCGCATGCCCACAACATGGAGGACCACCACACTCTCGCGCCCCCTCGATGCGAGCACACCAACTGGCGCAGGGGCCGGACAGCTTGGGCTGCCGCGCATGGAGGAGGTCATGGCGGGGGCATGGGGAATGACCTCGGTGGCCATTCTCGCCTAGACGGGTGCGACCAACCTCGTGTCAGCACAGGAGGCGGCCAATTTTGGGCAGAAGCTCGGCGCAGGCACGCCTGTGGGATGCGCGCCCAGGACAGCATCACGTTGTTTCCCGGGGAGGTCAGCCTTGGGGCATCCGGTGAGGCACCAGGAGGGAACCCAGGCCCTCACGTCACGGCCCCCGCCCCAGGCGACACAGCAACAAACGCTAGTGCCGTGGGTCCCGCACCCGCCGCTGGCACCAGCACGCTCCCAGCGTAGGAGGGCACGCCCGGTGCCCCACGTCAAGCCAGGCCCAGGGGCTTCCGGTGCGGGAGCACTTGGTCCGGTCGGCATGACGGAGGGGGCGCCCGGGGTCGTGTGGGGGCGCACCACAACGGGCGCCCTCGCGAGCAGGGAACCCGGCACCTGGCGATGGGGCTGTAGGGCCCATCGCCCAGAAGATCGGCAAGGCTCGAGCAGTGCAGCCCACCCGTGGTCGGCACCGCGAGGACGCTCCACTGGCAGGGCCACACTCCACGGGGCCTCGCACGCCCCGCGGCTCAGGGGCGCCGGCGTCGTACCCAGGGGGCTGCCGAGGCCTGGCGAGCCTGGGGGCTCGGGAGACCTCGGGGGCACAGCTCGGCTGGCGCCGCGATGCCTCCCGAGGCAACTGCACCGACACAATGCTCCTACGGTCGCGCGGGGTGTGTTGCGCTCATGTTTGGCCTGCGGAAGCGCAATTCCGCGGTCACGCGGGGAGCAATGCACCCATGTTTGGGCCGTAGGAGCGCGCAACCGCGCCGAAATGTGCGAGGTGACTCAAGAAGCTGGTCTGGAACTCCAGGGCCTTGCGCCTGGGGTGCCCGCCCAACTATCTCCAACCGTGACACTCTCACGTAAGAATGAGTGGGTTGTACATGCCCGGAGCCCCCCGGGAACGCCATACGAGGCTCGGAGGGGCTCCCACTGATGCCCAAGTGGAAGCCCCATGCTCCGCGCTGGCGGACGACACTGTCCTCCAATGACTATGCCCACGCCTAGTGGAAGCCCTATGCTCCGCGCTGGGGGGAAGACGAAGACTAGCTATTAGGTGTCGGACGCGGCTGTTCCTCGCTCTTTTTTGTAACCGAGTTTGCCACTTTCTTGAATGAAGTTGAAGCTTTTGCATCTTATTTGAAAAGGGGGGGGGGACTTTTTCCCGTGCTGTGCTTGCGTCTTGAGTTTCGTTTTTAAGAGGTTGGCATATGCCAACTCTCTCCCTCTCACGCACCCCGCGAGCGGGGGCAGGACACGATGTGCACACTTGAGTCGGCCCAGCGGCATTAAGGGCGGCATTGAGGGCCCCCCGCCTGAGCGCCCAAAACGCGACGGCCGCGGGCCTGCCCACGCCTATACCTAGCCAAGGTTTTGGCGTCAAATCCTCAGTAACTTCCGCGAGCGATCCAACAGGCGCGCATGGCCCGCGGGCTTAGTCGAATATCCTCCCCCCGCCCGACTTGGTCGAACGACCGCCGTCCGGCATGTCAGTAACGACCCGCTCCTCCTCAGGGCCTGCGAGTGCACGATAAGCAAGGGAACGCGGCGCAAGGGAGTGCAATATTACTTAATACATCATAGTGAGTTCTTCCAAGGTACATTCACATCCCCGCGGGGTCTTGTTCAAAATCTTTACACGAGAACAGGGAAGGACAGTCTAAGGAGATGCGCCATCGCCGCTATCGTTGTCGCAGCCGTCAGACTCGCGCGCCCCTGTAGCGGGGTGGTCCTCGCCTACAACGCAGGCAAATTCCACGATCAATCCGTCCACATGATCCTGTACCCAGTCCTCCAGGACACACCGGATCACCTCGGGCACGTGGGCTTTCACGGACTCAAAGTCGAAGTTGGGATCGAAGCGAAGAAGGAGGCTGAAGACGCATGAAGACGCCCGTGCGAGGAGGTCGTGGCTCTTCTCCTCTGCGAGCTGGCGGACCTTCTCCGCACCACCCTCAAGACGCTCCACGATCCCGGTGAAGAAACAAAGATAGCCAGCGTCGTCGTCGACGAGCGGGCTTGAGACACTCTCGCCGCTGATGCTGCTTAGGGCCCGATTGGCCCTCCCCTCAAGACCCTAGAACGTCTTGGAGCGCTTGTGCTGTAGTCCCCGGGCTCGGTTCTCCTCTTCCGAGGCCTTCTCCATGCGGGAAGCGAAGTCCTCCACCTGCGTGTAGAGGAAAGACAGCTCGGGCTTGGTGGTGATCTGGGCGTCCATTGCAGCCTTCTCGCGTCACTCCGCCGCTGCTAGCCTTTTCCTGAGGCCGCCCGCCTCAGCTTTCAGCTCATCACGCTGCTTGCAGAAATGGGACTCCTGAAGCTTCAGACTCTCGCGGTAGTCCTGGGCGAGAGTTCTGCGGGTCCGCACCACCTCCTTGTCGGCCTCCTCATGGACCCTCCCCTCGCGAGCGGCGAGAGAATCCTCGGCAGCAGCCACCTGGCGCTCCATCACCTCTAGCAACTCGCGCTCTAGGCCCAGCTCCATTGCCTCCAATGTCAGCGTATCTTCAAGGATGTGGAGCCCAGCTTTACCCGTGAACGGCCCGCCCGCTGAGGCGGCTAGTGCGGCCTTGCGGGTCTGAACTTGCCGCTCAAGGGAGGCGTTGGAAGCCAGAAGCTCTTCCTCATGCCTCACTGCAGCCTTACACCGCCCGTCCGCGGCCTGGGCCTCTTCAAGGGCGCGATCGCTGGCATCTTGCGTTGTGGCAAGGGACTCCTCGACTTCCACGCGAGCACACTCGCGTTGCAGACGACCAAAGTTGATGGTGACCTCAAGACGATGCCATTCACGCGCAAGGCACGGATGCTCCGCCTCGAGGTACGAGTTGACATCGACAAGCTCTGTCCCGAGGCGGCCCAGCGCGCTCACCGCGTCCTTAAGGAGACCATGCCGAACATCGCTGCAACCGCTAGCAAGATCCAGCGCTTGGCCCGGGACCTGGGCAGCAGGAGGGGAGCGCGAAGGCCTATCTGCCTCCGGTGAGGACTCGGGGGCTGAGTTTCCATGGTTCGGCACCCCAGCCCGGGGCCGGGACTCGCGATAAGTCGCCCTACCGCTCGAGGAAGGCGCCGATGCACCGGGCGCCCAGACGCCGGAAAACACTACTAGGGGAAGCCTCAGTCCCGCCGCAGCTGGATGGGGCCCTCGCCTGAAGGAAGATGCAGGAAGCCTGGGCCAGGGATCCCCTAGGGACAGCTTGGGCCCGGTACGGGAGTCTCCTCGCGCTCCGTCACGCGCCTCGTGAAGTATTGGGCCACTCCGAGCCCCGTGACCTTGGGAGGCGACGGCGGGGGCGCACCCACCACTTCTACGGGAAGGGGCTTGAGGAGCAAGGATTCAGAAACGAGCATCATGTGGGAAAAAAGGAAGGCCACGCACTTACTCATCCACGGCGACCCACTTCCTCTTCCTCCAGGGCCACGGAACCGGACCGCTGTGACCCCCGGATTCTCTCCTCTGCCGGCGCATGTGAGGATCCTGGGATGACTCGTGGGCGCATGACGGACGACACCCCGCGGCTGGGGCGCCTGCGATGACTCCTGGCAAGGCAACCCCATCACCGCTTGGAAGGGCGGAGGTGGGCGCCTGAGGGACTTGCGTCTCGGGACGCTCTTTCGCGACCACTTGAGGGGCAGTGACCTCAGGATCTCCGGAGCAAGGGGCCACCAAGAGGGAATCGTCGCAATGTACGACGGGACCCTCTGGAAGCAGCCCCCACACGTCGAAGTGTGGCATCTTCAGGGCGAAGGCTCTCCCGTTCTGATAGCGATACAAGGGGAGCCCATCCACAGGAAGCTCGGGAGGCTTCCTTCCGGTCAAAAGCCGCAGCGCCTCCCGCAGCGCGCCGGAGGAAAGAGAAGGCACCTGGAGCCTCATGACGTCATCAAGGCCGGTGAAGGTCCACATGGGACGGGAATGGCGCTGAAGGGGAGCGATTCGCCGGTGGATGAACTTCCTCACCACCATCACCATCGTCACACCCGCCTTCTTCAGGCTGCTCAACCTAGCGGTGACCTACGCGAGCAGCGGGTCGACAAGCTTCGAGTGCCCTCAACTCGCGCTCGGCTTCGCCGGGGCCGTCGGGGCTCGGAGCAGGGGGTTGCGCACAGTGGCGTCGACGAACACCCACTGCCTCCGGAAGCCCTTCGCGTTCGACTAAGCTCGACGTCAAGGATCGCATCCGCCGCCGTATCCACCACTCTGAGCGACACGCATCCCGAGCATTGTCCGCTGGCGACCTTTTGGAGGGAGAAGAAACGATGGAGTAGGGCCACGGTCAGGGAGATACCCATGAAGGCCTCGCACAAGAACGCGAAGGTAGAGAGGAGGATGACAGACCCAAGGTCGAGATGCAAGGCGTGGATCTGGTAGTGTGCGAGCACGGCATTGAAAAAATCTGAAAACGGCGGCAGCAAGCCAGAGAAGAGGGCATGGAGGTAAAGGGGGATGTCGGTGGCACTCAGATCAACCAAAGACCGAGAGGCGGGCTAGATCGTCATCCCCCCCCCCCAACTCATTAGTGCAGGAGGCAATTGCTCGCCGGACCTTATCCAGCCCCTCAAGATTGAGCATGCTGGACCGTCCCAGCGTGGGCTCAGGCACCAGCCGGGGCCCTGACGTCATCGAAGTCCAGCCCCTTTTCCTCTTGGGAGCCATGGCAGAGGGGCAGGTGGAAGTAGACGCCAAAATCGGCGGAGAAGGTGCGAGCCACAGGGGAAGAAGTAGCAGAATGCGGGTGCGCGGAGGGGCAATGAGGGTTCCGCCGCGTGCGCCAGGCTTTTTGTCAGCAAGGACGGTTGCCAAGGCGAAGTGGGGAAGTGGTGGCATCCACGTCCTGTTGTGTGCCGCGCGTCAGGCCTGGCCGGCAGGCGGTTGGGACCCACGGCGCTTCGGCCTCCCTTCCTAGGCTTCGCCCCGAAGCCAGCCCAAGCGCCTCGGGCCCGGGGGCTACTGTCGGCGTTCTGGGATCGGGGGTACCCAGACCTGCCTGCCTGCAGCACAACGCGTGGCCCACCACGAAGGCCCGGTACGGCCCTGCAACAAGCCCCCAAGTCAAGGCCCTCGCGAGAGCCCCCGCCTTGCGAGGAGGACAACGCCAAGACCTCCGGAGGAGTGGCACCCCTTCAGGACACCTCTCGAGGAGCAAAGATTCCTATGCAAGTATCCGGCCTCGTGAGGATGGGGTGACGTGGGTTCTGACGGCATAGCCAGGCGGGCGCCAGCGGGCGCAGAGGGAGGACAGTTTCCTCTTTCGGTGCTAAGGAGACAAGAACGTACGCGGCTTCCAAAGGAACCCCCCAAAGGTTTCCTTCCCCGTGCAAGAGGACCGAGACCACAAGCTCGGCAAGACGGATGTCATCTCCGAGGCCACCGCTGCGTCATGCCCAGAAGCTTTGCAGGCAAACACCAACTTTAGTCAGGATAGGGTGTACTACTTGTCCCCTTTCAAATTTGGCCGTTGTGGGATCCCTTCCCGCCTGAGCGATGAGGGAAGAGGACCGTGGCCCCTATCAATAGGGACGAGCTCCCATCGTAGAGGGCAGGTTGAATCGGGTGAAGTTCATCACCACCAAGAGCCCTCGTGAGGCCACCCAACCATTGTACTAGTTCAACCACAGCCTCCTCGTGAGGCTAATCCACCACAAAGTAGGAGTAGGGTTTTAAACCACAAGGTGGCCCGAACCTGGGTAAAGACCGCGTGCCTCCGTTCGTTTTCCCCCAAGAGAATAGCCGGAGAATCATTGAGAAGCAGTGAGGTTGAGCGGGATTGGAGAACGAGCGCACCCTAGTGTTCGAACCTCATTGTGTTTGCGGAGCCCTGATTCCGACAAAGATAGTGAAGGAGTTCCTGACGCAGTGCCTGGCGCCACTCCAGGCGCACTCGAAGCCTATGTGGGAGTATGATGGTGCGAAGGACACCATCAAGCTTTGGTCCACCAGCCTGACTGGTGAGGATCTGGGTAGTGCCATGGTTACCCTGATCCACGGCGATCCCGGGGACCTCCCCGAGACTACGCCCCGCTGTTCCGCCGCGACGACACGGGGTAGCTGGTTGCCGCCATTCCCTCCTTTGACGAGTGTGGGCTCATGCATCCCAAGCGCCCCAACTCCCCGGTGCTAGTGTCCTCCGGTGACGCCAGCGGCGAGGGAGACTCGAAGAAGACCATGGATGACGGCTTGGAAGAGGTGTGTCCCCCGTCGCAGAGCGTGCTCCTCCGCAATCTCAAAGACGACGACGATATCGACGAGCCCCCGACTGTGAACTCCCTGCGCTTCATCAGGGCCCTGAGGAGGCCAAAGCCTGCCTCCCAGACCACGTCGGCACCTAGCCGGGCGACCCCGAAAAAACGCGCAGCCGCGCCTCCTCCGGTGGACTCCCCGCGCTCCAGAAGGACGCTTGAGACGTCGGTCTCGTTTCCATCGGAGCCGCAGCCAAAAGACGGGGCGGCCTCCGCTGTGGCAGACTTGGCCTCTTCGTCCGCTTCCGCTCAGGGAGGTCTCGCCACTCCTCCGGGCGACAGTGCCACGCTGAAGAAGGGTGGGGGCATCCCGGCCCCTGACGACGTGGAGAGGAAAAGGAAGTGGGTTGCGGCCGACGAGTAAGCAACTAGCCTTGCCTTCGATTGATTATAAATTGCGTGCGTACTCACGGCCCCTTCTCTCCTTGATGGCCACGGTCGTCGTCGATCCGACGAATAGGAAGGCAAGCGCCGAGCCAAAGGAGCTCCCTGTCCGGAGGGTGCCATCGGCCTCTGGCTATGGACACGGCGGGCGAGGAAGTGCGTCACGCCAACTTAGCGTGACCCTTGAGTGCCCTGGCGGCACCGCGTCCGAGCTCGCGGGCGCAACACCTTCTACTGACGCCGTGATGACGCCGATCGGGAGGCCGGTCATCGGGAGGGTGGAGGCTCATGAGGCGGCGCCTTTTGCCGCGGCCGTGGCGACACCAGCGCCTATGGAGGGGGCGATCTCCTGCCCCCTTTTGAAGGAGTGCATCCTTGAGGACACAGCGTCGCGGCCTCAGGAGGAGTCAGCCCCCGTGGGCCATCAGGCTGAGAAGTCGTCCGCTCTTGTCATGCTCGAGGAGAGACTGGAGCCTCCAGCGCCCCAAGCCAGCCACGCCACCGCTCCCTGGGACACATCGCTTGTTGATGTGCCGGTGCCGCCTCCTAGTCAGGCTCTCGCGCTCGCGGGCAGCGGCCCTCTGGTCGGGCCCGACGCCTTGGATGAGGCTTATACCACGCTTGGCTGGATTCGGGCCGACCTCCAAAGCGCCGATAGGGGCTCCTTCGCAGGGGAACGCCTGGAGCTTATCTCCGGGTGGCTCCAGGCTGATGCAGCCATCAAGACGTCCTAGGGTCGGGCTGAGGTTGCCGCCGCGGAGAGCAAGATGGAGGTCACCAAAGCCGTGGAAGCTCGTAACGCGGCGCTGTCCAAGGCAGCGGCTGCCGCGGAGCGCTGTGGAGAGGCACAGGCCAAACTGAAGGCCCTTTAGGAGGAGCAAGCCGCGCACGCTCAACGGCTTCATCGGCGGGAGGAGGACCTCAAGGCTCGTGAGGCGAAGCTCCCCGATCGCGACTCCGCGCTGTCCCAGGCAGCTACTGACCAAGCCACGGAGAGTGAGCATCTAGCCAAGCTGAGGGATAAGGTAGTGGAGGCCCAGACGTCCCATGCCCGACATATCTCTGATACGACGGCCCAGCTAGATGCTAGGGAGAAGACCCTTGTCGCTGCTGAGGAAAAAGCAGCCGCGGAGCGCGACGCCTTCCCCTCCATCGAGCTCAGGCTTCTCTGGGCGCTGTGCTTCATCTGCAGGGGATGATTCGGGGAGCCACTGGCGACTCCTGAGGGCGGCTACGCCGGGCTCTTCTCCAAGCTCACTGCGGTGCTCAAAGGGGCGGTCGCCAGGGTGGACGCCATCCTGGAGGGCGAGTGTTGCAGCCTTTTCTCCATGGCCGCGACGCGTGTCTTCAGCCACCACTACCTCCGCGAGCCCGGCTTTGATTTCAATGCGGTGATGACCTCAGTTGCCCCCGAGTCCCGCACCGCCGCAGCGGTAGCCGCGAAGGATTCCGTGGATGCGCTGATGAAGAAGTTCGGCTGCGTCCCCGACACCGAGCCCCCTGCGGCGGAGGCGAGCAGTGGCGACGAAGGCGTCGATGGCGATGTTGACGACGAGCTCGACATGACCGGGGCAATCGGCGGCGGCGGCCTCGGCGATGACGGCTCCTCCTCCTAGATTCCGACCTGCGACATTCATCATGCCTCGTGGAGGCGTAAGACTTGTTTGAATTGCAAAACATCCTGTGCTTGTAATAACTTGTTTGCATTCTGTGATTTCCTTTCGTGCCTTGTTTCCTTCCTGCTTGCTTTTATGCTCTGCGTCGGCAGGGCCTAATCCCGCGCATACCTCGACCGCCGTTGGGGCGCCCGGATCACCAGGATGAGACCAAGGGGTGAGGGGCTACGTGACTAGCGAGGCTCCTGAGTCGCGATGCCCAGGAGTCCCCTTTAACGTGCGAGCAGCCCTCATGAAGGAACATGGCAACGACGAGGTTGATTTGGAGCGTCTTAGTACTCTGCGTCGGCAGGGCCCAATCACGCGCATACCTCAACCGCCGTTGGGGCATCCGGATCCCCAGGACGAGACCAAGGGGCGAGGGGCTACGTGACTAGTGAGGCTCCTGAGTCGCGATGCTCAGGAGTCCCACTTGACGTGCGAGCATCTCCCATACCTTTCCTCGCCAGCTTTTGCCTAGGAGGGACGCGAGAAGACCAGGTGCCAGGAGCCTGGTGAGGTGGCACGCGCCAGGCATGGCCTGAGCGCAGTCCCCATCCAGCACCCTCGCACGGGCATCCTAGGGGAACGCTACCTGACAGGGCCGTGAGGCCATCCTGAGGTTGGTACAGCCGCTAGGGTGCTCTCAATTGTTTATCCACCAGCATGGAGCATGGGGCTTCCACTCGCCATGTGCATAGCCGTTGAGCGACTGTGTCATCCGCCAGCGCGGAGCACGGGGCTTCCACTTGGGCGTGGGCATAGTCATTGGAGGATCGTGTCGTCCGCCAGCGCGGAGCATGGGGCTTCAACATGGGCGTGGGAAGGGAGCTCTTTGTTAGAGTCTCTAGGCATGTACAACCCAATTTTGTTCGTATGCGTGACTGGCACGGCAGAACAGGACGAGGTGAATCTGGGCACCCGTGAGCCAGCGCGGGTCTCACGAGGCACTACCTCAAGATGGGTTGCGCCTGGTCTTCCGGCGCGGGGCGCGCTTGCAAAACCTGTGTGGTGGGGACAGCCTGCGCCGAGCGAGTCTCCGGAGGCCATCGCATGAGAAGGCCAAACACCAAGGACCCCAAGTGGTGACGTGAACAGGGCCGGCCCGCCAGACAGAGCTCAGTCATTGGGTTTATCGACGCTACAGGGACGGAACCGAGCACAGACGCCGTGCCCAGTCTTCTCATGTGACAAACCCAAGGAAAGACACCCGGCGCGCGGCTCCCGTGACGGCGAAACGGCGAACTGCGGTTATACGAACCGGGCCATGCGCCCTGACTCACCTGCTCTCAATTAGCTCATGCGAGGGCAAAGCACGAAGGACCACATGAGGTGACGTGCACGGGACTGGCCCGCGAGACAGAGCTCGGTCACTTGGATTTATCAATGCTGTAGGGACGGACCCGAGCACAGACGCCGTGCTAGCCCTTAATCATCAGGCAGTCAAGGGCGGGGTTGTTAGGGCGCACGACATTCATGGTGGCGAAGCACCGGACATGCAGGTTGGAATGCTTAGGAAATTCATCAAATGCAAAACCAGTTCTGATACATGCGCAAAATGATATAGCTGCCGGGGCGGGCCCTAATAGATTGAGGATGATGCAGCCCGAGGGGCGCCCTCAAATGAACAAACCAAAAGTATAGCACATGGTGGGCAAACAATTACTGTTGGGGAATTGATAGAAGATCAAATAATCATGACGATATCCAAGGCAATGATCAATATATAGGCATCACGTCCAAGATTAGTAGACCGAAACGATTCTGCATCTACTACTATTACTTCACACATCGACCGCTATCCAGCATGCATATAGTGTATTAAGTTCATGGAGAAATGGAGTAATGCAATAAGAACGATGACGTGATGTAGAGAAGATCTATTCATGTAGGAATAGACCCCATCTTGTTATCCTTAATAGCAAGGATACATGCATGCCTCGCTGCTCCTTCTGTCACTAGGAGAGGACACCGCAAGATTGAACCCATCACAAAGCACCTCTTCCCATGGCAAGAAAAATCGATCTAGTTGGCCTAACTAAACCAAAGATTCGAAGAAGAAATACGAGGCTATAAATAATCATCCATATAAGAGATCAAAGAAGACTCAAATAATATTCATGGATAGAAACTGATCATGAACTCAAACTTCATCGGATCCCAACAAACACACCGCAAAAAGTCATTACATCAAATAGATCTCCAAGAGACCGGTTTATTGAGAATCAAAAGAGAGAGAGAGAGAGAGAGAGAGAGAGAAAGCCATCTAGCTACTGCCTACGGACCCGTAGGTCTATGGTGGACTAGTCACGCATCATCGGAGAGGCAAAAATGAGGATGATGAACCCCTCCGTGATGGTGTTAGATTGGATCTACTGGTTATGGAACTTGCGGCTGTTGGAAGTGTATTTCGTCGACTCCTCTAAGGTTTCTGGAATTTATGAGAATTTATAGAGGTGAGAGGCGGTGGAAAAGACCTCTGTGGGCCCCATGATACATCAGGGGGCGCTGGGGGCCTCTGGCGCTCCCTGGTGTATCGTGGGCCCCACGGGCCTCCTCCCAGCTGCTTCCTTGGCTCACAAGTTATCTTCTGGTCCAAAAAAATCTCCAAAAAGTTTTGTGTCAATTGGACTCTGTTTGGTACTGGTATTCTGCAAAGTAAAAAACAAGCAAAAAACGGCAACTGGCACTAGGCACTATGTCAATACATTAGTTCCAAAAATGATATAAAGTTGCTATAAAATGATTATAAAACATCCAAGAATGATAATATAACAGCATGGAACAATCAAATATTGTAGATACGTTGGAGACGTATCAACCACCACCATCACCGAAGAACACTTAAGTACATGGGTATGGGCACCACCTCTAGCTTGTTCCAAGCTTGGGGGAGGTGCCCCGGTATTGTATCACCATCACTTTTCACCATCATCTTTTATTTTAGTTTGATCCTTAGTTATTTCATGGTTTAGAGAAATAAAGTTTCAAATTTGTTTTTGCTTTGAGGTCTATGTATCCTTGTAATCGAGTTTGAGAGTTATATAATAAAGTTAGTTGAGTTTGTGGGCCTTACCCTCATGGCATCCTACACCATATTAAGGATATAAGAAAAATAAAAAGATCATGTGCTTATCTCATGGGGAGTAATGACTTCACATAAAAAGAAAGTATGAGCAATGAAAATTGTAGGGAATATAACAAACATAGCCTTAGTCATTGTTATAATCTATGCAAGACTATGATAGAGAAGAGAAGATCCACATACAAATACACTATCTTGGACATCATCTATGTTTGCGAACACTCAACAAATATTAAATAATGTTCAAGTGTTGAAGTTGGACATGGAAGACAACTTAATGGTTATGTTTGCTTACATTTGCATAGAAGTTATATAGTCATGGATCCTTTAACATGTGATGTTTCTTTTAGATCTTTTGCTAGCCAAAATGTTCGCACCAACTAGAGATACTACTTGTGCATCCATAACCCTTTAAACCCAGTTTCTTTCCGTGAGAGTCCACCTTACCTACCTATGGATTGACTAAGATCCTTCAAGTAAGTTGTGATCGGTGCACAAGCAATAAAAATTGTTTATAATCATGTATGATCTTTTATTGAAAGGGAAAACAAGCTTTGTACGATCTTGCGATGACGAAGAAAAAAAAACGATGGAGTGCATAATAAAGTTCGCTATCACAAGGGGCAATATAAAGTGACGTTCCTTTGCATTAAGAGATTGCACATCTAAACAGATAAACGCGCATGACAACCCCTGCTTCCCTCTGCGAAGGGCCTATATTTTAGTTTCATAAAGTTTTTACTTTTACACAAGAGTCATTAATATCTTCCCTTCTTTTAATTTATAAACTCTCTTAGTTGGCAAGCGTCACGTGTTGTGGAAAGATCCATATATAAATATATATCCAGTTGAATGTAAGAAACCATGATTCATTATTGTTGACATTATCCTTGAGGTAAATGAGTTGGGTGGCAAATAAAGCCCCTATCTTCCTATGTGTCCGACAAGAACATTAGCTCCAAAAATATGCCATGAGTGTCAGCAATCATAGATGACTAAATGATAGTTGAGTATGTGGATTTGCTAGAATGAAAGCTCTTATATAGACTCTTCTCTTGAATATGACGTATGATTATTTCCATGACTAAAAGCCCCGTTTGTTGGTTGTCAATAAGGTTTATGCTTCATACTTCGATAATTGTGAATAGATCTTTACTTGTTTATGAGAAATTATATGATGAAATGCTTGCTGCCATAATGATTTTCATGATGCTCCCATGTCCGTATTTTGTTTTTATCGACACCTCTCTCTCAACTTATGCGGTCATTATTTTAGAGTTCGGCTTTCGCTTGAGGACAAGCGAGGTCTAAGCTTGGGGGAGTTGATACGTCCATTTTGCATCATGATTTCTTACTACTATCTACTTCAACCTTGTCAATTATACCATATTATTATAAAATTCTTATGTTGTTTCCCTCTGAATATGCAAGGTACATCAATAAAAAGGGAAATATCTGGAAAGTGGAATTATAGGCCAGAAAACCGAGAAAGAGGCAGAAAAATCACCAGACTCCAAATGACCTGAAATTTCACGGAGAATTTTATTGAATATTTAAGAATTTCTAGGCCAAAAATATACCAGAGGGGCCACCAGCTTGCCACAAGCCAACAGGGCATGCCCCCAAGGCCGCGCCCTGATGGCTTGTGGGGCCCCTGCTGGCCTCCCGATTCCCCTCTTCTCCTATATGGTGTGTTTTACCCTAGAAAAGACCATAAGCAACTTTTCGGGACGAAGCGCCGCCGTCTTGAGGCGGAAACCTGGGCAGAGGCCCTTTTGCACTCCGGCAGTCAGATTCTGCCGGGGAAATCCCTCTCCGGGAGGGGGAGATCGAAGCATCGTCATCACCAACGCTTCCTCCTTCGTGGGAGGACCAATCCATATCAACATATTCACCAGCACCATCTCATCTCCAACCCTAGTTCATCTCTTGTATTCAATCTTTGTCTCAAAACCTCAGATTGGTACCTGTAGGTTACTAATTGTGTTGATTACCTCTTGTAGTTGATGCTTGTTGGATTACTTGGTGGAAGATATTTTGTTCAGAGCCTTAATTATTATTATTGCACATCTGATCTTGAACCGTTTGAGATATGGTGGACTTCCCATACGTCCCATCCTTGCAACTCGTGTGGGATCACACTAATATCACAAACACTTATACTGGACGAACCGTTGGCGATATTTAACTAAGACGATAATTTAACCGTCGTACAAGTATCAGATAGGTTTAAGAAACATATGAATGTCGTACTCGCGTCCGACAGGATAAGTATCGCACGCGCTATTCTGTGGTCCAAAGTTTGCGATGCATACTACATCACAAACAGTTTATCATTTTAAACTGTGTGTGACAGAGATTCTATCACCAACGTTGAATTCAGTTGCACCGTTTTTTATATTATCTGAAATCACATACAGTTTGCAAACGACAACTATGTGCATGGGCACACACATTTTCTATCTGTGAAACGTGTCAGATCATGAGGTATATCACAAACATTGACTTACAAACCATGTGTGGCGTAATGACCCGCAGAGCATTTTTTATAATTTTAATCGCTACAATTTAAAGTTGTACATAATTTGCATTTGAAAGTAGGGAGTAGCTTTTTACATATACATAGATAGGTACATCATCCAATGCATTATTCCATTCACAGGTACATACGTTCAAGAATTATGTCAAAGAAATAATTACATAAGCACCAAATAAAGAATGATGAATGACGGTTGAATACTTGTATTAAAGACGGCAAAGAAAGAGGCAAAAGATATTATGATTGCTGTAAAAGGTGAAGCGGAATGCCCGTAGTGTTCCCTCCTCCATGTCATATGCACACACGACTCTATCCCAATCCCTTTTGATGGCCGACCGCCCATCCTTCAATATCTTCATGACTTCCAGATAGCCATTCTAGTCTGGTAGAAATACATGTACATTTTCATGTCCAACAATCATGTAGTTTGAGAGGTGATCTTGGGTAGACTGCGTTGGGAACAACTGCAAAGGAAAAAGATACAGAGATTGTCATCTAACAACTCATTATGTGCAGTAAAAAGGGTACATAGTTCTGAGTTAATATACTTCATATCAATGTTGTCTTGGACAAACTGTAAATAAATAGTATTATTCCACATTTTGACCCATTGTACTAGCAATCTTTATTAGTTACCTCACATGATGCTCTCTCCGTCCCACTATATAAGATCTAATTACATCCAATGCATGAACATATTTGATTGTTGGGGAACGTTGCATGGGAAACAAAAAATTCCTACGCACACGCAAGATCTATCCATGGTGATGAGCATCTACGATAGGGAGAGTGAATCTACATACCCTTGTAGATCGCTAAGCGGAAGCATTAAGAAACGCGGTTGATGTAGTTGAACGTCTTCGCGATCCAAATCGCAAGCCGTCCCGCGATCTAATCACGATCCGTCTCGCGATCCAATCACGATCCGTCCCGCGATCCAATCACGGTCCTCCCAATCTAGTGCCGAACGGACGACACCTCCGCGTTCAGCACACATACAGCTCGATAACAATCTCCGCCTTCTTGATCCAGCAAGAGGGAGCGGAGAGGTAGATGAGTTCTCTGGCAGCGCGACAGTGCGGCGGCAGTGGTGGTGGAACTATTCCGGCAGGGCTTCGCCTAAGCACCGTCGGAATCTATTTGGTGGAGGAACTAGGGAATAGAGAACTAGCACGTGGACTTGTGATTTGGGGCTCTATTCCTCTAGTATATATAGGAGGGAGGGGGAGTAGGCAGCCGCCCTAGGGCTCCCCCTTGGGTTCGGCCGAAGTGGAGAGGAGGTGGAGGTGTCCACCTCCAATCCTACTCCAAGTAGGATTCCAATCCTACTTGGAAAACCTTCCCCTCTTCGCCTTTTTCCTTTTTCCCACCTCCTAGCCTCATGGGCCTTGTGGGGCTGGTTTGCCCAGTCCACTAAGGGCTGGTGCACCCCCCTCAGGCCCATGTGGCCTCCCGGCGATGGTGGCCCCTCCCGATGGCCCTCCGGCACTCCCGGTACACTACCGGAAATACCCGAAACTTTTCCGGTGACCAAAACGGGACTTTCTATATATCAATCTTTTCCTCCGGACCATTCCGGAGTTCCTCGTGACGTCCGGGATCTCATCCGGGACTCCGAACAACCTTCAGTCACCAACATACATAACTCAATACTACCGAAACATCACCGAACGTTAAGTGTGCAGACCCTGTGGGTTCAAGAACTATGTAGACATGACCGAGACACCTCTACGGTCAATAACCAATAGCGGGACCTGGATGCCCATATTGGTTCCTGCATATTCTACGAAGGTCTTTATCGTTTGAACCTCTATGTCAAGGATTCAATTAATCCCGTATGATGTTCCCTTTGTTCTTTGGTATATTACTTGCCCGAGATTCGGTCGTCAGTATCTCTATACCTAGTTCAATTTCGTTACCGGCAAGTCTCTTTACTCGTTCTGTAATACAAGATCCCGTGGCTAACTCTTTAGTCACATTGCTTGCAAGGCTTATTGTGATGTTGTATTACCGAGTGGGCCCTGAGATACCTCTCCGTCATACGGAGTAACAAATCCCAGTCTCGATCCATGCCAGCTCAGCAGACACCTTTGGAGATACCTGTAGAGCATCTTTATTGTCACCCAGTTACGTTGCGACGTTTGATACACACAAGGTATTCCTCCGGTGTCAGTGAGTTACATGATCTCATGGTCATAGGAGCAGATACTTGACATGCAAAAAACTATAGCAATAAACTGACACGATCATATGCTATGTTCATAGTTTGGGTCTTGTCCATCACATCATTCTCCTAATGACGTGATCCCATTATCAAATGACATCTCATGTCTATGGCCAGGAAATCTTGACCATCTTTGATCAACGAGCTAGTCTACTAGAGGCATACTAGGGACACAGTGTTGTCTATGTACCCACACATGTATTTGAGTTTCCAATCTATACAATTATAGCATGGATAATAAACGATTATCATGAACAAGGAAATATAATAATAACTAATTTATTATTGCCTCTAGGGCATATTTCCAACAGTCTCCCACTTGCAATAGAGTCAATAATCTAGCTCACATCACCATGTGATTAACATTGTAATGAATCTAGCACCCAATGAGTTTTGGGGTTCGATCATATTTTGCATGTGAGAGAGGATCTAGTCAACGGTCTGCAACATTCAGATCCGTGTGTTCTTTGCAAATCTATATGTCATACTGCAGATGCTACCACGCTCCACTTGGAGCTATTCCAAATGGCTGCCCCACTATACGTATCCGGATTGCTACTCAGCGTCATCCGGATTGGTGTCAAAGCTTGCATCGACGCAACCCTTTATGACGAACTCTTTGTCACCTCCATAATCGAGAATCATTTCCTTAGTCCTCTAGTTACTAAGGATAATTTTGACCGTTGTTCAGTGATCCACTCCTGGACCACTCTTGTACCCCTTGACAGACTCATGGCAAGGCACACACCAGGTGCGGTACACAGCATGGCATACTATACAGAGCCTATGGATAAGGCATAGGGGAAGACCTTCGTCCTTTTTCTTTCTTCTGCCGTGGTTGAGCTTTGAGTCTCACTCAACTCCACACCTTACAAATCAGGCAAGAACTCCTTCTTTGACTGATCCATTTTGAACTCCTTCAAAATCTTGTCAAGGCATGCACTCATTGAAAGTCTCTCAGGCGTTTTGATCTATCTCTATAGATCTTGATGCCCAATATTTAAGTAGCCTTTTATCCAGGTGTTCCTTTGAAAAACACCTTTCAAACAACCTTTTACGCTTTCCAGAAATTTCTACATTATTCCCGATCAACAATATGTCATCTACATATAGTTATCAGAAATTCTATAGTGCTCCCACTCACTTTATTGTAAATACAAGTTTCTCATAAACTTTGTATTGACCCAAAAACTTTGATCACCTCATCAAAGTGTATATTCCAACTCCGAGATGGTTGCTCCAGTCCATAGAAGGATCGCTGGAGCTCGCATACATTTTAGCATCCTTAGGACTGACAAAAGCTTCTGGTTGTATCACATACAACCTTTCCTTACGGAAACCGTTAAGGAAACTCTGTTTTGACATCCATCTGCCAGATTTCATAATCGAAAAATGCAGCAACTGCTAACATAATTCCAACAGACTTTTAGCATCGCTCCGTGTGAGAAAGTCTCATCGTAGTCAACTCCTTGAACTTTGTTGGAAACTTCTTTGCGACAAGTCGAGCTTTATAAATGGTGACATTTACCATCAGCGTCTGTCTTCTTCTTAAAGGTCCATTCGTACTCAACGGCCTACCGTTTAACTGGCAAGTCTACCAAAGTTCATACTTGGTTTTCATACATGGATCCTTTCTCGGATTTCATGGCTCCTAGCCATTTGTTGGAATCCGGGCCCACTATCGCTTCTTCATAGCTCGTAGGTTCACTGTTGTCTAACAACATGACCTCCACGACAGGATTAATGTACCACTCAGGGGCGGTACGAGTCCTTGTCGACCTACGAGGTTCAGTAGTAACTTGATCCGAAGCTTAATGATCATCATCATTTGCTTCCTCTTCACTTGGTGTCGGCGTTGCAGAAACATCTTTTTGTGTTGTGCTACTATCCAACTGAAATGACGGTTCAACAACCGCATCAAGTTCTACTTTCCTCCCACTCAATTCTTTCGAGAGAAACTCTTTCTCAAGAAAGGACCCGTTTTTAGCAACAAACACTTTGTGCTTGGATCTGAGATAGAAGGTATACCCAACTGTTATGTTAGGGTATTCTATCAAGATGCATTTGTCCGCTTTGGTTTCGAGCTCATCAGGTTGAAACCTTTTTCACATAAGCGTCGCAGCCCCAAACATTAAGAAATGACAGCTTAGGTTTCTGCCAAACCAAAATTCATACGGTGTCATCTCAACGGACTTTAGATGGTACCCTATTTAAAGTGAATGTAGTTGTCTCTAATGCATAACCCCAAAACGATAGTGGCAAATCGATAAGAGACATCATAGTACGCACCATATCCAATAGAGCACGACTACGACGTTCGGAAACACCATCACACTATGGTGTTCCAGGTGGCGTGAGTTGTGAAACAACTTCCACATTGTCTT
Source organism: Elymus sibiricus (assembly GCA_039707655.1). Classification (NCBI taxonomy): domain Eukaryota; kingdom Viridiplantae; phylum Streptophyta; class Magnoliopsida; order Poales; family Poaceae; genus Elymus; species Elymus sibiricus. The sequence continues at coordinate 162,807,398 of CM077667.1, forward strand.
AAGTTGAATACCAAACTCGTAACTCACATATTTACCTCCGCAATCATATCGTAGACATTTTATCTTCTTGTCACGATGATCTCAAACTTCACTCTGAATTTGTTTGAACTTTTCAAACGTTTCAGACTTGTGTTTCATTAAGTAAATATCCCCATATCTACTCAAATCATCAGTGAAGGTAAGAAAATAGCGATATCCACCGCATGCTTCAACACTCATTAGACCGCATACATCAACATGTATCATTTCCAATAAGTCAATTGCCCGCTCCATCAATCTGGAAAACGGGGTTTTAGTCATCTTGCCCATGAGGCATGGTCCGCATGCCTCAACCGATTCAAAATCGAGTGAGTCAAAAGATCCATTAGCATGGAGTTTCTTCATGCGTTTTACACCAATATGACCTTGGCAGCAGTGCCACAAGTAAGTGGTACTATCATTATTAACTTTGCATCTTTTGGCATCAATATTATGAACATGTGTATTACTACGATCGAGATTCAATAAACCATTCATATTGGATGCATGACCATTGAAGGTATTATTCATGTAAACAGAATAACCATTATTTTCTGACTTAAATGAATAACCGTATTGCAATAAAAACGATCTATTCACGTTCATGCTCAACGCAAACACCAAATAACATTTATTTAGGTTCATCACTAATCCTAAAGGTAGAGAGAGCATGCGATGATGATCACATCAATCTTGGAAACACTTCCAACACACATCGTCACCTCACCCTTAGCTAGTCTCCGTTTATTCCATAGCTTTTATTTCGAGTTACCAACATTTAGCAACTGAACCGGTATCTAATACCCAGGTGCTACTAGGAGTACTAGTAAGGTACACATGAATAAAACGTATATCAAATATACTTCTGTTGAAATTGCCAGCCTTGTTATCTACCAAGTATCTAGGGTTGTTCCGCTTCAGCGACCGCTCTCCTCATAATAGAAGCACTTAGTCTCGGGTTTGGGTTCAACCTTGGGTTTCTTCACTGGAGCAGCAACTGGCTTGCCATCCATGAAGTTTCCCTCCTTGCCCTTGCCCTTCTCGAAACTAGTGGTTTTACTAACCATTAACACTTGATGCTCCTTCTTGATTTCTACCTTCGTGGTGTCAAACATCGCGAATAGCTCAAGGATCATTATTTCCATCCCTGGCATTTCATAGTTCATCACGAAGCTCTAGTAGCTTTGTGGCGATGACTTGGAGAACTATATCAATCACTATCTTATCTGGAAGATCAACTCCCACTCGATTCAAGCGATTGTAGCACCTAGACAATCTGAGCACATGCTCACTGATTGAGCTATTCTCCTTCATCTTGCAGGCAAAGAATTTTGTTGGAGGTCTCATACCTCTCAACACAGGCACGAGCCTGAGATCCCAATTTCAGCTCTTAGAACATCTCATATGTTCCGTGACGTTCAAAATATTTTGGAGCCCCAATTCTAAGCCGTAATGCATGACGCGCTGAACTATCAAGTAGTCATCAGAACGTGCCTGTCAGATGTTCACAACATCTACAGACGACGCTCGAGGGGGTGGCACACTGAGCGGTGCATTAAGGACATAAGCCTTCTGTGCAGCAATGAGGATAATCCTCAGATCACGGACCCAGTCCGCATTATTGCTACCATCATCTTTCAACTCTATTTCTCTAGGAACTTATAAAAAATCAAGGGAGCTACTGCGCGAGCTAGCAATCTATGACATAATTTGCAAAGGCATTTTGACCATGTTCATGATAATGAGTTTAGTTAATCATATTACTTAAAAACTCCCACCCAAATTGACATCCCTCTGGTCATTCGAGTGTCACATGATCCAAATTCACCAACCCAAGTCCGATCATCACGTGAGATGAGGCGGTTTCAATGGTGAACATCTTCATGTTGATCATATCTACTATATGACTCATGTTCGACCTTTCGGTCTCTTGTGTTCCGAGGCCATGTCTGTACATGCTAGGCTCATTAAGTTTAACCCGAGTGTTCTGCATGTGCAACACTGGCTTGCACCCGTTGTATGCGAACGTAGAGTCTATCACACCCGATCATCACGTGGTGTCTCGAGACGACAAACTTTCGCAACGGTGCACACTCGGGGAGAACACAATTTTATCTTGAAATTTTAGTGAGGGATCACCTTATAATGCTACTGTCATCCTAAGCAAAATAAGATGCATAAAAGGATTAACATCACATGCAAATCATAAGTGACATGATATGGCCATGAACTTGTGCTTTTGATCTCCATCTCCAAAGCACCGGCATGATCTCCATCGTCACCGGCATGACACCATGATCACCATCATCTTGATCAACATCAATGTGTCGCCATGAGGTTGTCGCATCAACTGTTGCTTCTACGACTAATGCGAACTCATAGCGATAAAGTAAAGCAAAAAGGCGAAAATAAATTAAAGACAACCATATGGCTCATGTCAGTTGCCTTACTCATCGACATGCAAGTCGTGATTATCTATACATAACATGATCATCTCATACATCACATATCTCATCATGTCATTGGCCCTATCATATCACAACATACCCTACAAAAACAAGTTAGACGTCCTCTAATTGTTGTTGCATTTTTACGTGGCTGCTATGGGTATCTAGCAAGAACAATTCTTACCTACGCAAAACCACAACGGTGATACACAAATTGCTATTCAACCTTCTCAAGGACCGCCTTTGTCAAATCCGATCCAACTAAAGTGGGAGAGACAGACACCTGCCAGCTATCTTTATGCAACAAAGTCACATGTCAGTTGATGGAACCGGTCTCTCGTAAGTGTACGAGTAAGGTTGGTCCGGGCCGCTTCATCCCACAATACCGCCGAATCAAGAAAAGACCAAGGGAGGAAGCAATCTGAATATCAACGCCCACAAACTCCTTTGTGTTCTAATCGTGATCTCATCTACACATAGACCTAGCTCTGATACCACTGTTGGGGAACGTTGCATGGGAAACAAAAAATTTCCTACGCACATGCAAGATCTATCCATGGTGATGAGCATCTACGAGAGGGAGAGTGAATCTACATACCCTTGTAGATCGCTAAGCGGAAGCGTTAAGAAACACGGTTGATGTATTCGAACGTCTTCGCGATCCAAATCGCAAGCCGTCTCGCGATCCCATCACTATCCGTCTCGCGATCCAATCATGATCCGTCCCGCGATCCAATCACGGTCCTTCCAATCTAGTGCCGAACGGACGGCACCTCCGCGTTCATCACACGTACAGCTCGATAACGATCTGTGCCTTCTTGATCCAGCAAGAGGGAGCGGAGAGGTAGATGAGTTCTCCGGCAGCGCGACGGCGCGGCGGCGGCGGTGGTGGAACTATTCCGGCAGGGCTTCGCCTAAGCACCGTTGGAATCTATTTGGTGGAGGAACTAGGGAATAGAGAACTAGCACGTGGACATGTGATTTGGGGATCTATTCCTCTAGTATATATAGGAGGGAGGGGGAGGAGGCAGCCGCCCTAGGGATCCCTCTTGGGTCCGGCTGAAGTGGAGAGGAGGTGGAGGAGTCCACCTCCAATCCTACTCCAAGTAGGATTCCAATCCTACTTGGAAAACCTTCCCCCCTCTTGGCCTTTTTCCTTTTTCCCACCTCCTAGCCACATGGGCCTTGTGGGGCTGGTTTGCCCAGCCCACTAAGGGCTGGTGCACCCCCCTCAGGCCCATGTGGCCTCCCGGCATGGGTGGCCCCTCCCGATGGCCCTCCGGCACTCCCGGTACACTACCGAAAATATCCAAAACTTTTCCGATGACCAAAACGGGACTTCCTATATATCAATCTTTACCTCTGGACCATTCCGGAGCTCCTCGTGACATCCAGGATCTCATTCGGGACTTCGAACAACCTTCAATCACCAACATACATAACTCAATACTACCGAAATGTCACCGAACATTAAGTGTGCAGACCCTGCGGGTTCGAGAACTATGTAGACATGACCGAGACACCTCTGCGGTCAATAACCAATAGCGGGACCTGGATGCCCATATTGGTTCCTACATATTCTACGAAGATCTTTATCGGTTGTACCTCTATGTCAAGGATTCAGTTAATCCCATATGATGTTCCCTTCGTTCTTCGGTATGTTACTTGCCCTAGATTCGATCGTCGGTATCTCTATACCTAGTTCAATCAAGTTACCAGCAAGTCTCTTTACTCCTTCTGTAATACAAGATCCCGTGGCTAACTCTTTAGTCACATTTCTTGCAAGGCTTATTGTGATGTTGTACTACCGAGTGGGCCCTGAGATACCTCTCCATCATACGGAGTAACAAATCCCAGTCTCGATCCATGCCAGCTCAACAGACACATTTGGAGATACATGTAGAGCATCTTTATAGTCACCCAGTTACGTTGCGACTTTTGATACACACAAGGTATTCCTCCGGTGTCAGTGAGTTGCATGATCTCATGGTCATAGGAACAGATACTTAACATGAAGAAAACTATAGCAATAAACTAACACGATCATATGCTATGTTCATAGTTTGGGTCTTGTCCATCACATCATTCTCCTAATGACGTGATCCCATTATCAAATGACATCTCATGTCTATGGCCAGGAAATCTTGACCATCTTTGATCAACGAGCTAGTCTACTAGAGGCATACTAGGGACACAGTGTTGTCTATGTACCCACACATGTATTTGAGTTTCCAATCAATACAATTATAGCATGGATAATAAACGATTATCATGAACAAGGAAATATAATAATAACCAATTTATTATTGCCTCTAGGTCATATTTCCAACATTGATGTATTAGAGTCTTAAATTATGGGGTGGAGGGAGTATAACATGGGAAACAAATATAGCCATCTGGACCAAAAACCATTAAAATAGGCATATGCTCACTACATCAGGCTTAACAACAACCAAATAAAGTCATTCATAATGGTATTGTTGAATTTGCATAGAACAAAGCTTGTACTTAAACATCAAATTGTATAATTGAACATCACAGAGTGAAAAAGAACAGGGGGTGTATTACCTACACCAGGCTTAATAGGAAATAAATATGGCCATTAAACTGGTATTAATCAAATTGTACTGGAAATTGTGAATAACTAAATAAACAAGGCATACTACAGCTGTCGGGGGAATGACCCCGGGGTAGCCTCAAGCGACCCCTTGCTCCAACTTTCTAACGCAACCAAAGAACGGGCCGCCTCCCCCTGCGGTCCGGCTGCGCCCTGCCGGCAGCGGCCCTGCCGGCTACGGCTCTCCGGCTGTGACTTGCCGGCCACGCCCTGCCGGCCACGACGTGCCTGCCGGCTGGGGACGGTGCCGCCTGGCCCCCCAGCCGGCTGCGCATTGGATACCGTCATGGGGGCACGCGTGGCGACAGTGGCCCCCATCCCATCGGGGGTCAGCGCCCGTGTGGCCTCAGTGGAGCTGTCAGAGCCTCTGACCCTGGCGGACGGTGACCGGGCTCCCAACAGTGCCGACACGCCCCAACCACTCCACTACCTACCCCGGCGTGGCTACAGGGCGGCCGGCCGTACCGCTGACCTCGGCCGGTTGCCGCAAGACGACGCGACAAGGGGCGGCCCGTGCCATGACATGACCGGCGTCGGGACCCGCCGCGCGGGCCCCGCCGGCTCCTGAGGGGACCCTTCAGCCGGCGGGGCCTACCAGCGACAAGACCCCGCAGCCCGCGGCCCCCACGGCCGGCTAGAGAGGCTGCCGGCTGGGGCCCCCCCTGAGATCTCTTATTCATATTGTAACCCGGGGGGTTGGCCTATAAAACCCCCCGGGCCTCCCCCATGCAACGGGGTTCCCGATCGACTCGATCCACACTCCACACACACGTAGAGAGGCAGCAAGGACAGCCTAGCCCCTTCTTCTTCCTCTAGCCATACAGTTCCAGGAGCACCATTGTAACCTTACCATTTTCTCAACTAGACCAAGCAGGACTAGGGTTGTTACCTCCCACGGAGGGCCCCGAACCTGGGTACATCGTGTGTCTGCCACTGCTTGTGCCTAACCCCGCTCCCGGAGCCCGTCGGCGTCCTTCGACCCCTCTCGATAAGCCTACCCATGGCATCTGCCGTGACGAAACGACGACAGTTGGCGCCCACCGTGGGGCCGTCCGCGGCACCGGCCGGAGTCACGCTCCGGGCGGGGCCCTTCACCACCTCCCCCGGCCGCCTCGCGTCCGGGCGGAACCGCATGCTCGTGGGGCTTGCTCCGGCAGGTCCTGCGGGCGGCGCGGCCGACATCTCCGACGAATGCCTCGGCCGCGACCTTGCGCTCGACGTCGCCGCACTCCCTGGGCGGTTCAGCAAGCTGAGCCTCGCCGGCGAGTCGGCGGCCGACGAGTACCCTAGCTGGGTGCTCGACTGCACCGATCCGCCCTCGTCCGTAGGCGCGCTCGCCACGGGCGAGGCCACCGTCTCCCACGCCTGCGTTGGGGTAATGGTCACCACCTCCTCCACCACTTCGGGCCGTGTCCGGGCGGCCGAGGCCGACGCGGCCGCCGCCCGCGCCGGCACCTCCGACCCGCTCGCCGCTACCCTCCGGGGTCTGGGCACTCCCATCGCCCAGACGGCGGACCAGGCCGCCGCCAGAACCGAGCTGGAAGCGGCCCACCGCCTGCTGTTCGACGACGCCGCCGCCCTCGCTGCCGAGCGACGCCGGATGGAAGCCGCGCAGTGGGAATACATCTCCGCGTATGGTCTCACCCCGGCTGGCCCCGAGCCCAGCCAGCGTGGGGCTGTGCGGGAACGCGGCCACGTGGTCGCGGAAATCCTCGGCGGCCGCCTTCCCGTCTACGACACCCCCGCAGCCAACCTGCGTGCTGCCAAGGTTGCCTACGAGGATTTGGCAACCTTGGAGGGCGAGGAGCGTGCCGCACGCGAGCGGCACATCAAGGACCTCATCGACACCGCCAATGCGCAACAGGTCGTCCTCACCGCCGACGGGGCCGTCTCCGAACTTCCCCGGCCGGAGGGTGAGGGCGCTGGGGCTACCAACCGTCAGCCGGCTCAGCACTCCAGTACCCCTCGCCCCTCCGGCCGGCGGAACGAGGGAAGCAACGTTCGCCGCACCCAGCTACGCGGCAACGAGCAGCCGGCTGTAAACAGCCGGCGCAGCAACAATCCGGCTGGCAGCAACCGCTGGGACGAGGCTCCGGCTGGCGGTAGCCGGCGTAGCCGCGGGCACACCCCACCTCCGCAGCCGAAACCGGCCCGGTCTATCCCGCCAGCCGTCCGCCCCGAACTCGCTGCCCGGCTCGGGCCGCGGGTCCCCCACAGCGACAACGACGCCCGGCTCCGCCTCGACCGGCTGGCGCAGTCGGCTCTCCTCGAGGAGGAGGGCTCGATTGGCCCGGCCTGTTTCGGCCCTCGGATCCGCAACGAGCCGTTTCCGCCCGGCTTCACTCTTCCCCGCGACACCCCGAAGTACACCGGGGCCGCCAAGCCGGAGGACTGGCTGGTCGACTACACCACCGCCGTCGGCATCGCCAGGAGGAACAAGCGCGTAGCCGTCCGCTATGCCCCCCTCATGCTGATTGGCTCGGCCCGCACCTGGCTGAACAGCCTAGCGGCCGACAGCATCAACACTTGGACGGACTTCGAGGAGGCGTTCGTCCGCAACTTGACCGGCACTTACAAGCGGTCGGGCCGGCCCCGCGAGCTGGCCATGTGCGTCCAGGGGCCGGAGGAACCCCTCCGCGACTATCTCACACGCTGGAGCGAGCTCCGCAACTCCTGCGAGGGAGTGCACGAGGTGTAGGCCATCCAGTACTTGATCGAAGGTTGCTGCGATGGCACCCCTCTCAAGCATAAGCTCTTGTGCTCCGAGCCAACCTCCTTGGCGGACCTAATGTCCAAAGCGGACAAATACGACACGGCCGATTCCTCGATGAGGATGAAGGCTAAGGCACCAGCCAAACCGGCTCTGCCGCCCGCCGCGCCGCGGGCGGCCGCCGACAACCGGCAGCAGTAGAACAACAAACGCAAGAACGATCAGCCCGACTCCCGCTACGGGAGCCGGCAGGTCGCCTCCGTCGAGGAAGAGCAGCCGGCTGGCCAGGCTTCCGGCCAGCGTCAGCGCACCGGCAAGTCTGCCTGGCAGCCTAAGCTCACGTTAGAGCAAATGCTCGACCTCCCCTGCAAGAACCATTCCGGTGCCAAGCCGGCCACGCACACGCTCCGGCAGTGCAGCTTCTCACAGCGATTGGCCCGGGGGGACGGCCTCCCGGCTCCCCCCATGCCGCCTGCCCGCGCGCCGGCCCCGGCTCCGGCACCGGCTCCCGTTCCGGACCAGGCCTCGGCTCCGGCTCAGAACGACAGCCGGTTGCTCGACCGGTTCCCTGACCAAGACGGTTGCTACATCGTCTTCACCAGTGAAGAGACGGACAAGCATGCCCAACGCCGGCTCCACCGTGAGGTGAATGCCACCATGCCCGCGACTCCCCAGTTCATGCACTGGTCCGAGAAGCCGGTCACCTGGAGCCGGGCCGACCACCCGGTCGTGATGCCAAACCCTGGCAGCTATGCCCTCGTCCTCGATCCCACCATCGCCTCCGAGAGGCGCACGTGCCGTTTCTCGCGGGTGTTGATCGATGGGGGCAGCAGCATTAACATCCTCTACCTTGACACAATGCTCAAATTGGGGCTCAAGGTGGAGGACCTGCAATCGAGCCGGACCGTTTTCCACGGCATCGTGCCGGGAAAGTCCTGCACCCCCGTTGGCAAGATCAAGCTCGACGTCCTCTTCGGCGGCCATGACCACTTTCGCCGCGAGCCAGTTTGGTTCGAGGTAGTGGACCTCGACAGTCCCTACCACACGCTGCTGGGCCGGCCGGCTCTCGTCAAGTTCATGGTGATCCCCCACTACGCCTACCTCAAGCTCAAAATGCCTGGCCCCAAGGGCATGATCACCATCGCCGGCAAATACCAGATGTCAATCGCGTGCGCACGAGATGGCAGCCGGCTGGCCGAAGCCCTGGAGATCGTGGAGGAGAAGTGGCAGCTCGACCGGCTCGTGGCCCTCGCTGCGGCCCAGCCGGCCATGCCGGCTCATCCATCCCAGTCGGTCGGCGAAGGCTCGGTCCAGCCGTCCAAGGACACCCGGCAGGTGCCGCTTGACCCGGCTAACCCCACCCAGTGCGTGACCATCAGCTCCCGCCTCGACAGCAAATAGGAAAGCGAGCTCGTCGACTTCCTCCGTGAGAATCGGGACATCTTTGCATGGTCTCCCAAGGACATGCCGGGTGTTCCGAGGAAGTTTGCCGAGCACAAGCTTCATGTACGACCGGACGCGAAGCCGGTCAAGCAACCCCTGCGCCGTTTCTCCGAGGAGAAGCGGCGTACTATAGGAGAAGAAATCGCCCGGCTGCTCGCAGCCGGCTTCATCATGGGAGTGTTCCACCCGGACTGGCTGGCCAACCCAGTCCTGGTGCTGAAGAAGAACAAGACCTGGCGCAGGTGTATCGACTACACAAGCCTGAACAAGGCGTGCCCCAAAGACCCGTTCGCTCTGCCGCGGATCGATCAAGTCATCGACTCCACGGCCGGCTGCGACCTGCTGTCTTTCCTGGACGCCTACTCCGGCTACCACCAGATAAAGATGGACCCGGCCGACCGGCTCAAGACCTCCTTCATCACCCCTTTCGGGGCCTACTGCTACATCACCATGTCCTTCGGCCTGAAGAACGCATGCCCTACCTTCCAGCGCTGCATGCAGAAGTGCCTCCTGCCACAGATAGGCAGGAACGTCCACGTCTACATTGACGACATCGTCGTGAAATCCAAGAAGCACTTCAGCCTCCTCGACGATCTCCGGGAAACATTCGCCAACCTGCATGAATACAAGATCAAGCTCAACCCGGAGAAGTGTGTCTTCGGCGTCCCAGCCGGCCAACTCTTGGGTTTCTTCGTTTCCGCTCGCGGCATCGAAGCTAACCCCGAGAAGATCAGCGCAATCGAGCGCACGCCCAAGCCGGTCCGGCTCCGCGACATCCAGAAGTTCACCGGCTGCCTCGCCTCCCTCAGCCGATTCATCGGCCGGCTGGGCGAGAAGGCCTTGCCCCTCTACGGCCTCCTGCGCAAGACGGCTCTGGTCGAGCCGGGCCGCGACCCCTCGAAGAAGCCGGCCGTCTTCGCCTGGACAAATGAGGCGGATGAGGCATTCCGCGGCCTCAAGTGGGCCCTCTCCAGCGCCCCCATCCTAGCCGCGCCGGCTGACAAGGAGCCTTTACTCGCCTACATCGCGGCGACCACGCGCGTCGTCAGCGTCGTCCTGGTGGTGGAGCGGCCGGAGGAGGGCAAAGCGCTGCCGACCCAGCGCCCCGTCTACTACCTCAGCGAGGTCCTCTCCGCCTCCAAGTAAAACTACCCCCACTACCAGAAGATGTGCTACGACATATACTTCGCCGCCCAGAAGATCACGCAGTACTTCCAGGAGCACATCATCACCGTCGTGAGCTCGGCGCCGTTGGGCGAGATCATGGCCGGCCGGGACGCCACTGGCCGGATTGCCAAGTGGACCATCACCCTGGCCGACTACGAGATACGGTACGAGCCGCGCACCGCCATCAAATCCCAGGCAATGGCCGACTTCCTCGTCGACTGGGCCGAAACCCAGTTCGTGCCGCCTCCGCCCGACTCCACGCACTGGCGCATGCACTTCGACGGCTCGAAGATGCGAGCCGGCATCGTCTTGTCGTCTTGACGCATCCACTTCGCCGCCTCCAACAACGTGGCCGAGTACGAGGCCCTCGTCCACGGCCTCCGGCTCGCCAAAGACATCGGCATCCAATGCATCATATGCTTTGGCGACTCCGACCTCGTGGTACAACAAGTCTCTGGCGAATGGGACGCCAAGGACGCCAACATGGCCAGCTACCGCTTCCTCGTCCAACAACTCACCGGCTCCTTCGAGGGCTGCGAGTTCCACCACGTCTCCCGCGCGGACAACGAGGCGGCCGACACGCTGGCCAAGATCGGCTCCACCCGGCAGGCCATCCCAGCCGGCATCTCCCTCGAGCGGCTGCTCAAGCCCTCGATCAAGCCTTCCTCCGACTCGGAGTCCATCTTCGTGCCGGCGGCGGCAGCCGGCCCATCGACCGATCCGGCTGCCCCGCCGGCTCCGCCACCTCCGGCTGCCCAGCCGGCGCCATCCGCTTCGGCCATCGAGCCGGCCACGTCTACGCCCGCCGACTCCGGGCCCGTCGCCGTCATGATGACGATCGACGCCCCTCCCGCCGGCTCACTCCCGGGGGCTGGCGAGCCGGCCCCGGGGGCTGGCGAGCCGGTCCCGGGGACTCTTACCGCCCCCGAAGCCCCGCTTGAGCCTGAGCCGGTTCCCATCTCGGCTCCCTCATGGGCTCAGCCCATCCTGGCGTTCCTCCTGCGTGGCGAGCTCCCCTCTGATGAGGCCACCGCAAGGCAAATTCAGCACCGGGCCCTCGCCTACAGCATCATCAATCGCCAGCTGGTTCATCGCAGCACCACCGGCGTCTTCCAACGCTGCGTCGAGCCGGAGAAAGGGCAAGAGATCCTCCTCGACATGCACCAGGGCGAGTGCGGGCACCACGCCGCCTCCAGAACCCTGGTGGCCAAGGCGTTTCGCCACGGTTTCTACTGGCCAACTGCTTTGGAGGCGGCCAAGGAGCTGGTTGACAAGTGCGAAGGCTGCCAATGCTTCGGCACGCAGAGCCACCTGCTGGCTACTGCCCTCCAGACCATCCCCCTCTCGTGGCCTTTTGCCGTCTGGGGGCTGGATATGGTGGGACCTTTCAAGACCGCACGAGGTGGCATGACACACCTGCTTGTGGCCGTCGACAAATTCACCAAGTGGATCGAGGCCCGGCCGATCAAGAAGCTGGACGGCCCCACGGCCGTCCGGTTCATCGAAGACATCACGGTCCGCTACGGCGTCCCCCACAGCATCATCACCGACAACGGCACGAACTTCGCCAAGGGCGCGCTAGCGCGTTTTTTCTCCAAGCGGGGCATCCGGCTCGACTTGGCATCTGTCGCCCACCCACAGTCAAACGGCCAGGTCGAGAGGGCCAACGGCCTGATTCTGTCCGGCATCAAGCCCCGGCTCGTGGCGCCACTGGTCAAGTCAGCCGGCTGCTGGATCGAAGAACTGCCGGCTGTCCTTTGGAGCCTCAGGACCATGCCCAACTGGTCGACCGGCTACACCCCTTTCTTCCTCGTGTACGGGTCCGAGGCGATCATCCCCACCAACATCGAGTTCGATTCGCCTCGGGTTACCCTGTACACGGAGACGGACGCAAAGGAAGCAAGGGAAGATGGCGTCGACCTCCTAGAGGAGGCCCGCGAGCTGGCCCTGAGCCGAACGGCCATCTACCAGCAGAAGCTCCGGCACTACCACAGCAAGCGGATCCGGCCACTCTCCTTCCGCGAAGGAGACCTGGTACTCCGGCGGATCCAGCGAACTGCCGGCCAGCACAAGCTATCCTCCCCATGGGAGGGCCCGTTCATCGTCAGCAGGGCGCTACACAACAACGCGTACTACCTAATAGACGCCCAGAAGCCGCAGAAGCGCAAGAGGGATGCCTCCGGCGAAGTAACAGAGCGCCCGTGGAACGCGGCGCTCCTCCGTCCGTTTTACTGCTAAGAACCAGTGTATGTACATATCCTTCCCTTTTGGGCTTATGAATGCAACGGGTGCCCCAAGCCAGCTCTTGGGACATGCCTCTTTCGCCTTTCTCAAAGACTCTCGCTTGCTGGCTCCTGGGTCCGGCTCCCGGTCCCGGGGGCTAGCCGGCTAGTCCTACCCTCGTCCCCCGATGCCGGTTAAGTAATGTGAACTAAAGAGAGCCGTCTCAGCCTTTCCTGCCACAGACCGGCTCCCGGCTGTCGGGCAGACGGGACCTCGAGACGGCAAACCTTAGCGCACGCGAAAAATCGAACGCAAGGGGGGGTTGCCGGCTAGGTCTAGCCGGAGCACTTTTTCGCCTCTGTCACTCACCTTACCCAAAAAACTCTTGCGGTTCCCAAACTCACGACCGGCTCCTTCGAGGCGGACGCCCCGTCCCAGCCACAGACTGGCTCCCGGCTGTCCGGCTGGCGGGGCCGAAGCCAAGAGGAAGAAGGCTTTGAGCAAACGGAACCAAAAGAGCGAAAAAGGATAAGGTTGAGCCGGCACGCATAAAACAGCATTCCAGCAACCGAAATCTTTACAAAACTTAAAAGGCCCATGGCCACGAGTTCATTACATATACACCCCCAGTGGGTGGAATTGCAGTCTAAACAAAATGCAGAAAAGAAAAATCCAAAGTGCTGGCAGCTTCGGGCCGGCTCGCCTCTGGTGCCGACGCCTCCGGAGCCGGCAGTGCTGACGCCTCCGAAGCCGGCGCCTCCGGGGTAGCTGAGGTAGAAGCTCCCGCCTCCACGTCCGGAGCCGGCTCGGACTCGGCGTAGTCGCCGGAGTCAGATTCTCCATCGTCCGTCTCGGCGGCGCTCCCCTCCGGGTCGTCCAGGGCGAGCGTGTACCGGTCCTCCGGGATCACCACGCCGTTCGCCCCGCGCTCCAGGACGTACTCGTCCCACACGGCGAAGGTCGCAAGGTCGCTTGCCCTCACCTCCAGCGCGTCGGTCACCGCATCCAACTCCGCGTCGGTGCCGGCACGCTGGGCCGTGAGCAGATCCAGGTTCAGCTCGGGGTACCACGACCTGGCAATGCGAAGCGCCATGCTCGCACCGGCGCGTGCCGCGGAAGCCCTCCAGGCATTACCCGCGCAGTCCCAAACTCCAACCACCTCGACAGCCGGCTCATGGAGACCGGCTCCACCGCGCCGGGCCAAAGAGTGCGAACCAGCGCCGAGCCGGCCACCTGGAGCCGCTTCAGGGCACGGACTAGCTCCGACAGCCGCGCCGCGGCGGCGATCCCCACCTCGTCCAGGGTCCAGGGGGCAATCTGTCCAACGGCTTCCCCCTACGCACGCTGGACCTCACGACGGGCCTCCACGGCCGCCTCCGCGGCCTCCTGCGTACCAGGGAAAAGCCCTAAGAAGAGAAGAGAAGAAGACGAGGGATGAGCAAAGCAGCAAGCCAGAAAAACCCAGGGCAAGGCGCGAATAGAGCAAGGCGATAGAAGCTCACCGCGCAGCATCCGATCCACCTCGTGCCCTTGCTCCTGCAGCTACACCTCCCAGGCTGACCACTCCTGGCGCTGGCGATCGTGCTCATCCCGGGCCGCCTGCGCATCCTCGGCCGCCTTGGCTAGCGCGGCGTCCTTGGCCTCCAGCTCCCAGCGGAGGACTTTCTCCCGCTCCTCCGCCTCCCGACGAAGGGCCGCCTCTTGGCCCGCCAGCGCTTGGCGGTGGGCCGCCTCGCGCTCCTCCCGCTCCGCCTTCGCCAGGTCCGTCTCCCCGCGGAGCCGGTCGCGCTTCGTCGACAGGAGGACCCGCTCCTCGCCAAGCCGCACCACCTGGCGCCGGAGGCTGACCGTCTCGACGTGGGTGGCTTCACGAGAAGAGGTTGCCGCTGTCAGAAATCAAGCAAAGAAAGGATTCAGCCCGCCTCCGGGACAGCCGACCTGATTCCCGGGGGCTACACCCAGTGGGTGCGCTTGCGCGCCCCCACTGGAAGTTCGCAAGAGCACATACCTTGCAGATCCGCGGACCTGATGGCGAGCCGGTTTTCGGCTCCCCGGTACAACCCCAGCAGGGTGTTGTACGCGGCCACCCGGCGGTCGTGCCCCGCCTGCAAAACAACAAGAACACACAGCAGCTTTAGGCTCGACCCGCCTGCATCCCAGCCGGCTCGAGCCTCGGGGGCTACACCCAGTGGGTGCGCTAGCGCGCCCCACTAGAAAAGACAGAAAACGTCGAGTCAGGAGAAGAAGGAAAGAAGAGAGCTTACCGCGACAGCTTGCTCCAGGCCCACCAGCCGGTCGTTGGCGGCCCGAGCATCCATGACGGCGGCCACCGCCGCCCCAAGAGCGCTCGGCGGTTTGCCAAGAGCCGGGCTCCCGGCTGCAGCCCAGGTCTCCTGCGGTCGGCCCCCGTCCGCGGGTCCCCCTTTGTCGGAGACCACGATGGGACCGGCTCCTCCCTTCGCCATCGCGCCGGGGGCCGCCGCCGACGCGCCTGCGGCGGCCGTCCCCCCGGCCTTCGCAGCCCTCGCGTCCGGCGCTACGCCTCCGGCGGTTCCTGGCCGGCTCACCTCCGGAGCCGGCGCCTCCGGTAACGGCGCCTCCGAAGCCGGCACGTCCGGAAGCGCCGCGTCCGGTGCCGGGATTTCGACTACCGGGGGCTACTCCGCCCCCGGCGGCACGTTGCCCGCCCCCGGCTGGGCGGCGTCGCGGTCCATCTCCGCCACGTCCTCCGCGGCCTTCGCGCCTGCCTCCGGCCGTCGCTCGGGATCGTGGTGGTCCTTTGACCTCCTCTCCCGGCCGCGGGGGAACGGCTCCCACGCTTCACCAGCGGCCTCCCCGCTGGTTCCTCCCCGCTTCTCCGCCGCCTCTTCCCAGGGGCGGACTTCCTCGACGTGCCGCTCCTGCTGGGCCGCCTCGAGGTCGAGCCACGCCTGGCGCTCCCTCTCCTCGGCAGCTGTCGGCGGCGCCGTCCTCGCCGCCTCGCCACCTCGGGTCCTCCCCAGGGCACGCGCCTCCCTGGTCACGACGAAATAAGGGACCAGGGAGAATACGGAACAGACCAAGGTGGAGGCGGAGATGGACTCACCCGACGACGACGGGGACCGCCCTCCTCGTGGGTCCCGCCTGGGAGACCCTCTGCTTCTTGCCCCTGCCTCCGCGGCTGCCGCCCGGCTACGCGGTCGCCGCGTGCTTGGGCGCCGGCTTGGCGACAGCCGGCCATTTCCCTTTGTCACCTGCATCCGGGCCGCCCCGGCTGGAGCCGCAGTCGGCTTGATGCTGGCGCATCCGCGGCGCCATGACCTCGTCCTCCGAAGCTTCGGGCTCCTCCGGAGCCTCTGCAACACGCGACGCCTCCGCCTTAGTGTCATCATTGGTCCAATCCCGTAGGTGTGTCTGGGGAGGAGACTCACCCGTCGATTCGGCCTCTTCGGCCCCCTCCTTCTCCGTCTCCGCCTCGCCGGCTTCGGACGCGCCGGCTCGCTCGGAGTGGGCCGGCTCCACGTCGTCGGCGTCCTCGACCTCCTCGGGGTCCGACTCCACCGTGTCGGCGGCCGGCTCCCTGTAGTTCTGTAGCAGCGGAAAAACCTACGCGCGGGCAAAGCGGTGTGCCGTCAGGCCAAAGAAGGGAGGGGCTCTGCCTCGGAAAAGATGGAAGGAAGGAGGCGGCTAGACACTCACCCGCGGTGCCGGGTGGCTCCGGCTGTACGGGGTTTTCCCCCATTGCCACTCGCGCTCCTTCAGCTTCGCCGTCGAAATGGCGTTCACCCTCCTCGCCACGTGGGCCGGCTTCAGTTCCTTGGTGGAGAGCCGGCAGGGGTCGTGGCGTCCTCCCATCTGGCAGATGAGATGCGGCCGGCTCTGCAACGGCTGCACCCGGCGTGCCACCATCGTGGCCAGCAGATCCGTGGCCTTCAGCCCCTCCGTCCCGGTCATCATGAGCAGGCACTCGCAGAGCCGGTCCGCCGTCTCGGGCGCCTGAAGCGGAGCCGCCCGCCAGTTCAGCATCGCAACCGGTGGGTGGTTGGCGAAGTCGGGGAGGTTGATGTAGTCCTCCTCCGGCTTCACGTTCTTCACATAGAAGAACCCCCGCTGCCATCCCTTCACCGACTCATGCAGCGGGAGCTTCGGGAAGCCG
Source organism: Elymus sibiricus (assembly GCA_039707655.1). NCBI lineage: Eukaryota > Viridiplantae > Streptophyta > Magnoliopsida > Poales > Poaceae > Elymus > Elymus sibiricus. The sequence goes on from CM077667.1 coordinate 162,824,158, forward strand.
GTCCCCTTGCGGATGTGGATCAGGGCACCTCCGCAGGCAGTCATCACCTTCTGCTTCGTCGCCGGATCCACCACTGTCTGCCACTTGAGGAAGAAGAGCCGGCTCCAGAGGTCAAGCCTCGGCTCCACCCCTAGGAACCCCTCGCAAAGGGTGACGAACGCCGCCAGCTGCAAGACGGCGTTGGGGGCGAGGTGGTGCGGCTGCAGGCCGAACCGCGGCAGGAAACGGCGGAAGAAGGCGCTCGCCGGCAGCCCGAACCCGCGGAGGAAATGATCGGCGAAGATGACCACCTCGCCCTCTCGCGGCGCCGGGGAGTTCTCCGGCCCGGCTGGGCGTGCCTCCAAGTGCGCTTCCGCTGGTAGCTTGCGGCGGCAGTGGAGGTGCTCGATGAACGTCTCCTCCACTATGCTGCCGTCCCATGCGCCCTTGCTCGCAATGGTCGCCGGAGGGGCGCGCGGTCGCGAAGATAGGCGCGGGTACTCGACAGCGGCTCGGGCCTTCTGCGGCGGCGGACGGCGGCACGGCTTGCCCGCGTGCTCTGCCCTCCTGCTCTCTCTCTCTCTCTCTCTCTCTCTCGTGGCGGGAGGGGGAGGGCGACGGAGACGATGCGACGGGGGCGGGGCGCACGAATGTGCCGTTCTGCTCTCCTCCCCTCGCCATTTAAGCCCCACGCGAGTAATCGTGGGGGCCGGATTCATTGCGCGCGACCCCCACGATTCCCGTAGTGTGCGGGGCGGACATTACGGCGCTCGGGAACGCCAACCGTCGGCCCGCGCCGTAAAGGATCCCTGCGCGCGGGCCGAGGCCGCGGTCGTGGTGGGTCCCGCCCCGCGGCCCGGTCTTTTCCACCGCGTGGCCTGTCAGGCCACGGCCCGCTGCGTCTTCCGCGTGGCGTGGCTTCTCTGTCCGGTGGGGAGCCCGAGGCGGCGTGCGAAGCATCGGCCGGCTGCGGAGCCGGCCACCGCTTGTCCGCGTCGTCCGACTCTCAAGGCACTCCGCGGCGCAAGGACGATCTTTAAGCCGGCGAGGACCGCCGCGGTTCGTCGGCGGGCCTCCCCATCTTTGGGGACTACTGTCGGGGGAATGACCCCGGGGTAGCCTCAAGCGACCCCTTGCTCCAACTTTCTAACGCAACCAAAGAACGGGCCGCCTCCCCCTGTGGTCCGGCTGCGCCCTGCCGGCAGCGGCCCTGCCTGCTATGGCTCTCCGGCTGTGACCTGCCGGCCACGCCCTGCCGGCCACGACGTGTCGGCCGGCTGGGGACGGTACCGCCTGGCCCCCCAGCCGGCTGCGCATTGGATACCGTCATCGGGGCACGCGTGGCGACAGTGGCCCCCATCCCATCGGGGGTCAGCGCCCGTGTGGCCACAGTGGAGGTGTCAGAGCCTCTGACCCTGGCGGACGGTGACCGGGCTCCCAACAGTGTCGGCACGCCCCAACCACTCCATTACCTACCCTGGCGTGGCTACAGGGCGGCCGGCCGTACCGCTGACCTCGGCCGGTTGCCGCAAGACGACGCCACAAGGGGCGGCCCGTGCAGTGACATGACCGGCGTCGGGACCCGCCGCGCGGGCCCCGCCGGCTCCTGACGGGACCCTTCAGCCGGCGGGGCCTACCAGCGACAAGACCCCACAGCCCGCGGCCCCCACGGCCGGCTAGAGGGGCTGCCGACTGGGGCCCCCCCTGAGATCTCTTATTCATATTGTAACCCGGGGGGTTGGCCTATAAAACCCCCCGGGCCTCCCCCATGCAACGGGGATCCCGGTCGACTCGATCCACACTCCACACACACGTAGAGAGGCAGCAAGGACAGCCTAGCCCCTTCTTCCTCCTCTAGCCATATAGCTCCAGGAGCACCATTGTAACCTTACCATTGTCTCAACTAGACCAAGCAGGACTAGGGGTGTTACCTCCCACGGAGGGCCCCGAACCTGGGTACATCGTGTGTCCGCCACCGCCTGTGCCTAACCCCGCTCCCGGAGCCCGTCGGCGTCCTTCGGCCCCTCTTGATAAGCCTACCCATGGCATCTGCCGTGACGAAACGACGACAACAGCAACCAAATAGTCATTCATATCGGTATTGTTGAAATTGCATAGAACGTAACATGTGCTTAAACATCAAATTCTATGATTGAACATCACATTGTTAGAAAACCGAAATAAACAGGGGCATGTTAACTACACCGGCTTTAACAGGAACCAATTGTATGATTAAACAACCAAATCTAGCAATTGAAGCTGGACATATGTTTACTACAAACAACCAAAAACAAATAAACAAGGTATATGCTCACTACAGACAACCAAACATAGGCGTTCGTGAAATTGAACTGAACAATTCATCCTCCAGCGTACGGCGCACTTGTCGAAGATATATTGTCATCGTCAATGAGGCCTGACTTGGCAGCTGACGATGCCAAAACATCACCATAGAACGCGACTTCCATTAATGACAAAAGGGTCTCGTTGGCGATGAAGGAAAATTCCTGACAGCAAAGCAGAGTAGATCAGATACTACAAACAACCAAATATAGGTATATGCTAACTACAGACAACCAAACATAGGTAGTGAAATTGAACTGAACAATTCAAACTCCAGCATATCCAATTGCACTTTTGAATATTACAATTCATACTCCAGCATAGCAAATTCCTGACAGCAAAGCAGAGTAGATCAGAGGCATACTACAAACAACCAAATATAGCAATTGAAACTGGACAAATCATAACCACAAACCACCAAAAAACCTATAAAGGAAGCATATGCTCTCTAGAACAGACTTAACAGCAACCAAACAGTCATTCATATCACTATTGTTGAAATTGCATAGAAGATAGAACGCACCATGTGCTTAAACATCAGGTTGTATAATTCAACATCACATTGTGAGAAAACTGAAATAAACAGGGGCGTGTTAAATACTCGAGATTTAACGGAAACCAATTGTATGATTGAACAACCTAATCTAGCAATGAAACTGTACATATGTTCACTACAAACAACCACATATCATGCTAAACAAGGTATATGCTCACTACAGACAACCAAACGCATCAGCACTGAAATTGAACTGAACAATTCATACTCCAGCATATCAAATTGCACTTCTGAACCATTCATACCCCTTGGAAGAGCCTGGACTGGGGGTGCGCACCATGCGCTCCCTGTGGTGGCAGCTTAGCTCTTTGCCTTTGGAAGAGCACGTCTGCAGGGTGATGTCCCTGATGTCGTGGATGGGCTATTTCCCCTTGGAAGAGACGGATAAGGCACCCTTGTCATCGTCGTCGTCAATGATGTCTGACTTGGCAGCTGACGATGCCGAGCCACCGCCACTAGAACGCAACCTTCAGAAATGACAAAAGGCTCTCGATGGCGATAAACGAAAAATCCTGACAACGAAGCAGAGTAGATCGGAGGCCCAGGGGGCATGGAGGAGATCCAAGGAGGTTGACCCCGAAGGGGTGGGGGTGTGTCACTTAACCTGTGTCATAGCCCGCGTCAATCCATCGTTGTCGACGAGCTCGATGTCGTAGCCGGCTGCCGGGACATACAGACATGCGCGAGCCCGCTTATTAAAAGCCCCGGGCCAGTCATCATACAGAACTTCCCCAGGGGGCCTCGGCGGCCACCTCGCCGTCGTCCAGCGGACAGGCCTCGAGATACCACTTTTTGGCCATTCGCTCCTCCAGCTCCCCGGGAAGCATAGCCGGGCTGAGGCAACGACGCTATGGAGTGTGAGTGAGGATGGGGACGGGGATCTACGGCAAAGAGGGTGCTTCGCAGGCCGAAACTACGGGGTGGACCAGAGTTGTGCATGCATTTGACATGGAGGAGCACTACTATCGATTGCACGAACGACTCTAGTCCAACCCCCTTGTGATGGATCTTCATGAGGACTTCGAGATAGTCACGGGAGGCCTGCAGAGGATGACGGTGGAGTCGGGGGTGGCGGCGGGCTAGCTAGGGTTTGAGCGAGGGAGAGGAGTGGTGCGTGCGGGAACGGAGGTTTTCCTTTTTTATGTAATCTGAGCAGAGGTTTTCTGGTGGGGGGGGGGGCAGGTGGTGTTTGAGAAAATGCCGCGCGGCTACTGGAAATTTTACTAGGTGGGAATCCCAGGATGCCGGGTTACTGAAAATTTAGATTACGGGATTGAAGCGGCGCGGCCAGGGCGGGAGCGACAAACATCGCACACAGCAGAAACATAATAAGTGTGTGCTATCAAATAGGAAAAACCTGCGGAACCCCCATTTTTCAAATTGCTCAAGGTGGTAGTAGATATTCTTACGAGGGAAGTCTTGTCGAACCCAATCGTGTCCTGCGCCCACCAGTGGAACGTGCTGATGTGCCAGCGGCGGAGCAAATGGGTTCTGTTGAGTGTACAATCACAAACGGTTGTTACATTCAAATCGTTTGCTATTTACTCCTAGAATAATAATATATAGGAGCATTTCATCACAAAAAATACGGGAAAGGGGTCAGAACACATACACGCCTGCATGTGGAACAAAAATATGTATGCACAGGGTGGTTTGATCGTTCAAAATACCCAATGCGCAACTTTGATGTGGCACATTTCTCCTCTGTCGCCACTTTGTGTCGGTGGAGGGGGAATCCTAGCCACGAATACATCCCACCAAATAGGTCTTGCGTATCACTCATGCCGTAACACGAAAAATGAAACATATACATGAATCAAGCATGGTCAAACCACCCCATCTCTTTTCCGATCAAAGGTGGACTATGGCCCATGCGCCTCGGAACACGGACATCCCGACCAAAGAATCAACATTTTGGTCAAACCTCTCCCGATGCCGGTCGAAAGGATGGACATCCACCGAGGCCCATGAATGGGTGTGACGCCGATAACCCCGCGGTGGAGTGTCGAAGACATCCATCACCTGCTAGTGGTGCAAACATATGTACGGAAATGTTGTGTTTGCGTTTGAATTCATTAATATATACCTCATGTGCAACTTTGATGTGTCACATCCTCTGGAACATGATAGACCCCCCCCCCCCGAACGAGTGTTCATGTCGCGTACAACTAGTATGCCGAGCGTCGATGGGAACGATTCACGCATACGTACGCGTGTGCTCAGACTTCGGTAAGGAAACTCAAATGACCTATATAATATATACCATAACACAAAACAATTGAAGAATCCACCATGGTATACTCTCTCTCATTGTCAGTCAATGTGATGGACATCCACACGGGCCCAGGAATGGACTTTCCACCGACAACCACACGAAGGAGTATCCAAAGACAATCACCGTCTAAGCGTGGATCAAACATATGCATGGAAGTGTTGTGTTATGTTTACATACCCAGCACACAAACTTTAGCGTGGCACACCTTCCTCGTGAATCTTAAAGTCAGCACGGAAAGCGTGGTTCACGACGCTTAGTATATATATACCCACCCCATTCGAGCTGATGGGAGAGACATTCATGCGTACACTACACGCACTCAAATTATACCATGTAATCTCACACTCATGGCCTACCGCAAACATCGACCAAAAATAATCCACAATAATTAACCTCTCTCATTGCGGTACAAAAGTACGCGAGGCCATAGATGGGGCACTAATAATTGTTTGAGGGGGTGGTGTCCAAGGACAACCACCGCCTCCATGCTACCCTAACATATGTACGGAGGTGTTGTGTGATGATTTGAATGCCCAATGCACACCTTTCATGTGGCACCTTCGCAAATTGGAAAAACGGAGGTTCACAACTTGTACAATGAGCACGCGCATGCACACATGCGCCCAAACTTTCTTCTGTAATCTCACCATGATATTCGCCGAAACACGGACTAAGATGAATCCAGCTTTGATCAAACCCCTCTCGCACGCGCCATCCAAGGTCATCGACCACGTGGGGGCAACGAATGGGTGTGTCGGTAGAAAACGCATGAGTGAGTGTACGAGGACCACCAATTCATGCATGAGACACAAACGTATGCATGAAAAAGATACTGATCGAGCTGCTTTAAATATGTACCCAATGCACGACTTTAGACGTGGCACGTGTGCCTCACCTGAAGCTGTCATGGTGAAAACCGTTACCTGCATCCCCATGGGTGTGTACTCTATTAGGGCACAGAGAAGTGCCAGCTTGAATTCCCAGGGGGAAGATGGTGGGTCAAATACCTTACCCAGCGCGCAGGACAGGGATGTGGATGGGACATACATAGCATTACCCGCCTTAACCATGAAATAACTTACTTGTGGGCTCTGAAATTAGTAGACCCCACGTAATTTGTGCCCTCGGTCACCCAAATTTCCACAGATCCCACCCATCTGGCCCAAATATCCCTAAGAAATCCCAAACTTAGCCACAACATATTGTTTATTGCGTTGAAATATTGTTTTTTTACTGAAACTCTATCGAGTGTTCTTCTTAAATGCATGTTCGGTTTTCCCACGGGGATAAAGAAGTGGCGACGGTGATGTGAAACTTTTTATCCCCGCGCACGGGTACGGAGACAGTGACAGGAATGGGAGGGCAGTGATGGGGACGGGGATGGGAAACTTTTTATCCCCGCGCAATGGTACCGAGACGGTGACGGGAATGGGAGGGCGGTGATGGGGATGGGGATGGGAAACTTTTTATCCCCACGCACGGGTACCGAGACGGTGACGGGAATGGGAGGGCGGTGATGGGGACATGGATGGGACTCCAATATACCCGCCCGAGTAATCCCCATTGTCAGCTTGATGCCTAACTAACCGGACAACCCCACATGGTGGCGCGCATATGACGCGTATTGTGTGCCGGACCCCACACCCCCACTCGTCCCACTACACCACCGTCACTTTGAGGCATGCATGTCAAACTTTTTTATGTAGTGCACATGTGACAATAGGAGTGCAGTGTTAAAATTTCATTTTTAAAGAACATTAAGACATTTTATACATTAAATTGATTCCTTAGTATTTAATTTGTAAATTTCAAATTTGAACTATATGGACATGCGGTTGTGTGCCCGAATGGATTAGAAATTCCTTTTTTTTATGTTGGGTGCATGTTTACTCCCCATGGAAGGAAAAACAATAATTTTCGAACATCTCGGGGCCGCAAACATTGACTCTTGGCTTTCAAATTCCAGCAAACGCCCAGCTAAGCTAGAATTCATGAAACATTGACATGATTTCATGATGGGGACCTTATAAGTCGTGGTAAATAAATCGTCCAATTTGAGAGAAGTTTTCATCTAAGCTTCTTGCAAACGGGGGCTTATTAATAGATGCAACACAGAACTGTCACGCTTGCATCGCAAACGGTTTATTAATCCAAACTGTTTTTATTTAGTCCGCATATTAGCATTGGTTAAAGTCAAGCTTTGTAAACTTTGACCAAATTTAGAAAAAAATGTTAATGCTTACAATTAAAAATTATTACCATTAGATTCTTTATTAAATGTACTTTCACATCATATATATTTGTCATGGTAATTATTCCTGTTTCTTTCTTTAAAGTTGGCCAAACTGTATCAAGTTTGACTTCAGTCAACTCTAATATGCAGACTAAATAAAAATGGAGGGAGTAAGTGCAGTAGCTTCGCAGAAAAACAATACACACCCCGCGATCCGTGCACGCAGATATGATTTGACGTGACACATGCTAGCAGGTCGCCTCGCAGGCTGACCGGGATGCCTACGAGAAGGTGTGTGAATTGATGGGAGGCGTGTTCGCTGCGCAGTTTCATAGGGAGACGTGCCGTCAGGCATGTGAATTGACGGTGTGCATGCCAGCAGTCCGGCGCACAGGCGGCTCACCGGGAGGCGAGCCGTCACTTTAAACCGCAGCCCGCCTCCCTCTCAAGTCCCAACTCCCCTTTATTAACCACGCCCGAGCCGCTGGTTTTAACATTCTCGCTACACACAATCCTCTCTCACACCCTTCATCCTCGCCGCCGTTCTCAATCGTAATCACCGGCCTCCCTGCACCATGGAAGGGAGTAACCACATCGGTGCCGGCGAAGCACCCAAGCACAGCGTGAAGGTGGGCACAGAGATTGCCGTCGTCGGAGATGACTTATTGCACGGACAGCAGCGCGGCCTTGACGTTGTCGCCGCCACCGTGCTTCCCCAGCCGGAGCCGGTGGTCCACAGCGACTCTGACGAACACTCCAGCGATGAGAACGATTCGGACGGAGAACCGGTTGGTCATATATACCCATTTTTTGTAAATACATGTAAAAGGTTGATTGATTTGCTACCAACATCTGGCATTGCTGCCAATAATTGGCAAAATCAAAAGTTGTCAACATTTCGCAACCTTTTGTGAGATTGTTAACGAGAATTGTTATGCAACCAATCTCTAGCCAACATTTGGCAGTTGATAAAATATGGCATGCCAGCTTTTGGCATCAAAGCAATTAGCTTCGATTTAGGGTTCATGTTATCGCATGAAATATTTTGTTTCATAAAGTCTGCCTTGCAAATACGCATTATAAAATATACGGACGTCACCTTTTTTACTATGTATAGGTGCTATCTGACGATGTGGACAGCGAGGATGAAGACGTCTAGGAGAGGTTCAAGAGTGAAACGCTGAGAGAGCTTATGGCTGGAAAGCATGACAGGCGTGTCAGGAAGAATGGGGGCTATGGATGCCCGTTCTGCAACCATAAGATTAACAACACGTACTCCAGTGTTCTGGCGCATGCAAGAGGACGAGCCGTTGGCTCCTTCAAGCAGAAGTATTCTCGCAGGATAGCGCACGCCGCGTACGCCCAGTTCCTGGTTGAAACTGTGCGACGACTTTCATTGTGCGGTATCTCCATCACACCGGAGTGCTAGTTTACTTGAGTTGAGAGTAATATTTATATAGGATTTATCACACACGGTTGGATCTAATAAGCCATTTCCTCCGAAGCACATTATTCTAGGACAGAAAACCCTCAACACCACTTCAAAAAAAAACCTCAGCACCCACACGTCACAAAACCCTCGCTTGCTCCCCTCCCCCTCCCCCTCCCCATCCCCAGAGTAGAACCTACACCCACACATCACCGCATATCCCCGCGGCAACCACTTAGCTCGATACCTATCATCGCCGCCGGCTGCCGCAAAACACCACCGCATATCTCCACTGCCGATTGCCGTGGCCTATCGGCACTAAATTTCTCGACGCTGCTCGTTGTCGACCCAGCTCGCCCGATTGGGGAATCTTTGGTACTGGTTTTTTTCCCCATGAAGAACCAGGTAACTAATCTACTGAAATATTTCCTCTCATCTCTTATCCTAGTCCATCGGCCCCTTTTAATCACCCGTCCAAAATCGCTGTGGATTCATGTTTCTTCTAGCTGATTCGAGGGTTTTCATTCACGGAGTGTACTGTGCAAGGACACATCAGGGCTATGTGGCCTCGGCCAAAAAACCGAGCAGTTCCATCTCACCGTACCAGAGGACTTCATGAAGCGCATGGTATGTTCAATCTCACACCACCTGTGTTGACATGCATGGCCTATACTTGTTCTGAACCTATACTATATATTGCTACATTTGGGTAAAAGGCGCCACATCCAGCATTTGCGTCAAATGTGATTTATTCTCTTCTTCTTATTCTTCTCCTTCTACATTAGGAAAATTAATGATGTATTGTTCTTTCGTTTACTCTCATATATATTTGCACGACATCATGGTTACATTATCTCTTTACTTGTAATTTCTTGTCCTTTCATATGAACTGTTGCACTGTTCTTTTAACTACTACTCACATACTATCATGTTACCCTATTCTTTAACAATCTTATCAATTCCTAAAGTACATCCCTTGCTTTGCAACGACAACTGTAACGCTAAATCTTGGTATTTACATAAATGAAGACTCCAGGGATGTCATATTGAGCACAAACCATGGATTTACAATCGTTGTTTATGTAAAACTTGATGAAGATTGTCACTGCTATTTTGAAGAAGGCCTTTGGGGAGAAATATCTAAGTTTTATGTACTGAAAGCTGGCACTAAAATTACGTCCACCTAAAAGAGCCTTACCATACGATAAATGCTAACTTCCCCGACGAGATTCTCCGTCCATGCTTTGTTGGAAGTAAGTGTTATTTCTAGTATCTGCATGTTGACTTGCGTAGCAATATCAATGTAATTGTGTAGTATTTCAGCATCCAATTGGGATTTCATTTTCTTAATCTGTTAAAATTGTTCCTGCCTAGTAACACGTAATTACCAACGCACTATTCTTCTACACTGATCTAGCTACATAATCACTATCCTCCCACTGCTCTACTCTTGACAGAAACATACGCCGGTGGCCATTCTCCGGACGTGGATGTCGAGGTTGCCAACAAGCAGAGGGGGGCTGAGCCAGAAACACAAGCGCCTCTGATAGGCCTAGACCTCATCAGCAGCCTCCCCGACGATATGTTGAGAGTCATCATCTTCCTCCCACCTATCGAAGATGGCGTGTGCAAAACCGTCCTCTCCCGTCGGTGGCACCCCCTATGGCGCTGCGCCCCTCTCGGCCTCATTAGTGAGCACATGCTCTGCACTAGCTATCGCAAATGCTTGAATGCATTGTCCCAGATCCTCAGCACGCACTCTGGCCCAACCAAAGGACTTACTATGGGCAAGTTCCGTTCCAATGGCAAGGACCGAGCCAAGCTTGATGAGTGGTTCTTATCGACCGCCTAGATCATCTCGAAGAACTCAATTTTAATGATGGGCATATGAGCTCGCTGCCACCCTTCGCGCTGCGCCTCGCGCCAACGCTGCGCATCGCCAGGTTCATGAACTGCCATTTCCCCCAGATTAATGCCAATCCCGCTCTTTTGCTACCTCGATTGAAGCACCTTGAGCTCATCGGCGTCTGCATCCCCAACAACGACATGGAGCGCCTGCTCCGCGGCTGTACTACGCTCGAGTACCTTCATCTTCAGGCGATCAATGGGTTGAGTAGCCTCCACATTACCTCCATGAGTCTCTGGACAATTTGTGTGTATTGCTGGTGCTGCAACAGGAGATCGCACAAGGTGAATCACCAAATGGTCATTGAGGACGTGCCTTTACTTGAGAGATTACTTGTTGTTGATCAACAAGGTCCAACGAGAATCAGGGTCATTCAAGCGCCGAAATTGACAGTGTTTGCCTACTCGCCCGTCAACTTATCTGAACTTGTTTTTGGATCCATAACCGTCCAGGTACAACAGTAACCCTCTTCTCATTTTTGTATTAACTTTTTTTCTCTATTCAAGATGTATGTTCGTCTGTCATCCAGAAAATTATATCGACAAGCTCGACCCCGTATCTGCGCACAATGAAGGTCTTGGCAGTAGAATATATCGGCCCTGACCTGGACCAAGTTGTCAGATTGCTAAGATGCTTTCCATGCCTGGAGAAGCTATATATTGAGGTGATGCTCTTTCATGTTAAATTTTAACCACAAGGGAGTTCAATTTTTGAAACCCTGCTAATCATAAGAGGTCCCTTGTGTGTCCCAGCACTAATACATTCTCTTCTTTTGCGGATACGGTTAGGCCCGGTAGTGGATAATGTGATACAATATAACAATCCCATAGAATGCCTTGATCTCCATCTCTCAGATATTACTTTGAACTCCTACCGAGGGACCTTACCGGAGATTATATTCGCCAGGTTCTTTGTTGTGAGAGTAAGTGTTCTAAAGATAATGAGATTTTCCCTACATTTATCGCGTAAGAAAGAATGGTTTGCTGATCAGCTCCGGTGACTACGACAGAATGGAAAAGGCTCTGTAGAAGCTCAATTTCCTTTTGTAACTTCAGCTGACAGACTATTCGGAAGTCCTTATGTCAAGCCCATAAATGACATGTCAGTGGAAGATCCCTTTGTAGAAATATTGAAGTTCCCAAACTAGTATTAATATCAGTATACACCTATCATATATGTTCATGTTCAGCTGATCAGCGCGGGCGTCTACAGCTGCATGACAAAGTTTATTTATAAGCTGAATTTCATTTCTATTATCGGTTTGAACCTTGTAATCTTTGAATTTGAGCCTTGTAATTCTGGAATTTGAACCTTTGTAATATTTCTATCATTTGTGATACAACCATGCAAATGGCATCTTATGAAGGAGGCTCATATGTTGGTAGTACCATCTTTACCTTAGTTTGCAATGTATGACTAATATCTGGACATTAATATGGAATTGACGATTAATATTTGGACCTTAAGAAGCAGAACCATGACCGAGGGTATCCCGCACGGCTCTAATGGCACTCCTAGTGGCTGCCGACGACGAGCGCCAGTTCACCATGCTTGCCGTAGTGGACATGCACAAAGTGGTCTGGTTCAACCTCGCGTCCCACCGCGTGCTCTGCTCTCGCGTCCCTCCGCGTGCACTGCTCTCGCGCACCCCCGCACGCAGTCTGCCAGCGGTTGCGTCCGGCTCATGATGACGTTCGGGGATCCATATGCATGCGGTTGCGCCACGCACGTCGCCCCATGCAGTTATGTGTTTCCTCGACTGAATCACGCGCTGCAAAAACTGCCATCCGGAAGTGGCGGTTTTATAGGACGTCCGACCCCCATTTATACACACGGCCATTAACCATAGTCTCTTCATGCTTTTGATCGCGCCCACAACACAATAAGCACACCCTCGACGACGCATACAGAGAGGATGTCCAGCGGCGCTCCAATGGAGTACGGCAAGCATCATGTGGAGACCCACATGAGGAAGACCGACCTCACGGTGGTGTACACCAACGACCCGGGCATGGTGCAGGACTCCATCGGCACTATGGAGCGGTTGCTTGATGCGGATGACAAGTACAAAGTGGTCGGCTTCGACCTCGCTTACACCGGCGGTCGTGCCGGGCATGATCAGAAGGTTGCCGTCGCCCAGTTGTGCGTCGGCCATCACGTCCTCCTCTACCACTACTGCCTGGCCACAGTGCCTTGCGAGCATTTCACCAGGTTTGTCAACAGCCCCAACTACAGGTTCGCTACGGTGGACACCACCGACAATCCGAAGGTCCGAAGAGGTAGCTACTCCCGCCCCCGGCAAGAAAAAGAGCGGCGTCATCGGATGCCGCGGAGGAGGCAGCTACTCCCGCCCCGAAGAGGGCGTGCCGGGCAAGGTTGATCTTGCCCGACGATAGCTCAGATTCTATCACAGAATCTGAGGAATTTGAGAGGGTCCCCCGAAGGAACCCAAGGGTCAAGCCCCCCGCTCAAAGGTAATGAATCCGAGGACTCAATGAGTTATTTATGCAAAGTATGTAATAGGTTTTTTTAAACGCATGGGCGCCTTTTGGTCTGTAGCCCACCGCGTGTTCTCCCCACCGATCAAATATCGGATGAGGAGTCTCCGCCCGCCGAGCTGGCAGAGAGCGGGACTGCATCGCACCCCAGACCTCCGGGGGCCACGAAGGACGCCACGGGGGTGTCATCCAGCCAGGCTCTGGTAAAGCCGAACACGGGCAGCGGGGGCGACCATGCCATGGCCGAGGCTAACGCCATGGCCGCCGAAGACAAGGGAGAGGGAATCCCCCAGGCCGCTGAGGACCAGGGGGAGAATATCCACCTAGCCGCCGAAGAGGAAAAGCGAAAGGATTCCCAGTCCCCTCCGAGGACGTCTCCGCAGCACGATGTGACTCCGGAGTTACCTGTTCCGTTCCCGATCAGAGATCAGACTGCCCGATCACCACCGATGCCACCAACGGCTGGGTGGCCAGTTATGGAGGCGGCGCTAGCAAGCGCCCCCATCTCCGAGGATCACCGCACTCTTATGGGTGCGGTTCTACAAGGAATTCAGTCCGTCGACAGCGGACTGAAGGAGGCCTTCAATGGTCTCTTGACGGGCTTCAAGGTGAGTCATGTAATACCTTTTCCCGAACAACTTCTTAATTTTAAGTTTGTGCTATCTTTATATATGTAGTAGCCCCCGAGCCCCGGATGGGTTTACGAAAACGCATCCAGGGGTCAGATAAAAAGGAATGAACAATGACGTACAAGGTGCCATTTAGTCCTGCACTATTCTAAAAGCCCTTAAGAAGACCGAACATAGAGCCACGTCCTTGACAGTTTGGGGGATGGGATGCACATGAATGAAATGTGGTTTTTTGTTGGCCTCGTCATCAGCGGCGGCCAGTAATGCCGCTGAGCTGACCGAGATGAATCGGAAGCTCCAAATCTCCGAAGAGGAGCTTGATAGCCTGAACAAGAGGTTCGACCAGGCACAAGGTAAGCCGCATTCTAATATCTGAGTTGTATATTGATAGTGATCCGAACTGGTGACCCAGTGTGATTTGCTTATTATTGCTTCCACAGCTTCAGCTGTGGAGGTTGAAAGACTCAAGGCCGAGCTTCAGAAAATGAAGCAAGAGGCCGAGGAGAAGAAGACGGCCGCCGAAGAAGCGGCAGCCGCGCATTCCACTTTGAAGGCTGCAAGCGCCAAGCATGAGTCCCGGGTGGAGGAGGTGCAGCAAGAGCTCAAGGATGCCGGCGCGAAGTGCGAGGCCCTTGAGCAGAAAGGCCAAGAACAAGCCACCGAGCTAGCCGCGCTGAAATCCGAACAGGCGGTCCTTCAAAGAGGAGGTTCGCCAAGTCAAGGTTGTCATCGACGATAAGCCATATTCGCTGCGATGCACCTTCGGTGGTAGCAAATTTGCTTTGCTCACCCAGGTGTGGTGTTCCTTAGGCGTTCGTGCGGATCTCCAGAAGAGTGCGGTGGATGCGAACAAGCTTTATGCTTCGCGAGTGGAGGATGATGAGGCCCGGCTATTCTGGGCGCAGTTTGAGTCCCCCGAGCGCTCTCCTCTCCTCATTGATCACATGAAGCAACTGATGGAGATGCACAGGATGGCGGAGCCAGCCATGAAGGACCTCTGTGTCCGTCTATGGCCCGATGAGCCGTTGCCGAGTAGCTATTTCGGCCTGCTGCAGAAGTTGTGTGATGCTGCACCTTGGGTTGACGTGCTGAAGCGCTCTACATGCATCGAGGGCGCGCGGATGGCCTTTGCAAGGACCATGGTGCATTGGCCAAAACTCCAGCCGACCAAGATGGCCCCCGCACCTCCGCCTCCTGACAAGAGTCATAGGTGCCCCGAGCTGTACTTCCCCCATGTAATGGAGGGTGCTCGGGCAATAGAGGCCCAATGCTCCAAAGATGTTGTGTATGAATGAGCGCGATGTAATATGTTCAAAGACTTTAACGCTTTATAATTAATGTTGCAAGGATTATCATGTCTTATAAGTAGTTTATGTTTATTTGGACTCCTATGTGGCCGGTTCATCTCAAAGCAGCGAGTCGTCAGCTTCAGCCCCCACGTAGATACTACGCGGGGTGTCTCTGTATCCGCACTTTTACCCTTAGCCGATGTATCGGCGCCCGAAGGCGATAGTGCGAGCGGGACAAGGCAATCGGACTGTGGTGCTCTATCGCTTTCACTTAGCTGTGGGAGGGTAGAAAAATGCGGGGGCCGATGACCAGCCCCCAGTGTTTTGTGATGTTCCGATGTATCGGGACTGAAGCCAGCATCACATGGTTTGTACTAGCACAACACCCATCGTATAACACGGAATAACCGCTATCGGTTTTTTAGTATGACAATTATGCTCGGATTCGCAGACCGGTTCTCGCTTACTATGACGGTCAGTTTTCGGCTTTCTCCCCTGAGGTGCTTGACCAGACGAGCTGGAAGCAGAATCGCAGTGATTCTTCCTTTGCCCTTTTAGCCGAACGAACGGAACGTAAGAGGGCACGCACTGGAGCCGGGCAACCCAACTATTGACCCAAGACATAGTTCGGATCCGATGCATATAAAGCAAAACCCAAGACGCCGAACACACAACCAGTTGTACTGAGGTGCTGTTCAAGGCGATTTTAAATTCGAGCCCCCAGTCTATTAGCCCGTTGCATCATGATATATACCGAACAGTTTTCGCAAGAAGCGCGACCAAGGGAAGAACAGAGGATGTATAAAACACAACGAAGAGGCCATATATAATGGTTTTGTACTTGCTCAATAATTCTTGTAACTTGGATTGCCAAAGCAACTGTTTACAGGTAGAGGAAATATAAAATTTACAGAGGGGAGGCTGTACCAGGAGTCTTCGATTGATGACATGATGCCTTCGATGTGCCTTGTCGCCTGTCCGTTCATGTTCCTCTGTGGGGGTTGCATCCCATTAGGAGTGATGCTGTCGCCGAGCGGACCTTGGGAAGAAGGTCTTGAGAAGTCGCTGAAGGATCGATGAGCTTGACGCTTTTTAGCAGGTCCTTGATGGTACACGTGTTTTGTCCGAGGACGTGTATTGGTATTGGTCGGTCCAGCCGAGCACTTACCATTTGATGGTTGCTCCCCATTGCATGGAATCTTGAGCGCGAAGTTGTACCTTCTTGGCACGTGTTTGGCGGTCGTTAGGGCTGTGCAATGGGGGCGTATCCCTATTTCTGGGGAGCAGAAGAGTCTAGGAGTTCGGATTGAAACCGAACTCGTTTGTCGACCATACGGGCCTTTATGGCCGATTCGGGTGTTTGCCGACCGTCCTCATAATGGAATTCGGCCGTCAGGGCCAATGCATGATCCTCAGTTCGGAGGGACCGCTCTGTGTTGCCGTTGATGATGATGACCCCCTTGGGGCCAGGCATCTTGAGCTTCAGGTATGCGTAATGTGGGACGGCGTTAAAGCGAGTGAACACTGTACGGCCGAGCAGGGCATGATAGCCACTGCGGAAAGGGACGATGTCGAAGATCAATTCCTCACCGCGGAAGTTGTCGGACGAACCAAACACTATTTCCAGGCTAACACAGCCTGTGCACCGGGCTTCGACACCTGGGATCACTCCTTTAAAGGTAGTGTTGCCGGGCTTTATCCTTGACGGATCTATGCCCATCTTTTTCACCGTATCTGAACAGATCAGGTTGAGGCTACTTCCTCCGTCCATTAGGACTTTAGTGAAGTGATACCCTTCAATAATGGGGTCTAGGACGAGGGCCGCCGAACCTCCATGACGGATACTGGTCGGGTGATCTCGTCAATCAAAAGTGATCGGGTAGGCCGACCATGGGTTAAACTTCGGGGCTACAGGGGGTGGGAGCACGATCCTCTTCCTCCATGTCTTCAGCCACCTCGGAGGAGTAGTCCACCATATCGGTTAATTCTTCGATAGTGGCTACTAAGTGGGTGGTGGGTGGGATGAAAAATTCCTCTTGACCCGCCTCAAGACCGATCTGAGTGTGGATCAGGATTGGGTCATCAGTAGTTTTTGTCAAGGAGATCCGATCTAGAGCCTCGCAGAGTGTCGAGAGCTCGATCGGGTGAATCTTCCTGGCGTGTTCGGAGTTAACCTCCACCGCGTTTGCACGAGGAGTGTGTTCGGCAGGGGTTGTTGCCCGGTGATCTAGCGCTATTGCCGGATCCGGACTTAAGTCCAGATCGTCACCGGGATTGGCCCCGTGAGCGGGATTGAAAACGACATCCGAGGTTAAGGCCTCAGAGCCCTCAGGCATGTCGGGTGAGACTGCGAGCCCGGTGAGCAAGAGATCGCCCCGAGGGTCAATGGAGAACTCTAAGTTCCTGAATCTGACTCCTTGATCAGGGGCGAAACTTCCGACCCGGCCAAGGTGGCCGGTCGGGTCAGCGTGCAGCACGATGCTGCCGAAAGCGAAGATCTGTCCAGGGACAAAGGAGTCCATGCTGCGGACCTCTTCGTTGGTGAAGACGCGAGCCATCTATTACTCGGGCGATCATAGCAGAACACTCAATGAAAGCACCACTATCGGTGTCAAAACCGGCGGATCTCGGGTAGCGGGTCCCGAGCTGTGAGACTAGGATCGGTGGTAACAAAGGGACGAAGATGACGATGTTTACCCAGGTTCGGGCCCTCCTATGGAGGTAAAACCCTATGCCCTGCTTGATTATATTGATGGTATGAAGGTTACAGTGTTGATCTACCTTGAGATCGACTAGCTAAAACCCTAGATTTACACATGGTGGGCCTCCTGCCAAGAATGGAGATGGCGATTTCCTCATCTTGACTTGGAGTGCACGACGCGCCTTCGAGGCTCCCTTCTGGAACGTTGAGTCTTGATGTGTCCGGCCCTTCTCCAGAGAATGGCCCATCGAGCTGGCCTATTGAGAGATGAGCCGGCAGCCCGAGGACCCCTTAGTCCGGGACTCCCTCACATAGACCTACGGGTCCATAGGCAGTAGTATCGGATTTCGGGCTCCGCAAAACCCTAGGAAGTTCGAACCCAGGGGCGTGTGCGAAGATTCCTCAATAGCTTCACCCCACCAAGCCCACAACGCGATGGCCTCACTCGATGGTGAGGAAGAAGATAGCACCCGAGAGTTTACCCAGGTTCGGGCCGCTGCGAAGCGTAAAACCCTACTCCTGCCTTTGGTGGATTGCCTCACGAGGAGGTTTGTGGATGAACTAGTACAGTGATGTGTTGCCTTGCGGGTGTGTTTGCGGGGTGGTTGTGTCGTGCCCCTCCACCGAGCAGCCTAACCTCTACTTATAGCGGCCTGGGACCTCTTCCCTTATAGCAAGGGCGGGAAGGAATCCCACAACAACCCAATTCGAAGGGGGATAGGAGGTACACCTATCCTGACGAATGGTGGTCTTCGCGTGCAAACTAGTCGACGGTGATGCAGAGGGGGGCTCAGCGATGATGTTCGTCCTGCGGGGCTCGGGGTCTTGGTCTTGTTGCACCAGAAGGGAAACCTTTGGGGGGCGCTTTGGGAACCTGCGCTCGTCCTTGTCTCCTTTGCACCAAAGAGGAAACTGTCCCCTCTCGCGTGCTGGCGCCCGCCTGGCCTGGCTGTCATCACCCTTGGCCTCCTGAGGTCGTGCGTTGCATAGAAGTCTCTGCCGCCCGGGAGGGGGCTTGGGGAGGCCTACCTCCCTGCGGGTCTTGGCGCTGTCTCCCCCGCGAGCCCGGGGCCTCACGAGGGCCTTGTGTTGAGTAGGGCCGCGCCGGGACGTACTTGGTTGGCGAGGTGGGCCACGCCTTGGGCTGCAGGCAGGCAAGTCTGGGTACCCCCGTTCCCAGGACGCTGACAGTAGCCCCCGGGCCCGAGGCGCGCCCGGGGTTAGCTTCTGGGTGAAGCCACGGAGAATGACCCGAAGCGCCATGGGCCCCAACGCCTGCGGGCCCATCTTAACACGTGGCGCACAATGAGACGTGGGCGTCACGACTCCCTGGAGACGTCGGGAACCGCCCTGAGCTGAGCTGACGCGAGGCCTGCATGCCATCCCGGGCATCATTGCCTTCCTTTAATGCGGATGTCACTTCGCATCCTCCCCCCCTCGGGCCATGCGGACGTGACCCGATGGGAGCAGAGGAAGCGACGTGAGGCAGGCAGCACGCCGATCGAGCCTGGTACGCGTCGCCCGAGGAGTGCATGGCGACTCCACTCCCCATGACGCCGCATGGGCGGCGGTTGCGTCTATAAATCAGCCCCGCCCGGGGGGTCTTGCCTTCTTGACGCGCCCTCCTACCTTTCTTCCTTCCAAGTTATCTTCCCTGTCCTCCTCCTTTCCTTTGCTCCTCCATGGCGACCGGCGGAAGTGCGGCAGGTGCGGGGAAATGCTCGGGGTCCCCGGCTCCACCGGCGGTCCCCGGAGGCAGCGGTGGGGGACCCTCTAGGCCAGCCCGAGCTCGCCGGTGCTGGGCCATTGTTCATGAGTAAGTGACTTGTCCCCCGCCTCCTTCTCTTACGGTCGCATCTGCCGCGCCGGTCTTTATCGTGCCCTCCTCCCAGGGTGCCCGCGCCCAAGAGGCGCAGGCTTGAGGAGCTCCAGGAGGAGACGGATGCGCTGAGGGTCCAGCTGGCGGACGTCGAGGCCGTGCTCTAGGCCGCCCTCAAGGGTGAGGCAGAGGCCCAGGCAGAGCCGGCGTCGCTCTAGACCCAGGTCAAGGGGGGCGTCGACGCCGTTTTGGCCGCCCATGATGAGGCGGCCCACGCGAAGATGCTGGAGGCGCAGCGCGCCAAGCAATATCGGGACATCGCCCACCACACTGTCGGCGCGGTGAGCCGGTTAATCGGAGAGGCTCCTGCGCTGCCGTGGTGGCACGGAGATGGGGGCTACCTCGACTTCTTTGACAAGGTGAAAGCACAATATGCTCCCTTGGTGGTTTTGATAATTCATGAGAACATACATTGTCTCTTGGACTAATACCTTTACCTAGTGTATTTCAGATACAAGTCCATGGAGAAAAGGATTGGCAAAAGGAGATTGTGAGAAATCACTTTGAGTCCATAGGAAAGCCAATACTATTAAAAGGGGGTAAGGTTTTGTTGGTGAACAAAATGCTCATACGTGAACAAGTGATAGTCACCAAAAACACCCACAAGCTATCCCACCAAAGTCTGTCCTAGCCAAATACTCAAAATCGGTGCAACCAACTTTTCCATACCGGTGCCACCGATTCTCACCTCAGACAGACTCAGCCAAACCCTAGCCACTTCGGTGCAACCGATTCCGTACCGATGCCACCGAGTTTGGGTTGCCAACTCTCTGTTATGCAAATTCACAAAATTGGTGCAACCGAGATTGTTGGATCGGCGTCACCGAGATTGTCAATCTGACCGTTGGTCACCTTATCGGTGCAACCGAGTTTCCTATATCGGTCTCACCGAGATTCAAAAGTTGCCACCTTTTGGTCACTTCGGTACCACCAAGATTAATACATCGGTGTCACCGAGTTGGTCATTTTGTGTGTAACGGTTGGATTTTTGGGGATGCCTATATATACCCCTCCACCACCACCTACTCGGAAGAGAAGCACTCAGAACTATTCCATACTTGCCCCATCCAGTTTTCTGAGAGAGAACCATCTAGTCTTGTGTTGAGGTCAAGATCTTCCACTCCAACCATATGGATCTTGATTTCTAGACTCCCCAAGTTGCTTTCCACCAATCCCATCTCTTCTACCAAGCCAAATATGTGAGAGAGTGATTGTGTGTTGAGGAGTCTATCATCTTGAAGCACAAGAGCAAGGAGTTCATCATCATTACCGAGCCTATTACCTTTTGGAGGGTGGTGCCTCCTAGATTGGTTAGGTGTCGCTTGGGAGCCTCCTACTTCTTGTTGTGGAGTGAATTAAGAAGTTTGTAAGGGCAAGGATATCGCCTACTTCGTGAAGATCTACCCATAGTGAGGCTAGTCCTTCATGGATGGAAGCCGTTATGGAATAGTCAAGGTTGCTACTTCATGGACCCTTATGGGTGGAGCCCTCCGTGGACTCTCGCGACCGTTACCCTCCGTGGGTTGAAGACTCCATAAACGTGGACGTACGATAGCACCACCTATCAGAGCCACGGGAAAAATCCTTGCGTCTCCATTGCGTTTGATCTACATATCTCTACTCTTTACTTCATGTGCAATGTCTTTACTTTCCGCTGCCATATTTGTTGACATGCATGTGTAGGGCTGTTAGACTTGCTAACTTGTCATGAAATGCTAAAATCTGCCAACCAATTAACTTGGGAAAGGGTTAGGTTTTTAATTCCTGCTTGTAGTCTATTCACCCCCCCCCCCTCTAGACACTCTTCTAGTGATCCCTCAATTGGTATCAGAGCTTTGGTCTCCATTGCTTCGGTTTAATCACTGAGGAGGAAGAAGGATGTGTCTAGTATAGGGAGTTTGAGCTGTAGAGTGCCTATTCTTGATGGAGAATACTATAGTAAATGGAAAACCTTGATGCTCGAGCTGTTTAATGAATTACAATTGAGCAAATATGTCAAGTGCCCCTATATGCCTCCCATTGATCCGTTGCATCCCACATACGAAGAGGAAATTGATATGCTATGCAATCTTAGAACTGTCAATCTTATTGTTAGAGCATTGCCTAGAAATGTGCTTATCCAAATGAAGAATTTTGTTTGTGCTTACACTTTGTGGAATGATTTGGAGAAACGATATCCAAATTATTCACTAAGTAATCTTGATGAAATTCTTCATAAAACTATTGCCTTCCAGAAAATGACGCCTAGTGATCCTAAGTTTGATGATTGTCTATTTGAGCTTAGAGACCTCATGCGTGATAAAGGAGATGTCACTACTATCAACAATATCATTATAGAGGCCCTTCGCATTCATAAACTTGAACATTGTCATGATCACAATCCTAACGAATCTCTTGTTCTTTATGACGAGGATTTCCCACTTGATGATGACAATGTGGAACATGGCTACTATGATGAAGATGAGCTGTTCGACATCGAGTATGAGAAGATCATGAAGAATCTAAGTCTCATGGCAAACTTCAAGGATTACATGTCCGGAGGAAAAGAATGGATTCTCAATGGCAGATGTACCGATCATATGACCGGAGATAGAGAGATGTTTGAAGAGTTCACACCAAACCATGGACCTCGAAGGTACGTAACGTTTGGAGACAACTCCAAGCGTAAGGTACTTGGTCTTGGTAAGGTGGCCATATCCCATGATAGCTCTATCCAAAATGTTATGCTTGTTGAATCTCTTGGCTACAATCTTCTTTCCGTATCTAGACTTGCTGACTTTGAATTTAATGTGCTATTCACGAAAGTAGATTGCCAAGTGTTTCGTCAAGATAATCATAAAATGATCTTTACCGGTTTCCGTAGAGGTGATCTATACATTGTTGACTTCACTAATAGATCCAAACCTCGCACTTGTTTAATTGCTAAATCCTCTAAAGGTTGGCTTTGGCATAGAAGATTAGGACATGTTGGCATGCGTAATTTAGACAAGCTTATCAAAGGTGATCATATACTTGGTGTTAAAGATGTTATCTTTGACAAAGATAGACTTTGTAGTGCTTGTCAAGCCGGAAAGCAAGTAGGTGGAAGTCATCCTGTTAAAAATATCATGACTACTAGGAGACCACTCGAGCTACTTCATATGGATCTTTTTGATCCCAATGCTTATAAGAGCCTCGGTGGAAATTCCTATGGTCTAGTTATAGTTGATGATTTTTCCAGATTTACGTGGGTATTCTTTCTTGATGATAAGTCGCAGGTTCAAAAGATCTTCAAGAACTTCGCTCGCAAAGCGCAAAATCAGTTTGAAGTGAAGATCAAGAAGGTTCGGAGCGATAATGGATCGAAGTTCAAGAACACACATGTGGATACCTTCCTTGACGAAGAAGGTGTCTCACATGAGTTCTCGGCTACGTACACGCCTCAACAAAATGGAGTTGTTGTGAGGAAGAATCGGACGCTTATTGAAATGGCAAGAACGATGCTTGACGAATACAAGACGCCAAGACACTTTTGGGCAGAAGCCGTGGAAACAGCATGTCATGCCACAAACCGACTTTCCTTGCACAAGCTTCTCGGTAAAACGGCATACGAGCTACTCACCGGTAACAAACCCCAAGTTGGATACTTTCGGGTATTCGGCTCAAAGTGCTACATTCTTGATAAGCATCGTCGTACTAAATTTGCTCCTAAATCTCATGAAGGATTCCTACTCGGTTACGGATCGAACTCTCACACTTACCGTGTCTACAACAACTTCACTCGAAAAGTTGAAGAGATGGTAGATGTGAAGTTTGATGAATCTAATGGTTCGCAAGTCGAACAATTGCCAAAGGATGTAGGTGATAAGGACCCTTCGGAAGCTATCCAAGATTTGCCCATCGACATGATTCGTCCCATGGAGGTGAAGGAAAGTACTTCATCAACTCAAGTGGAAGCCCCTACTTCACGTCAAGGTGAACCACAACATGACATGGAGGCATCCACAAGCGGTACACGACAAGATGATGAAGAGGAGATAGTGCATCATGAAGATCCACCACAACCTCCTTCACCACCACCTCAAGGGAACGACACCTTCAACAAAACGAAGATGAAGGAGGTGATGATGAAGAAGAAGCTCCACCATCCAATAATCAGAAGCTGACCCGAGTTCGAGCACAAGTGACCAAGAATCATCCCCTAAACCAAATCTTTGGTGATATACAAACAGGGAGAATCACTCGCTCTAAAACTCGCCTAGCTAACTTCTGTGAGCATTATTCTTTCATCTCTAGCATTGAACCCTTGAAGGTAGAACAAGCTCTAGAAGATGCTGATTGGGTGAACGCGATGCATGAAGAGCTTCACAACTTCGAGAGGAACGAAGTGTGGACACTCGTGGAGAAGCCCGAGGATGAGCACAACATCATCGGAACCAAATGGGTGATTCGAAACAAGCAAGATGAAGACGGTCAAGTTGTACGGAACAAGGCTCGTTTCGTAGCCCAAGGATATACGCAAGTCGAAGGTATGGACTACGGTGAGACCTACGCCCCCGTCGCTAGACTTGAAGCTATTCGTATCCTTCTTGCTTATGCTAATCACCATGATATCACGCTTTATCAAATGGACATTAAAAGTGCCTTTTTAAATGGTGAAATTGAAGAAGAGGTTTATGTTAAGCAACCACCTGGTTTTGTAAATCCTAAGAAACCTAATCATGTCTACAAGCTTCGTAAAGCTCTTTATGGTCTTAAACAAGCCCCTCGTGCTTGGTACAAATGCTTAACGAAATTTCTTATTGAAAAGGGTTTTGAGATTGGTAAAATTGATGCAACCTTGTTCACTAAGAGAGTTAATGGTGAACTATTTGTGTGCCAAATCTATGTGGATGATATTATCTTTGGTTCCACTAACCCTCAATTTAGTGAAAGATTTGGAAGGTTGATGTCCGAGAAGTATGAGATGTCTATGATGTGTGAGCTGAAATTCTTTCTTGGCTTGCAAATCAAGCAATCAAGAGAAGGAACTTTCATATCTCAAACTAAGTATACCAAGGACTTGATCAAGAAGTTCAACAAGCAAGAGTGCAAAGGTATGAAAACTCCCATGCCTACTAGTGGACATGTTGATCTTACCAGAGAAGATGAACCAGTTGATCAAAAGGTCTATCGATCTATGATTGGTTCATTACTATATCTATGTGCCTCTCGTCCCGATATTATGCTTAGTGTTTGCATGTGCGCAAGATATCAAGCTGCACCTAAACAGTGTCATCTTTTAGCCGTGAAATGTATTGTGAGATATTTGATACAAACACCAAACTTTGGCATTTGGTATCCCAAGGGATCTTCCTTTAACCTTGTTGGCTATTCCGATTCGGACTATGCCGGTGACAAGGTTGATAGAAAATCCACCTCGGGTACTTGTCAATTGTTGGGTAGATCTCTTGTATCTTGGACCTCCAAGAAACAAAACTCGGTATCTCTATCTACTGCCGAAGCTGAATACATTGCTGCTGGATCTTGATGTGCGCAATTACTATGGATGACACAAACTCTTAAGGATTATGGAATCCATGTTAGAAATGTTCCATTACTTTGTGACAATGAGAGTGCTATGTCATAATCCCGTGCAACATTCTTGAACTAAGCATATTCAAGTTAGACATCATTTCATTCGTGATCATGTTGCCAAAGGAGATATTAACCTTAAGCATGTTCGCACTAACAAGCAATTGGCCGATATCTTTACAAAACCGCTTGATGAGAAAACATTTTGTCACTTGAGGAGTGAGTTGAACATCATTGATGCTTCAAACTTGAGGTAGACTCGCTCGGATGCATGCAAGGGCATGAGCTTTCTTGATATTTCCGTGTATCATAACATGTTATCTTATGCCATGAAATTCTATGCTCCCTTGTATTGCATCTAACCTTCTGTAGGTACTTGGAAGATTTTTATTCCACAAGATTGCCCTCAACTCAAATCATAAGCAATCTTGTCATAACCAAGTATCCACAACCCCTCTTGATGATGGAAGAAAGAAGTCACCTCAACCATATCCTTGACATACATTTATAATTCCTAATTTGGTATCATGTCAAATGGATATATCTATTTCCCTTCCTTGCATGACTAACCCTTTGTAGGTGACAAGCGTACTAAAACAAGAAGGATTGCTCCAAAACTCAAAATGATCTTCATCAACCTCGAGCATCCTCAACAAGTTCATCTACAAGCTACGTCATCAACATCACTCAAAGGTATGTACTCATATCCTTGAAAAGGCTTTACTCCAAGTAATGAGGGAAAGCAACTCAAGTGATATGAAGACATTAAAATGCTTAATCAAAATGGTAACCCCATTCTGAGCTTAACGTAGAGTATGACCTATGATCAAGTATTCTTGCTTGGCTCCTACGTCAATATACTCTAATATAGGTGACCTAGTCACCGCCCCTCATCTAGTTAAGAATCTTGTGTGGTTCATTCTCTTTTTGTAAGATTTCTCGGAATCACTCAAATCTTATCTAGTTGATATCTCTTTGTAAAATCATTTGCATTCCCTTATTTTCTTTTGTTTCTCCGAAATCAGAAACTTGGTCCTTTGTTCTGTTTCTGACTCGGTGCCGCCGATACAAACATCTCGGTGCTACCGACATTGCAGATGAGCTGCACCATAAAATATCGGTACCACCGGTGTATCTGTCTCGGAGTCACCGATTTGTTTCTTTTTCTTATTTGCGTTCTTTTTCAACTCTGTGTTTCCTTTGTGATCTCTCTAGCAATACTTCTGTTACTTCGATGATCCCACTTATATATATATATATATATATATATATATATATATATATATATAAGGGGGGGAGAATAACAAAGTTGATCTTAGGGAGAAAATTTCTTTATTCAAGGATTCCTATCTTAAGGGAAGAAGGGGGAGAATAACAAAGTCTTACAACATCTCAAAAGGAGAGAAACTATTTTTCCTGATTCCCTCAGTTTTCATTTCTATATTCAGTGACCCTTGTTCTCAAGGATCCCTTCTCAGTCAATGATCCATGTATCTTTCCCAGTTTTTGACCTTTTTGGAAATTAATGCCAAAGGTGGAGAAGAACAAAGCTTCATGCTAAAGGGGAGATACATGCTTATGCAAAGGGGGAGATATGATCAAGGGGGAGAGCCAATATCAAAGTTTATATTTATATAAACAAGGTGAGAATACCAAAGTAGGGGGAGAAAAATATATTTGGAGAAAATGTGTCTGTTTTGTGTATATTTGGAGAAAATGTGTCTGTTTTGTGATCTTAGTTGTTTCTCACCCTATCCAATCCCAATATCTATCACTAAGATTCAGGGGGAGAGGATGATTTACTATTTTCATATCAAAGGGGAGAAAGTTCTAAATGATCTTGGGGACACATCAATCTTAAGAAATACTATCTTCTATATGTTCTCCAGATCTTGGAACTTTTGAGTTCTATTGCCTTTGGTTGGTACAATACTCTTGTGTTTCCTAACATTGTTTTCTCAAGTGTGTTTCTACTACTAGAATGCTCAAGAACTCAAGGTAAGTATATGCATCATACCTTTAATCAAGATGATCTCTTGCTTCCTGCACATATTGTTTGCAAGAGTGAAGTCTTGAACAAGGATACATCTCATTGTTATATATTTGATGCATATAGCCAAGATATACATGACTTATTATATCCCTTCATCCATATGTGTGTCCATGCATTCCAAAGCAACTATCCTTTAAAGGACTGCACACATTTAGGGGGAGCAAATCTGAGTCATGTGTCTCTCAAAGTCTTCATTATATCCATGCATATCTTTATTTGAAGCTTTGATTGTATGTTGTCATCAATTACCAAAAAGGGGGAGATTGAAAGCACAATATGCTCCCTTGGTGGTTTTGATAATTCATGACAACATACATTGTCTCTTGGACTAATACCTTTACCTAGTGTATTTCAGGTACAAGTCCATGGAGAAAAGGATTGGCAAAAGGAGATTGTGGAATACCCCAAGATGCAAGGAAATAGGTTGGCAAAGCTTCAAGCTAGAGGACTCTACATTTTACATTTGTGAGAAATCACTTTGAGTCCATAGGAAAGCCAATACTATTAAAAGGGGGTAAGGTTTTGTTGGTGAACAAAATGCTCATACGTGCACAAGTGACAGTCACCAAAAACACCCACAAGCTCTCCCACCAAAGTCTGTCATAGCCAAATACTCAAAATCGGTGCAACCAACTTTTCCATACCGGTGCCACTGATTCTCACCTCAGACAGACTCAGCCAAACCCTAGCCACTTCGGTACAACCGATTCCGTACCGGTGCCACCGAGTTTGGGTTGCCAACTCTTTGTTATGCAAATTCACAAAATCGGTGCAACCGAGATTGTTGGATCGGCGTCACCGAGATTATCAATCTGACCGTTGGTCACCTTATCGGTGCAACCAAGTTTCCTATATCGGTCTCACCGAGATTCAAAAGTTGCCACCTTTTGGTCACTTCGGTACCACCGAGATTAATACATCGGTGTCACCGAGTTGGTCATTTTGTGTGTAACGGTTGGATTTTTGGGGATGCCTATATATACCCCTCCACCACCACCTACTCAGACGAGAAGCACTCAGAACTATTCCATACTTGCCCCATCCAGTTTTCTGAGAGAGAACCACCTAGTCTTGTGTTGAGGTCAAGATCTTCCACTCCAACCATATGGATCTTGATTTCTAGCCTCCCCAAGTTGCTTTCCACCAATCCCATCTCTTCTACCAAGCCAAATATGTGAGAGAGTGATTGTGTGTTGAGGAGTCTATCATCTTGAAGCACCAGAGCAAGGAGTTCATCATCATTACCGAGCCTATTACCTTTTGGAGGGTGGTGCCTCCTAGATTGGTTAGGTGTCGCTTGGGAGCCTCCTACTTCGTGTTGTGGAGTGAACCAAGAAGTTTGTAAGGGCAAGGAGATCGCCTACTTCGTGAAGATCTACCCATAGTGAGGCTAGTCCTTCGTGGATGGAAGCCATTATGGAATAGTCAAGGTTGCTACTTCGTGGACCCTTATGGGTGGAGCCCTCCGTGGCCTCTCGCGTCCGTTACCCTCCGTGGGTTGAAGACTCCATAAACATGGACGTACAATAGCACCACCTATCGGAACCACGGGAAAAATCCTTGCGTCTCCAATTGCGTTTGATCTCCATATCTCTACTCTTTACTTCATGTGCAATGTCTTTACTTTCCGCTGCCATATTTGTTGACATGCATGTGTAGGGCTGTTAGACTTGCTAACTTGTCATGAAATGCTAAAATCTGCCAACCAATTAACTTGGGAAAGGGTTAGGTTTTTAATTCCTGCTTGTAGTCTATTCAACCCCCCTCTAGACACTCTTCTAGTGATCCCTCACAAGGTGGTGGAGGCACTGGAAACTGGCGTCTCCCGGGTTGACGAGGACAATGCGTCCAGCGCGCGCGACCTCCTGGACCTCGCGCTGACGCGCGTCTTCTCCAACCTTCGCCGCCTCGTCCCGGAGCTCGATCTCCTCCGCGTCATGGAGCCGGTGCCCGAGGAGCTCCAGAGGCTGCTTAGGGACGAGGTGCGCCCGCACGTGGAGTCCTTGGTGGAGCGGTTCGTCCGAGAGCCTCTGTCTGACGACGGTGACGACTCTGGCGCCGCGGCGGGCGACGGCCCGGACAGCGACAGCGGCTCCTCTGCCTAGGCCTCCCCTGTTTTTTATTCTTCCCAGCTCCTGTCATGTCAAGCAACACCTGGCCCCTAGGAGCGTTAACTTTTGCGTTTTTACCTTCGTCTTCCTCCTCCTTCTGTAAGCCGTCGTTTATTTGTTTGAAGTGGCGGGACCCTGCTGATGGGGATATGTACCTGGGGTAGGGTCATAGGCCTGACCTACATACCCTACCCAAGGACACTGCCCTAGAAAGCTTAAGGACTACAAGGAAGTCTCCGACTGAAATCATCAAGGCGTACGAGTCACTCGACAACATCCACTCGGAGGTTTCTTCCTTCACTCGACGGCTACCTTTCACTCGCCAGAAGATAGTCGACCGCAGAAGATCAGAAGCCACCCCAGGGAGGCCAACGGGCAGGCGTTCGTCTAGACCATAAGTAGCATTTATAGCATACGTTACCAGTAACGTCCATCTTTATTATCACAATCTGACCCTTGGATGCCGGAGATTTATGAGGGGCAGCGTACTCTATATAAGCCGCCCCTCCCCTCTGGCACAAGGGTTCGCACCCACTGTAACACTCATATTCCACACGACAGAAAAGCTCCCGAGCACCTGAGACCTAGGGTTGTTACCTCCACGAGAGGGGCCTGAACTCATACATCCGTGTGTACACCCTCGCCGTAGCTAGGACTCTGCCCTCTCCCTTCGTACCCCTACCTTCTACTGTCAGGCTTGTTCCCACGACAGTTGGCGCCCACCGTGGGGCAGGCGTCTAAGCGACTTCCGGCGAGGTTGCATTTTTTCTCCGTCATCATGCCTTCCGGCGGTGATTTGTTCCTGGGCCACGAGATCCGCCTCGGAGCGCTCACCTTCATCGCCGACGATTCGGCATGGCTCCAGGAGGCGCCTCTAGATGTTGAGGCGCTCCCGATCCGCGGGGCGACGCACTTCTGTGCAAGCTCCTGCGGTGTTCTTCTACTACAGCCGTCGACTCTGTACTTGTCAGCCCTCCCCGCTGTTCGTCATCGCAAGCGATCTGGTCGTTCGCGGCTCCAGCGCTGGGTGAGGCATGCAGCGGCTCGTCAAGTTTCATCTCCGCAGATTGCGGCTATTGAGCCCATCGAATCACTTCACGGCGTGTTCGACACGGCGTCGGATCAGTCTGGGGTTCCCTCCGAGTGCGAGAGCTGCAATCCTGCGGCTGGGGTTCTTATGGCTGGTTCTCATCAGAGTCCACCACCTGGCTTCAACCGCGACAGGCGGGAAGCTGGAGGACCGTTGAATGAGCAGCACTGCCGGGATAAGGATATCCTCCATACTCCTATCATCGGTGCGACTGCTGAGGCTCAGGACATGGAGGCCACTTGCCTTCGGCTCAAAGAGATGCAGGAGGCACTCGACGAGCGTGCCCGTCAGCGTCCCCCCGCAAGCACTCGACGTCAGCGACAGCTGTTTCCAAGTGGATCTCATAACAATGTCAAGGTATTCCGTACTCCAATTTTGAATGTTGAAGCTGCCGCAAAGATAGCAGATTACATTCAGCCGTCCCGTTCGGAGGCTGGTAGAGGTTTGCAGCAGATCTGAGCGTTGCTTGATGCAGCGCAACAGCAGCATTTGGCTGTTTCTCAGTTGGGCAATAGATTGCATAGTAACTCCCCCAGAGCAGACACAGTTCAGTCGGCGCACAGTCCAGGGTCACCTCTGCGTCGCAGGGGCGGAGGTTACCACGAAGATCAGTACCAAGATCAGGGGCGAGACAATTTTGCTCCTCGTTATCACCGTGATGACCGCCGTCGAGTGCCTACTCCTCCGCGGAGTGGATCATATGTGCCCCGGCACTATGACGATAGGCGCCCGTTTGGCGATGAGCGGAATCCTGGATTCGATGCAAGGAATGTCCTCGCTCAAAGGCGCATCGATAGAGGCAGAGCCCACAGAGATGGTAATGACAGAGACTATCTGAGTGGAAGTGGTACTGTTGTTTCTGGCCCCGAGTGTTTCAGCAGAGCCATTCGTTCTGCGGAGAGTCCCCCCAACTTCAGGTTGGCGGCTGGAATAAGTAAGTTCTCCGGCGAGTCGAAGCCTAAAACATGGTTAGATGATTACTGAGTGGCTGTGCAGATTGGTGGAGGGAATGACAATGTAGCCATGAAGCATTTGTCCTTGATGTTGGATGGTTCGGCCCGGGCGTGGCTGAATCGTTTAGCTACTTCTAGCATCTATTGCTGGGAAGATCTTGCCCGAGTGTTCATCAGTACATTCGAGGGCACTTGCAAGCGTCCTGCGGGTTTGATCGATTTGCAGCACTGTGTTTAGAAGCCCAATGAGTCCTTGAGAGATTATATTCAGCGGTGGTCCACTTTGCATCACACAGTGGAGAATGTTTCCGAGCACCAGGCTGTTTTTGCTTTCAAGGCCGGTGTGAAGTACAGAGAGCTTTATCTGAAGTTTGGGCGGACTGGTGACATTTCCCTGAGCAAGATGATGGAAATTGCCACTCGGTATGCCAATGGCGAAGAGGAAGACTGCCTCCGCAGCGGCAAAGGAAAAGCAGTCGGCAATGATGCCGGCGGCAATTTCCAATCGTAAACAGAAGCGCAAAGCTGATGGCGGCCGCTCTGGCGGCGCAAGGAAAAAATAAGGGGAAGTCCAAAGGACAGTTTACCCCCAAGAAAGGAAAGAATCAGTCAGGAACAGATGTCCTGGATTTACCGTGTGCAATCTACATGAAGAAAGATGAAGAGGGTAATTTGATATTGCCTAAGCATACCACTCAGCAGTGCCGTTTATTGATTCAGCAGTTCAAGGAGAGTCAGTCGAGTGAGAAAGCTCCTGAAAAGGAGGATGATGAAGACAAAGAAGAGTTTCCTGAGGTCAATGCCACTCTGTTGATTTTTGCTGATGTTGAAAGCAAGAGTCGACTGAAAGTTATCAACAGAGAAGTTAACATGGCTGTTCCTGCCACCCCCACATACCTCAAGTGGTCTCAGACTGCTATCACATTCGACCAGTCAGACCACCCTGCTCATATTGCTACCCCAGGTCGGCAAGCGCTGGTGGTGGACCTGGTAGTGGGAGGCACTCGACTCTGCAAAGTCCTGATGGATGGTGGGAGCGGTCTGAACATCCTGTATGCGGATACCCTAAAGGGGATGGGCATTCCGATGCCTCGACTCAGCGAAAGCAACATGCAATTCCATGGGGTCATCCCTGGGAAGAAGGCCAAGTCACTTGGCCAGATAGCTTTGGATGTGGTGTTTGGCGATGATAAGCATTTTCGCAAAGAGAAATTGATGTTTGAAGTGGTAGATTTCCATAGTGCGTACCACGCCATCCTTGGTCGTCCGGCTTATGCTCGTTTCATGGCCCGTCCATGCTACGTGTATCTCAAGCTGAAGATGCCCGGGCCCAAGGGTGTGATCACAGTCACTGGCAATCGACAGAGGGCTGAGGAGTGCCTTCAGCAGGGCTCCAAAATTGCCGATCATCAGATGGCTATGGTCGAGTTGGAGAAATACAAGAAGAGTGATGATCCTACCGACCTGCTGCGTGCCAAGAAGCCCGCCTCCGAGTCAGCTTTTCAGTCGGCAGGCGAAGTGAAGCAAGTGCACATTCACCCGACGGATCCCAATGCTACAGCGACCAACATCTCAACGACACTCGACAGCAAATAGGAAGTCGAGCTCATCCAGTTCCTCCGTGAGAACTGGGACATCTTCGCAGGAAGCCTGCTGACATGCCTGGTGTACCCAGGGAACTGGCTGAGCACCGATTGAGAGTCGACCCGAAGGCCAAGCCTGTGAAGGAGCACTTGTGTCGGTTGGCAGCAGAGAAGCACAAGGCAATCGGCAAGGAGGTGGCTCGTCTCTTGGCAGCTAAGTTCATACGCGAGATTTACCACTCCGAGTGGCTCTCAAACGTCGTGATGGTCCTCAAGAAAGATAAGTCACTCCGCATGTGTATTGACTTCAAGCATATCAATCGGGTCTGCCCGAAAGACCATTTTCCGCTCCCTCGCATCGATCAGATTGTCGATTCGACTACGGGGTGTGAGCGTTTATCTTTTCTTGATGCATACTCCGGTTACCATCAGATCCGTCTGTTTGGTCCGGATGAAATAAAGACAGCCTTCATCACCCCATTCGGATGTTTCTATTATATCACCATGCCTTTTGGTTTGAAGAATGCTGGCGCTACTTTTATGCGCATGATTAAAAAATGCCTGCTTGATCAGATCCCTCGGAACGTTGAAGCATACATGGATGATATTGTTGTCAAGTCTCGCAAAGGTTCCGACCTGCTGACTGACTTGGCTAAGACATTCGCCAACTTGAGGAGGTATGATATCAAGTTAAATCCGACTAAGTGCACTTTCGGTGTCCCTGGTGGCAAGTTACTTTGTTTTCTCGTTTCCGAACGAGGAATCGACGTCAATCCTGAAAAGATTAGTGCCATTACCCGAATGAAGAGCCCTGAGCGTGTGCATGATGTCCAGAAGCTGACAGGTTGCCTGGCGGCATTGAGTCGATTCATTTCTCGTCTCGGTGAGAAGGCATTGCCTTGATACCGATTGATGAAGAAGTCTGATACGTTTGAGTGGACTCCCGAAGCTGAAGCAACGTTTGTCGAGCTCAAAGCCCTGCTTTGTACCCAGCCGGTGCTTGCTGCTCCGCATAGCAAAGAGCCCTTGCTCCTGTACATTGCGGCCACTAATCAGGTCATCAGCACTGTTCTCACTGTCGAGCGGGAAGAGGAAGACAAAGCTTACAAGGTCCAGCGTCCTGTTTATTACATTTCTGAAGTGTTGACTCCTTCAAAGCAAAGATACCCGCATTACCAGAAGCTCGAATATGGTATATATCTGTTAGCGAAGAAGGTGGCACACTACTTTCAAGATCACTCAATTTCAGTCATCAGCGATGCTCCATTGTCTGAGATCCTCAACAATCGAGATGCGACTGGTCGAGTGGCCAAATGGGCTATTGAACTCCTTTACTTTGATATCAAGTTTGAAGCGAAAAAGGCGATCAAGTCTCAAGCTCTTGCTGATTTCCTGGCCGAGTGGATTGAACAGCAGCAGCCGATCCAAATTCACTCGGCACACTGGACCATGTTCTTTGACGGCTCGAAGATGCTGAATGGGTCTGGTGCTGGTGTAGTATTAGTATCCCCAAAAGGCGACAAACTCAGTTATGTCCTGCAGATTCACTTTGATTCCTCCAATAATGAAGCACTCCTGTACGGGTTACGTATGGTCATTTCACTCGGCGTCCGGCGCCTGATGGTATACAGTGACTCTGATTTGGTGGTCAATCAGGTGATGAAAGAATGGGATGTCAGGAACCCTGCTATGACTGGATACTGCAATGCAGTAAGAAAGCTTGAGAAGAAGTTCGAAGGGTTGGAACTCCATCATGTTCCCCGAGTGAACAATCAAGCAGCTGATGAGCTAGCAAAGATTGGGTCCACTCGAAAGCCTGTCCCCAGCAATGTGTTTCTCGAGCACCTACATTCTCCTTCGGTGCAGGAAGATCCCTTCACTGAAGAGCCCCCGCAAGCAAAGAGCGCTTCTGATCCGACTGAAGTTGATGTCCCAGCGGTCATAGATCTGGTCATGGAGATTTTGGCGATCACGCCCGACTGGACAGTACCTTATATTGCATATATTTTGAGGCGAGAACTCCCAGATGATGAAGATGAAGCTCGACAGATAGTCCGCAGATCCAAGGCCTTTACTGTTATGGATGGACAACTCTACAGAGAAAGCGTAACTGGCATGACTCAGCGTTGTAGTTCTCCTGAAGAAGGTCAACTGATTTTGGAGGAGATTCACTCGGGAACCTGTGGTCATCACGCGTCTTCTAGGACGATTGTTGCCAAGGCATACCGAGCTGGTTTATTCTGGCCGCGCGCCAACGAGATGGCTAAGGAGATTGTTGATCACTGCGAAGGGTGCCAGTTCTATTCGAACCTGTCGCACAAGCCTGCGTCTGCCTTGAAGACTATGCCACTCGTCTGGCCGTTTGCTGTATGGGGTTTGGATATGGTCGGACCCCTTCGAACAGGCCATAGTGGATTTACTCACTTGCTTGCAGCAGTCGACAAGTTCACTAAGTGGATTGAAGCTAAACCCATAAAGAAGCTGAACGCCCGCACTGCTATCAAATTCATGAAAGAGATAACATTTCGGTATGGAGTTCCCCACAGTATCATTACAGACAATGGCTCAAACTTTGACTCGGAAGAGTTCAGACACTTTTGCTCCTCTCAAGGCACTCGGGTGGATTACGCATCTGTTGCGCACCCCCAGTCTAACAGTCAAGCTAAGCGAGCGAACGGCCTTATCCTTCAAGGGCTGAAGCCTCGACTCATGCGAGATCTCGATCATGCAGCTGGAGCTTGGGTCACTGAATTGCTGTCTGTTCTGTGGGGCTTCAGGACGACTCCTAACCGGTCGACTGGACGCACTCCTTTCTTCTTGGTGTATGGAGCGGAAACCGTTTTGCCAAGCGACGTCCTTCACAATTCTCCCCGAGTAGACCTTTACTCCGAGGCTGAAGATGAGCAATCACGACAAGACGGGGT